>SWDC01000153.1:15915778-18315778 GCA_004919715.1 Linderniella brevidens
TTTTCGATCGAAAAATCTGGAAAGTAATTTTGATCTAAGAATAGAGAATTCAATCCAAAAACGATCACAACCTGCTCTGATACCAATTGTTAGGTCCTAATTAATCAACTAGCGATCTATCTAAGCATGAATTCTAGATATTCAAATAATAATTCTCGAAAGTTACCTTCGGTCGAATATCCCGTTTGAAGATCGGGAGAGCGAAACAATTAGAGAGTGGAAGTTTTCGATTGAATTTCTCTCTCTAGAATGTGAATTCAATGCTTTTGTGAATTTTTTGAAATTCTTGTGTATTGATTTTTGTTGTGTAAATGGTATATATACCTCTATACTTGGTATATTAACAAACTAGTCCTTCACTAACAAAAATACGAGTTACGTCCCTAATTACAAGGATAACTAATTACCAAAGCACAATTTCTACGTTTCTTCATATCATGTGGCCGATTTAGAAATATTGTTTGATCTGTTTGTCCCCTTTTTGTCAAAAGATCATCTAAAGTCTTAATCTAAGACTAAAGCTTCTTACGTTCATCAGATATTTCCTTTAATTACTTCTAGAAATTTATAAATCTCTCTTACTATCGCTAAGAGTTTTACGAAGGTAGTTAAGTTTAGTCTCAGAAGTAGCTATCATAGATTCAAGACTAGTTATAGTTTCCTAAGCATTAGATAATAAAATTTCTTATCTAATTGCATTTGGATATTATTTTCGTTAAGTGCTAGTATCTCCTCTAACTCTTTTTTGTACTTTTCCGCTCACTTTTCATGTTAGCATATTTAATTTGTAAAGATTCTAACATGATTAATAATGTAGATTCAGGTGTAGCTACCTCTTGAGACGAGGTTGATGCTTTGTCGTCGTCAGACCTCTTCGTTGAGTTTGCGTCTGAAACATCTTCAAGAAATGCAATTAGAGCTAAGCTGTCTGTTTCAGAATCAGTGGTGTCTTCTAACCATCGCTCTTGTTTAGCCATTAGAGCTACTCCAGCTTCTTTTAGTTTAGTTAATTGAAATTTCTTGGAGTAGTAGTTGACATCTTTCTTCTTTGGAAGACTGCATTCTCTGGCGAAGGGCCCGATTTTGCCACAATTGTAGAGTTTTTGTGGCTCTTTAGCATTCTTGGATCACATTTCTATTTCGCGCACTTTTTTATCAAAAAACATTCTTGAAATGAATTTGATCTGAATCAGTGAAAATCAATCCAAACAATCACGATTTGCTCTGATACCAATTGTTAGGTTCTAAATTATCAAATACCAAGAAATCTAGGCATGAATTCTAGATATTCGAGTGTAGATCTATGATTGTTACCTTCGGTTGAATATCGTCGATGAAGAACACGAGAGAGAGAAGCTTAGTGTGAGAAAGTGTTTTGTGTATTTTTCTCTCTAGAATGTGAATTGCATGCCCTTGTGATTTCTTCATTTCTTGTATATTGATTTCAATAGTGTACATGATATTTATACCTATATACATGTTATATTACAAGTAAGTCATACATATCAAAAATATAAGTTACGCTCCTAATTACAAGGATAACTAATAAATGAGCACAATCTATACGTCTTCTTCAGAAAGCTAGTGTTTTTGGGATACTTCGTGATCCTCTTTCTCGCTAGCATGTGTGACTGCTTTGGATTGGCTTGGAATCGAGCACATAGGCACTTCGAGAATGTCTGGTCTGCTTGCCGATAGTAGAGGAGTGAACCGATGATTCCTCAATACGTGGTTGTGTTGACTGGCTTTCCTGCTGGATCCGAGTCTAGATTTCACGTTGTGGACTTTGGGGTATTCTCGTTGTGGAGTTGTCCATGTTGTACTTCTTCAGTATGTCATGGATGTACTTCGACGGATTTGTAAAGATTCCTTCAGGCAGTTGCTTGACTTGCAATCCGAGAAAGAAATTATCTCTCCCATCATGCTCATTTCGAACTTCGTCTTCATGAGGTCGTTGAATTCTTTGCACAACATAGGATTTGTAGACCCTAAATTATTTCATCGTCATAGATATGAAATAATAGAACTCCTGATCTGTGTCGATCTTCCCTTTTGTAAAGCCTGACTTGATTAGACAGTCTGAGAGCAACTCGTACCACGCGTGCGGTGCTTGTTTGAGTTCGTATAGTGCCTTCTCTAGGAAGTACACGTAGTCAGGGTGAGCGTCGTTCACGAATCCTTCGGGCTGCGCCACATAGACTTCTTCTTTCAAGACACCATTGAGGAAGGCTGTCTTGACATCCATTTGAAAGACAATGAAGTTCTTGTTTGCATCGTAGGCAAGAAATAGACGAATGGCTTCGATTGGAGCTACGGGTGCGAAGGTCTCATCATAGTCGATTCCTTCTTACTGGTTGTAGCCCTTTCCAATTAATCAAGCCTTGTTTCTCTGATCATGATCCCATCTTCATCCTTTTAGTTCTTGAAGACCTACTTTGTACCGATTATGTTTTTTTCCTGGGGTCTTGGGACTAATCTTCACACCTTCAAACGCTCGAATTGACGGATTTCTTCCTGCATGAAATTTACACAGTCAAGGTCCTCTAAAGCCTCTGCTACCTTGTTTGCTTCATTTTGACTCAGAAAGCATGCATAGAGATTTTCGTTGGTGGTTGAAGACCTTGTGCTTACTCGTAGATTCGGAGCTCCAATTATTTGAGACATTGGATGGGCTCGCATCCATTTCCTTTCATGTGAAAGTGGTTGAGAAGATCCTTCGATATTTGGTTGAGTCGTTGAAAATGCTCCATCAACTCCAATTTGTTGTCCTATGTGTGGGGCCGATGGTTCACTACTTGGGTTGTATTGAGGAGGACTTGATAATTGAGGAACACAAGTGTAGCGGTGTTACAATAATAAGTCTAGCTCTTCGTCTTCAATTATTTGAGAAGTTGATGGTCCTTACTCGGCTTTAGGACTATGTTGAGCTTCTGTCAACACTCTTATAAGTTCGATTTCTGGACTAATTTGTACAGAAACCATCGATGACGCTTCGTCGAAAATCACGTTTGTGCTTTTCATGACAGTCCTTTTTGTTTTAGGTAGACTCTGTAGGCCTTTGACGTGGCTGAATATCCAATGAACACCCCCTCTAATTCCTTTGGATCGAATTTTCCTCGGTCATTTCACAGGTAGGATAAACATGTTCCTTGTGATACTTCCAGGCTGACAGTTTTGTGACTAGCTTATCAGATTGTAGCTTGTTCAGCATCTTAAAGTTGAGGTGAGACATTCTTTAATGCCAAAGGTCACTTTGTTGAAGCGAGGCATTTGTCATCAAGCATATGGCTGACGAGGGATAGGCGGTCTTCAGATTGATAGTGTAGAGATCGGGCTTCCTCGTTCCTGTGAGGAGCTCTGTTCCATTCTCACTACTTATGTTGCACCCTTTGGCATGAAAATTGACCTTGAGCCTTCTGTCTCAGAATTGGCCAATGCTGAAGAGGTTGTCGCTTACACCGTCCATGCATGATACATCCTTGATCGTCAAGTTGTGATGAGTGAGGTCTCCAATGTCCTAAGGAGCTGATTGGTTATTCCCGAAGCGCACAACTCCTTGATTTCAGTCATGTGTGTGGAGCAACCTGAGTCTAGGTAGCATACATGATGGATCTGCAAAAAAATTAAAGGGTTTTAGGTACCCATTTAAGGACATGCCCTCCCTTATTAGCCTTAAAAGCTATGCATGCACTTTTTGTAGACTCATGTCATAAGCCAATTGTTGATGCATCTGTACTCTTACTAACGAACTTAGGGACCCAAACTATTTTAATTCCTAACGGATAGCATTGTTTAGTGCTAGATGGAAGCTCTTGCTTGGTTACCCATATTTTCTTAATTCCTAGAACTTTAGCTTTAGCTTTAGTTTTAGGATGCTTTGGCTTCTTGACCATATGTTCTTTCTTTTTGTCGGGTTTAAGCCATGACGTGCGAGAAGAACGTATTGCTCTCTTTGTCGTGTTATTGATTGCCTTTTTATGATGAGAATTTAAAATAAATGCATCATCATGACAATAGACAGAATTTAAAAGGTTAGATGTTCTCATAGGCCCAAAAACAGGAAATAGAGATGGAAATGTATCTACTCGAGTTTTAACACATGAAAGATGTCTATCTATTACAATGTTTTGAACTAGACGTTTCTAAAGAAACTAGCTCTTTCTTTCTAGAAGAAGGAGGGACGTCTTCTAATGATATGTCGTCTTCGTGGCTTTCTTCTTCCCGTTTCTACTTAGATTTGGTCTTGTGGGTACATGCAAAGATGAGTTAGTGAGTTTGTTTTTGCTAATGACAACCTGCTTTCTTAATGTTATAGTCTTAGTAGGGGTTTCTATTTGTGTTTCGACTAGAGACATATTTCTATTTGTAGATTCTTCTTCAACAGTCGTTGCTTCAGAAGAGGGTGTGCAAATTAGTAGATAATCATTAGACAAAGGTATTTCCCTTGTCTTATAACTCCCGTTATACTCAGCATAATCAAACGACACTTCAACCCCTACCTTTGTATCTCTTTTTATCTTATCGAGATCATCTAATTCAGATGATCTCGTGAAGGGCATTAGATGAGGTAGGCTTAAACCTAGATATCTAATGTCCTAAAATGGTAGGGGCTTCTTTTCAATTGGTTGATCAGTTGGTTTGAAACCTAAGCCTTCACGAGGGTTGTAGAATATAGTGTCTCTATGTTGGTTTAAGAAGATCGTTTGATCTGTTTGGCCTCTTTTAGTAAGAATACCCCCTAGACTATTAATCTTAGAGTATAGTTTCATATGTTCCCCATTCATCAGGTTGTACTCGCTAGTCTTGGTTATTCGCTCGTTTTCAAACTAGCTGTCAACTCGCAAACCCGTGCTTTTAGCTTTTATATTTCTAAGTCACGACTTTCGATTATCAATTGAGAGTTCATTTTTCTCTTCATTGTCTAAGCAAACATGTTAGGTCCTAATTTATCAACTACCGAGAGATCTAGGCATGAATTCTAAGCATTCGAGTATATAATTACAATTTGTTGCCTTCGGTCGGATATCTTCTTGGAAGATCACGAGAGAGAAAAACATAGAGTGAGAAAGTATTTCGTGTGTGTTTTTCTCTCTAGAATGTGAATTTCAAGCCCTTGTGAGTTTCTGAATTCTTGTGTATTGGTTTCAATAGTGTACATGGTATTTATACCTATTTATATGGTATATTTACTAGTAAGTCCTACACTATCACAATTACAAGCTACGCCTATAATTACAAGGATAACTAATAAACAAAGCACAATTTCTAAGTCTTGTTTAATCTCCCCTTTTGTGCTCGTTTGCTCTTCGGCTCTATTTATCCTTGTCGGGCGTAGAAGGATTTCCTCAATCCTAATATTGTCTCGTAGTGTCGGACGGTATTCCTCAGCTCCAACCGTTCATTAATCGCGTTAAGAAGCTCATTTAGGAGCGGGACTTCTTCTTTTCCAAGGTCCTCCAAGATCGTTTCTTCATCGATCTACGCCAACCTCCTTTCGATGTTCTTCATTATGAGCTTCAACGTCCCGTCGCAGAAATTATGTACCTCAGACTTCATCATCGCTCTCGTCTTTCCAATGACTGGATTCTGATAGACGAGGCTTGGCTTCTTGAAAATGTAGTTCTCCGGAAAGTCGTTGAGCGGGAAGCCTTTCATGAGCGGCGATTCCATATTGACCTTCTACATGTTATTTTCCACAGCTATTTCAAGGTCGTGTAAGGTGTGAAATTTAATACACCCACGATTTGGAGGATCGGTGGCTTGTCCATGAAGTTTCTTCTGAGTTGATATGTTGGGATGCCACTTCGATGCGGACCAAGGTAAGTAAGCAAGAAGATGTGTTCCATCTTATTTCGTTCTTCGCAGTGAGAGATCCCCCGATTAAGCTCGTTCAGCTTCTTGATACGATTTCGTGCTCTCCAGATCTGCTTCCTTATGTCTTCACAGAAGGACACTTCAATCCGAACGTTCTCCCATGACGTCTCGACTCGGACAGTCCCCTTTGAACGAGGAGGGGTGTATGCTCAGTGTCTAATCATATCTAGCAGCTCCGGGAGTTCGGAAATTTAGTCTTCGCCTTCTTGAAGTTCTTCATCTTCAAGCAGAACTAAATCGACTGAAGCTTGTTGCAGGAAGTATCTGACGTTGGAGAGGCGAGCTTGAGCTGCTTTCTCTGGTTCAAAATGCGTCAGCCACTTCTCGTTCAGAATATAGTCGTCTACGATGGCGTGGAGATCATAGTTGACTGTTGCTTCAGTTTGATCTTAGAGCATGGTTGTTTGTTGGCGGTTATTAGGTTGTGTAGTTGATGGGTTGGTTGACGATCCTCTAGCTTCACGTGTTGAGGATGTCTTTTCTCGTCCTTGACCACGGCAACTTTTGGTGGTCTTCTTCCTTTTCTCCCCGTCATGGCGATCATGATCGTTAGGATCGTCATCTCTTCTCTTTGTTCTGGAGCTTTCTTCTCGGCAGCGTGTTTGAGCGAGCGGCTCGGTGTCATCCACTAGCCGGTGGTAGAGACTCTCCTCGGCATGGGTCCTTGTCTCGAGGGCTTCGAGGCGAGAAATTAGAATATCATGAAGTTGGGTTATAGGTATGGTGTATGGGTTGAGAAGGGAAAGGAGATTGTGTTGGGGTGATTAATATGAGTTGGATGGGAGTGTGTATGTTGGTTGTTAATGGTGGTGAGGAAATGGGTTGGGAAAGAGGTTCGGATGGAGCAGCCTCAGAGACTGGTGCTTTCTCTATATCCCGTCGGGAAGTCTCGATGGCGTGGAGAGTTATTTCCATCAGCCGGTCTTCAAGAGTGTTAAGGTTTGTGGAAAGAGCAGCTTCTAATCTCTGCTCCGTCACGAATTGTGGTACCTCCGAAGTGGGGCAAGGGAGGCGCTCCACTGTAACAACGTCAGAGAATATTACTGATGTACGGCCTACGAAAGGACTTGAGATTTCGGGACGTCTAAAGACATCCGTTTTCAACCCAAAAGTCACCAATTCGGTGGATTGACCCGTTGTTGTTTCCGAAGATATCGGTGGACCAACGGTACTTCCATCCAATCATTGAGATGAAACCGTATGATCATCTCTATGGATGTTGAGACATGTTTGAGGGGAACCTGTGTAGTCGTCAAGACTGGTGGTGGTGGAGGGAGATGCAGGAAGGGCTGAAGATTTTTGTCGGAAGGAACCCCTTCGTAATAATCTGCAATCCTCGTCGGAATAAGTGGATTCAGGAGAGTCAACGGTGGGAGGTGTGGGCACACGGGCTGCACACTCGGGCTCAACGGCCACTGCCTCATGCACCTGAGCCTCAGCTTCGGGCTCTTGTGTCTCCACCGGTGGTTCTTGTCGGATAGGGATTGGAGCGGGGTCTGTGGACCAAACCATGGCCTCCGTGATAGAGTTATTCTAACAGTAATCTTGGTAGGCTTCATCAGTAGGGTCTGCCAGATGAAGAAGCTCCAACGGGATCAGCATGAGTTGGAGTGCCAGATCCGATCCCTTCGGATTGTGGAAAAACCGCAGCCTCGGCGGTGTGTATCCTCCGACAGGTGGTAGGCGGGGAATCTACTGATGTACTTCCATCAAGTGAGAAATCATCACTGGGAACCAGCGACCGGAAGCCATGAACTTTGCCTTCGATTTAGTTTCCCATTGACGCATTTGGTCTGCCAGGTCATTTTAAATGAGCTGGGCCACGTCATATTTCTTGGAAAAGACAACTCCATGGAAGATCCGTAGAATGTTCCCGTTCGCCTGCTCAAATCCTTAATGCTTTGAGGAGAGACACTTGTTGATAATTCCAAACAAGGTTCTCTATGGGTGAGGGATCCCGCTGTGCTGATAACTGGCTAGCTTTGTTAGCGGTGGCTTGTAGCCCATGTGAAACATATCTTCAATTCTTTGCATCTGTGGGTAGGGGATCGTAGACGTCGTGATACGGTAGATTTAGTACTAAAGCCAGAAGATTTTTGTCGATGATGACGTGCTTATGTTTGATTTTTGTTGTATATGACACATCATCACCCACAACGTGGCTCTTCATGCATCCCCAGAATTGTTGCAGATAAACCATCTGGACTGACGCAGTCATTGTGAGGGTTGGCCATAAGGGATGTCCTTTTAGAATAGAGATGATGACGTCATCGGAGCATCTGAAGGTGGCTAAATCCAACTGATAGTTGTTGTCGTGGACAGTTAGTCAAGCTTCGGACGGATAGATGTATCAATATTCTTGATGAGTCATTTCTGAAAAAAAAAATTAAATCAGAATCATTAGATTGTATGATTCAAATGCAAATTATAATAGGTAATTGTTAGTGTCGAGTAATTGAAATTTTTGTCGTCGCGCAAACAGTTTTTATGTGTATAACAAATGACTTTGAAAAGATTTTGAAAAAGTTGCTAAGTGTTTGATGTGTATACTGTTTTGCGGCGTGTTTTTATTCGAACGAAAATTTCTTCGAACGCTAAGTTTTACGATCGAATAAAGTCTTATCGAAAGTCAAGATTTTCTCCGCTGAGTTGGACGATCGAATAAAAACTTAACGAAAATCGAAAGGTTTTCGCTGCTGAGTTTTGCGATCGAATAAAACTGTATCGAAAACTAAATTTTTTTGCCGCGTAGTTTTGCGATCGAATAAATTTTTTTCGAAAAACTTCAGTTTTTCGCCGCATTGTTTTGCGATCGAATAATAGTCTATCGAAAAACTAAAGCATTCATCATGTGTGTCTCCTTTTCTCCCTCTCTCTTTCTTGTTTGAGCAACCCCCGAAACTTATGAATAAGGTTGAAGGCTTGATCAGATTTCAAAAGAAAAAGAAAATTGGAGAAGGCTCAAAGGGGATTACTAGAGGAAATAGTAAAGGATTTATAATTTGGGCAGTGAGGACTTTCCTATTTGCCATTATCATTTTCATGACGAACTAACACAAAGAAATGTTTAAATAGAATGAGACGAAGCAGGCATTTGATACTCGTTCTGATAAAAATGTTTAAATAGAAAATCCAAATCTTCCAAATCGGCGGGAATTACTTCTTTTGACATTGAGGTAGATGTTGTCGGATATTGTTGACTTTGTGCGAAAAACTGTATAAGCCCGGGTTCTGAACTGTTTTGTTCAGAAGAAAAATCGGTCACTTATTGAAAAGTGACGTTGTAACTTTCTAAAATTTTACGTGAAGACTTGATATAGATGTAGTATGTCTTAGAAGTGGATGAATATCCAACAAAGATGACTTTAAATGCTTTCGGGTCGAACTTGCTTCGATGCTCCCGATCGTTGGCCACAAAACACTTGCACCAGATGACTTTGAAGAAAGAGATATTCGGAATCCTTTGATTTATTATCTCGTATGGCGTCTTTTCAAAGCATTTGTGAATAATTGTCCGATTTTGCGTAAAGCACGATGTACTTACTGCTTCAGCCCATAGAAAGTGAGAGAAACCATAATGTATTAGCATTGTTCTTGCAGCTTCAACTAAAGTCCGATTATTCCGTTCTACGACGCCATTTTGTTGAGGTGTTTTAGCGGATGAAAATTGTTGAATAATTCCAAGTGACTGATAGTAATTGCTCAGACGCTGATTCTTGAATTCAGTCCCATTATCAGTCCTTATTACTTGGATCTTCTTTTGCAACAGATTTTGAGTTGTACTCACAAAGCTTATTATCAAGTCTTCAGTCTCATCTTTAGTTCGGAGAAATTTTGTCCAACTTCTTACAGGATCTCGAAGATCTAATCTATACATCCTAAATCTGACTGCAATACGACCTTCGACAGCTGTTTGCCTCATATCACAGACTACAATCAAACGGAACAGCTTATGGCATCAACGTATATCTCATCTAAATCTAAAAGCTCTTCACAAACTCTTTATCAAAAAGTTGGTCAACGGTCAACCAACTATTTCCCTTCATCAAGAGCATCACTGTTCGTCTTGTCAAATGGAAAAAATGAAGCAAGCGTCACACAAACTCAAGCAAGTAGCTTTCACATCTCGACCTTTGGAATTATTACACATGGACCTTTGTGGACCAATGCATGTATTTAATGCATTTAAAATGTGAGATTGATATTTTCAATAAAAAATTTCAAAAATATTTTGGTTTGGGGGTCAGATGGGACATTTTAAACATTATCACGCAGAAATTTCTTTTGCCATATAAAATAATAATTTGCCATAAAATCATGTAACTAAACTAATATTCTAAGATCATAATATGAATCATTTCGACAACTCTCGCAAGTTTTGCTCATTGAACTCAATTTATTTTTATTTATTTTTTATCATGGAGATATTTAATAGATATATCACTCATATCAACACGACAAAATGATATTAATTAATTTGTTATCGTAGTATATTTAATCAACTTACCAAGTGAAAGTCCATCATTTTGAATCAAATGGACTTTGAAGGGATTATTTTTAGGCTCTGACTAAAAGGGTAGGATAATTTTGAGGATTAGTGAGCTTAAAAATTCTTCAATTCCCGGGGCCTTTTTTGAAAATAATTTAAGATCCTTTAGCTTTTCTTTTCTTCTGTGCTTGCTCAAGATGAGTATCGTCTTCTTTACAAAACTTCGAGAGATGAGATCTTCTTTTTGGGCCGAGACCGTGTTCCTTTCTAATGTTCCACAGTTATGGAATTCGAACCCAAGGTCGTGCTTCTCTTCTCGTTTTCTCTATATATAAGATCTAGATTATCGTTGGAGAAGTTCACTTAGAGGTGCTTCTCTTCTAGGAGTATACGACATTATCTAAGAGAAGTTCACAACGAGATCCGTGTGTCTATTCTTTAATTATTGTGACATTTATCATGCGCATCTCTTTTTCTCCCCCTCTTTTTCTTGATTGAGAAACCTCGAAATTTATGAATAAGGTTGAAATTCTCACATATATATTGAGGCTCAAATTCTCAAGAAAAAATATTGAGGCTCAAATTCTCACATATGTGATGTAGCTTTGTGTCTAGTGAAACAAACGAAGTTCTTTGAATTTTTAAGCAAAGAACTAATCATATATGATATTTTGTGAAGCAAAAAGCCAAAATCGTATATCATATATATATAATTCATTTTTATATATATTGAACGATAGAGTCACGCAAGATAATCAAGGAATATCAAGAAGCACGTAGAATATCATATAGAAGCATAGTAGACCATGTAACGCACATCTCAAGTAAGACTGAGATTCAACATGCCTAACTTAGCAATAAGGAATTAGAATCCTTTTTGCATCCAATGCCTTAGTGAATAAGTCGGCAAGGTGAAGCTCCGTTTTAACAAAATGCATATCTAGAGTGCCTTTTTCTACATGATCTTTTATAAAATGATCTCGAATATCTATGTGTTTTGTGCGTGAATGATGAACATGATTGCAAGTAATGGCAATAGCACTTTGAGAATCACTGCAAATGGGAATGTTATTAAATTCAAACCCGTAATCGCGTAGTTGTGTCCGCATCCATAGAACTTGCGAGCAACAGCTGGCAGCCGCGACGTACTCCGCCTCGGGCGTCGAGGTTGACACACAATTCTGTTTCTTTGAGGACCAACTTATCGCCTCTAAATTGTGCTCCGCCAGACGGCTTTTTCTGTCCATTCGACAACTTGCATAATCAACGTCAGTATAGCTAATTAATCTAAAATCAGTGTCTTTAGGATACCATAGCCCTAAGTTGGGAGTTTCTTTGAGATAGCGTAGAATTCGCTTGATTGCATGCATATGGGACTCATTCGGGTCAGCATGAAAACGAGCACAGAGGCAACTGACGAACATGATGTTGGGTCGGCTTGACGTCAAGTAGAGAAGAGATCTGATAATGCTCCTATAGGTTGTGATGTTGATTGCCTTTCCAGACGGATCAGCATCCAATTTGCAGTTTTTTGACATGGGAGTATTCATCGGTGTGCTCTTGTCTTGATTAAATATCTTTAGAATATCTCAAATATACTTGGTTTGACTGTTGAAGATTTCATCATCGAGTTGCTTTACTTGTAATCCAAGAAAGAATTCGAGTTCTCCCATTAAGCTCATTTCGAATTTGGTCTTCATGAGATCACCAAATTTCTGACAGAGACGTTCATTCGTCGAGCCGAAGATGGTGTCATCAACGTAAACTTGAACGATCACCAGGTCTTTGCCTTGTCTTTTGATGAAGAGTGTCGTATCGATGGTTACTCTATGAAGTTGGACTTGACTAAAAATTCGCTTAGAACATCATACCAAGCACGAGGGGCTTGTTTTAGTCCATAAAGAGCTTTGTCCAATCGATAGACATAGTCAGGATGATTCTCGTGCACGAACCCGTCGGGTTGAGCGACGTAGACTTCTTCTTTTAATACGCCGTTGAGAAAGGCGATTTTAACATCCATTTGATAGACTTTGAAGTCTTTATGAGCCGCGTATGCTAGAAATAGTCGAATCGCTTCGATACGTGCAACCGGAGCATACGTCTCGTCGTAGTCAATTCCTTCTTGTTGATTGTACCCCTTGGCTACGAGTCGTACTTTATTCCTGATAATTTCACCGTTCTCGTTCTTCTTATTTTTGAAAACCCATTAAGTTCCAATAGTTGTTTTGCAATGCGATCTAGGAACTAATGTCAAAACTTGTAGACGCTCGAATTGGTTAAGTTCATCTTGCATCGCGTTCACCCAATCCGGGTCTTTAAGGGCTTCGGCCACCTTAATTGGTTCGTTTTGGCTTAAGAAGCATGTGAATAATCCGCTTTGTGTAGACTTCCTAACCGATAATTTGGTCGATAGGATGAGCTCGTGTCCACTTCCTTAACTTTAGGAAAATCTTCTAATGGATATAATGAATTATAGTCACTAGATAGGTCGATTCCCCGTGTCTTGTAACTATTATTCAAATCAGTGTAGTCAAAGGGGATGTCAATCCTATTTGTGGCTTTTCGTTTAGATTCTTCTAAGGCATTTACTTCGGAAGTATTAGTAAAGCCCATTATAGAAGTTAATCCTAATCCCATATACTTGATATCATATAAGTGTTTGACATTGACCTTTTTCAAGTTAAAGGGATTGTTAAAACCTAAGCCTTCTTTAGGATTATAAATTTCTATTTCAAGAGGTTGATTTAGAAATATAGTCTGATCCGTTTGCCCCCTTTTCGTTAAAAGATTGTCTAAAGTTTTAATCCTAGAGTAAAGCTTCTTATGTTCGTTAGAGATTTCCTTAAGATTATTTCTAGAAATTTCTAAATCTCTCTGACAATCGCTAAGAGTCTTACGAAGGTCATGTATTTTTATCTCAGAGGTAGTTATCCTAGATTCAAGACTAGTTATGGTTTCCTTAGCATTAGATAAAAGAACTTCTAAGTGAATTGTTCTATCTAATTGCTTTTGAAAATTATTTTCACTAAGGGCTAGTCTCTCCTCTAATTCTTTTGTACTTTTCCTCTCATTTTTCATGGTAATATACTTAAATTGTAAAGATTATAACATGTTTAATAATGTAGAATTAGGCATTGTTACCTCTTGTGATGAGATTGATGCTTTTTCTTCGTCGTCTGACCTCCTTGATGAGTTATCATTTGAGGAGTCATCGAGGTATGCCATTAGATCGAGATTTTCGTTTTCAGAATCTGTGGTGTCTTCCAGCCAATGCTCTTGTTCGGCCATCAGAGCTACTCCAACCTCTTTTTGTTTAGTTAGTTGGAATTTATTGGAGTAGTAGTTGGCGTCTTTCTTCTTATGAAGATTGCATTCTCTGGCGAAGTGTTCTATCTTTCCACAATTATAGCACTTTTGTGGTTCTTTGGCGTTTTTAGATTTGGACGACTCGGCCGACTTTCCTTGTGCCTGGAGCTTGATGTCCGAAGTCTATTAGCCGAAGATGAGGATTTCTTTTCATAGATCATTTTGCTCATCATTTTAGTAATGAGAGCCAATTGATTCTTGAACTCTTTCATATCAGGCTCGAAGTCCATTTCTGATTTGTCTTCATCTTTGAAAGAACTTGGCAACTTGATGCTTTTATCCTTGCGAAATCGACTCGTTTTTCTTTCAGAAACTAGAGCTATATAGTCTTCGATCTGCTTGCCCTTAAGTTCTTTTTGTATCTCGCTTATATCTTCCTCGTGTTGAGCGAGATTATCAAAGGTGGCGTGGATATCCATTTCGTCCAAATCCTTGTTTTGACGGATTTGCATCGATATTTTCTTCCACTCCGGTTGAAGAGAAGAGAGAAATCGGATTTTGACCTCCATATTTGTTGAAGAGAAGAGTTAAATAGCGTTCATAGAGTTCATAGACATTTTCCTCCGTCTTAGCTTTGAAGGAGTCGTAAGCAGTGAGAATGTTTGCTTTCTTAGCCTTGACTCCGACTTCGGTCCGTTGCATCATTTTTTGGAGCTCGTCCCACATAGCCTTTGCACTAGACAGACTATCTATTTGCATATAGATGTCATTCCGAATTCCTTGCATTAGGAAATTTTTGGCTCCTAAACCTGCTTTGGCTCTGAATCACTCCCCCTCGGTGTATTCACTAGGAATTTTGAATCTTCTAGTAGCGGGAATGGGAGGATTATTAGTGGCATCGCCTTCTTAGATGAGCCAAAATTGAGCGGGACCTTCTTGAAGAGAAGCTATCAAATTAATAGCATGATCTTTTGTTTCCAAGAAGTTCATGAATCGGCTTCTCCATAAGGTGTATTCGCCTCTTCGTAGAATTGGACGTCGTTTCCGAGTGAGTAAGCATCCATCTGTAGTTGATTGGTAGGATCTTCGTGAAAGTTTGAAATCGAAATGGTAAAAGTGCTTCACAAGTGACAAACTTCGTTAGTAATGTTTGATTCGTACTTTAAGCAATTTCCCTTTCGAACCTATTTTTCGGTTGTTAAAGAGAAATTGTTTTGATTTCTAAAAATATTTGATATGAGAATTGATACTTCAAAATTTTGCTAAAGAATTTTGAATTTAAGATCGAAAATTTTGAGTATCGTAGAAGATAATTCGGAGACAAATATTTTTCGTATTTTTTGGAAATTACGAATTTTGATTTCTGTCAAAAAAGTGTAAAATGTGTGTGTGTTTGAGCAGTGGGCGAAAAAATTTTCGAGCAATAAAGTTTTCGATGTAAAAATTTTCGAACCTTTAATCGAAAAATATTTTCGATCGTATAATTTTTTCGTGGTATTTATCGAGAACTATTTTTCGAATCGTAAGTGTTTTGCAGAGTAAATATGCTATCGAAAAATAGTTTGTCGTGTAATTGTTGATCGCAAAAACTTTTATTGAAAAATTTGTAATCGAAAAATTAAGAGTGATCGAAAAAATTTGTTAAGTTGGAGACAAATTGTTGACTAAAAGTTTTTCGAGTGTGAATTATTCGATCGAAATATGTTTTCGCTAAATTTTGTTTCGAAAATTTAAATGATCGAAAATCTTGAGATCGAAAAACTTGTTTTACTATTACAAATTTACAAGTTTTTCGAGTCAAAATTAGATATTTATTTAGCGAAAACAGTATCCGTCGAAAAATAATACCCTTTATTACGCTCGGAAAAGATATTTATATATGAATCGAAAAACTAATTATCGAAAATAATGTTTTTCGAGTCTTATATTTGAGTAAAACACACGAGAACAGTGTTTGCCATCGAAAAATTTCTCGGCTGCAAACTTATTCGAAAAATAATTTTCGAGCAAAGTTTTTCGATCGAAAAACGATCGAAGAACAGCCTTCAAATTCAATGGAACAGTGAAAAATCCAGATTCAACCAAAACGTTCAAGTTAGGAGCTGAAATTCTGGATAATCACTCGTTTCTTAGTTCTGAATATGAACAAACACAAGATTAACCACGTTTTACACCAAAATATATCGATTATGAAGAAAATCAAATTGTAATCAAAACTTGATCGCAAACGCAAATCTCGATCGAAATCGAAAATCTGAATCAATCTGAAGTTCTAAGGGATTGAAATCAGTACGTAAATCATTCCTAACATATAATCTATCACTTAATCAGCAAGATCATCAACAAAATTCGCAAACATTAAACGCACTGATCAAAATACATTCCACGTAAGTTTTTCGATCGAAAAATCTTGACAAGTATTTTGATCTTATAATCGCGAATTCAATCCAAAAGCAATCACGGTTTCCTCTTATACCAATTGTTTAGGTCCTATATCAACTAACGATCGATTTAAGCATGAATTCTAGATATTCGAATGAGAAATCTTAAAAATTACCTTCGGTCGAATATCGGCTTTGAAGATCTTGAGAGAGAGAGTTTTTCGATTGTTTTTCTCTCTCTTAGAATGTGAATTCAATGCTTGTGATTTTTCCGAAATGAAGTTGTGTATTGATTTCGATAGTGTACATTGTATTTATACCTATTTACATGGTATATTTACTATTAAGTCCTACATTATCAAAACTATGAATTACGCCCCTAATTACAAGGATAACAAAATAACAAAGCACAATTCAAATATCTCTTCAACCTCTTCTCGATATTCTTCCTAACGAGCTTCAACGTCTCGTCATAAAATTTATGAACTTCAGACTTCATCATCGCTCTCGTGTTTCCAATAATTGGATTCCGATATGTGATGGCGAGGCCTGATATCTTGAAGATGTAATTCTCTTGGAAGTCGTTGAGCGGAAAGCCTTTCATTAACAGAGAATCCATGTTGACCTTCTTCATGTTGTTTTCTATGGCAATTTGAAGGTCGTGTGCGGTGTGGAACTTGATCTGTCGCACCATGAATCTCTTCAACCCCTTGAGTCCTTCCTTCTTGATAAAACCAGTGGGTGTCTGGTATTTTCTCTTATAAATCTGGAACAGACGATATACTTTCAATCGTGTGCGATACGCCCACGAGTTAGGATCGGTGACTTATCCCTGAAATTTCTTCTATGATGATTTGTTGGGACGCCACTACGATCCGGACCGAGTGGGAGATGCCCCTTAAATTTAGCTCATCTAGCTTCTTGATCCGATTTGGAGCCCTCCAAATCTGCTTCATTAGGTCTTCAATGAACGGAACTTCAATTCGTACTGACAGTCATCTTTGATAAGCGAGGAGGAGAGTCAACTCGATGCCTGATCATCTCTGGTAGTTTAGGGAGTGCGGAGTTGTAGTTCTCGCCTTCTTGAAGTTCTTCGTCTTCAAGCAGCACCAAATCTACCGAAGCTTGTTGTATGTAGTATCTGACGTTGGAAATCCTGGCTTGAGTAGCTTCCTCTGGTTCCCAGTGCGTCAGCCAGTTCTCGTTTAAGATGTAATCATATACGATCGCATGTGGATCATGGTGGATATGGTGGTTGTTTGTTGGCGGGTGTTAGTAGGTTGTGTGTTTGGTGGGTTGGTGGATGATCCTCCAGCTTCACGAGTCGATGATTGCTTTTCTAGACTCTGACCACGGCCGCTTCTTGTGGTCCTTTGCCATTTCTCCCCCTCATGATGATCCGGATTATCGGGATCGTCATGTCTTCGCTTTGTGCGGGAGCTTTCGTCGTGGCAACGCGTTTGAGCGGGCAGCTCGGGTTCATCTACTAGCCTTCGGTGGAGACTCCCCTCAGTAGGGGTACTCGTCTCGAGGGCTAGTAGGCGAGAGATAAGTATGTCGTGAAGTTGGGCTATATGGATGATGTATGGGTTGATGAGGGAAGGTGATTGGGTTGGAGTGGTTAAGGTGGGTTGAATGGGGGTGTGTATGGTGGTGGTTAGTGGTGGTGAGGATAAGGATTGAGAGTGGGTTTCGGAAGGAGCTGCCTCTGAGACTGGTGCTTTCCGGGTATCCCGTCGGGAAGTCTCTATGACGTGTAACATCCTTTCCATCAGCCGGTCATCAAGGGTGTTGATGGCTGTAGAAAGTGCTTCTCGAAGTCTTTGCTCCGTCACGAGTATGGGTGTCACCGGAGTGGGGCCATGGAGGCGCTCCACTGTCACAATGTCGGAGAAGATGCCCGACGTGCTGCCAGGGAGAGGACTTGGGATTTCGGAACGTCCAAAGACATCCGTTAACAACCCAGAAGTCACCACTTCGGTGGGTTGGCCCGTTGTTGGCTCCGAAGATGTCAGGGGTCCAACGAGGCTTCTATCCAATCCTTGAGATATACCCTATGGATGTTGAAACAGGTTCAATGTGAACCTGTATGGTCATCTGTACCGATGGCGGTAGAGGAGAAGTCATCGAAGCCGTTGATGCAAATGGGGCAGAAATTTGTTGTTTGCGTGAGCCCCTTCTTTGTAATTTTGCACTCCTCATCAGATTCAGTGGCCTCAGAAGATTCGGCTTGAGGTGTGGATTGTTGAGTGACACCTTCAGGCTCAATAGCCGGTGTTTCTGTCTCCTGAGCCGCGGCTTCGGGCTCGTACGTCTCCACCGGGGATTCGCGTCGGGAAGGCATCAGAGCCAGATCGACGGACCGTACCATTGCCACCGTGATGGAGTTGTATTGGCAATAGTCTTGGTAGGCCACGTCGGTGGGATTAGCCAGGCGTAGCAACTCCAGTGGGATCAGCATCGGTTGGAGTACAAGATCGGATGCGTTGGGGTTATGGAATAACCGCAGCCTCGGCGGTATGTAACCTCCGGCGGGAGGCAAACAAGGGATCTCCGGATGTACGTCCATCACGTGGAGATCAGCACCAGGAACCACCGTACTTAAGGCAGAAATTTTGCCTTCGACTTCGTTTCCTTTTGGCGCATTTGGTCCGCTAAATCGTTTTAAATTAGATGGGCCACGTCTAAATTCTTCGAGAAGACGACACCGTGGAAGATTCTGAGAATGTTCTCGTTTGCCTTTCGAATCCGGAGTGCTTCGGGGAGAGACATTTGTTGATGATGATGAATAAATGTTCTCCATGGATGTGGGATCACGCTGTTCTGGAAGTTGGCCGATTTCGTCAGCGGTGGCTTATATCCCATCCGAAGCATGTCTTCCATGATCACTACATCTGTTCGTAGTAGGTCGTAAACTTCGTGAGGCGGTAGATCGAGCACCATGGCCAGAAGATTCTCGCCAATGATGGCGTGCTTCTGATTTATCTATGTTGTGTATTGCACGTCATCACCGACGATGTGGCTCTTCATGCATCCCCAGAACTGCTGGAGATAGACCATTTGGACTGAGGCAGTAATGGTAAGAGCTGGCCACAATGGATGTCCTTTTAGGATGGAGATAATAACTTCATCTGGCCGGAAAGTGGCAAGGTCCAGTTGGTAGTTGTTGTCGTGGACTGTAAGCCAATGGTCGGAAGAGTAGATGTAGGAGTACTCTTGATGAGCCATTTCTGAAAAACAAAATTTGAATAAAGTTCATTAGATCGATATAATCATATGCAAATTGTATTAAGTAATTGTGGATGACGAAAAGATTAAAATTTTGCAATTTAAATTGTTGTTAATGTGAAAACAGTGTTTATGTGAAAAAAAAATTTCTTAATGTGCAAATTGTTCTTAATGTGCTTAAGTGTATTATCAAAAGACTTAGACTAAAAGGTTTGAAAAATTTTCTAAGTATTTACAGCGTGATTTTATTCGAGCGGAAATTTATTCGAACTCTAAGTTTTGCGATCGAATAAAAACTTACCGAAAGTTCTAGATTTTTGCCGCTGAGTTTTGCAATCAGATAAAATTGATCGAAAACTAAAGTTACTGAGTAATTTTGTGATCGAATAAAATGTCATCGAAAAACATAAAGTTTTCGCCGCTTATTTTTGCGATCGAATACAATTTTTCGAAAAACTTAAGTTTTCGCTGCGAAGTTTTATGATCGAATAAAAACATATCGAAAACATAAGGTTTTCGCCGCTGAGTATTTCGATGGAATAAAAACATAACGAAAACTTAAGTTCTTCGATGACACTGTTTGCGATAAGGCTATTTTCAATCGAAAAAGTTTTAAATCAAACAGTAAATGTGTAATAACACAAATGACGATTCTCGGTAAATCATGAGTTAATCTGGACTCGGAATGATCAGAAATCAGTTGCGAATCCAAGTATCATGCTTTTAATCTGAATGGTCGAGTTTAAACACGTTAATTTTGAGTTCTTAAGATGTTTCAGTAAAAAAAGTCGCGAAGTTGAAAATTTTTGTCGAATGATTTTGAAAAACTGTCGCGATTTGTGTGTTTCGGAACAAAAATCAGACCCGAAACTGGTTTCTACCTTCAAATTCGGCGAGTTTTGACAGAAAAACAGCGAGGATTTAAGCGAGTTTTTAAATTGCCGAAGTGTTTGAGAATTCCAAAAGTATTACGATACTATTCGTTTGCGTGATATTGAGTTTTTTGATCGAAAAAGTTATATTTATACTTTTCGATCAGGTAAGGTTTAAAGGGCTTTGGGCGGAAAAAAAATATTTTGGGCTTTCGTTAAAAATCCGATCTGGTTAACGAAGAAAAAAAATTTAATCTTTTACTTTTGCACCCAAAAATAATTTCATAAGGCTCCCTGTACTTCTGAAATAAATGCAATTATCTCCCAATTGTGATGAAATTTAACACTTGACTCCTCGATCAGCTCGAAATATACTGTGATACTTAGAGAAAAACATTAGAAGTCGAGATTGCAAGTAAATCATTTAGGAGATAAAAACAAAATTTTCATGTAAAATCCCCCTCAACAAATGCACGTTTAACTTTTCGGCAATTTAGCACATATTTAACACAATTATGCATATGAAAATTTAAGATATGAACTTAAATAACGCTGAAGAAACATAGAAGTAGTGCATTGTAAATTAGTTATCCTTGTAATTCGGGGCGTAGCTCGTATTTTTGTTAGTGTAGGACTATCTTGTAAATATACCATGTATAGAGGTATATATACCATGTACGCAACAAAAATCAATACACAAGTCATTTTCAGAAAAATTACAAAGTATTGAATTCATATTCTAGAGAGAGAAAGGCAATAGAAAACTTCCACTCTCTAATCGCTTCTCTCTCCCGATCTTCAAACTCGATATTCGACCGAAGGTAATTCTAGAGATTTCTCAATCGAATATCTAGAATTCATGCTTAGATTGATTGCTAGTTGATGAAATAGGACCTAACAATTGGTATCAGAGCAGATCGTGACCGCTTATGGTTTGAATTCGCTATTATAAGATTAAAATAATTTTCCAGATTTTTCGATCGAAAAAATTACGTGAAATGTATTTTGATCAATGTGCTTACTTTTTGCGAATTTTGTTGATGATCTTGTTGTTAAAGTGATAGATTATATGATAGGAATGAATTACGTACTGATTTCAATCGCTTAGAACTTCAGATTATTTCAGATTTTCAATTTCGATCGATATTTGTGTTTGCGATTAAGCTTTGAATACGATTTGATTT
The DNA here is from genome assembly GCA_004919715.1 of Linderniella brevidens. NCBI lineage: Eukaryota > Viridiplantae > Streptophyta > Magnoliopsida > Lamiales > Linderniaceae > Linderniella > Linderniella brevidens. The sequence goes on from SWDC01000153.1 coordinate 15,937,113, forward strand.
TCTGCATAATCGATATATTTTGCTATAAAACGTGGTTACTCGTGTGTTTGTTCATATGAAGAACTTAGATCTGAGTGGTTATCCATAATATCAGCACCTAACTTGAACTTTTCGGTTGAATCTGGATTTTCACTGTTCCATTGAACTTGAAGGTTGTTCTTCGATTGTTTTTCGATCGAAAAACTTGGGTCGAAAAATATTTTTTGAATAAGTTTACAGTCGAAAAGTTTCTCGATAACTCACACTGTTTTCGTGTGTTTCACTCAAATATCAGACTAAAAAAAACTTTAATTTTGATAATAAGTTTATCAATCCATATATAAATATCTTTTTCGAGTATAACAAAGCGAATTTTTTTCGACGGATATTGTTTTCGCTGAATAAATATCTAATTATAACACGAAAAACTTGTTTTACTATTACAAGTTTTTCGGTCTCATGATTTTCGATCTTCTAATTTTTCGAGTCAAAATTTAGCGAAAACATATTTCAATCAAATAATTCACACTAGAAAAATTTTTAGTCAACAATTTGAGTCAAACTTAACGAAAATTTTCGATCACTTATCAGTTTTTCGATTACAAATTTTTCGCTAAAAGTTTTTGCGATCAACAAAATTATTCGAAAAACCATTGTTCGATAGGATATTTTCTTTGCAAAAACCATTTCGTTCGAAAAATAATTTTCGAAAAATATATCACGAAAAACTTATACGATCGAAAATCTTTTTCGATTATAAGGTTCGAAAAAATTTCAAATCGGAAAACTTACTGCTCGAAAAATTATTTTTCGACTACTTAACCTTCACACACACACACATTTTACACTGATCTTAATTTCTTTTGAAAATAAAAAATCATAATTTCAAAACTTACGAAAAAATATTTCTCTCTGAATAGTCTTTTTCGATATTTAAAATTTTCAATCTTAAAAGCAAAATTTTGAAGTATCAATTCTAATATCAAATATTTTTCTCAATCAAAACAATTCCTTTTTAAAAAACGAAAAATAGGTCCGAAAAGGAAATTGCTTAAAGTACGAGCCAAACATTACTAACAAAGTTTGTCACTTGTGAAGCACTTTTACCATTTCAATTCCAAACTTTCACGAGATCCTACCAATCAACTACAAATGGATGCTTACTCACTTGGAAACGACGTCCGCCCTCCAATTTTACGAAGAGGCGAATACATCGTTTGGAGAAGCCGATTCATGAACTTCTTGGAGACAAAAGATGAAGCTACAAATTTGACGAGCTCTATCACCGAAGTCAGAGTCAAGGCTAAGAAAGCGAACATTCTCACCGCTTACAACTCCTTCAAAGCTAAGATAGAGGAAAATGTCTACGAACTCTATCAATGCTATTTAACTTTTCTTAAAGAGATGAGGAAAATAGACATCTTCAAGACCAATATGGAGGTCAACATCCGATTTCTCTCTTCTCTTCAACCGAAGTGGAAGAAAATATCCATGCGAATCCGTCAAAACAAGGATTTAGACGAAATGGATATCCACGCCGTGTCTGATAATCTAGCTCAACACGAGGAAGATATTAGCAAGATACAAAAAGAACTAAAGGGCAAACAGATCGAGGACTCTATAACTCTAGTTTCGGAAAGAAAAACTAGTCGATCTCGTAAAGATAAAAGCATCAACTTGCCAAGTTCTTCGAAGATGAAGATGAGTCAGAATCGGATTCCGAGCCCGATATGAAAGAGTTTAAGAAACAATTGGCTCTCATTACTAAAATGATGAGCAAAAAATTTTATAAAAAGAAATCTTCCTCTTCGGCTAATAGACTTCGTACCTCAAGCTCTAAGCACAAGAAAAGACCGGCCGAGTCATCAGAATCCAAAAACACCAAAGAACCGCAAAAATGCTACAATTGTGGAAAGGTATGGCACTTCGCCAAAGAATGCGATCTTCCTAAGAAGAAAGACGCCAATTACTACTCCAATAAGTTTCAACTTACCAAACAAAAGGAAGTTGGAGTAGCTTTATTGGCCGAACAAGAGCACTGGCTAGAAGACACAACGGATTCTGACAACGACAATCCAGCTCTTATGGCATTTCTTGATGATGCCTCAGACGAAACTCAACGAGGAGGTCCGACGACGACGACGACAAAGCATCAACCTCATATCAAGAGGTAGCTACACCCGAATCAACATTATTAATCATTTTAGAATATTTACAGATGAAATATGCTAACATGAAGAATGAGCCGAAAAGTACAAAAGAGTTAGAGGAGAGACTAGCACTTAGTGAAATTAATTTCCAAAAGCAACTAGATAAGAAAGTTCACCTAGAAATTCTCTTATCTAATGCTAAGGAAACAATAAATAGTCTTGAATCTAGGTTAGCTACATCTGAGACAAAAATCAACGACCTTAGTAAGACTCCTAGCGATTATCAGAGAGATTTAGAATTTTCTAGAAATAATTTTAAGGAAATCTCTGACGAACGTAAGAAGCTTTACTCTAGGATTACGACTTTAAATAACCTTCTAAGGAAAAGGGGGCAAACGAATCAGACTATCTTTCTAAATCAACCTCATGATATAGAATTTTATAATCCTGTAGAAGGCCTAGATTTTAACAATCCATGTAACTTGAAAAAGGTCAATAGCTGATTTGAACTCTTCCTTAGAGACAGAAAGAAAGAATTTCGAAGCAGAAAAGAATGAGCTTTTATTAGAGATTTCTAATCTAAAAAATTCATCAATTTTAAAATCTTGTCCTGATTTTATTTTGAAAGAAAAATCATTAATTAAGGACAAGATCAAATTTAAGAAAACACCTCTCACTAGTTTACAAAATATTTTAAAAAGAAGAAAGATCTTCTTTAAAAAGCGGAAAGGGAGGAAAAGAGTCCTTAAATGCTTCAAAGGTGAAAAGGATTTTTACTAACAATTTTTCTACTCCATCCACAGGTAGAGTAGTAAAAGAGGTGAATCATGCAAAGAAAAGAGTGCCTAAGATATAATTTCAAAAGAAAATTAATAGAAATGACTTATTTTCTAAACTTTCTTCTGTATCAAAAACTAAGGACACTCGTAAAAAGACAGTCGTTTCTAATTTTCATGTTGTTGCTTCATCTTATACTTTAAAGTCTATTAATTTTGATAGCACAAATTTTTTAAAACGGCTCTACTTCTAAAAACAAAAACCATCATTCTAAGACAAATGCAAGTCTTAACTCTCGTAGGAAACAAGATACGGCTATTAAGCAAGCTTATAGCTCGATACATTCTTACCTTCATCTAAGGTACGCAATCCAGGTACACTCGGCTAAACACCTTAGGAGACTAGCTAGAGAAAAGATTTTCTCATGCACTAAGACTGATAAGACATTTGTCCGAGCTGAAATTAATCTTCCATGTAAGGTTCACCCTCAATGGGTTCCCAAGGCACTATCTAGGGCAATGCAAGCCAACAAGGCCAAGTTGCCTAAAGAGGTACTGCTTAAACCAACTACTAATAAGTTGGTTTGGGTACCTAAGAGCTCCAATGGTTTAGGAATAAAAAACGAACAAACCTTACCTACTAAATCTGTCAATCCGAGAGGACCCATTACTAAGTGGGTACCGAAGTCTCTCTAAAATCGTCCTATGCAGATCCATCATGTGTCGTATCTAGATACCGGTTGCTCCACATACATGACGGGAAATCAAGAACTGTTGAGCAACTATCAAGACCGTTAGAACGGAAAAGTCAGATTCGGTAACAACTATTCAACTCCAATACTAGGCTTTGGAGATATTCCTCTGAAGAATCTGACAATCACAGATGTCTCTGACGTCCAAGGTCTTAAACACAACATGTTCATCATAGGACAATTCTGCGATAAAGGGTTTCAAGTGGTGTTTCTAGCTGATCAGTGCAGAATGTTAAATAGTCAGAATCAAGAACTTCTTACAGGATCTCGAAGATCTAATCTATACATCATAAATCTGACTGCAATACGACCTTCGACAGCTGTTTGCCTCATATCACAGACTACAATCAAACGGAACAGCTTATGGCATCAACGTATATCTCATCTAAATCTAAAAGCTTTTCATAAACTCTTTATCAAAAAGTTGGTCAACGGTCAACCAACTATTTCCCTTCATCAAGAGCATCACTGTTCGTCTTGTCAAATGGAAAAAATGAAGCGAGCGTCACACAAACTCAAGCAAGTAGCTTTCACATCTCGACCTTTGGAATTATTACACATGGACCTTTGTGGACCAATGAGAACACAAAGTATCAACGATCGTAAGTATGTTCTAGTAATTGCAGACGATTATTCTCGCTACACTTGGACAAGATATTTCCGAACTAAAGATGAGACTGCAGACTTGATAATAAGCTTTTTGAATACGACTCAGAATCTCCTGCAAAAGAAGATCCAAGTAATCAGGACTGACAATGGTACGTAATTCAAGAATCAGCGTCTCAACAATTACTATCAGTCACTTGGAATTATTCAACAATTTTTAGCCGCTAAAACACCTCAACAAAATAGCGTCATAGAACGGGAGAACCGGACTTTAGTTGAAGCTGCAAGAACAATGCTAATTCATTCCGGTCTCCCTCACTTTCTATGGGCTGAAGCAGTGAGTATAGCGTGCTTTACGCAAAATCGGACGATTATTCACAAACGCTTTGAAAAGACGACGTACGAGATTAATAAATCAAAGGATTCATAATATCTCTTTCTTCAAAGTCTTCGGGTGCAAATGATTTGTAGCCCACGATCGAGAGCATCGAAGCAAGTTCGACCTAAAGCATTTTAATCCGTCTTTGTTGGATATTCATCCACTTCTAAAGCATACCGCGTCTATATCCGATTTTAGAAAGCTACAACGTCATTTTTGAAGAAGTGACCGAATTGGCTTCTGAACAAAACAGACAGAACCGGGCTTAAAGGCGTGTTGGCACAAAGTCAACAAATTTCGACACACATCTACCTCAACATCGGAAGAAGCAATTCCCGCCGATTTAGAAGATTTGGATTTTTTTTGAACATTTTTATAGAAACGAGTCTCAAATGCCTGCTTCGTCTCATTTTATACCAAGCAGCGCACTTCTCCTTCTACGGCTGAGATTACTATTGATATTTCAAACCCTCAAACTCCAACAAATGTTCTAGAGTCTCCAAATTCTGAATCTTCAACTAGTGTTGCTGCTCCTACTAATCCTGATGCGGAAATTCCTTCCAATTCTACTTCCGAAATGAATTTCCCTATTACGAATGATCAACCTATCAATTCAGGAAGTCTCGATCTACAAATCAAAGATGGATCTTCTTCGGTTCTTCATCATGAACGCAAGTGGACTCGATCTCATCCTATCGACCAAATTGATGATCCTTCAAGTGGAGTACGCTCTATGACATCTACACAAAGCGGACTATTCCCCTGCTTCTTAAGCCAAAACGGACCACTTAAGGTAGCCGAAGCCCATAAAGACACCGATTGGGTGATCGCAATGCAAGATGAACTCAACCAATTCGACCGTCTACGAGTTTGGACACTAGTTCCTCGATCGCATGGCAAAACAATTGTAGGAACTAAATGGGGGTTCAAAAATTAGAAAAAGAACGGTGAAATTATCAGGAATAAAGCACGACTCGTAGCCAAGGGGTACAATCAACAAGAAGGTATTGACTACGACGAGACGTATGCTCCGGTTGCTCGTATTGAATCTATTCGAGTATTTTTGGCATACGCGGCTCATAAAGACTTCAAAGTCTATCAAATGGATGTCAAAACCGCCTTTCTCAACGGCGTGTTAAAAGAAGAAATCTATGTCGCTCAACCCGAAGGGTTCGTACATGAAAATCATCCTGATTATATCTATCGATTGGATAAAGCTCTCTACGGACTAAAACAAGCCCCTCGTGCTTGGTATGATGTTCTGAGCGAATTTCTAGTAAAGTCTAACTTTATAAGAGGAATAATCGAGGCAAGGGCTTGATGATTGTTCAAGTATGCGTCGATGACGTCATCTTCGGCTCGACAAATGAATGACTCAGTCAAAAATTTGGTGATGTAATGCAGACCAAATTCGAGATGAGCTTACTGGGAGAACTCCAATTCTTTCTTGGATTACAAGTCAAGCAACTTAAAGATGGAATATTCATCAGTCAATCAAGTATATCCGACATATTCTGAAGAGATTTAATCAAGACAAGAGCACACCTATGAATACTCTCATGTCAACAAACTGCAAATTGGATGCTGATCCTTCTGGCAAGGCAGTCAACTTCACAACCTATCGGAGTATTATCGGATCTCTTCTCTACTTAACGTCCAGCCAACCCGACATCATGTTCGCCACATAGCTCTGTGCTCGTTTTCAAGCTGAGCCAAAGGAGCCTCACATGCACGCGGTCAAGCGAATTCTACGCTATCTCAAAGGAACTCCCAACTTAGGGCTATGGTATCCTAAAGATACTGATTTTAGATTAATTGGCTATATTGACGCTGATTATGCATGTAGTCGAATGGACAGAAAAAGAATGTCTGGCGGAGCACAACTTTTAGGCGATAAGTTGGTCTGCCGGTCCTCAAAAAAACAGAATTGCGTGTCAACATCGATGCGTGAGGCGGAGTACGTCGCGGCTGCCAGCTGCTGCTCACAAGTTCTATGGATGTGGACGCAACTACGCGACTACGGGTTTGAATTTAATAACATTCCCATTTATAGTGATTCTCAAAGTGCTATATCCATTACTTGCAATCCTGTTCATCAATCACGCACGAAAAACATAGATAGTCGCTATCATTTTATAAAAGATCATGTAGAAAAAGGCAATATAGATATGTATTTTATTAAAACGGAGATTCAATTTGCCGGAGGCATTGGATGAAAAACGATTTCAATTCCTTATTGTCAAGTTAGGCATGTTGAATCTCAATTTTACTTGAAATGTGCTTTACATGCTCTATTATGCTTATGTATGATATTCTATGTGCTTCTTGATATTCCTTGATTATCTTGCGTGACTCTATCTTTCAAATTTTTTATTTAAAAAGATAAATAAAAATAAAATAGTATATATATAATAATAATAACAAAAAAATGAGGGATGACGATAATCTTGCCTATTTTGAACTACTCACAAAAATATTTCTGTGATATATGTTTAGTTCTTTGCTTAATAATTCATGTGACATTCTTTTATTCAAAGAGCTTCGTCAGTTTCACTAGACACAAAGCCACATCATATATGTAAGAATTTGAGCCTCAATATTTTTTTTTATTGGAAAAACGAGAGCGATGATAACGTCTGAAGTTCACAAATTCTGTGACGGGATGTTGAAGCTTGTGAGGAAGAATATCAAGAAGAGGTTGGCGGAGATGACTGAGAAAACGATCTTCGAGGATCTTGGTGAAGAAGAGGTCCCGCTCCTAAATGAGCTTCTGGATGCTATAAACGAAAGACTGGAGCTGAGGAATGCTATCTGACACTACGAGACAGCATTGGGATTCAGGAGATCTTTCTACGCCCGACAAGGATAAACGGAGCTGAAAGAAGAACAAGCACAAAGGGGGAGATTGAAGAAACATAGAAGTTGTGTATTGTTAATTAGTTATCCTTGTAATTAGGGGCGTAGCTCGTATTTTTGTTAGTGTAGGACTAGCTTGTAAATATACCATGTATAAAGGTATATATACCACGTACACAACAAAAATCAATGCACAAGTCATTTTCAGAAAAATTACAAAGTATTGAATTCACATTCTAGAGAGAGAAAGGCAATCGAAAACTTCCGCTCTCTAATCGTTTCGCTCTCCCGATCTTCAAACTCGATATTCGACCAAAGGTAATTCTCGAGATTTCTCATTCAAATATCTAGAATTCATTCTTAGATTCAAAAAAATTACACCAATTTATCAAATCTGAACCAATGCATGTTTTAATGCATTTAAAATGTGCGAAAATAGATTAAAAATTATTTTTCAAAAATACTTTGTGTTGTGGTCAGATTGTCCATTTAACTTTATCACGCAGAAATTTCACATAACATATAGAATAATAATTTGTCGTATAATCATATAACTAAACTAATATTCAAAGATCATAGATTGAATCATTTCGACAACTCTCGCAAGGTTCAATCATAGCTCTCAATTTATTTTTTATCATGGAAATATTTAGTAGATATATCACTCAAATCCACACGACAAAATTTTATATATTAATTTGTTATCGTAGCATTTAATCAACTTAACAAGTGAAAGTCCATCAATTGGAATCAAAGGGACTCTGAAGGGATTATTTTTAAGCTTCGACTAAAAGGGTAGGATATTTTTGGGATTAGTGAGCTTATAAATTCTTCAATTCCAAGGAACACCTCCGGGCTCAACAGCCGGTGTTTCTATCTCCTGAGCCTCAGCTTCTGGCTCGTGTGGCACAACCAAGGTTTCTCGTTGGGAAGGCACCGGAGCCTGATCCACTGACCGTACCATTGCCTCTGTGATGGTATTGTTTTGACAATAATCCTAGTAGGCCTCGTCGGTGGGATCAGCCAGGCCGAGCAACTCCATTGGGATCAGCATCGATTGGAGTGCTAGATCAGCTGCCTTCGGGTTATGAAAGAACCGCAGCCTCGGTGGTATACAACCTCCAACGGGTGGTAGACATGGGATCTCCGGATCTATGTCCATGAAGTGGGAGATCAGCATCGGGAACCATCGGACATAAGGAAGGAACTTTGCGTTCAATTTTGTCTTCCTCTGACGCATTTGGTCCGCTAAGTCGTTCCATATTAGCTGGGCCACGTCGTATTTTTTCGAGAAAACAACTACGTGGAAGATTAGTAGGATGTTCTCGTTCGCCTTGTTGAAACCGGAGTGCTTTGGGGAGAGGCATTTGTTGATGATGCCAAACAGTGTCCTACATGGGTATGGGATCCCGCTGTTTTGGAAATTAGCCATTTTTGTCAGCAATGGCTTATATCCCATCCGTAGCATATCCTCGACGATCACCACATCTGTTGGGAGTTGGTAGTAGTCTTTGTGATGCGGTAGATCGAGCACCATGGCCACTAGATTCTTGTTGTGGATGACATGTTTTTTATTAATCTTCATGCACGTCTTCACCAACGGTGTAGCTCTTCATCCCCAGAATTGCTTGAGATAGACTATTTGTATGGAGGCGGTCATCGTCAGAGCTGACCATAGGGGATGTCCCTCGAGGATGGAGATTATCACTTCATTCCGACATCGAAATGTGGCGAGGTCCAATTGGTAGTTGTTGTCGTGGACCGTCAGCCATTCGACAGAAGAGTAAATGTGGGAGTACTCTTGATGTGACATTTCTGAAAAGATGAAATAAAATTTATTAGATTAAAATTTTCATATGCGAATTGTTCGAAGTAAATGTGAATGGCGAAAATGACTTAGGAAAATTTCAACATTTTCTAAGTGTTAGAGTTTATTATCGAAAGACTTAGAGGCAAAATTTGAAAAATTTTGCTGCAGCGGTTTTTATTCGAGCCTGAATTTATTCGAACGCTAAGTTTTGCGATCAAATAAAAACTTATCGAAAATTCAAGATTTTCACCGCTGATTTTTGCGATCGAATAAAAATTTGTCGAAAACAAGAGTTTTTCGTTGAGTAATTTTGCGATCGAATAAAATGTTTCGAAAAACATAGTTTTTCGCCGCTTATTTTGACGATCGAATAAATTTTATCGAAAACTAAGTATTTTGCCGCGAAGTTTTAGAATCGGAAAAAAATATATATCGAAAGCATAAGGTTTTCGCCGCAGAGTTTTGCGATCAAGTAAAACTTAACGAAAACTAAAGTTCTTCGATGACAATGTTTGCGATAAGAACATTTTCGATCGAAAAAGTTTGAAATTAAACAGTAAATGCTTAAAAACGCAAATGACGATTCTGGGTAAATCATGAGTTAATCTGGACTCGGAATGATCAGAAATCAGTTGTGAATCCAAATATTATGCTTTTAATGAGAATGGTCGAGTTTAAACCCGTTTGTTAGGTCCTAATATACCAACTACCGATTGATCTAACCACGAATTTTAGATATTCGAAAGATAAATCTTACAAAATACCTTCGGTCGAATATCTTCTTTGAAGATCTTGAGAGAGAGAGTTTCTCGATTACTTTTCTCTCTCTTAGAATGTGAATTCAATGCTTGTGATTTTTCCGAAATGAACTTATGTATTTATTTTGATAGTGTACATTGTATTTATACCTATATACATTGTATATTTACTATTTAGTCCTACACTATCAAAACTACTAATTACGCCCCTAATTACAAGGATAACAAAATAACAAAGCACAATTCTAATGTCTCTTCAATCTCCCCCTTTGTGCTTGTCTTCATTTCAGCTCCATTTATCCTTGTCGGGCGTAGAATGATTTTCGTAAACCCAATGTTGTTTCGTAACGTCAGACATCATTCCTCAGCTCCAACCTCTCATTAATTGCATCCAGAAGCTCAGTTAAGAGTGGGGCCTCTTCTTCACCAAGATCCTCGAAGATCATCTCTTCAGTGATCTCTGCCAATCTTTTTGGATGTTCTTCCTCACTAGCTTCAACGTCCCGTCACAGAACTTGTGGATTTCTGACTTCATCATAGCTCTCGTCTTTCCAATGATTGGATTCCGATAAGTTATGGCGAGGCCAGGTTTCTTGCATATGTAGTTCTCGGGGAAGTCGTTTAGTGGGTAGCCCTTCATTAGCGGAGTCTCCATGTTGACCTTCTTCATATTGTTCTCTACAGCAATTTGAAGGTCGTGTGCGGTGTGATACTTGATCTGCCACACCATAAATCTCTTCAACCCCTCGAGTCCTTCTGTCTTGATGTATCCGGAGGGCGTCTGATACTTTCTTTTGTACATCTGATTAGATGGTACACCTCATCCGGTGGAAGGAAGGGGAGATAGCTCTCATCTATCTCTTCTCGAGTGCGGTTGTTGTCCGTTCGCACAATGTGGTAAATTGAGGTAGAGAAGCTTCCAATCGAGTGCGAAACCCCCACGAGTTGGAGGATCGGTGGTTTGTCCCTGAAGTTTTTCTTGAGTTGATCCGTTGGGATGCCACTTCAATCTGGACCTAGACAGTTGAGCATGAAGATGTGCTCCATTTTCTTGTTATCTGCCCAATGTGAGATACCCCGAAGATTCAGTTCGAGAAGCTTCTTTATCCGATTAGGAGCCCTCCATATCTGTTTTCTAACATCTTCAATGAACGTAACTTCAATCCTTATATTCTTCTTTGGCGTCTCGACTCTGACTGTCCCTTTTGATAAGCGGGGAGGAGAGTCGACTCTATGCATGATCATTTCTGGCAATTCTGGGAGAGCGGAGTTGTAGTTCTCGCCTTCTTGAAGTTCTTCATCTTCAAGCAACACCAAGTCCACATATGCTTGTTGTAAGAAGTATTTGACGTTGGAGAGTCGAGCTTGAGCAGATTCCTCTGGTTTCCATTGCGTCATCCACTTCTCGTTTAAGATATAATCGTCCACGATCATATGTGGATCGTCGACGACTGCTTCTGGTTTGTTTTGGAGAAGGTTAGAGGTTGGGATTGGATTTGTATTTGTGTGAGAGGGAGGTAGTGTGTGGGATGTGGTTGTTTGTTGGCGTGTTGTGAGTTGCTTGGTTGATGGGTTTGAGGATGATCCTCCAGCTTCTTGAGTTGTTGTTGGTTTCTCTCGACTCAAACCATGGCCGTTACGTGTGGTTCGTTGCCTTTTCTCCCCCTCATGACGATCCGGATCATCGAGATCATCATGTCTTCTTTTGGTGCTGGAGCTTTCTTCACGGCACCTTGTTTGGGCGGGCGGCTCGGGTTCATCGATCAGCCTTTTGTAGAGACTCTCCTCAGCGGGGGTCCCGGTCTCTAAGATGAGGAGTCGAGAAATGAGAATGTCATGAAGCTGGGTGATCGGGATGGTGTAGGGGTTGATGAGTGAAGGTGATGGAGTTGGGGTGGTAAGGGTGGGTTGTATGGGGGTGTGTATGGTGGTGGTTAGAGGTGGTGAGGAGATGGGGATGGTGTGAGCTTCGGACGGAGCGGCCTCGGAGACTGGTGCTTTCTCGGTATCACTTCGGGAAGTCTCAATGGCCTGGAGAATTCTGTCCATCAGGCGATCTTCAAGTGAAGAGATGGATGTGGAGAGTACTTCTTGCAAGCGTTGCTCCGTCACGATCATCGATGGGCCAGGGAGGCGCTCCACTGTCACAACATCGGAAAAGATTTCCGATGTGCCGCCTGGAATAGGTCTTGAGATTTCGGAACTTCCAAGGACATCCGTTTTTAACCCTGAAGTCACCACTTCAGTGGGTTGGCCGGCCTATTGTTTGCTCTGAAGGTATCGGGGGTCCAATAGGGCTTCCACTCAATCCTTGAGATGATATGGTAGGTATCACCTCTATGGGTGTTGAAACAGATTAAAGTTGAATCTGTACGGTTGGCTGATCCATAGTTGGTGGAGGAGTTGTCACCGAAGCCGGTAGTATTGAAGGAGATACAGACGGGGCCGAGATTTGCTGTCGGCGAGAGCCCCTTCTTTGAAGTATGTATTCTTTATCCGATTTGGTGGCTTCAGGAGTTACATCTTGAGGGACACCTTCGGGCTTGACGGCCGGTGTCTCTGTTTCCTAAGCCGCGGCTTAGGGCTCGGTTATTTCCAACAAGGATGCCCTTTGAGAAGGCGCCGGAGCTTGAGCCACGACCCGGACCATTTCCTCCGTGATGGAGTTATTTTGGCAGTAGACCTCGTAGGCCTCATCAGTTGGATCAGCTAGGCTGAGCAACTCCAACGGGATCAGCATCGGTTGGAAAGCTAGGTCAGCTGCCTTCGGGTTGTGAAGAAGCGAAGACGAGGTGGGATATATCCTCCAACAAGTTGTAGTCTCGGGATCTCTGGATGAACGTCCATAAAATGTGAGACCAACACCGGGAACCACTGTACGTATGGATGGAACTTCGCCTTCGACTTAGTCTCCCTTTGACGTATCTGGTCCGCTAGATCATTCCATATAAGCTGGGGCCCGTCGTAGTTCTTTGAAAAGACCACTCCATGAAAGATGCGAAGGATATTTCTGTTCGTCTTGTCAAATCCGGAGTGCTTTGGGGAGAGGCATTTATTGATGATGCCGGAGTGCATTGGGGATCCCGCTGTTTTGGAAATTCGCCAGTTTGGTCAGCGGGAGCCTATATCCCATCTAGAGCATGTCTTCTACGATCTCCGCATCCATTGGAAGTTGATCGTAGTGTTCGTGGTGTGGGAGATCGAGCATCATGGCCATTATGTTTTTGTCCAGGACGACGTGTCTTGTATTGATCTACGTCGTGTATTCCACGTCATCTCCGATGACATGGCTCTACATACGTCCCCAGAATTGCTGGAGATAGACCATCTGTACGGAGGCGGTCATTGTGAGAGGTGGCCATAGTGGGTGTCCTTTGAGGATGGAGATGATAACTTCATCCGGACACCGAAATGTATCAAGGTCCAACTGATAGTTGTTGTCGTGGACCGTCATCCAACATTCAGAAGGGTAGATGTTAGGATATGCTGGTTGTGCCATTTCTGTAAAGAATGAAATAAACGTCATTAGATAAAATTTTCATATACGAATTGATCGAATTAAATGTGCATGGCGAAAATTTCATAGAGAAATTTCAAAATTTTCAAAATGTTAAAGTTTATTAGCGAAAGACTTAGTGAAAAAGTTGAAAAATTTGCTAAGTCTTGTTAGCGTATTTTTATTCGATCGGGAATTTATTCGAACGTTAAGTTTTGCGATCGAAAATTTTCTAAGTCTTAGAGAAAAACTTGAAAAAATTTCTAAGTCTTTTCAGTGTGTTTTTATTCGAGTGACAATTTATTCGATCGTTAATTTTTGCGATCGAATAAAAATGTATCGAATAACTCAAGTTTTTCGCCGATGATTTTTACAATCGAATAAAATGTTGTCGAAAACAAGAGTTTTTCGCTGAGAATTTTGCGATCGAATAAAAAGTTGTTGAAAAACTTAAGTTTTTCGCCGCGTAGTTTTGCGAAGTCTATTAGCCGGAGAGGATGATTTCTTTTTATAGAACTTTTTTATCATCATCTTAGTAATGAGAGTCAATTGTTTCTTGAACTCTTTCATATCTGGCTCAGAGTCCGATTCGGATTCGTCTTCATCTTCTGAAGAACTTGGCAACTTGATGGTTTTATCCTTGCGAGACCGACTCGTTTTTCTTTCAGAAACTAGAGCTATAGAGTCTTCGATCTGCTTACCCTTAAGTTCTTTTTGTATCTCGCTTATATATTCCTCGTGTTGAACGAGATTATCAAAGACGGCGTGGATATCCATTTCGTCCAAATTCTTATTTTGACGGATTTGCATGGATATTTTCTTCCACTCCGGTTGAAGAGAAGAGAGAAATCGGATGTTGACCTCCATGTTGGTCTTGAAAATTTCTATCTTCCTCATCTCATTGAAAAGAGTTAAATAGCGTTGATAGAGTTCATAAGCGTTTTCCTCCGACTTTGCTTTGAGTGAGTCGTAAGCGGTGAGAATATTAGCTTTCTTGGCTTTGACTCCGACTTCGGTCCGTTGCATCATTTTGTGGAGTTCATCCCACATAGCTTTTGCACTAGATAGGCTATCTATTTGCATATAGATGTCCTTCGGAATTCCTTGCAGTTGGAAAGTTTTGGCTCCTAAATCTGCTTTCGCTCTTAATCGCTCCTCCTCGGTGTATTCACTAGGAATTTTGAGTCTCCTAGTGGCAGGAATGAGACGATTATTGGTGGCATCGCCTTCTTGAAGAGAACCTATCAAATTGGTAGCTTGATCTTTTGTTTCCAATAAGTTCATGAATCGGCTTCTCCAAACGGTGTATTCGCCTCTTCGTAGAATTGGAGGGCGGACGTCGTTTTCGAGTGAGTAAGCATCCATTTGTAGTTGATTGGTAGGATATTCGTGAAATTTTGGAATCGATATAGTATATGTGCTTCACAAATGACAAACTTCATCAGTAATGTTTGATTCGTACTTTAAGCATTCCCCTTTCGAACCTATTTTTCGGTTGTTAATGAGAAATTGTTTTGATTTCAAAAATATTTGTTATTAGAATTGATACTTCAGAATTTGAGTATCGTAGAAAATAATTCGGAGACAAATAATTTTCGTAAGTTTTGAAAATTACGAATTTTGATTTCTTTTAAATCAGTGTAAAATGTGTGTGTGTTTGAGCAATGGTCGAATATGTTTTCGAGCAATAAAGTTTTTCGATTTAAAAATTTTCGAACCTTTAATCGAAAAAGATTTTCGATCGTCTATGTTTGTCGTTGTATTTCTCGAAAATTATTTTTCCAACGTAAGAGTTTTGCAAAGTAAATATTCGATCGAAAAATAGTTTGTCGAATAGTTGTTGAACACAAAAACCTTTATCGAAAAATTTGTAATCGAAAAATTAAGAGTGATCAAAAATTTTTTCGTGAAGTTTGACTCAAATTGTTGACTAAAAGTTTTTCAAGGATGAATTATTCGATCGAAATATGTTTTCGCTAAATTTGACTTGAAAATTTAAATGATCGAAAATCTTGAGATCGAAAAATTTGTTTTACTTTTACAAGTTTTTCGAGTCAAAATTAGATATTTATTTAGCGAAAACAGTATCCGTCGAAAAAAAATACGCTTTACTACGCTCGAAAAAGATATTTATTTATGAATCGAAAAACTAATTATCGAAATAATGTTTTTTGAGTCTTATATTTGAGTAAAACACACGAGAACAGTGTTTGGCATTGAAAAATTTCTCTGCTGCAAACTTATTTGAAAAATATTTTTCGAGCCAAGTTTTTCGATCAAAAAAACGATCGAAGAACAGCCTTCAAGTTCAATATAACAGTGAAAAATCCAGATTCAACCAAAATGTTCAAATTAGGATCTGAAATTATGGATAATCACTCGTTTCTTAGTTCTGTATATGAACAAACACAAGATTAACCACGTTTTACAGCAAAATATATCGATTATGAGAAAAATCAAATCGTAACCAAAACTTGATTGCAAACGAAAACATAAATCGAAATCAAAAATCTGAATTAATATGACGTTCTAAGCGATAGAAATCGGTACGTAAATCATTTCTAACATATAATCTATCACTTAATCACCAAAATCATCAACAAAATTCGCAAACATTAAGCGCATTGATCAAAATATATTTCACGTGAGTTTTTCGATCGAAAAATCTAGAAAATTATTTTGATCATGTAATCGCAAATTCAATCCAAAAGCGGTCACGATCGGCTTTGATACCAATTGTTAGGTCTTATTATATCAACTACCGATTGATCTAAAGTACGAATTCTAGATATTCGAATGATAAATCTTACAAATACCTTCGGTCGATATCTTCTTTGAAGATCTTGAGAGAGAGTTTCCCGTTTACTTTTTTCTCTCTTAGAATGTGAATTCAATGCTTGTGATTTTTTCGAAATGAACTTACGTATTGATTTTGATAGTGTACATTGTATTTATACCAATTTACATGGTATTATTACTATTTAGTCCTACACTATCAAAACTACTAATTACGGCCCTAATTACAAGGATAACAAAATAACAAAGCACAATTCTAATGTCTCTTCGCCGTTAATTTTGAGTTCTTAAGATGTTTCAGTCGAAAAAGTCACGAAGTTGAAAATTTTTGTCGAATGATTTTGAAACATTGTCGTGATTCGTGTGTTTCTGAACGGAAAAATGATCCGAAACAGGTTTGTACCTTCAAATTCGGCGAGTTTTGACCGAAAATCGATTAAGATTGAAGAGTATTAATGTGCCGAGAATCCGAAAAGTTTTTTGACTGTAATATGTTGCATGAGAATTAGTTTTTCGATTGAAAAAGTAATATTAATACTTTTCGATCAGGTAAGGTTTCTGACTTTGGGCCGAAACAATATTTTGGGCTTTCGTTAAAAATCAGGTCTGATTTAACGAAAAAAATTTAATCTTTTACTTGTAAATCCAAAAAGAAATTGCAAAAGGCTCCCTGTATTTCTAAAATAAATGCAATTATCTCCCGATTGTGTGAAATTCAACACTTGACTCTTCGGATGAGCTCGAAATATTATGTGATACTTAAAAAAAAAATTAGAAGTCGTGTTTGCAAGTAATTCATTTAGGAGATAAGAGCAAATTTTCTTGTAAACTCCCCCTCAACAAATGTACATTTAACTTTTTCGGCATTTTAGTAAATAGTTAAAATAATTTTGCATATGAAAAGTTACTATATAAGCACAAGTAACGCATTTAATCAATTCAGCATAGATTAATGAAAATTTTGCATTTTTCAAAAAGAATAATTCACATTTTTTCAAGTCTGTACCAATGAATGTATTTAATGCATTTAAAATGTGCGCAAATACAGGTTTGATTAAACTAAAATTTAATCTTTAATGGATTAACCCAAAAATAAATTGTATAATTCTCCCTGTATTTCTGAAAGAAATGCAATTATCTCCCATTGTTGGTGAAATTCAACACTTGACTCCTCGGATGAGCTCGAAATATTCTTTGATGCTTAGAAAAAATATTAGAAGTCGTGTTTTACAAGTAAATCATATAGGAGATAAGAACAAATTTTTATGTAAAAACTCCCCCTCAACAAATGCACGTTTTAACTTTTCAGCATTTAAGCACAAGTAACGCATTTAGGCCATTCAACATAGATTCATTAAAATTTTGCGTTTTTCAAGAAAAATTTCGCATTTTATCAATTCTGAGCCAATGCATGTATTAATGCATTTAAAATGTGCGAACAATATTTTCAATAATAGAAAATATTTTTATCATAAAAATTTTTGTTTTGGGGTCAGATTGTATATTTTGAACATTATCACGCAAAAATTTCTCATGACATATAAAATAATAATTTGTCGTCAAATCATGTAACAAAACTAATATTTTAAGATCATAGTATGAATCATTTTGACAACTCTCGCAAGTTTCGCTCATAGCACTCAATTTATTTTTATCATGGAGATATTTAGTAGATATATATCGCTCATATCAACACGACAAAATTGTATCAATTAATTTGTTATCATAGCATATTTAATTAACTTACCAAGTGAAAGTTCATCATTTTGAATCAAATGGACTTTGAAGGGATTATTTTTAGGCTCTGACTAAAAGGGTAGGATAATTTTGGGATTAGTGAGCTTAAAAAATTCTTCAAATCCAGGGGCCCTTTTTGAAATTCATTTATGATCCTTTAGCTTTTCTTTTCTTCTGTACTTCCTCAAGATGAGTCTCGTCTTCTTTACAAAGTTTTGAGAGATGAGATCTTGCTTTTGGGCCGAGACCGTGTTCCTTTCGAAGGTTCCACAGTTATGGAATTCGAACCCAAGACTGTGCTCCTCTTCTCATTTTCTCTATATATAAGATCTGGATTATCGTTGGAGAAGTTCACTTCGAGGCGCTTCTCTTCTAGGAGTATACGAGATTATCTTGAGGAAGTTCACAGCAAGATCCGTGTTTCTCTTCTATAATGATTCAGACTTGTATCTCTTTTTCTCCCCCTCTTTTTCGTCATTGAGCAACCCCGAACCTTATGAATATGGTTGAGCAATCCCGAAACTTTAGGAATCATGTTGAAGGCTTGATCGGGTTTCAAAAGAAAAAGAATGTCAGAGAAGGATCAAAGGGGATTTCTAGAAGTAAAAGTAAAGGTTTTATAATATGGGCTAAGTGAGGAATTTCCTAATTTGTCCTTATCATTCTCATGACAAACTAACACAAAAGCAAGAGTGAAGCTACGAAGTACAAACCAAGAGATAGTTATTTGAAGTGTGACACACAAGAATAAAAGTATTGAGTTTCAAATTCTCACATATATGATGTGGCTTTGTGTCTAGTGAAACAAACTAGGCTCTTTGAATAAACGAATGTCATATGAATTTTTAGACAAAAAACATAATCACTTATCAAAGATATATTTTTGTGAGTATTTCAAAATAGGTAAAATTATCGTCATCCCCCATTTTTTTGTTATTATTATTATTTTATATATATGCTATTTTATTTTTATTTTTATTTTTCTTTTCATATATACAAAAAATTTGAAAGATACAGACACACAAGATAGTCAAGGAATATCAAGAAGCACATAAAATATCATATAGAAGCATAATAGAGCATGTAAAGCACATCTCAAGTAAGATTTAGGTCCAACATGCCTAACTTTGCAATAAGGAATTAGAATCGTTTTTCATCCAATGCCTTAGTGAATAAGTTGGCAAGTTGAAGCTCCCTTTTAACAAAATACATATCTATGGTGCCTTTTTCTACATGATCTTTTATAAAATGACAGCGAATATCTATGTGTTTCGTGCGTGAATGATGAACATGATTTGAAGTAATGGCAATAGCACTTTGAGAATCGCTGTAAATGGGAATGTTATTAAATTCAAACCTGTAATCTCATAGTTGTGTTCGTATCCATAGAACTTGCGAGAAACAGTTTGCAGCCGCGACGTACTCCGCCTCGGCCGTCGAGGTTGACACGCAATTCTGCTTTTTTGAGGACCAGCAGACCAACTTATCGCCTAAAAATTGTGCTCCGCCAGACGTGCTTTTTCTGTCCATTCGACAACCTGCATAATCAGCGTTAGTAGAGCCAATTAATCTAAAATCAGTATCTTTTGGATACCATAGCCCTAAGTGTGGAGTTCCTTTGAGATAGCGTATAATTCGCTTGACTGCATGCATGTGGGACTCCTTTGGGTCAGCTTTAAAGCGAGTACAGAGGCAAGTGGCGAACATGATGTCGGGTCGGCTGGACATCAAGTAGAGAAGAGATCCGATGCTCCGATAGGTTGTGATGTTGACTGCCTTTCCAGACGGATCAACATCCAATTTGCAGTTTGTTGACATGAGAGTATTCATCGGTGCTCTTGTCTTGAAATTCCATCTCGAGTTGCTTTATTGTTCAAACTTGTAGTCAAAGAAATAATTGGAGTTCTCCCATTATGCTCATCTCGAATTTGGTCTTCATGAGTTCACCAAATTTCTGACAGAGACGTTCATTCGTCAAGCCGAAGATGATGTCATCAACGTAAACTTCAACGATCATCAGGTCTTTGCCTTGTCTTTTGATGAAGAGTGTCGTATTGATGGTTCCTCTTATAAAGTTGGACTTGACTAAAAATTCGCATAGAACATCATACCAAGCACGAGGGGCTAGTTTCAGTCCATAGAGAGCTTTGTCCAATCGATAGACATGATCGGGATGATTCTCGTGCACGAACCCGTCAGGTTGAGCGACGTAGACTTCTTGTTTTAATACACCGTTGAGAAAGGCGGTTTTTTACATCCATTTGATAGACTTTGAAGTCTTTATGAGCTGTGTATGCTAGAAATAGTCGAATTGCTTCGATGCGTGCAACCGGAGCATACGTCTCGTCATAGTCAATTCCTTCTTGTTGATTGTACCCCTTTGGCTACGAATCGTGCTTTATTCATGATTACTTCACCGTTCTCGTTCTTCTTATTCTTGAAAACCCATTTAGTTCCAATAATTGTTTTGCCGTGCGGTCTAGAAGCTAATGTCCAAACTCGTAGACACTCGAATTGGTTAAGTTCATCTTACATCGCGATAACCCAATCCAGGTCTTTAAGGGATTCGGCAACATTAATTGGTTCGTTTTAGCTGAAGAAGCATGTGAATAATCCGCTTTGTGCAGACGTCCTAGTGTGTACTCCACTTGAAGGATCACCGATAATTTGGTCGATAGGATGAGCTCGAGTCCACTTTGGTTCATGAGGAAGAATCGAAGTAGATCCATCGTTGATTTGTAGATCGAGACTTCCATAATTGATGAGCTTATCATTCGTAGTTGGGAAATTCAATTATGAGGTTGAATTGGAAGGAATTTCCTCATATGCATTTGTAGGAGCTGCAGCACTAGTTTAAGATTCAGAATTAGGAGAGTCTGGAACCCATGTTGGAGTCTGAGCATTGGGAGTCTCATTTTGAATTTCTTTCGTAGAGGGAGAAGGAGCACTGCTTGGTATAGAATGAGACGAAGCAGGCATTTGAGACTCGTTCCGATAAAAATGTTCAAATAGAAAATCCAAATCTTCTAGGTCGGCGGGAATTGCTTCTTTTGACTTTGAGGTAGAAGTTGTCGGAAGTTGTTGACTTTGTGCCAACACGCCTATAAGCTCGGGTTCTGAACTGTTTTGTTCAGAAGCCAATTTAGTCACTTCTTGAAAAGTGACGTTGTAGCTTTCCAAAATAGTACGAGAAGACTTGTTATAGACGCAGTGTGCTTTAGAAGTGGATGAATATCCAACAAAGACGGCTTCAAATGCTTTAGGGTCGAACTTGCTTCGATGCTCCCGATCGTTGGCTACAAAACATTTGTACCCGAATACTTTAAAGAATGAGATATTCGGAATCCTTTGATTAATTATCTCATACGGCGTCTTTTCAAAGCGTTTGTGAATAACCGTCCGATTTTGCATAAAGCACGCTATACTCACTGCTTCAGCCCATAAAAAATGAGGGAGACCGGAATGTATTAGCATTGTTCGTGCAGCTTCAACTAAAGTCCTGTTCTTCCATTCTACGACGCCATTTTGTTGAGGTGTTTTAGCGGCTGAAAATTGTTGAATAATTCCAAGTGACTGATAATAGCTGCTGAGACATTGATTCTTGAATTCAGTTCCGTTATGAGTCATGATTACTTGGATTTTCTTTTGCAGGAGATTCTAAGTCGTATTCACAAAGCTTATTACCAAGTCTACAGTCTCATCCTTAGTTCGGAGATATCTTGTCCAGGTGTAAAGAGAATGATCTTCGACAATTACTAACACATATTTACGCCCGTTGATACTTTGTGTACGCATTGGTCCACAAAGGTCCATGTGAAGTAATTCCAACGGTCGAGATGTAGAAGCAACTTGCTTGAGTTTGTGTGATGCTCTTGATGTATGGATATCGTTGGTAGACCGTGTACCAACTTTTTGATAGAGAGTTTGTGTAGAGCTTTGAGATTTAGATGAGACAGGCGTTGATGCCATAAGTTGTTCCTCTTGATTGTAGTCTGTGAGATGAGGCAAACAATTGTCGAATGTCAAACTGTTGTCAGATTGATGGTGTATAGATTAGATCTACGAGATCCTGTTAGAAGTTCTTGATTCTGACTATTTAAGATTCTGCACTGATCAGCTAGAAACACCACTTGAAATCCTTTATCGCACAATTGTCCTATGCTGAACAGGTTATGTTTAAGACCTTGGACGTAAGAGACATCTTTGATTGTCAGATTCTGCAGTAGAATATCTCCAAAGCCTAGTATTGGAGCTGAATCGTTGTCGTCGAATCTGACTTTTCCGTTGTAACGATCTTGGTAGTTGCTCAACAGTTCTTTATTCCCCGTCATGTGTGTGGAGCAACCAGAATCTAAATACCACACATGATGGATCTGAATAGAAAATTTTAGAGAGACTTAGGTACCCTCTTAGTAATGGGTCCTCTCGGATTAGCAGATTTGGTAGGTAAGCTTTGTTCATTTTTTGTTCCTAAACCATTTATCCCTTTAGGTACCCAAACCAACTTCGAATTAGTTGGGTTAAGTGGTACCTCTTTAGCCAACTTGGCCTTGTAGGCTTGCGTTGGCCTAGATGGTGTCTTGGGAACCCATTGAGGTTGAACGTTACATGGGAGGTTAATTTCAGCACGGACAAATGTCTTATTAGTCTTACTGCATGAGAAAATCTTTTCTCTAGCTAGTCTTTTAAGGTGTTTGGCTGAGTGTACTCTGACCGGATACCTTAAATGAGGACAAGAATGTATCGAGCTATAAGCTTTCTTTATAGCCGCATCTGGTTTCCTACGAGACTTAAGATTTGCATTTGTCTTAGAATGATGGTTTATGTTTTTAGAAGTAGAGCCGATTTGAAAATTTGTTCTTTCAAAATTAATAGGCTTTAACACATAAATGGAAGCAACAACATTAAAGTTAGAAACGGATGTCTTCTTACGAGTGTCTATAGTTTTTCATACAGAAGAAAATTTTGTAAATAAATCTTTTCTATCATTTTTCTTCTGAAATTCTATCCTAGGCACTCTTTCCTTTGCATGCTTCACCTCTTTTTCTACTCTACCTGTGGATGGAGTAGAAAAAGAGTTAGTAAAAATATTTTTCCTTTTTGAAACATTTCAGGATTCCTTTCCTCCCTTTACGCTTTTTAAAGGAGACTTATCTTCTTTTAAATATTTTGTTAAATAATGGGAGGTTTTTCTTAGATTTGATTTTGTCTTTAATAAATGATATTTCTTTTAAAGTAAAATAAGGACAAAATTTTAAATTTGAGGACGATTTGAGATTAGAAATCTCCAATAAAAGCTCATTCTTTTCAGCTTTGAAATTCTTTCTTTATGTTTGCAAGGAAGCGTTTAAATCAACTATTTTCTTAATAATAGCATGTATATAACAAAAAGTAGATTTTGAAAATGATCATTATTTTCTTCCTGAACTTTAGGAAGATCATCTAAAGGATATATTGAATTATAATCACTAGACAGGTTGATATCCCGTGTCTTGTAACTATTATTCAATCGGTGTGGTCAAAAGGGATGTCAGTCCTATTTGTGGCATTTTGTTTAGATTCTTCTAAGGCATTTATTTCGGAAAAATTAGTAAAGGAAATTAGAGAAGTTAATCCTAATCCCATATATTTGATGTCATATAACTGTTTGACATTGACCTTTTTCAAATTACAGGGATTGTTAAAACCTAAGCCTTCATTATGATTATAAAATTCTATATGAAGAGGTTGATATAGAAATATAGTTTGATCCGTTTGCCCCCTTTTTGTTAGAAGATCGTCTAAAGTTTTAATCATAGAGTAAAGCTTCTTACGTTCGTCAGAGATTTCCTTAAAATTATTTTTAGAAATTTCTAAATCTCTTTGACAATCGCTAAGAGTCTTACTAAGGTCATTTATTTTTATCTCAGAGGTAGCTATCCTAGATTCAAGACTAGTTATGATTTCTTTAGCATTAGCTAAGAGAATATCTAAGTGAATTGTTCTATCAAATTGCTTTTGAATATTATTTTCACTAAGGACTAGTCTTTCTTCTAATTCCTTTTTACTTTTTCAGCTCATTTTTCATGTTAGTATACTTTATTTGTAAGGATTCTAACATGTTTAATAATGTAGAATTAGACATCATTACCTCTTGTGATGATGTGGATGTTTTTTCTTCTTCATCTGAGCTCCTTGATGAGTTATCATTTGAGGCGTCGTCAAGGTATGCCATTAGAGCAAGATTTTCGTCTTCAGAATATGTGGTATCTTCTAGTTAATGCTCTTGTTCAGCCATCAGAGCTACTCAAGCCTCTTTTTGTTTAGTTAGTTGGAATTTTTTGGAGTAGTAGTTGGCGTTCTTCTTCTTGGGAAGTTTGCATTCTCTGGCGAAGTGCCCTATCTTTGCACAATTGTAGCACTTTTGTGGTTCTTTGGCGTTTTTAGATTCTGACGACTCGGCCGGCCTTTCCTTGTGCTTGGAGCTTGATGTCCGAAGTCTATTAGCCGGAGAGGATGATTTCTTTTTATAGAACTTTTTTATCATCATCTTAGTAATGAGAGTCAATTGTTTCTTGAACTCTTTCATATCTGGCTCAGAGTCCGATTCGGATTCGTCTTCATCTTCTGAAGAACTTGGCAACTTGATGGTTTTATCCTTGCGAGACCGACTCGTTTTTCTTTCAGAAACTAGAGCTATAGAGTCTTCGATCTGCTTACCCTTAAGTTCTTTTTGTATCTCGCTTATATATTCCTCGTGTTGAGCGAGATTATCAAATACGGCGTGGATATCCATTTCGTCCAAATTCTTATTTTGACGGATTTGCATGGATATTTTCTTCCACTCCGGTTGAAGAGAAGAGAGAAATCGGATGTTGACCTCCATGTTGGTCTTGAAAATTTCTATCTTCCTCATCTCATTGAAAAGAGTTAAATAGCGTTGATAGAGTTCATAAGCGTTTTCCTCCGACTTTGCTTTGAGTGAGTCGTAAGCGGTGAGAATATTAGCTTTCTTGGCTTTGACTCCGACTTCGGTCCGTTGCATCATTTTGTGGAGTTCATCCCACATAGCTTTTGCACTAGATAGGCTATCTATTTGCATATAGATGTCCTTCGGAATTCCTTGCAGTTGGAAAGTTTTGGCTCCTAAATCTGCTTTCGCTCTTAATCGCTCCTCCTCGGTGTATTCACTAGGAATTTTGAGTCTCCTAGTGGCAGGAATGAGACGATTATTGGTGGCATCGCCTTCTTGAAGAGAACCTATCAAATTGGTAGCTTGATCTTTTGTTTCCAATAAGTTCATGAATCGGCTTCTCCAAACGGTGTATTCGCCTCTTCGTAGAATTGGAGGGCGGACGTCGTTTTCGAGTGAGTAAGCATCCATTTGTAGTTGATTGGTAGGATATTCGTGAAATTTTGGAATCGATATAGTATATGTGCTTCACAAATGACAAACTTCATCAGTAATGTTTGATTCGTACTTTAAGCAATTCCCCTTTCGAACCTATTTTTCGGTTGTTAATGAGAAATTGTTTTGATTTCAAAAAATATTTGTTATTAGAATTGATACTTCAGAATTTGAGTATCGTAGAAAATAATTCGGAGACAAATAATTTTCGTAAGTTTTGAAAATTACGAATTTTGATTTCTTTTAAATCAGTGTAAAATGTGTGTGTGTTTGAGCAATGGTCGAATATGTTTTCGAGCAATAAAGTTTTTCGATTTAAAAATTTTCGAACCTTTAATCGAAAAAGATTTTCGATCGTCTATGTTTGTCGTTGTATTTCTCGAAAATTATTTTTCCAACGTAAGAGTTTTGCAAAGTAAATATTCGATCGAAAAATAGTTTGTCGAATAGTTGTTGAACACAAAAACCTTTATCGAAAAATTTGTAATCGAAAAATTAAGAGTGATCAAAAATTTTTTCGTGAAGTTTGACTCAAATTGTTGACTAAAAGTTTTTCAAGGATGAATTATTCGATCGAAATATGTTTTCGCTAAATTTTGACTTGAAAATTTAAATGATCGAAAATCTTGAGATCGAAAAATTTGTTTTACTTTTACAAGTTTTTCGAGTCAAAATTAGATATTTATTTAGCGAAAACAGTATCCGTCGAAAAAAAATACGCTTTACTACGCTCGAAAAAGATATTTATTTATGAATCGAAAAACTAATTATCGAAATAATGTTTTTTGAGTCTTATATTTGAGTAAAACACACGAGAACAGTGTTTGGCATTGAAAAATTTCTCTGCTGCAAACTTATTTGAAAAATATTTTTCGAGCCAAGTTTTTCGATCAAAAAAACGATCGAAGAACAGCCTTCAAGTTCAATATAACAGTGAAAAATCCAGATTCAACCAAAATGTTCAAATTAGGATCTGAAATTATGGATAATCACTCGTTTCTTAGTTCTGAATATGAACAAACACAAGATTAACCACGTTTTACAGCAAAATATATCGATTATGAGAAAAATCAAATCGTAACCAAAACTTGATTGCAAACGAAAACATAAATCGAAATCAAAAATCTGAATTAATATGACGTTCTAAGCGATAGAAATCGGTACATAAATCATTTCTAACATATAATCTATCACTTAATCACCAAAATCATCAACAAAATTCGCAAACATTAAGCGCATTGATCAAAATATATTTCACGTGAGTTTTTCGATCGAAAAATCTAGAAAATTATTTTAATCATGTAATCGCAAATTCAATCCAAAAGCGGTCACGATCGGCTTTGATACCAATTGTTAGGTCTTATTATATCAACTACCGATTGATCTAAAGTACGAATTCTAGATATTCGAATGATAAATCTTACAAAATACCTTCGGTCGATATCTTCTTTGAAGATCTTGAGAGAGAGTTTCCCGTTTACTTTTTTCTCTCTTAGAATGTGAATTCAATGCTTGTGATTTTTTCGAAATGAACTTATGTATTGATTTTGATAGTGTACATTGTATTTATACCAATTTACATGGTATTATTACTATTTAGTCCTACACTATCAAAACTACTAATTACGGCCCTAATTACAAGGATAACAAAATAACAAAGCACAATTCTAATGTCTCTTCGCCGTTAATTTTGAGTTCTTAAGATGTTTCAGTCGAAAAAGTCACGAAGTTGAAAATTTTTGTCGAATGATTTTGAAACATTGTCGTGATTCGTGTGTTTCTGAACGGAAAAATGATCCGAAACAGGTTTGTACCTTCAAATTCGGCGAGTTTTGACCGAAAATCGATTAAGATTGAAGAGTATTAATGTGCCGAGAATCCGAAAAGTTTTTTGACTGTAATATGTTGCATGAGAATTAGTTTTTCGATTGAAAAAGTAATATTAATACTTTTCGATCAGGTAAGGTTTCTGACTTTGGGCCGAAACAATATTTTGGGCTTTCGTTAAAAATCAGGTCTGATTTAACGAAAAAAATTTAATCTTTTACTTGTAAATCCAAAAAGAAATTGCAAAAGGCTCCCTGTATTTCTAAAATAAATGCAATTATCTCCCGATTGTGTGAAATTCAACACTTGACTCTTCGGATGAGCTCGAAATATTATGTGATACTTAAAAAAAAAATTAGAAGTCGTGTTTGCAAGTAATTCATTTAGGAGATAAGAGCAAATTTTCTTGTAAACTCCCCCTCAACAAATGTACATTTAACTTTTTCGGCATTTTAGTAAATAGTTAAAATAATTTTGCATATGAAAAGTTACTATATAAGCACAAGTAACGCATTTAATCAATTCAGCATAGATTAATGAAAATTTTGCATTTTTCAAAAAGAATAATTCACATTTTTTCAAGTCTGTACCAATGAATGTATTTAATGCATTTAAAATGTGCGCAAATATTTTCCAAAAATTTATTTTTATCATAAAAACTTTATTATGGGGTCAGATTGTCCATTTTGAAAATTATCACGCAAATTTTTCTTCATGACATAAAAAATAATAATTTAAATGATCGAAAATCTTGAGATCGAAAAATTTGTTTTACTTTTACAAGTTTTTCGAGTCAAAATTAGATATTTATTTAGCGAAAACAGTATCCGTCGAAAAAAAATACGATTTACTACGCTCGAAAAAGATATTTATCTATGAATCGAAAAACTAATTATCGAAAAAATGTTTTTCGAGTCTTATATTTAAGTAAAACACACGATAACTGTGTTTTTCATCAAAAAATTTCTCTGCTGCAAACTTATTCGAAAAATATTTTTCGAGCCAAGTTTTTCGATCAAAAAAACGATCGAAGAACAGCCTTCAAGTTCAATATAACAGTGAAAAATCCAGATTCAACCAAAATGTTCAAATTAGGATCTGAAATTATGGATAATCACTCGTTTCTTAGTTCTGAATATGAACAAACACAAGATTAACCACGTTTTAAAGCAAAATATATCGATTATGAGAAAAATCAAATCGTAACCAAAACTTGATTGTAAACGAAAATATCGATCGAAATCAAAAATCTGAATTAATATGACGTTCTAAGCGATAGAAATCGGTACGTAAATCATTTCTAACATATAATCTATCACTTAATCAGCAAAATCATCAACAAAATTCGCAAACATTAAACGCATTGATCAAAATATATTTCACGTGAGTTTTTCGGTCGAAAAATCTAGAAAATTATTTTGATCATGT
The DNA here is from genome assembly GCA_004919715.1 of Linderniella brevidens. Taxonomy (NCBI): domain Eukaryota; kingdom Viridiplantae; phylum Streptophyta; class Magnoliopsida; order Lamiales; family Linderniaceae; genus Linderniella; species Linderniella brevidens. The sequence goes on from SWDC01000153.1 coordinate 15,965,850, forward strand.
AATCGCAAATTCAATCCAAAAGCGGTCACGATCGGCTTTGATACCAATTGTTAGGTCTTATTATATCAACTACCGATTGATCTAAGTACGAATTCTAGATATTCGAATGATAAATCTTAAAAAATACCTTCGGTCGATATCTTCTTTGAAGATCTTGAGAGAGAGTTTCCCGTTTACTTTTCTCTTTCCTAGAATGTGAATTCAATGCTTGTGATTTTTTCGAAATGAACTTATGTATTGATTTTGATAGTGTACATTGTATTTATACCCATTTACATGGTATATTTACTATTTAGTCCTACACTATCAAAACTAATAATTACGCCCCTAATTACAAGGATAACAAAATAACAAAGCACAATTCTAATGTCTCTTCACCGTTAATTTTGAGTTCTTAAGATGTTTCAGTCGAAAGAGTCACGAAGTTGAAAATTTTTGTCGAATGATTTTGAAACAATGTCGCGATTCGTGTGTTTCTGAACGGAAAAATGATCCGAAACAGGTTTGTACCTTCAAATTTGGCGAGTTTTGACAGAAAATCGATGAAGATTGAAGAGTTTTTATGAATTCGCCGAGAATCCGAAAAGTTTTTTGACTGTAATATGTTGCATGAGAATTAGTTTTTCGCTCGAAAAAGTAATATTAATACTTTTCGATCAGGTAAGGTTTAAAGGGCTTTGGGCCGAAACAATATTTTGTGCTTTCGTTAAAAATCAGGTTTGCGTTAACGAAAAAAAATTAATCTTTTACTTGTAAATCCAAAAAGAAATTGCCAAAGGCTCCCTGTATTTCTAAAATAAATGCAATTATCTCCCAATTGTGTTAAATTCAACACTTGACTCTTCGGATGAGCTCGAAATATTCTGCGATACTTAAAAAAAATATTAGAAGTCGTGTTTGCAAGTAATTCATTTAGGAGATAAGAGCAAATTTTCTTGTAAACTCCCCCTCAACAAATGCACATCTAACTTTTTCGGCATTTTAGTACATAGTTAAAATAATTTTGCATATGAAAAGTTACTCTATAAGCACAAGTAACGCATTTAATCAATTCAGCATAGATTCATGAAAATTTTGCATTTTTCAAAAAGAAAAATTCACTTTTTTTCAAGTCTGAACCAATGCATGTATTTAATGCATTTAAAATGTGCGAAAATATTTTCCAAAAATTTATTTTTATCATAAAAACTTTATTATGGGGTCAGATTGTCCATTTTGAACATTATCACGCAAAATTTTTTTCATTACATATAAAATAATAATTTACTGTCAAATCATATAACTAAACTAATATTTGATCATAGTATGAATCATTTTGACAACTCTCACTAGTTTCGCTCATAGCACTCAATTAATTTTTATCATGGAAATATTTAGCTGATATACCACTCAGATCAACTCGACAAAATTATATCAATTAATTTGTTATCGTAGCGTATTTAATCAACTTACCAAGTGAAAGTCCATCAATTTGAATCAAATGGACTTTGAATGGATTATTTTTAGGCTCTGACTAAAAGGGTAGGATATTTTTGGGATTAGTGAGCTTAAAAAATTCTTCAATTCCAAGGGCCCTTGTGAAATTCATTTCTGCTCCTTTTTCTTTTCTATTCTTCTGCACTTGCTCAAGATGAGTCTCTTCTTCTTTACGAAGCTTTGAAAGATGAGATCTTCTTTTGTTGTCGGGCCGAGACCGTGTTCCTTTCGAATGTTTCACAGTGATGGAATTCGAACCCAAGGTCGTGCTCCTCTTCTCGTTTTCTCTATATAAGATCTAGATTATCGTTGAAGAAGTTCACTTCGAGCTGCTTCTTTTCTAGGAGTATACGAGATTATCTATGAGAAGTTCACGGCGAGATCCGTGTTTTTCTTTTATAAAGATTGAGAAATTCATCATGTGCATCTCTTTTTCTCTCCCTCTTTTTCTTGATTGAGCAACCCCAAAACGTAGGAATAAGGTTGAAGGCTTGTCGGGTTTCAAAAGAAATAGAATGTCGGAGAAGGCTCAAAGGGGATTACAAGATGAAAAAGTAAAGGAGTGATAGGCTTTTGAAGTGTGACCCACCTAATTTTGCCCTTATCATTTTCATGACAAACTAACACAAAAGCAAGACTGAGGCTATGAAGTACAGGTCAAGAGATAGGCTTTTGAAGTGTGACCCACCAAAAAAAATATTGAGGCTCAAATTCTCACATCTTATATATACATTTAAATGTATGTTTGTTCTAATGCTTCCACGTGTCCACTTACAAATTAATAAATATTAATAACAATTAAGCCAAGTTCTTACATAACTGTTATCACGTCCATGCATTATCATTTTGAATTACTCACACGACGTTCCCGACCAACGAAATATCCACCATTGCTGTACAGAATACAATGCCATATGAAATTGCTCCACAAATAGCTTCATGTTCAGGTATTTGCTTTTTGTTTCCTCTCTCGTCATCCACCGCTAATCACAATTGTAGAAAAAAGATCGGCATTAGGTTATTAACCTTCTTAAGCTGTTTCTCCATGATTTTCACTTATAATCTTCATGATTTGGGTATTGGAAAGTGACTGACTTCGATCATAATTTTGTGGTTGGCGTGGGTTGTGTTGAAAGGAAAAAAAAAATTAAATCTCTGTTTCAGCTCATTGACTTATGCTCCTTAGGAATCTGTTCAAGGTTACGGAGGTAGTTATCTGGATCAGATATTGTGTGGATACTATACAGAGATCTTTGACTGGGATGAATATTCTCAATGCTTTTTCTTCTTCTCAGGGTCACTCATGAAGAATACGGTTAAGAAAAAAGTCCGGAATTGAAGGTCCTTAAACTGTTTGATTTTATTTACGTTTTTTTTTTGTAGCTTCTTCTACGACAATTATTGTTTCGTGATTCAGTTTCCAATGAAAGGGAAACCGTAAACTTATTTCCTGTGTAGGATGGAAGGAATTATATATAAGCAAGCATAAACAAGGTGGTTATCTCAGGTACGATTCTGCCAAGCTCTTTGAGTAATAAGATTTCTTCTTACATACCACATTTAAAGGGAGGTATTTAATTTTATTCCATTTGTAGATCGAATCTTATGGTAACTCTGCCAAACCGTACATGCACTGGGATGCATAGATGGCTCTATCCCAAAACTTTGTTTGAAATGTCGTTAGACCTTTCATTACCACGAGCTACGATTACAATGCTCCTATAGATGAAGATGGTAATGTTTCTAGCAGATGGAAACGTTAGCCGCAGTAGCTCAAGAAATTTTTTAATAGCCTAAGGTATCTAAATATTTCATTTTTCTGCTTCTTTTTAGGCCTTTTGAGGTATCCAACTTAGGTTTCAAATACATGATCCATTTGCAGCTCAACCTGATCGGCTTACACTATTGCATCCCCTGGCATTGTGTCCCGATGGACTTAACTTGAAATTGTCAAATATTTTCAATTTGTTAATGCTTATTAGCTTTGGATTATGTTACCAGATGACTAACGGTTGAAAAAATATAACTCCTATATAATAGGTTGGGGCTGTAATAGAATTCATGGACTTCACAAAGACAAGTCGGTGTACAGTGGTCGAAACAGGGAGATGGTATGATGGGTTTCGTCTGAGAGACAAATTCAATTCACGCGAGGTTTCCATGAGGGACATAGCGTGCTGTGATGATGAAGTTCTTAGTGTGCTTCACCGTGGCGCTGTTCACAAATAAGTTATTCATGTTAATCTCTTCTGCCAAGCCTAATCACGTATCATGGTCTTGATAAGGTTGCTCAACGTTTGAGTTAAAGATAAAAAATGTTTTTTGTCTTCATAATAGCATGTTATAATTTTAATAGCATATTTACCCGTTAATGAAGAATCATATGTAATAAATATATTCTACAAAGGGTTAGAATGTTAAAAATAATTTTTTTTATCTCTTAAAAGTTAATTTCTTCGAGAAATAACAACCAACAAAATCAAAGAGAATCAAGTTACACTAAAAGCACGTTATCATCTATCTTTGGCTCCATTATGGTAACATTCTCCCCGTTGTGTTTTCATACAGGAAAGATACGCGGAATATAACTTAAATTTATTATTATCTCTCATCAGATATATTATTTTGATATACACTTTTTCTGATAAAACTTATAATATGTTTAGGTTAAGTTATGATATGTTTTATATTACCAAAGATCTGCGACACATACAAATTTCACTCCATATTAGAGCCGAAAGTTTGGACATGAGCCCATGGGCCATCTCGGCCCGCCCAAAAAACCCATGTTTGGGCCGTATTTTTTATAGCCAGAAATGTCAGCGGGCCGTTTGGCCCGAGCCAAATGGCCTGCGGACCCAGAAAGCCTCGTGGGTCGCGAGCCAATTAGGCCCGATTTTTGTCATTATATTCTTTTAATTTTTTATGTATAATATTTTATAAAATTCAATTTTTATAAAGACAAAAAATATCTTTTACGTGTCTACGGATATATGTTTTTTCAAAATTATGTATTTATAATATTTACATAATATTAGGTGAGAATTATAATTTATAATGCATAATTAAAATATTTTTTAAAAAATAAATCTATAAATTTAAAAAATCGGGCCCGATGGGCTAGGGCCTGAGTTTTTCTGAACCCATAAGAATTAGGCCTTGCCCGCTATTTTCGTGCCGAGCTGAGGTGGACCGCCAATCTTTCACCTCTACTCCGTATGTCTTAAAAATCAACAATATTGTAATTTTATAATTAAAGAATAGTATTATTCTTTTATGACACATAATTAACTCTTATTAATTTATATTACTTACACATATTTATGACACGTGCATTGCACGGGTAAAAAACTAGTATATGATGTGGCTTCGTGTCAAGTAAAACAGACGAAGCTCTTTGGTTTGTTGACGGTAGTGGGTTATGTGGTTGGTGGGTTGGTGGATGATGCTCCAGCTTCTCGAGTCGTTGTTTGTTTTTCTCAACTCTGACCAAGGCCGCTTCGTGTGGTCCTTTGTTGTTTCTCCCTCCTCATGACGATCCGGATCATCGGTATCGTCATGTCCTCGCTTCGTGCGGGAGCTTTCTTCACGGCAACGTGTTTGGGCGAGCGGCTCGGGTTCATCTACTTGCAATTTGTAAAGCCTCTCCTCAGCTGGGGTCCTGGTCTCTGTTAGGGATATGCCCTCGAATGCTATACGAGGATTGGATATGTATAGGGCATTAGCTTATTTATCATTCGATTGTCAATGTAATCAAACATTGTTTTGCGTATTAATAAAGGCATTATTCGTTTATTGGTTATATGAGTTCTTTACTTAGCATCGGGTAAAGCAATAAATGAATAAATCCAAATGTGTCGAGTTGAGTCACTGTTCTCGATGGGTACGAGAGAGGAAGGCACCAGTGGACTCTTAACCTCGAACATAAAATGTCCATAAGCCTTAGGTTTCAGTTGGGTGCTGGAAAACCAATCATGACTTATTTGTAGATGACTTATCGTGTGCCGATATACCGCTTGGAAGCGGAAGTCATGACTTGTGATACGAGTCGAATCAAGAGATTGAATCATTTCATGGACACTGACTCGCAGGTCGTACGATCAAACATGGCTTATTACTCAAGGAGTGTCAATGATCGACGACAAAAACTATAGTAGTCTGCTTGAACCTTAGACCGAAAGGGGCTTTGATTGAGTTGACTTTGAAGTCTTTACTATCACTGGTTTCGCTAGATCCGATTTGCTCAGCGGGACAGATGCGGTCTTGATGGATATTTGTGATTGCCGGGCTTAGACCGCCGAGTACGGATTCACAGTCTCGCAAGTAATCGAGACAAGTGTCCTATGAGAATGACGACGGGAAATTACAAAATCCTTGGCCAAGGTATTAAACTAACTCATGTGAGACATGGAGGGTAGTTTGGTAATTTGCCTCGTGTCATTTTATCATAGTATCGAGTTTAGTGAGTTTGACAAATACCATGGCTCTCACGCGATCGGGACACAGCTGAAGAGTTTGTACGTAGTACTATAATCTATAGTTAGGTTCTGGAATGAGACTAGTTCGAAATTCATGCTCAAGTCGGGATCTGTCCGGTACTGCGGGATTGGCTAGGCACCTACCGGACTCTTGGATTCCTCCCTTGCCGATTGAGTCGAACCTAGAGAGTCGGGCTTAAAAAGGATCATCAAAGTGTACCGAGAAGGAGAGATTGTGTTTTGGGCCTTAACGGGCCTCGGGTCGTTATGCCACGCCTTATTGGGGCTCGGGCTCATTAAGTGGACCGAAGTCGAACTTCATATGAAACTAACTTTAAGACTTACGCTTGGCTAAGTGCTTAGAAAGACTTGAGGGAAGAATTGGAATTCAACCCTAAGCCGAGAAATTCGAAAAATACCTTAAAGGGTATTTTCGTAATTTACAAATATGGTAATAAAAATATTTGGAATATTATTTATTAAAACTAAAATTCGAATTTATATTTTATATAAATTTCGAAATTTATTTACCATATTTGAAGATATTTTAATATCTTAGTTAGTTTTCTATTTATAGTATGTTCCTTTAATAGAATTTTGAATTCAATTAGGAGAGATATTTTGGCAAGAATATCTCTCATATTTAGGAACAAATATTTCGAGATTTTAGCCTTGTTTAGGGCTGAAAATTTCGTCCTCCCCTACTATAAATAAGGGTGAGACCCTCGTAAAAAAAAAGACACGGGAAGAGAATCGACGCGAAATTTCTCGACCCGAGAATCGAAACATGAACACACAAACGTAAACCACTCTCCCGAGCGACGAATCAATTCTCTCTAGCCATCTTCGGAGAATCGAAACCGTGGTACACGACCGCGACCGACGACGCAATCGACGAGGAGCAGCCACTCGCTTCAAAGGTAATCTCTCACGGGTATGACCCGACCTATTACGTGTCAACGTGATTAGAGTTTTATTCCGCACCGTATCCCGGGGCATTACGTCTCGGGTACAAACCGGGTACCTTTTCCAACAGTGGTATCAGAGCCAGGGCTCGTGATCGGAATCATAACATGATTAAATCGAAACGAGGCTCGTGGGAGACGATCGAAAAGCCAATGCACTAGGCGCGTGGGGCTGCTCGATGCGTCGCTTGCCAACCCACGACCACCATACCGCTCGACGGGGTCGAAGGCACCACCGCCGAGACGCTGCGACACGCAGACAGCCGCACAGTCGCACGCGCAACCACACCGTGCGACGGCGTATCAGCTGCCGCGGGTTCGGGCAACGAAAACCCGAACCACCGCGCCGCTGCCTCGGGCAGCGGCCCACCGCTGTCCGATGATGGTGCCACCTCTGACGGCAGCGCCAGCGGCGCGCGGACAGCCGCGTACCCGCACGAAACTGCAGCCTCCGGGACACGGCGGCCGCCTAGGGTTTTTCACCCAAAAACCCTAACGGGCCTTTTTATCGGGCCTGGCCCATTTAAGGCCCAAATTGTCGGTTTCGGTTAGAATTCATGAAATTGTCAACGTGCTCGTTATGATTATGATTTAAGGCACACTTACGGGTTTAGGATTTCTATTTGGTTTTCCCGGTTATTTGTTAAGGGCCTCGTCCCCCCGGGTTGTATTTGTCTTTTACGGGTTGTTTGGGATTGATGATCCCCCCGTGTTGTACTTCAAAGTCTTTATTAGATTAGGCTTAGTTTAGAATACACGAAGCTGTTCGACGATTGACGACTACCCGGGAGAAGATGACTTGGTAGACGATCGACGACTTGGAGGCCGTTCGAATGATGAAGGGCGATTGTCGACTTCAAAGCCCATACGGAGAACCGATGATTTTTTGAAGCCACATACACATAATTCACGTAATAGGGCTAGAATATAAATAACCCGTTCGTGTTGCCTTCTAGTTTATTTTCCTAGGGTTTATTTACTACTTACGTGCGTGTCGATTTGTGAAATGATATGCATGCTTTATGTGCTCTTATGTGTAAAAGGTTTTTTCTCCCGTTTGATAAATACTAAGTGAGAAAAGGAATTGGGTTCCTGTCTTCTATCATGCTTGAGATGTCTGGTGTTAGGGAGTTTGTACGGTTTGTTCCGAGTAAGTTGGCGCCGTACATCAAGCCCTAACATTAGCGTTTCGGGTTCGTTTGACGACGCTCACCATAGCATATTCCGCCCCACGAAGCGTAAGGCAGCAAGGCGGAATTCAAATGTGCGGTTAGAGCATAAGTTGATTAGGTTGCACTTAGCAGTTATACCCAAAATGCAGGGTTAGCCGTGAGGGTCACTGACTGAGACAAAGATAGTTGAAATACTCATAGGATGGGTTCGAGTGAAACTCGACTTCGATCGATTAGGCAGGCCAAATATTGCGTTAAAGGCTGAGGCATGTCTAATCGAGTCGTGGACCTCAACTCCACTATGAAACTACTCAACGAAGTTTCCGAAATTCTTAAATCGGGAGAATAGAATTTTCGAGAAAATTAGTGGGAGTCAAGCGAAACGAAAAGTCCGTGTTTGCGCTTGATGAATGATAAAATAAACCTAACTATGTGATCTTTATCTTCTGCAGAGTTATTTTCTTTCTAGTTACTATGACGAATCTTTTAAACATGCTGCTTGAAAAGAACCGTTTGGTAGGACCAAACTACGTGGACTGGTTCCGTAACTTCAGGATAGTTCTAGGTATGGAGTCTTTGACTTATGTCCTCGATTCCCCTACATCGCAAGTCCCAGGGACTGATGCGAGTGACGACGACCGGGCTGCGTATGTCAAGTGGCAAATAGACGAGCCAAAGGTCAATGGCTATATACTCATATCCATGAGCAATGAGTTGCAGCAAAGCCACTCGGAAATGGAAGTGGGCGCCATTTTGCTTCATTTGAAGGAGCTCTTTGGTGAACACTCCAGGAGTGCTCGCTACTCTTTGACATAGCAACTGTTTCATTGCAAAATGGATGAGGGCAGCGACGTTAGGAACATGTGCTGAAAATGATCGGTTTGATCGAGAGACTCGATGCACTCGACTTCCTCATGGACAATGAGCTCCAAAACGATCTCGTGCTCCAGTCACTGCCGGCTTCCTTTAATCCCTTCATTGTGAATTATAATCTGAATAGGGTCGAGATGACATTAACTGAGTTGATGAACCAGTTGTCAACGGCCCAAACTCAGATGAAAAAGATAAAGGGAAAGGAAGTGGCTCTTGTTGCGACTTATAAGACTCGGAAGTCGATTAGAAAGAAAAAGTCGAACAAGCCCATTAAGCCCAAGGGAGGAGTTTCAAAAGGCAAGGCCAAGAAAAACGTGTCTAAAGGCGCCAAGCCCACGGACAAATGCCTTCACTGCAATGAGCTCGGCCATTGGAAGCGCGATTGCCCGAAGCTAGCCGCCTCAGGTAAAGAACTTTATGTTTTAGAAAGTAATTGTTCTATGACTGTGTACTCCACTTCATGGATCCTAGACTCAGGAGCTAGCGCTCACATTTGTGTTTCAAACCAGGGTCTGGAATGAAGTAGGAGGTTGGCGGATCGAGAGGTCATGATCAACGTAGGAAGCGGACATAGTGTGCCGGCGATCCACATTGGATCAAGAACTCTTGTTTTATCTAGTAGACATAAGTTATTGCTTTCTGATTTAGTATTGCCCAGAGGCCTTAAGAATATTATTTCTATTCCCGTTTTGAGCGGAAACGGATATGAGTTCCGCTTTAGTAATAATATTTGCGATATTTATTTTGGAAATAAATGCGTCGGAAGTGCAACTTTACTTAACGGATTATATTATCTAAATATCAAAGATAAAACTGAATCTGTGAACACAATTACCAACAAACGAAAATTAGAGACCAATATGAGACAATTGTGGCATCTTCGACTTGGTCATGCAGGAGATCAAAAGATTCGTGAGTTGGAGAAAAATGGCATGATTAAGCCGTTGGGTTCGGACCCTTATCCGACTTGCGAATCGTGTATCCTTGGAAAGATGACTAAGTCTCCCTTTACCGGGACTTTCCAAAAAGCCACAGAACTTCTCACTTTGATTCATACAGACGTTTGTGGGCCATTCGGGGAAGCGGCTCGAGGTAATTTCCACTACTTTATTACCTTCACCGACGATCATTCAAGATTTGGGAAGGTATATCTTATGAGATACAAGTCTGAAGCCCTTGATAAGTTCAAGGAATATAAGGCTTTAGTAGAAAAAAAAACTGGGAATCATATAAAGGCCATTCGATCTGATCGAGGTGGCGAGTACATGAGTCTCGAGTTTGACGAGTTCTTGAAAGAGAACGGGATCATTTCACAGATGACACCGCCGGGAACACCACAATTAAATGGTGTGTCCGAACGCAGAAATCGAACACTGTTGGACAAGATTCGATCAATGCTAAGTTACACAGACCTGTCACTGTCGCTGTGGGGTCATGCGTTATTAACCGCAATGCACGTTTTAAACCGAATCCCTTATAGTTCTGTCGACCAGATCCCTTATGAAATATGGACTGGTAGAAAGCCGAGCTTGAACCACATAAGAATATGGGGTTGCCCCGCTTTTATGAAAAAGCTCAAGACAGAAAAATTGGAATCGAGAGCTGTGAAAGGACGTTTTGTCGGGTATCCTGAGGATTCCATGGGATACCAATTTTACTTCCACGACAATCAGAAAATTGTTGTAGCTCTTCAGGCTCACTTTCTCGAAGAAGAGTTCGTTCGAGAAGGTGGAGTGGGTCGTGAAGTAACTGTTGGAGAAACGACAGAAACGATTTCACAAACTCCAGTGTTAGAAGACACCGTAGAGCAGTCCAAGACGCAATCAGAGTTGCGCAGGTCTGGTAGAGTATCTCGCCAACCTGAGAGATATGGAATGGTACACGTCGAGCACGGGGATGCTGCGACGGGGGGTAACGTCGGGGACGACCCCGCTACCTATGACCAGGCAATGACGGATATAGACTCCGTAAGATGGCTTGAAGCTATGCAAGTCGAAATGGATTCAATGCACGAAAATCAGGTCTGGACACTTGTTGATCTCCCCGATGGTTTTAGACCCATTGGGTGTAAGTGGATCTTCAAGAAAAAGATTGGATCAGACGAACTGGTGGATACATACAAAGCTAGGCTTGTAGCGAAAGGTTATAGTCAAAAAGAAGGAATTGACTATGAGGAAACCTTTTCGCCCGTTGCGATGAAGTCCATTCGTATATTACTTGCGATAGCAGCGTATAACGATTATGAGATCTGGCAGATGGATGTGAAAACCGCGTTCTTAAATGGATACCTCAAGGAGGAAATATATATGGAACAGCCAAAGGGTTTTAAATCACAAAAGGATGCTCATCAAGTATGCAAATTGAATAAGTCAATTTACGGACTTAAACAAGCCTTTAGGAGCTGGAATCTTCGGTTTGATGAAGTAGTTAAGAGCTACAGATTCATAAAGAACGAAGATGAACCATGCGTCTACAGAAAAAGCAGTGGGAGCAAGATATCGTTCCTCGTATTGTACGTCGATGACATCCTTTTGATAGGAAACAATATTGGGATGCTCTCGATGGTGAAAGCATGGCTTTCGACCGAATTCTCCATGAAAGACTTGGGAGAAGCGACCTACATCCTAGGAATTCGTGTCTATAGGGATAGAACGAATAAGATGCTAGGGCTCTCCCAAGCCCTATACTTAGAAAAGGTCATGAAACGATATAACATGGACAATTCTAAGAAAGGGTTCTTACCTATGGGGCATGGGATACATCTCTCCAAAGCTATGTGTCCTCAAAGTGAGGCAGATAGAAAAGAGATGAATGGAATCCCCTATGTATCCGAGTGGGTAGCTTGATGTACGCGATGCTTTGCATGCGACCGGACATAGCATACGCTGTGAGCGTAGTAAGTCAATTTCAAGCCAACTCGGGTAAAGAACACTGGACAGCAGTCAAGAATATCCTCAAGTATCTTAGAAGAACAAAGGATATGATGCTGGTCTATGGAAATGGAGAATTAGAAGTGGAAGGATATACGGATTCGGATTTCCAATCAGACGTGGACGACCGAAAATCCACTTCAGGTTTCGTCTTTACACTCAACGGTGGAGCAGTATCTTGGAAAAGTTCCAAGCAGAGCACAACTGCTGATTCCACCTGCGAGGCTGAGTACATAGCCGCCTCAGAGGCAGCTAAAGAAGGAGTTTGGATGAGAAAGTTCTTGGAAGAACTGCAAGTGGTTCCGATTGCCGAAAAACCACTGCCACTGTGGTGCGACAATAGTGGTGCAATCGTGCAAGCGAAGGAACCAAGATCTCACATAAATCCAAACAATAGAAAGAAAATACCACGTGTTACGTGGATTCGTTGAGAGTGGCTACATAGCCGTCCAGAAGATTGCGACTGCGGACAACGTGGCCGACCCATTCACCAAGCCTTTATCTCAGGCAGTGCTGAACAAACATCTCGAGAAGATGGGTATTAGATACAACAGCGCATGGCATTGAGTGCAAGTGGGAGATTGTTAGGGATATGCCCTCGAATGCTATACGATGATTGGATATGTATAGCGCCTTAGCTTATTTATCATTCGATTGTCAATGTAATCAAACATTGTTTTGCGTATTAATAAATGCATTATTCGTTTATTGGTTATATGAGTTCTTTACTTAGCATCGGGTAAAGCAATAAATGAATAAATCCAAATGTGTCGAGTTGAGTCACTGTTCTCGATGGGTACGAGAAAAGAAGGCACCAGTGGACTCTTAACCTCGAACATAAAATGTCCATAAGCCTTAGGTTTCAGTTGGGTGCTGGAAAACCAATCATGGCTTATTTGTAGATGACTTATGGTGTGCCGATATACCGCTTGGAAGCGGAAGTCATGACTTGTGATACGAGTCGAATCAAGGGATTCAATCGTCTCATGAACACTGACTCGCAGGTCGTACGATCAAACATGGCTTATTACTCAAGGAGTGTCAATGATCGACGACAAAAACTATAGTAGTCTGCTTGAACCTTAGACCGAAAGGGGCTTTGACGGAGTTGACTTTGAAGTCTTGACTATCACTGGTTTCGCTAGATCCGATTTGCTATTGCATGGGACAGCGGGACAGATGCGGTCTTGATGGATATTTGTGATTGCCGGGCTTAGACCGCCGAGTACGGATTCACAGTCTCGCAAGTAATCAAGACAAGTGTCCTATGAGAATGACGACGGGAAATTACAAAATCCTTGGCCAAGGTATTAAACTAACTCATGTTAGACATGGAGGGTATTTTGGTAATTTGCCTCGTGTCATTTTATCATAGTATCGAGTTTAGTGAGTTTGACAAATACCATGGCTCTCACTCGATCGGGACACAGCTGAAGGGTTTGTACGTAGTACTATAATCTATAGTTAGGTTCTGGAATGAGACTAGTTCGAAATTCGTGCTCAAGTCGGGATCTGTCCGGTACTGCGGGATTGGCTAGGCACCTACCGGACTCTTGGATTCCTCCCTTGCCGATTGAGTCGAACCTAGAGAGTCGGGCTTAAAAAGGATCATCAATGTGTACCGAGAAGGAGAGATTGTGTTTTGGGCCTTAACGGGCCTCGGGTCGTTATGCCACGCCTTATTGGGCCTCGGGTCATTAAGTGGACCGAAGTCGAACTTCATATGAAACTAACTTTAAGACTTAGGCTTGGCTAAGTGCTTAGAAAGACTTGAGGGAAGAATTGGAATTCAACCCTAAGCCGAGAAATTCGAAAAATGCCTTAAAGGGTATTTTCGTAATTTACAAATATGGTAATAAAAATATTTGGAATATTATTTATTAAAACTAAAATTCGAATTTATATTTATATAAATTTCGAAATTTATTTACCATATTTGAAGATATTTTAATATCTTAGTTAGTTTTCTATTTATAGTATGTTCCTTTAATAGAATTTTGAATTCAATTAGGAGAGATATTTTGGCAAGAATATCTCTCATATTTAGGAACAAATATTTCGAGATTTTAGCCTTGTTTAGGGCTGAAAATTTCGTCCTCCCCTACTATAAATAAGGGTGAGACCCTCGTAAAAAAAAAAGACACGGGAAGAGAATCGACGCGAAATTTCTCGACCCGAGAATCGAAACACGAACACACAAACGCAAACCACTCTCCCGAGCGACGGATCAATTCTCTCTAGCCATCTTCGGAAAATCGAAACCGTGGTACACTGCGAGGTCGGCGTGACGATCTAGACGATACCCAACACGACCGCGGCCGACGACGCAATCGACGAGGAGCAGCCACTCGCTTCAAATGTAATCTCTCACGGGTATGACCCGCCCTATTACGTGTCAACGTGATTAGAGTTTTCGATCCGAGCTGCGAAGGAACCCGGAAAATTTTTTATTCCGCACCGTATCCCGGGGCGTTGCGTCTCGGGTACAAACCGGGTACCTTTCCCAACAGTCTCTAGAGCTAGTAGTCGAGAGATGAGGATGTCGTGAAGCTGGGTGATTGGGATGGTATATGGGTTAATGACAGAAGATGATTGGGATGGAGTGGTTAAGGTGGGTTGTATGGGGGTGTGTATGTTGGTGGTTAGTGGTGGTGAGGATAGGGGTGTGGTGTGGGCTTCGCAAGGAACTGCCTCTGAGACTGCTGATTTCCTGGTATCCCGTCGGGAAGTCTCAATAGCTTGTAGCATCCTGTCATTAGCCGGTCTTCAAGAGAAGAGATTGGTGTGGAGAGGACTTCTTGCAGTCGTTGCTCCGTCACGATCTTAGGTGGAGTGGGGCCAGGGAGGCGCTCCACTGTCACAACATCGGAGAAGATCTCCGACGTGCCGCCTGGGAGAGGACTTGTGATTCCGGAACGTCCAAGGACATCCGTTAACAACCCAGAAGTCGCCACTTAGGTGGTTTGGCCCATTGTTTTCTCCGAATATATCGGGGTCCAACGGGGCTTCCACCCAATCCTTGAGATGATATGGAATGTATCATCTCTATGGGTGTTGAAACAGATTGAATGTGAATCTATGTGGTTGTCTGAACCGATGGTGGTGGAGGAGATGGCACTGAAGCTATTTGTGTAGAAGGAGATGCAGAAGGGGCAGAGATCTGCTGTCAGCGTGAGCCCCTTCGTTGTAGTCTGCATTCCTCAACAGACTCGGTGGCCTCAAGAGATTCGGCTTGTTGAGGGACACCTTCGGACTCAACAGCCGGTGTTTTTGTCTCCTGAGCCGCGGCTTTTGGCTCGTGTGAAGAATTCGATAGAAAATGTAAAACTTACGAAGAACACGTTTGAATTTGGCGCGGAAGTTTGAGAGCGTTCTTCACGTTGTAAAGCTCGATTTTCTATTCAAATGAATTCTTAACCCTAATACATCACATTAGGGTTACTTATATACAAAGCAAGTTTGGTATATTTGCAAAGTAGTCCTAATATATGGCTTAATTACAATTAAGACCAAACTACCACTTATACTACCTAGGATAACATTTATATTTGTGTTCAATCTTTGCTTTGCTTGAGCGTAGGTTATCTTTTCTTGTCTTGAAAAGATTCCTCGAGTCCTAATAATCTCCTCTTTACGAGATTATTTGTGTAATCTCTTCCTTCTTTGGAGATCTTCAAGCTCACCATGTCTTGTAATACTCTTCTCGACACCGGCTCTTGCTTCTAATTTTCTTTTGAAGTTCGTCTCCAAATGCTGGAAGATGTGCGAAGTCGCTTGCCGGATTTTGGAGAATTTCCTCTTTTGTGTTCCATCTCTCCCTTTGATAGCGACGAAAATCCCCCTATTTTAGTTCAACCTTCTGTTGGATTGGAGAATTCGATTTGAAATTTGGAAAGGCGTACACAAGTGGAAACTTCGGTCATTGAAGCTCGTGGTGTTTGCTTGATTCAATGATGCTTAAGAATTTAGTATTTTCGATCAATCTTGCACTTTCGTTGTTGTATTGCTCCCATTTCTTTAGTACTACTCCCCCTCATGATGATCGAGTGGGGAGATCGTCATGGCAATGTATCAAAATGGGGCATCGTCGTTGGCAAGGAGATTGTATCGTCGTGACAAGGAGATGGAGTTTGTAGACTTCGTAGGAAATCAAATTCGGTAATAACCCGACGGAGCCACGAAGGCGTTCTGTCGATATGAAACCGGGGCCACATAGGCTTCCCGTTGACATCGTTCTAGGAGCGTTGCTCGTAGAAGATAGCCTGATACCGTTGTTGATTTGATGTTGCAACGATAGGACTTCCTTTCGATCATCGAAGCATGTCTGAGAATGACATGTCTACGAAAGTTCTAAGCAAATTATATTGGAGCAGAAGTGGCTAGAGAGGATAGAGACAGAGGAAGAAGCTCGCTTATGTCTAAACCACATCAGACACTACCTCAAATTGGCGGCGGCTGACTTCTGCCTCCTCGAGCCTGAAGAGGAGGAGGAGGGAGCATACGTAGAGGTTGACCTCCCGGAACTGTCAGATCTCCTCAACCACCAAGCACCCGAAAACGGATCAAGGAGCAATACAGGATTCACCTCAGAAAGATAAAGCGCTCAACCAGAATATATGAGAGCGTGGTCTACGTGATAGAGAGGACGAATGCGGCCGTAAAAAGGATCACGAAAGCCGATCTTCCCTACCTCCAAATGGGCGAAGTCTACCAAATGTTCTACTTGTACCGCAACTTCACCCTCAACCCGAACGAAGAAAAGGGTTCGAAGGGATCAAAAGTTACATGCCATGACAAGTCCAATACCATGTTGTTCACGATTTCCAAATGGATTTGGAAAGCAATATGAGAAAGGTCAACCTGACTCAGCCTCACAACAGCAGAGAATCCTTAGAGGTTCACGGAGAGAGCTACATCTTTCTGGAACTAGAACTGGCGGTCACATACTTTCAACACAGAAGTCGTCAGCTCCAGGATCTTCTGACAGAAATGGCCAAGTTATGTGATGGAACGCTAAGACTAAATCGTGACAAGCTAAGGATGATACTGGAGACACTTCCTGGCGATGCAAAGCTAGAAGGTAAAGATATGGAAGAACCACCTCTTCTCAACAAGATCATCGAGGCAATCCAAGAGTGACAGGACATAAAAAACGACGTAAGACATTACGAGATCGATCTTGGATTCAGGAAGTCATTCTTCGCCCACCGGGAACCTCCACCTCGTTCACGCTTGAGAAAGAAAAAGAAGAAATATGAGACTTACATACACGATAGAGCTTTATTTGTATTTGGACACTTAGGGGGAGATTGTTAGATATATTAAAGTGTCCAATTTATTTATTAAGTCTAAGTCTTGTATTTTCTATATTAAGTGAACTAGAGTCCAAGATGTGAACTCTAGTGATTAGCTAGTGGTTGTAATGGGCCAAGTACGGGCCCAAGAGTTTATACATATTTAAAGGTATAAATACATAAACCTTACACTTTATTTAGGGTGAATCAAAATAAAGAATCCCTTGAAATGTGCGCCGCTTCTCTCTTTAGCTAAAGAATACACACTTAACACGCATTCAAGGTAAAACTCACGTAAATCACTATTTGATTCCCCCATTGTTGATCGTTAAGGTGTACGGTAACATACACGTATATTTCCACAATTCTTTTATCATTCAAAATTACCTTTGTGGTGTACAAATATTCAGTGTTTTCCTTTTCCGAAGTCTCAACATGATATCCATTATGGCTAATAACTTTAAAGCTTAACAAAATTCTTTGAAAGTTAGGAGAATATAAGACATTTTCAATTATCAGTCTTGTTCCTCTAGGTAGTAAAATGTTGGCTCTTCCGGGGCCTTTAATTATATTTGTGATACCCGTTATTGTAATAGCACTTGTTTCTTTCATTTCAAGAAGTTCGAAATATTTCTTATTCTTTATAATCGTATGAGTCGTTGCACAGTCTGCAAAACATAATTCTTCATTGTACATGCTCATATCCATTGTATGAGTATCGTTAATAAATAAACATATAACAACTATAAATATAATTAATGACTAAACAACACAATATATTTTTATATAATGATAAAATACTAAACAAAATTAGAACAAATATAGATAACACATAAATTAACTATTTGTTGAATGATAAATTCTTCTAAATTTATCTCAACAAAACTAAGCGGGTACTTCAATAACATCAGATCCAACACCAATTTTCTGAATCTCGCATTCTTGAGCAGGATTGTATTTCAACTTCTTTCGTTCTGTTATTATAAAGATCAACGGGATATTTCGGTGCGAATGCAACGATAATAATCTCTGCTCAATATATTTTTTCATTCATTTATTATATTTTCCTCTTCAGGGGAAATTATAATCACGACGATTAATCTAATATTCATGTACATACCTTTATTGTTTTCGAATGCACTCACTTCAGGGAATGTAATAATTTGGTCGGTAGTATTTCTCGATTCCTTTCTCACGAAGTCGATGGATTAAACGCGGTGACCATTTTATAATTTCTGAAAGTAGTAATATAAAACATAAGTAAAGGTAAAAACCGAGAGTCACAACTTAAAGTTTATTAAACTCAATATATTAATATTATCAAAATATTGAGAGAAAATTACAATTAATCTTTTTTTGTATCTTCTTTTGTAAAAATTCTCACGAAAAATAAAGCCCACATCCCGATAAGTGTCATCGTAAAAGTAATAGTAGTCAAGAGATCAATCATCAGGTAGAGCGACATATTTCTATCACATAACATATTTCATAAGAAACATATATTATAACATTTGAATAAATATCGTAATTAATCACTCTCGTAAAATCTTAGTAAAAACATGATCCACATATGGATAATTATCATCGTGAGTAGCGTAAGAATCATGAGATCAATCATCGTATAAAATGACATGATTTTATAAAATTAAAAATCGAAATATACCCCAACGTTGAAAACAAATAATATTTGAATTTCCCTCTTATTTTTACAAATCTCGTAAAAAAAAAAAAATTTCACACGCCACCAAGGGGAATCGAAATCTCGACCTCCCATGACTTTTAATAAAGATAGTTCGCGATACCACTCGACTACATGTGTATTGTTGTATATTAGTAATTTTTTTTAATTATCCATAATAGTGTACATGAAATTACCGTAAACAAAATAAAATTAACATATCTCGGTTATATGCGTAGAAGATTTCTACAGAGGTTGATCGTAGCCGGAGAGCTTCGATGGAGGTTGATCGTCGCCGGAGAGCGCTCGTCATGATAACGTGTTATAAAATATTATAACTTATAATTATGAGTATATAAATATTAGAGATAATATTTAGAGAGAAAAAATTTCTTTTATTTAATACTTCAATATATTTTTACATATCTCAAATCACCTACTTATACACAAATCTCTCAAATTACATCCACAAAATAAAATATTACATCAACCACATAAAAATCTCATCTACCATTCTAATCAATAAAATAATTCAATCTAACTTTCTTAACATCCATTCTTTACTTAACCACCAAACCTTTTACTTAACCACCATTCTAAATAATATACATCCACATATTTATTTTAATATTTCATAATAAAAGCTACAATGTCTTATCTAGCAATTAGATGGCTTACTAATTAAAAAAAATAGCTAACAAGGTTGTAGCCGAAGATAATACCTAGGCCCAAAAGCAATCTGGGTCACAATTATAATAACGTGCGAATTACTTAGGTAGGTACTACATCTGATCAAGATAATAATGATGATGTCATGAATTATGGTTGCTTTTTTTTTATTTTCCCAATTGATATGCCATGTTTCCAGCAAACCCGATCTTCAACGTGTGGTTATCGTTAGTTCAAAACCCCCACGATTCAGATTTCCATACTACTATAACTTCGAACTCTACCGTACTCCACTCTGTAGAGCATAGCTCGTTAAGATGGCATCTGCAATCTCAGTAAAACTCGTACCGGTATTATATAATATAATTAGCTCTTCTTACATGTCTTTATCGTCTAGCTAAGTTGATAGATCGATCAATCTGATGTCATGAAAATCAAAATAAAACCGAGATCCTTTATTTCAATTTGACTGTAGGTGAACTTGAGTAAATCAACGTTTTTGGGAAGAAACTTGAAAACGAAGAGCACAAGCTCGTACGTCTCTTCATCGCCATCGTCGGGCAAATCCTTTAAGGTGCTCGCTTACGAGGAAAAGCAACAGACAGACAAAGACAGATGGAAGGGTCTTACCACAGATATTTCAGACGATCAACAGGACATTACCAGAGGTAAAGGCATGGCTGATCCGTTGTTCCAAGCGCCGATGGGCATGGGAACTCACGATGCTGTGCTGAGCTCTTATGAGTACATAAGCCATGGACTTCGACAGTAAGTAGCTTGGCTGCTCTTTTTAAGATCTGATATTTCAGAATTATGAGCGTTGGGGGATAAACTTAACTAGTAAAGTTGGTGATTAGGTATAATCTTGATAACACCGTGGATGGGTACTACATCGCTCCTGCTTTTATGGACAAGCTTGTTGTTCATTTGTCCAAGAACTTCATGAAGTTGCCTAACATTAAGGTAACTAATTATGTCCTTTCGTCCTCCGCAGTTTAATATAGTATTGATATTGCTCGAAATAATCAGTAGTAACGTTTTAATTTGGTCCTCTATAAGGTTCCGGTAATCTTGGGTATTTGGGGAGGCAAAGGTCAGGGTAAATCATTCCAGTGCGAGCTTGTCTTCGCCAAGATGGGTATCAAGTGAGTAGTAGCAGTACGAGGAATTAAATTAAATATTATATTATTCGGGATGACTACTTTCGAATTCAAATCAACAACATAAACATTTTTATTGTTACAAGATAATAATCCAAATAAATAAAACGAGCTTCTCATGCAGCCCCATCATGATGAGCGCGGGAGAACTGGAGAGCGGGAGCGCAGGGGAGCCGGCGAAGCTCATCCGGCAGCGGTACCGCGAGGCCGCGGACATCATCAAGAAGGGGAAGATGTGCTGCCTCTTCATCAACGACCTCGACGCGGGGGCGGGACGCTTGGGCGGCACAACGCAGTACACGGTAAACAACCAGATGGTGAACGCCACCCTCATGAACATAGCGGACAACCCCACCAACGTGCAGCTCCCCGGGATGTACAACAAGGAGGAGAACCCTCGAGTGCCGATTATTGTCACTGGCAACGACTTCTCCACGTTGTACGCTCCTTTGATCCGTGATGGCCGTATGGAGAAGTTCTACTGGGCTCCCACCAGGGAGGATCGTATTGGAGTATGTAAGGGTATTTTCAAGGCCGATAACGTCCCTGATGAGGCCGTAATCAAGCTCGTCGACACCTTCCCAGGCCAATCCATAGGTCAGTAGTATTGTTGAATAACCACTTCACCTAAAAATTTATTCGTGAAGGGATTTTGCATCATATTTTAATATTTTCAATATTCCCTTTCACGTGTAGTTGATTTTTTTAATATCTAGTCTCAAACGTGTAATTAGCTTGAATGGTCATGAGGATTCTTATTTCTTATACATATCTCTTGGGCCTGATTAACAATACATGTTACATGATCACTTCACGTAGAACTTTAAGCTTGAAAGGAGTGCATCATGTTTTAAAATATATATTATATTTCTAGTAAGAAAAATAATCTTTAATTATCATTGCTATTAATATTACTATGAAACAGGACAGCTACTTACTCTACAATATATATATATATATATATATATGAATTGTGATGCAGATTTCTTTGGTGCTTTGAGGGCAAGAGTTTACGATGATGAGGTGAGGAAGTGGGCCACAAATGTGGGGGTGGAGAACATTGGTAAGAAACTTGTGAATTCGAGGGAGGGACCACCGAAATTTGAACAACCTAAGATGACCCTCGAGAAGCTTTTAGAATATGGTCGCATGCTCGAGGCTGAGCAAGAGAATGTCAAAAGGGTTCAATTAGCCGACAAGTATTTGAGTGAGGCCGCCCTTGGAGAGGCCAACAAGGATTCTATCGACAGAGGGACTTTCTATGGTATAGTGGCTAGCTCCTCTGGCGAACTCTTTATGCTAAGTGGAGGGATAAATACACACACACAAACACATTGCCCGTATTTTGCTATCCAAAGAACTCAATCATGTGTGTGTTTTATATATGTGCAGGCAAAGCAGCTCAACAAGTGAATCTTCCTGTGCCCGAAGGTTGCACAGATCCTAACGCAGCCAACTTTGATCCAACTGCAAGAAGTGATGATGGGAGCTGCGCGTACAATCTTTAAGTCTCTGTTCGTATATATTCCTTTTTTGCGAGTGTTCTTAATAAGAATGAGTTGCCGTTAAGCATGACTTCGGTGTATGATTGCAATTAGCGAGACCATCTCCAACCGAAAAATCTATTTTAAAAAACAAACTCATTCTCAAACTCAAAATAATGTAGTTATTCTCCAACCATTGAACTCTTCAAAATCAAGAATATTCATGTAATATTTTTCTTCCACACCTATTTTTACTAATATTCAATATTACCTCATATTTTACAACTTTATAAATTAGTCCACGATATTATTTGAAATTCCTTTTAGAAAATATTTAATAACTTAATAATTACTATGGGTACTATCGAAATATGTAAATTAAAACACGACAATTACAGTGCACATGAAAAAAATACATCGAGATAGCACATAAAACCCATACAATAAAAAAGATAGATAAATTTTTAAGCCTCGAAATTGATATATTCCTCCCACAAATAATCAATTAGAACATTTTGAAGTGAAATGTTATCATCTTTATTTCTGATCTTTTTGTACAGAGATATGAATTCTTGAAATCGAGAATTTTTATCTAATGCCAATTCGACCCCTGACAGTGGCGTTTCCAGCTCAATTTCAATTAATATTTTAAAATACCATTTTAATTTAGATATCCTCAAATTACTTGAAATTCTAAACCTATTGTCATAAACGCGATATCCTCTAATTTAGTTATGCTTAAACTATAAGAAAAAATGTGTCTCATCGAAACTATTCCGATCTTAAACAATGAAATTAGGCTCAGATGCGATTTTGGTTTATGCGAATATTTCTTTTCGGCGGCATTATCCCAGCTTTCTTGGTGCCATTTGGTTGGAGAATACTATTAAAGCAACATGGGGTGGGGTAACGACAGTCATAATTATATCAATATTTATGCAATATAAAAAAATCAAACGCAAAACTTAAAGAAGGAACGCAAAATTTCGTCGAAATAAGGAGCGAGTATCAATATCAATTTTGGGTTTGATTTTGAGATTAATTGTAGTAATTTTACCTCATTTTTTGGATTTGAGGTCTCAATCCTAAAACTAATTGGTATTAGGTAGAGTTACCTCTTGTATATATATGGTTTTTAGGATCGGGTCGGTACTACGTAGTGTTTAGAAGGGGGTAGGATGAATGAACACTACTCGATTTTTCTAAGTATTTTTCACTTAAAACCGAAAGGGTCCGATACTGTGTATACTTTGCGGTTCTGGTACTTCGTCAATCACCTATGATGCGGAAGATATCATTACTGAGTACAGAAATGTGTTTGTGTGAGTTTGTGTATAACACCGAAACTGTTTATGGAAGTTCGGAGTGTTAATGAACTCCTTGGGGGGGGGGGGGGATGAATGAACACTACTTGATTTTTCTAAATATTTTTCACATAAAACCGGAAGGGTCCGGTACTGTGTATACTTTGCGGTTCTGGTACTTCGTCAATCACTAGTGATGCGGAAGATATCATTGCTGAGTACGGAAATGTGTTGGTGTGAGTTTGTGTATGACACCGAAATTGTTTATGAAAGTTTGGAGTGTTAATGAACTCCTACGTCTCCCCTTCTTCCCTTAGGAAAACACCCTTTAGAAGTATGGTTTACTTACACGTACAACCCACAACTTCTAAAACTACAACTTATAAAAGTCCGTTGTTTACAAAGTATTTTACTCAAATACTTGAACACTCAAGACGTAAGAACTTTTACAATAGTTTTGCGCACAAACTCTCTCTTCGTAGTTCTTACAATTCGTGTCATATGTCTTGAGGTCCTTCGGCTATTTATACTTCGTGCTCCAGAAGTAGCCGTTGTGATTTGAATGCTCGAGCTCGCTCTTGCAGCATTAACCTCTTTTTCCTTTTCGGGTACTGCCGCTCTCAGAGTTTACTCTACGTCTGGGTACCGCTTTTGCCACTTTGGGTAAGCCTTCTGCTCAGCTTCAGTACTCACCGCAGCATGCATTCAATGCTCCACTTTCCTTCTGCACATTGTCCTTGATCAGCAGGTGCCTCGTCATCACTTCTAATACTAGCTTGCCTCATGTACTCGGTTGCGTCGTGGCTTCAGCTAGCATCCGATACTCAGTTGTGGTTCCGGTACCGTTGGATTCCGGTTCTTACTCAATCACCAAAACTTAAGCATCCATCAATTTTCTCCTTTTTGGTGATTGGCAAAACCTCCATCAAGGCCACCAGAGAGCTCTCCTTCTGGTTCTCAGCCTCTCTTCTCTTTCTCCTTCGCAAGTTCCTTTTGCATGATCTCCGTTGCGTAGGAGACTCTCATGATATCATGAAGTCCGACGACTTCACTCTGTTGATCCTCAATGAGAGAAGCTGCAATATCCTGAAGCCCATACGGATGGTAGATGCGCTCAAGCGGTCCTACGTGGGCTTCTACTCTTCCTTGTAGACGAAGGGTCGGGAGTTTTTGATCCGGTATTACCAGGGCGAGGACTTTGTTTCATTCTTCATTGTTGTTCGTAAACGTTACACCTTGATAGAGTGAAGTTGCAAGAGAGGCACTGGTCCGTGACCTCGTCAGTACCGGAAAAAGCTTGGGTACCGTTGACGTAGGCTCGGGAATCGGAACATGTGCTTGCGCTGATGTTTGCTCTCTGGTGCCAGCCTTGGAGCTTCCATCACCTCGTTTACCTTTCGGGTTTCCCCCTGAGCAGCCAGATGCTCGACGATGATGGACTTCGATCACACTCTCCCGAACTTCGGTGAGGCCAACCCGCAGTTCTGCTTGGCTGGCATCAATCGTATCCACCTTTTCCATCAATTCTTTGTTGGACTTGGCAGATTTTCGGATCTTTTGCTTAATCTTGTTCAGCTCCCGATCGGTGCGCCGTACATAGACCATGTCTCATGAGCCATGTCAGGAATCACTGGGTGCTGGTGGGTTGTTGAGGGAGCGGAGGCAAGTGGTGCTGAGTCAGTGTCAAAGTCTGCTCTAAGTTCTGAGCTTCTGGTGGCGGTGTGACCTCAGCAAGTTGAGGTGATACCGGAATACCGGCCTCTTGTGCACCATGTAGTTCTTCCTGCGGAGTTGGCATCTTTGGAGCAGGGTCGACATCTTCTTCTTGATAAGTGAGAATGAGTTGAAGCGATGATGTCAATGGAGGCGGTGATGAGGGGGTAGGAGCTTCGACAGCAGCCGGTGGTGGACTTTGCTGATGTGAAGTCTCCTGAGCCCGAGTTGGAGAAATGCTTTCCATGGCCTGTAGCAGAACCGGAGCCAGCTGTTCTGCTTCACTGGCCAAACCGGTGAAAAATGATGTAGTTTCCTTTGGGGACACAAGAACCGGAGTTGGGGCCCTCTGAGCATGTGAGGGTAGATGATCTTGAGGACTCGCAGCTGGCGTCTAAGAAGTCCCTACTCTGCCGGTTCCGTAGGTGCTGAGGGTCACAGAGCTGAGCGGTCCCCGCTACGCAGGTTTGCATGAACGACCCCCACACGCGACTGCAACCACACAACTTCTGCCCCGAGTCTCGTTAATATCTTCATCTCGCTGCGGTCTTCCTTTTGATTGGAGTAGAAAGCTTCTTTCCTTTGTTGAAGGAGTTGAGTGAGCCCGTGCAGTTGGGTGTGCACCTCAAGCAGTTCTCGGCTTTGGATTAGAGTCATGGATGACTCTAACCCAAGTCGCTCCAGCAGCCGATGCTCGATGACCATAGCGCTACCAGCAGTACGCTTAGAGATGTTGGCTAGAGTCATTCCCAATCGCACACTCCACCATTGTTTAAATTCGTGCAGTGTTAGGTTGAGAGCTTCTTGGATGTGGTCTTCAACGCGTGTTGTGGTGTGTGATTAATGGCGAGTGCTGGAGCGTGGCATTTTTCCTTTTCCACTTGCGCGCTTTTTCTTCTTGGAAGGCGTTGCAGTGGGTTCCCTGATGACAATGGCCTCAGGTTGGTCCTCAACCACCGTTGGTTGTACTGGGACCACTTCGAGGGTGGCACATTCTTCTGTGCCTCCTCGCGGAATCGCCAGAGCAGATTCACTCTGTTCCGGTTTCGTGACCTGTGCTCTACCCGGTTCTATGTGCAGGGATGTGCTCCACATCTTCCATGAGGCTGCGGAAGATCTCAGTGAGAATCGGAGAGGTGGGGTGAGGATTTGCAGCAACGAGGCCAACCACCACCTTTCCGGACTTCTTACTTGGTGGCTGTGGTGGTGGTGAAGATGGCACGTCTGCTGCAACCGGAGCTGGTACTATCTGCAGAGGCACTGGTTTCGTTACTGGCTGTGGGATGACAACCAGTAACTTCTCCTTAAGGGCCGCAACCTTCTTTTTCTTGGGCTGCGGTGCTGGTGCCTTGTCCTTGGACGGTGCGGGAGCCGCTCTTTTTGTTCCTTTGGTAGGAGAGGGAAGAGCCATCTCCGGTACTGAGTGAAGTCCTATCACTCGTTCATCAGAGAGGTAGTCCCTTCGAGCGGTGTTCTCAAAAACTTCCCCTGTTATATTCTTCTTCAAGATACGAGTGAGCTGGGATCCGAAGTTCTTGATGAGGCGAGACTTGGCCCGAACCATTGCTTGGAAGGCTTTGAAGACGATGGTGCCCCAATACACGTCTGTATGGGTGAGAATGGTCACCATTGCGTCAAGTTGCTCACCCGTGAGCATGTCTAATGCTCCAGCCTTTCCAAGTAGCCCTTTCGCCACTATGTCATGAAGAAGCCGATACACGGGCTTCGGTACCGCCGTCCTGTCGGAGTCTTTGAAAGTAGATCCGTCCAAAGACATCTCCGGCTTCAGATCTTTGCGCATATCGCCAATCGCCTCGCGAAGATTTTCTGGTCCCGCGTTGGTAAGTCGAACTCTTCGACGAACCACGCCTTCATCACTTCAACGTCACGGTTCTGAACGTGGCTGAAGATGGTCGTTTTAGAGAGGAAGACGACGTTGTTAATGAACTCACGAATGTGATCTGTGAAGATTTCACGTTCGTTGTCGAGAAATATCGCCTAGCCGGCGTCCATGATGCATGACGCCATATGGTGTGGATTTCACCGTCGTTAGTGCCCATAAGTTCCACGACGTCGACTTTGACGGCCACCCTCAT
This sequence comes from Linderniella brevidens, assembly GCA_004919715.1. Lineage (NCBI taxonomy): Eukaryota > Viridiplantae > Streptophyta > Magnoliopsida > Lamiales > Linderniaceae > Linderniella > Linderniella brevidens. The sequence continues at coordinate 15,993,142 of SWDC01000153.1, forward strand.
GAACTCAATGGGGTTGTGGGTTGATGATGATGAAGGTTCTGCAGAAGTTGTAGATTGAGAAGCCAGTGTAGGTGATTTTCTGGGAATTTTTGAAGGATTTAAAGATTAGTGTTTGAGAATTTAAGAGCGTTAAAAAGCTTGAAGGTTTTTAGGGTTTTGATTTGAGAAACGTAAATTGTAAGTGACGTTTCATGTGTGTAAGTGGAGACAAATGGCCAGGATAAAGTGATGCAACAACATTTAATGATTTGTCAGATGATTTGACTACTCTGAGGAAATTCCTCGGACTGACGGCATGTGTCTTAGTCCTGGTTATCTCATTTAAGGAAAACCAATCCGGTTCATTCTATCCCTTTTTTGTACTGTGTTGTTCCAGGTGAGTTACTTGCTTCTTCGTAGTAACGAAAATTCCCCCTAAATTGGTATTGTCCAGGTACTTATGCTTCCCCCTTAGCTTGTGTTCCGTTATCCTCAACTTATAATTCCGGTACTCATGCATTTGAGATTTGTTGTTGCCGAGCCTGGACAGATCAAGTAGACCTAAGGCATTCCTAAAGGTGACAAACTTGACATCATGGAGTGGCTTGGTGAATATATCAGCTACATGTGCAATTCTTACGTGCTCTAAACGAACATCCTTTTTGAGCACATGAGATCGGATGAAATGGTGCCTGATCTCAACAGGTTTAGTTCCTGGGTGTAGTACCAGATTTTGTCATATTGCGATAGCACTTGTGTTGTCGCAATATATGGGAGTTTCTGATTCATCTATCCCATAATCTTTGAGTTGATAATGGATCCATAGTATCTGTGAGCAACAACTCCCAGCGGCTAAGTATTCTGCTTCTGCTATTGAGTGGCAATGGAGATCTGTTTCTTGTTGAACCAAGAGATCAACCTGTCTCCAAGGAATTGACACGTGCCACTGGTGCTCTTTCTATCCAGTTTGCAACCAGCATAGCCTGTACTTGTGTACCCATACAGTGAAAAAGATGAGTCCTTAGGGTACCACAATCCTACATTAGTCGTGCCTTTGAGATACTTCATGATTCGTTGGGTAACGATGTAGTGACTCTGCCCTTGATCCGATTGAAATCGAGCATAGAGGCATACGTTGTACATGATGTCAGGTCTGCTTGCTGTAAGATACAACATGGACCCGATTAATCCCCGGTACTTGGTTGTTTCCACCTTGGGACCTGATTCGTCTGTGTCGAGTTTGATTGACGAGCTCATATGTGTAGCTGCTGGAGAACAATCTTCAAGTCCAATTTCTTAAGGAGATCCAGGGTGTACTTTTGTTGACTTATAAAGATTCCTTGACTCATTTGCTTGACTTGAAGCTCTAGAAAGAAATTCAGTTTCCCCAGCATGCCCATTTCAAACTTTTATAGCATGAGTTTTGACACTCCTTTGCATAGTTTTGAATCCGTGGAACCGAATATTATATCTCCCACATAGATTTATACTAGTAGGAAGTGTTCTCCTTTCGTGAATCGGAAGAGGGTCTTGTCGACAGCTCCTATCGTGAAACCGTGATCAACGAGAAATCCTGTCAGGGTCTCATACCAAGCTCTGGGTGCTTGTTTTAGACCATAGAGAGCCTTCTTAAGCTTGTACACATGATCAAATTTTTCATGATCTTCAAAGCCTGCTGGTTGAGAGACGTAGACTTCTTCAGACAATACTCCGTTGAGAAATGCACTCTTGACATCCGTATGATATATCTTAAAGTCCTTGTAGGTTGCGTATGCTAGAAATATCTTTATCGCTTCTAGTCTAGCCACCGATGCGAAGGTTTCATCATAGTCGATACATTCTTCCGGTCTGAAGCCTTGTGCAACCAACCTTGCCTTATTTCTCATAACTAGGCCATTCTCATTGACCTTGTTTTTGAAAATCCACTAGGTACCGATTACCGTTTGTGTGGGTCGATGGACTAAGGTCCAGACTTCATTTCTTTTAAATTGATTTAGTTCCTCTTGCATAGCAGCGACTCAGCTATCGTTCTTTAACGCCTCATCAATCTTCGTAGGTTGTGATTGAGATATGAATGCGTAGCTTAAGAGATTTTGGATTGATTGTCGAGTCTTCATTGGTGCCTTTGGGTCACCCATAATTAGATTTGAGGGATGATTAAGCTTAGTCCTGTTCCATTTAATGCGTTCCCCCTCACTTGGTTCATCTTCTAACTCTGTGAGATGAGTATCGGACTCTTCTGGTACTACGTTAGTTGCTCACTGGTATTCGGTGCCGGAGAACTTTTCACTGACTCTTCGTGATTGTGTACCGGAGTTTGTTTGGTACTCTGTTCTTGCGAATTTTCCTCAGTATCGTTTAGTATTTCCGGTACTGGGTCTTCGTTGTGCTCACTTCTTGTTTGTTGACCTTGATCTTCTTCATCACTGGATTCATCTAAGTGTGCCTTTTCCAAGAGTTCACTTAGACGATTGGCGATTGTTGGAGAATTGCCTTCTCCTTGAGATTCCTCAAATACAACGTGAGCGGATTCTTCAATAGATAGGGTGTTGTTGTTGAATACTCTGTCGGCCTTACTTACGACAGAGTATCCACAAAAATTCCTTTATCTGCTCTACTTTCAAATGCTGATAAGTGACTCCGATTTAAGTGTATATAGCATCGACTCTCGAAAGTTTTGAAGTATCGTACTGAAGGAACATTTCCTGATTTAGTATGGAGTCTTTCCTAAGCTTTTGTAGATCATCGAGCAGTTCTGGGTGTAGCATGCGGTGTTGACTGCTTCTGCCCAGAACTTCTGCGACATATCAACATCTGCTAGCATTGTCCAAAATGCTTCCTGTGTGCGGTTTCTTACGTTCCGCGACTCCGTTTTATTGTGGTGTCCTAGAAACAGATAACTCATGGCGAATGCCATGGTCTTCGAGATAATCGTTAAGTGTAGAATTAAAAATTCGATACCACGATCACTTCTAATAGTGTTGACCTTAGAGTTTTGCTCATTCTAAACTCTTTTCAGTAGCTTGATTATCATAGAAGGGCTTTGATCTTTATAACTTAGGAACAGTACCCAAGTGTACCGTGAGTAGTCATCTATGACGACAAGAGTATACCTCCTAAGCTTGGTACCGGTATTGGATCAAACAGATCCATGTGCAATAGATCGAGGCAGCGCTTAAAGGCCATTTTTCCTTTACTTTTGAAGGTAGATCTGACTTGCTTGCCAAGTTGGCAGGCAGTACATGTCTTTTTCCTTAATGTAATGCACTTTTGGTAATCCATGAACTAAGTCATTTCAGCTTAGTTTGGATATTATTTTAAAATTCAGATGTTCAATCTTTTGTGCCACAACCAACTCTTAGAGCTTTCAGCTATAAGACATGTTGGTTTTGCCACATATTGTTATTTCCATCTTACTATATAGGTACCATTCGTTCTCCAACCAACGAGTACCGTTTTTCCTGAAGAATCGATGACTTCACATCTATCCTTCTTCAAGTCACAAACATACCCGGTGTTGCATAGTTAACTTATGCTTATTAAATTGTAATGCAAATTCTTCACTAGGCTTATGTTGTCAAGTGTTAAGTTTCCATAGGTAAGCTTACCCTTACCCATGACCTTACCTTTACCGTTATCCCCAAAACGTAGTTGTTTGGCTCGTGCAAGGCTTTATGTCAGAGAGGAGTTCCTGGTTCCCCGTGATGTACTTGCAGCACCCACTGTCCAGGTACCAGTTAGACTTGCAGACGCCATTAGCATATACCTGCAATGAGTGGGTTTATGGTTACAATCTTTTGTTTGGGTCCATGCGCTAGTAAGTGTTTGGGTATCAACAGTTGGATAACATTGAAGCACCTTCCTGTGTTGGGATCCACAAGAACCCTAGGTAGAGTCTTCCCCCTACCTGGGTGTTGGGAGTTATTTGGTTTAGGTTTTTGAAATTTATATTGGGTACCGGAGTTTCTCTTAAACTTGTTCCGGTACCTAGTGTACCTCTGACAAGGTTTTCTATTGATTCTTTCGTCATGAGGTCTAGGCAACTGCCTTTTACTCATGAAAGACTCCCACCCTTGCCTATATTATGGTGTTGTTTGTGCGGAGTTCTGAGGTCCAGATTTATATCCTAGTCTATGTCTTCTTTTTACCTCAGTCGGCGGATATCGGAACTCGGCCTTTTCCACCGGTTCTGAGGACTTCACGAACTTTCAAATTTCCGATTCCGATAGTATTTTCTTGAGAGTGGCAAGTTTCTGGTACTCATTTGTCATCTCACGTAGTGCTTGTACCAGATCCTTGGGGGTGAATTCGGGTTGAGAGAAATCAAATACCTCACATTCGTCGATGTCTGCCATTAGGCACTCGACCTCGTCATTGCTCGATTCCTCTTCTGACTCTGAGTCGTTAGAGTCCGTCTCGGCCATTTTTTGTTGTCCTCTGCTACGAGAGCCTTAGGCTTCATGCGGAACATTTTCTTGCTTTCTTCCTCGCCCTTGTCATTTCTGGGCTTCTTACAGTCGGTAATGAAGTGGCCTTTCCTGCCACAGTTAACACATGCGTTATTATTCGGTTCATCCTGAGTATTTTTCTTACCCGACCGAGGTGAGTAAGTGGGCTGATTTTGCTTCATGAAATGCCTGAATTTTTTGATAAAGGGTGTCATCGCCTCTTCACTCATGTCCTCCGCGGACTTTGAAGTGCTTCCAGCTGCCGCTAGAGCCTTTACCGGTGGTACCGGCATATCTTCTTCCATCCGAGTTTGTAACTCGAATTCGTAGGCCTTCAGGTCGGCAAAGAGATCGTGCAACTGTAGCTTGCTCAAGTCTTTGACCTCCGTCATGGCCATCGTTTTTACGTCCCATTCTCTATGGAGAGCTTTTATGACCTTTATGGCCATGTTTCTATTTTCGATCGTCCTCCCAAGTGCTGAGAGGTCATTGATGATGGTGGTAAAGCGGTCTTCAAATTTCGCCATGGTCTCCCCTGACCTTCATCTTGATCGAATCGTATTTTTGAATGGCCACCACAAGTTTGTTTTCTTGGGTCTGCTCATTCCCTTCACAAATCTGGTAGAGTTTTCGCGAGACCTCCCCCGCTGTTTTACAAAGCATAACTTGTCTGGAAGTTCTTGTGTCCAAGGTTTCGAACAGTGTATCCTTGGCTACCTTTTCGAGGTTCATCAGCTTTTTCTTTGCATCAGTCCATTCGCTTTTGACCTTAACAATCTGCTGAGGTTGTATAGGGTCACTAGTATGCGCATGATTGATCTTGAGAAGAGTAGGCGGTCCTTCAATAACGACGTCCCGCATGTCCTCGTTTTGCGCGGACAAGTGTGACTCCATTCTTATATTTCACTCAAGGAAGTTCTCTCTACTGAACATCGGCATCTTGGTATAGGTACTCATTATGTGATTGAAGTAGATCTGCCCTGATACCACTTGTTAGGATCGGGTCGGTACTACGTAGTGTTTAGAGGGGGGGTGAATGAACACTACTCTATTTTTCTAAGTATTTTTCACTTAGTAACGGAAAGGTCCGGTACTGTGTATATTTTGCGGTTCTAGTACTTCGTCAATCATTAGTGATGCGGAAGATATCACTACTGAGTACCGAAATGTGTTGGTGTGAGTTTGCGTTTGTTTGTATTTGACACCGAAATTGTTTATGGAAGTTCAGCGTGTTAATGAACTACTACGTCTCCCCTTCTTCCCTTAGGAAGGCACCCTTTAGAAGTATTGTTTACTTACACATAGAACCTACAACTTATAAAACCACAACAACTTTTAAAATTCCGTTGTTTACAAAGATTTTACTCAAATACTTGAACACTCAAGATGTAAGAACTTTTACAATAGTTTTTTGCAAAAACTCTCTGTTCGTAGTTCTTACAATTCGTGCCGTATGTCTTGAGGTCCTTCGGCTGTTTATACTTCGCGCTCGAGAAGTAGTCATTGTGATTTGAATGCTCGAGCATGCTCTTGCAGCATTAACTTCTTTTTCCTCTTTCGGGTACTGCCGCTCTCAGAGTTGACTCTGCATCTGGGTATCGCTTTTGCCACTTTGGGTAAGCCTTTTGCTCACTTTCAGTATTCAGCGCAACTTATGCTCCACTTAGCTTCTGCACCTTGTCCTTGATCAGCAGGTGCCTCGTCATCACTTTCGGTAATAGCTTGCCTTCAGTACTCGGCTGCACCGCGGCTTCAGCTAGTATCCGATACGCAGTTGTGGTTCCGATTCCGCTGGATTCCTATTCTTACTCAATTACCAAAACTTCTGCGTCTATCAATTTCTCTATAGATCTATCCGTTTAAATTGAAAGTCACTCTCGCTAGTCATCCAAGCTAACAGTCACGAGAAAATTGAAGAACAAATATAAAAAACAGCAACCAAACCCAAAACCTATGTTTGATTTGAATTAAAACTGCGGCAAAAAGTTACCTACCAGGAATGTTTTGAGAATAAACTCATGGATTTCCTTATTTTAAAATCTATTGGATCTACATTGTGGCCCAAGTGGGCCACTACCCCGCGAAATTTTTCGGAATGTTTAGTATTATTCGTATAATACACTATTTTATTAATAAAATATACTTATAAAGCAAATAATATTGAAATGGTTACTTAGCCTGTTGGCCCGTCAGCTGGATTTTTAAATATGAGGAAGTAAGTTTGGGCCTGCAGTGTTTTTTTAGTTCTCGTCTTACTTCCGGTGGTTCTACTTTACTCTTTTCTTTTTCGATTTTATTTTAACGATACATATAGATTAATTCTACTCTTGTCCATTTAGTTTGTTGTGGACATTTTTACAATTTTATCATGAAATAAACATTTCTTATGTTTTAGTTTAAATATTTGGAGCTCCAAAATTAAACATTTTTGTTGTGGTCATTTAAATACTTATTATGGAAATTGCTATAAAAAACCCCATTGTAAAGCCTTACATCCAAATTTTTAATATTTTTAGCATTATTAAACCACTTAAAGAAACTCCATATTAAATAAAAACAAGCTCAAATAATTAGTGGAGTTCATCTAAAATTTTTTCGAGGTGATGGTTGCGAGAATAATTTTCGATAAGTCATATTGCAAAAATTTGATTTCGGTATGTGTTAAAAAACATTGAGATTTTCGGTATGTGTTGCGAAAATTGAGATTTTCGGAAGTAGAGTGCGGAAATCAATTTTCGAAACAAGTCAGTGCGAAAATTTAGATATCGCAGTGTTGAGTGGAAAATCTAGATTTTCGGAGACTAGTTCGAAAGTCGTGTGCGTTGCAAAAATTGTTTGTGTTGCGCAACATGTTCAATGCAATACTCGACTTTTGTAAGAGGCGATGCAAAAATCCGGATTTTCGTAATAAGTAGTCCAAAAAAAATATTTTCGTAACAAAGATGTGCGAAAATGACTTGCAATAATGTGTTACGGAAATCTTACCTTACGAAAAATTATACGAAATTCTTACGAAAATATTGTTACGAAAACTTCCTATGAAAACCTTTACGAAAATCATCTATCGATGGGAATTAAGCTGTCCTCGACGGGAAATAAGTTGAACGACGATTCGACAACTGGTCGAAAGAAATCGACAGGGTGGCGATCGAAAAAGCTTCTCGATGGGAGCTCGCAGAACGGCCGAAAATGGTCAACATGATTTTCTTTGGAAGCTATCGCCGGGAAAGTGGTCGACAAGCGAGGCCGACGGAGTTTCGACGGGCAAAAGGTCGATGCCTTCAAAATCGGTGGAAGCAGGTTTCGACGGAAATGTTCGATGAAGAGCTGGTCGAAGGCTGATCGACTGTAAATTCATTGAAGATGTTCGACGGGATTTTTGTGGAAAGTGGTGTCGACGGGTGTTTTCCACGGAATTGCAGTCGAAAGTTTTGCCACAGGAATATCGACGGGAAATTGATCGCAAGCTTTGATGGGAATCCGGTGAGGATGGTGGTGGACAATTCTTTCTACGGCAAATCGACGGTGAGGCCGTCAAAGGGTAGACCGTTGGCTTCTGCGACGGGAATGTGGTCAGAAATATGTTTTCGATGTTACGAAAAATATTTTCCTAACTCTTTTTTATGGCAGTTTTCTAAATATGTGTTACGAAAATTATTTTGGTATATGAGATTTTCGTAAGCGTGTGTTGCGAAAATGGATTTTCGCAAGTGAGATTTTTGAAACGCACTAAACACAAATTTACGATCCCCAGACTCAAAATTGTTCAAATTAGCCCTGGGTAATAATCGAAACACTTATTTTGTAATCCCTAAATACTCGATCAAACATCTAGACACCAAAACATGTCAAATTTTTCGAAAACATTGATGAACAAAGCGATGAACACAAAAGAGTAAAACGAAAAATATATGCTTAAATCTGAGCACATTTGGATCTGATACGAATTGTAAAACCAGATTTATCCAACTAAGTATAGATTAAAGAGATTTACAACGTTTTAGATCGGAAATATTTATCCGCATGGGGTGTGCGTACGTTCTTGAGAGGTGTTGGGAGCTTCTCTCTCTAAAAGTTTTTTCACTATAAAATTCACAAACAAGACACACCCAACCATCTGTTAGGGAGGATTTAGTATTTACACCACATGTTGGTATATAATACTTGTGCTCGAGTCAGCCCATTACAATTAAAAGATCACTAGACTCTATAAAATAGAATCTAGTTGACTTAAATATATTACCAGACTAAGTTACATAACTAATTTGAACACAATAAAGTTATCCTAACACCCAAACCAACATTGTTCAAATTAGGCTTGAGTAATGATCATAACCATTATATCCTATATCTAAACACTCCATCAAGCATCTAAACGCCAAACCATGTCAAATTTTACGTAAATTTAAGAACATCACGAAGAACATCCGAAAAATAACATATCTCTTTTTGGAAAATTCCATAAGTTGCTACTAAATTAGTAGAATTAAACGCATATATGGAATCGGAAAGGGTAGGTTTCCTAGCGAAAAAAGAAAAACTTCTAGAGGAGATTTCAAATCTAAAAAATTCCCCGCCCTTACGTGTCTGTCTTAAATGATCTTTCTATAGAATATCTACTTTTAAGGAGGATAAGGAAACACAAACGGACGTCATTGTTCCCGCAACTAAAAGAGCCTTTGCTAATCATTTTAAGTCACTTGTGAAGACTTCTAAGTCCACGGTTACCCGAACTGAAACGTTTAGTAAAAGTGGAGCACTTAAAAGTGTTAAGTAACAAAAGTAAATTAGGAAGGAGAAAGGAAAATCATCATCATCTTCCAAAATCAAGGACGAAAATGTTAACGTTTTTCCCTCTCCTTTTTCTATTTAAAAAGAAGCTTTTAAAAAAGATCTAAGCTTAAACAAGCGAAGTTCTCGAGTTTCCAACACCTTCTCTCATTCTTCAAGGAATGATAGAAATGAATTTGCTTACCCGTCCAAAAATGTTCATCATTTTAGTAAGCAAAATTCCATTAAAAACCATGATAGTAAAGCGAAATGTGTGAAGTCTTCTCGTAGGAATTCACCCACTATACATGCTTACAATAATGTTATTGCCCTGTATTCCTACATGAAATAAAACACCTTATGCGACTGACTAAAGAGAAGATCTTTCAATCTAATAAACCGAGACACACATTCTAAAGAGAAGATCTTTCAATCTAATCACCCGAGATGATTAGACTTATCCATGTCAAATCAATCCCAAATGTGTAACTAAGTCAACTAATAAGTTGGGTAATCCCAAAAAACGTTGGATGCCTATACGTACGTTTAATGGATGATTTAGGACAAAAATCAAAGTTGACACATTCTAAGCTTAATTTGTTATCTGCTAATCATAGAGGACCCATTCTAAAGTGGGTACCAAAGTACTGATAATCCGTGTTGCTGATTTCCAGCATGGTTGGTACTTCGAGTAGCTGTTCAACAGCCATGCATGTTATGCAGTGTGAAGAAGTACACCATCACAGCATGTATGGTATCTCGGGTTGCTCCACATACATAGCTGGTACAGAATGCGAGCAACCACCCCGCCCCTCATATATGAAATTTGACCTAGTGGCTCCACATACATGAGAAAGGGAAGCGACGTGAGCTACTCCAACTACATTTCAAAGAGGTACACTAGTGAATTTTAAATGGTACATTTTAAATGTGAATTTTCAGAACTTTACACGATTTTGAAACTCCAACTGCTTATTACGAACGGAAATGATAAATACCATTTAAAACAAAAATATTCAATTTTAAATGAGCTTAATTCGAGAAGGAGCAACTCCTTCATCTTTAAAAGAAATGCAACTCTTATACTATTTAAGGGGAGCAATCCCTTTTTTTTTTATGGGGGAGCAAACCATAAGGCCGTGAATTGAGGGAAAGAGATTCGTAAATATTTTTATCTTACTATGTATCTTTTGAGAGGGGAGCACTTTTATTTTAGGAAGCATGATTTGAGGGGGAGGAATAAAAATATTAATATATATAAATATATAATCTACAATATAATATTATATATATTACTACTACAATAAATATATATATATATATATATATACAAAAAAAAGTAAGGGAAAAAGAGAGAAATATATAAAAAAAGAAGAGAAAAAAGAGAAAAAAAGAAGAAAATCCCCTCTCACTATCAAGTGTCATGGACATCTACTCCGACATCAAAAGATGGACTTCAATGAAGAATCTCGAGCTCACAAGTTCAAAAGTTTCTATACGGAAAATGTGACTCACTTACACTACCTTGGAGAGGTCAACCGACCAGCTCCGGATTGCTGACACAAACAAAGCAGCAATCATAAAGTAGTTCTAACCGGATGCATGAAATTTTATGTTCCCATGATTCAGTCAAACTCTACTGAATATAACCCCGGAACACAGAGTCGATCTTAAATGTATAGCAACATATCCTACATCATTCGAACACAACACAACTTATGACTTAGAAATTTTTGAAGACACAAAAGTCCCTTATCTCACAAATTATTTGGACTAACCCCCATAAGTACAAGTGCTAATATTATTAGCTCCCGGGTAGAAGTCGCCTCATTAGGTCCAACGGTGCATGCACATTCGAGCCGTACCCACTTGTTTCTCTCACAAAAGACATGTATTTAAAAAACACGCGGAACCATGTCTACTATCACCACTTCACTCGAAAGTGAGAGATTAAATTAAGTTGTACTCAACTCTACCACCACACTTTCTTGCGCACAATCGAGTCTAATGTGTCCTCACTTTCCATATTTTTAGTATTTATACACACTTTTAAAACACTTGATCTTTGTGATCAAGCAATCACTTCCGTAGACATGTTCTTCTTGAATATGCTTCGAGGATCGATAGGAAGTTCTGCTGTTGCAACATCACAACAACAACGGTTTCAGGTCATCGTCTACGAGCAAAGCTCCAAGATCAATGTTAGCAGGAAGTCTTCGTGACCCCGGTCACTTACACGACGCATCGCCGTTGTGGCTCCGTCGGATTATTACAAAACTTGAGTTCCTACTATGCTTACTATCTCCATCACCTTGTCATGACGACGCGATCTTCTTGCCAAACACAAAGCCCAATTTTGATCCATAGCATGAAAATCTCCCCAACTCGATCACAATGAATGAGAGTAGTATTAATGAAAATGGGAGCAATACCATGACGAAAGTGCAAGATTGATCAGAATCTCGCCAAAATCTCTAGCGTCGCCAGAATCAAGTACACCACGACCTTCAAGGACGAGCTGCCGCCTCGTGTGCGCCTCTTCAAATTTTAAAGAGAAGTCACCAATCCCAAAACAATGTTGAACAAAATTAGGGGGAGTGGTGCCCCTATCGAAGGGAGAAATAGAACACATTAAAAGAGGAGATACTCTTAGATCCGGCAAGCAACTTCAAATACCTTCCGGAATTTTCGAGACCCGCCTCAAAAGAAGATTAGTAGAAAGATCTGGTCCCGAGAAGAGAAGGTCAAGAAATGGTGCGCTTGAAGATCTACTAAGGAAGAAATCACAAGACACAACAAATGAGGAGATAATTGAAGAAGAACACGCACATGCACGCTTCCGCGGACGCATACCTGATACGTGTTCTTCGAGGACTAATGACGACCGTTTTACAACATCAACAAAACAAGTGTTGAATTTCAAATTTAACACAATGGGGAGATTGTTAGTATTATTTTATTGTGTTCAATTAATTATGTTATGTAAGTCTTGAAATTTAATTAATTAGTGTTGGGCTAAATTAGAGTAAGTCCACTAATTAATCTTAGTGTAATTGGGCTAGAGCCCAAGTATTACATACCAAAATGTGTGGTTTAAATACTAAAACCCTAACACACACTAAGGAGTGTCTTGTGTAAACTAATAGAGAGATTTCATGTTAAAGAGAGAAGGAGTGCAACACCTCTCAAGAACACAAGCACCGCACGCCTAAGCTTGATTCTTCCGATTTAACGTGGTAAAATCGCGTTAATCTTTTTGAATCATATTAAGCCTAATTAACAACGCTTTGTGGTGAGAATCAAGAAAGTTCTTCGCTAAAACATTGAGTGTATGTACTTGTACATGTTATACTTCTCAAGTTATTGTAGCAGCTCAATTTTCGATATTTATTCCCATCTGTAAAAGTGTAGGTTTTAGTATTTATACCCTTAGTTAGGTAAAACATACCTTGGCCCTAAAGCCCATTACAACTAAAATATCACTAGAATCTACAAGTTAAAGTATAGTTCACTTAATAAATAAAATTACAAGACAGAGAAAAATACATTGGACACTATTTAGATCTTACTATCTTCCCCTTAGTGTCCAATCTTCAACTCGTGCGCTTTCGTCTTTGTTTTGTCTTCTTTCGTTTTTCTTTTTGGGCGAAGGACTTTCAGAATCCTAGAGTGACCTCGTATTTCCTGATGTTGTTCCGTAGGTTGACCGGTCATTGATCTTCTCTATGATTGTATCAAGAATAGGGCCTTCCTCTACTCCAATGTCCTTGGAGTAATTCTCGGATCCCAGCGAGGTTAGATGCGCTTGAATCGTTTCTCTGATAATCATAAGAGAACCATCGGGGAACTTGGAGATTTGGTAGACCACCATCACGTGTGTCCGCTTTTCCTCCGGGTGGTAGTGTGTGTCCCCCACCTCCGGGTGGGTAAATGAGAGATTTTCGCAGTGACGGCGGAAATTGAGATTTTCGCAGAGACGTGCGAAAATTGGGATTCTCGAAGAGACGTGCAGAAATTGGGATATTCGCAACTGTCATGTGAAAATTGGGATTTCGCAGCTGCAATTTGCAAAACGCTGAAACCTAACTTTTAGCGAAAAGCAAAATGTCACACTAGGTAGAGAAATTCTTTGAAAATCATTAGCACTAAACTTCGATTAAGCAAAAATCGAAGTGTAAAACCGCGATTTAAACATGGATATAATCCCTAATTTGTATGTTTTTTAAGGGAGATTTTGCCAAACATAAAAAGGTTCCGAAATCGAATTTGATGATGAGCGCATGTAAAATCGTGGTCGATTTCGAGTGGAATCGACACGAAAATATAAAAAACATAGTTGATTTCGGGTGAATTACCTTTAATTTGCCGAGATTCTGAAGAGTTTTAAGAGGTTTGGGTGTTATCGGTGTTTGAGAGCGTCGTGAGGGTTCTCGCAATACGAATTTCGCAAGTCCTGATTTTTGAAAGTGAAAAGATATTTTCGTTGCTTTTCCAATTTAAAGCTGCGACAATCCCATTTTGTGAAAATAACACTATGCGATAAACTTTTTCAGCGAAAAGTTTTCTAAGTGTTTTTCTGTGAGGAGTTGATTAAAATATTATTATAAAATGAGAAATAATATTAAAATGAGAAATATATTGGATATATATATATATATATATATAGGAAATAAGAAGAAATTAACAAAAATATTAATATCATAGTAATATTTCCATTCCCCTCTTAAAATTAAATAGACGCCCCCTTAAGCATATAAAGATAACTCCATTTGAGCCTTCTCCAATATTCCTTTTCTTTTGAAACTCGATCAAACCTTCAACCTTATTCATAAGTTTCAGGGGTTTCTCTCGATCATGTTGAAAAGGAGAAATAATCTCTTGATCATTATAAAAGAGAAATATGGATCTTGCTGTGAACTTCTCCAAGATAATCTCGTATACTCGTCAAAACTACCAGAAGAGAAGCACCTCGAAGTGAACTTCTTCCACGATAATCTAGATCTTATATAGAAAAAATGAGAAGAGGAGCACGGCCTTGGGTTCAAATTCCATAACTTGGAACCTTCAAAAGGAACATAACTGGGAACTTTCAAAAGGAACACGTTCTCGGCCTGAGAACAAAAGAAGATTTCATCTCTCAAAGCCTTGTAAAGAAGAAGAGACTCAGCTTGAGCAAGTGCAAAAGAAAAGAAAAAGGAGAAGAAATGAATTTCAAAAGGGCCCCTGGAATTAAAGAATTTTAAGCTCACTAATACCAAAATTATCCTACCTTTTTAGTCATAACCTAAGATAATCCCTTCAAAGCCCCTTTGATTCAAATTGATGGACTTTCACTTAGTAAGTTGATTAAATGTGCTACGATACAAGTTAAGTGATAAATTTTATCGTGTTGATATGAGTGATATATCTACTAAAAATTCCCATGATAAAAATAAATTGAGTGCTATGAGCGAACCTTGCGAGAGTTGTCGAAATGATTCATAATATGATCCTAAAATATTAGTTTAGTTACGTGATTTGACGGTAAATTATTATTCTGTGTCATGTGAAATTTTTTATTGATAATATTCAAAATGTAAAATCTGACCCCAAAAACAAAAATATTTTGGCACATTTTAAATCCATTAGCACATGCATTGGTCCGGAATTGACAAAATGCGAAATTTTATGAAAATGAAATTTTTTTTCATATACATGATTAGGGGATCATGAATCTACATTGAATTGATTAAATGCGTTATTTGTGCTTATATCATATATTTTCATATGCATAATTGTGTTAAATAAGTGCTAAATTGCCAAAACATTATATGTGCATTTGTTGAGGGGGGGCTTACATGAACATTTGCTATTATCTCCTAAATGATTTACTTGCAATCACGACTTCTCATTTTTTCATTCTAAGTTTTACAGAGAATTTTTGAGCTCATTCGAGGAGTCCAGTGATGAATTTCATCGCACATTGGGAGTTAATTGCATTTATTTCAGAACTTCGGGGAGCTCTATTAAATTTCTTTTTGGGTGCAAAAGTAAAAAGAATAAAATTTTCGTTATATAACTAAACAGACTTAATTTTAATGAAAGCCCAAAATGATTTTTCACGGCCCAAAATCCTTTAACTTTTCCTGATTGAAAAGTACTTATACACATCTTCGATCGAAAACCTCTTTCTCACGCAAACAAAACGATCGAAAAACTCTTCGCATTCTCAAAAGCTTCAAACGGCGATATCGAAAAATCTCAACCTTCCTCACATTTTATGCTAAAAACTCGCCTAATTTGAAGGTAGAATCCAAATTTGATTCATCTTTTTGTTCCGAAAATCACGAATCGCGACTGTTTTTCAAACTCATTCGCAGTTATTTCTCAACTTCGCGATTTTTCGACTGATAATACTTAAGAAATAAATTATTTTGTGTTTAGATTTGACCATTTTGATTAAATACATGATATTTGGATTCGCAGCTGATTTCTGGTCATCTCGAGTCCAGACAAACTCATGTTTTACCCAGAATCGTCATTGTTTTCGATAAGATTTTATGCGATCATGAAACTTAGCGTTCGAATAAATTTTCATTCGAATAAAAACACGCCGCAAACAATATACACTATAAACACTATCGCATCCAGAAGCTGATTTAAGAGTGTGGCCTCTTCTTCACAAAGATCTTCGAAGATTGTCACTTCGGTGATCTCTCCCAATCTTTTCTGGATGTTCTTCCTCACTAATTTTAGTGTCTCGTGACAGAATTTGTGGATCTCTGACATCATCATAGCCCTCATCTTTCCAATGACTGGATTCCAATAGGTTATGGAGAGACCAGGTTTCTTGAAGATGTAGTTCTCGGGAAAATTGTTGAGTGGGAAGCCCTTCATGAGTGGAGACTCCATGTTGACCTTCTTCATATTGTTCTCTAAAGTGATTTGAAGGTCGTGTGCGGTGTGATACTTGATCTGCCGCACCATGAATCTCTTCAATCCTTCGTGTCCTTCAGTCTTGATATTGTGGCGACCCTACTTCCTAATTAAGTTAATTGGCGGATTTCCCCGCAACAGAACACGCGGAAGACCCGATAAAATTTTCTTTTTTTTTTTTTAAAATAACCTACATAGTATTATATCGGGTTTACAAAAATATCTACTATTAATACTTTGGGCCGAAGCCCCAAAATTTCAAACCCAATATCAAACACTATGCCACTCCACAGGTCGCGTCCCATGTACTGCGCCACCCTCAAAAGTCCGTGGAGTCACCGCCGCCAGCTCGCCATGAATCTCAACCCTGACACTAATCGGTGTCGGGTTCATTCTTACCTACAAACAAAAATAGGATAGAACCCTGAGCTATTGCCCAGTAGGTGATTACATAACATGCAATATGTGCGTGCACTCCACCCAATCCCGGTTCCTCACAATATAATATAATGCACACTCGACAAATCTCATCTATCAATTCTCAATTCTCAACAGGGCCCTAGGTCAGACTCGGCACCCACGCGCGCAATGGCAAAGTACACCATCAACCATGCGGTAGCCCACACCGGCCGCGCCGGGTCGCTCCTTCCGCACACAATCTCAACCCGACGGCTTTTTCCCCGAATGTTATACCACAAGTTCGGGTAGACAGGAATCTCACATCTGTCTGCCGTCCCTGAGCCAAATAATATCCGGTGGTTTACACCTCGGGTGGCTCAATCCCGAGTAGATGGGTGTCGCAAACCCCCTCTCCCACCAAGTGCATAATCGAGTCGGAACCTGACTGCCAAATCGGCAACTCTACCCTTCTCACATTCGACACAATATCGTGTCACCGTATCATTACGGTACCTTCACCTCTCTTATGCATGTCGTGAAATGCATATCACATTCGTCACATATATCACGTATTATTTCTTACAAATAATATCCCAAAATACTCTCGTATCTTAAAATAAGGGTTGACCCGAAAGTTCTAGTCAAAGTATGAATATACTTTGATTTAAAGATAAAATGAACTTAAAATAATTTTATTCAAAGATGTGGGCTATTACCCGAATTTAACCTTTTAAATTCGGCGAAATTTAAATATTTCGCTTAGATATCGAAAGTCTACCCAAATTTGAAATATTAAATTCGGCGAAATAAAATGCCCGAATTTAACCTTTTAAATTCGGCGAAATTTAAATATTTCGCTTAGATATCGAAATTCTGCCCGAATTTGAAATATTAAATTCGGCGAAATAAAATGCCCGAATTTAACCTTTTAAATTCGGCGAAAATTTTAAATATTTCGCTTAGATATCGAAATTCTGCCCGAATTTGAAATATTAAATTCGGCGAAATATAATGCCCGAATTTAACCTTTTAAATTCGGCGAAATTTTAAATCAAACATGTAATAACTTTACAGAACTCATATTGAGTTCGAACTTCACATAATTCATCAAAAACGTCAAATAACATATCAAAATACCCGAAATTCATAAATTCGGATGACCTTTCATCCAAATTCGTTTAACTATAAAAATCAACATAAGAAATGTTTGTAGGGGTTAAAAAAAACACCTACCTCACTTCCAAGTTAGCCGAAATTGCTTAATTCTTTTCTGCTTTTCTTCGTTTGTTTTCTCCTCTTTCTCTTTCTCTTTTTTTTTCGTTTGATATTTTCGTTTGTCCTTATCACCTTTTGAGATAAACCTTTAAAAGGAAAGTTACGTTTCCTTTCTCTTAAGGAAATCTCTTATTGGGCCTACTTTAAATTAATTTGGGCCCATATCTATTTATTTTACTCAAAGAGTATTTTTCTTATTTTCGGTTCAATTTCCCGAAAATTCGCTTTGTCCGAAAATTAACTTCATAATTTTCCGAAAATTACAGAATAATTTTCACGCTAATTGCGCATTATTCCCGTATTAATTTTACGGGTATTACATCCTCCCCCCCTAAAAGAAATTTCGTCCCCGAAATTTAAGTTGTCTGAAACAACTCAGGGTATTTCTCTCTCATTTCGTCTTCTCGCTCCCAAGTGGCTTCTTCCAATATCTGGTTTCGCCATAAACCTTCACGAGGGGAATATTCTTATTTCGTAATTGCTTCACCTCATACATTAGAATCTCTACCGGCTTTTCTTCGTAACTCAAGTCCGGCTTCAATTGTTGGTGAAGTCTTTTGTCTCTTAGCACATGATACGGGTCCAACACATACTTTCGCAGTGTAGACACGTGGAATACGTCATGGACTTGTGCTAACGACGTCGGTAATTCTAGCTGATATGCTACTTCACCGACTCTTTTCAAAATTTTGAAAGGTCCTATATATCTCGGACTCAACTTTCCTTTTTGTCCGAACCGTTTGACACCCTTCATAGGTGATACTTTCAAAAATACTTTATCACCTTCTTCAAATTCTAACGACCTTCGTCTCTTGTCTGCATAACTCTTCTGGCGACTTTGGGCCGTTTGCATTTTCTCCCGAATTTTCTTAACAACTTCAGTCATTTCGCGTACCATCTCGGGACCTAATAGCGCCTTCTCGCCGATTTCATCCCAATGAACTGGGGATCGACATTTACGTCCGTATAAGGCTTCGTAAGGCGCCATTCCGATCGTTGCTTGATAGCTGTTGTTATATGAAAATTCTATTAACGGGAGATATTTACTCCAACTCCCTTGAAAATCCAAGACACATGCTCTCAACATGTCTTCGAGTGTCTGGATCGTCCTTTCCGATTGTCCGTCAGTCTGGGGATGATAAGCTGAACTAAATGATAATTTAGTTCCCAGAGCTTTCTGTAAGCTTTTCCAGAACTGGGACAGAAATCTTGAATCTCGATCTGATACGATCGATATCGGAATTCCATGGAGTCTCACTATCTCTTGAATGTAGAGTTCAGCGAACTTCTCCATGGGATAGGTCTGGTGAATAGGCAAGAAATGGGCGGACTTAGTCAGTCTGTCAACAATCACCCAAATTGCATCATAACCTTTCACCGTTCTTGGCAACCCGACGACAAAATCCATTGTTATATGGTCCCACTTCCACTCGGGAATCGTCAAAGGTTGTAACATTCCTGCCGGTCTTTGATGTTCTGCTTTGATCTGCTGACAAGTCAGGCATCTATGTACAAATGCAGCAACATCCTTTTTCATTCCCGGCCACCAATAATTTAGTCGCAAATCACGATACATTTTCGTTGCACCGGGATGCACCGAATATATTGTCATATGTGCCTCCGTCATTAAAGTTCGACGAATCTCTTCATCTTCCGGCACATATAAGCGACTTTTAAATCGTAAACTCCCGTCTTCTCGGAATTCAAATTCCGATGAGACTTCTTTATCTTGTTCTCTTTGTTTCTTCAAGTACAACTCATCTTTCTTTTGTACTTCAATGATTCGGTCTAATAGTGTTGGCTTAAGTGTCAACACTGCCAACTTTTCTTCAATCTCTCCGAAATTGATTACTTCAACTCCGAATTGGCGTAATTCAGTGTTTACAGTTTTGCGGCTCAATGCATCTGCGACTACGTTCGCTTTTCCTGGATGATAATTTATCACACAGTCGTAGTCTTTGACTAACTCGAGCCATCTTCTTTGCCTCATATTTAACTCCTTCTGGGTGAAGAAGTACTTCAAACTCTTGTGATCCGTGAAGATCTCGCATCTTTCTCCGTAAAGATAGTGTCGCCATGTTTTAAGAGCAAACACTACGGCTGCGAGTTCGAGATCATGAGTGGGGTAATTTTTCTCATATGGCTTTAATTGTCGGGAGGCATAAGCGATCACCTTCCCGTTTTGCATTAAAACACACCCCAACCCATATTTAGAGGCATCACTATAAACAGAAAAATTTCCAGTACCCGAAGGTATTGCTAACACTGGAGCAGTTGTTAGCCTTTTCTTTAATTCTGGAAACTTTGCTCACATTCATCCGTCCATTTGAACGGAACATTTTTCTTTGTCAAATTGGTGAGCGTCGAGGCGATGCTGGAAAAGTCCTTAATGAACTTTCGATAATACCCAGCTAGCCCGAGAAAACTTCTTATCTCCGTGGGAGTGGTTGGTCTTGGCCAATTTTCTATAGCTTCTATCTTGCTGGGATCTACTGAAATTCCGCTTCCCGAAATAACATGCCCCAGAAAGATTACTCGATCCAACCAAAATTCGCACTTTTTAAATTTGGCGAATAATTGTTTCTCCCGAAGAATTCCTAGGACCGCTCTCAAATGTTCCTCATGTTCTTCTTTTGTCTTGGAATAAATGAGAATATCGTCGATAAAGACGATAACACATCGGTCCAGCAATTTTTTGAATACTCGGTTCATCAAATCCATGAAGGCTGCCGGAGCATTCGTCAATCCGAAAGGCATGACCAAAAATTCATAGTGGCCGTACCTCGTACTGAATGCGGTTTTTGGAATGTCCGCTTCCCGGATCTTCAGCTGATGATAACCGGAGCGCAGGTCGATCTTAGAAAATACTGTTGCTCCTTGGAGTTGATCGAATAAATCGTCAATCCTTGGCAATGGGTATTTATTCTTAATCGTGATCTTGTTGAGTTCACGATAATCGATACACATTCTCATCGACCCGTCCTTTTTCTTCACAAATAAAACCGGGGCTCCCCATGGTGAGAAACTGGGTTGAATAAAACCCTTCTGCAACAAATCTTCCAATTGCTCCTTCAATTCTCGTAATTCGTTCGGTGCTAACCGATACGGGGATTTAGAGATCGGGGCAGCTCCAGGTACAAGATCGATTGCAAATTTAATCTCCCGATCAGGGGGTAATCCCGGAAGATCCTCGGGAAATACATCGGAATATCGTTCACTATCGGAACCTCCTCAAGTTTAAGCTGGGAAGATTCCTCAGCATTCACCGCAAAAACTAGGAACGATTCGCAACCCGTATTTACGAGTCGCTGAGCTTTTAAAGCAGAAATCCGAGGGATTGAGTTTCTATTCTTTCTTCCCGAAAATTCAAACTCCTCTCCCTCTGGCGATCGAAACCTAACTACCCTTTTTGAACAATCAATAATGGCTCCGTATTTCGAAAGCCAATCCATCCCGAATATAATATCGTAATCATTCATCGGGATTACTATTAGGTTCACATCTAACTCTCTACCCTCAATTCTTACGGGACATTTCTCAACCACCAAATTTGATCGAGTTGGATCCCCATGTGGTAAAGATACCACGAAATCACATAATGAACGGGAGGGATAGATTCCTGCCCTGGCCACAAAGTTAGCCGATACAAACGAATGTGTGGCTCCCGAGTCAATCAAGATCGAAGAGGGCACGTGAAATATACTCAACGTACCCGTAACTACATTCGGGTTTGCCTCCGCCTCCTCATTAGTCAGAGTAAAAACTCTTGCAGGCACAGGTGGAGGTCGAATGAGGTTACGCGGTTGAGTCTGCACTGGAGGCTGACCTCTCGGGCAATTCCGTGCGATGTGTCCGGCCTCACCGCACCGGAAACATTGCAGAGTCTGCACCGGTCGTGGTCCGTAGCATATGCCAAAGTGACTTCGTCCACACTGTTGGCATTGGGGCGCTGGTACCGGGGGTCGGTTGGGAACATTGGCCGGTCTCTGATAAGCATTCGGGCGCCACATCTGTTGACTCGGTCGATTTCCTTTATTCTTCGGGTCCTTGCCGAAGAATTGTCGCTTTTGGCCGCTTCCTTCTTGCTGTTGCTGACTCTCTCTTTTCCTACTTGCCTCTTGGGCTTCCCTTACTACTCCTTCCGCTTGTTCTGCGATCAACGCTCGCTCCGTCGCCTGACGGAACTCTAATTGGCGTACTCCCGCCACACTTAAATCTCGATAAAATTCGGGCTTCAGCCCTCGAAGAAATCTCGTCACTATTAGAGTATTGGTTGCCACGAGATAAGGTGCAAAACGAGATAATTCTTCAAATTTGCGGATGTATTCCGCAACTGGCATTCGCCCTTGTTTCAGGTTCATGAATTCATACATTCGCTGCTCCTGATCGTGAGCAGTGAAGTACTTATCATAAAACAGTTCCCTGAAGCGTTCCCATGTCATCGTCGCCGGATCTTCTAACACCTTTATGGTGTTCCACCAAAAACGCGCGCTTCCCCGAAATAGGGAAACGGCACACAACACCTTCTCATTGTTCGGCACACGACTGTATATAAATAAGTCTTCTATTGTGTCGATCCAGTCCTCAGCTGCCGCAGGATTAGTAGCTTCGGCGAAAACTGGTGGATTTAACTTACGAAATCGCTCCCCTATGATCTCTACGCGATCAGGCTGTGGGGATGGACGGTGCTCAGATGAGCTCTGGTGATTTATCAAATCATGAATTTGGTCTGACTGTCTTTGGATAAGTTCAGTCAGCCTATTTATCGTGTCATGCTCACGAGTCGGGGGTGGGGATTCAGATTCGCCCCTCCGACTGGACTCTCCAACGAACACGTTCCTCGGTCTTCCTCTTGGCATTTTCCAAATACTAGATAATTCATGTAACAAATATACATGAGATCACATAATCATATCAAAGTATTACACTTAACTTACAGGCGAGGCTGGTTCTCCCGGCTTTTGAGTGGCAGTACATGGACAGTCTTCAGAATCTAAAGCCTAAGCTCTGATACCACCTGTGGCGACCCTACTTCCTAATTAAGTTAATTGGCGGATTTCCCCGCAACAGAACACGCGGAAGACCCGATAAAATTTTCTTTTTTTTTTTTAAAATAACCTACATAGTATTATATCGGGTTTACAAAAATATCTACTATTAATACTTTGGGCCGAAGCCCCAAAATTTCAAACCCAATATCAAACACTATGCCACTCCACAGGTCGCGTCCCATGTACTGCGCCACCCTCAAAAGTCCGTGGAGTCACCGCCGCCAGCTCGCCATGAATCTCAACCCTGACACTAATCGGTGTCGGGTTCATTCTTACCTACAAACAAAAATAGGATAGAACCCTGAGCTATTGCCCAGTAGGTGATTACATAACATGCAATATGTGCGTGCACTCCACCCAATCCCGGTTCCTCACAATATAATATAATGCACACTCGACAAATCTCATCTATCAATTCTCAATTCTCAACAGGGCCCTAGGTCAGACTCGGCACCCACGCGCGCAATGGCAAAGTACACCATCAACCATGCGGTAGCCCACACCGGCCGCGCCGGGTCGCTCCTTCCGCACACAATCTCAACCCGACGGCTTTTTCCCCGAATGTTATACCACAAGTTCGGGTAGACAGGAATCTCACATCTGTCTGCCGTCCCTGAGCCAAATAATATCCGGTGGTTTACACCTCGGGTGGCTCAATCCCGAGTAGATGGGTGTCGCAAACCCCCTCTCCCACCAAGTGCATAATCGAGTCGGAACCTGACTGCCAAAATCGGCAACTCTACCCTTCTCACATTGACACAATATCGTGTCACCGTATCATTACGGTACCTTCACCTCTCTTATGCATGTCGTGAAATGCATATCACATTCGTCACATATATCACGTATTATTTCTTACAAATAATATCCCAAAATACTCTCGTATCTTAAAATAAGGGTTGACCCGAAAGTTCTAGTCAAAGTATGAATATACTTTGATTTAAAGATAAAATGAACTTAAAATAATTTTATTCAAAGATGTGGGCTATTACCCGAATTTAACCTTTTAAATTCGGCGAAATTTAAATATTTCGCTTAGATATCGAAAGTCTACCCAAATTTGAAATATTAAATTCGGCGAAATAAAATGCCCGAATTTAACCTTTTAAATTCGGCGAAATTTAAATATTTCGCTTAGATATCGAAATTCTGCCCGAATTTGAAATATTAAATTCGGCGAAATAAAATGCCCGAATTTAACCTTTTAAATTCGGCGAAATTTAAATATTTCGCTTAGATATCGAAATTCTGCCCGAATTTGAAATATTAAATTCGGCGAAATATAATGCCCGAATTTAACCTTTTAAATTCGGCGAAATTTAAATCAAACATGTAATAACTTTACAGAACTCATATTGAGTTCGAACTTCACATAATTCATCAAAAACGTCAAATAACATATCAAAATACCCGAAATTCATAAATTCGGATGACCTTTCATCCAAATTCGTTTAACTATAAAAATCAACATAAGAAATGTTTGTAGGGGTTAAAAAAAAACACCTACCTCACTTCCAAGTTAGCCGAAATTGCTTAATTCTTTTCTGCTTTTCTTCGTTTGTTTTCTCCTCTTTCTCTTTCTCTTTTTTTTTCGTTTGATATTTTCGTTTGTCCTTATCACCTTTTGAGATAAACCTTTAAAAGGAAAGTTACGTTTCCTTTCTCTTAAGGAAATCTCTTATTCGGCCTACTTTAAATTAATTTGGGCCCATATCTATTTATTTTACTCAAAGAGTATTTTTCTTATTTTCGGTTCAATTTCCCGAAAATTCGCTTTGTCCGAAAATTAACTTCATAATTTTCCGAAAATTACAGAATAATTTTCACGCTAATTGCGCATTATTCCCGTATTAATTTTACGGGTATTACAGATATATCCGGAGTGACTCTGTTATTTTCTCTTGTACATCTGATACAGATGGTAGACCTCATCCGGTGGAAGGAAAGGGAGATAGCTTTCATCTATCTCCTCTCGAGTGCGGTTGCTGTCCGCTCGCTCAATGATTTAGATAGGGGTTGGGTATCTTCCGATCATATGTGATACTCCGATGAGTTGGAGAATCGATGGCTTGTCCCTAAAATTTTTCTTCAGTTGATCAGTTGGGATGCCACTCCGATCGGGTCCAAGATAGTTGAGCATGAAGATATGCTCCATTTTCTTCTTGTCTTCCCAAGGTGAGATGCCCCGTAGATTGAGTTCGTTGAGCTTCTTTATTTTGTTTGGAGCCCTCCTATCTGCTTTCTAATGTCTTCAATAAACAAAAGCCAAAAAGAACCAATTAAGGTAGCCAACCCTTAAAGACCCGGATTGGGTAATCGCGATGCAAGATGAACTCAACCAATTCGAGCGTCTACGAGTTTGGACATTAGTTCCTCAACCGCAAGGCAAAATAATTATAGGAACTAAATTGGTTTTCAAGAATAAGAAGAACGAGAACGGTGAAGTAATCAGAAAAAAAAGCACGACTCGTAGCCAAGGGGTACAATTAACAAGAAGGAATTGACTACAACGAGACGTATGCTCCAGATGCACGCATCGAAGCTATTCGACTATTTCTAGCATACGCGGCTCATAAAGACTTCAAAGTCTATCAAATGGATGTTAAAACAGTCTTTCTCAACGGCCCCTCGTCTTGGTATGATGTTTTCCTAAGCGAATTTTTAGTCAAGTCCAACTTCATAAGAGGAACCATCGATACGATACTATTCATCAAAAGACAAGGCAAAGACCTGATGATCGTTCAAGTTTACGTTGATGACATCATCTTCGGCTCGACGAATGAACGTCTCTCTCAGAAATTTGGTGATCTCATGAAAACCAAAATCGAGATGAGCTTAATGGGAGAACTCCAATTCTTTCTTGGACTACAAGTAAAGCAACTCGAAGATGGAATCTTCATCAGTCAAACCAAATATATTCGAGATATTCTGAAGATATTTAATCAAGACAAGAGCACACCGATGAATACACCCATGTCAACAAATTGCAAATTAGATGTTGATCCGTCTGGAAAGGCCGTCAACATCAAAACCTATCGGAGCATTATCGGATCTCTTCTCTACTTGACGTCCAGCCGACCCGACATCATGTTCGTCACTTGCCTCTGTGCTTGTTTTTAAGCTGACCCAAAGGAGTCCCACATGCATGCAGTCAAGCGAATTCTACGCTATCTCAAAGGAACTCCACACTTAGGGCTATGGTATCCAACAGATACTGACTTTCGATTAATTGGCTATACTGACGCTGATTATGCAGGTTGTCGAATGGAAAGAAAAAGCACATTTGGCGGAGCACAATTTTTAGGCAAAAAGTTGGTCTGCTGGTTATGTGAGAATATACCTCGTTTGTTTCATTAGACACAAAGCCACATCATATATGTGAGAATATTTGAACCTCAACATTTTTTTTGAGTGTGTCACACTTCAGATGACTATCTTTTGGTTTGTACTTCATAGATTCATTCTTGCTTTTGTATTAGTTTTTCATGAAAATGACAAGGGCAAAATAGGAAATTCCTCACTGAGTCCAAATTATAAATCCTTTACTTTTACCTCTAGAAATCCACTTTGAGCCTTCTCCGACATTCTTTTTCTTATGAAACTCGATCAAGCCTTCAACATTATCCCTAAGTTTTGGGGTTGCTCAATCAAGAAAAAGAGGGGGAGAAAAAGAGATACAAGTCTAAATCATTATAGAAAAGAAACACGGATCTCGCTGTGAACTTCTCATAGGTAATCTCGTATACTCCTAGAAGAGAAGCACCTCGAAGTGAACTTCTCCAATGATAATCTAGATCTTATAAATAGAGAAACGAGAAGAGAAGCACGGCCTTGGGTTCGAATTCCATAACCGTGGGACCTTCAAAAGGAACACGGTCTCGGCCCAAAAAGAAGATCTCATCTCTCAAAGTTTCGTAAAGAAGACGAGACTCATCTTGAGCAAATAAAGAAGAAAAGAAAAGCTAAAGGATCAGAAATGAATTTCAAAAAGGGCTTCTGGAATTGAAGAATAATCCAAAATAATCCTACCCTTTTAGTAAGAGCCTAAAATAATCCCTTCAAAGTTTCTTTGATTCAAAATGAAGAACTTTCACTTGGTAACTTGATTAAATCTGCTATGATAACAAATTAATTAATATAATTTCGTGATGATATGAGTGATATATCTACTAAATATCTCCATGATAAAAATAAATTGATTGCTATGAGCGAAACTTGCGAGAGTTGTCAAAATTATTTATGCTATGATCTTAGAATACTAGTTTAGTTACATGATTTGACGACAAATTATTATTTTATATGTCATGAGAAATTTTTGCGTGATAATGTTCAAAATGTCCAATCTGACCCCAAAACAAAATTTTTTATGATAAAAATATTTTTTTATTATTGAAAATATTATTCGCACATTTTAAATGCATTTATACTTGCATTGGCTCAAAATTGATAAAATGCGAATTTTTTTTTGAAAAAAACGCAAAATTTTAATGAATCTATCCTGAATTGCCCAAATGCGTTACTTGTGCTTATATGACGAAAAGTTAAAACGTGCATTTGTTGAGGGGGAGTTTTACATGAGAATTTGTTCTTATCTCCTATATGATTTACTTGTAAAACATGACTTCTAATATTTTTTCTAAGTATTTTCTAAGCATTACAGAAAATTTCGAACTCATCCGAGGATCAAGTGTTGAATTTCATCAACATTGGGAGATAATTGCATTTCTTTCAGAAATACAGGGAGCATTATGCAAATTATTTTTGGGTTAATCCATAAAAGATTAAATTTTAGTTTAATCAGACCTGAAGTTTAACGAAAGCCCAAAACATTTTTTTTACGGCCCAAAGTATTTTTTTACCTTACCCGATCGTAAAGTATTAATACCACTTTACCGATCGAAAAACTCACTCACACGCAACTCATTTCACTCGAAAAACTTTTCGACATCCAAAACCATCTTCGAACTTTTTCGGCGATTTAATTACAACCTCTCAATCTTCAGAAAAATTTTCGTATAACTCGCCGATTTCGAAGGTAGAAACACGTTTCGAATCAGTTTCCGGTAAAAAACAAACGATTCGCAAACAGTTTCTCAAAAATATTTGCTGAAATGTCATTTTGATACTTTTTTGACTAAAAACGATTTTAAACTCTGTTAGGTCCTAATTCGTCAACTAACAAGCAATCTAAGCATGAATTATTGGTATTCGAATAAGAAATCTTATGATTTACATTCGGTCGAATATCCGCGTTGAAGATCTTGAGAGAGGTTTTGGTTGCCGAGATTCTCGATAGTCTTCTCTCTCTTTTAAATTTTTAATTCGATGCTTTTGTATTTCCGAATAATGAACTTGTTTTTGATTTTGATAGTGTACATCATATTTATACCTATTTTCAAGGTATAACTACTATTTGGTCATACACTATCAAAACTATTAGTTACGCCCCTTATTACAAGGATAATAAAATAACAAAACACAATTCTAAATTCTCTTCAATCTCCCCCTTTGTGCTTGTCTTCGTTTCAGCTCCTTTTATTCTTATCGGGCGTAAGACGATTTCCGTAATCCCAATGCTGTCTCATAACGTCGAACAACATTCCTCAGCTCCAACCTCTCATTAGTCGCATCCAGAAGCTCATTTAAGAGTGGGGCCTCTTCTTCACAAAGATCTTCGAAGATTGTCTCTTCAGTGATATCTCCCAATCTTTTCTGGATGTTCTTACTCACTAACTTTACTGTCCCGTCACAGAACTAGTGGATCTCTGACTTCATCATAAGCTCTCGTCTTTCCAATGACTGGATTCCGATAAGTTATGGCGAGGTCAGGTTTCTTGAATATGTAGTTCTCGGGAAAGTTGTTGAGTGGGAAGCCCTTCTTGAGCGGAGACTCCAGTTGACCTTCTTCATATTGTTCTCTATAGCAATTTGAAGGTCGTGTGTGGTGTGATACTTGATCTGCGGCACCATGAATCTCTTTATTCCTCGAGTCCTTCAGTCTTGATGTATCCGGAAGGCGTCTGATATTTTCTCTTGTATATCTTATACAGACGGTAGACCTCATCCGGTGGAAGGAAAGGGAGATAGCTTTCATCTATCTCTTCTCGAGTGCGGTTGTTGTCCGCTCGCTCAATGAGGTAGATAGGGCTATGGTAGCTTCCGATCATATGCAAAACTCCGATGAGTTGGAGAATCGGTGGCTTGTCCCTGATGTTTTTCTTCAGTTGATCCGTTGGGATGCCATTTCGATCGAGGCCAAGATAGTTGAGCATGAAGCTGTGCTCCATTTTCTTCCTATCTTCCCAGTGTGAGATGCCCCGAAGATTTAATTCGTTGAGCTTCTTTATCCGATTTGGAGCCCTCCAAATCTGCTTTCTAATATCTTCAATAAACGGGACTTCAATTACGATATTCTCCTACGGCGTCTCGACTCTAGCTATCCCTTTTGATAAGCGGGGAGGAGAGTCGACTCTGTGCCTGATCATTTCTGGTAGCTCTGGGAGAGCAGAATTGTAGTTTTGCCTTTTTGAAGTTCTTCATCTTCAAGCAGCACCAAGTCCACTGAAGCTTGTTGTAAGAAATATCTGACGTTGGAGAGTCGAACTTGAGCAGCTTCCTCTAGTTCCCATTGCATCATCCGTTTCTCATTTAAGATTTAATCGTCTACGATCAGATGTGAATCGTAGACGACTGCTTCTGTTTGGGCTTGGAGGAGGTTAGAGGTCGGGATTGGATTTGGATTTGTAGGAGAGGGAGGTAGTGTGTGGGATATGGTGGGTGATGTAGTTGTTTGTTGGCGGGTTGTGGGCTGTGTGGTTGGTGGGATTGAGGATGATCCTCCAGCTTCTTGAGTCTTCGTTTGTTCTCGACTCACACCATGGCCGCTTCGTGTGGTCCGTTGCCGTTTCTCCCCCTCATGACGATCCGGATCATCGGGATCGTCATGTCTTCTTTTGGTTGCAGGAGCTTTCTTCTCGGCACCTTGTTTGAACGGGCGGCTCGGGTTTATCTACCAGCCTTTTGTAGAGACTCTCCACAGCGGGGGTCCGAGTCTCTAAGCCGAGGAGTCGGGAGATGAGTATGTCATGAAGCTGGGTGATCGGGATGGTATATGGGTTTATAAGTGAAGGTGATGGTGTTGGTATGGTGAGGGTGGGTTGGATGGGGGTGTGTATGGTGGTGGTAAGAGGTGGTGAGGAGACAGGGGTGGTTTGGGTTTCGGTCGGAGCAGCCTCGGAGACTTGTGCTTTCCCGGTATCTCTTCGGAAAGTCTCGATGGCCTTAAGCATTTGGTCTATCAGGCGATCTTCGAGAGACGAGATGGCTGTGGAGAGTGCTTTTTGTAAGCGTTGCTCCGTCACGATCATCGGTGGAGTGGGGACAAGGAGGCGCTCCACTGTCACAACATTGGAAAAGGTTTCCGATGTGCCGCCTTGAATAGGTCTTGAGATTCCGGAACGTCCGGGAACATCTGTTATCAACCCTGAAGTCACCACTTCAATGGGTTGGCCTATTGTTTGCTCCGAAGATATCGGGGGTCCAATAGGGCTCGCATCCAATCGCTGAGTTAATACGATAGGTATCACCTCTATGGGTGTTGAGACAGATTCAATTTGAATCTGTGTAGTTGGCTGATTCGTTGTCGTTGGAGGTGTTGTCACCGAAGCCGCTAGTATTGAAGGAGATACAGACGGGGTCGAGAGTTGCTGTCGGCGAGAGCCCCTTCTTTGGAGTCTGTATTCTTCATCTAATTCAGTGGCCTCAGGAGATACATCGTGAGGAACACCTTCGGGCTCGACGGCCGGTGTCTCTGTCTCATGAGCCGTGGCTTCGGGCTCGGTTGTTTCAACTAGCGATTCCCTTTGAGAAGGCGCCGGAGCTTGATCCACGGCCCGTACTGTTAGTCCGATTACGCACTCAAGAGAGGATCAAAGGCTTAAAAATGATAAAGTTCTTAAAACACCTTCAGTGTGTGTTTGTGTGTGTGTGCCGAAATTAAGAACTTACTTTTTAAGAATTATGCTTGACCAACCCTAATTAGGGTTAATGGGATGCCTTATATACCACATGAGTTGGTATATTAAGGCTTGGGACTCAAACAATAAAATATTTACAATTTGACCCCAAATACAATAAATTAACTAATATTGACCCAAAACTCAAATACTAACTAAGGACACTACAATTAATTCCTAACATTCTCCCCCTTAGTGTCCTTTCTTCGTCTTTGTCTGTTTCTTTGAGCCTTTGGGTCGTTGCTGGGCGTACACGGAGTTCCGTAGTCCAAGCTTGTGCTCGTACGTCCTTATTTCCCTCCGGAACGAAAGCCTTTCTTGTATGTTGTTCAGCATATTCAGTATCTTGGCTTTTGTGTCCGGTCCTTCACCTTCCATCTTATCCAGTATGCTCCTCAACTTCTCTCGTATGATGAGGAGCGTTCCGTCGGAGAATTTTGGTATCTCCGATGTCTTCAATATTCGCTTTTCTCCCTTGTAGTTGATGTAGACCACCGCTGGATCTTCACTTTCGAACACGTGGCCTTCACCATATTCAACTTGTTCAGGGAGCTCGAATGATGGTTTGGTGAGGTTGACCTTTCTGACATTTGACTCCAGTGCTAGCTGCAGGTCGTGCGTCGCTCCGTACTTGATTTGTCGGAGCATGAACCTTTTGATCGTCATGTATCCTAATTTGACGTCCTGGTCCTGCAGCGTTCCCACGTATCGGTAGCTTCCAATCATCTGTGAGATGTCTTCAGCTCTGATGTACGGGAAGTCAGCCTCTGTCAAGGTCTCTCTTGTACCGTCTTCCCTCACTACGTGGTAGACGCTTAGTAGGAAGGTCCCGAGCCGATCTATTCCAACTCTTTCTACGGCTTGTATTCGGGGCCTCTGCTTTTCCTCTCGCCTGAGAGCAGCCAGATCATTTCCTTTCCCTAAGAACATATGAAGACGTCTTAGGGAAAGAAGGTAGAGATTGGCTCTGCGCTCTGACAGGTGCGTCATCCCACGTAGCTCCAGCTCGTTCAATTTGACGAGCTGATCCTCTTTACGCCAGATTCTTTTCCTTATCTCTTCTTGGTATGGAACTAAGATTCTGACGTTTTGCCACGGAAGATCGACCGTTGCCCCGATCTTTGACATGAGAAGTGGAGCATCCTCATTTTGGACTTGATGTTTGAGTAGTTCCGGTAGATCGGGGAGGTCACTTTGCAGATCTTCCAGCTCCTCATCTTCATGGACTTTCACCAGGCTTATCGACGCCTTTTCGAGGAATAGTCTGGCGTTTTCTCGAAATCTGGCTTCGAGCTGGAGGTCCATCGGTTGCTTCAGCCATCCTTCTTCAAATATATATTTCTCTACCACATCATGTGGATTGTAGAGTTGGCTGATTTCTTCCGAGATTTGGAGGTCAATAGATGTGGCTTGAGGTGGACTTTGTCGGTAGAAGGTTCTTGGTGAGCTAAGGCTTATAGTGACTGGAGTGGGTGTCGAAAGGGAAAGTGTATTGGAGATCTCTTGTGTATTTTGTTCGGTTGTGGTTGAGATCTCCATGGTAGGGAATATTATTGTGGTGCTGGAGACTTGTTTTGTTTTGCCTTTTGAGCTTGAGGTATCCAGCGGGTTGGATTCTTGGACTGTTTTGGTTGTTGGCTGCTGCTGGTGAGGGGATTCGACTCCACGCTGTCGGTTCTCCCCCTCGGGACGGTCCTCGTCTTCAGGGTCGTCCCGCGATCCAGATAGGCCCCCGGCTTGTGTTCGGCAGCTGGTGGGGTCAATCAGCCTCTGGATTTCTTTCTCCTTCGGTGTCAGGTGTGGCGCCGACCGGATACGTGCCAAAAGAATGTTGAAGAGTTCTTCAATGGGCACGTCCCACGGTCCTTCTTCTGGTTGTGTGAGTGAAGGAACAGCAGCAGCTGTCTCGTGTGTGACTGGAGTCTTGCCTTTGTCTTGTCTTGATGTTTCGATCATGGCCCGGACTTTTTCCACTAGTTCGTCGCCAAAAGATCGTAGCCGAGACTCCGTCACAAACGGATCGGGAAATAAAACGGAGCCACTGAGGCGTGCCGTTGTCGCGACGTCAGAGTAGATTTCTGACGTGCCGCCCACTGTAGTGGGTCTTCCGGGGCCACCAAGGCACACCGGTGGCAACGGTGCTAAGACAAACTCAGACCGTTGGCCCGAGACGACTGGTGGGATGTTGATCGTTTCGGGGCTTCCGCTCAGTCCCTCGGAGATTAACCCCAGAGTGACGTCAGAGAGCGTTCTGTCTAAGTCTGGAAGACTTAGAGGTGCGGAAAATAGTGTATGTGTCCTAGAAATGGAAAAAATTTTAGTTGGTGCGGACACTAGACCTGTGATCAAGGAGGGCGCAGTCGGAGGAAGTGAACTGCTTAATTCAACATCTATTGCCTCCGAATAAGGCAATGATGGTTGTCGTGGCTCCTCCGGTGCTATTGAGACGGTCGTCTGTTGGGAGACGACCGAATGGGTTGGAAGGGTTATTTGCGTGCTTGGGCCTGATGGCACGACTGCTACTCGGGAGACGATCGTGTCGTCTCCTGTTCCTACGGGTTCGGCCCGGCTTTGTAGTGGGTTAGAGGACTGAGGAGGTCGATCATGTTTTTGTTTGGTGCGACGCTCCTGTATGCGTCTTACGTCTTCCCCTCGTTTTGTTTTTCGTGAGGAACGAGGAGGGGAAGCGGCGCTTCCTAGACCTAACTGAGGCTGGGGTAGGCTAATTCCCGGGGTAGGTTCGACTGGGTTTTGTCGAACCATAGGAGTGTCTTCAAGGGTGATGGATTGGAGGTACCTCGCTACTATTGGGTTGGAAGGATTAGCGATTTGTAGGAGGTGGTCAGGGATCCGCATCGACTCGAGATCAAATTTGGATTTGGAAGAATGGAGGGATGCTAGCTTGGGAATTTGGTATCCCTCCGATCTCGGTCGACGGGTTATCTCGGGGTGTAGGTCTTGAAAGTGGGTTATTATCACTGGAAACCACCGAAGGTAGGGAAGGACTTGTCGGGTTTTATTTTTGGTGGATAAGTCCCTTCGGCGGAGTTGGTCAAGGATATCGGCCCAGATCAACTGCACGATGTCATAATTTTTATTAAAGATGACACCGTGGAAGATGATCATAATGTTGCGGTTACAGCGATCTGGGCCTGAGTGCTTGGGTGATAGGCATTTGTTTATTATGAGAAAGAGTGTGCGCCAAGGTTGTGGAATGTCCTTGGCGCAGAAATCGGGTAGGTGTAGGGATTTATGGATGTCTGGGCGATATCCCATTAGGAGGAAGTCGGTTTTCAATTCTTCCTCCGTGGGTGGTGGGTTATATATTAGGCTGTGAGGTAGGTTTAAGATACGGCGTAGTATGGATGGGGTGAAGATTATGGGTGTTTGGTCTATTTGTGAGGTAAGTGAGGTTGGAGGGGTTTTTGAAGTTGATGGTTGTAGGTTGGCCCATAGCTGTTGTGCGTATACTTCTGGGGCCGATTCCGTAATGGTGAGGGCGGTGTGTAGAGGATGGTGACGAAGGATTTCGAGTATTATCGGTGCGGGGACCGTGATGTTGTCAAAGTCAATGGCCGGGTTGTTGGGTAGTTTAGTGGCCCATTGACTTTGAGGAAAGACTTCGTCAATTTGTCTCAACATGTTTATGTAATCTGCTAAGAAGAAAACACAGAAAATTGTTAGACTAGGCAGAGTAGATAAAAATGTTACTTAGAAAAAATTTCGGACTTGAAAAATTTTATATGAAAGTGCCCGAAATTTGCTTAAGTAAATAAGATTATACTTTTGAAATACAAGCGGCGAAGTTCACAAATTCGGCTAAGAGTACATTGAAAAGTTTAAAACTCGAAGTTTGATTTGGCCGAATTTGGATTTGAAAAGTTTTGTTCGCCGAATTTGATGAAGTTCGGGTTATGAGGATTTGAAATTTTTGTTCGCCGAATTGTAATGAAGTTCGGGTAAGTGAAAATTAAATCGAATTTGTTATCATCATTCATCAAATTCGGGTGCTTGTCTTTAAAATTGAATTTGCCGAAATTGACAAATTCGGGCGATGGAATTCGACTGTGAGGAGTCGGGGTACAGTAGAAATTCGCCGAATTTCGAGTGAACAGTAGAAATTCGCCGAATTTTGGATTGAAAAGCAGAAATTCGGATGAAAATTTAAATTTTACCCGAATTTCGCCCGAAACCTAAAAATTAAAATAGGTCGATTCCATCGGGATTTGGATGAAATTTTGGCAAATAAATTGCAGATTCGGGGTCGCCATTACCTTCTGTAGTAAAATCGAAGTTGAAGAGATTTGATTTGAAGATTTTGTGTTTGCGCGAATTTAAATTCGAGAGTAAATTTTCTGAAATTCGGGCGTTAACTTGTAAATTTAGGGTAAATAATGAAATTCGGGCGAGTAGTGAGATAAATAGGGGTTACTGTGCAAAAGTTCGGGTGAATGAAATTCGGCATGTTAAAATTGAGTTTCGCCGAAATTCGTTCTGATTAAGTGAAAATTATATGAAATTCGGCGATCGAAATTAGTATTGACCAAAAGTGACCCCGAATTTGAAATTCGGCGAGTGAAATTGAAATTGGCCGAATTTCTTCACTGTTAGTCCAAAATTGGACTTCCGAAATTTTATATTATGTCAAAGAGCTCCCCCTCAATAAAATGATATATACTCCCCCGTAATAAAAATAAGCTCCCCCTTAATAAAAATGAAATATGCTCCCCCTTAATAAATATGAAATATGAACTCCCCCTTAATGAAAATGAAATATAAACTACCCTTTTAAAATTTGCATGTAGAATTAATTTGTCTACTAAATAAAAGGTCATGAGGCACTATAGGTCAGTGTTGAAAATTCAACATGCCCAACTTAGAAACTAGGAAATGGAATCGTTTTTCATCCAGAGCCTTTGTAAATAAATCTGCAAGTTGAAGTTCTGTACTTACAAAATACATATCGATAGTGCCCTTTTCAACATGATCTTTTATAAAGTGATAACGAAGATCTATGTGTTTAGTGCGAGAGTGATGGACAGGGTTACATGTGATAGCAATTGCGCTCTTTGAGTCACTATATATGGGTATATGATTAAGATCGAACCCATAATCTCGTAGTTGCGTACGCATCCACAAGATTTGAGAGCAACAGCTTGCTGCAGCTACATATTCTGCTTCAGCAGTTGAGGTAGAGACACAATTTTGTTTCTTAGATGACCAACTAATTAGTTTGTCTCCCAGAAATTGTGCTCCACCCGAGGTGCTTTTTCTGTCCATCTTGCACCCTGCATAGTCGGCATCAGAATATCCGACGAGATTATACCCGGAACCTTTGGGATACCAAAGTCCGAGATTAGGTGTTCCTTTGAGATATTTCATGATTCTCTTCACGGCTATGAGGTGCGATTCTTTGGGATTAGCTTGGAATCGGGCACATAGACATGTCGAGAACATGATATCCGGTCTACTAGCTGTCAAGTAAAGTAATGAACCTATAATTCCTCTATAAAGGGTTGGATTGACTGGTTTCCCAAGAGGATCCGAGTCAAGTTGGCATGAGGGGGACATAGGGGTACTTTTTGTAGTACAATTTTCCATGTCAAACTTTTTCAAGATGTCATGGATATATTTGGTTTGACTTATGAAAATTGCGTCCGAAAGTTGCTTGACTTGTAAACCCAAGAAAAAGTTGAGTTCACCCATCATGCTCATTTCGAACTTAGTTTTCATAAGTTCTCCAAATTGGTCACACAGCTTTAAATTAGTAGATCCGAAAATAATATCATCTACATAGATTTGGACTAAGAGAATATCTTTACGTGTGCGTTGGATGAAAAGGGTTGTGTCAATTTTTCCTTTTTCGAAGCCTGACTTGACCAAAAAGTCAGAAAGAACATCATACCAAGCTCGAGGGGCTTGTTTGAGTCCGTATAAGGCTTTATCTAGCTTGTAGACATAGTCAGGGTGAGTTGAGCTCACGAATCCTTCGGGCTGTTCCACATAAACTTCTTCTTTCAAGACTCCGTTAAGAAACGCAGTCTTGACATCCATTTGGAATACGGTGAAGTTTTTA
Organism: Linderniella brevidens; assembly: GCA_004919715.1. Taxonomy (NCBI): domain Eukaryota; kingdom Viridiplantae; phylum Streptophyta; class Magnoliopsida; order Lamiales; family Linderniaceae; genus Linderniella; species Linderniella brevidens. Next base: position 16,030,070 of record SWDC01000153.1, read on the forward strand.
TGGGCAGCATAAGCAAGGAATAACCTAATGGCTTCGAGTCGAGCTACGGGGGCGAAGGTTTCATCGTAATCAATTCCTTCTTGTTGATTATACCCCTTAGCTACGAGTCGAGCTTTGTTTCTTATTACTATCCCATTTTCATCCTTCTTATTCTTGAAAACCCATTTGGTACCAATAATGGTTTTGCCAAGGGGTTTCGGGATTAGTCTCCAGACCTGTAATCTATCGAACTGATTTATCTCTTCTTGCATTGCAATAATCCAATCAGGATCTTCCAATGCTTGTTTGGCTCTTTTAGGTTCTATTTGGCTCAAAAAGCAGGTAAATAGTCCTTCGTGAGTAGTTGAGGATCTAGTGCTTATTCCTTGGAGAGGGTCTCCAATAATTTGTTCTACGGGATGAGCACGTGTCCACTTTCTTTCATGAGGAAGTGGTTGAGAGGTTGTCTCGTTTATTGTGGACGCGATTTCATTTTCCGTAGAAATGGAGACCTCAACGGGAGGGTTTGTCTCATTTTCTAAGGTCTCTTCGGAAGAGTCGTTTTCAACAGACACTTCGATTCCTAAATCATTGGTGACATCTAATTCTGGTTCTTGTGAAGTTTCACAGTTCACTATTGGTTCTACCATATGTGGACTGCTTGTGTCACCATCTTGGATGGATTGTCGTGAGACTAATTGTTGACATGGGTTAGAGTAAATTTTCTCAAAAAGGATACTTAATTCCATGTCTTTTGAGGAATTTGAGGCTGATGTCTCTTCCACAGGTGTGGGAATGTGTTGATCATCAGTCAACACTCTAATAAGTCCGGGTTCTGGACTGATTTGTTCAGAAGCCATTAAGGGTGTTTCATTGAAGGTCACATTGGAGCTTTCCATGACCGTTCTCCGCTTCTTAAGGTAGACTCGATATGCTTTAGATTCTAGAGAATACCCAATGAAAGTTGCCTCTAATGCCTTAGCATCAAATTTTCCTCGGTTTTCCCTGTCATTTGCTACGTAGCAAATGCATCCGAAAACGCGAAGAAATCCTATATTGGGGATTCTTCCATTCAATATTTCATATGGAGTCTTTCCAAAGCGTTTGTGAATTATTGTCCTATTTTGGGTGAAGCAGGCAGTACTGACTGCTTCAGCCCATAGAAAGTGAGGAAGTTTAGAGTGAATAAGCATAGTCCTAGCAGCTTCAACTAGGGTCCTATTCCTCCTTTCTACGACTCCGTTTTGTTGAGGAGTTTTAGGAGCAGAGAAGTGTTGGGAGATCCCTAGGGATTGGTAGAATTCGCTCAGTAACTGATTTTTAAATTCAGTCCCATTATCTGAGCGAATTATACGAATTTGTAAGCCCGACAAATTCTGTGTCTTTTTCACAAAAGCAATTATGAAGTCAGGAGTTTCTGCCTTTGTTCTTAAAAATTTGGTCCAGGTGAACCTAGAAAAGTCATCCACTATTACTAGTACGTAACGTCGTCCATTTATGCTCTCAATTCTCATTGGTCCACAGAGGTCCATATGAAGAATCTCGAGTGGTCGTGAGGTTGAGGCAGTTTGTTTTGATTTGTGGGATGCTTTTCGCATTTTTCCTAACTCACATGCTGAGCAGAGATGCTCTTTGTGATATTTCAAGGCAGGCAATCCCTGTACAAGATTATCTCTTTGAAGTTGACTTAGAGTCTTGAAATTTAGGTGAGATAATCGTTGATGCCATAAATTGTTCTGTTGAAGAGATGCTTTACTCAACAGGCAAATGGCTCGGGATTGATGAACGGTTCTAAGATTGATGGTGTAAAGATTGGATTTTCTAGTTCCAGTGAGTAATGGTTTACCGTTACCACCATTTACACTACATCCTTCAGTATGGAAGTTGACCGTGAGTCCACGATCACAGAACTGTCCTATACTGAAAAGATTGTGGCTTAAGCCATCAACATATGAAACATCCTTAATTAAGAGATTTTGATGTATGATATCACCGTGACCCAGGATGGGAGCTGAGTGGTTGTTCCCGAATCGCACATTTCCACCAAATCTCTCTGTGTAGTTGCTCAGCAGTTCTTTTCTTCCGGTCATGTGTGTGGAGCAACCCGAGTCTAAGTACCACACATGACTTATCTGCAAGATAAGATTAAGCAGTGTTAGAGATCCCGTTTATTACGGGTCTTCTATCATTTGCAGAGGTTGAGGTGCATGCAAGATTGGGTGAATTGTGTACCGGGTTGGCTTGTATCTTTCCTGAGTTTTTCGGTACCCAAATTTTTGTTACCCCTAATGGAAAACAGAGCTTTGTGCATGCAGCAAGCACTGTTTTAACTACCCAGATTTGTTTGCAATCTTTTCCCTTAGCTTCAGCTCGGGTTTTCGATTGCTCAGATATTTTTGGATCTGTTTTGGTCACGTTTTTGGCCTTTTTCTCTAAAGCTTGAGCTTTAGTTTTTGTTTCAGTGAGAGTTGGCCTTCTGAATGTTCTAGCTACCTTTTCGTCAACTTTTAGGTTGGACGTTTTGGATGGTAGAACCGTTTTCGTGTGTGTTCCTGAAATCATATTTCTACGACGTATAAATTTAGCATTCATAGCTATACACCTATCGTAGGTAATATAATCACTGACAGTCTTAACAGAACTGGTTTTGGAAGAAATACGGGAATAAGCGGAAGCATTGTTCGAACTACATGAAGAAAGATTTCTAAATGTTTTTGGAAATAATTTTAAATCAGAAACACTAGTCAAATTTTGCTTCGTCTTTTTATCAAAGATTTTGGCATCCTTCTCTTGCGTTCCTGAATTTTTCTTCCCAGCAGTCTCTGTCCGTCTCAGATCTGTCATAGATGGTGAAGGGATGTTAGCTGTTGCTTGAATGATAATCTTCTTAGTTAGCCTATTCTTCATGGATGAGGAATCTATTGGTGTTATAATAACAGACTCCGACTTAGAAGATTTAGCGAGATCAGCATATGATTGATTTTCAAGTGAGGAAATTCTCTCAAGGAGTTTCTCCTTTTCAGCTTGAAATATTTTCCGTTCGAGCTCTATCGTGGATTGAATATTCTTGATCTTTTGGGGAATGTAAATTCTGCAAAGATCTGAGTTCTTTGAGCTAGATATTTCTGTCATGGGCTGATCAGATTCAGAGGGAGGATGGGGAAACATTTGTAGATAGTCATTTGAAAGAGGAATTTCCCTAGTTCCATAACTATCGTTGATTTCCTTGTAATCCAAGGATATTTCGGCCTTGCTTTTGGTCTTGCGCTTTTCCTGTTCTAGGTTATCTTCTTCTTCAGATGATCTGAGAAAGGCTAACAAGCTAGGTATTCCTAGTCCTAGGTATGCAGCATTGTAAAGAGCAAGCGGCCGTTTATCAGTGGTTTGTTGGTTTGGCTTAAAGCCTAAGCCCTCACGTGGATTGTAAAATCTCGTGTCCTTAGGCTGATTCAAGAAAATCGTTTTGTCGGTTTGTCCCCTTTTCGTAAGGAGGTCCTCCAGACTTTTGATTTTGGAGTAAAGCTTCTTACGTTCCTCCATTAGAAGATTGTATTGATCTGTTTTACCAATACGCTCTTCTTCACTAATTCGCAGGCTAGTGGTTAATTGACTAATATTTGCATTCAGCATATTAGTCTCGGATTCAAGCTTCGAGATTTTCTCAGATGCATTTTCTAAATGACATCTGAGAGTTGCTTTTTCACCTAAGTGTTTGAGCACAGATTGATAATTTGTTGCGTTTTTCTTTTCCAGAGCTTCTAGTTTTTTAAGTGTTCTAATGGAGAATTCTGGATATGCTCAAGCACGGTCAGTTTTGATGTCAGGGAAACTACTTTTTCTTCAGATTTTACTAGATTAGCTTCAGCTAATTCTAGTGATTTTTCTGAAGTAGCTAGTTTATTTTCTAGCTCAATGACCAAATTTTGTGTTTTGGCCAAGATGATGTCATTCGTGGCCATATCTTTATATGTAGACTTCCTACTTGAGCGTTCCTTTCGGAAGCTGTTCTTATTCTTAATTTTATGTCTGTAGAAGTCTATATTTTCTACCTCAATGTCCTCGGATGATTCAGTTTCGTCATTGCTCTCCGTCTCGGCTCCTTCTGCATCACCAGCTTCTTCTTCCACAAACGCCATTAGAGCCATGTTCTCGGGTTCATCCTCAGAAGTGTCATCGTACCATTCAGCTTGCTCCGCCAGCAGGGCTACGCCAGCTTTCTTCATTTTGGACAGTTTGAGCTTTTTGGCGTAGTAGTCTTCGTTCTTCTTCTTGGGAAGGAAACAGTCCCTGGCCCAATGTCCTGCCTTCCCACAATTATAGCATTTTGGAGGCTCAGGTAGGGATTTTTGTTCGGGCCGATGCGGAGTTTGTTGAGGTTGATGAGAAGATGAAACTCGTTGTTTGTTGGAAGAGGAGGAAGACTTCTTAAAGAATTTTCTGCCCATCATCTTAGTGATGAGGGCCATTTGTTTCTCGAATTCCTTTAGATCGGAATCCGATGAAGAGTCTGAGTTGTCTTCCTCAGATGAGCTTTCAAGTTTTACGGCCTTATCCTTTGTGGCGCGGGAAGGTTTCTTAGCTCTATTATCAGTTACTAAGGCTAGAGGATCTGCTGCTGATTTTCCTTTTGATTCCGCAGATTTTTGATGTACGTAGTCTGCATGTTGAGAGAGGCTCTCGAAAACGCAGTGGATGTCGATTTCATCAAGGTCTTTGTTCTGCCTGATTTGAGTGGCTATTTTCCTCCACTCTGGCTGCAGTGAGTTAAGGAATCTCACGTTCAATTCCATATTGGAGCGATGAACGTTCACCTTTCGCATCTCGTTGACTTGAGTCATAAACCGTCTATACGTGTCCTCTATGTCCTCCCCTTGCTTTGCTTTGAAGGTATCGTAGGCCGCGAGGGTGTTTGCCTTACGTGCTTTGATTCCCATTTCCGTCCCTTGCATCAGCTTATGGATCTCGTCCCACATTTCCTTAGCAGTGGTGAGGCTATCTACTTGCATGTAGATATCGTTGTGAATACCCTGGATGAGATAGTTGAGTGCAAGTCGATCTGCCTTGACCCTGTTCTTTTCTTCCATTGTGTAGCATGTGGGAGATTTTTTCTGAATGGATGGTAAGGTGGGAGGATTTGTTGTGGAATCACCCTCTATATTAACCCAATATGTTATGGGTCCTTCCGAGAGGGACTCTAGGATTTCGTTTCCTATGTCCTTGGAGCTAACGAAATTTACAAATCGGTTTCTCCATGCTGTGAACTCCCCCCTTTTCATTGTTAGAATTGGGGGTCTGTTATCGCTTCCGATTGCTATGAAATCCATGGATGTAGTTGAGTGCTTTTTAATGATCGTTCACGGTCGTGATCTGCAATCCTAAATGGTCAGTTTCGAAAAATAACGTCTAAGAATAACGTTAAGTTTGAGTAAATTTTGGTGGAAAGAAATTGTGTTTAAGTGTTCGACTTTTTATTTTAATTTTAAAGAATAAAATTCGGGCACTTGTAGAGTTGTTGCCGAAATTTGAATTCTGAAATTCGGATGAAAAGACTTTGTCGAGAATTTTGAAATCAAAGGAAATCAAAATTCGGGTGACAAAAATAAGTTCGCCGAAGTTCAGGATTAAATTAAGGTAGGAAAAATTTTATCGAAAATTACTTTCAAAATTCGGGTAAACTAAATTCAGTCGAGAATTAAAAAAATCAAAATTCGGGTGACTTTCTGATAAAAGTTCGCCGAGAATTAAGAAATTCGGGTGACTTAAATCAAAACTTCGCCGAAAATTTTAAGTTGAAATTCGGGCAATCTTAATTTTAAAATTCGACCAAATTCGCCGTTAATTTTAAACAGTAGAAAGCAAATTCGGCGAATAAACTTAGCTTACTCAAATTCGGTCAATTTTCTGATCGAAAATTTTCTCAATTTCGGCGAATTTCAATTGAAATTCGGCAATATGAGTTAATTTTCGGGTTCAAGAACGAACTTCGAGCGAATAAACAGAGAAACGCCCGAAATTTTTCCAGCAACTTTAAAACACACCAATTTCAATCGATTTCTCCCCAGAAATTTCTCAAACTTGACGAAAATTAATCTAAACGAGTTCCTAAACAAGCCAAGACTGATAATCAAGCATTTAAAGGTTTAAAAACATCAATAACAGCAAGATCTAACCCAAAATACTTGAAAAAAAATCGAAAAAAAATTTGCTTAGTAAACTCTTTCGATCTTGACGAAATCAAACGAAATTGGTATAGATTTGCACAGATCGATCCGTGTCTTGCTCTGATACCACTTGTTAGTCCGATTACGCACTCAAGAGAGGATCAAAGGCTTAAAAATGATAAAGTTCTTAAAACACCTTCAGTGTGTGTTTGTGTGTGTGTGCCGAAATTAAGAACTTACTTTTTAAGAATTATGCTTGACCAACCCTAATTAGGGTTAATGGGATGCCTTATATACCACATGAGTTGGTATATTAAGGCTTGGGACTCAAACAATAAAATATTTACAATTTGACCCCAAATACAATAAATTAACTAATATTGACCCAAAACTCAAATACTAACTAAGGACACTACAATTAATTCCTAACACGTACCATCTCCTCCGTGATGGAGTTATGTTGACAATAGTCGTGGTAGGGCTCGTCCGTTGGATCAGCTAGTCTGAGCAGCTCCAATGGGATCAGCATCGGTTGGAGCGCTAGGTCGGCTGCCTTCGGGATGTGAAAGAAGCGAAGGCGAGGTGGAATGTATTCTCCAACCGGTGGTAGTCTCGGCATCTCTGGATGAACGTTCATAAAGTGTGAGATCAGCACCGGGAACCACTGTACATAGGGGAGAGATTTGACCTTCGACTTGGTCTCCCTTTGGCGTATCTGGTCCGCTAGATCATTCCATATCAGCTGGGCCACCTCGTATTTCTTTGAGAAAACCACTCCATGGAAGATGCGAAGGATATTCACGTTCGCCTTGTCGAAGCCGGAGTGTTTTGGGGAGAGACATTTATTGATTATGCCGAACAAAGTCCTCCACGGATGTGGGATCCCGCTGTTTTGAAAATTCGCCAGTTTGGTCAGCGGGGGTTTGTATCCCATCCGGAGCATATCTTCTACGATCTCCGCGTCCGTTGGAAGTTGATCATAGTTGTCGTTGTATGGGAGATCGAGCACCATGGCCATCAGATTTTTGGTAAGGGCGACATGTCTTGTATTGATTTTCGTCATGTATTCCACGCTATCGCCGTCGACAAAACTCTGCACACTTCCCCAGAATTGCTGGTGATAGACCATTGGTACGGTGGACGTCATGGTCAAAGCTGGCCATAGAGGGTGTCGTTTCAGGATGGAGATGATAACTTCATCCGGACACCGAAATGTAGCAAGGTCCAGCTGGTAGTTGTTGTCTTGGACTGACATGTAACTTCAATAAGGGTAGATGTTTGGGTAGTTTGGAGTTGTCATATCTGTAAAGAATGAAATAAAATTCATTAGTTGGGAAATTTCATAAGCGAATAAATGGGATTAAAAATGTACTTAGAGAATTTTTGAAAATTTTAAGTGTTAAGGTTTATGTACGAAAGACTTGGTGAAATTTTTTTTGTAAAGTTGACTAAGTCTCACAAGCATATTTTTATTCGATCGGGAATTTATTCGAATGTTAATATTTGCGATCGAAAATTTTCAAAGTCTTGAAGAAAAACTTGAAAAATTTCTAAGTCTTTTTCAGCGTGTTTTTATTCGAGTGACAATTTATTCGATTGTTAAATTTTGCGATCGAATAAAAATGTGTTGAATAACTCAAATTTTCGCCGATGAGTTTTACGATCGAATAAAATGTTATCGACAACAATAGTTTTTCGCTGAGTAATTTTTTCGATCGAATAAAAAGTTGTCGAAAAACTTATGTTTTTCGCCGCGTAGTTTTGCGATCGAATAAAAGAATATCGAAAAACTTAAAGTTTTCGCTGCTTATTTTTGCGATCGAATAAAATTTAATCGAAAAATTAAGTTTTCGCCCGCGAAGTTTTACGATTGAATTAAAATATATCGAAAACAAAAGGTTTTCGACGTTGAGTTTTGCGATCGAATAAAAGTTAATGAAAACAAAAGTTTTTCGGCGACATTGTTTGCGATAAAAACTTTTTCGATCGAAAAATTTTCAAATCAAACAGTAAACGCGTAACACGTAAATTTCGATTTCTAGGTTAATCTGGGTTCGGAACGTTCAGAAAACAGTTGCGAACCCAAATATCACGATTTTAACCCAAATAGTCGAGTTGAAACACGTTGATTTGAGAGTTTAAAATCATTTAGTCGAAAAAGTATGAAAATGAAATTTCTTCAACTATTTTCGCGAAACTGCATGCGAATCGTGTGTGTTTGACCGGAAAGTGATGCAAAACGTGTTTCTACCTTCGAAATCGGCGAGTTTAAGAAAAAATACGTGAAGATTGTTCGGTCTGGTTTAAATCGCCGAAGTGAGTTTGAAGAGTGTTTGGAAGTCGAAAAGTTTTTCGATGAGAAATGTGTTGCGTGTGAGTGAGTTTTTCGATCGATAAAGTGTATTAAAACTTTACGTTCGGGTAAGGTAAAAATACATTGGGCCGTAAAAAAAATATTTTGGGCTTTATTTAAATTCAGGTAAAAAAAATCTTTTATGGATTAATCCAAAAATAAGTTGCATGATACTCCATATATTTCTGAAAGAAATGAAATTATCTCCTAATGTTGATGAGATTCAACATTTGACTCCTCGGATAAGCTCAAAATTTTATGTGATGCTTAGAAAAAATATTAGAAGTAATGTTTTACAAGTAAATCATATAGGAAATAAGAACAAATTCTTATGTAAAACTCCCCCTAAACAATTGCATGATTTAACTTTTCGGCATCTAAGCACATATTTAGTACAAATTGGCATATGAAAATTTACTATGTAAGTACAAGTAACGCATTTTAAGCAATTCAGCATAGATTCATTAAAATTTTGCGTTTTTTTAAAAAAAATTCGCATTTTATCAATTCTGAACCAATGCATGTATTTAATGCATTTAAAATGTGAGATTGATATTTTCAATAAAAAATTTCAAAAATATTTTGGTTTGGGGGTCAGATGGGACATTTTAAACATTATCACGCAGAAATTTCAGAAATTTCTTTTGCCATATAAAATAATAATTTGCCATAAAATCATGTAACTAAACTAATATTCTAAGATCATAATATGAATCACTTCGACAACTCTCGCAAGTTTCGCTCATACCACTCAATTTATTTTTATAATGGAAATATTTAGTAGATATATCACTCATATCATCACGACAAAATTATATCAATTAATTTGTTATCGTAGCATATTTAATGAACTTACCAAGTGAAAGTTCGTCATTTTTAATCAAAGGGACTTTGAAGGGATTATTTTTAGGCTATGACTAAAAGGGTAGGGTAATTTTGGGATTAGTGAGCTTAAAAAAAAATCATCAATTCCAGGAGCCCTCATTGAAATTCATTTATGATCCTTTAGCTTTTCTTGTTCAGGATGAGTCTCGTCTTCTTTACAAAACTTTGAGAGATTAGATTTTTCTTTTTGGCTCGAGACTGTGTTCCTTTCGAAGGTTCCACAATTATGGAATTCAAACCCAAGGCCGTGCTTCTCTTCTCGTTTTCTCTATTTATAAGATCTAGATTATCGTTGGAGAAGTTCACTTCGAGGTGCTTCTCTTCTAGGAGTGTACGAGATTATCTAGAAGCAGTTCACAGCTAGTTTCATGTTTCTCTTCTATAATGATTGAGACATTCATCATGTGCATCTCTTTTGCTCTCCCCCTCTTTATCTTGATTGAGTAACCCCAAATTTTGTGAATAAGGTTGAAGGCTTAATTTGTTTTGATAAAGAAAAAGAATGTCGGAGAAGGCCCAAAAGGGAATTTCTAAGGGAAAAATTAAAGGATTTATAATTTGGGCCAAGTGAGGAATATCCTAATATGCCCTTATCATTTTCATGACGAAATAGTCACACAAGTAAGAATGAAGCTACGAAGTACAACCGAAAGAATAGTCATTTGAAGTGTGACACACTCAAGAAAAAAATTGTTTGAGGTTCAAATTCTCACATATATGATGTGACTTTGTGTCTAGTGAAACAAACGAAGCTCTTTGAATAAGAGAAAGTCACATGAATTTTTAGACAAAGAACTAAGCATATATATCAAAGAAATATTTTTGTGAGTAATTCAAAATAGGCAAAATTATCGTCATCCCCCATTTTTTTTTATTACTTTATGTATACTATAAAAAATTTGAAAGGTAGTTTCAACATGCCTAGTAGAGCATGTAAAGCACATGTCAGGTAAGATTGAGATTCAACATGCCTAATTTAGCAATAAGGAATTTGAATCGTTTGTCATCCAATCCCTTAGTGAATAAGTCGGCAAGTTGAAGCTCCGTTTTACAAAATACATATCTATAGTGCCTTTTTCGACACGAATATCTATGTGCTTCGTGCGTGAATGATGAACAAGATTGCAAGTAATGGCTATAGCACTTTGAGAATCACTGTAAATGGGAATGTTAGTAAAATCAAACCCGTAATCGCGTAGTTGTGTCCGCATCCATAGAATTTGCGAGCAACAGCTGGCAGCCGCGACGTATTCCGCCTCGGCCGTCGATGTTGACACACAATTTTGTTTCTTTGAGGACCAACAGACCAACTTTTTGCCTAATAATTGTGCTCCGCCAGACGTGTTTTTTCTGTCCATTCGACAACCTGCATAATCAGCGTCAGTATAGCCAATTAATCTAAAATTAGTAATTTTTGGATACCATAGCCCTAAGTTGGGAGTTCCTTTTAGATAGCGTAGAATTCGTTTGACTGCTTGCATGTGGGATTCCTTTGGGTTAGCTTGAAAACGAGCACAGAGACAAGTGGCAAACATGATGTCGGGTCGGCTAGACTTTAAGTAGAGAAGAGATCCGATAATGCTCCGATAGAGTTTGATGTTGACTGCCTTGTCAGACGGATCAACATCCAATTTGCAGTTTGTAGAGATTGGAGTATTCATCGGTGTGCTCTTGTCTTCATTAAATCTCTTCAGAATATCTCGGATATATTTTGTTTAACTGATGAAGATTCCTTATTCGAGTTGCTTTACTTGTAGTCCAAGAAAGAATTGGAGTTCTCCCATTAAGCTCATCTCGAATTTTGTCTTCATGAGTTTACCGAATTTCAGACAGAGACGTTCATTCGTCGAGCCGAAGATGATGTCATCAACGTAAACTTGAACGATCATCAGGTCTTTGCCTTGTCTTTTGATGAAGAGTGTCGTATCGATTGTGCCTCTTATGAAGTTGGACTTGACTAAAAATTCGCTTAGGACAAATTACAAAGAATGAGGGGCTTGTTTTAGTCCATAAAGAGTTTTATCCAATCGATAGACATGATCATGATGGTTCTCGTGCACGAAGCCATCGGGTTGAGCGACGTAGACTTCTTCTTTTAATACGCCGTTGAGAAAGGTGGTTTTAACTTCCATTTGATAAACTTTGAAGTCTTTATGAGCCGTGTATGCTGAAAATTGTCGAATTGCTTCGATACGTGCCATCGGAGCAAACGTCTCGTCGTAGTCAATTCCTTCTTGTTGATTGGATCCCTTGGCTACGAGTCGTGCTTTATTCCTGATACTTCACCGTTTTCGTTCTTCTTATTCTTGAAAACCCATTTAGTACCAATTATTGCTTTGCCTTGCGATCGAGGAACTAACGTCCAAACTTGTAGACGCTCGAATTGGTTGAGTTCATCTTGCATTGCTATTATCCAATCCGAGTCTTTAAGAGCTTCGGCTACCTTAATTTGTTAATTTTGGCTTAAGAAGCATGTGAATAAGCCGCTTTGAGTGGACGTCCTACTGCGTACACCACTTGAAGGATCACCGATGATTTGGTCAATAGGATGAGCTCAAGTCCATTTGCGTTCGTGAGGAATAATCGAAGTTGATCCGTCATTGGTTTGTAGATCGAGACATCCGTAATTGATGGGCTGATCATTCGTAGTTGGGAAATTCAATTCGGAGGAGGAATCAGAAGGAATTTCCTCATATGCATTTGTAGGGGCAGGGGCTGCAGCACTAGATGAAGATTCATAATTAGGAGAACCTTGAACATTTGTCGGAGTTTGAGGATTAGGAGTCTCAATTTTAATTTCTTCCATTGAGGGAGAAGGAGCACTACTTGGTATAGAATGGGACGAAGCAAAATTTTGAGACTCGTTCCGATAAAAATGTTCAAACAGTGAATCTAAATCTTCAAGTCCGCAGGAATTGCTTCTCTTGAGTTTGAGGTAGAAGTTGTCGAAAGTTGTTAACCTTGTGCTAACCCGCCGATAAGCTCGGGTTCTGAACTGTTTTGTTCATAAGCCAAATCCGTCATTTCTCGAAAGGTGAAGTTGTAGCTTCCAAGAATTGTACGAGAAGACTTCAGGTAGACGCGATATGATTTGGAAGTAGAGGAATATCCAACAAAAAAGGCTTCAAAGGCTTTGGGATCGAACTTGCTTCGATGCTCCCGATCGTTGGCCACAAAACACTTGCAACCAAATACTTTGAAGAATGAGATATTCGGGATTCTTTGATTAATTATCTCATATGGCGTCTTTTCGAAGCGTTTGTGAATAATTGTCCTATTTTGAGTAAAACATGTCGTACTCATTGCTTCAGCCCATAGAAAGTGAGGGAGACCGGAGTATATGAGCATTGTTCTTGCAGCTTCTACTAAAGTCCGGTTCTTTCTTTCTACGACACCATTTTGTTGAGGCGTTTTCACGGCTGAGAATTGATGAATAATTCTGATAAAAGTTGCTGAGACGCTGATTCTTGAATTCAGTCCCGTTGTCCATTCTGATTACTTGGATTTTCTTTTGCAGGAGATTCTGAGTTGTATTCACAAAGCTTATTATCAAGTCTCCAGTCTCTTCTTTAGTTCGGAGATATCTTGTCCATGTGTAGCGAGAATAATCATCGACAATTACTAACACATATTTATGACCGTTAATGCTTTGTGTACGCATTGGTCCGCAAAGGTCCATGTGAAGTAATTCCAAGGGTCAAGATGTGGAAGGAACTTGCTTGAGTTTGTGTGATGCTCGTTTCATTTTTCCCATTTGACAAGCCGAACAGTGATGCTCTTGATTAGGAGAGATTGTTGGTAGACCGTTGACCAACTTTTTAACAAAGAGTTTGTGAAGAGCTTTGTGATTTAGATGAGACAAGCGTTGATTCCATAAGTTGTTTCTCGGGATTGTAGTCTGTGAGATGAGGCAAACAGCTGTCGAAGATCGAACTGTTGTCAGATTGATAGTCTAGAGATTTTATCTTCGTGATCCTGTTAGAAGTTCTTGATTCTGACTATTTAAAATTCTGCACTGATCAGCTAGAAATACCACTTGAAATCCTTTGTCGCAGAATTGTCCTATGCTTAACAGGTTGTGTTTAAGACCTTGGACATAAGAGACATCTTTAATCCTCATATTTGGTAGTAGAATGTCTCCAAAACCGAGTATTGGAGCTGGATCATTGTTGCCAAATCTGACTTTTCCGTTGTACGGTCTTGGTAGTTGCTCAACAGTTCTTGATTTCCCGTCATGTGTGTGGAGCAACCAAAATCTAAATACCACACATGATGGATCTGCATAGAAAGAGGTTAGAGAGATTTAGGTACCCACTTTTGAATGGGTCCTCTCGGATTAGCATATTTGATTGGTAAGGTTTGTTTATTTTTGGTTCCTAAACTATTTATGTTTTTAGGTACCCAAATCAACTTGGTATTAATTGGTTTAAGAGGTACCTCTTTAGGCAATTTGGCCTTTTGGGCTTGCGTTGGCCTAGATGGTGCTTGGGAACCTAGTGAGGTTGAACCTTACATGGGAGGTTAATTTTAGCACTGACAAATGTCTTATTAATCTTAGTGCATGAGAAAATCTTTTCTCTAACTAGTCTTTTAAGGTGTTTGGCTGAGTGTACTTTGACCGGATACCTTAAATGAGGACAAGAATGTATTGAGCTATAAGCTTTCTTAATAGCCGGATCTTGTTTCCTATGAGACTTAAGACTTGAATTTGTCTTAGAATGATGGTTTATAATTTGTGAAGTAGAGCCGATTTCAAAATTTGTGCTTTCAAAATAATAGGCTTTAACACATAAGTGGAAGCAACAACATTAAAGTTTGAAACGACTGTCTTCTTGTGAGTGTCCATAGTTTTTGATACAGAAAAAAATTTTGAAAATACGACATTTCTATCATTTTTTCTGAAATTCTATCCTAGGCACTCTTTCCTTTGCATGCTTCACCTCTTTTTCTACTCTACCTGTGGATGGAGTCGAAAAAGAGTTAGAAAAAGTCTTTTTCCTTTTTGAAGCATTTAAGGATTCATTTCCTCCCTTTACTATTTTTAAAGAAGATTTATCTTCTTTTACAATATTTTGAAAAACAATGGAGGATGTTTTCTTAGATGTAATCTTGTCCTTAATTAATGATTTTTCTTTCAAAGTAAAATCAGGACAAGTTTTTAAAGTAGAGGAAGTTTTGAGATTAGAAATCTCCAGTAAAAGCGCATTCTTTTCAGCTTTGAAATTCTTTCTTTCTGTTTCTAAGGAAGCGTTTAAATCAGCTATTTTCCTAATAATAGCTGGAATATAAAAGAAAGTGGAATTTTTTAAATGATCAATATTTTATTTCTTTATCTTTAGAAAAATCTTCTAGGGGATATAATGAATTATAATCACTAGACAAGCTGAGATCCCTTGTCTTGTAACTATTATTCAAATCGGTATAGTCAAAGGAAATGTCAGTCTTATTTGTAGCTTTTCGTTTAGATACTTCTAAGGCATTTATTTCTGAAGAAATAGTAAAGGCTATTAGAGAAGTTAAACCTAATCCCATATACTTGATATCGTATAATTGTCTAACATTGACCTTTTTCAAGTTACAGGGATTGTTAAAACCTAACCCTCTTTAAGATTATAAAATTCTATATCAAGAGGTTGATTTAGAAAGATAGTTTGATCCGTTTGACCCCGTTTTGTCAGAAGATCATCTAATGTTTTAATTTGTGAATAAAGTTTCTTACGTTCATCAGAGATTTCTTTGAAATTATTTTTAGAAATTTCTAAATCTCTCTGACAATCGATAAGAGTCGCATTAAGGTCATTGACTTTTGTCTCAGAGGTAGCTATGGTTAATTCAAGACTAGATATTTTTTCCTTAGCGTTAGATAAGAGAATTTCTAGATGAATTTTCTTATCTAATTGCTTTTGAAAATTGTTTTCACTGAGAGCTAGTCTCTCTTCTACTTCCTTAGTTATTTTCGGCTCATTTTGCATGTTAGAGTACTTAATCTATAATGATTCTAACATGTTTAATAATGTGGAATGAGACATTGTTACCTCTTGTGATGAAGAGGATGCTTTATCGTCGTCGTCATCAGGCCTTCTTGAAGAGTTATCATTTGAGGCGTCTTCGAGCTATGCCATGAGAGCGAGATTTTCATCATCAGAATCTGTGGTGTCTTCCAGCCAATGCTGTTGCGGCTATCAGTGCTACTCCAGCCTCTTTTTGTTTACTGAGTTGGAATTTTTTGGAGTAGTAATTGGCGTCCTTTTTCTTGGAAAGTTTGCATTCTCTGGCGAAGTGTCCTATCTTACCACAATTATCGCACTTCTGTGGTTCTTTGACGTTTTTAGATTATGAGGACTCGGCCGGTCTTTTCTTGTGCTTGGAGCTTGATGTCCGAAGTCTATTTGCCGAGGAAGAGGATTTCTTTTTGTAGAACTTTTGCTCATGATTTTAGAAATGAGAGCCAACTATTTCTTGAACTCCTTCATACCGGGTTCGGAGTCCGATTCAGATTCGTCTTCATCTTCTGAAGCACTTGGCAACTTGATGATTTATCTTTGCGAGATCGACTTCTTTTTCTTTCAGAAACAAGAGCTATTGAATCATCGATCTGTTTGCCCTTAAGTTCTTTTTGTATCTCGCTGATGTCTTCTTCGTGTTGGGCGAGATTATCAAAGACGGCGTGGATATCAATTTCGTCCAAATCCTTATTTTGACGGATTTCCATGGATATTTTCTTCCACTTCGGTTGAAGAGAAGAAAGAAATCGGATGTTGAGCTCCATGTTGGTCTTGAAGATATCTATCTTCCTCATCTCATTAAGAAGAGTTAGATAATGTTGATAGAGTTCAGAAACGGTTTCCTCTGCCATGGCTTTGAATGAGTCGTAAGCGGTTAGAATATTTGCTTTCATGGCTTTGACTCCAACTTCGGTCCGTTGCATCATCTTGTGGAGCTCGTCCCACATAGCTCTTGCACTAGATAGACTATCTATTTGCATATAGATGTCGTTAGGAATTCATTGCATTAGGAAAGTTTTGGCTCCTAAATCTGCTTTTGCTCTTAATCGCTCCCCCTCGGTGTATTCACTAGGGATTTTTAGTCTTCGTGAGGCGGGCATGGGAGGATTATTGCTGGCATCGCCTTCTTGGATGAGCCAAAATTTAGTGGGATCTTCTTGAAGAGAAGCTATCAAATTTGTAGCTTGCTCTTTTGTTTTCAAGAAGTT
This sequence comes from Linderniella brevidens, assembly GCA_004919715.1. NCBI lineage: Eukaryota > Viridiplantae > Streptophyta > Magnoliopsida > Lamiales > Linderniaceae > Linderniella > Linderniella brevidens. The sequence continues at coordinate 16,046,661 of SWDC01000153.1, forward strand.
CATGAATCGGCTTCTCCACACGGTGTATTCGCCTCTTCGTAGAATTGGAGGGCGGACATCGTTTCCGAGCCAGTAAGCATCCATTTGTAGTTGATTGGTTGGATCTTCGTGAAAGTTTGGAATTGTAATGAAAAATGCTTCACAAGTGACAAACTTCGTTAGTAATGTTTGATTCGTACTTTAAACAATTTCCCTTTCGTACCTATTTTTTAGTTGCTAAAGAGAAATTATTTTGATTCTAAAAATATTTGATATGAGAATTGATACTTCAAAATTTTGCTAAATCATTTTGATTTTAAGATCGAAAATTTTGAGTATCGTTGAAGATAATTCGGAAACAAATATTTTTCGTAAGTTTGGACAATTACGAAATTTGATTTCTTTCAAAATAGTGTAAAATGTGTGTGTGTTTGAGCAGTGACCAAAAAGTTTTTCGAACATTAAAGTTTTCGATAAAAAAAATTCGAACCTATGATCGAAAAAGATTTTCGATTGTATAAGTTTTTCGTTGTATTTATCGAAAATTATTTTTCGAACGTAAGAGTTCTGGAGAGAAAATCTCCTGTTGAAAAATAGTTTTCGAATAATTGCTGATCTCAAAAACTTTTATCGAAAAATTTGTAATCGAAAAATTAAGAGTGATTCGAAAATTTTTCTTAAGTTTGACTCAAAATTTTTTTTTCGAGTGTGAGTTATTCGATCAAAATATGTTTTCGCTAAATTTTACTCGAAAATTTAGATGATCGAAAATCTTGAGATCGAAAACTTGTTTTACTATTACATGTTTTTCGAGTCAAAACTAGATATTTATTTAGGGAAAACAGTTTCGTCGAAAAAAAATACAGTTTATTACGCTCGAAAAAGATATTTATATATGGATCGAAAAACTAATTATCGAAATAATGTTTTTCAAGTCTTATATTTGAGTAAAACACACGAGAACAGTGTTTGTCATCGAAAAATTTCTCGGCTGCAAACTTATTCGAAAATTAATTTTCGAGCCAAGTTTTTCGATCGAAGAACAGCAAAGTTCAATGTAACAGTGAAATTTCCAGATTCAACCGAGATGTTCAAGTTAGGTGATGAAATTCTGGATAATCACTCGTTTCTTCGTTCTTAATATGAGTAAACACAAGATTAACCACGTTTTACAGCAAAATATATCAAATATTATGAAAATCAAATCGAAATCAAAACTTAATCGCAAACACAAATATCGATCTAAATCGAAAATCCGAATTAATATGACGTTCTAAGCGATTGAAATCAGTACGTAAATCATTCCTAACATAAAATCTGTCACTTAATCAGCAAGATCATCAACAAAATTCGCAAACATTAAGCATATCAAAATACAAGTCACGCATGTTTTTCGATCGAAAAATCTGGAAAATTATTTGGATCTTAAAATTGTGAATTCAATCCAAAATCAATCACGATCTGCTCTGATACCAATTGTTAGGTCTTAGATTCAATCTCGATCGTATTCGAAATAAATTGAAGGCTTGATCGGGTTTCATAAGAAAAAGAATGTCGGAGAAGGCTCAAATTGGATTTCTAAAGGTAAAAGTAAAGGATTTATAATTTGGGCATAGTGATGAATTTCCTAAGTTGCCCTTATCATTTTCATGACAAACTAACACAAAAGCAGGAATAAAGCTATGAAGTACAAACCAAAAGATAGTCATTTGAAGTGTGACACACTCAATAATAAAAATATTTAGGCTCAAATTCTCACATATTTGATACGGCTTCTTGTCTGGTGAAACAAACTAGGCTCTTTGAATAAGAAAAAGTCACATGAATTTTTAGACAAAGAACTAAGCATATATAGCGAAGAAATATTTTTGTGAGTAATTCAAAATAGGCAAAATTATCGTCATGCCCCAGTTTTTTTAATTTTATTATTATATTTATATACTATTTTATTTTTATTTTTCTTTGTAAAAAAAAATTTTGAAGGATATGGTCACGCAAGATAATCAAAGAAGCACATAGAATATCTCATAGAAACATAATAGAGCATGAAAAGCACTTTTCAAGTAAGACTGAGATTCAACATGCCTAACTTAGCAATAAGGAATTGAAATCCTTTTTGCATCGAATGCCTTAGTGAATAAGTCGGCAAGTTGAAGCTCTGTTTTAACTAAATACATATCTATAGTGCCTCTTTCTACATGATCTTTTATAAAATGATATCGAATATCTATGTGTTTCCTGCGTGAATGGTGAACATGACTGCAAGTTATGGCAATAGCACTTTGAGAATCACTGTAAATGGGAATGTTATTAAATTCAAACCCGTAATCGCGTAGTTGTGTCCGCATCCATAGAACTTGCGAGCAACAGCTGGCAGCCGCGATGTACTCCGCCTCAGTCGTCGATGTTGACACGCAATTTTGTTTCTTTGAGGACCAACAGACCAACTTTTCGCCTAAAAATTGTACTCCGCCAGACGTGTTTTTTCTATCCATTCGACAACCAGCATAATCAGCGTCAGTATAGCCAATTAATCTGAAATCAGTATCTTTAGGATACCATAGCCCTAAGTTTTGAGTTCCATTGAGATATCGTAGAATTCTCTTGACAACATTCATGTGCGACTCCTTTGGATCAGCTTGATAGCGGGCACATAGGCAAGTTGCGAACATGATGTCGGGCCGGCTGGACGTCAAGTAGAGAAGAGATCTAATAATGCTCCGATAGGTTGTGAGGTTGATGGCCTTTCCAGACGGATCAACATCCAATTTGCAGTTTGTTGCCATGGGAGTATTCATCGGTGTGCTCTTGTCTTGATTAAATCTCGCAGAATATAACGGATATACTTGGTTTGACTGATGAAGATTCCATCTTCGAGTTGCTTTACTTGTAATCCAAGAAAGAATTGGAGTTCTCCCATTAAGCTCATCTCGAATTTGGTCTTCATGAGATTACCAAATATCTGACAGAGTCGTTCATTTGTCGAGCCAACGATGATGTCATCAACGTAAACTTGAACGATCATCAAGTCTTTGCCTTGCCCTTTGAGGAAGAGTGTCGTATGGATTGTTCATCTGATGAAGTTGGACTTGACTAAATATTCACTCAGAACATGATACCAAGCACGAGGGGCTTGTTTTAGTCCATAGAGAGCTTTCCAATCGATATCAGGATGGTTCTCGTGTACGAACCCGTCAGGTTGAGCGACGTAGACTTCTTCTTTTAATACGCCGTTGAGAAAGGCGGTTTTAACGTTCGTTTGATATACTTTGAAGTCTTTATGAGCCGCGTATGCTAGAAATAAGCGAATAGCCTCAATACGTGCAACTGGAGCATACGTCTCGTCGTAGTCAATTCCTTCTTATTGATTGTATCCCTTAGCAACGAGACGTGCTTTATTCCTGATGATTTCGCCATCCTCATTCTTCTTGTTTTTTAAAACCCATTTAGTTCCAATGATTGTTTTGCCTTGAGGTCGAGGAACTAATGTCCAAACTCGTAGACGCTCGAATTGGTTGAGTTCATCTTGCATCACTATTACCCAATCCGGGTCTTTAAGAGCGTCGGCTACCTTAGTTGGTTCGTTTTGGCTTAAGAAGCATGTGAATAAGTAGCTTTGTGTGGACGTCCTAGTGAGTAGTCCACTTGAAAGATCACCGATGATTTGGTTAATAGGATGAGCTCGAGCCACTTGCTTTCATGAGGAATAACCGAAGTAGATCCTTCATTGGTTTGTAGATCGAGACATCTTGAATTGATGGGCTGATCATTCGTAGTTGGGAAATTCAATTATGGGATTGGATTGGAAGGAATTTCCTCGTCTGTATTTGTAGGAGCTGCAGCACTAGTTGAAGATTCAGAAGTAGGAGAATCTGTAACATTTGTCGGAGTTTGAGGATTAGGAGTCTCAATTTGAATTTCTTCCATTGAGGGAGAAGGAGCACTGCTAGGTATAGAATGAGACGAAGCAGACATTTGAGACTCGTTCCGATAAAAATGTTCAAATAGAAAGTCCAAATCTTCTAGGTCAGCGGGAATTGTTTCTCTTAACTTTGAGATAGTTGTCAAAAGTTGTTGACCTTGTGCCAACACGCCTATAAGCTCGGATTATGAACTGTTTTGTTCCGAAGCCAAATCCGTCATTTCTTGAAAGGTGACGTTGTAGCTTTCAAGAATAGTATGGGAAAACTTGAGGTAGACGCGATATGATTTAGAAGTAGAAGAATATCCGACAAAGATGGCTTCAAATGCTTTGGGATCGAACTTGCTTCTATCCTCTCGATCGTTGGCCACAAAACATTTGCAACCAAATACTTTGAAGAATGAGATATTCGGGATTTTTTGATTAATTATCTCATACGGCATTTTTCAAACCGTTTGTGAATGATTGTCCTATTTTGAGTAAAACATGCCGTACTCACTGCTTCAGCCCATAGAAAGTGAGGGAGACCGGAGTGTATGAGCATTGTTGTTCTTGCAGCTTCAACTAGAGTCCGGTTCTTCCTTTATACGACGCCATTTTTTTTAGGCGTTTTTGCGGCTGAGAATTGTTGAATAATTCCAAGTGACTGATAATAATTTCTCTGATGCTGACTCTTGAATTCAGTCCCGTTGTCAGTCCTGAGTACTTGGATTTTCTTTTGCAGGAGATTCTGAGTTGTATTCACAAAGCTTATTATCAAGTCTTCAGTCTCATCTTTAGTGCGGAGATATCTTGTCCAGGTGTAGCGAGAATAATCGTAGACAATTACTAACACATATTTTCGACCGTTGATACTTTGTGTACGCATTGGTCCACAAAGGTCCATGTGAAGTAATTCTAAGGGTCGAGCTGTGGAAAGAACTGACTTGAGTTTATGTGATGCTCGCTTCATTTTTCCCATTTAACAAGTCAAACAGTCATGATATTGGTGAGGAGAAATTGTTGGTAGACCATTGACCAACTTTTTAACAAAGACTTTGTGAAGAGCTTTGAGATTTAGATGAGACAAGCGTTGATGACATAAGCTGTTCCTCTTGATTGTAGTCTGTGAGATGAGACAAACAGCTGTCGAAGGTCGAACTGTTGTCAGATTGATGGTATATAGATTTGATCTTCGTGATCCTGTTAGAACTTCTTGATTCTGACTATTTTAAATTTTGCACTGATTAGCTAGAAACACCACTTGAAATCCTTTGTCACAGAATTGTCCTATGCTGAACAAATTGTGTTTACGACCTTGGACGTAAGATACATCTTTGATTGTCAGATTCGGCAGTAGAATGTCTCCAAAGCCGAGTATTGGAGCCGAATCATTGTTGCCAAATTGGACTTTTCCGTTGTAACGGTCTTGGTAGTTGCTCAACAGTTCTTGCTTTCCCGTCATGTGTGTGGAGCAACCAAAATCTAAATACCACACATGATGGATCTGCATAGAAAGAGGTTAGAGAGACTTAGGTACGCACTTTGGAATGGGTCCTCTTCGATTAGCAGATTTGATAGGTAAGGTTTGTTCATCTTTGGTTCCTAAATTATTGAAATGCTTAGGTACCCAAACCAACTTAGAAGTAGTTGGTTTAAGTGGTACCTCTTTAGGAAATTTGGCCTTGTTGGCTTGCGTCGGCCTATGTATTGTCTTAGGAACCCAATGAGGTTGAACCTTACATGGGAGGTTAATTACAGCGCGGAGAAATGTCTTATTTGTCTTAGTGCTTGAGAAAATCTTTTCTCTAGCTAGTCTCATAAGGTGTTTGGCTGAATGTACGTGGACTGGGTACCTTAGGTGAGGACAAGAATGTATTGAGCTATAAGCTTTCTTAATAGCTGAATCTTGTTTCCTATGAGACTTAAGAGTTGCATTTGTCTTAGAATGTTGAGTTATGTTTTTAGAAGTTGAGCCGATTTCAAAGTTTGTGCTTTCAAAAATAATAGGCTTTAACGCATATGTTGAAGCAACAATATTAAAATTAGAAATGGTTGCCTTCGTACGAGTGTCCTTAGTTTTTGACACAGAAGAAATATCAGAAAATAAGTCATTTCTATCATTTTTCTTCTAAAATTCTATCCTATGCACTCTTTCCTTAGCATGCTTCACACCTTTTACTACTCTACATGTGGATGGAGTAGAAAAAGAGTTAGTACAAATCTTTGTCCCTTTTGAAGCATTTAAGGATTCTTTTCCTCCCTTTACGATTTTTAAAGAAAATTTATCTTCTTCTAAAATATTTAGAAAAACAATGGGAGGTGTTTTCTGAGATGTAATCTTGTCCTTAATTAATCATGGTTCTTTCAAAGTAAAATCAGGACAAAATTTTAAAGTAGAGGAAGTTTTGAGATTAGAAATCTCCAGTAAAAGCTCATTCTTTTCAGCTTTAAAATTCTTTCTTTCTGTTTCTAAGGAAGCGTTTAAATCAGCTATATTCTTAATAATAGCTGGAATATAACAGAAAGTAGAATTTTGAAAATGATCAATATTTTCTTCCTTATCTTTAGAAAAATCATCTAGGGGATATAATGAATTATAATCACTAGACAAGTTGAGATCCCTTGTCTTGTAACTATTATTCAAGTCGGTGTAGTCAAAGGAAATGACAGTCCTATTTGTGGCTTTTCGATTAGATTCTTCTAAGGCATTTATTTCTAAAGAATTGGTAAAGGCCATTAGAGAAGTTAAACCTAATCCCATGTACTTGATATCATATAATTGTTTAACATTGACCTTTTTCAAGTTACAGGGATTGTTAAAACCTAAGCCTTCTTTAGGATTATAAAATTTTATATCAAGAGGTTGATTTAGAAAGATAGTTTGATCCGTTTGACCACTTTTCGTTAAAAGATCATCTAAAGTTTTAATCCTTGAGTAAAGTTTCTTACGTTCGTCAGAGATTTCTTTGAAATTATTTTTAGAAATTTCTAAATCTCTCTGACAATCGATAAGAGTCGCATTAAGGTCATTGACTTTTGTCTCAGAGGTAGCTATGGTTAATTCAAGACTAGATATTTTTTCCTTAGCGTTAGATAAGAGAATTTCTAGATGAATTTTCTTATCTAATTGCTTTTGAAAATTGTTTTCACTGAGAGCTAGTCTCTCTTCTACTTCCTTAGTTCTTTTCGGCTCATTTTTCATGTTAGAGTACTTAAACTATAATGATTCTAACATGTTTAATAATGTGGAATTAGACATTGTTATCTCTTGTGATGAAGAGGATGCTTTATCGTTGTCGTCGTCAGGCCTTCTTGAAGAGTTATCATTTGAGGCGTCGTCGAGGTATGCCATTAGAGCGAGATTTTCGTCTTCAGAATCTGTGGTGTCTTCCAGCCAATGCTCTATCAGTGCTACTCCATCCTCTTTTTGTTTGGTGAGTTGGAATTTTTTGGAGTAGTAGTTGGCGTCCTTTTTCTTGGGTAGTTTGCATTCCCTGGAGAAGTGCCCTATCTTTCCACAATTATAGCACTTTTGTGGTTCTTTGGTGTTTTTAGATTCTGAGGACTCGGCCGGGCTTTCCTTGTGCTTAAGGTTGATGTCCGAAGTCTAAGGCCGAAGAAGAGGATTTTCTTTTTATAAAACTTTTTGCTCATCATTTTAGAAATGAGAGCCAAATGTTTCTTGAACTCCGTCATATCGGGTTCGGAGTCCGATTCACATTCGTCTTCATCTTCTGAAGAACTTGACAACTTGATGCTTTTATCTTTGCGAGATCGACTCGTTTTTCTTTCATAAACAAGAGCTATAGAATCGTCGATCTGCTTGCCCTTAAGTTCTTTTTGTATCTCGCTTATATCTTCCTCGTGTTGGGCGAGATTATCAAAGACGGCGTGGATATCCATTTCGTCCAAATCCTTATTTTGACGGATTTCCATGGATACTTTCTTCCACTCCGGAAGAGAAGAAAGAAATCGGATGTTTACCTCCATGTTGGTCTTGACGATATATATCTTCCTCATCTCATTAAGAAGAGTTAGAAAGCGTTGATAGAGTTCATAAACGGTTTCCTCTGCCTTGGCTTTGAATGAGTCGTAAGCGGTTAGAATGTTCGCTTTCTTGGCTTTGACTCCAACTTCGGTCCGTTGCATCATTTTTTGGAGCTCATCCCTCATAGCTTTTGCACTAGATAGACTACCTATTTTCATATAGATGTCATTAGGAATTCCTTGCATTAGGAAAATTTTGGCTCCTAAGTCTGCTTTGGCTCTTAATCGCTCCCCCTCGGTATATTCACCAGGAACTTTAAGTCTTCTAGTTGCGGGAATAGGATGATTATTAGTGGCATCGCCTTCTTGGATTAGCCAAAATTGAGCTGGTCCTTCTTGAAGTGAAGCGATCAAATTTGTGGCTTGAGCTTTCGTTTCTAAGAAGTTCATGAACCGGCTTCTCCATACTGTGTATTCACCTCTTCGAAGAATTGGAGGGCGGACGAGTGAGTAAGCATCCATTTTTAGTTGTTTGGTTGGATCTTCGTGAAAGTTTGGAATTGTAATGAGAAATGCTTCACAAGTGACAAACTTCGTTAGTAATGTTTGATTCGTACTTCAAACAATTTCCTTTTCGAATCTCTGTTTCGGTTGTTAAAGAGAGATTGTTAAGGTTTCGAAAATATTTGGTAAATAAAAATTGATACTTCAAAATTTGTTAAATTTGAATTTATGATCGAAAATTTTGAGTATCAAAGTAGATTATTTGGAGACCAATATTTTTCATAAGTTTTGAAAATCACAATTTTTGATTTCTTTTAAATTCAGTGGTCGAAATATTTTTCGAGCAGTAAAGTTTTCGATTTAAAAAATGTTGAACTTTTAATCGAAAAAGTTTTTCGATTGTATAAGGTTTTCGTTCTATGTTTATCGAAAAATATTTTTCGAACGTAAGAGTGTTGAAAAGATGTTCTATCGAAAAATATTTTTTCGAAAAACTATATTAATTGTAAAAACTTTTATTGAATAACTTGTAATCGAAAAATTAATGGTGATCGAAAAATTTTGTTTAGTTAGACTCAAATTGTTAACTGATCGAAAAATTTCGTTTAGTTAAACTCAAATTTCATAGCGATTGAAATCAGTACGTAAATCATTCCTAACAGATAATTTATCACTTAATCAGCAAAATCACCAACAAAATTCGCACAATTAAGTATATTGATGAAAATACAAGTCACGTAAGTTTTTCGATCGACAAATCTGAAAATTATTTTGATCTTAAAATCGCGAATTCAATCCAGAATCAATCACAATCTGCTCTGATACCAATTGTTAGGTCCTAATTCATCAACTAACAAGCAATCTAAGCATGAATTACCTATTTTCAATGTATAATTACTATTTGGTCCTACACTATCAAAACTACTAGTTACGCCCATAATTACAAGGATAATAAAATAACAAAGCACAATTCTAAATTCTCTTCAAACTCTCAAATCAACGTGTTTAAACTCGACTGTTTGGGTTAAAATCATGATATTTAGATTCGCAACTATTTTCTGAACGTTCCAAAGCCTGATTAACTCATGATTTACTCAGAAATCGACATTTACGTGTTACGCGTTTACTGTTTGATTTGAAAATTTTTTTCCATCGAAAAAGTTCTTATCGCAAACAGTGTCGTCGAAAAACATTAGTGTTTGTTAAGTTTTATTCGATCGCAAAACTCAGCGTCGAAAACCTTTTGTTTTCGATATATTTTAATTCGATTGTTAAACTTCGTGACGAAAACTTAAATTTTCGATTAAATTTTATTCGATCGCAAAATAAGCTGCAAAAACTTTAAGTTTTTCGATATTATTTTATCAATCACAAAACTACGCGGCGAAAAACTTAAGTTTTTCAACAACTTTTTATTCGATCGCAAAATTACTTAGCGAAAAACTATTGTTTTCGACAACATTTATTCGATCGTAAAAGTCATCGGCGAAAAAAATTTGAGTTATTCGACACAATTTTAGTCGATCGCAAAACTTAACGATCGAATAAATTGTCACTCGAATAAAATCACGCTGAAAAGACTTAGAAAATTTTTCAAATTTTTTTTTCTAAGAGTTAGAAAATTCTCGATTGCAATACTTAACGTTCGAATAAATTCCCGATCGAATAAAAATATACTAACAAGACTTTGTAAATTTTACAACTTTTTTACTCAGTCTTTCGCAAATAAACCTTAACATTTAGAAAATTTAGAAATTTCTCTAAGTGTACATTTCATTCAATTTATTCGCACATGACAATTTTATCTAATGAAGTTTATTTCGCTCTTTGCAAATATGGCACATAAAGAATATTCTCATATTTGTCCCTCTGATAGTTGGTTGTCGGTCCACGACAACAACTATCAATTGGATCTCTCCACATTTCGATGTCCGGATGACGTAATAATTTACATTCTAAAGGGACATCCACTATGGCCAGCTTTGACGATGACGGCCTCAGTCCAAATGGTCTACCTCCAGCAATTCTGGAAGTGTATGACAAGCAACATCGTTGGGGATGAAGTGCAGTATACAACGAAGATCAATACAAGACACGTCATCTTGCATAAGAACGTAATGGCCATGGTGCTCAATCTCCCGCACCATGAACACTAAGATGAACTTCCAACGGACGTGGAGATCGTGCAACATATGCTCCGGATGGGATACAAGCACCCACTGACCAAACTGGCGAATTTCCTAAACAGCGGGATCCCACATCCATGGAGGACTTTGTTCGGCATCATCAATAAATGCCTCTCCCCAAAGCACTCCGGCTTCGACAAGGCGAACGGAAATATCATTCGCATCTTCCATGGAGTGGTTTTCTCAAAAAAATACGACGTGGCCCAGCTTATATGGAATGATCTAGCGGACCAGTACGTCAAAGGGAGACCAAGTCGAAGGCAAAGTACCTCCCATACGTACGGTGGTTCCCGGTGCTGATCTCACATTTTATGGACGTTCATCCAGAGATCCCGAAACTACCACCGGTTGGAGGATACATCCAACCTCGCCTTCACTTCTTTCACAACCCGAAGGCAGCCGACCTAGCGCTCCAACCAATGTTGATCCCATTGGAGCTGCTCAGCCTAGCTGATCCAACGGACGAGGCCTACCAAGACTACTGTCAAAATAACTCCATCACGGAGGAGATGGTAGGGGCCGTGGATAAAGCTCTGGCGCCTTCTCAAAGGGAATCTTTGGTGGAAATATCCGAGCTCGAAGCCACGGCTCAGGAGACAGAGACACCAGATGTCGAGCCCGAAGGTGTCCCTCAAGATGTGTCTCCTGAGGCCACCGAATCGGATGAAGAATACAGACTTCAAAGAAGGGGCTCTCGCTGACAGCAAACCTTGGCCCCGTCTGTATCTCCGGCCATACTACCGGCTTCGGTGACAACTCCTCCACCAACAACAGAACAGTCAACAGTACAGATTCAACCTGAATCTGTTTCAATACCAATAGAGGTGATTCCTACCATATCATCTCAATGATTGGGTGGAAGCCCTATTGGACCCCCGATATTTTCGGAGCAAACAATAAGCCAACCCACTGAAGTGGTGACTTCAGGGTTGATAACGGATGTACCCGAACGTTCCGGAATCTCAAGACCTATTCCAGGCGGCACATCGGAAATCTTTTCCGATGTTAAGACAGTGGAGCGCCTCCCTGGCCCCACTCCACCAATGATTGTGACAGAGCAACGCTTACAAGAAGCACTCTCCACAGCCATTTCTTCGAAGATCGCCTGATGGACAGAATGCTCCAGGCCATTGAGACTTCCCGAAGGGATATCGGGAAAGCACCAGTCTCCGAGGCCGTTCCGTTCGAAGTTCAAACCACCCCCGTCTCCTCACCACCTCTAACCACAACCATACACACCGCCATACAACCCACCCTCACCACCCCAACTCAGTCACCTTCACTCATCAACCCCTATACCATCCTAATCGCCCACCTTCATGACATACTCATTTCCAGAGTCCTCACCTTAGAGACCAAGACCCCCGCTGAGGAGAGTCTCTACAAAAGGCTGATCGATGAACCCGAGCCACCCGCTCAAACAAGGTGCCGAGAAGAAAGCTCCTGCATCAAAAGAAGACATGACGATCCCGATGATCCGGATCGTCATGAGGGGGAGAAAAGGCAACGAACCACACGCAGCGGACGTGGTTTGAGTCGAGAGCAACGAACAAAGACTCAAGAAGCTGGAGGATCATCCTCAAACAAACCAACCACACAACCCACAACCCGCAAATAAACAACTACATCTCCCACCACATCCCACACACTACCTCACTCTCCTACAAATCAAAACCCAATCCCGACCTCTAACCTCCTCCAAGGCCAAGCAGAAGCAGTTGTCTACGATCCACATCTGATCGTAGATGATTATATCTTAAACGAGAAATGGATGACGCAATGGGAACTAGAGAAAGCTGCTCAAGCTCGACTCTCCAACGTTAGATATTTCTTACAACAAGCTTCTGTGGACTTGGTGCTGCTTGAAGATGAAGATCTTCAAGAAGGCGAGAACTACAACTCTGCTCTCCCAGAACTACAAGAAATGATCAGGCACAGAGTCGACTCTCCTCCCCGCTTATCAAAAGGGACAGTCAGAGTTGAGACGCCGTAGGATATCAGGATTGAAGTTCCGTTCATTGAAGATGTTTGAAACTAGATATGGAGGGCTCCTCACCGGATAAAGAAGCTCAACGAACTAAACCTACGGGGTATCTCACATTGGGAAGATATGAATAAAATGGAGCACATCTTCATACTCAACTATCTTGGTCGAGATCGAATTGGCATCCCAACGGATCAACTGAAGAAAAACTTCAGGGATAAGCCACCGATCCTCCATCTCGTGAGGGTTTCGCATTCGATTGGAAGCTTCCCTACCCCAATCTACCACATTGAGCGAGCGGACATCAACCGCACTCGAGAAGAGATATATTAGAGCTATCTCCCCTTCCTTCCACCGGATGAGGTCTACCGTATATATCAGATGTACAAGAGAAAATATCAGACGCCCTCCGGATACATCAAGACTGAAGAACTCGAGGGATTGAAAAGATTTATGGTGCGGCAGATCAAGTATCACACCGCACACGACCTTCAAATTGCTATAGAGAACAATATGAAGAATGTCAACATGTAATCTCCGCTCATGGATGTCTTCCCACTCAACGATTTTCCCGAGAACTATATATTCAAGAAACCTGGTCTCGCCATAACTTATCGAAATTCAGTCATTGGAAAGACGAGAGCTATGATGAAGCCAGAAATACACAAGTTCTGTGACGGGACGTTGAAGCTAATAAGGAAGAACATCCAGAAAAGATTGGGAGAGATCACTGAAGAGACGATCTTCGACGATCTTGGTGAAGAAGAGGCCCCACTCTTAAATGAGCTTATGGATGCGATTAATGAGAGGTTGGAGCTAAGGAATGTTGTTCGATGTTACGAGACACCATTGGGATTACGGAAATCATTCTACGCCCGACAAGAATAAATGGAGCTGAAACGAAGACAAGCACAAAGGGGGAGATTGAAGAGACTTTAGAATTGTGCTTTGTTATTTTATTATTCTTGTAATTAAGTGCGTAATTAGTAGTTTTGGTCGTGTAGGACTAAATAGTAAATATACCATGTAAATAGATATGAATACAATGTACACTATCAAATCAATACAAGTTCATTTTCGGAAAAATCACAAGCATTAAATTCACATTCTAAGAGAGAGAGAAAAGCAATCTAAAAACTCTCTCTCTCAAGATCTTCAAGGATTATCGATATTTCATTATTCCAACTTCTATCCTAGTCGTATGCAAAATTTGACACGAAATTTTGAAAGTTGTCAATTTTAACTCAAACACTTTTAATCGATATAATTTTCATCCTTTTGAAAAATTTAAGCTCAAAATTGGAAAAATTCCTTAGAAAAATTTTGGCAAAATTTCTAAAGTCGTGTTGTAGGTAACCATACAGCTCAACGATCAACAACGGGGGAATCAAATAGTGATTTACGTGAGTTTTACCTTGAGTGCGTGTTTAATGCGTGTTCTTTAGAAATAGAGAATAGCGGCACAAGTTTCAAGATAATTCTATTTTGATTCACTCTAATTAATTTGTAGGGTTTAGATATTTATACCTTTGAATATGTATAAACCCTTGGGCCCCTACTTGCCCTATTACAACCACTAGTTAAGCACTAGAGCCCACATTTCGGACTCAAGTTCACTTAATAAAGAAAATACATGACTTAAACTCAATAAAATATATTGGACACTTTAATATATCTAACAATTCCCCCCCCCCTAAGTGTCCAAATACAAAAAAATGCATATCGTTAAAGTCTCATATTTGTTCTTTTTCTTTCTCGAGCGGAGGAGGTAGAGGTTCCCGATTAGCGAAGAATGAATTCCTGAATCCAAGAGCGATCTCGTAATGTCTTACGTCGTTTCTGATGTCCAGTCGCTCTCGGATCTTCTTGAGAAGGGGCGGTTCTTCTACTACTTCACCTTCTAGCTTTGCCTCGGCAGGAAGCGTCTCCAGTGTCGTCCTTAGCTTATCACGGATTAGCTTTAGCGTTCTATCACAGAGTTTGGTTGTTTCTGACACCAGAAGAGCTTTGATCTCTTGACTTCTGTGTTGAACGTACGTGACCGCCAGTTCTAGGTGCAAAAGGATGTAGCTCTCTTCGTGACTTTCTAAGAATTCCCTACTGTTGTGAGGCTGAGTCTGGTTGACCTTCCTCATGTTACTTTCCAAAGCCATTTGTAAATCGTGAACAACATGGTATTGGACTTGTCTGAGCATGTGCGCTTGATCCCTTCGAACCCTTTTCTTCGTTCGGGCGTGTTGAGAGTGAAGTTACGGTATAAGCAAAACATCTGGTAGACTTCGCCCATTGGGAGGTAAGGGAGATCGACTTTCGTGATCTTCGCTACAGCCGCGTTCATCCTCTCTATTACGTAGACAACACTCTCGTATCTTCCGATTGAGCACTCGATATCTACAATCTTGAGTATGTTGCTCTATGTCCATGAGCGCTCTATGTCTACGGCTTCCGTGATCTTTGCTATAGCCACGTTCGTCTTCTCTATCAGGTAGACAGCGCTCTCGTATCCTGTAATACTCCTTGGTCCGTTTGCCCGTGTTTGACATCGTCCAGAGCATTATCCGGTGCTGAAGCCCCTCAATTCTCCCTCTTAGATGGGACCGACCTCGAAGACAGAGCTCGTCGACTCCCTTTATCTCATTCTCCTTTGGCCAGATTCTTGGGTAGAAGTCTTCAAGGTATAGTGCCTTGATCTTCTTGTTGTCCCAAGGTGTTTCCTTCTTCTTGATGCTCGTCGCCTCTTTTTTGGGCGCTTGGTAGTTGAGAGTTCTGGCAGCTCTAGAAGGTCAGCTTCAATGTTCGTTCCTTCCTTCTCTTCTTCGGGCTCGAGGAGACAAAAGTCAGCCGCCGCTAATTTGAGTTAGTGTCTGATGTTGTTTAGGCGTAGGCGGGCTTCTTCCTCTGTCTTTGTCCTGTCTAGCCACTCCTGCTCCATTATATACTTGTCTATATAGGGGTATGGGTCACAGGAAGGCTGTCGAGAGGTAGTGGTTATTTGGACTGCTTGGGTGGATGTTGTGGTGGTTTGTATGTTGGGCTTGGGGTGATTGGGACGATGAAGGTGGTGGTGGGTTTGTTGACGAAGATCCAGCTTCTCCCGTTGGTGTCTTTTCTTTTCCTCGTCCGCGACTGGCTCTTGTGGTCTTCTGTCGCTTCTCTCCCTCAAAACTATCCTGATCGTCAGGATCGTCATGTCGGCGTTTAGAGCGGGAGCTTTGTTCGCGGCAGGTTATTTGTTGACGCGCATCGGGGCCATCGATTAACCGTTGGTAGAGTTTCTCTTCGGGTGGGGTTCGGTTTTCGATGTCTATGAGGCCGGATATGAGTTTGTCGTGGAGCTGGTGGAGCAGCATCGTGTATAGTTGAGTGGGTGTGAGGCTTGTGGTGGCAAAGAGGGTGGTGGTGGGGTTGTATGAGTGGGTTCGTCCGTCACAGAAGCCTTGCCTTTGTCCCAGACAACTAATTCTATCATCGTACGCACTTGTCCAAGGATATTTTCTTGTAGGGTTTGGACAAGTGCGTCGATGGCTGCTTGGATGCTTTGGCACAATGCCTCCTTCGTGACGAATGGGGGCAAGAACCTACCGGACTCGTCACGAAGACGTTCCGTTGTCACCACTTTGGAGTAGGTAACCAAATGGTATCACATTATGGTAGGACTTTCTGTTAAAAGTGATCTTCAAAAGCTTGTTATGCGAAAATGTGACTTTCGAAACACCATGTTAAATTTTCTCAAGGGTTGGTTTCTGATATTGAATTTGCAAAAATTGGATTTTCGAGACTCTTCTATGCGGAAAATTATTTTCGAAAGGTTTTCTACAAAAATCGAATTGGGCAAGGTATGGTTGCAAAAATTTTCTAAGTGAAAAGCTGATTTTCGAAAGACAGTTGTGAAAACCGGATTTTCGAAAGTCTACTAGTCGAAAATCGATTTTCGAAAGGTGGTGTGTAAAAATCAATTTGCGAAAAGTATCGTTGCGAAAATTTTCTAAGTGTAAAGCTGATTTTCGAAAGAGAGTTGCGAAAACCGATTTTCGAAAGCTGACTTTCAAAAATCAATATTTTCGCAACGATTTTCTAAACGTATTTTCGAAACATGCCTTAAACCCTAACATCATGCGAAAATCCAATATTGACGGATTTTAGTGAAGTAATCGACTATTCTAAAGCACATAACTCGATAAAACAATGATATAAACACAAAATCGACGGATTTTCGAAAACGATTTTTGCAAAAAGAAGGTTTTGCAAAAACAGTCGATTCGTGATGAAAATTCGCGAAATCTGGATCAATTTTCATTTATTTGACGCGGAATTAGCAAAAACATAAAAAGGGAAGAGATTTATACCGTTTGGAACTGAAAATATAAGGAGTTGAGAGTTAAATTGTTTTTGGGTGTTTTTGGGGAGTATTTTTGCAAGTCGTTTTTCTTAAGCGAGTGATTTCAAATGAGGGTGATTTTCGAATGGGGTTTCGATATTATGTTTTGAAAAGCCCATCATGCGAAAAGCCCAACAGTGGTGCTTTTGCGAAAAAATCTAAGTATTTTTACGGGTAACCTCGACAGTAAAAATTAGAAATATTACTAAAAATATCAAAGTAAAATTTCTACTCCGCCTTAAAAATTCAAAGGATACTCCCTTTAAAATTCAAAATATACTCCCTCTTTATTATTTATAAATTAATATAGTCTACCTATTTTAAATAATTTTGGCAAAAATTATTCCAGTCATAAAATTTCTCCGCCTAAATTATATAAAGTAAGCTCCCCTAAATATAAGCATGTATTAGAGATATTTACACTTTATAAAAGAGTTGTGAGACAGAATTGCTTATGATTCGAGGTTCATCATGCCTAACTCAGAAACAAGGAAGTGGAAGCGTTTTTCATCCAAAGCCTTGGTAAATAAGTCGGCTAGCTGAAGCTCGGTGCTTACAAAGTACATATCGATTGTGCCTTTTTCCTCGTGATCTTTTATAAAGTGATACCTAATATCTATATGTTTTGTGCGTGGAAGGTGGACAAGATACATGTAATAGATATAGCACTATTCGAGTCGCTATAAATAGGTACATTTTAAATCAAACCCGTAATCCCGTAGTTGTGTTCGCAACCACAGGATTTGAGAGAAACAGCTGGCTGCAGCGACGTACTCCGCCTCGGCTGTGGAGGTGGACACACAATTATGTTTCTTTGATGACCAACTTACAAGTTTGTCACCTAAGAATTGTATGCCCCCTGATGTACTTTTCCTGTCCATTCTACATCCTGCAAAATTTGCATCAGTGTAACCAATTAACTTCAAGCTAGTGTTTTTTTGGATACCATAAACTGAGTGTTGGTGTTCCTTTTAGATACTTCATGATCCTCTTCACGGCTAGCATGTGCGACTCCTTTCAATTGGCTTGGAATCGAGCACATAGGCACGTCAAGAACATGATGTTGGGTCTGCTGACCGTTAGGTATAGTAGTGAACCAATGATTCCTCGATACGTGGTTGGGTTTACTGGCTTTCCTGCTTGATCGGAGTCTAGCTTGCACGTTGTGGACATGGGGGTACTCTTCGTTGGGGAGTTGTCTATGTTGTACTTCTTGAGTATGTCGTAGATGTACTTCGACTAATTTATGAAGATTCCTTCATGTAGTTTCTTGACTTGCAGTCTGAGAAAGAAATTGAGCTCTCCCATAATGCTCACTTCGAACTTCGTCTTCATGAGGTCGCCGAATTCTTTGCACAATTTACGATTTGTAGACCTAAAAGTTATGTCATCATCATAGATCATAACTAATAGAATTCCTGATCTATGTCGTTTGATAAAGAGGGTTGTGTCGATCTTCCCTTTTGCGAACCCTGACTTGAACATGCGCGGGGTGCTTGTTTGAGTCTGTAGTACCTTTTTCAGAAAGTACACATAGTGAGGATGAACCTCACTCACGGTTTCGGGGTGCGCCACGTAAACTTCTTCTTTCAAGAAACCGATAAGGAAGGTTGTCTTGACATCCATTTGATAGACAATTAAGTTCTTGTGTGCAATATAGGCAAGAAATAGACGACTGGTTTTGATTCGAGCTACGGGTGCGAAGGTCTCGTCGTAGTCGATTCCTTCTTGTTGGATGTAGCCTTTTGGTACTAATCTATCCTTGATTCTTATCACGATCGCATCTTCATTCTTTTTTTGTTCTTGAGGACCCAGTTTGTACCGATTATGGTTTTGCCCTGGGGTCTGCGACTAATCTCCACACCTTCAAATGCTCGAATTGATCGATTTCTTCCTGCATGGCATTATCTAGTTAGGGTCCGGTAAAGCCTCTGCTACATTGCATGGTTCATATGGACTCAGAAAGCATGCATAGATATTCCCGTTGATGGTTGAAGACCTTGTGCTTACTCCTAGATTTGGAGCTCCAATTAATTGAGACGTTGGGTGAGCTCGTGTCCATTTTCTTTCATGTGGAAGTGGTTGATGAGATCATTCGATATTTGGTTCCTAACCAAGCATTGTCTCATTTTTACTAGATATTTCATTTGCGGCTTCAGCTTCTTCTTCTGAGTTAACTGTCGGGAGATTTTCTTCTTCATAGGTATTTTCTATCTGGGTAGTAGTAGTGGCTTGAGATTGAGTCGTTGTAGAGGCTCAATCGCTCCAATTTGATGTCCTAGTGGTGTGGCCAATGCTTCATTAATTTGGTTGTTTGAGGAGGACTTGATTGTTGACGAGAGCGAGTGTAGAGGTGTTCGAATAACAAGTACAACTTTTCCTCTTCATTTATCTGTGAAGTAGGTGGTCCTTCCTCGGATGTAGGACTGTGTTGATCTTCTGTTAACACTCTTATAAGTCCGGGTTCGGGACTGATTTGTACAGAAACCATAGATGGCGCTTTGTCGAACGTCATGTTCGTGCTTTTCATGAAGGTCCTTTTAAGTTTAGGTAAACTATGTAGGCCTGTGACGTAGATGAATTTCCAATGAACACCCCTTCTAATGCCTTTGGATCAAATTTTACTCGGTCTTCTCTATCATTTACAAGAAGCATTTGCAGCCGAAGGCTCGAAGGACTCCAATGTTGGGTATTCTTTGGTTGATGAGCTCGTATTGAGTTTTTCCAAATCTCTTGTGAATGCTCGTCCTGTTCTGAGTATAACAGGCTGTGTTGACTGCTTCAGCCCAGATGAAGTGTGGAAGGCTCGAGTGGACCAGCATTGTCCGTGCTGCTTCTACAGTACGGTTCCTTCTCTCAACTACTCAATTTTGTTGAGGTGTCTTAGCAGCTGAGAATTGCTGAGAGATTCCAAGTGATGAATGAAAGTCCCTGAGCAGCTGGTTCTTGAAATTTTTTACTATATATTCTTTCTTTTTTTCGGGTTTAGGCCGTGACATGGGAGAAGAACGTATTATTTTCTCTGTAGTGTTAGGTGATTGCTTTTCTATGATGAGAATTTAAAACAAATGCATCATCATGACAATGGAAAGAATTTAAAAGCTTAGATGTTCTCATAGGCCAAAAAAATAGGAAATAAAGACGAAAATGTAGCAACTCGAGTTTTAACGCACGAAAGACGCCTATTACAAGTTTTGAACTAGACGCTTCTAAAGAAACTAGCTCTTTCTTTCTAGAAAAAGGAGCGACGTCTTCTAATGATATGTCGTCTTCGTGGCTTTCTTCTTCCCGTTTCTACTTAGATTTGGTCTTGTGGGTACATGCAAAGATGAGTTAGTGAGTTTGTTTTTGCTAATGACAACCTGCTTTCTTAATGTTATAGTCTTAGTAGGGGTTTCTATTTGTGGTTTGACTAGAGACATATTCCTAGAGGTAGAAGCTATATTAGTGTCGATTTGCTTTTCAAGTAAAAAGATTTTACTAAGTAGTATTTCATTCTCCACCTTAAAACAATCATTTCTTACTCCAAAGTTGAGCGCAAATCACTGATTCTCGGATTATTGATGGTATATAAGCACTAGAAGTTCTAGGTTTTCTTGTGTCAGTGGAATCTTCTTCGACACCCGTTGCTTCTGAAGAGGGTGTACAAATGAGTAGATAGTCATTAGACAAAGTTATTTCCCTTGTCTTATATTTCCCGTTCAGTTCAACATAATCAAACCAAACTTCAGCCCCTGTCTTTGTATCTCTCTTTGTCTTCTCGGGAGCATCTAGTTCTGATGCTCTCGTGAAGGGCATTAGATGAGGTAGGTTTAAACCTAGATATATAATATCGTAAAGAGGTAGGAGCTTCTTTTAAACTGGTTGATCAGTTGGTTTGAAACTAAGCCTTCACGAGGATTTTAAAATCTAGTCTCCCTAGGCTTGTTTAAGAAGATCGTTTGATCTGTTTGCCCTCTTTTGGTAAGAATGTCCTCTATACTTTTAATCTTAGAGTATAATTTCCTACATTCCTCATTCATGAAGTTGTATTCACTTGTCTTAGTTATTCGCTCGTCTTCACTCGTTTTCAAACTAGCTGTTAACTCACTAACCTGTGCTTTTAGCTTCTCAATATTTAAGCCACGACGTTCGACTCTCAAATGCGTAGCTTCCTGCTTGCAATTGAGACTGCCTTTTTCTCTCAATTGCTTAAGCAAACACTTGTGATTATTGTCTAAACGAGCTTCCAAGTACTTTATTATCTTTTCGTGATCTATAAAGATATATTTGGCTTGCTCGTAAGTAGAGAGACTATTGGTCAACACAATAATCTTTGATTCAGAATTAGCTAGGCTAGCCTCAGAGGTAGCTAAACTAGTTTCTAATCTGCTTATGTTTTCATGGGCTATAGCTAAGGTGGCTTCGGTCTTAGCTAATTTATTTTCGATTGACCTTATATTTTTACATTCCATACGGAAGGATTTATATTTTTTTTTAAGTTCTAATGCTAAGGTCAAAAGATTCTACCTCCCCCCCTCGATGTCGATTCTTCGCCTTCACCGTCACCGAACTCTGGCTCCTTGTCCTCTTCGCCCGACTCAGCTCCTCCACCAAGGCCATCATAGCTACGTCATTTGGCTCTCTTTCTGAGGTGCCCTCGAGCCAGTGGTCCTGCTCAGCCATCACTGCTACGCCACTTTTTTTTTGCCTCAAGAGCTGAACCTTCCTAGCGTAGTACTTCTCGTCCTTCTTCTTTAGAAGGATGCAGTCTTTAACCGAGTGCCCGAGCTTACCAAAGTTATAACATTCGTTAGGTTCAGTGGCACTCTCTGTTTGTTGGCAGATGACGACGAGTTCTTAAAAAATATCTTGCCCATCATCTTCGTCGTGAGAGCCATCTGCTTCTCGAAATCTCTGAATTCGGGGTCGGAGTCCAATCCAGAGTCTTCACTCTCTGACGGACTGGGAGGGTTCACAAACTTGTTCTTTCCAGATTCAGTGCTCCTCTTGAGCGTGTTGTCTGTTACTAAGGCGAGTGGGTCTATCACTGCATTTCACCTTTGTTTGCCAATTTCTTCGTTGATATCGTCGGCGTGCTGCTAAAGACTCTCATAGATGCTATGAATGTCGATCTCATCGAGGTCCTTGTTCTGCCTGAAGTTAGTGGCTATTTTCGTCCACGTTGGCAGTAGTGAAGTGAGGAATTTGACATTTAGCTCATGTTCGTCCGTGTGACGTTGATATTCCTCATCTCATTCACTTGAATCATGAACCTTCGATAAGTTTCACCAATTTGCTTCCCGGGCCTAGCCTTGAAGGAGTCGTAAGCAGCGAGGGTGTTAGCTTTCTTAGCTCTCAGTCAAACCTCAGTTCCCTGCATCATCTTTGTGGTTTCATCTCACATTTTTTTGGCCGTTTGAAAGCTATCGACTTGGATGAAGATGTCATTTGGCATGGCTTGCAGGAGGTAGGTCTTTGCAAGGAGGTCGGCTCTAGCTCGTTTCTTCTCTGCATCATTGTACTCGGCCGGCATTTTGAGTACCCTTGTTGGCAGAACTGCGGGGGTTGCATGTACATCAAAGGGATGGCCGTCCAAAATTGAATTGGTCCATCTTCTAGGGAGCAAATGATGTCATCTCCGCTTTCTTTTATCTCAATGAAGTTCAGGAACCTACTCCTCCAGACGGTGAATTCTCCCCATCTTAATACTGGTGGATGAACGTCACATCCCATGGCTAGAGTGTTCGTTGTTTTTTTTGGATGATTGGATCTTTACGTGTGTGATTGGATTGTGTATGTGTATGTATTCGGGTGAGATTTTTTTATTTCCAAAGTTGTTTATCGAAAAATGTGGTTGTGAGAATGTGATTTCGAAAAGTTTTTGAAGGCTAAAATCGAGTTGCGAAAATTAAGTTTCGCAAATTTTAAAGATTCGAAAATCTAGATTTTCGGAATGAATTTGAAAAATATGTCGAATTTGTTTTCGAAATGATTTTCGATACTCTTTCGAAAATGTGAGTGGCAAAAATATTTCTTGCGAAAATTATTTTCGAAAGTCAAGAAGTTGCGAAAATAATTTTCGAAAATCAAGAGGTTGCGAAAATATTTTTCGAAATATGAGGTTTTCAAAATGAGGTATAGTTTCGAAAAATATTTTCGAGTGAACTTTGCGAAATAATTTTCGAAAATTTTTTTTGAGAGTTTAAAAACCTATAAACCCAGATTTTTCTAGAAAATCACTCAAACTTGATGAAAAATTATGGGTTCCTTTTCAGAAACTCTCGAAAATTTCCTATAACACTAGACGAGTTTAAAGCTAAGCGAAATAAGCACGATTTTACTCGAAAATGTTAAAGAACAAGATAATATCGCAAACCACAATAAAAACTTGCGAAAAATGAAAAACAGCCTTGCGAAAATCCAAAAACTTGGTTCAATCGATCACGTTTCGGCTCTGATACCACTTCTAGGTAACCATACGCTTCAACAATCAACAATGGGGGAATCAAATAATGATTTACGTGAGTTTTACCTTGAGTGCATTTTAATGCGTGTTCTTTAGAGAGAGAGAATAGCGGCGCAAGTTTCAAGATAATTCTATTTTGATTCACTTTAATTAATGTGTACGGTTTAGGTATTTATACCTTTGAATACATATAAACCCTTGGGCCCCTACTTGGCCCATCACAACCACTAGTCAAGCACTAAAGCCCACATTTCGGACTCCAGTTCGCTTAATAAAGAAAATACAATACTTAGACTCAATAAAATATATTGGACACTTTAATTTATCTAACAAGTTTTTTTGAGGATTTTTACACAATATAATATTCTTTTAAAAATATTTATCCCCCTCAAACACATAGTCATATATATGTTTTCTCCCCCACAAAACATGCTTAGAAGGAATTTCTATTTTCCAATAAATTTTCTTATCCCTACCAGTCTTTTATTATTATTTAAGAAGTCAAGAAAATTATCAATAAATAATTTGGTCAAGTAAAACATGAAAATATGAAATGAGATTTAACAATTATATCATGAATCACACTAACATCTTTAGACTCATAGCATGTGGCACTTAGCATCTTTCACAAGAATCGCTCATATCACTCAATCATGTTTTATTCAGGGAATATGAAAAGAAAAACTCTCAAATCAAGACATAGTGAGATATTACTCGACGATTGCAGATATATCAAATCATGATAACAAAGTAAAAGTCATGTATAAATCAAAGCACATTTATCAACAGTGACATGCTTGGGATTTTATAGGTAGGAAAATATGTGGGATATGTGAGGTAAATTAATCTTCAAATTTCTCAGCTCATTCCCCAAAATTTTTGATATCCTTACGTCGATTCTCGTCTCCAATTTTTGAATAATTTGCTTAAAACGAAACTTCCCTTCTCTCAAGATATGGAATATGATATATTATTGAAGGAGAAGTTCTTAGCATTGCCGGGTCGAAGCTACGCTCCTCTTCTTTTGATTTTCCTTGCAAGGTATAAAAGATTGTCGTAGGAGGACTTCGTAGTCATGTCGAATACTGTAGCCATGCTCCTCTTCTTGTGATTCCTTAAAAGGACAAGATTATCGAGTTCATAGATTTTATGTCCATGCTGCTCTTCTTATGATCCATGAAAAGTCAAGATATTATCTTTGGAGGAGTTCATGTCCTAATTGTTTTTTGCAAATATTTTCCGACATGGGTTCTTCTCTTGGATGACCAACCTTATTTATAATAGGTTGTGTAGGCTAATTTTTGAGGTTACCCTTGTAAAAATATCGTGGCTCCAAACAAAAAAGGTCAATTAAAGCTCAAAGGGGCTCACTAAGTGATATATAATTTTGGTATGAAAATAATGGTCAAGTGACTCAATCCTAAATGCCTTTTAAAGGCAATCACGACTCATAACAAAGCGAGTTCGATAATATTCAACCTATGCGTGAACTCTCATGAACAAAAACGTTCGAGCATGTAAGTAATATCTCGTATTTTTACCTTTTAAAGGCAAAAAAATTCACATGTATAACTGACTTTGTGCCTCATGTCATCACATGCTTTTCATCTAGATTAGTCAATGTGACTTGGACACTTTCGTAAATATGAAAGACATATAATCATATAAAAATCTTCTCAAATAATTTGTTGATCAATTATTTTCTTATTTTTTTTTTAAAAATTACTAAAATTTTCTTAACTAGTCTTTTAGCTAGGTATCTCCCCCTAAATTTTTACGAAACATTTGCTGATCGAAAAAACTTCAAAAATTTAAGAAAAAATATTACTCCCCCTTAAAATTTTAGAAGTTGCACTAGATAAAACATATGCCGATAAATGCATCAAAGCATTAGAGAAAATCACCCATGAAGGTAGATTTAGCATGCCAAGCTTAGATACTAGAAAATTAAATCATTTATCATCTACAATCTTAGTAAATAAGTCGGCAATTTGTAAATCAGTGCATATGAAGTACATTTTTGTCATGTCTTTTTGAAGATGATCCTTAATGAAGTAATATCTTAAATCCATGTGCTTTGTGCGTGAATGATGGACATGATTGCATTTTATGGCGACCACACTCTGGAAATCACAATAAATTTGTATATTATTTAGATCAAACCCGAA
Source organism: Linderniella brevidens (assembly GCA_004919715.1). NCBI lineage: Eukaryota > Viridiplantae > Streptophyta > Magnoliopsida > Lamiales > Linderniaceae > Linderniella > Linderniella brevidens. Next base: position 16,072,199 of record SWDC01000153.1, read on the forward strand.
ATCGAGAAAATGTGTTCGTGTCCCAAGGATTTGAGAGCAACAACTCACGGAAGCAACATACTCCACCTCTGCCGTGGATGTCGATATGCAATTGTGGTTTTTGGACGACCAACACACCAGTTTATCGGCTAGGAACTGAGCACCACCAGATGTGCTCTTCATGTCTAGTCTGCAACCTGCGAAGTCAGCATCAGTATAATAAACTAAATTAAATCCAGAAATTTTCGGATACCGGAGACCCAATTTGGAAGTTCCTTTGAGGTAATGTAAGACCCTTTTCACAGCAACCAAGTTGGATTCCTTCTGATTTGCTTGAAATCTCGTACATAAACAAGTAGAAGACATCTTATCGGGACGACTTAGAAGATAGATAAAGCAAAGAATCAATAATTCCTCGATAGAGGGTGAAGTCTACGGGATTTCCCAAGGATCTGAATCAAGCTTTTGTAATGTAGACATCGGAGTCAGCATTGGTTTGATGTTGTCCATATCATATTTTCGTAATATATTTTGAATGTGCTTGGACTGATTGATGAAGATTCCATTTGTTAGCTGTCAAACTTGCAATCCAAGGAAGACACTGAGCTCTCCCACCATGCTCATCTCGAATTTGGACTTCATCAATTTAGTGCTTCTTGCAAAATTTGGGATTTGTAGACCCAAAATTATGTCATCCACATAAATTTGTAGAAGCATCGTATTTCTTCCGTTGCGCTTGACGAAGAGTCTAGTGTCGATCTTTCCTTTAGAAATTCCGAACTTGACCGAAAATTCCGATATCACATCATACCATGCCCAAGGAGCTTGCTTATGACAATATAAAGCATTGTCACGTAGGTAAACATAGTCCTAAGAAAGTCGTTTTGACATTCATTTGGTAAACGACAAAGTCCTTATGAGCTGGATATGCTAGGAGCGAATGTTTCATCGTAATCAATGCCTTTCTACTGATTGTATACCTTGGCCACTAATCGGGCTTTCTTCCGAACTATCACAACAATTTCGTCCTTTTTGTTCATAAATACCAATTTGCCACATATGATGGTCTTATTGTGAGGTCCTGGCACATGTTTCCAAACCTTAAGTCTCTCAATCTGATTTATCTCTTCTTGCATTACATTTATCCAGTCGGAATCAACAAGAGCTCTGAGACTTTAGTTGGTTTGCTTTGACTCCAAAAGCACGAACATAAGCAATTGTTTGCCGTGGAGGATCGCTTGCGTACTTCACTCGATAGATCACCGATGATAAGCTCGTTCGATTGTGCTCGAGTCCACTTCCTCTCATGGGGTAGTGGGTGTAGTCATTGATCCTGAGGAAGGGAATCCGAAGTATAATGATTGTCCGTCACTTAAATTCCAATAGAGGGTGAGTCTTCAGCTATTGGATCTTCTTGAGCATTAGAGCTCGTTGATGGAGTATTATTGACACATAATGGAGATTCATTTTCGTTGTTCACTTGAGATGTGTCAAGAGATGAAGATGGAGCACCACTCAAGTCAGGCCGAGAATTAATAGGTGCTCCTTGTGAACGATGATATAAATATTCAAAGAGAGAATCCCATGCCATTAGAGAACGTGTCGTTGAGTCAGATGCTTGAAAATCTGGTGTTGTACGTGTAGGCGCGGGTCCAAAATTGTCTTGTTTTGAAGCCGACGTTGCAGTCTCGGCTCTTGAACTTAAGTGATCAAGAACCATAGAAGTTGTAGGTCCGGGTTCAGAAACGTCGTGTTCTGAAGCCAATGATGTTGGCGTGGGTCTTGAATCGTCTTGTCCAAGAACCATTTTTGTTGTCTCAATAAATATGGCATTAATGCTTTCGACAAACTTTTTACTTGTTATAGATTCGATAAACCATATAACCAATGAACATTCCTTCGAATGCTTTTGGATCGAGCTTGCTTCGATTATATCTTAAGTCTTTGACGAAGTATGGACTTCCAAAAATTTTAAACAAAGCAATGTTTGGTACTCGGTTGTTAGTAACTCATATGGTGTTTTCTCAAACCGCCTGTGGATAAGAGTTCGGTTATGTGTGAAACATGTAGTATTGGCGGCTTCTGCCCACAAGAAGTGAGGTAGATCCGCATGAATGAGCATCGTCCTTGCGGCTTCGACTAATGCTCTGTTCTTTCGTTCCACTACACGGTTTTGCTGAGGTGTTCCTGCTGCGGAAAATTGTTGAGTAATTCCACGAGACAGATAAAATTCTTCGAGTTTCTTATTTTTGAACTCAGTGCCATTGTCTGTCCGGATTACTTTAACTAAAACTTGCAGAAGATTATGTGTACTCTTGATGAAAACAAATATCAAGTCTGTGGTCTCATCTTTTGTCCTTAAGAATTTTGTCCAAGTGTACCTTGAGTAATCATCCCAATGACTAAAACATTTTCTACCATTTAGACTTTGAGTTCTCATTGGGCCGCATAGATCCATATGTAATAACTCAAAAGCCCGAGTAGTAGATGCCACTTGTTTACTTTTGTGGGATGCTTGCTTCATTTTTCCCAAAACGCGCACAAACACACACACCCAATGTTTAGCGAATAACTCTCTTGATTCTTACCATCAATCGTTGTTAGTTAGGTTGAAAATGGTTCTATAATTGGTCTTGCTAGTTTCCATTTGGCTTTGACGAAAAATCTTTGTGTTCTTAATATTTTCAAGTTATTTTGAGCCTATTTTGGTTGCTTTTTAACTCGTTTAGTGTCATATGACCTTTTCATGAGTTTCACCGTAATTTTGCATCAAGTTTGAGATGTTTCCGAGCAAATTTTTATTCAGAAAATTTTCGAAAATCATTTTGAAAATAGTTTTGAAAACCGTTACGCAATTTACTACGAAAATCGATTTTCAACCGTTGAGGTTTTTGGTGGCACTTTCGTAAATTTTAGTATCGAAAATCAATTTTTGCCAACTCCCAGCGAAAACTAATTTTCGCAACTCCCTGCGGAAACTAATTTCCGCAACTCCCTGCTAAAACTAATTTTCGCAACAAAAGAGGATTTTTTAAGCGCATTTCCGAAATTTTTAGTGAAAATTTTTCAAAACGAGATTTTTGAAACCACTATTTTGCAATGCATTTGAAAACTCGTTTTTCGCAATTACCTTTTGAAAATCAATTTTCGCAACTCAAAAAATGTTTGAACCCCGATTTTTGCAACCTGATCTTCACATATGATTTTTGAAACGGATTTTTGCAACCCGTTTCGCAAAGCGTTTTCCATGTGATTTTCGAACTGAAAGTTTTTTTTTAAACTGAGATTTCGATAAACACTCAAACTTCGCAAATCATTCTCTTCTCATTCCAACCGCCCTAGTTCAATCACTTCACGTCACACGATCATACCCTGACTCTAAGCACAAATGGATACCACTGTAATGGGAAGTGAACTCTGTCCACTCGTCCTCAGACGCGAGGAATATTCGGTATGGAAGAACCAATTCTTCAAAATTTCCTCGAATCCAATGATCAGGAGCAAGACATCCTGCTCCCCCTAAACGAAGGACCTGCTTTATTCTAGACAATCCATTCCGGCGATGCCACAACCAACCCTCCTATACTCCCGGACAGAGTACTTAAGCCACTAATGGATTACGAGGATGCTAAGAAAACCTATCTTCTCCAAGCCATCTCAACTGACATCTATATTCAATTCGATTCTCTTTCCACCGCGAAAGACATGTGAGATGAGACAAATAGAATGATGCAAGGAATGGAGCACGGAGTCAAGGTCAAGATGGCAAACACATTTGCTGCCTACGATACATTCAAGACAAAACCTGGAGAAGAACTCTGAGAAACGTACCGAAGGTTAATAATCCAAGTGAATGAGATAAAGAAGATCAACATACGCCGATAAAACTTGGAGCTAAACGTACGATTTCTCACCGCCCTATTGCCTGAACGGAAGAAAGTTGCCACCTTGATCCGACAGAATAAGGATATCGATTATATCGATATCCACAGCGTCTTCAAAAGTCTCTCACAACACGCCGACGACATTGATGAGATCGACAACAACTTGAAAGGGAAGGAAGTGGCTGACACATTTTCCCTACTAACCGACAACAGATCAAAGAGGAGCTCAAAATCCTATAAAGAAAAGTCGGCGAAGCTCCCTAACTCCTCGGATGAAGCCAACTTCGAATCCGACTCTGACCCCGAGTTCAAAGAGTTTAAAAAGCAGATGACACTAATTCCAAAAGTAGTCCTTGCCATCTGCTAATAAAAAAAGTACGTCTTCAAGCTCTCGCCAACCCCTGATTGTTCCTCACACTGCCGAACCCAAGAGTGCCACCGAGCCATTGAGGTGTTACAACTGTGGCAATATAAGGCATTAGGCAAGGGAGTGTTATCTTCCAAAGAAGAAGGACGGGGACTACTACAAACGGAAGTTCCAAGTGATCAAGAAGAAGAACATCGGTGTAGCTCTAATGGCCGAGCAAGACCACTGGTTCGAGGACACCTCGGATAGTTAGCCAACGGATATTGCCATGATGGCCTTCATCGAAGAAGAAGATTCAGAAGTTGCGAGAAAGAGCCCGAGGTCTCGGACAAGGAGGAAGAAGTGTCTGCTGGGATGGAGGTAAAATCTTTTGATCTTAGTGTCTTCTTAGAACTACAACAAAAATAAAGTGTTCTGTAAAGAACGAAACAACATTAGATCATTAGAGTAGAGGCTAGCTAATAATGAAATCATTTTAGCTAATGCCCAAGAAAATGTTATCACCTTAGAGGCTAGTTTAGCTACTTCTGAGGCTAAAGTTAGTGCTATGACCACGAGTCTGAATGCCTACTAGCAACCCAAGAGTACCTCTATAGATCATCAAAAGGCTATAAAGGACTTGGAAGATAGGCTAGAAAATAATTATCAAAGTTCCCTCATAAACTTTCAAGAGAAAGGCAGTCTCATGTGTCAGCTTGAAGTAGCACATGACAGATTTGCAGATCGTGATTCAAATATAGAAAAGCTTAAAACTCAAGTTTCTAAACTCAAAACTAGTTAGAGAATAAGTAAAAATGAACGGATTACAAAAACAAGCTAGTACAACCTGATGTCTGATAAACGTAAGCAATTATACTCTTAGATCAAATGTCTAGAGGATATTCTTACAAAAAGATGACAAACGGAACAAATCATCTTCTTAAACAAGCGTAAGGACACGAGATTTTACAATCTCGGTGAAGGCTTGGAATACACAGAACCTCGTTAGGTCCATAAGAAGACACCCTTACTACTTTATGACGTTAGGTTTCTCGAGTTAAACATGTCTCATCTAATGCCCTTCACTAGAGCATAAAAAATACAGGCAAAAGAAAAAAAGATGAAAAAGTAAGGGCCGAGATCCTGTTTCATTCGCATAACTAAACGATAGTTACAAGACGAGGGAAATCACCCAGTCTACGGACTATTCTCCCATCAGCGCATCCTCAACCAAAGCCACATCAATCGGGGAAGAAACTTCTAGTGCTAAATTTAATACTTCTAGCGTTTATATCCCGGTGAGAACCTGTGAAATATATGTTTTACGCTCATCTTTAGAGTATGAAAGAAATAACTTTCAAAGGGAGAAGGAGGAATTATTAAGAAAGATCTAATTACTTGAGAGATGCCCCGACACGAACAAAACTTCGACCTCAGAACCCGTTCTTCCAGCCAATCCCCAAAATAATGCCCCACCCAAGATAGACAAACAGAAAAGCAGGCTATCTATTTTAAAAATATCTCAACTAACTCATCTTTACATGTGCTCACATGCAAGAATCTAAGTAACGAAGGAAAGAATAAAAGCCGAGGGATTCGAAAGGAGGACACTACTCTTTCTTCTAAAATAAGAAGCTACCTTATCTTTAATCCACTCTTTTGTGTCGTTGAACTCGTGTGGTTCAGAATGTGTTTCTTTGTTTTCTTCTGTTTTCTAATTCTGGGCATGTAAAGACTGTTATGCACTCTAATTCCTATGATGGTCATTGTGAAGTTAATTCCTCTAATTTTCGTCGTAGGAATATAACTGCCAACAAAACCAAAGACAATGTACGCTCCTCTCTTAGTGTCGTTCTAAACCATACAAGAACAAATAACGTACCTCAAAAGAGTCAAAACACTCTAAGACTAAAGCCAATGCTAAAGTCTTAGAAACTAAGCCAAATTTGGGCGATTAAGCAAGAATTAGCATCAAACATTAATCTATTTTACCCATTAGGAATTAAAAAGATATGAGTTCCTAAGTTGAAAGATGAACAACGCAATATGCCTAAAGCTGACTTAGAACCCAAATCTAAAATTAGTGCATGCAAATCATCATCTGCAAATAAGGGAGGACCCGTCCTAAAATGGATACCTAAATGTCCTTAACCTGTGTTGCAAATCCATAATGTGTGGTACCTGGATTCCGGTTGCTCCACACAAATAACTGGAAGAAACGAATTGTTGAGCAAAGACACCGAGATATTGGGAGGAAAAATGCGTTTTGGGAACAATCACTCCGCTCATATTTTAGGCCACGGAGATTTAATCAACGACAACCTCACAATAAAGGACGTCTCTTACGTAAACGGTCTCAACCACAATCTCTTCAGCATGGGGCAATTTTGCGATCGTAGACTGAAAATCAACTTCAAAGCTGAAGGATGCCGTATTTGTGATGAGAATGGAAAGGAACTACTCACCAGAACCAGGGAATCCAATCTCTACACGATAAACCTGACGATTGTTCGACGTACAGCGGCAGTATGTCTGATGTCAAAGGCATCAACGCTTGTATCACCTCAACTTCGAGACGCTGAATAAACTGCAAAAAAAGCTAGTCACTGGACTACTAGCTTTGAAGTAGCACAAGGAGCACTTGTACACTTCTTGTGAGATGGGGACCATGAAGAGAGCGTCCCACCAATCGAAGCAAATCGCCTTAACCTCTCGACCACTTGAGCTAGTTCACATGGATCTCTGTACTCCGAGGAGAATTGAGAGCATGAATGGACGCAAATATGTCCTTGTGATTGTGGACGACTTCTCTCGCTACATGTGGACAAGATTATTGCGAACGAAGGTTGAGACACCTGATTTTATAATCGCCTTTGTGAAGACAACTCATATTCTGCTAAACTAAACTATCGAAGTGATCTGCACGAACAATGACACTGAGTTGAAGAATAAACTGCTTAGTGACTTCTACCAATCATTCGGAATTTCCTAGCAATTCTCGGCTGCTAAGACTGCAGAACAAAATGTAGTAGTAGAAAGAAGGAATATGACCCTCGTTTAAGCAGCTCGTACTTTGTTGACAATGCATGCTACACCCAAAATAGGACTAGAATTAACAAGCGTTTTAGGAGGACTCCATAGGAATTAATCAACCAACGGGTCCCGAATATAGGCTTCCTTCGAGTCTTCGGATGCAAGTGCTTCGTTGCAAATCATATAGAAGATCGATGCAAGTTCGATGCTAAGGCTCTCAAAGCCATATTAATAGTGTACTCTACAACTTCCAAAGCATATCGAGTCTACCTTAAAATAGGAGAACAAACATGGAAAGCACAAACGTCACATTCGACGAAACGCCGACAATGGCTTCTGGATACATTAGTCCATAACCCGGGCTAATTAGAGTTTGGAAAAAGATCAACACAGTTCTACACACGTGGAATGGACAACCACTTCAGAGATTTATAAAGACGAACACGTATATTCGAACACTTCTACTCTGCTCATCGTCTACAAATGACCCTTTCACAACTCATTCCCGACAGTGACGCATCGGAACCACAAGTAGGACAAACAACTGTGGCTGATGTAGGATCTTCACCTCAAATTACTTAAACTGCAAATGAAGAAAACGAGACAAATCATGGGAATGAGGATGACATAACAACCCGGATAGAGATCTCCAATATCAAAATCGACTTGGCCAATCCACCTCAAACTATAGAGCTCTAAACCTCCACTGACTTGGAATATGTGGACCCACTCAATGATAAAAATGTTGTGCAACCTCTACCCCATGAAAGAAAGTGGACACAAGCTCATCCTACGGATTAGATAATCAGAGATTTGAACCAAGGCGTAAGCAGACGCGCATCAACGGCCCACAAAGGTCTATTTACAAGCTTTCTTAGTCAGAAAGAACCAACCAAGATTGTCGAGGCATTAGCCGACTCTGACTAGATAACGAAAATGCAAGAAGATATCCATCAGTTCGAGCGGCTGAAGGTTTGGAGATTAGTTCGAGACCCAAAGAAAAAACCATTATCGGTACCGAATGTGTTTTGAAACACAAGAAGGATGAGGATGGTGTCATCATCAGAAACAAGGCTCAATTAGTGGCTAAGAGTTACAACAAACAAGAAGGGAATGATTACGACGAGACCTTTACACATGTTTCCCAAATCGAAGCAATAAGACTCGTCCATGACTACGCTGCCCACAAGAACTTCACCTTGTATCAAACGGATGTCAAGATGGCTTTCTTGAACGTCGTCTTGAAAGAAGAAGTCTACGCTGCTCGGCCTGAAGGTTTCATAATTAAAGCTCATCCTGACTATGTCTACTACCTAGACAAGGCTCTGTATGGACTAAAACAAGCCCGAGCTTGGTACGACGTCCTATCAGACTTCTGTTCAAGTCGGACTTCACAAAAGGGAAGGTCGATACCACACTCTTCATCCGAAGACATGTGAAAGATATTCTCCTAATCCAAGTACATTGTTGATATCGTATTCTGGTCTACGAATCCAAAGTTGTGCAAGAATTTTGGCGACCCCGTGAAGGCTAAATTCGAGATGAGCATGAGGAAGCTTAACATCTTACTCGGATTACAAATCAAGCAACTCTCGGATGGAATCTTCATAAGCCAGTTAAAATTTATCCATGACATCTTGAGGAATTACGGCATGGATACATGCCCCTCGAAGAGCACGTCAATGTCCACTACTTGCAAGCTTGACTCGGATGTCGTCGGGAGACCAGACAACCAAACGACGTATAGAGTGATTATCGGCTCATTGCTCTACCTTACCGCAAGTAGGGCCGACTTCATGTTCTCCACATGTCTGTGTGCCCGCTTTCAAGCTAATCTGAAGGACTCACACATGATCGTCGTGAAGAGGGTCATGAAATATCTCAAATGGACACAAATGCTCGGACTATGGTACCCTAAAAACTATGGCTTCAATTTAATTGGTTACACTGACGCAGATTATGCTGGGTGTAGAATGGACATTAAAAGCACCTCCGATGGCGTGCAATTCTTAGGTGACAAACTGGTAAGTTGGTTATCCAAGAAACAGAATTGCGTTTCAACCTCCACTGCCGAGGCGGGTCATTGCCGCTAGCTGTTGCTCTCAAATCATGTAGATGCGCACGCAATGATGGGACTATGGATTTGATCTAAATAACATACATACTTATAGTGACTCTAAGAGTGTAATAGCTATAACATGCAATCAGGTACACCACTCACGCACCAAACACATAGACCTTAGTTATCACTTTATGAAAGATCATGTGGAAAAGGGGAAAATTGATATGTACTTTATTTTCACCGCGTTACAGCTAGCCGGCTTATTTACAATGGCTTTGGATGAAAAACTTGTTTCTAAGTTAGGTATGCTGAACCTTGACTCTTGATCAATTGTACCTCAACATTCCTTTATATTGGAAATTTTTATACTATGTGCATATATTTAGGGAGAGTAATTTCTATAAACTTGAGGGGGAACAATAATTATTTAATTAATGGAGAACTACCTTTAGGCGGTGTTTGTTTTGGGGTGATCATCCAAAACATCATGGTGATTCCGTGATCACCTCCTCATCACCGCATTTGTTTAGGGGGGTGATCCAAACGGGGTGATATTCCAATTTTTTTATCATCCCCAAAAAGCATGGTGATCCTCCATCACCGTGATGGGGTGATGTCTCCAATTTTATTTTGGACAAAATTACCCCTTATTTCTTAAGATTAATTCTTTATATACCATTATTCTTATTTTTAATTTCATAACTAAAATAGTTAAATCTTAAAAAATATGTTTAATGCCAAAATAGTAAAGAATTTTATTGAAAAATTATATATAATAAACTTATAATTAATACTTGATTTAAATATATATGTTTAAATATTAAAAAATAAAAGATTTTATATTAAAGAATTATATAAAATACTTATAATTATTGGTTAAAAACTTATTGAAAACATTAGTCATTATCCCATAAAATATCACATCAAAATGAACATAGTAACCCCGTTTAGCTATATACATAGGGTTAAATATGACGTTTACGCAGCATCACCCCACACATCACTATGACAAACAAACAAAATATTTCAATAACATCTTTATATGCAAAATAAAATATCACTCCAAAACAAACACGGTGATGAGATATCACCTTGATCCACATTACGGTGATACTCACATCACGTTGATGTGAGTATCACCGTGATGTCGATCACCGCAAACAAACACACCCTTAAATTGTTTCATGGGGGAGCAGTTATTGAATTGTGAAGGGAGAGTGAAGATATTAGTATGATATTCATATTTTTATCTTTATCTGATTTTTATAGATATATATATAGAATTTTTTCTCTACTAAAGTTTTTGCACTACTAGATTTTCGCTAGTGGATTTTCGCATCCATGTATTGAAAAAAGGTACAGAAAAATACCTCACTTACGAAAATCAGCCCTTACGAAAAGCTATCGCGAAAACCTCAAACGCCGAAACAACCCATCTCTGAAATCATTCCACTTTTCGGCAAATTAAGGGTAGTACACCCATGATTATTTACGTTTTTTATAATTCCGCATGATTACACTCGTAATTGACCCCGATTTCATACATTTTCATCATAAGAAATCGGTTTTGAAACCCTCGTCTTTTTGCAGAAAATTGCCCTTCGAATGCTCTTTAAATAGGGGTTAATATGGCTTTTAGTCGCATTTTTTAAGTTTCAGATTACCCTTAATCGAAGTTCTGTGTTTATTTTTTTTAAAATTTCGCAACTAAGTTTTGTTTTTGGCAATAAAAGCTAGCTTTCATGTTTTGAAGTTCGTAGTTTAAAAAATCCCCGATTTTTGGAAGTCGGTGCGAAAATACTCGATTTGCTCAGGACGCTGAGAAAATCGGGGTTCTTTAAAATATAGACTTTGACCCAAATTCTTTTAGAAAAATAGACTCTTTGACGTTTTTTTGGGTCAATAGACTCCACTTATCATTAGCGTTACAGATATATTTAATTAATTTTTGAATTAGAAAAAACAAAAAGAAAGACGAAAATCCAACGCAAAAAGAGAATAAAATAAAAAAAGAAAAGGAAAATGCATTAACGTCATGGCCAACGACCCGCCTGTTCCTTGTTCATTAACGACACTGTATGTGTACAAAGGTCCCGTGATTTTATGTGTACGGGTCCCCTGTAAAATGTGAACGGGTCCCATCCTCTATCACAACACAATGTTCACATTTTACAAGGGACCCGTGGGACCCGTATAAAATACTTAGTAATTTAACGATTTCTTGTATAAAAATTATTTCCTGCAATAATTTTTTACATAAATTGTAGGTGATCACCATGACCATCACAAACATCATATTCCAATTTGGTGGTAGATTACTGATTACTAGGAATTATACGTCGAGATGATGTCCACAATCGAGAAGTATATGACAATCAATCATAGTCAATGAGGATACATGCACGATAGACGTGAACGACGGGATAGTAACTGTATTGTCGTTTCTAAACGACAATGTGAAAATGACGTTAAGCTATGTGCCTAATGTAGTGCAGAATATCCACGACCTATCTGCATTGAAAACGATTACGCTTTATGTGCATACCTTTGTTTGGTGGACCATAATCAAGACGTGTGCTTCATCGTGAGGTCGAGCCCTGTGCCATAAAGCTCCCCTTAAAGTCATGTATAGTGCCAGTGATGCTCCCATTGAACTCCGGTGTAGTGCATCTGATGCCCCCGTTGAACCACTAATGATCCTCCTGCTCGTAATGATTCTACGAACAATAATATCTGTATTATAGCATTTAGCGATGAAAATGCCATCCTCCAGCCCGTTGAAGAGGAGCACACTGAACAACTAGAGGAACAACATGTTTCTACCGATGGCTAGTAGATGAACCCGAGCCACCTGCTCAAACGCGTTGCCGCGAACAAACTCCCGCACGAAGCGAAGACATGACGATCCCGATGGTCTTGATCGTCATGAGGGCGAGAAACGACAAAGGACAACATGAAGCGGCCGTGGTCAGAGTCGAGAGAAGCCTTCCTCGACTCGTGAAGATGGAGGTCCATCCACCAACACACCAACCACACAACCCACTAACACCCGCCAACAAACAACCACCATATCCACCACATCCCACACACAAACACTACCTCCATCTCCCAAAAGTCCAAACCCAATCCTAACCTCCAACATCCAAAATCAACCTGAAGTAGTCGTCTACGGTCCACATGCAATTGTAGATGATTACATTTTAAACGAGAAGTGGCTGACGCATTGGGAACCAGAGGAAGCTTTAGAAGCCAGATTTCCCAACGTCAGATACTTCCTACAACAAGTTTCGGTAGATTTGGTGCTGCTTGAAGATGAAGAACTTCAAGAAGGCGAGAACTACAACTCTGAGCTCCCTGAACTGCCAGAGATGATTAGGTGCGGCATATCAAGTTCCGCACCGCACACGACCTTCAAATAGCCGTAGAAAACAACATGAAGAAGGTCAAAATGGAGTTGCGGCTCATGAAAGGCTTCTCGCTCAACGGAATCCAATATTCGGAAACCACACCTCATTACGTGCATACCTTTGTTTTGGTGGACAACAATTAAGACATGTGCTTCATGTTGAGGTCGAGCGCTGTGCTAAAACAACATTAAGAAGGTCAACATGGAGTCGCGGCTCATAAAAGCCTTCCCGCTCAACGGAATCCAATATACGTGCATACCTTTGTTTTGGTGGACAACAATTAAGACATGTGCTTCATGTTGAGGTCGAGCACTGTGCTATAAAGCTCCCCTTAAAGTCATGTGTAGTGCCAGCGATGCTCCAAATGAACTCCGGTGTAGTGCCTCTGATGCTCCCGTTGAACCACTAATGATCCTCATGCTCGTAATGATTCTACAAACAATAATATCTGTATTATAGCATTTTGCGATGAAAATGCCATCTCCAGCCCATTAAAGAGGAGCCCACTGAATAACTAAAGGAACAACATGTTTCTCAAGAAGTGCATCTCATACGATTTGAGGAACATCATGGGTATTTCGAAAGGGATCAATACAACAATGATGTTGAAGAGGATGGCTAGGAGAATGACGCATTAGCAGCTGATCATGATGATACATATGCTTTTACTGATGCTTTTAGTTTATATATTAGCCAAGAATTTCAGAACAAGGCTGTAGTGCAGACTGAGGTGCTGAAAGTTGCGTTAAAGGTATCGTTCGAGTTATAAGCGGTAAACTCAAACACAAAGTTGTATGGGGTTCGTTGCGTAAACGATCAATGTTCTTGGCACATTCGAGTTACAAAAAATAAAGACTCGCCGATTTTCTCCATTCAAACGTATTGTAATAGACAGATATGTGATTTATCTCATTAACGCCAGAGACACTGACACGGTAGTTCTTCTGTGGTATCGAGTATGTTAGTTGAAAACTTCACAGGTGCAAAGGATTTGAGAGGTAAGCAACTTGCACATTAAGGGTTGATCAAAATAGGGATAACTATTTCAGTTTGCTACCGGCATAGTTAGAAGCCGTGAAGAGAGCAGACAAGGGTAGTATCACATATTGGGAGGCCGCTGACAAGAACAGATTTAGATATCTTTTCTTAGCATTTGACACATGTATTATGGGATTTGCATACACGTGAAGGGTTTTTTTAAAATTGAAGTACAAAGGTGTTATGCTCGTAGCTACAACACAAGATGACAATTACCATAGGTATCTTATATCTTGGGGCATTAGTGATGTGGAGTTCACAGAATCTTGGTCTTGGTTTCTGATGAAAATGCAGGAGGGCGACTCGGATGATCTAGTTATATTTTCCGATAGACACCCTAGAATAATAAACGTCGTTGAATATGTCTTCCAAAACGCATTTCATGGATTTTTTGCATGGCACGTTAAACATAATATCAAGACTCGAAGCCAGAAAGAAAAGGTGCGGGCGATTTATTTTTGCATGTGGCGCATGTGTACACTACGAGTGAGTGTGATTCTAAGTTGGGATTATGGAAGGCAGGTATAAAGAAGTCTGCTTTGGCTCTTAAACGCTCCCCCTCGGTATATTCACCAGGAACTTTAAGTCTTCTGGTTGCGGTATAGGAGGATTGTTTGTGGCATCTCCTTCTTGGATTAGCCAGAATTGAGCTGGACCTTCTTGAAGTGACGCGATCAAATTTATGGTTTGATCTTTCGATTCCAAGAAGTTCAAGAACCGGCTTCTCCATACCGTGTATTCGCCTCTTCGGCGCACGTCATTTCCAAGTGAGTAAGCATCCATTTTTGTTGATTGATAGGATCATCGTGAAGGTTTGGAACTAATGAAAAATGCTTCACAAGTGAGAAACTTAGGTAGAAATATTTGATTCGTACTTAAACAATTTCCTTTTTGAACCTATGATCCGGTCGTGAAAGAGAAATTGTTATGTTTTCGAAAATATTTGGTAATGAAAAATTGATACTTCAAGATTTGTTAAAGAATTTCGAATTATTCATCAAAAATATTGAGTATCAAAATTGATAGTTCGGAGACAAATATTTTTCGTAAGTTTTGAAGTTCACAATTTTTGATTTCCTTTTAAATGCTGTGGTTGAAATGTTTTTCGAGCAATAAAGTTTTTCGATTTAAAAATATTAAGCTTTTTAATCGAAAAAGTTTTTCGAACGTTTAAGGATTTAGTTATATTTTATCGAAAAATATTTTTCGGAAAAAAATGTTGAAAAGATGATCTTATCGAAAAATATTTTGTCGAAAGACTATGTTGATCACAAAAACTCTTATCGAATAACTTGTAATCGAAAAATTACTAGTGATCGCAAAACTTTGTTTTAGTTTGACTCAAATTGTTGACTGTAAGATTTTTCGATGGAATATTTTTCGATCGAAAATATGTTTTCCCTGATTTTGGATCGAAAAAATTTATTCGCTCGATAAATGTATTTATATATGAATCGAAAAACTAATTATTGAAATAATGTTTTTCGAGTCTTAATGTTGAGTAAAACGTTCGAAAATAGTGTTTGTCGTCGAAATATTTCTCGGCTGCAAACTTGGTCGAAAAATATTTTCGATTCAAGTTTTTCGATCGAAGAACTGATCGAATAACAGTTAAGTTCAATGTAACAGTGAAAATTCCAGATTCAATCGAGATGTTCAATTTAGACGATGAAATTCTGGATAATCACTCGTTTAACAGTTCTAAATATGAACAAACACAGAATCAACCACGTTTAATAGCAAACTATATCGAGATTTAAGAAAATCAGATTGGACTCAAAACTTGATCGCAAACTCAAAAATCGATCTAAATCGAAAATCTGAATTATTATTACGTTCTAAGCGATTGAAATCAGTACGTAAATCAATCCTAACATATAATCTATCACTTAATCAGCAAACTCAACAACAAAATTCGCACAGTTAAGTATATTGATCAAAATATAAGTCACGTGAGTTTTTTCGATCGAAAAATCTGGAAAATTATTTTGATCTGAAAATTGCGAATTCTGTTCAAAATCAATCACGATTTGCTCTGATACCAATTGTTAGTTCCTGATTCATCAATCAACAAGCAATCTAAGCACGAATTCTCGGTATTCAAGTAAGAAATCTTACGATATATGATCGGTCGAATATCCGCGTTGAAGATCTTGAGAGAGGTTGTTAGCTTTTCCGAGTTTCTCGAGCGTGATCTCTCGTTTAAAATATGAATTCGATACTTGTGTTTTCTGAATAATAAACCTTGTATTAACTTTGATAGTGTACATCATATTTATACCTATATTTAAACTATAATTACTTTTAAGTCCTACACTATCAAAACTTCTAATTACGCCCCTAATTACAATGATAATGAAATAATAAAGCACAATTCTAATATTTTCTTCATGTTCTTCATTGGAGATATTAGACTGAGGTAACAAATCTCATATTTCCATTCGAATATTTAGAATTCATGCATAAGATTTACAGTAGTTGATAGTCTAGGACCTAACAATTGGTATCAGAGCAGCTCGTAATTGTTTTGGGTTGAATTTCGTTGTTTTTAGATAGAATTATGTTCGTTTTTTTTTTCGTTCGAATATGCGCGCGACAATGGAAACTTGATCTCTGTGCTGATTTCTGTGAAATTTGTTGTTGATACTGATGCGAAAGTGTTTGATTACATGTAAGGAATGAATCGCGTACTGATTTCCATCATTTAGAACATCGAATTTTTTTGATTTTTTTATTCAGTTATATTTCACTGTTTGCGATTACAGTTTGAAAACAATTCGATTTTCAACAAAATTGATTGATTTTTCTTTAAAACGTGTTTAATCTGTTTGTTCTTGTTCGGTACACAAATTCAAGTGATTATTCAGAATTTTAGTGTTTAATTTGATGTTTCTCAGTTGAATTTGTGTAATTCTGTTCGATTAAACTCTGCTTTTCGTTCTTCGATCGAAAATTTGGTTCGAAAAACTTTTCGAATATTTCATTGTTGAGTTTTCGAGTAGTTCTCTACCGCAAAAGTTTTTCGACAATTTCACTATTTTTGCTAGATTCACTCCTTTATCAACGCGAAAAAACTCTATTTTCTATTAATAGTTTTTCGGTCCACACACAGCATAATCTATTTCGAGTGTAACTAAGCGTAAAATTATACAAAAAATACTGTTTTCGCTATATCCATATTCACTTTTGACAGGAAAATCCTATTTTTCGATTACAAGTTTCCGATCTCAAGCTTTTCTGTCTCAAGTTTTTCGATTGTCTTAATTCCCGAGTCCAATTAGCGAAAAATTATATCCCCATCGAATATTTCGCACTCAAATAAGTTTAGTCAAATAATCGAGTCAAACTTCTCGAATTTTTTTAAGTCTTAGATTTTCGATCATTCTAATTTTTCGATGACAAATTTTTCGATTAAATTTTTGCGATCAACAAATTTTTGATAAACCATTTTTTGACATGTTTTACTAAAACATTTCTATAAACACTATCGAAAATCATCTACTTTCGAAAAATACTCTCGCATAACATTTTCCAGTCGAAAATAATTTTCGATACACATCATTCGAAAAATCTGTACTTACGAAAATCATTTTCGATAAGAGGTTTTTTAAAAAAAATTGGATAGAAGTCCCGTTGCTCCACCGACATCATCTGAAGCAACAACAGGCCAACCCACCGAAGTGGTGCCTTCTAGTTGACAATGGGCGACTTAAGTTGTCCCGGTCTCATAAATCTTATTATAGGCGGCACGTCAAAAATCTACTCTGACGTTGTGAACAATGGAACGCCTACTTGGCTCCATTCCGGAGGTGTCACTATTCGTGACGGAGGAACGCTTACATGAAGCTTTCTCTATTCGAAGATTGTTTATTGGAGAGAGTACGACAAGCCATTGAGACTTTCTGACGAGATATCGGGAAAACACCAGTCACAAATGCCACTCCGTCCGAACCTATCCCTTCACCACCACGAACCACCATCATCACCCCAATCACACCCATAGTCACCACCCCAACCCGATCTCCCACCCTTATAAATCCATATACCATCACAATCACCAAACTTCATGATATCCTCATCTCTCGTCTCTTAGCCATCGAAGAGAGGACCCCAACAGAAGAGAATCTCTATCGACGATTAGTCGATGACCCCGACCCGCCTGCTCGGACGAGCTGCAGCGAACAGGCTCCCGCACCAAACGGCGACATGACGAACTTGACGATCAGGATCGCCCTGAGGGGGAGAAGCGACAGAAGACAACAAATCGCAGTCGCGAACAATGACGAGACAAGACTCCATCAACTCCTGAAGCTAGAGGCACGTCAACAAATCCACCAACATTATCCACACAAAGACCTATCACCCGCTCAGAAACGACCACCACGCCCCGCACCCACACACCACTTAGCCTACTATACTTGACACCTCCGCCTCCCAAAAGTCCAAACTCCATTCCAACCTCAGACTCTACGCTCAAAGATCAACCAGAAGCCGCAACAGTCAACTACGATCCTCACGCCATTGTAGATGACTACATCCTAAGCGAGAAATGGTTGATGCACTGTAAACCAGAGGAAGCTGCTCATGCTCCACTGTCCAATGTCAGATATTTTCTGCAACAGGCTTCAGTTGATCTAGTTCTGCTCGAAGACGAAGAGCTTCAAGAAGGTGAGAACTAAAATGGCGAACTCCCACATCTACCAGAAGTGCTAAGACATCGAGCTTACACCCCTCCACGTTTATCAAAGGCGACCGTCCGAGTCGAGACACAATGGGAGAATGTTCGGATCGAAGTGTCCTTCCTCGAAGATGTACGGAAGCAGATCTGGACACAGAACAAAATGAAGAAGCTGATCGAGCTGAAGCTCCGGAGGATTTCTCATTGGGAAGAGCGGAAGAAGATAGAACACCGATTCATGCTAACCCACCTCGGTCCAGATCGGAGAGGCATCCCAAGAGATAAACTAAGAAGAGACTTCAGGGACAAGCCACCGAGCTTCCAACTCTTGGGAGTCTCACACCCAATAGGTCCTTATCTAACTCCGATATACACGATCGAGCGGGCAAATCACTCTCGAGAAGATATAGACGATAGTTGTCTACCCCACCTTCCACCGGACGAGGTCTACCTTCTATTCTAGATGTACAAGAAAAAGTTCCAGACGCCTGCAGGGTACATCAAAAAGGAAGGGCTCGAGAGCTTAAAGAGGTTCATGGTGCGACAGATCAAGTATTATACCGGACACGACCTTCAGATTGCATTGGAGAACAATAGAAGGTCAACATGGACTCTCCGCTCATGAAAGGTTTCCCGGTCAACGACTTCCCGGAAAACTACATCTTCAACAAGCCAGGCCTCGTTATCACTTATCACAACCCAGTCATTGAAAAGATGAGAGTGATGAAGAAGTCAGTAGTGCACAAGGTCTGCGATGGGACGTTGGTGCTAATAAAGAAGAACATTGAAAGGAGATTGGGAGAGATCGATGGGACTACCATCTTCGAGGACTTTGGAGAAGAAGAAGCCCCGCTCCTGAGTGAGCTTCTCAGAGCTATTGAGGAAAGGATAGAATTGAGGGATATTGTACGTCATTATGAGACATCATTGGGATTGCGGAAGTCATTCTACGCCCGACAATGATAAACAGAGCTTAAGAGCAAACTAGCACAAAGGGGGAGGTTGGAGAAGATATTTTAATTGTGCTCTTTTATTAGTTATTCATGTAAATAAGGGCATCGTTTCTATATTAAATAGTGTAGGACTTAATCGTATAATGCAAAGTAGATGTGTATAAATACCAATGTACACTATTGAACGAGAAAGTTAAGAAGAAAAATCTGAAAGGCTTGCAATTTAATTTCTAGAGAGAGAAACACACAAATACTTTCTCACACTAAAAGCTTTTCTCTCATGTTATTCATTGGAGATATTCGACGGAGGTAACAAATCTCAGATTTCCATTTGAATATGTAGAATCCATGTCTAGGATTTACTGTAGTTGATAATCAAGGACCTAACCTTCGCCTTCGCCCGTGCCTTCCACGGTTGCCACTACAACCACTACAATCCGAACTAACCTCGTAGGTTCAGGAGTCAATGTGTACTATTTCCGGGTAGAATTGTCACATCTAGTCCATTAGCGCAATCAGAACCTCTCATCATCAATTCATCTGTCTCCCAACTTAGTCGTAAACTTAGGAATCCATTTAGGTGGATTTGACACGGATATTACGTTTCAGCGCGGTTGAATGTGTGTTTCGGAGAAGATTGAAAAATTTTCTTCGAGGCCAGTCACATAAGTTTTTTTTTAGACTTAACATTGACTCGATATTTTATGTAGGAATAAGAACATATAGAATTATAAGCATCATTAGTAGATGATATGTTTTTCCTACCTGAAAAATCCACACGGTTCACATCATAATGATGGATATTGCAAGCTTGAGAAGTTCGATTGCTTGAGCGAGAGAGGGAAAATCTCCTTTAAAAGCTTATAGGAGCGGGAGAGGGAAAACCTTTAACTTTTTGTCCTTTATTTTGAAAAATAATGTTGATTTCCCTTTCGTCTACCTATTTGACTTTAGTTCCTTAGAAGTATTAAGCTTTATGCTTTTACTTAACTTTTCAGCTCATGTTACCGTGGACTTAGAAGTCGTCACGGGTGACTTATAATGTGTATTAGTGGGCTTAGTTGTAGGAACTAAGGTTGGCTTCACATGTTTATAAGCTTTATCTTTAGAAAGAGCACATACAATTGTGCCTCTATTCGGGGGATTTTTGAGATTTGAAATCTCCTCTATAAGCTTTTGCTTTCCGCTCGAAAACCTATTATTTTTTATTCCAGAGATGCGTTTAATTCAGCTATTTTACTAATAATCTCTCGAATTTTCCAACAAGAAATAGGTTTTCCATAATGTAAATTACGTTCCCTGTTGGACGCTAAGTCTTTAGAGGAATTTTGGTCCGTTTAACCTTGCTTCGAAATTTACTGTGTTCCCTGTTGGACGCTAATGTCCTCTTAATTTTTAACTTTGGAGTGTAATTTACTGCGTTCCTCAAATAAAAGATAAAACTGCACCTCAAATTGTTCAAATCAGTCACAATTTTATTGCGTTCACTAACTTGTTGGACTATTTGTTAGTCACATTTTTTAGACTATTTGTTAGTTCACTAATTTGAGCTTTCAATTTTATTTCCTAAGATTCAAGGTTAGGGATTTTTGCACGCGCATTATCTAAATGGCATGTAATATGTCCCTCTTTCTTCTAAACTCATGGCTAAGCATTTGTAATTATTATCTAGTCTACTTCCTAACTCACTTATAGTCTTTTCATGACTTATAACCTGAGTTTACTTTAGTTTAGAGGAATTTAGACTCTTAGTTAGTTCGCTAACGTTAGTTTCGGAAATATCTAATTTAATTTTTTTTAAATTTTAGATGGATATGTGGTCGTTAACGCATTGTGTAGATTTGAAATTTTTTGGCTTTTGAAGACTTCAGTGCCAAAAAGTTTGGTGTGTGAAGGAATTCGTGAAGTTTCGAAAACTTTTAGGGTCGAAAACTTTTTGATGTGTACCTAAAACTTTTGAAGTGATGTCGAAGTCTTCGAAAAATTTTACGAAAAATATTTTCTATAAAGTGCCAAAGGATTTGCGAAAACTAAAGAAATTGGCTTCTAGAAATTCCGTATTGAAAAATTTTGATTGAAGAAAAGTGTTGTGAAGTTTTGAAAATTTTAGATACCGAATCTTTTTCGTGTGTACCGAATGTCGAAGACTTCTTAAGAATACCAAAATTTTCTTATTATGTGCCACAGGATTTTGGTTTCGAACGTTATTTTTCGGTGAATATGGGACGAAAAATCACTGAGCATTAAATGCAAAGCTGCAGTGAGTACTGAAGTGAGAGAGACAATTACCCAAAGTACCAAAAATCAGTACTGAGACACATAGCAGACAATGGATGCATCAGAACCCAAAAAGAGAAAGGAAGTTAATGCTGCTAAAGCCAATTCTAATGCTTAAGCCACAACATCTTTTTTCAAGGGCGAGCACTATAAATAGCCAAAGAGTTGTGAAAAGAATACAAAACAATTCAACAAAACACAAGCAAAGAGCAAACTTGAGAGTTGTCAAATCTGTGTATTCTTTAGTTACTTGAGATCTTAGATCATCTTGTAATCAACTTACTGTAAAAAGCAGTTGTGAGTGTAGAAGTATAAGCTCGACGTAGTTGCGGGTCGTACTTGTGTAAAGTAAGCCATACTTCTAAGCGTACATTCCTTAAGGGAAGAAGGGGAGACATATGATTTCATTAACACTCCGAACTTCCATAAACAAAACAACGTGTGTACTCCTTACAAACAAACACAAACACCATCACACACCGATACTAAATAGTGATCACTTTTGCGTTACAACTTTAAGATTGAGAGAAAATAAGTGAGGACCGAAACACACTCAGAGTACCGAATAAAAACGTTACTCACAATTAGACGAAAAACCAAAAATCTATAAGTGTTCATTCACCCACCCCCCCCCCCCGAACACTTATCCTAACGGTCCCAATCCTATCAACGATACATCCCACACAAAGAAAATAGGTGCGGAGAAACAAAAGGACGGTGGAATTTCTTCTGTTCACAAGAAACTTCTAGGTCCAAGAGACAGATTCTAGCGGAGCAGCTCGACAAAACTCAATTCGAGTTGGGATTTCAATCCAAAGAAGAATTGGTTGTCGATATCGACACATGTATTTTCGATAGTTTCAGCGTTAAAGGAATTGAAAAGTTGAGCTGCAGGTGATGTTAGGAATATTTTGTTTTTGTAGTGTCCTTAATTTATTATAAGTCTTTGGGTCTATTTTGTAATTAGTTAGATTGTAGTTGATTTTGGGCCGCTACGTAAATATTATATAAATTAGGTCATAGGCCTTAATATACCAACTCATGTTGTATATTTTACCCATTTAGAGTTTTAATCAAAAGAAATTAGTAGCAAGCCACCTTGAACTTTCCAAAATAGGAAACATGCACAAATACACAATACAAGGTGTTTTTCGATTTCTAAGCTTAAAAGCTATCTTTTGATCCTTATTTGGTAGAAAAACGGACCAACAAGTGGTA
Organism: Linderniella brevidens; assembly: GCA_004919715.1. Taxonomy (NCBI): domain Eukaryota; kingdom Viridiplantae; phylum Streptophyta; class Magnoliopsida; order Lamiales; family Linderniaceae; genus Linderniella; species Linderniella brevidens. Next base: position 16,095,074 of record SWDC01000153.1, read on the forward strand.
TCAGAGCCTAACGTGATTGATCAAAATGATTTGAAGCTAGTTTCGTTCGATTCAAATATGATTTAAAAGAGTTTTTGGATAAACTTCATTTTCGATTTTTTCATGTTCATTTGGGTGTTTTTGAACTGTTTCTACTGTTTTTATCCCCTTAAGAGATTGATAAATCGTTTATGAGTGATTTTTTACTCTTTTGCATCGATTTCAGTCAAGTTTGGGTAAGATTTGAGCCAAAATCGAGTATGAAACTCGTCTTTTCCGTCACAATTTTGATTTTTCAGGTAGATGAATGTAACAATGCTCAGAAATTCGGCTCATCTCCCCGAAAATTATGCAACACATCAAAAATTAGTCTAGTTAAATTAATTTTTTGGCAAGTAAGACCTGAAATTGCCTGATTTTCAAAACATTCGGCGAAATTCAGAATTCAGCTAGAGTTACCCGAATTTCGAAATTCGAATAGGATTACCCGATTTTTCAAAACTCGGCTAAGATTATTGGATATTTAAATATTAGGTTAGGATTACCCGATTTTTAACTTTCGGCCAGAAATACACGATTTTCAAATTTTGGGCAGGATTACCCCGCCTACATTACTCGCATTTTTGCGTCTTAACCGAATATCTTCTGAATATTATCAATTCTCGGACAGATTTTCCCGACAATGCACGTATATAACCCGAATTTCATACTTATCCGATTTTCAAAGTGTGTTTAACGAATTTCGACTCAAATATTGACCGAAAGTCATCACACGAGATTCACAATTCTCGCCGATTAAACATTTCAAATTAATCATTGCCCCAGAATTATGTAACAATCATCGCCCAAAATACAACAATTTTTCAATTTAAAGACTTTGAAAATTCTTATCCACTTTTCTCAAAATCTCATACTCAAACTTCTCTATAGTTAGAATATAATTGTTCGAAACTAACCTTTCATTTCACAGATCTCTTTCACGTTACGATCAATACCAAATAACAACATGGACGCTTTTGCAATTGGATCTGACACTCGACCCCCAATGCTAAGGTGGTGCGAGTCTGGAATCTGGAAGATTTGCTTCATCAACTTCATAGAAATCAAGGATGGTGACCTTGTCGATGACATGCTCTCGTCTATCTTCGAAGGGCCCGCTCAATTTTGGACTATCGTTGAAGCTCAGCCTAACGCAGTCCCTCTTCTATTGGAAAGAAGAACACCCAAGCATCCAAGTCGTCACTCAGATGCAGAGAAGGCACGAGCTAGATCGGACAAGCTTGCCAAAAATTACGTTTTCCAGTCCCTGCCCAACGACATATACATTCTAGTGGACAACATGTCCAGTGCCAAAGAAATTTGGGACAAAGTCTCAAAGATGATGGTCGGGACAGACGTAAGCACCTTGTCCAAGAAATCGAGCACCCTGACTGCCTACGTTTCCTTCAGAGATAAGGAGGGAGAAGATATTCGAGACACATACATTTGATTCCTGACAATCATCAATGAGATGAGAAAGATCAACATCCTCCGAGAACAAGGAATCTGAAGCTCCAAGGAAATGCTTCAACTGCGAAAAAATGGGTCACTTTGCCAAGGACTACTACAGACCTAAGACAAAGGACACCGAGTACTACAAGAAGAAGTTTCAACCTTCCCAGCACAAACATACGGGAATTTTTCTGGTAGCCGAAGAAGAGGAGTGGCTTGAGGACACGTCGGACGAAGAGAGGCAAGAAAAAGCTTTTATGGTCAAGAGCAAAGGGTATGACTCCGATGAAGAAGAGATGGACTCCGGTTCGGACAGAATCGATTGTTCCACATCTGACGTTGAGGTATACTTTCATCCCTTAAGGATTTCATTGAGTTAAAACAAAAAATACAAAAGTTGTCCATGCAAGGGATTACACATAACTTAAAAGAAAATTTGAAAATAATTACGCCTTGTTAAACAAGCAATAGAAGAAATAGCTATTCTTAAGGAATCATTAGCCTTTTCAGAATCTAAAACGAAAAACTTAGCAGAAAAGGTAGAGCGAAGGACATGTTATCGATGTTAATAAAAACTTAGAGGAAAGCGAAGAAGAACGTGTAAACGTATATTCGTAATACAAATTGATCTCTCAAGAACGTATTAGACTCTATAAGAAGGTCAAACAATTGGAGGACCTTCTTACAAAAAGAGGTCAAACAGATCAAACTATTTTTCTCAATCAACCAAAAGATGTAGAATTCTACAATCCTCGTGAATGTTTGGAGTTCCAAAGTAAAACGAACCCTCAGAAAGATGAAGCACTTTATCTATACGACATTAAACACCTTGGCTTAAGCCTGGAAAAGCTTATTCCTTTTGTTGAATCGTCAGAGGTGATCGAATCAGAAGAACAAAAACGGATAAACAATCCGCTAACTACGGACTTTATTTCACCTTTTGGATCCGAAAATCAGGAAAGTACTTCCGAACATGTCAAACCCATTTATTCTTTCATTTATATTACAGAGATAATTCGCAAAATAGGCGATCTAACTGCGTCTTTGGAATCTATTAGGAAAGCCTCGTCAGAAGAAAGAATTGTCCTTTTAAGCAAAATCTATACTCTTTTAAGCAAACCTTCGACCTCTTATTCTGGTTCCGAAACACTTACGTGTAGATGCAAGAAAATAGTTAAGAACCTTTTTATCTCGTACTAACTCTGTATTGCATACGCGTAAAGATCAAAGACTAAGGTCAAAAGAGACGAAGAGAGTTAGGTCCGGTCGAGCGAAGGAGGCAACTCGCTTTAATAAAAAGAAGAAGCTACCGTCAACTCTTATTACTCCTATTTTTGATAGCTTTACCTTTTCAAAAAATTTGTCTTGTAATAATGCTTGTAATATTGTTATGACAACTATGATGTACTTCCTTGTTCTAATAACAATAGTTTCCAGAAAAATGTTTCCAATTTGCAAAGAATAAAACATTTCTCTTCACCTCATACTGATGGTGTATCTCCGGAGAAATATAAGCAATCTCACAAAAAAAGACAAAGAGATACACCTCACTCGAAAATTAGGACAAAGACAAGCCTAATAAGCTGTTAAAACACAGACAAATGTTGATTCAAAAATCCCTAGTACACCCAATAGGCTATAATCGAGTCCGAGTTCCTAAGTCATTCATTCAACAAACTGACTTATAACTCAATAAACCAACAAAAAGGGTGAACCCCACACCTCCAGTTTAAGAAGGACCCGTCCTCATACGGGTACCTAAGCTTGCTTAACTTGTTTTGCAGGTTCGTCATGTGTGGTACTTAGACTAAGGTTTCTCCTCACACATGAAGGGAAATAAAGAGCTGTTGAGCAATTTTTCCGAAGGTTATCTCGGAAAGGTCTACTTCGGGAATCGTGAGTCTGCTCCTACGCTAGGAACAGGCGTCCTCATTCATGACAGACTCACCATCAAAGGAGTTTCGTACGTCGAAGGCCTAAGCTACAACCTATTCAGTCGGATGCTTCTGTGACGAAGGCTTTAAGGTGCTCTTCAAATCCAACAAGTGCAGCGTCATAAATGATAAAGGAATTGAGCTACTCATTAGACATAGAATAACGAATCTATACTCCATTGATATGAAGACCACTCGACCAAGGTGCCTCATCTCTCGAGCCTCTCTACATCAGAACGACCTTTGGCACCAGCGCCTCTCACACTCAACTTCAAGGATCTTAACAAGCTCCGAACGGAAAACTTGGTCAAAGGGCTTCCCTCGTTTAATTACCACAAAAGCATCTTTGCTCGGCGTGCAAAATGGGAAAGATGAGGAAAGCGTATCACAACACGAAACACACGACATCAACCTCCAAACCTCTCGAGCTCATCACATGGATCTTTGTGGACCTATGAGCACTTATACCATCAATGGGCGAAGATACGTGTTAGTAATTGTTGACGATTTCTCGCGCTTCACATGGACCAAGTTTCTTCGAACAAAAGAAGAAACATCTGATTCATCATCAAATTTGTGAAGACAACACAAAATCTTTACCAACTGAGCGTCAAAATAATCAAAACTGATAATGAGACGGAATTCAATAACAGAAAGCTTAGTGACTTCTATGGATCACTTGGCATTACCCAACAGTTCTCAGCTGCAAAGACACCCCAATAAAATTGAGTTGTTGAACGCAAGAATATGACCAAGATGTCTCTTTTATTAGGGTATTCGGATGCAAGTGCTATATTGCCAACGATCGCGATAAACGGGGCAAACTTGATCCAAAGGCTTTCGAAGGCATACTTGTAGGTAGACTTGCCCAATCGCCGGTTAACCGGCGGTTGGGAATCGGCGGTTGCCGGTTGGTTGAAATGACCAACCGGCCACAACCGGCCGGAGACGAATGCCGGTTGGCCGTCTCCGATTGCCGGTTGACCAACCGGCGGTTGGTCAACCGCCGATCAAAGGGTATCCGGCAGTTACCATCCGCCAGTTTTTTTATTTTATTTTATTTTATTTTTCTAAAATTTTTTTTATGTTTTTTTTTATTTTTTATTTATAGTGCGTATTTCGATAATATTTTTTTGTACAAACGCCATTAGAAAATGAAATTAGTATTAAGGACTTATCTTTTTCGGACTTTGTCATTGGCTTGGATGTCGTCACGCGAGCGATTTCTTGGAGACGTTGGCTGAAAAATAAGATTGTATGTGTAAGTAATTATTTAAAAATATAAAATAAAAAAAATTAATACAATGAGATTAGTATTAAATTTAAGGACTTATCTTTTTTCGGGCTTGAATCTTTCGCCATTTTCGGAGATTCTCTATTCTCTCAGCTCTTAGTCGCCGCCGCCATTGCCGCCACCACTAGTCTCGGTGCCAGTGGTGTCGTCGAATACGTCGTCGTCCGAATCGGTATTCGTGAAATCTTGTGTCCGATGTTCGGCTCTCGTCCAATCATCGAGAAGGCATTGGTATTCGACGTTTTCTACCGTCAACCTCGAACGCCTTTCACTTAAAGTTAAGCCGCTCATGCTAAAAGCTTGTTCAACCGCGACGGTTGAAATTGGGACGGCAAAGATTTCCCTAACGATCTTCGCGAACGTTGGATACGTTGGCGACATCTTCGACCACCATCTGAGGACGTTGAATTGATCCTCGTCCTCGGCGAACTCAAAAGTGGTCGACAAGTAGTTATCTAACTCTATGAACGGGTTCGTCGACCTTTGGCGTTTGCTCGTGTTGAGGAGGTTATAGTAGGAGGCTAAGCGATCACTACCGCTAGGACTACTACTACTAGTGGATTGACCGAACTCGATCGAGTTGGGTCTTGGCCAATATCGATCTTATACGCTCTAAAGACTGCCTTTAGAGCGTCATACCCTATATTCCTAACCTGAATATTGTAGTTATCGGCGATAACACTAGAATCAGCCGCAATGGACTGGTAGTGTAGTGCCAGAAAATTATTTGTCCCCTCTACGCGTATTCTGGGGTCTAATTCTTCGCAATGATGAAGATATCGGGTAGTTCCCAAAAGTATTTCAGCCATTTAGCCTTCATGGCTAAAACGGCCGGACCCGCTATCTCGTCATTGACAAAAGCGTTTAGAATGCATGCGACTTTAACGCAATGATCTAATGTTAAGATTGATTTCGAGTAATATGTTCCCGACATCTCCTTCGTGGCATCGTGAAATACTTGAAGTATTTCACATATGCCGTTGCATTCGTCCCACATCGTAGGATGTAATGTTACCCCAAATTCGGGGTTTTCGTCGTAGAAATCGCTCAAGGTGTGGCGATATTTATACGACGTATCCAACATCTTGTAGGTGGAATTCCACCTGTTGGGTACATCTAAGGCAAACTTCTTGGGCGTGATTCCCAAACTTTTACAATGACGCTTCCACTTCTTCAGTACAGAAGAGTGACGCATCATGTAATTAATTGCCGTTCGTATCGGCGTAACGTGTGACTTTAGATGCGTGAGTGCGTCCTGAACACATAGGTTAAGCATGTGGCAGAAGCACCGCACATGAAAGAATCGACCTCCAAATGACGGTCGACAATACTTAATCAAATCTTCAATGCTCGCGTTATTAGCGCTAGCATTATCAAAGGATACCGAGAAAATTTTCTCGAGTATCCTATATTCCGATAAGATACTCCTAAGCTTAAGTGCGATGTTTTGAGCTGTGTGTGTTGTGTCAAATTCCCTATACGCAATTAAGCGTTTCTGTACTTGCCAAGAGTCATCAATCCAATGGCATGTAATGCCCATGTAATGATGATCTTGGCAGTGATCGCTCCATATATCGGAGGCAATGGACATTTTACACTCTAAATTTCCTAACTGATCTATTAACTCGCGTTTATTCGCGAGTACCGTCTTCCTAATGTCTCGCGTAAAGGTGCTACGTGAAACTTTCTTTACTTGGGGGTTATACAACTTTCTGATCCACTCTTCGTAGATCGGATCGTCGGCAAACCGAAAAGAAAGATGTTTCGCGCAAACAAATTTTGCAAGTTGTTTGCGCGCGACGTCTTCGTTGTACATGAACAAAGACGTCGGACTCGCACTGGGTCCTTGTCCGGTAGCGGACGAACCCGTACCCGTAGCCCCGTGCATTTGACTTTGACTAATTCATATCTTAGTATGATGTTTTGAGCGGATATGGCCGATAAAATTGCCATATCCGCCCCCCTTCTTAAAAGGGTACTCCTTACCACAATAATTATATATAACTTTAAAAAAATCATTATTTTCGGTCGGTACCTTCTTGAAGTGTACCGCGAAAATATCCGAGCGTAGGGCGGCGGCGGCGGCCTGTACTTGGGTCTCGGTCGGCGGCGTCAGCATCGGAGTTTCTTCCGGTTGGTCCCGTTGCGTGTTGCTCGCCGTTCCATCCATGTCCGAGCCGAGGACGTCACTTAGGTCGAGCATAATTTCGGGGGAGTCGTCATATTGGTAGTAGTCATCTTGCGATGAACTACCAACAATCTGTTTCCCCCTCGATCTCGAACTCGATCCTCGACGACGGCTATCCATATCTAAATAAAAGATTACAATAAACGTTCGATAAAAATATGTGTAAACTTACGAAAAAAGAGGCGAGTAAAATTCGGAGCGCCGTGTAGTAGAACCGGGCGGGGATTGATGCGTGTAGTAAAGCCGGGAGGGGATTGAGGGACTAGTATTTTAATTAGTTTATTTTTAATTCGTGGACTACAACGAGGCTGAGAATTACGCGTTTTGACGGTAAATAATTGAGAGAAAGAGATAGAATTGAGTTGTGATTTTTTGAAGAGGGGGTGGGGGGTATTTATAATTTTTTTTGGGTAAGTAGCCGTTGCAACCGCCGGTTCCCGGTCAACCGCCGGTTGAAACGGCTAGTTCTTTAATTTTATTTTTTTTTATTTTTTTTCTCTAACGGCTATTTTTGTCATAATTTTTTTTTATTTTCCATCTCTAATCTAACGGGCGTATTAATTATAATATTATATATTATTATATTTTTTTCGTATTATATTATATATATATTAAATATATAAATATATATATATTATACATACAACCGCTGGTTTGGGAATTTCCCAAACTGCGTGGAACCGGCCACCCGCGGCCGCCGGTTGCGGTTGGTGGCCGGTTTCGGTTACAAATCGGGACCGGCGATTGGCCGGTCGAAACCGCCGGTTCCGGTTTGTTTTGGGCAAGACTACTTGTAGGATACTCGGCAAACTATATAGCCTATCGAGAATACCTAAAAGAGATAAGATATGTCATGGAAAGTATCAATGTTACATTCGAAGAAATAGCCGTGTGGCTTTTGCACAAATCAGTCCAGAACCCGGACTTCTACGAGAGTTGACGAAAGATCAAACAAGCACCTCCACGTTTGGCACACCTTCCAATATTTCTACTCCAAGCGATGTGGATCTTGATCTGTTATTCGAGCATCTCCATCCAAGACCACCGCCAGCCACCGTTTCTACCCCTTCTGCATCCCTAAGCAATGACCCTTCGCCTCCTACGATGGAAAATCTCCACATCGGCGAAGATAACATATCTCCAACCGACTCAGATATAACTCCAACCGAATCAGATGTCATTGCAAGTTCAAAAGATGGCACCACTCAAACCACTGACTCCGCGCCAGAAGCATCTTCAGTAGAGTCAGAGCCCCAACCTGATGAGCCTACGGGATCCCAGATTATCCCAGATCAATGAGTTCACGTGGAAAACAATATCACTGAACCTTCCGACACACATGAAAGAAAGTGACCCTCGCTCATCCAAACTCACAAATAATTGGAGATCCCTCCAGTGTTGTTAGAACTCGTGCTTCAACGATAAATTAAAGTCTCTACTTTCCTCAATCAAAAGGAATCAGCAAAAGTAGCCGACGCTCTTACCGTTCCACACTGGCTCATTTCTATTTAGGAAAAAATTAGACAGTTTGAGAGACTGAACGTTTGGAAACTAGTACCTAGACCGCAAGGGAAAACAATAATTGACACTAAATGGATCTTCCAAAACAAGTAAGACGAACAAGGGATTGTGATCAGAAATAAAGCTAGGCTAGTGGTGAAAGGATACAACCAGCACGAAGGAATCGACTACGACGAGACCTATGCACATGTTGCCAGAATTGAAGCGGTTAGGATCTTCCTAGCTTTTGTTGCCCACAGAAACTTCACAGTGTACCAGATCGACGTCAAGACTGCCTTCCTCAGCAGAGTATTAAAGGAAAAAGTCTTCGTCTCTAAGCGAAGAGAATCCCAACTACGTGTACCGGCTGGACAAATCCCCATACGTACTCAAACAAGCTCCCCGAGCATGGTATGAAGTCCTCTCGGATTTTCTCATTACATCCGGCTACACGAAAGGGAGGATTGACACGACTCTCTTCACCGAAAAAAGCGGATCAGATATAATGCTCATACAAATATATGTCGACGACATCATTTTTTGCTCGATGGACGCCATTCTGCAGGAATTTTAGAGACATGATGAAGCAGAAATTTGAAATGAGTATGATGGGAGAGCTAAGCTTCTTCTTAGGTCTTCAAGTCAAGCAACTTCACGAAGGAATCTTCATCAGTCAATCTAAATGCATTCACGACATCCTCAAGAAGTACAAATTGGATAACTTCACCCCTGCCAAGACTTTATTGTCTCCTTCATGCAAGCTCGATGCGGATACCTCAAGAAAATCCGTCAACCAAACCACTTATCGTGGCATGATAGGATCTTTGCTCTATCTCACGTCCAGTCAACCAGACATCATGTTTTCAACATGTCTTTGTGCTCGCTTTCAAGCCGATCCGAAGGAATCCCATTTGCTAGCCGTAAAGAGGATCTTCAAGTACCTCAAGGGCACCTCAAATCTTGGTCTATGGTACCCAATGGATTCAGACTTCAGACTCGTTGGATAAACGGATGCAGATTACGTAGTATGCAAGCTGGACAGGAAATTCACATCCGGAGACGCTCAATTTCTCAGGGGTACACTCATAAGCTGGTCCTTTAGGAAACAAAACTGCGTCTCAACCTCAACAGTGAAGGCAGAATGTTGTCGCTGCGAGTTGTTGTTCGCAGATTTTTTGTGTGAGAACCCAACTACGAGATTTTGATCTTTTACTCAATAGCATTCCCATATTTAGCGATAACTTGTAATCCCGTGCATCATTCACGCACAAAACACATAGACATTAGATATCACTTTCTTAAGGAACATGTGGAACTCGGCACCATCGAAATACGCTCCGTTAACACCGAGCTTCAACTTGCCGAACTATTCACTAAGACATTGGATGAAAAGCGATTCCAATTCCTCGTGTCTAAGTTAGGCATGTTGAACCTCAAAACATGATCAGTGGTGTCTCAGTGAACCTTAGATTGTGAATATATGTCCTACATTTTTTTTCTTATTTTCTATGTCGTTTTTGTGTGCAAAAATCGAGGGGGAGTTTTTACTACTCTATCTCGTGGGAGTTTTTGAAAGATATGCATAAATTGAGGGAGAGTTTGAGATACTTTACAATTTTCCTAGCAAATTTTTTTCAAATCTATATCTTTGAAAATTGTTGAAATTATGCTTTTCGGTAAAAATATATATCTAAATTTCAAAATTTAGGGTACATGTCAATTTACGGCGTGTTTAGTCATTCTTTCATATTAAAAATTAGTCGACAAAATTTCATGTACCCGAAAAATCCAATTCAACCGAAAATCAACAGTAATCCCTATATTTATTGAATTATCCGAAAATCCTCATTTCACTTTTTAATATTCAAAGCTCTCCCGAAAATTAACCATAACCTCTCGACTTTCCCAGAAAATTTCTACATTTCTGTCATAAATCCATAATTTTCTTCCATTTCAGAACGTATTCAACCAAAACGATAAGGACGACTTCAAATTTGCCACTTTTAACTTGTTTTTCACTGATTTTTCAGCTTTACGCAAATTACACGTTTTACCTTTCGGGCGATTTTCGGATGAAATTTGAATTTCTCCCCAAAAATTTAATGTACACACACTCTGTGTCCACCCGAATATTTACTACCTGAATTCTTCAAAATCGGCGAATTTTGACTGTAGCAAACGTTAACATTTTACCCGAAATATTACTCGACTTTCATCACCCGAATTTTAATCAAAATCGGCTACGATTTCGTTTTATGTTAATTGTTGACCGAAACTACATTTCACCATAATTTACATTTTAAATCGGCGGCGACTAATACATGATAAGTGTTAACCGAAACTACATTTCACCCGATTTTCACATCATGTTTACACGAAACTCAGCTTTTGTATTACCCGAAAATCATCACCCGAATTTGAATTGGATTACCCAAAAATGAAAAATCGCCGAGTGAGTCTCTTGCCCGAAAATTTAAACTTGTATTTAAACTAGAAATTTTTTGAAGTACAAATTATATCCGGATGAATTTCTCTAAGGACTCAAAATTTTCTATATCCCGTTATCATTATTTCACTCTAATCAACTTCGACTTAGACATTATCGGGACAAATTTATACAATTATAAGTTCTATGCACTAATTATATATTTATCCATTTTCAAAACAAAGATAATGCGTACGATTGAAGACATTTTTTCCCGAAAAAACTGGGCACAAAGAATCCCAAACAACCTCGAACTCGACTTCGAGAAAGTCGTTTGCCCAGATCCCATAATTCTACAAATCCTACGCAACCACCCACTATACACCACCCTTACTATATCCTAGTGCGTCCCATAAGTATATGTCCAACTGAGGCCAATCTTACTAATCCTATTAAAAGACCAAACCCTAACACCCTAACCGCACAAATCGACCAAATACTCGTCGTCCTAAACCCATCCATACTACGCTCTCTTTTGCACCTATCATCATCCCTTAACTACGACCCACACCCCACTGAAGAGGAACTTCAACATATTTTCCTCTTCATGGGCTATGAACCCGATGTCCACAAATCCATACATCTCCCTAACTTCACCGTCAAGGATATTCCTCAACCTTGGCGAACTCTTTTCTTCATGATCAATAAATGTCTATCCCCCAAATACACCGAGCCCGACAGATGCAAAAGAAATACTATGCTCATCGTCCATGGCATCGTCCTTAACAAAAAGTACGAAGTAATTCAACTCATCTGTCGGACCTGCTCAACCAATTATGAAGACGATACCTCCCCTTCACTACGAAGAAAGTCCTACAGTATCTGAGGTGGTTGCCCGTCTTCGTCAAGCATTTCATGGACAACATCCCGGATATCGAGAGCCGAGATCCATCTGAAGGAATCCAACCACCGAAGTTCGGCTCTCTCCACTCATCAAAGACCCAACCAACCCGATCGTCCAAGCTTATCTCCGAGACAACGAGCTCGAGGAGGTTCTCATGGTCCAACAAATCCCAATGGACCTACTTGGGGAACAAGCCCACCCATCGACCCAAGTTTAGGTCTAGGACGCGCAGCATCCCCCGCTCGCAAACAAAAGAAGAAATCAAAAGGGGATGTTGTAAGACGCAAACAGGAACGGCGCACAAACAAAGAAGCGACCGAAATCCTCCGCCCTTCAAACCACTAATAGCTCGGACCGAACCCATAAGTACAAGAGACGACATTGTCGTTTCCCGAGTAGAAGTCGCGGACTGGTCCAACCGCGCAATTACCCTTATCTAGCCACTCAACCATCTCCTAACATATGGTTGTTTCATACACGCATGAGGAGCCAAGAATGCCATCACTGCCTCGCTCAAAGGCAGTGGATGTTGAAATCAGCAGTCCTCCGCCTCAGACTACACCTTCCTTGACCACGAGTCTAGTCTCCTCACCCTCAAATATTTTCACATTTCCTAGGACACAAACAGGTTTTTTCGCACCTACAGGTCTTAGTGAGCTGGATAAAACGTTCTTCGATGTCTCTTGGTTGGAAACCAGCTAGAGACTGAGTTGAAGTCTCATAGCAGCCAACATCCCTGCAGCTGTTGCACTGGGCCATCGAACCCTGTTCAATGTCTTTTTTCTATGCCAACGGTGAGCCTAAGTGGCCCCGGTTTCTCAAGTCCCGTGCCAACAGACGGCGTGTCAGTTCCCTCTGACATCGCGACGACGAAATACCGTAGTGGCTCCGTCCCGTTATTTTCTCCTTTCGTGATAGAGGATCCTCTTGTGGACTTCGCCAAAAAGCTCGAGGACTCCATACTGACGAAGGTCTACTCGGCCCTCAAAACATCAACCTCAGACAAAGGCAAGGCCCCTGCCATGCATACCGAACATGTTTCGCCTCCTCTATCCGCTCCGCCAACACACACCTCCGAATCAGGACCGTGCGACGTACCCATTGAAGAACTCCACGACATCCTCCTAGCCCGAGAACAGTCCTCCCTCTCTTTGAACGAAAGGGAGCAAGACATCAAGCTACGGCTAATGACAACTGTGTCTTGCCGCGGAGCAGCCAAAGAGAACACGTGACGACCCATATGATGAGGGTCGTCTTGAGGGGGAGAAGAGACAGAGAACAAGCACGGACCCCCAGATGCAGCAGATCACTTCATCCACCACCTCTCAAACTACCGAAACCACCACCACCAAAACCACATGACATGAGGCTCCTTCATCTAAAAAAGAAGCTGCCTCCGTAGTCCACACTACCAATCCTTTACCAGACACTATAAGCCTCCCCTCACCTCAACTCGTCATCCAAAAGACCCTCAAATACCTCCTCCAACCGCCACCACACCAGTTCTCTCTCCAAGTATCCACGAGCCACTTGTGATCGTCGAAGAGCTCTACAACTCACACGACAAGGTGGAGAGGTACATATTCAACGAAGAGTGCATGAATCAACTGGTGATTCCTGAATTAGCCAAGGGATTGACGGAAAAGGCAAGATTCTTTCTGGAGAAGGCAGCCATGGACTTGATTCGGATCGAAGAGGAGGAACTCAAGGAAGGTGAAGATTACGAAGCAGACATCCCAGAACTTCCCAAGCTCCTCCAACACAGAGTCACGGACGAGGACGACACGCCATTGAAGTCTAACATCGGAGAGAAACTTAACCTGCCCTGGATAAACGCCAAGATCCTGGCGCCATACCAAGAAGAGATTCGAAAGAGAATCTGGAAGAAAGAGGACCGCCTCAAGAAGCTCGACGAGTTGGAGCTGCGAGGCATGACTCATATCCTGGAGCATAGAGCCAACTTGTATCTGCTCAGTCACGGGTGAGGACGTCCCACTTTTGCTCAATCTTCTTCTCAATCTACCGGGTTCAACGGCAGGACGGGACTACCGAAGAACTGAGTGAAGCGGACCTCTCTTACATCAGAACGGAACATATCTATGAGATGGTCGGAAGCTGCATGATGCTTGGAACTCTTCAAAATCCTGAAGTCAAGTTGGGCTACCAAACATTAAAGAGGTTCATGTTGCACCAGATCAAGTACATCGTATCTCACGACCTTCAGAAGATGGCGCTGGAGAGCAACTTGAAAAGGTTGACCTAACGAAGCCTACTTTAAATCGCCCCAAAGCTGAAAGCAATGGTGAAGGCCATATCTTTGATGGAGAAGATCCCTCCTTGGTCTACATCAACTAAAAGGGTGAGAAAAGTCTTATGAAGACATCGGAGATCTTCATGTTCTGCGATGAAACCCTCCTGATTATAAGAGATAAGTTGAGAAAGATTATGGAGGAACTGAGGTTCGAGGAGCACCAGGTCCGGGACAAGTTTCAGAAGAAGATAGACATAATCTCCGAAGGCTTTCCTACCGTAGATGGATACGATCTTATGAGCACAAGTTAGGACTCAGAAGATCCGTCAACGAGCTGGTGAGACCCAAGAAGACAAAGAGGACGCCACAACGAAAAAGACACTAAGGGGAGATTGTTAGGAATATTTTGTCGTGTGCTTAATTGTTATAAGTCTTGGATCTATATTGTTATTAGTTAGATTGTAGTTGGTTTCGGGCCGCTACGTAAATATTATATAAATTAGGTCATAGGTCATAATATACCAACTCATGTGGTATATAAGGCCCACTTTACCCTTTTAGGGTCTTTATCAAAAGGAATTATTAGTAAGCCACCTTGAACTTTCCAAAATAGGTAATACGTACAAACACACACTACAAGGTGTTCTTCGATTTCTAAGCTTAAAAGCTATCTTTTGATCCTTATTTGGTAGAAAAACATACTAACATGTGACGATTAAGAGGAAGAAGGAATCAATTATGGGTGATGAGGAATGGACGTACAACAAGGATCATCGCACCACACGCATTCGAGGGCAGTACCGGACCGTACGGTGGAGGAATCGTTGACGCTCGGGAACGAATCTCAGCGTCGAATCGGAGTGGGGCCCAGCTCTACCCTCTTTCCATGGATGGCAACATATTGAAGACTGCGACAGTGAACTAGTTTTTGATGTACACAGATGGTCCTTGATATGCAGTGAGGAAGAGAAGATTTTCGATATGCTGTGAGGATAATTATTTTCGATTTGTATTGGAGCAGTAGTTTTTGATATGTGTAAAATTTTCGATTTTTATTATGTTAGCCGAGTTTTGACATATGTGCTTATGATTAATTTTCAGTATGAGAGACTCACTTTTCGATATGCTCAGTATCGAAAATTTATTTCGATAAATTGTGCCGAAAATCTTGCCGAGAAATTCTAACCTAGCGAAACCAAATTTTTTCGATCCCCAACAAAACATAATTCAGATATGCCTGGGTTATGGATCCAAATCCTTATATGTTCAACGAAAAACACTCGGTTAACGGCAAAAACACCAAAACATGTCAAATTTTCGAGAATTTGAAGAACATTGGATGAAGATCCAAAAAAAATTATTTGGCTCAAATCTTAAAGCATGTGGCTCTGATACCAATAAGCCTAGTTTAACGATATTCAACTAAAGATTAAGAGTTTACCGCCATTTTATCTGAAGTACTAAAGCTTGGCGTGGGGTGCGTGTTCTTGAGAAGGTTGGGAATTGAGAGTGGCTCTTCTCCAAAATGATGATTTTAATTATTTCTCACACAATACATACCCTACTATGTGTGTAGGATTTTTGTATTTATACCACATATTTCAGTATATAATACTTAGTTGGGCCCCTAATAAGCCCAATTACAAATAAAGGTTTATTCTAATTAAGCCCAAAACTAATTAATTAAATTACAGTACTAAGATTGTTAGGTCCTAATTCATTAATCAACAAGCAATCTAAGCATGAATTCTCGATATTCGAATAAGAAATCTTACGAATTACGTTCAGTCGAATATCCGCATTGAAAATTTTGAGAGAGGTTGTTAGATTTCCGAGATTCTCGATCGTATTCTCTCTCTATTAAAATATGAATTCAATACTCGTGAAATGAACTTGTATATTGATTTTGATAGTGTATATTGTATTTATACCTATTTACATGGTATATTTACTATTTTGGTCCTATACTATCAAAACTACTAATTACGCCCCTAATTACAAGGATAATTAAATTACAAAGCACAACTTTAAATTCTCTTCAATCACCCCCTTTGTGCTTGTCTTCGTTTCAGCTCCTTTTATCCTTGTCGGGCGTAAAAAGATTTTCGCAATCCAATGCTGTCTCGTATCGTCGAACAACATCCCTCAGCTCCAATCTTTCATTTATTGCATCCAGAAGCTCATTTAAGAGTGGGACTTCTTCTTCACAAAGATCTTCGAAGATTGTCTCTTCGGTGATCTCTCCCAATCTTTTCTGGATGTTCTTCCTCACTAATTTTAGTATCCCGTCACAAAACTTGTGGATCTCTGACTTCATCATAGCCCTCGTCTTTCCAATGACTGGATTCCAATAGGTTATGGCAAGACCAGGTTTCTTAAAGATGTAGTTCTCCGGAAAATTGTTGAGTGGGAAGCCCTTCATCAGTGGAGACTCCATGTTGACCTTCATATTGTTCTCTAAAGCGATTTGAAGGTCTTGTGCGGTGTGATACTTGATCTGCCGCACCATGAATCTCTTCAGTCCCTCGAGTCCTTCAGTCTTGATATATCCGGAGTGAGTCTGGTATTTTCTCTTGTACATCTGATACAGATGGTAGACCTCATCCGGTAGAAGGAAAGGGAGATAGCTTTCATCTATCTCCTCTCGAGTGTGGTTGTTGTCCGCTCGCTCAATGATGTAGATAGGGGTTGGGTATCTTCCGATCGTGTGCGAGACTCCGATGAGTTGGAGAATCGGTGGCTTGTCCCTGAAATTTTTCTTCAGTTGATCAGTTGGGATGCCACTCCGATCGGGTCCAAGATAGTTGAGCATGATGATATGCTCCATTTTCCTCTTGTCTTCCCAGTGTGAGATGCCCCGTAGATTGAGTTTGTTGAGCTTCTTTATTTTGTTTGGAGCCCTCTATATCTGCTTTCTAATGTCTTCAATAAACGGAACTTCAATTCTGACATTCTCCCATGGTGTCTCGACTCTAACCATCCGTTTTGATAAGCGGGGAAGAGAGTCGACTCTATGCCTAATCATCTCTGGTAGTTCTGGGAGAGAAGAAGTGTAGTTCTCGCCTTCTTGAAGTTCTTCTTCTTCAAGCAGCACCAAGTCCACCGAAGCTTGTTGTAAGAAGTATCTGACGTTGGAGAGTCAAGCTTGAGCAGCTTCTTCTGGTTCCCATTGTGTCGTCCACTTCTCGTTTAGGATATAGTCATCTACGATCTGATGTGGATCGTAGACAACTGCTTCTGGTTGGGCTTGGGAGGGGTTGGAGGTCGGGATTGGATTTGGATTTGTAGGAGAGAGAGGTAGTGTTTGGGATATGGTGGGTGGTGTGGTTGTTTGTTGAGGGGTTGTAGGTTGTGTGGTTGGTGGGTTTGAGGACGATCCTCCAGCTTCATGAGTCTTTGTTTGTTCTTGACTCACTCCACGGCCGCTCCGTGTGATTCGTTGCCGTTTCTCCCCCTCATGACTATCCGGATCATCGGGATGGTCATGTCTACGCTTGGTGCGGGAACTTCTTCTCGGCACCTTGTTTGTGCTGGCGGCTCTGATTCATCTACCAGCCTTTTGTAGAGACTCTCCTCGGCGGGAGTCCTGGTCTCTAAGGCGAGGAGGCGGGAGATGATTATATCATGAAGCTGAGTGATCGGGATGGTATAGGGGTTTATTAGTGAAGATGATGGAGTTGAGGTGGTGAGGATAGGTTGTATTGGGGTGTGAAAGGTGGTGGTGAGAGGTGGTGCGGGTTGTGAAAAAATCGAAGGCGTGACGGAGTGTATTCTCCAACTGGTGGTAGTCTCGGGATCTCTGGATGGATTTCCATGAAGTGTGAGATCAGCACCGGGAACCACCGTACGTAGGGGAGAAACTTGGCTTTCGACTTGGTCTCCCTTTGACGTATCTGGTCCGCTAGATCATTCCAAATTAGGCGGGCCACGTCATACTTCTTTGAGAAGATCACTCCGTGAAAAATGCGAAGGATGTTCCCGTTCGCCTTGTCGAAGCCGGAGTGTTCTGGGGAGAGGCATTTGTTGATAATGCCGAACAATGTCTTCCACGGATGGAGAATCCCGTTGTTTTGGAAACTCGCCAATATGGGAAGTGGGGGCTTGTATCCCATCCGGAGCATATCCGCTACAATCTCCGCGTCTGTTGGAAGTTGATCATACGTTTCTTTGAGATTATTTTTAGAAATTTCTAAGTTTCTCTGACAATAGATAAGAATCGTACTCAGGTCATTGAATTTTGTCTCAGAGGTAGTTATTGTTAATTAAAGAGAATATATATTTTCCTTAGCGTTACATAAGAGAATTTCTAGATGAATTTTCTTATCTAATTGCTTTTGGAAATTGCTTTCGGTAAGAGCTAGTCTCTGTTCTAATTCCTTTGATCGTTTCCGCTCATTTTTCATGTTACAATACTTAATCTATAATGATTCTAACATGTTTAATAATGTGGATTGAGACATTGTGACCTCTTGTGATGAAGATGATGCTTTATCGTCGTCATCGTCAGGCCTTCTTGAAGAGTTATCATTTGAGGCGTCTTCGAGGTATGCCATGAGAGCGAGATTTTCATCGTCCGAATCTGTGGTGTCTTCCAGCGAATGCTCTTGTTCGGCCATAAGTGCTACTCCAGCCTCTTTTTGTTTAGTGAGTTGGAATTTTTTGGAGTAGTAGTTGACGTCCTTTTTCTTGGGAATTTTGCATTCTCTGGCGAAGTGTCCTATCTTACCACAATTATAGCACTTTTGTGGTTCTTTGACGTTTTTAGATTATGAGGACTCGGCCGGTGTTTCCTTGTGCTTGGAGCTTGATGTCCGAAGTCTATTTGCCGAGGAAGAGGATTTCTTTTTGTAGAACTTTTTGCTCATCATTTTAGAAATGAGAGCCAACTGTTTCTTGAACTCCTTCATATCGGGTTCGGAGTCCGATTCAGATTCGTCTTCACCTTCTGAAAAACTTGGCAACTTGATGCTTTTATCTTTGCGAGATCGACTTGTTTTTCTTTCAGAAACAAGAGCTATTGAATCGTCGATCTGCTTGCCCTTAAGTTCTTTTTGTATCTCGCTGATATCTTCTTCGTGTTGGGCGAGATTATCAAAGACGACGTGGATATCCATTTCGTCCAAATCCTTATTTGGCCGGATTTGCATGGATATTTTCTTCCACTCCGGTTGAAGAGAATAAAGAAATCGGATGTTGACCTCCATGTTGGTCTTGAAGATATCTATCTTCCTCATCTCATTAAGAAGAGTTAGATAGCGTTGATAGAGTTCATAAATGGTTTCCTCTGCCTTGGCTTTGAATGAGTCGTAAGCGGTTAGAATATTTGCTTTCTTGGCTTTGACTCCAACTTCGGTCCGTTGCATCATCTTGTGGAGCTCGTCCCACATTGCTTTTGCACTAGATAGACTATCTATTTGCATATAGATGTCGTTAGGAATTCCTTGCACTCAGGAAAGTTTTGGCTCCAAAATCTGCTTTTGCTCTTAATCGCTCCCCCTCGATGTATTCACTAGGGATTTTGAGTCTTCGTGAGGCGGGAATGGGAGGATTATTGGTGGCATCGCCTTCTTGGATGAGCCAAAATTGAGCGGGACCTTCTTGAAGAGAAGCTATCAAATTTGTAGCTTGCTCTTTTTGTTTCCAAGAAGTTCATGAATCGGCTTCTCCACACGGTGTGTTAGGATTATTTTATTGTGTTCAATGTATTATTTTATCTTAGTCTTGTAATTAATTTAGCGAACTAGGCTTTAATTTAATTAGAGGCTAGTGAGCTATTAAATGTAACTGGGCTTACAAAAGCCCAAGGTATTATATACCAACTTGTGGTATAAATACCAAAAACCCTCACACATAGTGTGTGGGTGAAGAGATTAGTCATATTACAAGAGAATTCCCAAAGCTATCAAAGTCTCCCACGCCCATCCCACGACGAATCAATACTTCCGAGCTTTAATCGTGGTAAATCGTCTTTAATCTTAAACGTAGTTGGATGCGTAGGACTAACAAGTGGTATCAGAGCCAAACACGTTTGGATTTGATCAAATTTTCTGAAATTTTTGGTGTTTTTCATGTGATAAACTCGAAAATTTTTAGGTCTTGGTCTTGAGATTTTTCAGTCTATGTTGCTGATTTTGCTTGATTAAGATCAACATTTAGTTTTTTTCGAGTGTTTTTGAGTGATTACCCATCAATTTTCAGTTGATTTGAGTGAGTTTTGGGGAGAAATCGCGCATGAAATTTGATTCTAGAACAGTGTTCATCTGCCCGAAGTTTGTTCATCAGCCCGAAAATTGATTCATCTCGCCGAATTTCGATCGAAATTCGCCAGAATTTGAGACAATTTTCATTAGATAGCTGGCCGAATTTGGATATTGAATTTCTATCGCCGAAATTGGTTAATCCAATTTCAAAATTCTCGCCGAAATTGGTTAATCCAATTTCAAAATTCTCGCCGAATTTCAATTAAGTTACCCGAATTTTGAATTCCTGATTTTGAATCAAATTTTACAATTTCGGCGAACTTCTACTACCCGAATTTGGCAAATTTTCGGGCAAAATTACAAAATTTGCCCAATTGTGGAAAACTCGGCGAATTACTACTGTTCAAATCAAATTCGACGAATTTCTACTAATACCCGAATTTCATAATTTCGTGACCAATTTAATTTGAGTCCCCCGAATTTGTGAAATTTGGCGAAACTGAAATCGAATTTCTACCCGAATTTAGACTAAGCGAAATATTTCCATCCGAGTTTCACTATAACCCACCCTTTGAAATTACCCTTAACATTTTCGACCACCTAAAATTTTCGGCCACCCCTTAAAAAAAAAAAAAAAAAAAAAAAAAAAAAAAAAAAAAAAAAAAAAAAAAGGACTTTCGAAAATTTTTTTTAAAAATAAATTTTTTCGGGCCCAAAATTTTAGGTATAGAAAACGCTTTTGTTAATTTTCCAAAGGCAAATCCACTTTACGTGTCAACGATCACGTATCCAACAATCTATTTTAGAAAAAGTTTTGGTAACTCTCAAATTTTCGAAATCTAATTTTTTTTCGAAATTTCACGCTATCTTTTACAAAACCAAACTTTTTGGAACAAAAGTTTCAAGAGCCATTTCTTTCAGAAAATAATTAATTTTAAAATGAATACTTAATTATGGATGCTCAAGCTAAAGAAATTGAGGAATTTAATCGATGTCGTTTTGAACTCAAAGCAACTGAGTGGAATGTCGTCACAGAACAATATGAGGTTATCCTAGCAATCTGCAATAAATGGTACACTAGAACTATCCCTTTAAAGACAATTATTGCGAAGCTAGTCGACCAAGATTCCTTTTCAGCGCTTGACGGGGAAAACAAGTTATATAAATCTATCTCGTGGTTGGAAATTCCTATGATTGCTAGTAAAATTTCCGAATTGAACGCAACTTTGGAATCGGAAAGAGTAGTGTTTCAAGCAGAAAAGCAAAAACTCTTAGAGGAGATTTCAAATCTTAAAAATTCCCCGTCCTTACCTGTTTTCCATGATTTTTCAAAAGATACATCATCCTCGAAACAGGTCAAGACAACAAAAATTAAAAGCATCTCTGTTCTCAAATCTGAGAAAGCTTCAAATACACATTCTAAGTTACCCGTGACGACTTCAAAGTCTACGGTGACCCGAGCAGAAAAGATAAGTAAAAAGCCTAAGCTTAATTCTTCCAAGGAACAGGAGAAAAATAGGAAGAGGAAAGGAAAATCAACACCTTCTATGAAAACTAGAGTAGAAACTGTTATTGATTTTTCCTCTCCTATTCCTATTAAAAAGGATGCTCCTCAAAGAGAGGTTTCATGCTCAAGCAAGCTAACTTCTCGAGCTTCCAAAATTTCCCATTCTTTAAAGAATGAGAAAAGTGGATTTCCTTACACGAACAAAAATGTTTATCATTCTCGTAAGCAAAATCCCACTAAAGACCATCATTATGGAGTGAATTGTGTGAAGTCTTCTCGTAGGTATTCACCCGCTATACATGCCTGCAATGTTGTAGCTTCGTATTCCTACTTGAAATATCCTGTCAAAGTCCATTCGGAAAAGCACCTTATGAGACTAGCCAAAGAGAAGATCTTTCACTCTAGAATACCTAGAGACACATTCACTGGCACTGAAACGTCTTTTCCGTGTCAAATTACCCCTAAGTGGTTATCCAATAATTTATTGTTGGACGATTTAGGACCGAATTTGACACATGCTAAGCATAAATTATTTTCTGCTAATAAGGGAGGACCCATACAAATATGGGTACCAAAGTCCCGATAAGGTTTTGCAGATAACCCCAGCATGGTTGGTATCCCGTTGAAAAATACCTTCTTTTAAAATGGTACATTTTAAATATGCATTTTCAAAACATTACGAGATTTTGAGATCCGAGTTGCATATTACGCACGAAAATGATAAAAACCATTTTTAAATGAGCCTTATTTGAGGGGGAGCTACTCTTTTACTTATAAAAGATAAGCAACCTCTACAATTGTTTAAAAGGGAGAAATAATTACATTTTTTTGGGGGGAGAGAGCATGGATATGTAAATTTAGGGAAAGAGATTGAAGAGAAATTGTTTCAATCCGACTACGCATCTTTTGAGGGGGAGCAATATTATTTAGGGAGCATGATTCAAAAAAAAAAAAAAAAAAAAAAAAAAAAAAAAAATTTATTACCCCCCGGACACCATTCGACGGATTGGAACGAAGAATCTCAAGCTTCCAATGGTGGCCTTTAGTGCAAACTCGGTGCTCACTTCAAGCAACCTGCTCCGGCATTGCTGATACAAATAAAGCAGCACTCACTACTTCCTACCGGACGCAAGGATAATTTGTTCTCATGATTCAGGCAAATCCAACTGAATCTAACCCCGGAACATCAAAGACTTAAAAATGATAAAGTTCTTAAAACACCTTCAGTGTGTGTTTGTGTGTGTGTGCCGAAATTAAGAACTTACTTTTAAGAAAAATACTTTTACCAACCCTAATTAGGGTTAATGGGATGCCTTATATACCACATGAGCTGGTATATTAAGGCTTGGGACTCAAACAATAAAATATTTACAATTTGACCCCAAATACAATAAATTAACTAATATTGACCCAAAACTCAAATACTAACTAAGGACACTACAATAATTCCTAACATTCTCCCCCTTAGTGTCCTTTCTTCGTCTTTGTCTGTTTCTTTGAGCCTTTGGGTCGTTGCTGGGCGTACACGGATTTCCGTAGTCCAAGCTTGTGCTCGTATGTCCTTATTTCCCTCCGGAACGAAAGCCTTTCTTGTATGTTGTTCAGCATATTCAGTATCTTGGCTTTTGTGTCCGGTCCTTCACCTTCCATCTTATCCAGTATGCTCCTCAACTTCTCTCGTATGATGAGGAGCGTTCCGTCGGAGAATTTTGGTATCTCCGATGTCTTCAATATTCGCTTTTCTCCCTTGTAGTT
Source organism: Linderniella brevidens (assembly GCA_004919715.1). Taxonomy (NCBI): domain Eukaryota; kingdom Viridiplantae; phylum Streptophyta; class Magnoliopsida; order Lamiales; family Linderniaceae; genus Linderniella; species Linderniella brevidens. The sequence goes on from SWDC01000153.1 coordinate 16,118,502, forward strand.
GATGTAGACCACCGCTGGATCTTCACTTTCGAACACGTGGCCTTCACCATATTCAACTTGTTCAGGGAGCTCGAATGATGGTTTGGTGAGGTTGACCTTTCGGACATTTGACTCCAGTGCTAGCTGCAGGTCGTGCGTCGCTCCGTACTTGATTTGTCGGAGCATGAACCTTTTGATCGTCATGTATCCTAGTTTGACGTCCTGGTCCTGCAGCGTTCCCACGTATCGGTAGCTTCCAATCATCTGTGAGATGTCTTCAGCTCTGATGTACGGGAAGTCAGCCTCTGTCAAGGTCTCTCTTGTACCGTCTTCCCTCACTACGTGGTAGACGCTTAGTAGGAAGGTCCCGAGCCGATCTATTCCAACTCTTTCTACGGCTTGTATTCGGGGCCTCTGCTTTTCCTCTCGCCTGAGAGCAGCCAGATCATTTCCTTTCCCTAAGAACATATGAAGACGTCTTAGGGAAAGAAGGTAGAGATTGGCTCTGCGCTCTGACAGGTGCGTCATCCCACGTAGCTCCAGCTCGTTCAATTTGACGAGCTGATCCTCTTTACGCCAGATTCTTTTCCTTATCTCTTCTTGGTATGGAACTAAGATTCTGACGTTTTGCCACGGAAGATCAACCGTTGCCCCGATCTTTGACTTGAGAAGTGGAGCATCCTCATTTTGGACTTGATGTTTGAGTAGTTCCGGTAGATCGGGGAGGTCACTTTGCAGATCTTCCAGCTCCTCATCTTCATGGACTTTCACCAGGCTTATCGACGCCTTTTCGAGGAATAGTCTGGCGTTTTCTCGAAATCTGGCTTCGAACTGGAGGTCCATCGGTTGCTTCAGCCATCCTTCTTCAAATATATATTTCTCTACCACATCATGTGGATTGTAGAGTTGGCTGATTTCTTCCGAGATTTGGAGGTCAATAGATGTGGCTTGAGGTGGACTTTGTCGGTAGAAGGTTCTTGGTGAGCTAAGGCTTATAGTGACTGGAGTGGGTGTCGAAAGGGAAAGTGTATTGGAGATCTCTTGTGTATTTTGTTCGGTTGTGGTTGAGATCTCCATGGTAGGGAATATTATTGTGGTGCTGGAGACTTGTTTTGTTTTGCTTTTTGAGCTTGAGGTATCCAGCGGGTTGGATTCTTGGACTGTTTTGGTTGTTGGCTGCTGCTGGTGAGGGGATTCGACTCCACGCTGTCGGTTCTCCCCCTCGGGACGGTCCTCGTCTTCAGGGTCGTCCCGCGATCCAGATAGGCCCCCGGCTTGTGTTCGGCAGCTGGTGGGGTCAATCAGCCTCTGGATTTCTTTCTCCTTCGGTGTCAGGTGTGGCGCCGACCGGATACGTGCCAAAAGAATGTTGAAGAGTTCTTCAATGGGCACGTCCCACGGTCCTTCTTCTGGTTGTGTGAGTGAAGGAACAGCAGCAGCTGTCTCGTGTGTGACTGGAGTCTTGCCTTTGTCTTGTCTTGATGTTTCGATCATGGCCCGGACTTTTTCCACTAGTTCGTCGCCAAAAGATCGTAGCCGAGACTCCGTCACAAACGGATCGGGAAATAAAACGGAGCCACTGAGGCGTGCCGTTGTCGCGACGTCAGAGTAGATTTCTGACGTGCCGCCCACTGTAGTGGGTCTTCCGGGGCCACCAAGGCACACCGGTGGCAACGGTGCTAAGACAAACTCAGACCGTTGGCCCGAGACGACTGGTGGGATGTTGATCGTTTCGGGGCTTCCGCTCAGTCCCTCGGAGATTAACCCCAGAGTGACGTCAGAGAGCGTTCTGTCTAAGTCTGGAAGACTTAGAGGTGCGGAAAATAGTGTATGTGTCCTAGAAATGGAAAAAATTTTAGATGGTGCGGACACTAGACCTGTGATCAATGAGGGCGCAGTCGGAGGAAGTGAACTGCTTAATTCAACATCTATTGCCTCCGAATAAGGCAATGATGGTTGTCGTGGCTCCTCCGGTGCTATTGAGACGGTCGTCTGTTGGGAGACGACCGAATGGGTTGGAAGGGTTATTTGCGTGCTTGGGCCTGATGGCACGACTGCTACTCGGGAGACGATCGTGTCGTCTCCTGTTCCTACGGGTTCGGCCCGGCTTTGTAGTGGGTTAGAGGACTGAGGAGGTCGATCATGTTTTTGTTTGGTGCGACGCTCCTGTATGCGTCTTACGTCTTCCCCTCGTTTTGTTTTTCGGGAGGAACGAGGAGGGGAAGCGGCGCTACCTAGACCTAACTGAGGCTGGGGTAGGCTAATTCCCGGGGTAGGTTCGACTGGGTTTTGTCGAACCATAGGAGTGTCTTCAAGGGTGATGGATTGGAGGTACCTCGCTACTATTGGGTTGGAAGGATTAGCGATTTGTAGGAGGTGGTCAGGGATCCGCATCGACTCGAGATCAAATTTGGATTTGGAAGAATGGAGGGATGCTAGCTTGGGAATTTGATATCCCTCCGATCTCGGTCGACGGGTTATCTCGGGGTGTAGGTCTTGAAAGTGGGTTATTATCACTGGAAACCACCGAAGGTAGGGAAGGACTTGTCGGGTTTTATTTTTGGTGGATAAGTCCCTTCGGCGGAGTTGGTCAAGGATATCGGCCCAGATCAACTGCACGATGTCATAATTTTTATTAAAGATGACACCGTGGAAGATGATCATAATGTTGCGGTTACAGCGATCTGGGCCTGAGTGCTTGGGTGATAGGCATTTGTTTATTATGAGAAAGAGTGTGCGCCAAGGTTGTGGAATGTCCTTGGCGCAGAAATCGGGTAGGTGTAGGGATTTGTGGATGTCTGGGCGATATCCCATTAGGAGGAAGTCGGTTTTCAATTCTTCCTCCGTGGGTGGTGGGTTATATATTAGGCTGTGAGGTAGGTTTAAGATACGGCGTAGTATGGATGGGGTGAGGATTATGGGTGTTTGGTCTATTTGTGAGGTAAGTGAGGTTGGAGGGGTTTTTGAAGTTGATGGTTGTAGGTTGGCCCATAGCTGTTGTGCGTATACTTCTGGAGCCGATTCCGTAATGGTGAGGGCGGTGTGTAGAGGATGGTGACGAAGGATTTCGAGTATTATCGGTGCGGGGACCGTGATGTTGTCAAAGTCAATGGCCGGGTTGTTGGGTAGTTTAGTGGCCCATTGACTTTGAGGAAAGACTTCGTCAATTGGTCTCAACATGTTTATGTAATCTGCTAAGAAGAAAACACAGAAAATCGTTAGACTAGGCAGAGTAGATAAAAATGTTACTTAGAAAAAATTTCGGACTTGAAAAATTTTATATGAAAGTGCCCGAAATTTGCTTAAGTAAATAAGATTATACTTTTGAAATACAAGCGGCGAAGTTCACAAATTCGGCTAAGAGTACATTGAGAAGTTTAAAACTCGAAGTTTGATTTGGCCGAATTTGGATTTGAAAAGTTTTGTTCGCCGAATTTGATGAAGTTCGGGTTATGAGGATTTGAAATTTTTGTTTGCCGAATTGTAATGAAGTTTGGGTAAGTGAAAATTAAATCGAATTTTTTATCATCATTCATCAAATTCGGGTGCTTGTCTTTAAAATTGAATTTGCCGAAATTGACAAATTCGGGCGATGGAATTCGACTGTGAGGAGTCGGGGTACATTAGAAATTCGCCGAATTTCGAGTGAACAGTAGAAATTCGCCGAATTTTGGATTGAAAAGCAGAAATTCGGATGAAAATTTAAATTTTACCCAAATTTCGCCCGAAACCTAAAAATTAAAATAGGTCGATTCCATCGTGATTTGGATGAAATTTTGGCAAATAAATTGCAGATTCGGGGTCGCCATTACCTCACAAATATCTCGGATCACACCCCCATAGGTACAGGTGCTAATTTTATTAGCTCCCGGGTAGAAGTCGCCGCATTAGGTCCAACGGCGCATGCACAACCGAGCCTCACCCACTCGTCTGTCTCACAAAAGACAGGTGTTTCAAGAAATCACGGGGAGACACGACTACTATCACCGCTTCACTCGGAAGTGGGAGATATTGAATTAAGTGGTACTCAGCCCCACTACCACACTTTCTTGTGCACAATCGAGTCTAGTGTGTCCTCACGTCCCATATTTTAAATATTTTCTAGGACACATACACTCTTATAACACCTGGTCTTTGTGATCAAGTTAGAACTTTCGTAGACATGTTACTCGTAGACATGGTTCGATGATCGGAAGGAAGTCCTGCCGTTGCAACATCAAAACAACAACGGAATCAGGCCATCGTCTCGAGCTAGTCTCTAGAACGATGAAAACGGGATGCCTATGTGGCCCCGGTTTACCAAGCCCTGTACTCACAGGCAATCGTGATGACGGATTGCCTTAGTGGCTCCGTCTGTTCATTACCACGCCGACCTGTCGTTTGTGTCCTTATCTTCCAAAACAAGCATGCCGATCTCGTTAATTCGATCGCCATGAGGGGGAGAAGGGGACACGGATAAACAAAGAGGTCGGACCACCCAACAAATTCCGCCGAGCGTACCACTCTGAAGCCGGGCTCTCCTGCACTTGAACGTACATTCCAAAGGAGCCTCGGCACAACTTAAATCAAGCCCCACACTTACCTTCTTCCGGAGCCAGACAAGCTTTCTCGAAGCCGAACCAGACAACTTCCTTCGAAGAAGATGAACCTGGAGCCAAGAAGAAGAGAATTGATGTTAACGGGAAGTCTTTGTGACCCCGGTTAACCTTCAAGACGGATCGCCTTTGTGGCTCTGTTAGGTTATTGCCCAACCTGAGTTGCTTCTCCTCGTCCTGACGATGCAAACATCTTGCCATCGACGACCTATTTTCACCTAGTAGTAAAGAAAGAAAATGGGAGCCGTACCACAACGAAAAATGCAAGATTGATCGGAAATGCTCAAATCTCAAGCGTCATCAGAAAATCAAGCGAACCACGACCTTCAAAACTCGAATTTTCAGCCACAAGTTCGCCTATCCGAATATAAAGAGAACTCCCCAATCCCAACACAAGGTTGAACAAACGTAGGGGGAGTTGTGCACTATCAAAGGGAGAGACTGAACTCACCGGCAAGCCTCTTCGAGCCCCGACATCTCCAAGACAAGCTTCGAGAGAAGACTTGATGAAAGATGCGGTGCCGAGAAGAGAAGGTCAAGACGAGACAAAGGAGGAGAAACACTAAAGAAGAACACACGCACTAACGCTTTCGCTAATGCCACTTTGATACGTGTTCTTCAAGGACTCAGGAAAAGATTTACAAGACCAAGATACCAAGCGCTTAATTATAAATTGAACACAAAGGGGGAGATTGTTAGGATTATTTTATTGTGTTCAATGTATTATTTTATCTTAGTCTTGTAATTAATTTAGCGAACGAGGCTTTAATTTAATTAGAGGCTAGTGAGCTATTAAATGTAACTGGGCTTACAAAAGCCCAAGGTATTATATACCAACTTGTGGTATAAATACCAAAAACCCTCACACATAGTGTGTGGGTGAAGAGATTAGTCATATTACAAGAGAATTCCCAAAGCTATCAAAGTCTCCCACGCCCATCCCACGACGAATCAATACTTCCGAGCTTTAATCGTGGTAAATCGTCTTTAATCTTAAACGTAGTTGGATGCGTAGGACTAACACGGTGTATTCGCCTCTTCGTAGAATTGGAGGGCGGACGTCGTTTCCGAGCAAGTAAGAGTCCATTTGTAGGTTATTGGTTGGATCTTCGTGGAAGTTTGGAATTGTAATGAAAAGTGCTTCACAAGTGACAAACTTCGTTAGTAATGTTTGATTCGTACTTTAAACAATTTCCCTTTTGTACCTATTTTTTGAGGTTGTTAAAGAGAAATTATTTTGATTTAAAAAAATATTTTATATGAGAATTGATACTTCAAAATTTTGCTAAATAATTTTGATTTTAAGATTGAAAATTTTGAGTATCGTAGAAGTTAACTCGTACACAAATATTTTTCGTAAGTTTTGAAAATTATGAAATTTGATTTCTTTCAAAATAGTGTAAGTGTGTGTGTTTGAGCAGTGACCGAAAAGTTTTTCGAACAATAAATTTTTCGATTAAAAAAAATTCGAACCTATGATCGAAAAAGATTTTCGATTGTATAAGTTTTACGTTGTATTTATCAAAAATTCTTTTTCGCATGTAAGAGTTTTGCAGAGTAAATTTCCTGTCGAAAAATAGTTTGTCGAATAATTGTTGATCTCAAAAAATTTTATCGAAAAATTTGTAATCGAAAAGTTAAGAGTGATCGAAAAATTTTGTTAAGTTTGACTCTAAGTTTTTTTTTTTTCGAGTGTGAATTATTCGATCGAAATATGTTTTCGCTAAATTTTTTTTTTACTTGAAAATTTAAATGATCGAAAATCTTTAGATCAAAAGTTGTTTTACTATTAAAAGTTTTTCGAGTAAAAATTAGATATTTATTTAGCGAAAACAGTTTCCGTCGAAAAAAACAAATACGCTTTATTACGCTCGAAAAAAATATTTATATATGAATCGAAAATCTAATTATCGAAATAATGTTTTTCGAGTCTTATATTTGAGTAAAACACACGAGAACAGTGTTTGTCATTGAAAACTTTCTCGGCTGCAAACTTATTCGAAAAATAATTTTCGTGCCAAGTTTTTCGATCGAAAATCTGATCGAAGAACAGCAAAGTTCAATATAACAGTGAAAATTCCAGATTCAACCGAGATGTACAAGTTAGGTGATGAAATTCTGGATAATCACTCGTTTCTTCGTTCTTAATATGAGCAAACACAAGATTTACCACGTTTTACAGCAAAATATATCAAATATTATGAAAATCAAATCGAAATCAAAACTTAATCGCAAACGCAAATATCGATCTAAATCGAAAAACTGAATTAATTTGACGTTCTAAGCGATTGAAATTAGTACGTAAATCATTCCTAACATAAAATCTATCACTTAATCAGCAAGATCGTCAACAAAATTCGCAAACATTAAGCATATTGATCAAAATACAAGTCACGCAAGTTTTTCGATCGAAAAATCTGGAAAATTATTTTGGTCTTAAAATTGCGACTTCATTCCAAAATCAATCATGATCTGCTCTGATACCAATTGTTAGGTCCTAATTCATCAATCAACAAGCAATCTAAGCATGAATTCTCAATATTCGAATAAGAAATGTTACGAGTTACGTTTGGTCGAATATCCGCATTGAAGATCTTGAGAGAGGTTAGTTTTCCGAGATTCTCGATCGTATTCTCTCTCCTTTAAAATATGAATTCAATACTCGTGAAATGAACTTATATATTGATTTTGATAGTGTTCATTGTATTTATACCTATTTACATGGTATATTTACTATTTTGGTCCTATATTACCAAAACTACTAATTGCGCCCATAATTACAAGGAGAATTAAGTTACAAAGCACAACTTTAAATTCTCTTCAAAGATAACATAATTAATTGAAGATAAAAAAATAATCCTAACAATTGGGATTTAACAACTACGTTCAAGCTCACTATTTCTAAGACTAGTAGTTAGTTCACGTACTTTTGATTCTAACTGTTATTCAAGATGTCAGCTTTTCCGGAGCATTAGATAATTGATATTTGTGACTACCTTTATCTCTTAAAATCTCTAGTAAGCACTTATGATTATTTTCTAGTCTACCTTCTAATTCTTTTATGGTCTTATCTTACCTCACGGAGTAAACGTCCACATCTACTTTTTTTGGTGGGATGCGAGATCATTGACGTGTTTTGTGGATTTAAAAAATTTTAATAAACTGTATCGAATTGCGAGGAATAGTTATCAAATTGTTTTTCGATAAAGTTTAGATATCGAAAACTCTCGGACCGAGAAGTACTACGAAAATTTTTGGGTCGAAAAGTTTAAGTATCGAAAAGTTGAGTATGCCAACAGATCAAAGAGGAGCTCAAAATCCTATAAAGAAAAGTCGGCGAAGCTCCCTAACTCCTCGGATGAAGCCAACTTCGAATCCGACTCTGACCCCGAGTTCAAAGAGTTTAAAAAGCAGATGACACTAATTCCAAAAGTAGTCCTTGCCATCTGCTAATAAAAAAAGTACGTCTTCAAGCTCTCGCCAACCCCTGATTGTTCCTCACACTGCCGAGCCATTGAGGTGCTACAACTGTGGCAATATAAGGCATTGGGCAAGGGAGTGTTATCTTCCAAAGAAAAAGGACGGGGACTACTACAAACGGAAGTTCCAAGTGATCAAGAAGAAGAACATCGGTGTAGCTCTAATGGCCGAGCAAGACCACTGGTTCGAGGACACCTCGGATAGTTAGCCAACGGATATTGCCATGATGGCCTTCATCGAAGAAGAAGATTCAGAAGTTGCGAGAAAGAGCCCGAGGTCTCGGACAAGGAGGAGGAAGAAGTGTCTGCTGGGATGGAGGTAAAATCTTTTGATCTTACTGTCTTCTTAGAACTACAACAAAAATAAAGTGTTCTGTAAAGAACGAAACAACATTAGATCATTAGAGTAGAGGCTAGCTAATAATGAAATCATTTTAGCTAATGCCCAAGAAAATGTTATCACCTTAGAGGCTAGTTTAGCTACTTCTGAGGCTAAAGTTAGTGCTCTGACCACGAGTCTGAATGCCTACTAGCAACCCAAGAGTACCTCTATAGATCATCAAAAGGCTATAAAGGACTTGGAAGATAGGCTAGAAAATAATCATCAAAGTTCCCTCATAAACTTTCAAGAGAAAGGCAGTCTCATGTGTCAGCTTGAAGTAGCACATGACAGATTTGCAGATCGTGATTCAAATATAGAAAAGCTTAAAACTCAAGTTTCTAAACTCAAAACTAGTTAGAGAATAAGTAAAAATGAACGGATTACAAAAACAAGCTAGTACAACCTGATGTCTGATAAACGTAAGCAATTATACTCTTAGATCAAATGTCTAGAGGATATTCTTACAAAAAGACGACAAACGGAACAAACCATCTTCTTAAACAAGCGTAAGGACACGAGATTTTATATTGTAAAGTGCTTTTTATATGTGATTATCGAAACTTTTGCTTTTATAAATATTCAGTATCGAAAAGTTTTGGTGTTGTCGAAAAATATCTTGCTATATCGAAAATTTTTAAATATCGAAAACTTTTTCGTTAAAACCGAAAAGCTTTAAATTGATGTTTAATATTTGAAATATTTACTAAAAAACTTTTCCTTTGATTTGCCCCGAAATTTTGAAATTAAAAAAAATGCATTTTTTAAAATTCCATATTGAAAAGCATTGGTGTTATCGTGAAAGATAGTGAAGTTTCGATCGAAAATTTTATAAGTATCGAAATTTTTTGGTGGTAACGAAAAGTTTTATATTGATGTCGAAAACGTCTTAAAATTATCAAAAGTTTCTTATAATTTGTCACAATGTTTTTAATTTTCCTTAACGATGAATAATTTTGGATATGTTATAGCATATTAGATACTGTTGCCGTAAAGTGCCTATCGCAAAGCTTGTAGCATAATTATATAATGTTGCCGCAAAGTACAAGTTCTATTTCCGCAAAGTGAAAACTCTTTTGTTTTGTTGTCATCGCAGTTAGTTCATTATAAGAATGAGTAATCAAACATTTTTATATTGTTTTATGTAAGAGTTTAAGAATGTTAAAAGCACTTTGCGAATGGTTATATATTGAGAATAGTTTGCGATGTGAAAGAAAATGCGAATGAAAGCCACCTTGCGAAAGAAACTTTCCCAAAGAACAACTTTGCGAAACAACTTTGCGGATGACACTTTGCGAAAACAGCAGCAAATGGAAAACGGAAACTTTACGAACGATGAAGAACTTTTCAAATTAAGTTTCGGTTAGGGATCGAAACATTTATATCTTCAAGTACAAACATGCAATTAACCACGAAATCAGCAAGTTGAAAATTTTTCAAAAATCGAATAAATGTCGCGGGAGCACGGTTGCTCGGATCTTCCGAAATTCGCGAAAATTGTTGGTTTAATCGGTCGGGTTTCAGGTCAGAATAGTCAAAACACTCGATTAAAACCTAAAAATTTCAAATTATAGCAGAGTTTTAAGAACCAAACCAAAAAATGAATTTGAAGCTGCGCGATATTCATGTAAATTTCCCTAAAAAATTGCAATTAAATCCAAATTCGAATGAGTTTGGCTTGGATACCAATTGTCCAGTTTCTCATCCAACCGAAACGAATTAAGATTAGATGCTCAATTTACCGGAGCGATCATAGCGGAAGCGCTCCAGGTAATATCTCTTTCAAACTCGTTCTTCGATTTCACGTCGAAGTCGGATAAAAGATTTTCTTAAAACATCTTAATGGACTAATGAATTTCGAACCTAGCCGGGTTGGGTCTAGCCGTAAGCTCGAGATGACACTTCCATCATATCACCACCGCATGGTCGCCCTGGCCCCTCCTACTAGCCTTCGTCGTCGGAGGTTCGCCGATTGGAGCTCAGCCGGTCATGGTGCCATCAGGCAGCTCAGACCTAGTCGTGCGCGCATGTTGCGCTCTCGTTGGGTACATATTAGACGAAATATTCCCGGAATATTTCCGAAATATGCCAGGACTAAAATTGTCCAATGAGCATACATCGTGGACCAAAAGTGGTTTGATCCCAAAATAAATTACCAAAAAAGCTCACTCACTTAGCGACACTTGCCGCTTCCAGATCAATTTCATCCAAATTAAAGGAAAATTAACCAAAGGACCAAAATTGTCCCAACTATGTGGCTGCTTCTTTCTTCTAATATATTCCCATAATTTTCAACATATGCTGTGTCATTCTTTAAAAAAAGCATATTTTATGTAATTGCAGTTTCAAGAATCTTCAATCGAACACTATAACTATTACCATCTTCGTCTAAAAAAAAAGTTATTTATTGGACCGTAACATACAAACTTAGATTCATATAGAGAATTCTTACGATGTAGCGATTTTAGTGCTAAAACCTAAAAGCCTTCGATATTTTCCCTATATACAAAGTCCAAAGTCCTCGATGTTTTGCGAGGACCACTTTAGTCTTCAACGGTGTAAAAATGAACAAACTTGATCCCTCTGTCAATGTGGCCGTCAATTTAAGTAAAAACGCCACGTCTCAAATCATCACATTTTCTCCCCGTGCATAAGACTGCATGGAGTACTGGTGTCCATTCCAATGATGTAAGTCCTTAGGAAAAAAAAGGACAAAGTAGAGGACACATGGGAAGTAGAAGCATCTTGGCGCTGTCAATATCCACATCTGTTCGACTCGCTAGATACGTTCACAGTTTACGTTTTGGGGACGAAACTTTTTGAGGGGAAGATATCTTATAACATCTATATTAATTCAAGCTTGACCCACATTTTAATTTTTAGTCCATTAAAAAGAAAAAAAATTAGCCCAAAGACCACCTCAATATTGGTTTTCTTTTTCTTTTCTATGATTATCTCTTCTCCCCTACAATGTTAAGTAACGGACAAAATTAAAGTGTGGATTGAGCAAACGTGAAACAGCTGGAACATCACATGAATCTCTGTTGTTCTTGCTTGAGTTGTGATTTCCAGATGTAAGGAGTGTTTTTTCATTTTCAAGTTCTGTTTTTGAAAAAAAAAAAAAAACAGCATACACGGCATATGTAATTTTGAGTTTCGACCTAGTTATTGTGCACTAATGTTTCGAAATTTGTCCCTCTTGAAAGATAAGATTATCAGGTTTTTAATGAATTGATGAACATTCAACTAAGAAACAAATTTTTTTTGTGATATTCTTCAGATATCTGAATATGTGCGCAACTTCTATATTTTGTGAACTTAACCTAGCTATTTTGCTCCGATCTTGTTAAAAATAGTCTCGTTTGAATGGTAAGTTCTTGAGATTTTCATATCCAGTAGAATCAGCTCGATTAAATACTCCTAAAATTTCATTCGAATTTTTTAACTTCCTGTTGTGAACCGGAAGTTTTGTTGTTGTCGTCAAAGGAATTTCGAAATTTATTCTTGCTTCTGCTTTCAATGATGTTGTAACAATATCACATATCCATTAGATTCTGAAGTATATTTCGGGGCAGATTATAATATCGGGAGATCGGTGTTTTCCATCAATTTGAAAAGACGTCGAATAGTATCAATTTCTCGTGCATTGATGAACTTAAATCGTTATTTTCTTTTAGGCGAAGAGACATCGAGCAAGGATACATGAACGACCTCAAACGTTGGAGAAAGCTAGAGCTTTATGCTGTGACTTGATAATACGGGGACACATTCCCTTCGTGGGATGTGTGAACCTTATGATGGGTTGTTTTATTGTCTTTTTACGAATTCATGCGGTATTGTTGGTTGATGTGTGAAGAAGACTTAGAAATTGTGCTTCATTTATTAGTTATCCTTGTAATTAGGGGCGTGGTTTGTATTTTTTATAGTGTAGGACTTACTAGTAAATATACCATGTATATAGGTATAAATACAATGTACACTATTGAAATCAATAACACAAGAATTCAAAAATTCACAAGGGCCTTAAATTCACATTCTAGAGAGAGAAACACACGAAATTTTTTCTCACTCTAAGCTTCTCTCTCTTGTGTTCTTCAAAAAGATATTCGACCGAAGGTAACAAATCGTAAATCTATACTCGAATATCTAGAATTCATTCTTGGATCTCTGGGTAGTTGATAAATTGGGACCTAACAATTTGTATCAGAGCCGATCGTGATTGTTTTGGATTGATATTGCTATTTTAGATCAACTTTGTTTTTCCAGATTTTTCGATCGCTTAGATCATCGGATTTATCTGATTTTCAATTTCGATCGATTATACTGTTTGCGATTGAGTTTTGGATACGATTTGATTTTCATCAAAATTGATATATTTTGCTGTAAACCGTGTTTGATCTTTTATTTGTTCTGTTAAGTACTCATATTCAAGTGGCTACCCAGAATCTCAGTGTCTAATTTGAGCTTGTCAGTTGAATCTGAGATTTACTGTTCCATTGAACTCGTGTTGTGTTCTTCGATTGTTTTTCGATCGAAAACTTGGCTCGAAAATCTATTTCGAATAGTTAACTGGCGCATAAGTTTTTCGATAATTTCACTGTTTTTGCGATAAATATTATTTTCGATAAATAGTTTTTCGATTCTCATATAAAAATCTTTTTCGAGCGCAACTAAGCATAAAATTTTTTCGACGAATAATGTTTTCGTTATATACATATTTACTTTTGACACGAAAAAACTAGTTTTACGATTACAAGTTTTCCGATCTCAAGTTTTTCCATCATCTAAATTCTCAAGTCAAAACTTAGCGAAAACATATTTCGATCGAATATTTCACACTCGAATAAGTTTAGTCAACAAATTGAGTAAAACTTATCAATTTTTTTTAAAAGACATAGATTTTCGATCATTTTAATTTTTCGATAACAAATATTTCGATAAAAGTTTTTGCGAATGACAAATTTTTTTCGATAAATAATTTTTTAGATAGGATACTTTTGCAAAACTTTTCTCACTCGAAAAATAATTTTCGATAAAAATACATCGAAAAACTTATTCTTTCGAAAATCATTTTCGATTAAAAGGATTGAAAATTTTCAAATCGAAAATCTTCTTCATCAAAAAACTTTTACAAATACGGAACTTTCAAACGCACACACATTTTAACCATCTGAATTTTTTTTTCAAAGAATCAAAATCGTAATTTTCAGAACTTACGAAAAATATTTCACATTGCATAAAAATTCACAATATTCAATTTTTCTGCTAAATATTTTCCGTACTCAAAAAAAAAATTTTAACTTAAAAATATGTCCGAAAAGGAAATTGCTTAAAGTACGAACCAAACATTACTTACAAGTTTGTCAGTTGTGAAGCACTCTTATAAACTCAAATCCAAACTTTTACGAGATCCTACCAATCAACTACGACAATGGATGCCTACTCTCTTGGAAATGATATTTGTCTTCCAATTCTAAGAAGAGACGAATATACCATATGGAGAAGCCGATTTATGAATTTCTTTGAGACGAAAGATCAAGCTGCGAATTTGATAGCTTCTCTCCAAGAAGGACCCGCTCAGTTCTGATTTATCCAATAAGGCGATGCCACAAATAATCCACACATTCCTGCCACTAGAAGACTCAAAATTCATATTGAATACTCTGAGGGGGAGAGATTAAGAGCTAAAGCATATCTCGGAGCTAAATCTTTCCTGATGCAAGGCATCCCAAATGACATCTATATGCAAACAGATAGCCTATCAAGTGTTAAGGCTATGGGGGACGAGCTCCACAAAATGATGCAAAGGATCGAAGTCGGAGTCAAGGCTAAGAACGTGAACATTCTCACTGCCTACGACTCCTGCAAAGCTAAGACGGATGAAAATCTATACGAATTCTATCAACGCTATCTGACTCTTCTTAACGAGATGAAGAAAATAGAAATATTCAAGACTAATATGGAGGTAAACATCCGATTTCTATCATCTCTTCATCCGGAGTGGAAGAAAATATCCATGCAAATTAGCCAGAACAATGATTTGGATGAAATGGATATCTACGCCGTTTTCGACAATCTCGCTCAACACGAGGAAGATATCATCGAGATTCAGAAAGTACAAAAGGGGACAAACAGATCAGACTATTTTTCTAAATCAGCCACATGATATATAATATTATAATCATGTTCAAAGCTTAGGTTTCAATAATCCTTATAACTTGAAAAAGGTTAATGTAAAACAATTATATGGTATTAAGTACATGAGTTTATGATTAACTTCTCTAATGGCTTTTACCAACGCTTCAAAAATTAATGCCTTAGAAGAATCCAAAAGAAAAGCCAAAACTAGGACTGACATCCCATTTGATTACACTGATTTGAATAATAGTTACAAGACACGGGAAATAACTCTGTCTAGTGACTATAATTCATTATATCCTATAGAAAATATTCCTAAAGTCGAGGAAGAAAATATTGATCATTCTAAAAATTATACTTTCTGTTATATTCCTGCTATTATTAAGAAAATAGCTTATTTGAACTCCTACTTAGAAACAGAAAAAAAGATTTTTGAAGCAGAAAAGAATGAACTTTTATTGGAGATTTCAAATCTAAAAAATTCCTCAGGTTTGATTAATATTTTACAATCTTGTCATGATTTAATTTTATAAGAAAAATCATTAATTAAGAACAAGACCAAATTTAAGAAAACTTCTTCCTTTATTTTACAAAATATTTCAAAAGAAGAAAATTTCACTTTAAAAAGCGGCAAGAGAGAAAAAGAGTCTTTAAATGCTTTGAAAGCAAAAAGGTCTATTACTAGTTTTATTTGCTACACCATCCACATGTAGAGTAGTTAAAGAGACGAAGCATGATAAGGAGAGAGTGTCTGGTATAGAAATTAAGAAGAAAAATATTGATAGAAATGACTCATTTTCAAAATTTTCTTCTGTATAAAAAACAAAGGACACTCGTAAAAAGAGAGCCGTCTCTACTTTTCATATTGTTGCTTCAAATTATGCTTTAAAATCTATTAATTTTGAAAGCACAAATTTTGAAATCGGTTCCAGTTCCAAAAAAATCATTCGAAGACAAATGTGAGTCTTAAGTCTCGTAGGAGACAAGATCCAACTATTAAGCAAGCCTATAGCTCGATTTACTCTTGCACTCACCTAAGGTATCCAGTCCAAGTTCACTCAGCCAAACACCTTAGGAGACTAGCTAGAGAAAATATATTCTCCTCAACTAAGACTGATTAGACATTTGTCCGAGCTGACATTAATCTACCGTGTAAGGTTCACCCGCAATGGGTTCCCAAAACACCATCTACGCCAACGCAAGGCAAAAAGGCTCAATTGCCTAAAGTGGTACCACCTAAACCAACTACTTCTAAGTTGGTTTGGGTACCTAAAAATAACATTAGTTTAGGAACCAAAAGTGAATAAACTTTAACTACTAAATCTGCTAATCCGAAAGGTACCTAAGTCTCTCTAAACTATTCTATGCAGATCCATCATGTGTGGTATCCAGATTCGGGTTGCTCCACACACATGACGGGAAATCAAGAACTATTGAGCAACTATCAAGACCGATATAACGGTAAAGTCAGATTCGACAACAACGATTCAACTCCAATTCTAGGCTTTGGAGATATCTTTCTGAAGAATCTGACAATAAAAGAGATCTCATACGTCCAAAGTCTCAAACACAACATGTTTAGCATAGGACAACTATGCGATAAAAGCTTTCAAGTGGTATTTGTAGCTGATTAGTGCGGAATTCTAAATAGTCAGGAATCAGGAACTTCTTACAGGAGGTCGAAGATCTAATCTCTACACCATAAATCTAACAACAGTACGACCTTCGACGGTTGTTTACCTCATTTCATAGACAACAATTAAGAGGAACAACTTACGGCATCAACGAATGTTCCATCTTAATGTAAAAGCTCTTCACAAGCTTTCCACTAAAAAGTTAGTCAATGGTCTGCCAACTATTTCACTTCAACAAGAGCATCAATGTTCGGCTTGTCAAATGAAGCGAGTGTCGCACAAACTCAAGCAAATAGCTTCCATATCTCGACCTTTAAAATTACTACACATGGACCTTTGTGGAACGATGTGAACACAAAGTATCAACGGTCGTAAGTATGTACTAGTAATTGTCGACGACTATTCTCGCTACACTTGGACAAGGTTTCTACGAACAAAAGATTAGACTAGAGACTTGATAATAAATTTTGTGAATACAACTCAGAATCTCCTCCAACAGAACACCCAAGTAATCAGGACTAACAATGGGCTGAGTTCAAGAAAAAGAATCTCAGTACTTTCTATCAGTCACTTGGAATCGTTCCACAATTTTCAGCCGCTAAAACGCCTCAACAAAATGGCATCGTAGAACGGAAGAATCGGACTTTGGTAGAAGCTGCACGGACTATGCTTGTACATTCCGGTCTCCCTCACTTTCTATGGGCTGAAGAAGTGAGTACATCTTGCTTTACGCCAAATCGGACGATTAGTCACAAAAGCTTTGAAAAGACGTCGTACGAGATAATAAATCAAAGGATACCAAATATCTCTTTATTCAAAGTCTTCGGGTGCAAATACTTTGTGGCAAACGATAGAGAGCATCGAAGCAAGTTCGACCCTAAAGCATTTAAAAGCCCTCTTTGTTGGATATTCGTCAACTTCTACAGCATACCGCATCTATATCAAGTCTTCTCGTACAATAATGGAAAGTTACAACGTCACTTTTCACGAAGTGACCGATTTGGCTTCTGAACAAGATAGTTCAGAACCCGGGCTTATAGGCGTGTTGGCACAAAGTCAGCAAATTCCGACAACATCCCCCTCACCGTCAGGAGAAGCTCTTCCCGCTGATTTGGAAGACTTGAACTTTCTTTTTCAACATTGTTATCGGAGCGAGTCTTAAACGCATGCTTCATCGCAATCTATACCAAGCAGCGCACCTTCCCCTTCTATGGTGGAAATTCCAAAAGAGATTCACGACCCTCAAAGTCCAACCAATGTTGTAGATTCTCAAGATTCTGATTCACCAACTAGTGCTGCAGCTCATACTAATGTAAATGAGGAAATTCCATCAAATTCAACTTCAGAAATGAATTTCCCTTTTATGGATGATTAGCCTATCAATTCAGGATGTCTCGAACTACATATCAACGATGGTTATACTTCGGTTCTACCTCATGAATGCAAGTGGACACGAGCTCATCCTGTCGATCAAATAATTGGTGATCCTTCAAGTGGAATACGCACTAGGACAAACGGACTTTTCACGTGCTTTTTAAGCCAAAACAAACTAATCAAGGTAGCTGAAGCTCTTAAAGATATGGATTGGGTGATTATCATGCAAGACCAACTCAACCAATTCAAGCGTCTATAAGTTTGGACACTAGTTTCTCGTCTGCATGGCAAGACAATTATAAGAA
The DNA here is from genome assembly GCA_004919715.1 of Linderniella brevidens. Classification (NCBI taxonomy): domain Eukaryota; kingdom Viridiplantae; phylum Streptophyta; class Magnoliopsida; order Lamiales; family Linderniaceae; genus Linderniella; species Linderniella brevidens. Next base: position 16,136,385 of record SWDC01000153.1, read on the forward strand.
CCGAATGGGTCTTAAAAAATAAGAAGAACGAGAACTGCGAAATTATCAGGAACAAAGCACGACTTGTAGCCAAAGGCTACAACGAACAGGAAGGCATTTACTACGACGAGACGTATGCTGTTAGATCCTACTTACTAAACTAGCAATCAATGTAAGCATGAATTCTAGATATTCGAATGAGAAATCTCGAGAATTACCTTCGTTCGAATATCGAGTTTGAAGATCGGGAGTGAGAAACGATTAGAGAGTGGAAGTTTTCGATTGCCTTTCTCTCTCTAGAATGTGAATTCAGTACTTGTGAATTTTCTGAAAATAATTTCTTTTAATTTTGATAGTGTACATTGTATTTATACCTATTTACATGGTATATTTACTATTAAGTCCTACACAATCAAAACTACAAGTTACACCCCTAATTACAAGGATAACTAATTAATAAAGCACAATTCTACGTTTCTTCAATCTCCCCTTTGTGCTTGTTTTCTTTTCAGCTCTGTCTCCTTACCTAGCGTAGAATAATCTCCTCAATCCCAATGTTGTCTCGTAGTGTCGGACAACCTTCCTCAGCTCCAATCTTTCATTTATTGAATCCAAAAGCTCATTTAGGAGAGGGGCATCTTCTTCACCAAGATCCTCGAAGATCGTTTCTTCAGTGATCTCCGTCAACCTCTTGTCGATGTTCTTCCGTACAAGCTTCAACGTCCCGCACAAAATTTGTGAACTTGAGACTTCATCATCGCTCTCGTCTTTCCAATAATTGGATTTCGATAAGTGATGGTGATGCCTGATTTTCTTGAAGATGTAATTTTCTGGGAATTCATTAAGGGGTAAGCTTTTCATGAGCGGAGACTCCATGTTGACTTTCTTCATATTGTTCTCTACGGCAATTTGAAGGTCGTGTGCGGTGTGGAACTTGATATGCCGCACCATGAATCTCTTTAGCCCTTCGAGGCCTTCCTACGTGATGTAACCAGAGGGGTCTGGTATTTTCTCTTGTACATCTGAAACAAACGATACATTTCGTCTGGTGGAAGGCACGGCAAATAGCTTTCATCTATCTCTTCTCGAGTATGGTTGTTGTTTGCTCGTTCGATGAGATAGATCGGGGTTGGATAACTTCCAATCGTGTGCGATACGCCCACGAGTTGGAGGATCGGTGGCTTGTTCCTGAAATTTTTTCTGAGTTGATCCGTTGGGATGCCACTTCGATCCGGACCAAGGTAGTTCAGTAAGAAGATGTTCTACATCTTCTTCCTCTCTTCCGAGTGGGAGATGTCCTGTAAATTCAGCCATTGAGCTTCTTGATTCGATTAGAAGCCCTCCAAATATGCTTCCATATGTCTTCAAGAAACGGGACTTCAATGCTTACATTCTCCCAAGGCGTCTCGACGCTGACAGTCCCTTTGATAAGCGAGGAGGGGAGTCAACTCGATGCCTGATCATCTCTGGTAATTCGAGGAGTGTGGAGTTGTAGTTCCTGCCCTCTTAAAGTTCTTCGTCTTCAAGCAGCACAAAATCTACCGAAGCTTGTTCTAAAAAGTATCTAACGTTGGAAAGCCTGGCTTGAATAGTTTCCTCTAGTTCCCATTGCGTCAGCCACTTCTCGTATAAGATGTAATCATCTACGATAGCATGTGGATCGTAGACAACTGCTTCTGCTTGATTTTGGAGGAGGTTAGAGGTTGGGATTTGATTTGGACTTATGGAGTGGGAGGTAGTGTTTGTGTGTGGGATGTGGTGGGAGTTGTGGTTGTTTGTTGGCTATTAGTGGGTTGTGTGGTTGGTGGGCTGGTGGATGATCCTCCAGCTTCTCGAGTCGTTGTTTGTTTTTCTCGACTCCTCCAGCTTCGTGTGGTCCTTTGCCGTTTCTCCCCCTCATGACGATCGGGATCGTCATGTCTTGCTTCGTGCGGGAGCTTTCTTCACGGCACCGTGTTTGGACGGGCGGCTCAGGTTCATCTACTAGCCGTTTGTAGAGACTCTCCTCAGCTGGGGTCCTGGTCTCTAGGGCTAGTAGTCGGGAGATGAGGATGTCGTGAAGCTTGGTAATTGGGATGGCGTATGGGTTGATGAGGGAAGGTGACTGGGTTGGAGTGGTTAGGGTGAGTTGTATGGGGGTGTGTATGGTGGTTGTTAGTGGTGGTGAGGATACGGGTATGGTGTGTGCTTCGGACGGAACTGCCTCTAAGACTGGTCCTTTTCCGGTATCCCATCAGGAAGTCTCAATAGCTTGTAACATCATGTCCATCAGTCGGTCTTCAAGAGAAGAGATGGCTGTGGAGAGGTCCTCTTGCAGTATTTGCTCCTTCACTATCTTGGGTGGAGTGGGGCCAGGGAGGCGCTCCACTGTCACAACATCGGAGAACATTTCCGATATGCCGCGTGGGAGAGGACTTGTAATACCGGAACATCCATGGACATCCGTTAACAACCCAGAAGTCACCACTTCAGTGGGTTGGCCCATTGTTTGCTCCGAAGATGTCGGGGGTCTAACACGGCTTCCACTCAATCCTTGAGATGATACCATCTCTATGGTGTTGAAACTGATTCAATGTGAATTTGTGTGGTTTTCTGAACCGAAAGTGGTCGAAGAGTTTGCGTTGAAGCTATTTGGGTTGAAAGAGACGCAGAAGGGGCAGAAATTAGTTGTCGTCGTGATCCCCGTCGTTGTAGTCTGCATTCCTCATCAGACTCGGTGGCCTCAGGAGAGTCGACTTGTTGAGGGACACCTTCGGGCTCAACAGTCGATGTTTCTGTCTCCTGAGCCTCAGCTTCTGGCTCGTGTGACACCACCAAAGTTTCTTGTTGGGAAGGCACCGGAGCTTGATCCACGGACCGTACCGTTGCCTCCGTGATGGAATTATTTTGGCAATAATCCTAGTAGGCCTCGTCGGTTGGATCAGCTATACTGAGAAACTCCAGTGGGATCAGCATCGGTTGGAGTGCTAGATCGGCCTCTTTCAGGTTATGAAAGAACCGTAGTCGTGGCGGGATATAACCTCCAATTGGTGGTAGGCGCGAGATCTCCGGATGTACGTCCATGAAATGAGAGCTCAGCACCGGGAACCACCGGACATACGAAAGGAACTTTGCCTTCAATTTTATCTCCCGCTGACGCATCTGGTCCGCTAACTCATTCCATATTAGCTGGGCCACGTCATATTGTTTCGAGAAAATGACTCCATGGAAGATGCGAAGGATGTTCCATTCGCCTTGTCAAAACCGGAGTGCTTTGGGGAGAGGCATTTGTTGATGATGCCGACCAGTGTCCTCCATGGGTGTGGGATCCCGTTGTTTTGAAAATTAGCCAATTTGGTCAGCGGTGGCTTATAGCCTATCCGGAGGATATCTTCGACGATCACCGCATCTGTTTGTAGTTGGTCGTATTCTTCGTGATGCTGTAGATCGAGCACTATGGCCAGTAAATTCTTGTCCAGGAAGATGTGTCCTTGATTGATCTTCGTTGTGTATTGCACATCATCGCCGCCGACGTAGCTCTTCATACATCCCCAGAATTGCTGGAGATAGACTATTTGTACGGAGGCGGGTCATCGTCAGAGCTGGCCATAGAGGATATCTCTTGAGGATGGAGATTATCACTTCATCCGGACATTGGAATGTGGCGATGTCCAATTGGTAGTTGTTGTCGTGGACTGTCATCCAACTGTCAGGTGAGTATATGTGACAGTACTCTTGATGTGCCATTTCTGCAAAGAAGAAGTGAAATTCATTAGATGGAAATTTCATATTCGAATTGTTCGAAGTAAATGTGAATGGCGAAAATGACTTAGAAAAATTTCAAATTTTTCTAAGTGTTAGAGTATTATCGAAAGACTTAGAGAAAAATTTGAAAAATTTGTTATGCCTTTTTAGGGTGTTTTTATTCGATCGTGAATTTATTCGACCGTTAAGTTATGCGATCGAATAAAAAATTATCGAATAATTCAAGATTTTCGCAGCTGACTTTGACGATCGAATAAAAATTTGTCGAAAAAAAAAGTTTTTCGCTGAGTAATTTTGCGATCGAATAACACGTTGTCGAAAAACTTAAGTTTTTCGCCCGTAGTTTTGCGATCGAAATTATATCGAAAAACTTAAGGTTTTCGCCGCTTATTTTTGCGATCGAATAAAACTTAACGAAAGTTAAAGTCCTTCGATGACACTCTTTGCGATAAGAACATTTTCGATCGATAAAGTTTGAAATCAAACAGTAAACGCTTAAAACGTAAATGACGATTTTTGGATAAATCATGAGTTAATCTGGACTCGGAATGATCAGAAATCAGTTGTGAATCAAAATATCATGATTTTAATCCGAATGGTCGAGTTTAAACACGTTAATTTTGAGAGTTTCAGACGTTTCAGTCGAAAAAATTTCGAAGTAAAATTTTCGTCGAATGAGTTTGGGAAACTGTCGCGAATCGTGCATTTTTGAACGGAACGCTGATCCGAAACAGGTTTCTACCTTCGAATTTGGTGAGTTTTGACAGAAAATCAATGAATATTGAAGCGTTTTGAAGAAATCGCCGAAGAGATATTGGAATCCGAAAAGTTTTTCGACTGTGAGATGTTGCGTGAGAGTGAGTTTTTCGATCGAAAAAGTTATATTAATACTTTTCAATCATGTAAGGTTTTAAAGGGCTTTGGGCCGAAGAAAAAAATATTTTGGGCTTTTGTTAAAATTCAGGTATGATTAAACGAAAAATTTAATCTTTTACTTATGAACCCAAATATAAATTGCATAATGCTCCATGTATTTCTGAAATAAATGCAAGTACCTCCCATTGTTGATGAAATTCAACACTTGACTCCTCGGATGAGCTCGAATAAAATAATATTAGAAGTCGTGTTTGCAAGTAAATCATTTATGAGATAAGAACAAATTCTCATGTAAAGCTTCCCCTCAACCAAATACACGTTTTAACTTTTCGGTAATTTAGCACATAGTTAATATAATTTGCATATGAGAATTTACTATATAAGCACAAGTAACGCATTTAATCAATTCAGCATAGATTCATTAAAATTTTTCTTTTTTCAAGAAACATTTCGCATTTTATCAAGTCCGAATCAATGCATGTATTAATGCGTTTAAAATGTGCAAAAGTATTTTCCAAAATAAAAAATATTTTTATCATAAAAATTTTGTTTTGGGGTCAGATTGTTCATTTTGAACATTATCACGGAAAAATTTATCATGACATTTAAAATAATAATTTGCCATCAAATCGTGTAATTATACTAATATGCGAAAATCATGGTATGAATCATTTTAACAACTCTCACTAGTTTCGCTCAGAGCACTCAATTTATTTTTATCATGGAAATATTTAGTAGATATATCACTCATATCAACACGACAAAATTATATCAATTAATTTGTTATCTTAGCGTATTTAATCAAATTACCAAGTGAAAGTCCATCAATTTGAATCAAAGGGACTTTGAAGTGCTTATTTTTAGGCTATGACTAAAAGGGTAGGAAATTTTTTGGGATTAGTGAGCTTCAAAATTCTCCAATTCTGGGGGCCCTTTTGAGATTCATTTCTGCTCCTTTTTCTTTTATTTTCTTTTGCACTTGTTCAAGATGAGTCTCTTCTTCTTTACGAAGCTTTGAGAGTTGAGATCTTCTTTTGTTTCGGGTCGAGACCGTGTTCCTTGTGAAGGTTCCACATTTATGGAATTCGAACCCAAGGCCGTGCTCCTCTTCCCGTTTTCTCTATATAAGGTCTAGATTATCATTGGAGAAGTTCACTTCGAGGTGCTTCTCTTCTAGGAGTATACGAGATTATCTAGGAGAAGTTCACAACGCGATCCGTGTTTCTCTTTTGTAATGATTGAGACATTCATCATGTGCATCTCTTCCCCCCACCCCCCTTCTTTTTCTTGATTGAGCAACCCCGAAACTTATGAATAAGGTTGAAGGCTTAATCGGGTTTCAAAAGAAAAAGAATGTTGGAGAAGGCTCAAAGGGGATTTCTACAGTTAAAAGTAAAGGATTTATAATTTGGGCAATGTGAGGAATTTCCTAATTTGCCCTTATCATTTTCATGACAAACTTGCACAAAAGCAAGAATGAGACTACGAAGTACAAAAAAACAAGAGATAGGCTTTTGAGGTGTGACCCACAAAAAGAAAATATTGAGGCTCAAATTCTCACATATATGATGTGGCTTTGTGTTTTAATGAAACAGACGAAGCTCTTTGAATAAAAGAATGTCACATGACTTTTTAGGCAAAGAATTAATCATATATCAAATAAATATTTTTTTGAATAGTTCAAAATAGGCAAGATTATCATCATCCCCCATTTTTTTATTATTATGATATATATATATACTATTTTATTTTTATTTGTCTTTTTGTATATCAAAACAAATTGAAAGATAAAGTCCCGCAAGATAATCAAGGAATATCAAGAAGTACATAGAGTATCATACATGAGCATAATAGAGCATGTAAAGCACTTTCAAGTAAGATTGAGATTCAACATGCCTAACTTATCAATAAGGAATCGGAATCCCTTTTCATCCAGTGCCTTAGTGAATAAGTCGGCATGTTGAAGCTCCGTTTTAACAAAATACATATCTATAGTGCTTTTTTCTACATGATCTTTTATAAAATGATAGCGAACATCTATGTGTTTCGTGCGTGAATGGTGAACATGATTGCAAGTAATGGCAATAGCACTTTGAGAATCACTATAAATGGGAATGTTATAAAATTCAAACCCGTCGCATAGTTGCGTCCGCATCCATAGAACTTGTGAGCAACAGCTGGAAGCCGCGACGTACTCTGCCTCGGCCGTCAAAGTTGTCACACAATTCTGCTTCTTTGAGGACCAGCAGACCAACTTATCGCCTAGAAGTTGTGCTCCGCCAGACGTGCTTTTTCTGTCCATTCGACAACCTGCATAATCATCGTCAGTATTGCCAATTAATCTAAAATCAGTATCTTCACAATAACATAGCCCGAAGTTGGGAGTTCCTTTGAGATAGCGTAGAATTCGCTGGACTGCGTGCATGTGCGACTCCTTCGAGTCAGCTTGAAAACGAGCACATAGGCAAGTGGCGAACATGATGTCGGGTCGGCTTGACGTTAAGTAGAGAAGAGATCCGATAATACTCCGATAGGTTGTGATGTTGATTGCCTTTCCAGACGGATCAGCATCCAATTTGCAGTTTGTTGACTTGAGTTTATTCATAGGTGTGCTCTTGTCTTGATTAAATCTCTTCAGAATATCTCGGATATACTTGGTTTGACTGATGAATATTCCATCTTCGAGTTGCTTGACTTGTAATCCAAGAAAGAATTGGAGTTCTCCCATTAAGCTCATCTCGAATTTGGTCTTCACTAGATCACCAAATTTCTGACAGAGTCGTTCATTTGACGAGCCGAAGATCATGTCATCAATGTAAACTTGAACGATCATCAAGTCTTTGCCTGGATTTTTCATGAAGAGTTTCGTATCGATTGTTCCTCTTATGAAGTTGGACTTGACTAGAAATTTTCTCATAACATCATACCAATCACGAGGGGCTTGTTTTAGTCCGTAGAGAGCTTTATCCAATCGATAGATATAATCAGGATGATTTTCGTGTACGAACCCTTCGAGTTGAGTGACGTAGACTACTTCTTTTAACACGCCGTTGAGAAAGGCGGTTTTGACATCCATTTGATAGACTTTGAAGTCTTTATGAGCCGTATATGCTAGAAATAATCGAATAGCTTCAATACGTGCAACCGGAGCATACGTCTCGTCGTAGTCAATACCTTCTTGTTTATTGTACCCCTTGTCTACGAGTCGTGCTTTATTCCTGATAATTTCACCGTTCTCGTTCTTCTTATTTTTGAAAAACCATTTATTTAGTCCCTATAATTTTTTGCCATGTGGTCTAGGAACTAGTGTCCAAACTCGGAGACGGTCGAATTAGTTGAGTTCATCTTGCATTGCGATCACCCAATCCGTGTCTTTAAGTGCTTCGGCTACATTAATTGGTTCGTTTTGGCTTAAGAAGCACGTGAATAATCCACTTTGTGTAAACGTCCTAGTGCGTACTCCACTTGAAGGATCACCGATTATTTGGTCGATAGGATGAGCTCGAGTCTACTTACGTTCATGAGGAAGAACTGAAGTAGATCCATCGTTGATTTGTAGGTCGAGACCTACTAAATTGTTAAGCTGATCATTCGTAATTGGAAAATTCAATTCTAATGTTGAATTGGAAGAAATTTCCGAATCGGCATTGGTAGGAGCTGCAACACTAGTTGAAGATTAAGGATTTGGAGAATAAGGAACATTTGTTGGAGTCTGAGGATTGGGAGTCTCAATTGTAATTTCTACCGTAGATGGAGAAGGAGCGCTGCTTGGTATAGAAATGAGACGAAGCAGGCATTTGAGACTCGTTTCGATAAAAATGTTCAATAAAAAATCCAAATCTTCCAAATCGGCGGGAATTGATTCATTTGACTTTGAGGTAGAAGTTGTCGAAAGTTGTTGACTTTTGTGCCAACAGGCCTATAAGCCCGGGTTCTGAACTGTTTTGTTTGGAAGCCAATTCGGTCACTTCTTGAAAAGTGACGTTGTAGCTTTCGAGAATTGTACGAGAAGACTTGAGATAGACGCGATATCATTTGGATGTGGATGAATATCCAACAAAAGCGGCTTCAAATGCTTTAGGATCAAACCTGTTTCGTGCTCATGATCGTTGGCCACAAAGCATTTGCACCCGAAGACTTTGAAGAAAGAGATATTTGGAATCGTTTGATTTATTATCTCATACGGCGTCTTTTCAAAGCGTTTGTGAATAATCATCCGATTTTGCGTAAAGCATGCCGTACTCACTGCTTCAGCTCATATAAAGTGAGGTAGACCGTAATGTATTAGCATTGTTCTTGCAGCTTCAACTAGAGTCCAGTTCTTCCGTTCTACGACGCCGTTTTGTTGAGGCGTTTTAGAGGCTGAAAATTGTTGAATAATTCCAAGTGACTGATAGTAATTGCTGAGACGCTGATTCTTGAATTTAGTCTCGTTGTCAGTCCGAATTACTTGGATTTTCTTTTGCAGGAGATTCTGAGTTGTATTCACAAAGCTTATTATCAAGTCTCCAGTCTCATCTTTAGTTCGGAGATATCTTGTCCAGGTGTAGCGAGAATAATCGTCGACAATTACTAACACATATTTACGACTGTTGATACTTTGTGTACACATTGGTCCACAAAGGTCCATGTGAAGTAATAGTGTCGAGATGTGGAAGCAACTTGCTTGAGTTTGTGTGATGCTCGCTTCATTTTTCCCATTTGACAAGCCGAACAATGATGCTCTTGGTGAAGGAAAATAGTTGGTAAGCTGTTGACCAACTTTTTGATAAAAAGTTTGTGAGAGCTTTGAGGTTTTTAGATGAGACAGACATTGATGCCATAATCTGTTCCTCTTGATAGTAGTCTGTGAGATGAGGCAAACAACTGTCGAAGGTCGTACTATTGTCAGATTGATGGTGTATAAATTATATCTTCGAGATCCCGTAAGAAGTTCTTGATTCTGACTATTTAAGATTCTCCACTGATCCGCTAGAAACACCACTTGAAATCCTTTATCGCAAAATTTTCCTATGCTGAACAGATTGTGTTTAAGACCTTGGACGTAAGAGACATCTTTTATTGTCAGATTCTGTAGTAGAATATCTCCAAAGCCTAGTATTGGAGTTGAATCGTTGTTGCCAAATCTGAATTTTCCGTGGTAACGGTCTTGGTAGTTGCTCAACAGATCTTGATTTCCCATCAAGTGTGTGGACCAACAGGAATCTAGATACACACACATGATGGATCTGCATAGAAAGATTATAGAAAGACTTAGGTACCCACTTAGTAATGTGTCCTCTCGGATTAGCAGATTTGGTAGGTAAGGTTTGTTTATTTTTTGTTCCTAAACCATTGATGCTCTTAGGTACCCAAACAAACATGGAAGGAGTTTGTTTAAGTGGTACCTCTTTAGGCAACTTGGCCTTGTTGGCTTGCGTTGGCCTAGATGGTGTCTTGGAAACCCATTGATGGTGAACCTTACATGGGAGATTAATTTCAGCGCGGACAAATGTCTTATTAGTCTTAGTGCATGAGAAAATCTTTTCTCTAGCTAGTCTCTTAAGGTGTTTGGCTGAGTGTACTTGGACTGGGTACCTTAGATGAGGACAAGAATGTATCGAGCTATAAGCTTTCTTAATAGCCGGATCTTGTTTCCTACGAGACTTAAGATTTGCATTTTGTCTTAGAATGATGGATTTTGTTTTAGAAGTAGAGTCGTTTTCAAAATTTGTGCTTTCAAAAATAATAGACTTTAAAGCATAAGTTGAAGCAACAACATGAAAATTTGAAACGGTTGTCTTCTTACGAATGGCCTTAGTTTTTGATACAGAAGAAAGTTTAGAAAATAACTCCTTTCTATCAATTTTCTTCTGAAATTCTATCCTACGCACACTTTCCTTTGCATGTTTCACCTCTTTTACTACTCTACCTGTGGATGGAGTAGAAAAAGAGTTCGTAAATTTTTTTTTCCCTTTTCAAGCATTTAAGGACTCTTTTCCTCCCTTAACGCTTTTTTAAAATAAATTGTCTTCTTTTAAAATATTTTGTACAATAATGGTGGTGTTTTCTTAAATTTGGTCTTCTCCTTTATTAATGTTTTTTCTTTCAAAATAAAATCAGGACAAGATTTTAAAATTGAGGAATTTTTGAGATTAGAAATCTCCAATAAAAGCTCATTCTTTTCTGCTTTGAAATTCTTTCTTTCTGTCTCTAAGGAAGCGTTCAAATCAGATATTTTCTTAATAATAGCGAGAATATAACAGAAAGTAGAATTTTTAGAATGATCAACATTTTCTTCCTTAACTTTAGGAAGATCTTCTAAAGGATATAATGAATTATAATCACTAGACATGTTAATTTCCCGTTTCTTGTAACTATTATTCAATCGGTGCAGTCAAAGGGGATGTCAGTCCTAGTTGTGGCTTTTCGTTTAGATTCTTCTAAGGCATTTATTTCGGAAGAATTAGTAAGGTCATTAAAGAAGTCAATCCTAAATCAATGTACTTGATATCATATAATTGTTTGACATTTACCTTTTTCAAGTTACAGGGATTGTTAAAACCTAAGCCTTCTTTAGGATTATAAAATTCTATATCATGAGGTTGATTTAGAAACATGGTTTGATCCGTTTGCCACCTTTTCTTTAGAAGATCGTCTAAAGTTTTAATCATAGAGTAAAGCTTCTTACGTTCGTCAGAGATTTCGTTATAATTATTTCTGAAAATTTATAAATCTCTCTGACCATCACTAAGAGTCTCAGTAAGGTCATTGAGTTTTGTCTCAGAAGTAGTAATTGTTGATTCAAGACTAGATATTGTTTCCTTAGCATGATAAGAGAATTTCCTGGTGAATTTTCTTATCTGGTTGCTTTTGGAAATTATTTTCACTAAGGGCTAGTCTCTTCTCTAATTCTTTTGTACTTTTCCGCTCATTTGTCATGTTAGTATACTTAATTTGTAAAGATTCTAACATGTTTAATAATTTAGATTTAGGCATAGTTACCTCTTGTGATGGTGTTGATGTTTTGTCTTCTTCGTCGGACATCCTTGTTGAGTTTTCGTATGAGGCGTCGTCGAGATATACCATGAGAGCTAGATTTTCGTCAGAATCCTTTGTGTCTTCTAGCCAATGCTCCTGTTCGGCCATCAGAGCTACTCCAGCCTCTTTTTGTTTGGTTAGTTGTTCTTGGAGTAGTAATTGGCGTCTTTCTTCTTAGGAAGATTGCATTCCCTGATGAAGTGCCCTATCTTTCAACAATTGTAGCATTTTTGTGGTTCTTTGGCATTTTTTGTTTCTGACGACTCAACCGGTCTTTCCTTGAGCTTAGAGCTTGATGTCCGAAGTCTATTAGCCGAAGAGGAGGATTTCATTTTATAAAACTTTTTGCTCATCATTTTAGTAATGAGAGCCAATTGTTTCTTGAACTCTTTCGTATCTGGCTCGAAGTCCGATTCTGATTCATCTTCATCTTCATCTTTCAGAAGAACTTGGCAACTTGATGCATTTATCTTTGCGAGATTGACTAGGGCTATAGAGTCTTCGATCAGTTTGCCCTTAAGTTCTTTTCGTATCTCGCTTATGTCTTCCTCGTGTTGGGCGAGATTATCAAATACGGCGTGGATATCCATTTTTTCAAAATCCTTGTTTTCACGGATTTGCATGGATATTTTCTTCCACTCCGGTTGAAGAGAAGAGAGAAATCGGATGTTGACCTCCATGTTTGTCTTGAAAATTTCTATTTTCCTCATCTCGTTAAGAAGAGTTAAATAGCGTTGATAGAGTTCATAGACGTTTTCCTCCGTCTTTGCTTTGAATGAGTCATATACGGTGAGAATGTTTGCTTTCTTAGCCTTGATTCCGACTTCGGTCCGTTGCATCATTTTGTGGAGCTCGTCCTACATAGCTTTTGCACTAGACAGACTATCTATTTTCGTATAGATGTCATTCGGAATTCCTTGCATTTGGAAAGTTCTGGCTCCTAAATCTGCTTTGGGTCTTAATCGCTCCCCCTCGGTGTATTCACTAGGAATTTTGAGTCTTCTAGTGGCGGGAATTGGAGGATTATTATTGGTATCGCCTTCTTGGATAAGCCAAAATTGAGCGGAACCTTCTTGAAGAGTAGCTATCAAATTTGTAGCTTGATCTTTTGTTTCCAAGAAGTACATGAATCGGCTTCTCCATAGGGTGTATTCGCCTCTTCGTAGAATTGGAGGGCGGACGTCGTTTCCAAGTGAGTAAGCATTCAGTTGTAGTTGATTGGTAGGATCTCGTGAAAGTTTGGAATTGAAAAAAAATGCTTCACAAGTGATAAACTTCGTTAGTAATGTTTGGCTCGTACTTCGAGCAATTTTCTTTTCAAACCTATTTTTCGATTTTAAAGAGGAATTGTTTTGATTTCAAAAAATATTTGATATCAAAATTGATACTTCAAAATTTTGCTAGAGAATTTTGAATTTATGATCGAAAATTTTGAGTATCGAATAACATAATTCGGAGACAAATATTTTTTGTAAGTTTTGAAAATTTTGAATATTCATTTCTTTCAAATCAGTGTAAAATCTGTGTTTGAAAGTTCAGTGGTCGAAAAATTATCGGAGCTGTAAAGTTTTCGATTTGAAAAATTTTTAACATTTAATAGAAAAATATTTTTTATTGTATAAGTTTTTCGTGGTATATTTATCGAAAATTATTTTTCGAACGTAAGAGTTTTGCAAAGTAAATATCTTATCAAAAAATAGTTTGTCGAATAATTTTTTTGATCGCAAAAACTTTTATCGAAAAATTTGTAATCGAAAAATTAAGAGTGATCGAAAAATTTCGTGGTTTGACTCAATTTGTTGACTAAAAGTTTTTCGAGTGTGAATTATTCGATCGAAATATGTTTTCGCTAAATTTTTACTCGAAAATCTAGACGATCGAAAATCTTGAGATCGAAAACTTGTAATAGTAAAACAATTTTTTCGAGTCAAAATTAGATATTTATTTAGCGAAAACAGTATCCGTCGAAAAAAAATACGTTTTGTTAAGCTCGGAAAAGATATTTATATAATATGAATCAAAAACTAATTATCGAAAATAATGTTGTTTGAGTCTTATATTTGAGTAAAACACACGAAAACGATGTTTGTATCGAGAAACTTTTCGTTTGTAAACTTATTCGAAAAATATATTTCGAGTCAAGTTTTTCGATCGAAAAACGATCGAAGAACAACCTTCCAGTTCAATGGAACAGTGAAAATCCAGATTCAACCGAAAAGTTCAAGTTAGGTGCTGAGGTTCTGGATAATCACTCGAATCTAAGTTCTTAGTATGAACAAACACAAGATTGCCCACATTTTACAGCAAAATATCTCTATTATGAAGAAAATCAAATCGTATTCAAAACTTAATCGCAAACACAAATATCGATCGAAATCGAAAATCTGAAATAATCTGAAGTTCTAAGCGATTGAAATCAGAACATAATTCATTCCTAACATATAATCTATCACTTTAACAGCAAGATGATCAACTAAATTCGCAAAAATTAAGCACATTGATCAAAATACATTTCACGTAAATTTTTCGATCAAAAAATCTGGAAAATGATTTTGATCTTAGTATAGCGAATTCAATCCAAAAGCGATCATGATTTGCTCTGATACCAATTGTTAGGTCCTATTTGATCAACTAGCAATCAATCTAAGCATGAATTCTAGATATTCGACTGAGAAATCTCGAGAATTACCTTCGGTCGAATATCGATTTTGAAGATCGGGAGAGAGAAACGATTAGTGAGTGGTAGTTTTCGATTGCCTTTCTCTCTCTAGAATGTGAATTCAGTACTTGTGAATTTTCTGAAAATAAATTCTTTTTAATTTTGATAGTGTACATTGTATTTATACCTATTTACATGATATGTTTACTATTAAGTCCTACACTATCAATACTACGAGTTACGCCCCTAATTACAAGGATAACTAATTAATAAAGCACAACTTACGTTTCTTCATATGCTCGTGTTGCTCGAATAGAAGCTATTCGACTCTTTTTGGCGTACGCATCCTATAAAGACTTCAAGGTCTATCAAGTGGACGTAAAAACCGCCTTTCTCAACGGTGTGTTAAAAGATGGAGTCTACGTCGCTCAACCCGAAGGGTTCGTGCACGAAAATCTTCCTGATTATGTCTATCGATTGGCCAAAGCTCCGGACTAAAACAAGCCCCTCGAGCTTGGTATAATGTTCTGAGCGAATTTCCAGTAAAGTCCATCTTTATTAGAGGGACAATCGATCCGACACTGTTCATCAAAAAGCCAGGCAAAGACTTGATGATCGTCCATGTTTATGTCGACGACATTATTTTCGGCTCGACAAATGAACGACTCTGTCAGAAATTTGGTGATCTGATGAAAACAAAATTCGAAATGAAATGGGCGAATGCCAATTCTTTCTTGTACTACAAGTCAAGCAGCTCGACGATGGAATATTCATCAGTCAAACCAAATATATACGAGATATTCTGAAGAGTAATCAAGATAAGAGCTCACCTATGAATACTCACATGTCAACAAGCTGTAAATTAGATGTTGATCCTTCTGGCAAGGCAGTCAACATCACTAATTATCGGAGTATCATTGGCTCTCTTCTCTTCTCTATTGTCAATACTTGCAATCCTGTTCATCAATCACGCACGAAACACATAAATAGTCGCTATAATTTTATAAAATATCATGTAGAAAAAAGCACTATAAATATCTATTTTGTAAACACGGAGTTTCAACTTGCCGACTTATTCACTAAGTCATTGGATGAAAAATGATTCTAATTCCTTATCGCTAAGTTATGCATGTTAAATCTCCATATTGCTTGAAATGTGCTTCACATGCTCTATTATGTTTACGTGTGAAGTTCTATGTGCTTCTTGATTTTCGTTGTTTTGCGTGATTTTTATATAAAAACAACAATAAATAAATAGAATATAGTATAATAATACAAAAATATAATAAATATATATATATATATATATCAATATAATATAGTATAATAAAAAAGGGGGGATGACGATGATTTGTTCATTTTGATTTAAATTGTAAAAATATTTTTGTGATACATGCTTGGTTATTTGCTTAAAAATACATGTGGGATTCTTTTATATCAAGAACTTAGTATGTTTCAATAGAAACAAAGTCATATCATATATGTGAGAATTTGAGCCTCAATATTTTTAAAAATGAATTATCTTTGAGTGTGTCACACTTCAAATACTAGTTTCTTGCTTTGTGCTTCGTGGCCTCATTCTTGCTTTGTGTCGGTTTGTCATGAAAATGAGAAGGGCAATTAGGAAATTCCTCACTTGGTCCAAATTATAAATCCTTTTTACTATTTCCTCTAGTAATCCCCTTTGAGCCTTCTCCAATATTCTTTTTCATTTGACACCCGATCAAGCCTTCAACCTTATTCATAAGTTTCCGGGGTTGCTCAAACAAGAAAAAGAAGGGGAGAAAAGGAGACGCACATAATGAATGCTCAAGGAATCTCTCGATTATTGAAGAGAAGTATGGATCTCGATGTAAACTTCTCCTAGATAATCTCGTACACTCGTCAAAACTGCTAGAAGAGAAGCACCTCAAAGTGAACTTCTTCAACGATAATCTAGATCTTGTATCGAGAAAACGAGAAGAGAATCACAGCCTTGGGTTCGAGTTCCATAGCTGTGAACCTTCCAAAGGAACACAGTCTCGCCCGAGAATAAAATAAAATTTCATCTCTCAAGCCTCATGAAGAAGAAGAGACTCATATTGAGCAAATACAGAAAAAAAAAAAGAAAAAAGAGCTGAAATGAGATTCAAAAGGCCCCCTGGAATTGAAGAATTTTTAAGCTCACTAATTTCTAAATTATCCTACCCTTCTAAGTTAGAGCCTAAAATAATACTCCATTCAAAGCCTCTTTTATTCAAATTGATGGAATTTGACTTGGTAAGTTGATTAAATGAGCTACGATAACAGGTTAATTGTTAAAATTTTGTCGTGTTGAAATGATTGATATATATATATATATATACTAATAATCCCCATGATAAAAATAAATTGAGCGCTATGAGTGAACCATGCGAGAGTTGTTGAAATGATTCATACTAAAAATTTTAGGATATTAGTTTAGTGACATGATTTGATGACAAATTATTATTCAATGTATCATGAGAAATTTTGTGTGATATATTCAAAATGGAAAATCTGACCCCAAACCAAAAATAAAACAAAAATATATTCACACATTTTTAAATGCATTAGCACATGCATTCGTACGGAATTGTCAAAATGCGAAATTTTATGAAAATACATGTAAACGCAAAATTTTCATATGCATAATTAGGGGATCATGAATCTACGCTGAATTAATTAAATGCGTTATCTTTGCTTATATCATATATTGTTTAAAATTTTTATATGCATATTGTGTTGAATATGTGTATATATGGTAAATTGCCAAAATATTATATGTGTACTTATTGAGGGGAGCTTTCATGAATATTTGCTATTATCTCCTAAATGATTAACTTGCAATTACGACTTCTCATGTTTCATTCTAAGTTTTACAGAGAATTTTGAGTTCATCCGAGGAGTCATGTGATGAATTTCATCAAACACTGGGATTTAATTGCATTTATTTCAGAACTTCGGGGGAATTCTATTAAACTTTTTTGGGTGCAAAAGTAAACGAGTAAATTTTCATTGCAAAACTAAACAGACCTGATTTTTACGAAAGCCCAAAATGAATTTCGCGGCCCAAAACCCTTTCACATTTCTTAATCAAAAAAGTACTTATACACTTTTTCGATCGAAAACCTTTTTCTCACGCAAACATATCAATCGAATAAGTCTTCACAATCTCAAAAACTTCAAATGGCGATTTCAAAAATCTCAATTAACTTCACATTTTCTTCTAAACTTTCGCCTCAGTTGAAGGTAGAATCCAGATTCAGTTACTCTTTTTGTTTCGAAAATCCCGAATCACAACTGTATTTCAAATTCATCCACTGCTTTTTCGACTTTGGGATTTTCGACTGCCAAAACTTAAGATATACAATTTTCTGTGATTTAGATTCAACCATTTTGATTACTTGCATAATATTTGGTTTCGAAACTGGTTTCTGATCGTTTCGAGTCCACATTAACTCATGTTTTACGCAGAATCGTTATTCGCAGATTAAAATTTACTCTTTGATTTCTAAAGTTTCTAGGTCGAAAATCGTTTTATCGCAAACAATAGCGTCAAAGAAATTTAGTTTTCGTTAAGTTTTTATTCGATCGCAAAACTCAGCGGCGAAAACCTTGTGTTTTCGATAAGTTTTTATTCGATCGTAAAACTTAGTGGCGAAAAACATTAGTTTTTCGATACAATTTTATTCGATTGCAAAACTACGCGGCGAAAACTTTAGTTTTTCGATAAAATTTTATTCGATCACAAAACTATGTGGCGATAAACTTTAGTTTTCGATACATTTTTTATTCAATCGCAAAAGTCAGCGGCGAAAACCTTGAGTTTTCAATAAGATTTTATTCGATCGTAAAACTTAGTGTTCGAATAAAGTCTCGTTCGAATAAAAACACGCCGCAAACAGTATACACGTTCAACACTTAGCAAAATTTTCAAAAAAATTTCAAAGACAAATGTTATTCAAATGAAAACTGTTTGCGCGAATTAAACAAAGGTTAAATGCATTTTTTTTTTAAAATTCATGATATGTACTCAACATAAATTTGAATACTCAACACTAAGTATAATTTGCACTTTAATTTTACAATCTAATGACTCTTGTTCTTTTTTTTTTCAGAAATGGCTCATCAAGAATATTCATACATCTATCCGTCAGAAACTTGGCTAACTGTCCACGACAACAATTATCAGCTGGACTTAGCCACCTGCCGATGCCCCAATGACGTCATCATCTCAATTCTGAAAGGACATCCCCTATGGCCAGCCCTCACAATGATTGCATCAGTCCAGATGGTGTATCTCCAACAATTCTGGGGATGACGTGTCCTACACAACAAAAATCAACCAGAAGCACGTCATCATCAACAAGGATCTTCTGGCCTTAATTCTAGATCTACCGCATCACGACGTCTACGATCCCTACCCACAGATGCGGAGATAGTTGCAAACATGCTTCGGATGGAATACAAGCCACCGCTGACAAAGCTCGCAAATTTTCAGAACATCGGATTCTTCATCCATGGAGGACCTTGTTTGGAATTATCAACAAGTGTCTCTCCTCGAAGCATTCAGGATTTGCTAAGGCGAACGGGAACATTCTGCGGATCTTCCATTGTGTCATCTTCTACAAAAAATATGGCATGACCCAACTTATCTTGAATGACCTGGCGGACCAAATTCGTCTACGGGAAACCAAGTTGAAGTCCAAGTATATGTCTTACTTCTGCTGGTTCCCTATGCTGATTTCTCACTTTATGGAAGTCCATCCGGATATTCCCCGCCTACCACTTTTCGGAGGATACACACCGACGAGGCTACGGTTCTTCCACAATCCGAAGGCATCGGATCCGGCACTCCAACCCATGCTGATCCCGTTGGAGCTCCTACGTCTCGCAGACCCTACCGATGAAGCCTATCAAGATTACTGTCAGAATAATTCTATCACGGAGGCCATAGCTCGGTCCATTGAGCCCGAGGGTTCTGCCCGTGTGCCCATACCTCCAACAGTTGTCTCTCCTGAAGCCACCGACTCAGACGAGGATTGCAGACTATTATGAAGGGGTTCTCGCCGACAAAGATCTCCCGCCCCGTCTGCATCTCCCTCCACTACAACAGCTTCGGATTTGCCTCATCCACCACCACCAATCTTGACAACTACACAGGTTCCCGTCGAACCTGTCCCAACATCCATAGCGATGATTCCTTCGGTTTTATCTCAAGGATTGGATGGAAGTCTCGTTGGTCCACTGATATCTTCGGAACCAACAATGGGCCAACCCACCAAGTGGTGACTTCTGGGTTGACAATGGGTGTCTTCAGACGTCCCGAAATCTCAAGTACTTTCATAGGCGGCACGTCAGTAATATTTTCTGACGTTATGACAGTGAAGCGCCTCCATGGCCCCACTCCGGAGGTATCACAATTTGTGACGGAGCAACGCTTACAAGAAGAAATATTAAACACCTACTGGGTACATCAACAAGGAAGGGCTCGAGGGTTTGAAAAGATTCATGGTGCGGCAGATTAAATTTCACACCGCATACGACCTTCAAATTGCAGTGGAGAATAACATGAAGAAGGTCAACATGCAATCGCCGCTCATGAAAGGCTTCCTGCTCAACGACTTCCCGGAGAACTACATATTCAAGAAGTCAGGCCTCGCCATCGCTTATCGGGATCCAGTCATTGGAAAGACGAGAGCGATGATGAAGTGTGAGGTACAGAAGTTCTGTGATGGGACATTGAAGCTGATAAGGAAGAACATCAAGTGGAGGTTAGCGGAGATCGATGAAGACACAATCTTTGAGGACCTTGGAGAAGAATAAGCTCTGCTCCTGAATGAGCTTCTCAACCCGATTAACGAACGATTGGAGCTGAGGAATGCTGTCCGACATTACGAGACGCATTGGGATTGAAGAAGTCCTTCTACGCCCGATAAGAATAAACAGAGCTGAAGAGCGAACGAGAACAAAAGGGGAGCTTGAAGAAGACTTAGAAATTGTGCTTCGTTTATTAGTTATCCTTGTAATTAGGGGCGTAGCTTGTATTTTTTATCATGTAGGACTAACTAGTAAATATACCACGTATATAGGTATAAATACAATGTACACTATTGAAATCAATAACACAGGAATTCAGAAATACCCAAGGGCTTGAAATTCACATTCTAGAGAGAGGAACACACACGGAATACTTTCTCACTCTAAGCTTCTCTCTCTTGTGTTCTTCAAAAGAGATATTCGACCGAAGGTAACAAATCGTAAATCTATACTCGAATATCTAGAATTCATGCTTGGATCTCTCGGTAGTTGATAAATTTGGACCTAACAATGTGATAGAGAGGATTTATGGATATAGGATATTCATATTTATTGTGGTTCACGAGAACTTGGGCTTATATGTTATTTCGAGATTCGTATTGATGATTGACTAAATGACGGGATGATGTATCAGCACTCTATACTATTGTTTGAGTTTGTGGGTTTACGATTGCGAGATTGATTGATGTTGATGTTGCATAGCCTCGGTACCGAGTTGTAAGTAGCCCGAATTGGCACGTTCGGGTGAGTGAGAGCGACATATCGAGTAGTAGCCCACGACTTGGCTAACCCGGGTGAGGGAGGGCACAACAAGTTCACTTGTCCTTTTCCATATATTGGTTATTGTTGGAGGGTGATCGTTTGGGAGGTTACAAATTTGATGTGAGAGTCGGTCACCATGATCGGTGTTGGACATGCATTTCATACATATGATTTTTACGGTCTAGTTGATATTGATGATCATGACTTTGAGTATAAAGTACGGTGACGGACTCGTCGGACTCTCGACGGGGAGTTCAGTTCGAGGGAGGATATGATTGTCCGTCTTTTATGTGATAGCGTGCACCTTCTTGATGTCTTGATATGTCTTATGATTTATAATTGTTGTCATATTTATCTCATACTGAGTGTTGGTAATTGTTTTCCTTGTAAATATAAAATGATCGATATATTTGGTTTGCTACGACATTATCGTTGAGGACATGTCTTTTGTTAGGAGAAAGTGTGTCTGTATTATCATCTCATTGAGATTATGGTTTGCTCACCCCCCTCCCCCCTCTATATATTTTTCCACGATGTTGACTTCCCTTTTGAACCGAGGTTTGCCATTCTTGATCATCGCATCTGCTGCTATTTCTCTACTTTGATACTCTATTTTTCTTTTATGTGGAGGATCCATTGGCATATGTATCTTTTTGGAGGATATTTTGTGTGTATGTATTCCTTCATTGGTCGAGGTTTTGCGCTATTTGGTACAATGTAAAACCTTCTTTGATATGAAATATATATTTCTTTCGTTAAGTTTTTTGTGGCTTATGGGTTGATTTGATATCGACGCCTTGCGTTTATTCACAAACGCGGTGGCTATTGCGTCTTCGACACGGGTCGAGGCGTAGCTGCTTTGGTGGTATCAACGTCATTCTTCAATTTTTTAATTATTATTTTTTATTTTAAAAATTGTAACTTCTAGTGGCGCTTTTTATTTGTTTTTTTATCTGTTTTTTCTAAAGCGCCACTTGGCGCTTCTTACTTCATGTTGTATAAAAAAATATAAAAAATAAAGGACAGTTTTACATAAATACCTATCAATCTAAATTTTGTCTCATAACTCCCCCTATAAGATTATTTATCATTAACGGAGCAAAGTTAGAAACATAACTTTCACTTAAGGACCAGTTCATTTAAAAAGGCGATTTTACCCTCAGTTTATGCTTTTTATTTGTTTTTTATTTATTAATGACACTAGACATTAAAAACAAAAAAAAAACAAAAATAAAAATAACAAGAACAAGAGGAACAAAGAGTGAGAAGAAAAGAAGAAGAAGAAGAAGAAGGAGAAGAAGAAGGAGGAGGAGGAGGAGGACAAGACGAAGAGGTATCCAACGCAATTTTTTCTATCTTAGTCCACGAGGGTTTCTCAATGAGCAAGAAGAAAGAATAAACATAAATCAGGAAGAAGAAGAGGAAAAAATGAACGAGGAAAAACAATATTGGGATTTTACGATCCAATATTGCTTAAGTTTGTTCGATCTGAGTAAATCCAGCGTGGGTTGTAAGAAATAAAGCGAAATATTCTCAATTTGTCGTAGATTTGCTTGATAGAGATTAGTGATTAGTGGGTTTGCTTAAATCGTGGGTTTTGCATAGTCACCTCAGCGTGGTCATAAAACTTTCGGCGATAAGAAATAATAATGCATGTTTAGGAATTCTGGTAGTAATTGACGTTGATGTGTTGTAAACCCAAATTTTTTACGCATTTGTTATATTGTACTAATTTTATGTATATTGTGTACCAATTTACTTCTTGTTATGATACTCATTCCCTTGTTTTGATGTACCTTCATATAGTCTGAAGCAATTTTTGGAATTGGAGCGAAAAAGAACTCATGTTTGTTGTTGAAAAAGACTCATTCATTTTATGTTAGTGAATATATTTTTTCGGCCTTATATTAAGATAAATCTAATTGGGACGCATGTGAGATATTTACAAATTCTAATCTTTAATATTTATTATGGTACTAATTTTATGTATATTGCGTCCCAATTTACGTGTGGTTATGATATCCATTTGTTTTCTATGACGTACTTTTACATGATTAGTAGAAGATTTTGGTACTGGAGCAGAAGAGCATACGTCAGTTAACTGTTTAAGAACAAATATCGTTTTTTATTATTATGTGTTGTTGGTTGATATATTTTGATTACAAATTTAATTGTGTTTGTATTTAATTTATTAAGTGACATGGCTGAAATATTTGGTACACTAATAATTAAAAAAAAGGTATGAAAACCATGTGTATAAGGTACAATATCTACTAAATGGTATGCTAAAACCATTAATATAATACGATAAACGGATTAAAATAGTACATTATATCAATAGACGTAAAAAGAGATGACAATAGAAAAATGTCAGCTCTTGTCTGGAATAAAACCTGATATGTCAGAACTACTTTGGTATCTGACAAGATTCTGACAAATAATTGTATATGAATTGTCAATGACAAAATCTGGAATAAATTCTCCTGTACAATGTCGATAAATGTGTCTCTTAATTTTTGTACGACAAACTACTTAGATGTGGTACAATATATGACCATAATAGGGTACAATCACAAACTGTCCAATGATAGTCATAAATTTGGTACATCTTATTGTTATAACCATTTCTCCGTGGCAATTCCAATTTTTTTTCTTGGAAAACCACATTTTTATTCTGTTATATGTTTCACTATGTATCATATTTGACGCAGTAAGTCCTAGACTCATGGTTTTATATTACAAGCTCCAAGTTTCACTAAAAGATGATGAACAATTTTAGAACAATTTACTACAACATCGTAAGATGATTGCAAATTGAAAAGTTTCAACTTATTATAGATATTTTATTTGACATTATTTATATATCGTCTTTAGGGCTTCATATTTATTAGTTGACGCTTTGACGTAATTTTAGATATTATAAAACGGAAAACTTGGCACATATCGGTATATGTCTTGATAACTTACTACTAAAATGTGGTACGGTAAAACGACAAGATAAGGTACGTCATTGGATGCAAATCGGTACTGTAAAGGCATTATGTTTGGTACAACTTATTAGGATAAGCGTTTTTCATCACGTTATACATTAGCTTCAATGTAAAAATACTTTAGTATATATATATGTCATAAGTTTCATTTTGTATCATATTGAATGGGTCAACCCTCAAAATCGTGAATTTAAAGTTTAAACTCAAGCTTCAAGAGTAAGATTTTCTTCCAAGGATCATTCTCTTATTAGAAACTTGGATTTGTACAAAAACCATGGGTGTAAGATTTAACCCATTAAATTTGATATCAAGTGAAATATATAACATATATGCGTATAGTAGAATTATTTCACATGAAAAACTAATTAGAACGATGATAAAAAATGCCTACCCTAATAAGTCGTACCAAATATAGCAAGTATATTGCACCATTAAAAAGCCCGTGACCGCACCTTTTCGAGGACATATATTGTACCATATTTATGTAGTTTGTTGTACCATGATAAGTATCAAAATCTTACGATGTGCGTCATAATTTTCTGTGCATGTCAGAATATTCAGTGTGTCAGAATTTGTTCCATATATTGTTAAAAATGTCAAGCATCCATAATGCTGATTTTTTTCTTTATTTTTCATCACTTGTTTTGCAACTATTAATATATTGTACCATTTTAACTACTTTAGCGTACCATTTAATGGGTGTTTACTATACCTATTAGACACAGTTATCGTACCTAAAATTCTAGGCGTAAGAAACATTTTAACCAAAACACTACATGTTTCCAGAAAACATCAAACCTTACAAAATTATCAAAAACATGCCCGTAATCAAAATATCCACAAATGAATCAAACTATATGCAACATATGACAAAAATAATATGCCAAACTAAACTCGTACTCTTTTTGTAGATACGCGCCCAAATACATCATTCCGACAAGAAACAATCTGTGAATATGAAAAAGGCAGAGTATTGGACGAATTGAGAAACCTCGAGGAGATGAGCGGATCGAATGAGGGATTCGATCACTCGTGATCGAATGCATGAATAAGTGGTGGATTCAATTATGGTTGTGAGGACTAGAATCACCAATTTGGTCGAGAGCCACCACCAATCCCGGAACAAGCTACATGAGTTAAAACCTCGCAATATAATCTGATTACACTATTTCTCTGAAGCATTTTATCACATGACTTGTGTGTGGAAATTGTAAGCCCCTAATAACACGCACAAACAAGAATAACACCAAATGATCTCATCATTCGGAGAAAGACGAGTAGATACAATGCGACTACGATAAATATTTCAGCTAGGTCGAAACGCTAACCAAATGATAGATAGAAAAACGAGAAAGATAGATAGATGAATTAAGAATTAAGTCGCGTACCAGCTACGACATATGATCACAAATCTGAGAGAAACGAGAACCCTACAACCTCATTCTTCATCCCCTCGGCTCATGCCGAACCACTTGTGCCTTGACCAAATATTAAAATACGAAACTTACATATAGGGGAATGAGAAATTTCAAGACCGAGAACATCAACGACTCCTTGTGTGTTTCTTCCTGAGAGCAATTTGTTGTGGGATTTCTATTTTGGTATTCGATTGAGAGTGAAACATTTGATTTGATATGTGAGTTTTTTTTTCTAGCTTGAATCACGTCGTTAAGATTCTTTTTATGTTGTTTTTTGTTTTAATTTTAAAATCCCGGTAATATTTTAAAAAAATTTGTGTTTTGAGTGGTATTTTCGTCTAATTGATCCTTAAACGATATAAAAGTTTGCAGCTCGGTCCTTAAGCGACAATTTTCTCCGACAGGAGAGTTAAGTGATAAACATTTTGGCCGATGAGATTTATATGTTCTCCCAAAAATAAATAACAAAATATATAAAAATAAATAGGAAATAAAATATAAATTAAGAATATAAAATAACTAGGATATAATAAAGAAATAATAAAATATAAGAAGCGCCAAGTGGAGTTTTAGAAAAAAATCGAAAAACGTGCTACTTAGTGGCGATAAACAAATAATAATAGCGGAGGTACCAATTTGTTTCATTTTTTACAATATCGGAAATTAAATTGATCCACGCGAAATCCTAGGGACTAAATTGGTACATAGTGTAAACTTCCGAACAAATTTAGGGTTTATCTCTAAATTATGTATTGAACTGCTAATCAAGGCTTCTGGGCTCAGCGTTGTAAATATCAAACTCTACTTCTACTCTAATAAATACGCCAGCCTCAGTGTATAACTGTGGACAAGCTTTCAATTGGGTAGTCTTAAAATTTGGCTGCATATTCTTCTTAATAAATGCTATTTGCTTCTTAATGCAATAACCATGATTAACTTCATGCAGTTGTCATTAAATGGATGAAAATATATTTGATAGGTTATTAAAAGGAAAAAAAACTGAATCATATGGAGAACGCCAACATTTATTGCGGTTGAGATTCCATGTTCCCATTTCTGTGTGCTCGTTCGTGTTCCACATAGAAAACACATTATAGCTTCTCCGACAAGTGTTGAAATACCCGTGATATCATAATACCCATTAATATCAATATACGGAGTGTTTAAACACAAAAATATTCAATATAATCTTGATGAGTATGTGTTGGTCTTGGCATAGAATTTGTTGATTATTTTTGTGATTTTCGGTTTTGGGCAGAGGTTAGAGAAGCTGCTGCCGTTTTTCTCTTCAGCTCAAGTTCTTCCTCTTTTTTTTTTTTTTATCATTTTGTTCAACACAAATCGTTCCCAGCTTTTACAATAAAGCCAACCTATGCTAATGGGCCAAGACATAATGAAGCCCACTACTCAAAACATAGCCTAATAAAAAGATTAATTTCAACATTCCCCTTCATATTTTTATCTTGCATACCCAACAATTCTTAAAGGTAAATAAGCTTATCGTCCGGGAGTCCTTTAGTGAAAAGATGTCCGTCAATTGTCGCCGGTCTTCACATACTTGATCTCGATTTCTTCATCCTCGGCCACCTCTCGGATGTAGTGATGCTTGATATTAATGTCCTTTGTTTTGCTATGGAATTCCTGAAAATTATTTTCACTAAGGGCTAGTCTTTCTTCTAATTCCTTTTTGGTCTTTCGCTCATTCTTCATGTTAGAATACTTAATTTGTAAAGATTCTAACATGTTTAATAATGTAGAATTAGGCATCGTTACCTCTTGTGATGATGTGGATGCTTTTTCTTCATCATCTGGCCTCCTTGATGAATTATCATTTGAGGCGTCGTGAAGGTACGCCATTAGAGCAAGATTTTCGTCTTTTGAATATGTGGTATCTTCGAGCCAATGCTCTTGTTCCGCCATCAAAGCTACTCCAGCCTCTTTTTGTTTAGTTAGTTGGAATTTTTTGGAGTAGTAGTTGGCGTCCTTTTTCTTGGAAAGTTTGCATTCTCTGGCGAAGAGCCCTATCTTACAACAATTATAGCACTTTTGTGGTTCTTTGGCATTTTTAGATTCTGATGACTCGGCCGGTCTTACCTTGTGCTTGGAGCTTGATGCCCGAAGTCTATTTCCTTGTGCTTAGATTCGGATGACTCGGCCGGTCTTTCGCAATCGTCTTCATCTTCTGACGAACTTGGCAACTTGATGCTTTTATCCTTGCGAGATCAACTCGTTTTTCTTTCAGAGACTAGAGCTATAGATTCTTCGATCTGCTTGCCCTTAAGTTCTTTTTGTATCTCGCTTATATCTTCTTCGTGTTGAGCGAGATTATCAAAGATGGCGTGGATATCCATTTCATTTAAATCCTTGTTTTGACGGATTTGCATGGATATTTTCTTCCACTCCGGTTGAAGAGAATAGAGAAATCGGATGTTGACCTCCATGTTGGTCTTGAAAATTTCTATCTTCCCATTTCATTGAGACGAGTTAGATAACCTTGGTAGAGTTCATAAACGGTTTCCTCCGACTTTGCTTTGATGAGTCGTAGGCCGTGAGATTATTGGCTTTCTTGGCTTTGACTCTAACTTCGGTTTTTTGCATCATTTTGTGGAGTTCATCCCACATAGATTTTGCACTAGATAGACTATCTATTTTCATATAGATGTCGTTAGGAATTTCTTGCATTAGGAAAGTTTTGGCGCCTAAACCCGCTTTTGCTCTTAATCGCTCCCCCTCGGTGTATTCACTGGGAATTTTGAGTCTTTTAGTTGCGGGAATGGGACGATTATTAGTGGCATCGCCTTCTTGGATGAGCCAAAATTGAGCGGGACCTTCTTGAAGGGAAGCTATCAAATTTGTAGCTTGCTCTTTTGTTTCCAAGAAGTTCATGAATCGGCTTCTCCATACGGTGTATTCGCCTCTTCGTAGAATTGGAGGGCGGACGTCATTTCCGAGTGAGTAAACATCCATTTGTAGTTGATTGGTACGATCTTCGGGAAAGTTTGGAATCGAAATGGTAAAAGTGCTTCACAAGTGACAAACTTCGTTAGTAATGTTTGATTCGTACTCTAAGCAATTTCCCTTCCAAACCTATTTTTCGGTTGTTAAAGAGAAATTGTTTTTATTTCGAAAAATATTTTATATGAGAATTGATACTTCAAAATTTTGCTAAAGAATTTTGAATTTAAGATCGAAAATTTTGAGTATCGTAGAAGACAATTCGGAGACAAATATTTTTCATAAGTTTTGAAAATTACGAATTTTGATTTCTTCAAAATAGTATAAAATGTGTATGTGTTTGAGCAGTGGTCGAAAAACTTTTTGAGCAATAAACTTTTCGATTTAAAAATTTTCAAACCTTTAATCGAAAAGGATTTTCGATCATATATGTTTTTCGTGGTATTTATCGAAAATTATTTTTCGAACGTAAGAGTTTTGCAAAGTGAATATCCTATCTAAAAATAGTTTGTTGAATAATTGTTGATCGAAAAACCTTTATCGAAAATTTTATAATCGAAAAATTTGTAATAGAAAAATTAAGAGTAATCGAAAAATTAAGAGTAATCGAAAAATTTCGTGAAGATTGACTCAAATTGTTGATTAAAAGTCTTCCGAGTGTAAATTATTCGATCGAAATATGTTTTCGCTAAATTTTGACTCGAAAATTTAAATGATCGAAAATCTTGATCGAAAAACTTGTTTTACTATTACAAGTTTTTCGTGTCAAAATTAGATATTTATTTACCGAAAACAGTATTAGTAAAAAAAATACGCTTTATTACGCTCGAAAAAGATATTTATATATGAATCGAAAAACTAATTATCGAAATAATGTTTTTCGAGTTTTATATTTGAGTAAAACACACGAGAACAGTGTTTGTCATCGAAGAATTTCTCGGCTGCAAACTTATTCGAAAAATATTTTTCGAGCCAAGTTTTCGATCGAAAAACGATCGAAGAACAAACTTCAAGTTCAATGTAACAGTGAAAAATCAGATTCAACCCAGAGGTTCAAGATAGGAGCAGAAATTCTAGATAATTATTCGTGTCTTAGTTCTGAATATGAACAAACACAGATTAACCACGTTTTACAGCAAAATATATTGATTACGAAGAAAATCAAATCGGAATCAAAACTTAATCGCAAACGCAAATATCGATCTAAATCGAAAATATGAATTAATATGACGTTCTAAGCGATTGAAATCAGTACGTAAATCATTCCTAACATATAATCTATCACTTAATGAGCAAGATCATCAACAAAATTCGCAAACATTAAGCACATTGATCAAAATCTATTTCACGTGAGTTTTTCGATCGAAAAATCTGGAAAATTATTTTGATCTTATAATCGCGAATTCAATCCAAAAGCGATCATGATCTGCTCTGATACCAGTTGTTAGGTCCTCATATATCAACTACCGATCGATCTAAGCATGAATTCTAGATATCCGAATGATAAATCTTGCAAAATACCTTCGGTCGAATATATTCTTTGAAGATCTTGAGAGAGAGTGTTTCTCAATAGTTATTCTCTCTTTTAGAATGTGAATTCAATGTTTTTTCCAAAAATAAACTTGTATTGATTTTGATAGTGTACATTGTATTTATACCTATTTACATGGTATATTTACTATTTAGTCCTACACTATCAAAACTACTATTTACGCCCTTATTACAAGGATAATAAAATAACAAAGCACAATTCTAAAGTCTCTTCAGTAAAGCTTCTTACGTTCGTCATAGATTTCCTTAAAATTATTTCTAGAAATTTCTAAATCTCCCTGACAATCGCTAAGAGTCTTACTAAGGTCATTGATTTTTGTCTCATAAGTAGCTAACATAGATTCAAGACTATTTATTGTTTCCTTAGCATTAGATAAGTGAATTTCTAGGTGAACTTTCTTATCTAGTTGCTTTTGGAAATTAATTTCACTAAGTGCTAGTCTCTCCTCTAATTCTTTTGTACTTTTCCGCCATTCTTCATGTTAGCATATTTAATCTGTAAAGATTCTAACATGATTAATAATGTAGATTTGGGTGTAGCTACCTCTAGAGATGTGGTTGATGCTTTGTTGTTGTCGTCGGACCTCCTCGTTGAGTTTTCGTCTGAAGCATCGTCAAGAAATGCCATAAGAGCTAGATTATCATTGTCAGAATCCATTGTGTCTTCTAGCCAGTGCTCTTGTTCGGCCATTAGAGCTACTCCAGCTTCCTTTTGTTTGGTAAGTTGAAATTTCTTGGAGAAGTAATTGGGGTCTTTCTTCTTAGGAAGATTGCATTATCTGGCGAAGTGCCCTATCATTCCACAATTGTAGCATTTTTGTGGTTCTTTGGCATTTTTGGATTCTGATGACTCGGCCGGTCTTTCCTTGTGCTTAGAGCTCGAGGTACGAAGTCTATTAGCCGAAGAAGAGGATTTTTTTTTATAGAACGTTTTCCTCATCATTTTAGTAATGAGAGCCAATTGTTTCTTGAATTCTTTCATATCGGGCTCGGAATCTGATTCTGACTCATCTTCATCTTCGGAAGAACTTGGAAACTTGATGCTTTTATCTTTACGAGATCGACTAGTTTTTCTTTCCGAAACTAGAGATATAGAGTCTTTCATCCGTTTGCCCTTTAGTTCTTTTTGTATATCGCTAATGTCTTCCTCGTGTTGAGCGAGATTATCAAAGACGGCGTGGATATCCATTTCGTCTAAATCCTTGTTTTGACGGATTTGCATGGATATTTTCTTCTACTTCGGTTGAAGAGAATAGAGAAATCAGATGTTGACCTCCATATTGGTCTTGAAGATATCTATTTTCCTCATCTCGTTAAGAAGAGTTAAATTGTGTTGATAGAGTTCGTAGACATTTTCCTCCGTCTTAGCTTTGAAGGAGTCGTAAGCGCTGAGAATGTTCGCTTTCTTAGCCTGGACTCCGACTTCGGTCCGTTGCATCATTTTGTGGAGCTCGTCCCACATAGCCTTTGCACTAGACGGACTATCTATTTGCATATAGATGTCATTCGGAATTCCTTGCATTAGGAAAGTTTTGGCTCCGAGACCTGATTTGGCTCTTAATCGCTCCCCTTCTATGTATTCACTAGGAATTTTGAGTCTTTTAGTGGCGGGAATGAGAGAATTATTAGTGGCATCGCCTTTTTGGATAAGCCAAAATTGAGCAGAACATTCTTGAAGAGAAGCTATCAAATTTGTAGCTTGATCTTTTGTCTCCAAGAAGTTCATGAATCAACTTCTCCAACCGGTGTATTCGCCTCTTCGTAGAATTGGAGGGCGGACGTCGTTTCCAAGTGAGTAAGCATCCATTTGTAGTTGATTGGTAGGATCTCATGAAAGTTTGGAATTGAAATAGTAAAAGTGCTTCACTAGTGACAAACTTCGTTAGTAATGTTTGGCTCGTACTTCATGCAATTTTCTTTTCGGACCTATTTTTCGTTTTTCGAAAAAGGAATTGTTTTGATTGCGAAAATATTTGATATTAGAATTGATACTTCAAAATTTTGCTAAAGATTAAGATCAGTGTAAAATGTGTGTGTGTTTGAAGGTTCAGTAGTAGAAAAAAAATTCGAGCAGTATCTTCTCCAATTTGAAAATTTTCCGAACCATATAATCGAAAAAGATTTTCGACCATATAAGTTTTTCGTGGTATATTTATCGAAAATTATATTTCGAATGAAAAGGTTTTGCCAAGAAAATATCCTATCAAAAAATAGTTTGTCGAATAATTTTGTTGATCGCAAAAACTTCTATCGAAAAATTTAAAAGTGATTAAAAATTTTCGTTAAGTTTGACTCAAATTGTTAACTAAAAGTTTTTCGATTGTGAATTATTCGATTGAAATATGTTTTCGCTAAATTTTCACTCCAAAATTTAGAAGATAGAAAATCTTGAGATCGAAAAACTTGTAATAGTAAAACTAGTTTTTCGTGTCAAAATTAGATATTTATTTAGGAAAACAATATCCGTCGAAAAAAATTTTAATTTGTTATATTCGAAAAAGATATTTATATATGAATCGAAAAACTTATTATAAAAAATAAAGTTTTTTTTTTGTCGAGTCTGATATTTGAGTGAAACTCACAAAAACAGTGAAAGGGTATATTTGTTGTGTACATGGTATATATACCTCTATACATGGTATATTTACAAGCTAGTCCTACACTAACAAAAATACGAGCTGCGCCCTTAATTACAAGGATAACTAATTAACAATGCACAACTTCTATGTTTCTTCAAGGCTCTTATGCTCGAGATGATGGTTGGGTCTCGAACATCGCTTCCTATCGAAAAATCATCCCTTGTTGATAGTTGGATGTTGATCGGTTACCATGGCTGATTGAGCTCTTTAAAGTTAGAATGTGAAAGAGATTCGGGTTCGCGAAGTTTAAGTGTATCGTAAAGTTTTTGGTGTTGAAACGTTTTGGATATCGAAATCTTTTTATATCGCAAAGTGGATGTATCGAAAACTTTGTATTGAGAGGTATGGAGTGCGAAAATTTTATGTCGAAACGTTCGAACTTTTCGCAACGTGAGTATCAAAAATTTTAAGTTGTCTCAAACAATGTTTACCGAGAACTTCAGTTTGCAATGAGATTATTAAAAAGTTCATGTTTTTGCAAACATTGTGCACCGAAAATGTTTCTGTTGAGTTATATCGAAAACTACTTTTCAATATGGTTTGCGATACTGTTGTTATGATTATTTTATTGTGTTCGGTTAATTATGTTATCTTAGTTTGTAATTTAATTAATTAGTTTTTGCATTAGAATATGTCTTTATTTGTAGTGGGCCCAAAGTATTATATACCGAAATATGTGGTATAAATACAAAAATCCTACACACATAGTCGGGTGTGTATTGTGTGAAACTAAATATAAGATTATCCATTTGAGAGAGAAAAGCTTACAACTCTCATCAACAACACACATATACCCCGTGTCAATTCAATTAATCTATCATCAACATTGTAAACTCCTTAATATTTAGTTAGATAACGATAAACTATGCTTTTTAATTGGTATCAGAGCCACACGCGTTAAGATTTGAGTTTATTTTTGAAAGTTTTGCTCGTACAATTTTGGTAGAACCGCAAACTGTTCTTCAAAAATTTCGGAAAAATTTCACTTGTTTTGGTGTTTAGATGCTTAATCAAGTGTTTAGGGATTATGAGATAAGTGTTTCGATAATTACCCAAGCCTAATTTGAGCGATTATGTGTTTGATGAACGTAAACTTTCAAGGCATGATAAGACTATAAGTGAGTTAGAAAGAAGATGAGCAAATAATAATTAAAGCTTAGTTAGGAGTTTAAGAGAATGAGGTAGTCTTACATGTCATTTAGAAAACGCGCATGCGAAAATCAATAATTTTAAATCTCAAGAAGTAAAATTAAACGCTCAAATTATTGAACTTACAAATGAGTTAAAAATTATGTCTTCTGATTTGAGCAATTCGCAGAGTAGTTTTAAACTACTTGTTGGTCTGTTATTTACCAAACAAGGATCAAAAGATAGTTTTAAAGCATAAAGATTGAAGAACACCTTTTACTGTGTGAAAGTGTGTTTCCTTTTAGAGAAGGTACACGGTGACTTCCTTTGGATTTCTTTTGATAAAAGCCCTAAAAAGGTAAAGGGGGCCTTATATACCACATGAGTTGGTATATTAAGGCGCATGATCTAAACTATCATATATTTATTCATCTTCCTTTTCTTGGGTCTCAGCCTCCAGGTTACTTCCTTTTCCGTCGAACATGGGCTTTCAATGGAAGCTGAGCATGTACAGATTGACTCGTTGAGCTTCTTGAGCCGATCCTCCTTCCTCCAGATTCTCTTTTGAATCTCTTCCTTGTATGGCGTCACGATCTTGGCGTTTCACCAAGGCAGGTCTAGTTCTTCTATTTTATTACTTCAACGAAGGGTCATCCTCATCCATGACTCTGTGTTGGAGGAGTTTGGAAAGTTCTGGGATCTCGGCTTTGTAGTCTTTGCCTTCCTCGAGTTCCTCCTCTTCGATCCGAATCAGGCTGATGGCTCGCCTTCTTTAGAAAGAATTTGGCATTTTCCCTTAAGCCTTTTGGACAGTTCGGGAGTCACCGGCTGAGTCAGCCACTCTTCGTTGAGTATGTAGCTCTCCACCTTGTCGTGTGAGTCGTAAAGCTCTTCACCGGTTAAGGCCGGCTCTTCGTTTTCTGGAGAAAGAACGGGTGATGTAGAAGGTTGAAGAGGCGTCAGAGGGATTTTTCGGATGGTGGGTCGAGGTGAGGAGAGGCTTATAGTGGCTATTGTTTGAGAGGTTACGGTAGTATGAGCTTGTGAGGGAGTGGTAGTATGGGCTACGGAGGCAGCTTCTTTTGGAGATGAAGAAGCCTCCGGTTGGGTGGTTTGAGTATTTTTAGTAGTGGTGGATGAGGTGACCTGATGCGTCGGTGGCTCCGTGCTTTGTCTCTATCTCTTCTCCCCCTCGGGACGGCCCTCATCTTCCAGGTCGTCACGCGGTCGCTTGGACTGTTCTTCCGCGGCGCGGCAAGACAGCGGGGCCACGAGCCGAAGCTTAATGTCTTGCTCCCACTCATTTAGAAAGAGGGCGGACTGCACTCGATCCAATAGGATGTCGTGGAGTTCTTCGATCGGAACGTCCCACGGTCATAGTTAGGTTGAGTGAGTTGACCTCCATGTTGGTCTTGAATATATCAATCTTCCTCATTTCATTGAGAAGGGTTAAATATCTTTGATAGAGTTCATAAACTGATTCCTCCGTCTTGGCCTTGAAAGAGTCATAAGCAATTAGGATATTTGCTTTCTTTGCGTTGACTCCAACTTCCGTTCGTTGCATCATCTTGTGGAGCTCGTCCCACATGGCTTTTGCACTTGATAGACTATCTATTTGCATATATATGTCATTCGGTATTCTTTGCATTAGGAAAGTCTTGGCTCCCAAGTCCGCTTTGGCTCTTAAACGCTCCCCCTCGGTATATTCACCAGGGACTTTAAGTCTTCTGGTTGCAGGAATAGGAGGATTGTTTGTGGCATCTCCTTCTTGGATGAGCGAGAATTGAGCTGGACCTTCTTGAAGTGAAGCGATCAAATTTGAGGCTTGATCTTTCGTTTCCAATAAGTTTAAGAACCGGCTTCTCCATACCGTGTATTCGCCTCGTTGAAGAATTGGAGGGCGGACGTCATTTCCAAATGAGTAGGCATCCATTTTTGTTGATTGGTAGGATCTTCGTGAAGATTTGGAATAATAATGAAAAATGCTTCACAAGTGACAAACTTAGTTAGAAATATTTGATTCGCACTTAAAAAATTTCCTTTTTGACCTATGATCCGGTCGTGAAGGAGAAATTGTTATGTTTATTAAAATATTTGGTAAATAAAAATAAATAAAAATTGATATTTCAAGAATCTAACAAAGAAATTTGAATAAGTGATAAAAAATATTGAGTATCAAAAATTGATAGTTCGGAGTCAAATATATTTAGTAAGTATTGAAGTTCACAATTTTTGATTTCTTTTAAGAAATGATGAGGCTGAAATGTTTTTCGAACAATAGGGTTTTTCGATTTAAAAATATTATGCTTTGTAATCGAAAAAGTTTTTCGAACGTTTAAAGATTTAGTTATTTGTTTATCGAAGAATATTTTTCGGAAATTGTTGAAAAGATGATCTTATCGAAAAATATTTTGTCGAAAAACTATGTTGATCGCAAAAACTCTTATCGCAAAACTTGTTAATCGAATAACTTGTGATCGAAAAATTACTAGTGATCGAAAAAAATTGTTTTTAGTTTGACTCAAATTGTTGACTGTAAATTTTTTTTTCTTCGATGGAATATTTTTCGATTGAAAATATGTTATGGCTAATTATGGATCGAAAAACTTATTCGCTCGAAAAATATATTTATATATGAACCGAAAAACTAACTATTGAAATAATGTTTTTCGAGTTTTAAATTTGAGTAAAACACTCGAAAATAGTGTTTATGGTCGAAAAAAAAAATTATCGGCGGTAAACTTGGTCGAAAAAATATTTTCAATTCAAGTTTTTCGATCAAAGAACTTGATCGAGGAACAATTAAGTTCAATGTAACATTGAAAATTCCAGATTTAATCGAAATGTTTAATTTAGATGCGGAAATTCTGGATAATCACTGGTTTAA
The DNA here is from genome assembly GCA_004919715.1 of Linderniella brevidens. Lineage (NCBI taxonomy): Eukaryota > Viridiplantae > Streptophyta > Magnoliopsida > Lamiales > Linderniaceae > Linderniella > Linderniella brevidens. Next base: position 16,172,813 of record SWDC01000153.1, read on the forward strand.
CAGTTCTAATTATGAATAAACACAGAATCAACCACGTTTAATAGCAAAATATATCGAGATTTAAGAAAATCAGATTAGACTCAAAACTGGATTCGCAAACTTAAAATCAATATAGATAAAAAATTTGAATTATAATTACGTTCTAAGCGATTGAAATTAGTACGTGAATCAATCCTAACATATAATCTATCACTTAATCAGCAAAATCAATAGCAAAATTCGCACAATCAAGAATATCGATCAAAATATATGTCACGTTAGTTTTTCGATCGAAAAATCTGGAAAATTATTTTGATCTGAAAATTGCAAATTCTGTCCAAAATCAATCACGACTCGCTCTGATACCAATTGTTAGGTCCTTATTCACCAATCAACGAACAATCTAAGCACGAATTCTAGTTACTCGAGTAAGAAATCTTACAATATACGATCGGTCGAATATCCACGTTGAAGTTCTTGAGAGGTTGTTAGATATTTCCTTGTTTCTCGAGCATTTCCTCTCGTTTAAAATATAAATTCGAAACTTTTATTTACTCGATAATGAATTGTTATTTACATTGATAGATTACATCATATTTATACCTATATTTAAGGTATAGTTATTCTTAAGTCCTACACTATAGTTATTTCTAATTACGCCCCTAATTACAAGGATAATGAAATAATAAAGCACAATTCTAATATACTCTTCAGTTATATCGTGCAATTGTTGAGGGGGGAGTTTTATATGAGAATTTGTTATTATCTCCTATATGATTTACTTATAAAACATGACTTCTAACATTTTTTGTCTAAGCATCACAGAAAATTTAGAGCTCATCCGAGGAGTAAAATGTTGAATTTCATCAACATTAGAAGAAAATTTCATCTCTTTCAGAAATACAGGGAGTATTATGCAATTTATTTTTTGTTGGGTTAAATCCATAAAAGATTAAATTCTTGTTTAAACAGACCTGAATTTTAACTAAAAGCCCAAATTTTTTTTTTTACGGCCCAATGTATTTTTACCTTACCCGATCGTAAAGTATTAATACCACTTTATCGATCGAAAAACTAACTCACACGCAAATCATTATCATCGAAAAAATTTTCGACTTCTGAAAAATACGCTTCGAGCTCCGACGATATTCACCCAAAAATCATCTTATCTGTGAGATTTTCTCCCTGTAACTCGCCCATTTCGAAGGTAGAAATGCATTTCGAATCATTTTATGTTCAACAACATATGATTCGCAAGCAGTTTCACGAAAACATTTGAAGAAATTTCATTTTCATACTTTTTCGACTAAAACCGATTTTAAACTCTCAAATCAACATGTTTAAACTCGACCTTTTGGGTTAAAATCATGATATTTGGATTCACAACTGTTTTCTGAACGTTCCGAACCCAGATTAACTCATGATTTACCCGGAAATGGAAATTTACGTTTTACGCGTTTACTGTTTGATTTGAAAAGTTTTCGATCGAAAAAGTTTGTATCGCAAATAGTGTCGTCGCAAAACTTTAGTTTTCATTAAGTTTTATTCGATCGCAAAACACAGCGTCGAAAACGTTTCGTTTTCGATATTCTTTTATTCGATCGAAAAACTACGCGGCGAAAACTTACTTTTTCAATTATATTTTATTCGATCGCAAAAGTCAGCGGCGAAAACTTTAAGTTTTTCGATATTCTTTTATTCGATCGCAAAACTACGCGGTAAAAAACTTATGTTTTTCGACAATTTTTTATTCGATCGAAAACTTACTCAGGGAAAAACTATTGTTTTCGATAACATTTTATTCGATCATAAAAGTCATTGGCGAAAACTTGAGTTATTCGACACATTTTTATTCGATCGCAAAATTTAACGATCGAATAAATTGTTACTCGAATAAAAACACGCTGGAAAAGACTTAGAAAATTTTTCAAGACTTAAAAAATTTTCGATCGTAAAAATTAACTTTCAAATAAATTGTTACTCGAATAAAAACACGCTGAAAAAGACTTAGAAAATTTTCGATCGTAAAAATTAACTTTCGAATAAATTTCCGATCGAATAAAAACACGCTTCTAAGACATAGTCAATTTTACAAATCTTTCAATATTTTTCACTAAGTCTTTCAAACATACACCTCAAGACATACAATTTTCTGTAAATTCATTCTTAATCCTGTTTATTCGCATATGAAAATTTATCAACTAATGAATTTCATGTTATTCTTTACATATATGGCAACTCCAAATTATCCTGACATATATCCTTCATCAAGCTTCATGCCAGTTCATGACAACAATGATCAACTGGATCTTACAACATTCCGGTGCCCGGATGAAGTCATAATCTCCATCCTTAAAGGACACCCACTATGGCCAGCATTAACGATGACGGCCTCTGTACCGATGGTCTACCTACAACAATTCTGGGGACTTATGGAGAGCCATGTAGTCGGAAACGACGTGGAATATACAACACAAATAAACAGAAGACGCGTCGTTCTGAACCGTAATCTGATGGCCATGGTGCTTGATCTTCCGCACTACGAAACGTATGATCAACTTCCAACAGACGCGGAGATCGTAGCGGATATGCTCCGGATGGGACACAAGCCCCCACTGCCCAAATTGGCGAGTTTTCAAAACAACGGCATTCCCCATCCGTGGAAGACATTGTTCGGCATTATCAACAAATGACTCTCCTCAAAACACTCCGGATTCGACAAGGCGAATGGGAACATCCTTCTCATTTTTCACGGAGTGATCTTTTCCTAGAAGTATGACGTGGCCCACCTAATTTGGAATGATCTAGCGGACCAGATACGTCAACGGGAGACCAAGTCGAAGGTTAAGTTTCTCCCCTACGTACGGTGGTTCCCGGTGCTGATCTCATACTTCATGGAACTCCATCCAGAGATCCTGAGACTACCACCAGTTGGGGAATACACTCCGCCACGCCTTCGATTTTTTCACAACCCGAAGGGCGCCGATCTAGCACTCCAACCAATGCTGATCCCATTGGAGCTGCTCCGATTAGCTGATCCAACATAAGAGGCATACCAAGACTACTGTCAAAACAACTCCATCACGGAGGAGATGGTACGAGCCTTGGATCCAGCACCGGCACCTTCTCAAAGGGAATCACTGGTGGAAACAATGGAGCCCGAAGCCACGGCTCAGGAGATTGAGACACCGGCCGTCGAGCCCGAAGGTGTTCCTCGAGATATTTTTCCTGAGGCCACTGACTCAGATGAAGCATACAGGCTCTCGCCGACCACACCTCTCGGCCCCGTTTGTATCGCCTTCAATCATATTGGCTTCTGTGCAAACACCTCCACCACCAACTGATCAGCCAACCGCACAGATTCCAATTGAATCTGTCTCAACACCCATAGAGGTGATACCTATTGTATCATCTCAAGGATTGGGTGGAAGCCCTATTGGACCCCCGATATCTTCGGAGCCAACAATAGGCCAACCCATCGAAGTGGTGACTTCGGGGTTGACAACGGATGTCCCAGGACGTTCCGGACTATCAAGACCTACTCAAGGCGACAACATCGGAAATATATTCCGATGTTGTGACAGTGGAACGCCTTCCTGGCCCCACTCCACCACTGTTCGTGACGGAGCAACGATTAAAAGAAACACTTTCCACAGCTCTATCTTCTCTAGAAGATCATCTGATGGACTGAATGCTCCAAGCCTTAGAGACTTCCCGAAGAGATACCGGGAAAACACCAATCTCTGAAGCTGCTCCGACCGACACTCAAACCACCCACGTCTCCTCACCACCTCTCACCACCACCTTCCACACCCTAATACAACCTATCCTCACCACTTCACTCCATCATCTTCACTAATAAACCCCTATACCATCCTGATCACCCAGCTTCACGATATACTCATCTCCCGCCTCCTCGCCTTAGAGACCAGGACTCCCGCTGAGGAGAGACTCTACAAAAGGCTGGTAGATGAACCAGAGCCGCCAGCACAAACAAGGTGCCGAGAAGAAAGCTCCCACACCAATCGTAGACATGACGATCCCGATGATCCGGATCGTCATGAGGGGGAGAAATGGCAACGAATCACACGGAGCGACCGTGGAGTGAGTCAAGAACAAACAAAGACTCATGAAGCTGGAGGATCGTCCTCAAACCCATCAACCACACAACCCACAACCCCCCAACAAACAACCACACCACCCACCATATCCCAAACACTAACTCTCTCTCCTACAAATCCAAATCCAATCCCGACCTCCAACCCCTCCCAAGCCCAACCAGAAGCAGTTGTCTACGATTCACATCTGATCGTAGATGACTATATCCTAAACGAGAAGTGGATGACGCAATGGGAACCAGAAGAAGCTTCTCAAGCTCGACTCTCCAACGTCAGATACTTCTTACAACAAGCTTCGGTGGACTTGGTGCTGCTTGAAGAAGAATAACTTCAAGAATGCGAGAACTACAGTTCTGCTCTCCCAGAGCTACCAGAGATGATTAGGCATAGAGTCGACTCTCCTCCCCGCTTATCAAAACGGACGGTTAGAGTCGAGACACCATGGGAGAATGTCAGAATAGAAGTTCCGTTTATTGAAGACATTAGAAAGCAGATATGGAGGGCTCCAAACAAAATAAAGAAGCTCAACGAACTCAATCTACGGGGTATCTCACACTGGGAAGACAAGAAGAAAATGAAGCATATCTTCATGCTCAACAATCTTGGACCCGATCGGAGAGGCATCCCAAGTGATCAACTGAAGAAAAATTTCAGGGAAAAGCCATCGATTCTCCAACTCATCGGAGTCTCACACACGATCGGAAGATACCCAACCCCTATCTACATTATTGAGCGAACGGTCAGCAACCGCACTCGAGAGGAGATAGATGAAAGCTATCTCCCTTTCCTTCCACCGGATGAGGTCTACCATCTGTATCAGATGTACAAAAGAAAATACCAGACACAATCCGGATATATCAAGACTGAAGGACTCGAGGGACTAAAGAGATTCATGGTACGGCAGATCAAGTATCACACCGCACACGACCTTCAAATCGCTTTAGAGAACAATATGAAGAAGGTCAACATGGAGTCTCCGCTCATGAAGGGCTTCCCACTCAACAATTTTCCCGAGAACTACATCTTCAAGAAACATGGTCTCGCTATAACCTATCGAAATCCAGTCATTGGAAAGACGAGGCCTACGATGAAGTTAGAGATCCACAAGTTCTGTGACGGGATACTAAAATTAGTGAGGAAGAACATTCAGAAAAGATTGGGAGAGATCACCGAAGAGACAATCTTCGAAGATATTAGTGAAGAAGATGCCCTACTCTTAAATGAGCTTATGGATGCTATAAATGAGAGATTGGAGCTGAGGAATGCACTGTTCGACGATACGAGACAGCATTGGGATTGCAAAAATCATTAAAATTTTGCGTTTTTCAAAAAAATTCGCATTTTATCAATTCTGAACCAATGCATGTATTAATGCATTTAAAATGTGCGATCAATATTTCAATAAGAAAAAATATTTTTATTATAAAACTTTTGTTTTGGTTATTGAAAATATTGTCTTGGGGTCAGATTAGACATTTTGAACATTATCACGCAAAAATATCTCATGAAATATAAAATAATAATTTGTCGTCAAATCATGTAACTAAACTAATCTTCTATGATCATAGTATGAATCATTTTGACAACTCTCGCAAGTTTCGCTCATAGCACTCAATTTATTTTTATCATGGAAATATTTAATAGATATATCACTCATATCATCACGACAAAATTATATCAATTAATTTGTTATCGTACCATATTTAATTAACTTACTAAGTGAAAGTTCATCATTTTGAATCAAAGGGACTTTGAAGGGATTATTTTTTGGCTCTGACTAAAAGGGTAGGATAATTTTGAGGATTAGTGAGCTTAAAAATTCTTCAATTCCAGGGGCCCTTTTTGAAATTCATTTCTGATCCTTTAGCTTTTCTTGCTCAGGATGAGTCTCGTCTTCTTTACAAAACTTTGAGAGATTAGATTTTCTTTTTGGGTCGAGACCGTGTTCCTTTCGAAGGTTCCACAGTTATGGAATTCGAACTCAAGACCGTGCTTCTCTTCTCGTTTTCTCTATTTATAAGATCTAGATTATCGTTGGAGAAGTTCACTTCGAGGTGCTTCTCTTCTAGGAGTATACGAGATTATCTAGGAGAAGTTCACAGCAAGATCCGTGTTTCTCTTCTATAATGATTGAGACATGTATCTCTTTTTCTCCCCCTCTTTTACTTGATGAGCAACACCGAAACTTAGGAATAATGTTGAAGGCTTGATCGGGTTTCATAAGAAAAAGAATGTCGAAGAAGGCTCAAAATGGATATCTAGAGGTAAAACTAAAGGATTTATAATATGGGTCTAGTGAGGAATGTCCTAATTTGCGCATATCATTTTCATGACAGACTAACACAAAAGTAAGAATGAAGCTACGAAGTACAAACTAAAAGGTAGTCATTTGAAGTGTGACACACTCAAGAATAAAAATATTGAGGCTCAAATTCTCACATATATGATGTGGCTTTTTGTCTAGTGAAACAAACTAGGCTCTTTGAATAAGAGAAAGTCACATGAATTTTTAGACAAAGTATTTAATCATATATCAAAGAAATATTTTTGTGAGTATTTCAAAATAAGAAAATTATCGTCATCCCCCATTTTATTTTAAATTTATTATTATGATATTTATATACTATTTTATTTTTATTTTTCTTTGTAAAACAAATTGAAGGATAGAGTCACGCAAGATAATCAAAGAGTATGGAGAAGCACATAGAATATCACATATAAGCATAATAGAGCATGTAAAACATTTTTCAAGTAAGATTGAGATTCAGCATGTCTAACTTAGCAATAAGGAATTGGAATCGTTTTTCATCCAATGCCTTAGTGAATAAGTCGGCAAGTTGAAGCTCCGTTTTTACAAAATACATATCTATAGTGCATTTTTCTACAGGATTTTTTATAAAATGATAGCGAATATCTATGTGTTTCGTGCGTGAATGGTGAACCGGATTGCAAGTTATGGCAATAGCACTTTGAGAATCAATGTAAATGGGAATGTTATTAAAATCAAACCCGTAATCGCGTAGTTGTGTCCACATCCAAGAACTTGTGAGCATCAGCTAGCAGCCGCGACGTACTTCGCCTCAGCTGTCGAGGTTGACACGCAATTTTGCTTCTTTGAGGACCAGCAGACCAACTTTTCGCCTAAAAATTGTGATCCGCCAAACGTGTTTTTTCTGTCCATTCGACAACCTGCATAATCAGCGTCAGTATAGCCAATTAATCTAAAATCAGTATCTTTAGGATATCATAGCCCTAAGTTGGGAGTTCCTTTGAGATAGCGTAGAATTCGCTTGACTGCATGCATGTGGGACTCCTTTGGGTCAGCTTGAAAACGAGCACAGAGACATGTGGCGAACATGATGTCGGGTCGGCTGGACGTCAAGTAGAGAAGAGATCCGATAATGCTCCGATAGGTTGTGATGTTGACTGCCTTGCCAGACGGATCAACATCCAATTTGTAGTTTGTTGATATGGGAGTATTCATCGTTGTGCTCTTGTCTTGATTAAATCTCTTCAGAATATCTCGGATATATTTGGTTTGACTGATGAAGATTCCATCTTTGAGTTGCTTTACTTGTAGTCCAAGAAAGAATTGGAGTTCTCCCATTAAGCTCATCTCGAATTTGGTCTCATGAGTTCACCAAATTTCAGACAGAGACGTTCATTCGTCGAGCCGAAGATGATGTCATCAACGTAAACTTGAACAATCATCAGGTATTTGCCTTGTCTTTTGATGAAGAGTGTCTTATCGATGGTGCCTTGTATGAAGTTGGACTTGACCAAAAATTGGCTTAGGTCATCATACCAATAGAGATGATCGAGATGATTCTCGTGCACGAACCCGTCGGGTTGAGCGACGTAGACTTCTTCTTTTAACACACCGTTGAGAAAGGCAATTTTAACATCCATTTGATAGACTTTGAAGTCTTTATGAGCCGCGTCTGCTAGAAATAGTCGAATTGCTTCGATACGTGCAATCGATAGACATGATCGGGATGATTCTCGTACATGAACCCGTCGGGTTGAGCGACGTATACTTCTTTTTTTAACACACCGTTGAGAAAGGCGATTTTAACATCCATTTGATAGACTTGAAGTCTTTATGAGCCGCGTATGCTAGAAATAGTCGAATTGCTTCGATACGTGCAACCGGAGCATATGTCTCATCGTAGTCAATTCCTTCTTGTTGATTGTACCCCTTGGCTACGAGTCGTGATTTATTCCTGATTACTTCACCGTTCTCGTTTATCTTATTCTTGAAAACCCATTTAGTTCCAATTATTGTTTTGCCTTGCCGTCGATTAACTAATGTCCAAACTCGTAGACGCTCGAATTGGTTGAGTTCATCTTGCATCGCGATTACCCAATCCGGGTCTTTAAGGGCTTCGGCAACCTTGATTGGTTCGTTTTGGCTTAATTTGAAGGAATTTCCTCATCTGCATTTGTAGGAGCTGCAGCACTAGTTGAAAAATCAGAATTAGGAGAATCTGTAACATTTGTCGGAGTTTGAGGATTAGGAGTCTCATTTTGAATTTCATCCGTTGAGGGAGAGGAGCACTGCTTGGTATAGAATGAGACGAAGCAGGCATTTGAGACTCGTTCCCATAAAAATGTTCAAATAGAAAATCCAAATCTTCTAGGTCAGCGGGAATTGCTTCTCTTAAGGTAGAAGTTGTCGGAAGTTGTTGACTTTGTGCCAACACGCCTATAAACTCGGGTTCTGAACTGTTTGTTCAGAAGCCAAATCGGTCACTTCTTGAAAAGTGACGTTGTAGCTTTCCAAGATAGTACGCGAAGACTTGATATACAGGGTATGCTTTAGAAGTGGATGAATATCCAACGAAGACGGCTTCAAATGCTTTAGGGTCGAACTTGCTTCGATGCTGCCGATCGTTGGCCACAAAACATTTGCACCCGAATACTTTAAAGAATGAGATGTTCGGAATCCGTTGATTAATTATCTCATACGGCGTCTTTTCAAAGCGTTTGTGAATAATCGTCCGATTTTGCATAAAGCATGCGGTACTCACTGCTTCATCCCAAAGAAAATGAGGGAGACCGGAATGTATTAGAATTGTACTTGCAGCTTCAACAAGAGTCCGGTTCTTCCGTTCTACGACGCCATTCTGTTGAGGCGTTTTAGCGGCTGAAAATTGTTGAATAATTCCAAGTGAGTGATAGTAATTGTTGATACGTTGATTCTTGAATTCAGTTCCGTTATCAGTCCGGATTACTTGGATTTTCTTTCACAGGAGATTCGGAGTCGTATTCACAAAACTGATTATCAAGTCTCCAGTCTCATCTTTTGTTCGGAGATATCTTGTTAATGTGTAGCGAGAATAATCGTCGACAATTACTAACACATATTTACGACCGTTGATTTGTGTACGCATTGGTCCACAAAGGTCCATTTCCAAGGGCCGAGATGTAGAAGCAACTTGCTTGAGTTTGTGTGATGCTCGCTTCATTTTTCCCATTTGACAAGCCGAACAAGTATGCTCTTGATGTATGGAAATAGTTGGTAAGCCATCTACCAACTTTTTGATTGAGAGTTTGTGAAGAGCTTTGAGATTTAGATGAGACAAGCGTTGATGCAATAAGTTGTTCCTCTTGATTGTAGTATGTGAGATGAGGCAAACAGCTGTCGAAGGTCGAACTGTTGTCAGATTGATGGTGTATAGATTTGATCTTCGTGATCCTGTTAGAAGTTCTTGATTTTGACTATTTAAAATTCTGCACTGATCAGCTAAAACACCACTTGAAATCCTTTGTCACAGAATTGTCCTATGCTAAACAGATTGTGTTTAAGACCTTGGACGTAAGAGACATCTTTGATAGTCAGATTATGCAGTAGAATATCTCCAAATCCTAGTATATGAGCTGAATCGTTGTTGCCGAATTTGACTTTTTCCGTTGTAACGTTCTATTAGTTGCTCAGTTCTTGATTTCCCGTCATGTGTGTGGAGCAACCAGAATCTAAATACCACACATGATGGATCTGCATAGAAAAATTTCAGCGGAGACAAATGTCTTGTTAGTCTTAGTGCGTTAGAAAATCTTTTCTCTAGCTAGTCTCTTAAGGTGTTTGGCTGAGTGTACTTTGATCGGATCCTTAAATGAGGACAAGAATGTATCGAGCTATAAGCTTTCTTTATAGCCGGATCTTGTTTCCTTCGAGACTTACGATTTGCATTTGTCTTAGAATGATGGATTATGTTTTAAGAAGTAGAGCCGATTTCAATATTTGTGCTTTTAAAATTAATAGGCTTTAACTCATATGTGGAAGCAACAACATTGAAATTAGAGACGACTGTCTTCTTACGATTGTCCATAGTTTTTGATACAGAAGAAAATTTTGTAAATAAATCTTTTCTATCACTTTTCTTTTAAAATCCTATCCTATGCACTCTTTCCTTTGCATGCTTTAGCTCTTTTTCTACTCTACCTGTGGATGGAGTAGAAAAAGAGTTAGAAATATTTTTTTTCCTTTTTGAAGCATTTAAGGACTCTTTATTCCCTTTACGCTTTTTAAAGAATATTTATCTTCGTTTAAAATATTTTCTAAAATAATGGGAGGTGTCTTCTTAGATTTGATCATGTCCTTATTTAATGATTTTTCTTTCAAAGTAAAATCAGGACAAGATTTTAAAATTGAGGAAGTTTTGAGATTAAAAATCTCCAATAAAAGCTCATTCTTTTCAGCTTTGAAATTCTTTCTTTCTGTTTCTAAGGAAGCGTTTAAATCAGCTATTTTCTTAATAATAGCAGGTATATAACAGAAAGTAGAATATTGAAAATAATCATGATTTTCTCCCTGAACTTTAGGAAAACCTTCTAAAGGATATATTGAATTATAGTTACTAGACATGTTAATTTCCCATGTCTTGTAACTATTAATCAATTCGGTGTAGTCAAAGGGGATATCAGTCCTATTAGTGACTTTTCGTTTGGATTCTTCTAAGGCATTTATTTCAGAAGAGTTAGTAAAGACCATTAGAGAAGTTAATTCTAATCCCATATGCTTGATATCATAAAGTTGTTTGATATTGACCTTTTTTAAGTTACAGGGATTGTTAAAACTAAGCCTTCTTTAGGATTATAAAATTCTATATCAATAGGTTGATTTAGAAATATAGTCTGATCCGTTTGCCCCCGTTTTGTTAGAAGGTCGTCTAAAGTTTTAATCATAGAGTAAAGCTTCTTACGTTCATCAGAGATTTCCTTAAAATTATTTCTAGAAATTTCTATGTCTTACTGACAATTGGTAGGAGTCTTACGAAGGTCATTTATTTTAATTTCAGAGGTAGTTATCCTAGATTCAAGACTAGTTATGGTTTCTTTAGCATTAGATAAGAGAATATCTAAATGAATTGTTCTATCTAATTGCTTTTGAAAATTATTTTCACTAAGGGCTAGTCTTTCTTCTAATTCCTTTTTGCTCTTCCGCTCATTCTTCATGTTAGAATACTTAATTTGTAAAGATTCTAACATGTTTAATAATGTAGAATTAGGCATCGTTACCACTTGTGATGATGTGGATGCTTTTTCTTCATCATCTGACCTCCTTGATGAATTATCATTTGAGGCGTCGTCAAGGTACGCCATTAGAGCAAGATTTTCGTCTTTTGAATTTGTGGTATCTTCGAGCCAATGCTCTTGTTCCGCCATCAAAGCTACTCCAGCCTCTTTTTGTTTAGTTAGTTGGAATTTTTTGGAGTAGTAGTTGGCGTCCTTTTTCTTGGAAAGTTTGCATTCTCTGGCGAAGAGCCCTATCTTACAACAATTATAGCACTTTTGTGGTTCTTTGGCGTTTTTAGATTATGATGACTCGGTCGGTCTTTCCTTGTGCTTGGAGCTTGATGCCCGAAGTCTATTTGCCGAAGAGGAGGATTTCTTTTTATATAACATTTTGCTCATCATCTTAGTAATGAGAGCCAATTGTTTCTTGAACTCCTTCATGTCTGGCTCAGAGTCTGATTCGGAATCGTCTTCATCTTATGACGAACTTGGCAACTTGATGCTTTTATCCTTGCGAGATCTGCTTGCCCATACGTTCTTTTTGTATCTCGCTTATATCTTCTTCGTGTTGAGCGAGATTATCAAAGATGGCGTGGATATCCATTTCATCTAAATCCTTGTTTTGACGGATTTGCATGGATATTTTCTTCCACTCCGGTTGAAGAGAATAGAGAAATCGGATGTTGACCTCCATGTTGGTCTTGAAGATATCTATCTTCCCATTTCATTGAGAAGAGTTAGATAGCGTTGATAGAGTTCATAAACGTTTTCCTCTGCCTTGGCTTTGAATGAGTCGTAGGCCGTGAGATTATTGGCTTTCTTGGTTTTGACTCCGACTTCGGTTTTTTGCATCATTTTGTGGAGTTCATCCCACATAGATTTTGCACTAGATAAACTATCTATTTGCATATAGATGTCGTTAGGAATTCCTTGCATTAGGAAAGTTTTGGCTCCTAAACCCGCTTTTGCTCTTAATCGCTCCCCCTCGGTGTATTCACTAGGAATTTTGAGTCTTCTAGTTACGGGAATGGGAGGATTATTAGTGGCATCGCCTTCTTGGATGAGCCAAAATTGAGCGGGACCTTCTTGAAGGGAAGCTATCAAATTTGTAGCTTGCTCTTTTGTTTCCAAGAAGTTCATGAATTGGCTTCCTCCATACGGTGTATTTGCCTCTTCGTAGAATTGGAGGGCGGACGTCGTTTCCGAGTGAGTAAGCATCCATTTGTAGTTGATTGGTACGATCTTCGTGAAAGTTTGGAATCGAAATGGTAAAAGTGCTTCACAAGTGACAAACTTCGTTACTAATGTTTAATTCGTACTTTAAGCAATTTCCCTTTCAAACCTATTTTTCGGTTGTTAGATTTCGAAAAATATTTGATATGAGAATTGATACTTCAAAATTTTGCTAAAGAATTTTGAATTTAAGATCGAAAATTTTGAGTATCGTAGAAGACAATTCGGAGACAAATATTTTTCGTATGTTTTGAAAATTACGAATTTTGATTTCGTTCAAAATAGTATAAAATGTGTGTGTGTTTGAGCAGTGGTCGAGAAACTTTTCGAGTAATAAAGTTTTCGACTTAAAAATTTTCGAACCTTTAATCGAAAAGGATTTTCGATCGTATAAGTTTTTCGTGGTATTTATCGAAAATTATTTTTCGAACGTAAGAGTTTTGCAAAGTGAATATCGTATCGAAAAATAGTTTGTCGAATAATTGTTGATCGCAAAACCTTTATTAAAAAATCTGTAATCGAAAAATTAAGAGTACTAAAAAAATTTCGTGAAGTTTGACTCAAATTGTTGATTAAAAGTCTTTCGAGTGTGAATTATTCGATCGAAATATGTTTTCGCTAAATTTTAACTCGAAAATTTAAATGATCGAAAATCTTGTGATCGAAAAACTTGTTTTACTATTACATGTTTTTCGTGTCAAAATTAGATATTTATTTAGCAAAAACAGTATTAGTCGAAAAAAAATACGCTTTATTACGCTCGAAAAAGATATTTATGTATGAATCGAAAAACTAATTATCGAAATAATGTTTTTCGAGTTTTATATTTGAGTAAAACACACGAGAACAGTGTTTGTCATCGAATAATTTCTCGGCTGCAAACTTATTCGAAAAATATTTTTTGAGCCAAGTTTTTCGATCGAAGAACAGACTTCAAGTTCAATGTAACAGTGAAAAATCCAGATTCAATCCAAAGGTTCAAGTTAGGAGTTGAAATTTTGAATAATTACTCGTGTCTTAGTTCTGAATATGAACAAACACAGATTAACCACATTTTACAGCAAAATATATTGATTATGAAGAAAATCAAATCGGAATCAAAACTTAATCGCAAACGTAAATATCGATCTAAATCGAAAATATGAATTAATATGACGTTCTAAGCGATTGAAAAGTACGTTAATCATTCCTAACATATAATCTATCACTTAATGAGCAAGATCATCAACAAAATTCGCAAACATTAAGCACATTGATCAAATCTATTTCACGTGAGTTTTTCGATCGAAAATCTGGAAAATTATTTTGATCTTATAATCGCGAATTCAATCCAAAAGTGACCATGTTCTGCTCTGATACTAATTGTTAGGTCCTCATATATCAACTACCATTCGATCTAAGCATGAATTCTAGATATTCGAATGATAAATCTTGCAAAATACCTCCGGTCGAATATTTTCTTTGAAGATCTTGAGAGAGAGTGTTTCTCGATAGCTATACTCTCTTTTAGAACATGAATTCAATGTTTGCATTTTTCCAAAAATGAACTTGTATTGATTTTAATAGTGTACATGGTATATTTACTATTTAGTCCTACACTATCAAAAATACTATTTACGCCCCTAATTACAAGGATAGTAAAATAACAAACCACAATTCTAAAGTCTCTTCAGTAAAGCTTCTTACGTTCGTCATAGATTTCCTTAAAATTATTTCTAGAAATTTCTAAATCTCCCTGACAATCGCTAAGAGTCTTACTAAGGTCGTTAATTTTTGTCTCAGAAGTAGCTAACCTAGATTCAAGACTATTTATTGTTTCCTTAGCATTAGATAAGAGAATTTCTAGGTGAACTTTCTTATTTAGTTGCTTTTGGAAATTATTTTCACTAAAGAGACTAGTCTCTCCTCTAATTCTTTTGTACTTTTCCGCTCATTTTTCATGTTAGTATATTTGATTTGTAAAGATTCTAACATGATTAATAATGTAGATTCAGGTGTAACTACCTGTTGAAATGAGGTTGACTTTATCAAAACTACTGAGAGGTATGGAGTGCGAAAATTTTATGTCGAAACGTTCGAACTTTTCGCAACGTGAGTATCAAAAAGTTTAAGTTGTCTCAAACAATGTTTACCGAGAATTTCAGTTCGCAATGAGATTATTAAAAAGTTCATGTTTTTGCAGACATTGTGTACCGAAAATATTTCTGTTGAGAACTTATATCGAAAACTACTTTTCAATATGGTTTGCGATACTGTTGTTATGATTATTTTATTGTATTCGGTTAATTATGTTGTCTTAGTTTGTAATTTAATTAATTAGTTTTTGCATTAGAATATGTCTTTATTTGTAGTGGGCCCAAAGTATTACATACCGAAATATGTGGTATAAATACTAAAATACTACACACATAGTCGGGTATGTATTGTGTGAAACTAAATATAAGATTATCCATTTGAGAGAGAAAAGTTTACAACTCTCATCAACGACACACATATACCCCGTGTCGATTCAATTAATCTATCATCAAAATTGTAAACTCCTTAATATTTAGATGGATAACGATAAACTAGGCTTTTTAATTGGAATCAGAGCCACACGCGTTAAGATTTGAGTTTATTTTTGAAAGTTTTGCTCGTACAATTTTGGTAGAACCGCAAACTGTTCTTCAAAAATTTCGGAAAAATTTCACTTGTTTTGGTGTTTAGATGCTTAATCAAGTGTTTAGGGATTAGGAGATAAGTGTTTCGATAATTACCCAAGCCTAATTTGAGCGATTATGTGTTTGATGAACGTAAACTTTCAAGGCATGATAAGACTATAAGTGAGTTAGAAAGAAGATGAGCAAATAATAATTAAAGCTTAGTTAGGAGTTTAAGAGAACGAGGTAGTCTTACATGTCATTTAGAAAACGTGCATGCGAAAATCAATAATTTTAAATCTCAAGAAGTAAAATTAAATGCTCAAATTATTGAACTCACAAATGAGTTAAAAATCATGTCTTCTGATTTGAGCATTTGGTAGAGTAGTTTTAAACTACTTGTTGGTCTGTTATTTACCAAACAAGGATCAAAAGATAGTTTTAAAGCATAAAGATTGAAGAACACCTTTTATTTTGTGAAAGTGTGTGTTTGAGTGAAGAGAATTTATTATTGTGCTTTGTAAATTCATTATCCTTGTACTTAGGGGCGTAATCAGTAGTTTTGATAGTGTAGGACCAAATAGTAAATATACCATGTAAATATGTATAAATATAATGTATACTATCAAAATACATACAAGTTCATTTTCAGAAAATCACGAGCAGTGAATTCACATTCTAATAGAGAAAAGTACTCGAGAAACTCTCTCTCTCTCTCAAGATCTTCAAAGAAGATATTCGACCGAAGGTATATTGTGAGATTTATCATTCGAATATCTAGAATTCATGCTTAGATCGATAGGTAGCTGATAAAATAGGATCTAACAATTGGTATCAGAGCAGATTGTGATTGATTTTGGATTGAATTCGCAATTTTAAAATCAAAATAATTTTCCAGATTTTTCGATCGAAAAACTTACGTGACTTGTATTTTGATCAATATGCTTAATGTTTGCGAATTTTGTTGATGATCTTGCTGATTAAGTGATAGATTATATATTAGGAATGTCATGTTAATTCAGATTTTCGATTTAGATCGATATTTGCGTTTGCGATTAAGTTTTGATTTCGATTTGATTTTCGTAATATTTGATATATTTTGCTGTAAAACGTGGTTAATCTTGTGTTTGCTCATATTAAGAACGAAGAAACGAGTGATTATCCAGAACTTCATCACCTAACTTGAACATCTCGGTTGAATCTGGAAATTTCACTGTTACATTGAACTTTGCTGTTCTTCGATCGGATTTTTGATCGAAAAACTTGACTCGAAAATTTATTTTCGAATAAGTTTGCAGGCGAGAAATTTTTCGATGACAAACACTGTTCTCGTGTGTTTTACTCATATATAAGACTCGAAAAACATTATTTCGATAATTAGTTTTTCGATTCATATATAAATATCTTTTACGAGTGTAATAAAATGTATTTTTTTCGACGGATACTGTTTTCGCTAACTAAATATCTAATCTTAACTCGAAAATCTTGTAATAGTAAACTAATTTTCGATCTCAAGATTTTCGATCATCTAAATTTTCGAGCAAAAATTTAGCGAAAACATATTTCGATCGAATAAGTACTACTCGAAAAAAAAATACTTTGAGTCAAACTTAACAGAATTTTTCGATCACTATCAATCTTTCGATTACATATTTTTCGATAAACGATTTTGAGATCAACAATTATTCGACAAACTATTTTTCAACAGGATATTTACTCTGCAAAACTCTTACGTTCAAAAAATAATTTTCGATAAATACAACGAAAAACTAATACAATCGAAAATCTTTTTCGATCATAGGTAAGAATTTTTTTAATCGAAAACTTTATTGTTCGAAAAACTTTTCGGTCACTGCTCAAACACACACACATTTTAAACTATTTTGAAAGAAATCAAATTTCATAATTTTCAAAACTTACGAAAAATATTTGTCTCCAAATTATCTTCTACGATACTCAAAATTTTCGATCTTAAAATCTAAATTATTTAGCAAAATTTTGAAGTATCAATTCTCATATCAAATATTTTTAGAAAATCGAAATAATTTCTCTTTAACAACCGAAAAATAGGTACGAAAGGGAAATTGTTTAAAGTACGAATCAAACACCACTAACGAAGTTTGTCACTAGCGAAGCACTTTTCATTACAATTCCAAACTTTCACGAAGATCCAACCAATCAACTACAAATGGATACTTACTCGCTCGGAAACGAAGTCCGCCCTCCAATTCTACGAAGAGGCGAATACACCGTATGGAGAAGCCGATTCATGAACTTCTTGGAAACAAAAGAGCAAGCTACAAATTTGATAGCTTCTCTTCAAGAAGGTCCCGCTTAATTTTGGCTCATCCAAGAAGGCAATGCCACCAATAATCCTTCCATTCCCGCCTCACGAAGACTCAAAATTCCTAGTGAATACACCGAGGGGGAGCGATTAAGAGCAAAAGCGGATTTAGGAGCCAAAACTTTCCTAATGCAAGGAATTCCTAAGACATCTTTATGCAAATAGATAGTCTATCTAGTGCAAAAGCTATGTGGGACGAACTCCACAAAATGATGCAAAGAACCAAAGTTGGAGTCAAAGCCCAGAAAGCAAATATTCTAACCGCTTAAGACTCATTCAAAGCCAAGGCAGAGGAAACCGTTTATGAACTCTATCAACACTATCTAACTCTTCTTACTGAGATGATGAAGATAGATATCTTGAAGACCAACATGGAGGTCAACATCCGATTTCTTTCTTCTCTTCAACCGGAGTGGAAGAAAATATCCATGCAAATCCGTCAAAATAAGGATTTGGACGAAATGGATATCCACGCCGTCTTTGATAATCTCACCCAACACGAGGAAGATATCAGCAATATACAAAAAGAACTTAAGGGCAAGCAGATTCATGATTCTATAGCTCTTGTTTCTGAAAGAAAAACAAGTCGATCGCGGAAAGATAAAAGCATCAAGTTGCCAAGTTCTTCAGAAGATGAAGACGAATCTGAATCAGACTCCGAACCCGATATGAAGGAGTTCAAGAAACAGTTGGCTCTCATTTCTAAAATGATGAGCAAAAAGTTTTATAAAAAGAAATCCTCTTCCTTGGCAAATAGACTTCGACATCAAGCTCCAAGCACAAGAAAAGACCGGCCGAGTCCTCATAATCTTAAAACGCCAAAGAACCACAAAAGTGCTATAATTGTGGTAAGATAGGGCACTTCGCCAGAGAATACAAACTTCCCAAGAAAAAGGACGCCAACTACTACTCCTAAAAATTCCAACTCACTAAACAAAAAGAGGCTGGAGTAGCACTGATGGCCGAACAAGAGCATTGGCTGGAAGACACCACAGATTCTGACGATGAAAATCTTGCTCTCATGGCATACCTCGAAGATACCTCAAATGATAACCTTACAAACCAAATTTGCTAATCCGAGAGGACCCATTACTAAGTGGGTACCTAAGTCTCTCTAAAATCTTTCTATGCAGATCCATCAGGTGTGGTATTTAGATTCCGGTTGCTCCACACACATGACGGGAAATCAAGAACTGTTGAGCAACTACCAAGACCGTTACAACGGAAAAGTCAGATTCGGCAACAATGATTCAGCTTCAACACTAGGCTTTGGAGATAATCTACTGCAGAATCTGACAATCAAAGATGTCTCTTACGTCCAAGGTCTTAAACACAACCTGTTCAGCATAGGACAATTCTGCGATGAAGGATTTCAAGTGGTGTTTCTAATGGATCAGTGCAGAATCTTAAATAGTCAGAATCAAGAACTTCTTACATGATCTCGAAGACACCATCAATCTGACAACAGTACGACATTCGGCAGCTGTTTGCCTCATCTCACAGACTACAATCAAGAGCAATAACTTATGGAATCAACGTCTGTCTCATCTAAACCTCAAAGCTCTTCACAAACTCTTTATCAAAAAGTTGGTCAACGGTCTACCAACTATTTCCCTTCACCAAGAGCATCATTGTTCGGCTTGTCAAATGGGAAAATGAAGCGAGCATCACACAAACTCAAGCAAGTTGCTTCCACGTATCGACCCTTGGAATTACTTTACATGGACCTTTGTGGACCAATGCGTACATAAAGTATCAACGGTCGTAAATATGTGTTAGTAATTGTCGACGATTATTCTCGCTACACCTGGACAAGATATCTCCGAACTAAAGATGAGACTGGAGACTTGATAATAAGCTTTGTGAATTCAACTCAAAATCTTCTGCAAAAGAAAATCCAAGTAATCCGGACTGACAACGGGACTGAATTCAAAAATCAGCGTCTCAGCAATTACTATCAGTCACTTGGAATTATTCAACAATTTTCAGCCGCTAAAACGCCTCAACAAAATGGCGTCGTAGAACGGAAGAACCGGAGTCTAGTTGAAGCTGCAAGAACAATGCTAATACATTCCGGTCTCCCTCATTTTCTATGGGCTGAAGCAGTGAGTACAACGTGTTTTACGCAAAATCGGACGATTATTCACAAACGCTTTGAAAAGACGCAATATGAGATAATAAATCAAAGGATTCCGAATATCTCTTTCTTCAAAGTCTTCGGGTGCAAATGCTTTGTGGCCAACGATCTGGAGCATCGAAGCAAGTTCGATCCTAAAGCATTTGAAGCCGCTTTTGTTGGATATTCATCTACATCTAAATCATATCGCGTCTATCTCAAGACTTCTCGTACCATTCTCGAAAGCTACAATGTCACTTTTCTAGAAGTGACCGAATTGGCTTTTGAACAAAACAGTTCAGAACCCAGGCTTATAGGCGTGTTGGCACAAAGTCAACAACTTCCGACAACTTCTACCTCAAAGTCAAATGAAGTAACTCCCACCGATTTGGAAGATTTAGATTTTCTATTTGAACATTTTTACTGTAACGAGTCTCAAATGCATGCTTCGTCTCATTCTATACCGAGCAACGCTCCTACTCCATCTACGGTAGAAATTACAATTGAGACTCCCAATCCTCAGACTCAACCAAATGTTCCAGATTCTCCAAATTCTGAATCTTCAACTAGTGCTGCAACTCCTACCAATACCGATGCGAAAATTCCTTCTAATTCAACTCCAGAATTGAATTTCCCAACTACGAATGATCAGCCTAACAATTCAGGAGGTCTCGACCAATAAATCAACGATGGATCTACTTCAGTTCTTCCTCATGAACGTAAGTGGACTCGAGCTCATCCTATCGACCAAATAATCGGTGATCCTTCAAGTGGACCCGAAGGGTTCGTGCACGAAAATCATCCTGATTATGTTTATCGATTGGATAAAGATCTCTACGAACTAAAACAAGCACCTCGTGCTTGGTATGATGTTCTGAGCGAATTTCTAGTCAAGTCCAACTTTATTAGAGGAACAATCGATACGACACTCTTCCTCAAAAAGCAAGGCAAAGACTTGATGATCGTTCAAGTTTACGTCGATGGCATCATCTTCGGCTCGACAAATGAACGACTCTGTCAGAAATTTGGAGATTTAATGAAGACCAAATTCGAGATGAGCTTAATGGGAGAACTCCAATTCTTTTTTGGATTACAAGTCAAGCAACTCCAAGATGGAATATTTATCAGTCAAACCAAGTATATCCGAGATATTCTGAAGAAATTTAATCAAGACAAGAGCATACATATGAATACTCCCATGCTAACAAACCTGCAAATTGGATGCTTATCCGTCTGGAAAGGCAGTCAACATCACAACCTATCGGAGTATTATCGGATCTCTTCTCTACTTGACGTCAAGCCGACCCGACATCATGTTCGCCACTTGCCTCTGTGCTCATTCTCAAGCTGACCCGAAGGAGTCCCACATGCACGCAGTCAAGCGCATACTATGCTATCTCAAAGGAGCTCCCAACTAAGGGCTATGATATCCTAAAGATACTGATTTAGATTAATAGGCTATACTGACGCTGATTATGCTGATTGTCGAATGGACAGAAAAAACACGTCTGGCGGAGCACAATTTCTAGGCGATAAGTTGGTCTGCTGGTCCTCCAAGAAGCAGAATTGTGTGTCGAGTTCGACGGCCGAGGCGGAGTACGTCGCGACTGCCAGTTGTTGCTCGCAAGTTCTATGGACGCGGACACAACTACGCGACGACGCGTGTGAATTAACATTTCCATTTACAGTGATTCTCAAAGTGCTATTGCCACTACTTGCAATCCTGTTCATCATTCACGCACGAAACACATAGATATTCGCTATCATTTTATAAAAGATCATGTAGAAAAAGGCACTATAGATATGTATTTTGTTAAAACGGAGCTTCAACTTGCCGACTTATTCACCAAGGCATTGGATGAAAAACGATTTTAATTCCTTATTGCTAAGTTAGGCATGTTGAATCTCAATCTTACTTGAGATATGCTTTACATTCTCTACCATGCTTCTATATGATATTCTATGTGCTTCTTGATATTCCTTGATTATCTTGCGTGACTCTATCTTTCAAAATTTTTTATATACAAAAAAATAAATAAAAATAAAATAGTATATATCTATATATAATAATAACATACAAAAAATGGGGGATGACGATAATCTTGCCTATTTTGAACTACTCACAAAATATTTCTTTGATATATGATTAGTTCTTTGCCTAAAAATTCATGTGACATTCTTTTATTCAAAGAGCTTCGTCTGTTTCACTAGACACAAAGCCACATCATACATGTGAGAATTCGAACCTCAATATTTTTATTCTTGAGTGTGTCACACTTCAAATGACTATCCTTTGGTTTGTACTACGTAGCTTCATTCTTGTTTTGTGTTAGTTTGTCATGAAAATGATAAGGGCAACTTAGGATATTCCTCACTTGGCCCAAATTATCAATCTTCTACTTTTTTCTCTAGTAATCCCCTTTGAGCCTTCTCCAACATTCTTTTTCTTTTGAAACCCGATCAAGCCTTCAACCTTTTTACTAAGTTTCGGGGTTTCTCAATCGAGAAAAAGAGGGGGAGAAAAAGAGATGCACATGATGAATATCTCAATCTTTATAAAAGAGACACACGGATCTCGTCGTGCACTTCTCCTAGATAATCTCGTATACTCCTAGAAGAGAAGGACCTTGAAGTGAACTTCTCCAACGATAATCTAGATCTTATATAGAGAAAACGAGAAGAGGAGCACGGCCTTGGGTTCGAATTCCATAACTGTGGAACCTTTACAAGGAACACAGTCTCGGCCCGAAAACAAAAGAAGATCTCATCTCTCAAAGCTTTGTAACGAAGATGTGACTCATCTTGAGCAAGTACAGAAGAAAAGAAAATCAAAAGGATCGGAAATGAATTTCAAAAAGGGCCCCTGGAATTGAAGAATTTTTAAGCTCACTAATCCTCAAATTATCCTACCCTTTTAGTCAGAGCCTAATAATAATCCCTTTAAAGTCTATTTGATTCAAAATGATGGGCTTTCACTTGGTAGGTTGATTAAATATGCTACGATAACAAATTAATTGATATAATTTTGTCGTGATGATATGAGTGATATATCGACTAAATATGTCCATGATAAAAATAAATTGAGTGCTATGAGCAAAACTAGTGAGAGTTGTCAAAATGATTCATACCATGATCTTCGCATATCAGTTTAGTTACATGATTTGACGGCAAATTATTGTTCTATATGTCATGAGAAATTTTGCGTGATAATGTTCAAAATGGAAAATCTGACCCCAAAACAAAAAAAAATATTTTTAAAATTTTGTTTGAAATTATTTTCGCACATTTTAAATGCATTGAATACATGGATTGGTTCAGACTTGATATAATGCTAAATTTTTCTTGAAAAACACAAAATTTTCATAAAACTATGCTGAAATGATTAAATGCATTAATTGTGCTTACATAGTAAATTTTCATATGCAAAATTGTATTAAAGTGTGTTGAAATGCCGAAAAGTTAAGTGTGCATTTGTTGAGGGGGATTTACATGAAAATCTGCTCTTATCTCCTAAATGAATTACTTGCAAACACGACTTCTAATATTCTTTTAAAGTATCACAGAATATTTTGAGCTCATCCGAGGAGTCAAATGTTGAATTTCATCACAATTGGGAGATAATTGCATTTATTTAAGAAATACAGGGAGCCTTTTGCAATTTCTTTTTGGGTTCACAAGTAAAAGATTAATTTTTTTTCGTTAAATCAGAACTACCCAAACTCACTCTCACGCAAAATCTCACAGTCGAAAAACTCACTCTCACGCAATATTACTTTTTCGATCGAAAAACCCACTCTCACGCAACATCTCACAGTCGAAAAACTTTTCGGATTCCAAAATATCTTCAGCGATTTCATGAAAACTCTTCAATCTCCATTGATTTCTGTCAAAACTCGCCGAATTCGAAGGTAGAAACCCGTTTCGGATCATCTTTCCTTTCGAAAACGCACGATTCGCGACAGTTTCTCAAAATCATTTGACGAAAATTTGACTTTGAAATTTTTCGACTGAAACGTTTCAAACTCTCAAAATTAATGTGTTTAAACTCGACCATTCGGATTAAAATCATGATATTTGGATTCACAACTGATTTCTGATCGTTTCGAGTCGAGATTAACTCATGTTTTACCCAAAAATCAACATTTACGTTTTTAAGCGTTTACTGTTTGATTTCAAACTTTTTCAATCGAAAAACTTTAGTTTTCATTAAGTTTTATTCGATCGTAAACTCAGCGGCGAAGTCCTTATGTTTTCGATATGTTCTTTTTTCGATCGAAAAACTTCGCGGCGAAAACTTTATTTTTCGATTAAATTTTATTCGATCGCTAGAATAAGCGGGGAAAACCATAAGTTTTTCGATATATTTTTATTCGATCGCAAAACTACGCTGCGAAAAACTTAAGTTTTTCGACAACATGTTATTCGATCGCAAAATTACTCAGCGAAAAACTTTTGTTTTCGACAAATTTTTATTCAATCGTAAAAGTCAGCGGCGAAAATCATGAATTATTCGATAATTTTTTATTCGATCGCAAAACTTAACGATCGAATAAATTCACGCTCGAATAAAAACACGCTGAAAAGACTTAGCAAATTTTTCAAATTTTTCTCTAAGTCTTTTGATAATAAACTCTAACACTTAGAAAATTTTGAAATTTTTCTAAGTCATTTTTTCCATCCACATTTACTTCGAAAAATTGGCATGTGAAAAATTCCATCTAATGAATTTCACTTCTTCTTTGCAGATATGACACATCAAGAGTACTCTCACATCTACTCCTCCGAAAGTTGGATGACGGTCCACGACAACAACCATCAATTGGACCTTGCCACCTTTCGTTGTCCGGATGAAGTGATAATCTCCATCCTTAAAGGACACCCTCTAGGTCAGCTCTAACGATGACGGCTTCTGTACAAATGATCTACCTCCAACAATTATGGGGATGTATGATGAGCCACATCATTG
This sequence comes from Linderniella brevidens, assembly GCA_004919715.1. Taxonomy (NCBI): domain Eukaryota; kingdom Viridiplantae; phylum Streptophyta; class Magnoliopsida; order Lamiales; family Linderniaceae; genus Linderniella; species Linderniella brevidens. The sequence continues at coordinate 16,197,726 of SWDC01000153.1, forward strand.
CGGATGACATGCATTACACAACGAAGATCAATCAAAAGCACGTCATCCTGGACAAGAATTTACTGACCATGGTGCTCGATCTACCGCATCACGAAGAATACGACCAACTACCAACATATGCGGTGATCGTCGAAGATATGCTCCGGATGGGATATAAGCCACCGCTGACCAAATTGGCTAATTTCCAAAACAGCGGGATCCCACACCCATGGAGGACACTGTTCGGCATCATCAACAAATGCCTCTCCCCAAAGCACTCTGGTTTTGACAAGGCGAACGGGAACATCCTTCGCATCTTCCATTGAGTCATTTTTTTCGAAGAAATATGACGTGGCCCAGCTAATAGGGAATGACTTAGCGGACCAAATGCGTCATAGGGAGACAAAATCGAAGGCGAAGTTCCTTCCGTATGTCCGGTAGTTCCCGGTGCTGATCTCTCATTTCATGGTCATACATCCGGAGATCCCGCGCCTACCACCAGTTGGGGTCTATATCCCGCCACGACTACGTTTCTTTAATAACCCGAAGGCAGCCAATTTAGCACTCCAACCGATGCTGATCCCAATGGAGTGGCTCAGCCTAGCTTCACAGACGAGGCCTATCAGGATTATTGCCAAAATAATTCCATCATAGAGGAAATGGTACGGTCAGTGGATCAAGCTCCGGTGCCTTCCCAACAAGAAACTTTGGTGGTGCCACACGAGCCAGAAGCTGAGGCTCAAGAGATAGAAACACCGGTTGTTGAGCCTGAAGGTGTCCCTCAATAAGTCGAATCTCCTGAGGCCACCGAGTCTGATGAGGAATGCAGACTACAACGACGGGGATCACGACAACAACAAATTTCTGCCCCATCTGCATCTCCTTCAACTCAAATAGCTTCAACTCCAACTCCTCCACCACTTTCGGGTCAGACAACCACACAGATTCACAGTGAATCTGTTGCAACACCCATAGAGATGGTACATACCGTATCATCTTAAGTATTGGGTGGAAGCCCCGGTGGACCCCCAACATTTTCGGAGCAAACAATGGGCCAACCCACTAAAGTGGTGGCTTCTAGGTTATTAACGGATGTCCTTGGATGTTCCGGTATTTCAAGTCATCTCCCATGCGGCACATCGGAAATTTTCTCCGATGTTGTGACAGTGGAGCGCCTCCCTGGCCCCTCTCCACCCATGATCATGACGGAGCAAAGACTGCAAGAGGCCCTCTCCACAGCCATCTCTTCTCTTGAAGACCGACTGATGGACAGGATGCTCCAAGCTATTGAGACTTCCCGACAGGATACCTGAAAAGCACCAGTCTCAGAGGCAGTTCCGTCCGAAGCCCACACCACGCCTGTATCCTCACCACCGCTAACCACCACCATCCACACTCCCATGCAACTCACTCTCACCACTCCAACTCAATCCCCTTCCCTCATCAACCCATACACCATTCGTATCACGCAGCTTCATGACATCCTCATATCTCGACTACTAGCCCTAGAGACCATGACCCCAGCTGAGGAGAGTCTCTACAAACGGCTAATAGATGAACCTGAGCTGCCCGTCCAAACACGGTGCCGTGAAGAAAGCTCCCGCACGAAGTGAAGACATGATGATCCCGATGATCCGGATCGTCATGAGGGGGAGAAACGGTAAAGGACCACACGAAGCGGCCGTGGTCAGAGTCGAGAAAAACAAACAACGACTCAAGAACCAGGAGGATCATCCACCAACCCATCAACCACACAACCTACTACACGCCAACAAACAACCACAACTCCCACCACATCCCACACAAAAACACTATCTGTCCCTCCCAAAAATCAAAATCCAATCCCAACCTATAACCTCCTCCAAAATCAACCAGAAGCAGTCGTCTATGATCCACATGCGATCGTAGATGATTACATGTTGAACGAGAAGTGACTGACGCAATGGGAACCAGAGGAAGCTGTTCAAGCCAGACTCTTCAACGTCAGGTATTTCTTACAACAAGCTTCGGTAGATTTGGTGCTGCTTGAAGACGAAGAACTTCAAAAAGGCGAGAACTACCACTCCGCACTCCCCGAACTACCAGAGATGATCAAGCATCGAGTCGACTCCCCTCCCCGCTTATCAAAGGGGACCGTCAGAGTCGAGACGCCTTGGGAGAATATACGGATTGAAGTTCCGTTTATTGAAGACATAAGGAAGCAGATTTGGAGGGCTCCAAATCGCATCAAAAAGCTTAATGAGCTTAGTCTACGGGGCATCTCCCACTGGGAAGAAAGGAAAAAGATGGAGCACATCTTCATGCTCAACTACCTTGGTCCGGATCGAAGTGGCATCCCAACGGATCAACTCAAAAAATATTTCAGGGACAAGCCACCGATCCTCCAACTCGAGGGCGTACGCACACGATTGGAAGTTATTCAACCCCGATCTATCACATCGAGCGAGCGGACAACAACCATACTCGAGAGAAGATAGATGAAAGCTATCTGCCGTTCCTTCCACGAGACGAAGTTTATCGTCTGTTTCAGATGTACAAGAGAAAATACCAGACGCCCTCTGGTTACATCAAGAAGGAAAGACTCGAAGGGTTAAAGAGATTCATGGTGCGGCAGATCAAGTTTCACATCGCACAGGACCTTCAAATTATCGTAGAGAACAATATCAAGAAGGTCAACATGGAATCTCCGCTCATGAAAAGCTTCCCGCTCAACGACTTCCCACAAAAGTACATCTTCAAGAAACCAGACCTCGCCATCACTTATCGAAATCCAATTATTGGAAAGACGACAACTATGATGAAGTCTGAAGTTCACAAATTTTGTGACGGGACGTTGAAGCTCGTGCGGAAGAACATCGATAAGAGGTTGGCAGAGATCACTGAAGAAACGATCTTCGAGGATCTTGGTGAAGAAGAGGCCCCTCTCCTAAATGAGCTTCTGGATGCAATAAATGAAAGATTGGAGCTGAGGAATGTTGTCCGACACTACGAGACAACATTGGAATTGAGGAGATCATTCTATGCTCGACAAGGATAAATAGAGCTGAAAAGAAAACAAGCACAAAGGGGGAGATTGAAGAAACATAGAATTGCGCTTTATTAATTAGTTATCCTTGTAATTAGGGGCGTAACTCGTAGTTTTGATAGTTTAGGACTTAATAGTAAATATACCGTGTAAATAGGTATAAATACAATATACACTATCGAAATCAATACAAAAGTTATTTTCAGAAAATTCACAAGTATTAAATTCACATTCTAGAGAGAGAAAGCAATCGAAAACTTCCACTCTCTAGACATTTCTCTCTCCCGATCTTCAAACTCGATATTCAACCGAAGGTAATTCTCGAGATTTCTAATTCGAATATCTAGAATTCATGCTTCGATTGACTGCTAGTTGATGAAATATGACATAACAAATGTAGTTCTCACTGGTTGTGAGAACTATGCGGCCTGGAGTAATTCCATTATACTGAGTTTGACTAGTAAGAACAAACTAGGATTTGTTGATAATTCGGAACCAAGATCGGTCGATAAAGAATTAGGGTTAGAATGGGATAGGTGCAATGCTATATAGTTCTGTCTTGATTATTGAATTCACTATCAACTGAGTTAAGAACTAGATTTGTTTATGCTAAGTCTGCATCAAAAGTTTGGGAAACATTAGAAAAAACCTTTAAGAAGGTAGACGTGTCTAGAAAATTTGGTATAGGTCAGGAAATAGCTAATGTTAGGCAAGGAACAAACAGTGTTTCAATTTATTTTACAAAAACTTCAACAGTTATAGGATGGATATGATGCCTTATTGTTGGTCCATTGTGTACTCGTGATGCATATGCACATCAAGTCAAACAAATTGATGAAAGTAAACCTTTTCAGTTTCTTATGGGACTGAATGAGTCCTATCAGTTTGTTAGAAGTAACATACTCCTTCAAGATCCTTTACCAACTGTCACTCAATCTTATAATCTGGTTTTTAAAGAAGAATCACTCAAACTTATAACTTCAGAACCAGACAATAATGCGACAATATTCTTTAATAAAAGCACAAAGATGTTAAATTCTAACCTCAGTTGTAAACAATGTGATATGAAAGGTCATACCATTGATAGATGTTTCAAATTGATTGGATATCCAAATAAGTCAAGTAGTAATCGGATTCCAACTATAACAACTTCAATAAGAAAAATCAAACTGGACAATTTTTTTTACTAAGAGTACAAATTGCATTGAATCTGAAAGTGGTCCTTCTCATACCGTGTTGCCTAACCTATCTGTGGCTCAGTATAACAAGTTGCTCAAACTGCTTGAGTCCAACCCTGATGAAGAGGACATCTCAGAAATGATAGCATGTGTTGTTATTAATTCATGTTCCTCAGATTATATGTCAGGATGGATAATAGATTCAGGAGCAATTGAACATGTTGTTAGTAATCCCGATCTTACTATTGATATCTTACCTCTAAAAAATAAAAATGTTAAAATAAAGTTACCAAATGGAAATCTTGTCTTAGTACAGTTTGTAGCCAGAGTTAAACTTCTAAATGATTTGTTCCTAGAAAATGTAATATTTGTTCCTGAATTTAAATGTAACCTTCTATTTGTTTCAAAACTTATTGTGAAAGTAACTGCTCAGTTGTACTTGATAGAAATATTTGTATGTTCAGGAACATCAATCAAAAAGGTTGATGGAGATTGGTAAATTTAAAGGTGGTTTATATTACTTGTCAGGTGATGTGAATTGCGTGCATAATGTGGAAACTATATTATTAACCAAGAAGTTAGAATTACATGAGGCATCACACAAGTTATGGCATGCTAGATTAGATCATCCCTCTGACATAGTTTTAAATCTACTGAAAGATAGTTTGAACATTAGAGATGAGATACATTCAAAGCTTTGTGACATATGTCACAAGGCAAAGCAGACCCGAGAGCCATTTCCTTTGAGTGATCACAAAACAAAAGATCTATCTGAATTAGTTCATCTTGATGTTTGGGGACCCTTCAGAGTGGTTAGTTATAATGGCTCTAGATTTTTTCTTACAATTGTCGATGACTATTATATAGCTTGTTGGGTATTTCTAATGAAAAATAAGACTGAAGTTCTAGGTTTTTTACATATTGTAAAAAAACAATAGCAACTGAAAATTATAAGATCACACAATGGAACTGAATTCATAAATTCTAATTTTTCCAGATTAGTTAGAGCTGAAGGGATAATCCATCATACAGCATGTGTGGAGACTCCTCAGCAAAATGGGTTGGTAGAAAGAAAGCATATGCCTTTACTTAATGTTGCAAGATCTTTAATGTTTCAATCATGTTGCCCTGCTTCTCTTTGGTCCGAGTGTGTGTTAGCAAATGTTTTTATTATTAATAGGTTCCTAGTTCAGTTTTAAAAGATAAAACTCATTTTGAATGCTGTTTAATAACAAACCTAAGTATGAACATTTTAAAGCATTAGGTTGCCTGTGTTATGCTACTGTGATTAGTCCAAAGGACAAATTTGAGTCTAGAGCCAGAAAATGTGTCATGATAGGCTATTCTGAAAATTAAAAGGCTAATAAACTTTATGATTTGGAAAAACATGTTGTGTGTGCATCTAGAGATGTTAAGTTTATCGAAACTGTTTTTCCCTTTAAGATGAAAACCAAGCTGCTAGCACTTCAACACCTAAACAGAAAATGGAGCAACAAGATATACATTTGAATGATACCGATGTTTTATTTGAGGATGTCAATGATGATCACATGACTGCTGAGGGAGCCACAAAAAATCTTGCTGATCATAATGATGCAACTGACAATAATAACAGCTTGTCTGAGACATTTTTTCCAGTTGCAGGTGATTCCCTAGAGTCTGATCCTTCTCAAGAATTCAGGACAGAGAATGATACTACCATGGTTTCTACAAGACCTAAAAGAGTGACTAAGTTCCCTTCATATCTTTCTGATTATGTTTGTTATGTTACTGTTTGCAAACATAACTTGTTGTATCCTCTTTCCTATGTTGTGATCTTGAATACACTTAAAAGTGAGCAAAGAAAATTTCAGACAATTTTAGATTCAAGTGAGGTACCTAGGAATGTCTTAGAAGCCTTGAATGATAGAAACTGGATAAGGGCATGATATAGAAGTGAAGGCTCTAGCGAAAATGACATTTGGGAATTGGTGGAATTACCTAAGGATAGGAAGGCCATAGGAAGTAAATGGATTTTTAGAATTAAGTACAAGTCCAATGGTGACATAGAAGATATAAGGCTAGATTAGTATCTAAGGGGTATAACCAAAAGGAGAGGATAAATTTCAATGAAACTTTTGAACCTGTAGTTAAAATGACAACAGTTAGATTAGTCATCACTGTTGCTGTAAAACTTGGATGGAATGTGTCTCAACTTGATGTGAACAATGCTTTTCTACATTGTGAACTAGAGGAAGATGTTTACATGTCTTTACTTGAGGGATACCTTAAAGAAAATGACAAAAGAGTTTGTAGACTTAAGAAATCTTTACATGGATTGAAACAAGCTCCTATGCAGTGGAATGATAAGCTAACTAGTGTCCTCAAAAGAATATAAGTTTATTCAAAGTTACCATGATTATTCCTTTTTTATAAATCTGAAAATTTTGGATGCATTTATGTGCTTATTTATGTGGATGATATTTTGGTAATTGGAAATGCTATTTCTGAAATTGAGTCATTAAAAAAAATCTTGCATCATGAATTTGGTATTAAAGATCTTGGTGAAATCAAATACTTTCAGGGTATAGAAGTTGTTAAGAATTCAGATGTCATAGCTCTTAGTCAAAGAAAATATACACTAGAATTGTTAGAAGAGTATGGCATGTAAGGATCCAAACCCGAATTCACACCTATGGAAAGAAATATCAGGTTTAGGACTATTGTTGAAACTGCCCGAGAGGTGGAAAATATTTCAGATTAACAAAGATTGATGGGAACACTAATTTTCTTGTGCAATACAAGGCCTGATATTAGCTTTGCTGTGCAAACATTAAGTCAATTTATGCATGCTCTTAAGAAGTATCATTTTGCTTGTGCATTTAGGATTTAAGATATCTAAAATTATCTCCTGGTTGTGGCATTATGTGTTCTAAAAATTCTAATCGGGAGATATCGGCCTTTTGTGACTCATACAGGGCAACATGTGAGTTGTCCAGAAAATTTTTATCTGAATATTGCATTTTTCTGGGAAATTCACTCATTTCCTGGAAAAGCAAGAAGCAAAAAATAATGTCTAGGTCTTCTACTGAAGCAGAATACAAGTCTATGCCACAAACCTGCTGTGAAATAATCTGGTTAAAATTTTGGCTAAAAGACCTGTGAATGAATAAATTTGTATCTGTGAAGTTATTTTGTAATAATAAAGCTGCATTACAAATTGCATCTAATCATATATTTCATGAACGCACAAAGTATATAAAAATTGATTGTCATTTAGTTAGGGATTCATTCCAAAATGGCATTGTCAAAACTGAATTTGTTCTGCAGTGAGTTTCAGATTGCAGGTATACTTACAAAACCACTTGGAAAGGAAGCTCATCAACAACTGAAGGAAAAGCTTGGGATGTCAGACATTTTTGCTCCTCATTGTGAGAAGAAACTTACAAAACCGCTTGATAAGGAAGTTCATTTGCAGTTGAAGGAACAAACTTGGTATGTCAGCTGTTTTTTTGCTCCTCATCGTGAGGAGGGGTGTAAAAGAGAACACAATTTGGAGCCTACTACACTACAAGTGAAGGAGGAGTAAATTGGAAGGAAGAAAAGGAGGAAGGGCTAAATTGAAATATTAGATAATGTGCTACATATAAATAGAAAAAGGGTGAAATGTAAAAAATAATTTTTTAGCTTTATTTTTTGTGTGAAGTCTGATACACACTCTATCTTCGTCTTCCTCTCATTGACGATTTTTAGGGTTATATTTTTTCCTTTCATGGTTGCTTGCTGAGAACCGAATCTTGGCTGTAAAATTTGTTCTTTGTATAACAAGCGTTGCACAAAGTTGTTGTGTGAAGGATTATAATCATTTTTTTACATATCTCATAAACAATTTAATCACTTGTTTGTTTTTTTGGAAAACGTAAAGAATGTCACTGCTATTGAATCAACATTTTCCTTGGATGTGAATTCGAAATTAGACGACGTGTGGTGAGTATTACTTTGTTAGGTGCTTGCTTGCAAATATGTTTACAGAATGGTAACTGAATATTACTAAGTTGATTTGTAGGATCTTAAGGAGTTATTCTTAACGGCTTTTTAATGGCCCTTTAACTTACTTGATGCGCTGATTCATGTTACTAATAAAAATAGTACGTGATTCTTCTGTATTAGGGACTTTAACTTGCTGCCAAAAGATTACGTAGGAGATTCTATTCATTAGTCCTTGCCTTGGTGATAGATAGGAATGACCAATAGAATACTACTACATGCGTGCGCAGTCAAATGAGACAGAGCCTCTTACTATCTCCAAACAATGTGATTATCAGAAATATTAATTAGTAAAGTAATTAATATGTGACGTGATGCGCTAATTGATTTGATAGTAATTATCAGAAAAATTAATTAGTAACTACTTGAAGTCGACCTGTGTGCTGTGGCCATGGCCCCATCCCCATCTTGTCCTTACCAGCAACTTCAATCGGTGCCGTCCAATCTTCAGCTCAACGAATTGTGCCTTCTTTATTTATTAAATTATATTTATTTTCTAGCGCAATGTGAGCACATATACACTATCGCTGCTGTTTTGCGCTGTATATGTGGAAGGATGTACATAATCTGTGTCTTCAACTCACGTATGTATGTATGTATGACCAAGAGAAAGATTGTCTGCTCCTCATGGAATGGTTACACAGGGACGGATCCATGATTCAAAGTTTGGGAGCCATAATCGGAGGTGTGCCTAGGATTTTCTTACGGGGACCATAATATCAATGTATATATCGGTGCGGAGGTGAAATTAATGTAGAAGATTGTTGGATACTCAATTTTTGGTGATTGTGCAAAGTATCGGAGCATGATAAGGAGTTGAGCAAGGAGAAGACTAGAGTTGACGTGGCAAGTACTCAGAAGATTAAAGACGAGTACTCAAGAGTAAAGTCATATGACCAAAAGCACGACACGGACTGGGGCATTAAATGCTAGACCGCAGCCAGCGCAGACGTTGACCTGAGCCAGTTATCCCAAGTGGAGCGGTACTCAGACAACTAAAGAGTATTGGCGTCAACAGTTCCACGAAAGAGGAAAGAATTAAATACGGCCACAGGCGAATTCAAATATCCAAAACGCAACGGCTACTTCCAAGGTGAAGACTATAAAAGATCAAAGGTTCAAGAGGCTCAACAAGTTACGTAAAGCTCTAAGGAGAACCATACTTGAGCGAACTCTAGTTTGACCAACTATATTGTGTAAATAACGAGATATTAACATTTTTGGTCCCCAATGTTTGGCCTATGGGCATTTTTGGTCCTCTATTTTTTCGAGTTACAATTTCAGTCCCCAATGTTGTCGATTTTGAGCGTTTTTGGTCCCCCAGTTAACTTAACCGTTAAGTTGGACGAAAATACGGGTCGGGCCAGGTTTCCCTTTCTTTGGCCCTCAAAATTCGAGTTGGCCCAGCCCGACCCATAAATTCGGGCTGGTCCGGCTCGTATTTCTGTCAACGGTTAAGTTAACTGAGAGACCAAAAAGCTCAAAATCGACAACATTAGGGACTGAAACTGTAACTCGGAAAAATGAGGGACCAAAAACGCCCATAGGCCAAACATTGGAGACCAAAAATGTAAAAATCCCTGTAAGTAACTGGCTTTGAAAGGAGTTAATAGAGTGTTCTTGAGGGAAACTCAGTAAACAACAGCCTGAAAAAGCTGTTGTAATTGTTAGAAGTGAGCTAAAGGTAGCTAGGGTAATACTTGTGTAAAGTAGTTCGAAAAACTTCTAAGTGGTACATTCCTTGCGGGGAAAAAGGAGAGACGTATGAGAGTTAGCTCCGAACTTCCATAAACAAGTCTCATGTGCAAACAAACTCACAAACACACACTCACTCACGTATAAGTACTGAGGAGTGATATTTTCTGCACCATAGTAGCGCGAGCGAGAGCAAAACTAAGTGAGGGCCGAGAAACTACTAAGTACCTGGCATCGCAACTCAATTGTTCTTGCTTGAAGCTTTATCTTTTGCTTCTCATACAGATAGATATCACACGATATGCGACCACCTTCGGTACTTAAGTACCAACAACGACTAGTACTCAGTGACACGAAAAGAAAGAAATTTCTTAAGTGTTTATTCACCCCTCTAAACACCGGTCTCGGATCCTAACAAAGATAGATTTTCATTTGTTCAACATTTTCCATTGAATCGTATGACCTCTATGATCATAACAGAGCTCGGACAACGGCAGCACGTCATGATATTATAGTCCGCAGCCTGATATGACATCAAAGAAAAATTTGTGTTTGTATAATATAACATCAATATAATAATATGACGTAAAGAAACTAACGAAAACCTAGAGCTAAAAAAAGATCAAGTCATGTATCGTGTGGAAATTTCTTTCGACATGTTTATTATATTTATTATGTTCGAAGATTATTATGTATATATTTTGAGATCCATTGAGTTATGTATTGAATTATTTGTTTTTATTATTAAACATATGCGTAGACAATAAGAAAATTAAAAAGTGAAAAGGAAAGTGAAACAAATAAATCGGACTAATAGTTTAAAGCTAAAAATTAATTAAATGGGTCGCAAAAGAAATTAGAAAAGATGAAGAAAATTAAATCAAGATTTAATAATATTAGTTATGGGAACGTTTCATTATCAAGTTCAAAAGAATTAATAAGAATAAAAAAATGAAAAAGAGTAAGAGCAAGCAGAACGAATTAAAAGAATAAGAAAAATAGCCCGACAACCACTATGCCTAATGATTTATGTTATCATTATGCATTATAAATATTAATTATAGTTGTAAAACAACGTAGTACTAATAATTCCGAAAATTTCAATACTTTACGCGATCCTCGTCATTCGACGCCCGTATTTTAGTTATAACTTGTTTAACTAAACGTAGGATATATGCACATGGTGATGTAACCTTTTGCTTTTCTCATATATATAATACATTGGGACGTTACTAAACAATGTAAGAAATATATGACAACCGAATGGTTAATAATTAATGAATCCTAAAAAAGAAAAAGAAACTTACATGTCTCCATCGAAGGAAAAAAAAAAAAATCAATCTAGTTTGAGAAGGAAAACGGGAATATAAAAAAATATCTAATTAATATAACTAATTCAAGAGTTTCGATGGAGAGAATGATTACACAATTTCAAATTATTTTTCGAACAAAACAACTTTTTTATTTCTTCAATGAATTTCTTTCAAAACTAATGCGTACTCAAAATTTTAGATATATTCTCGACTTCGACACCTTTCGTCTCCGGTAAGAACACGTACGAAAAGATAGTCATGAAAAATACCGAGCTTAAAGTGACTATATGCATGGTAAACCCCATCTTGCAAAGCCCTCTCGTAAAAAAAATGAGTGACAAAAAACATAGATATCATGTTCACGCCGATGCATAAACTGCAACTGAACGACATAACTTTTACGGGCAGGATTGCTCGTGAGTAGATATCCTTGTTAGAATCGGAACCGGTGTTTACAGGACGGTGGGTGAATAAACACTTAGGAAATTTCTTCCTTTCGTGAGGTTGAGTACTGATTTTGTGAGTACCTAAGTACTTGGATTAATACTGAGCTCAACTCGGTCCTCACTTTACTCTGCTCTCAACCGCGTGACAGTGTTACGGAAGATAGCACTGCTCAATACTTGTTTTTGTGCGTGTGTATTGGTGAGTTTTGTTTTTCACACAAGAAATTATTTATGGAAGTTTGGAGCTAAATATCTCCTACGCCCCCCTTCTTCCCTGCAAGGAAGGTATCACTTAGAAGTTGGGTTACTTTAACAAAAGTACTACCCTAGCTACGTCTAACTAATACTTCTACCACAACAGCTTTTTAAAGTCTATTTAATACATTGTTTCACTCACGAATACACTAGCAACTGCTTTTTAAAGTCATTTGTTTACAAACAGATGTTCACTTAAATTACTCGAGTTTGTTGTTCTTGAAGCTTTTTGCGTTTTGCTGTTTGCAAGTCCTCTCGCTCAAAATCACTTGTATACTCTTTTTTTTCGTGTGTAGCTCCTTGAACTCTTCGGCCTTTTATAGTCGTCGCTTGAAAAGTAGCCATTATATTTGAACGTTTGAGTTCGTCTGCAGCAACATTGAATTCCTTTAATTATTTTGGGACTGTTGACCTTGGTAGTCTTTAGCAGTTGGGTACCGTTTTTTCTACTTTCGGGAATAGCCGTAGTCAAGGTTAGGTACTGTTGCAGCCTTGCATTTAATGCTCGTCCAAGTGGTCTGTACGGTCTTAGGCTTCACTATTCAGTACCCGTCATCGATTGTTCGGACGACTGCCACGTCAGCTTCGCTCCTCACCATGCTCTGGTTCTTTGTACAATCACAAAAACTCATAGTATTCACAAATTTCCCCTTTTTGGTGATTGACAAAACCTGCCAGAAAGCTACTTTTTCTTGGCGCTTTCTTTCGCCAATTTCTCTAGATTCTTTTGGATCAGAGCCTTCCCATAGGTTACCGTCTTCACGTCGTGTGGACGAACTAGTTCTGGGAGTAGGTCTTGGGTAAGGTTGCACGCGATCTCCCTCAACGAAGTTGTAGGGTAGGTTCTTTCGTGTGGTCCTGCCCATGCATCTACTCTGTTGATAGGTCCTCTTGCGGGCAGTTGCTCGTTAAAGATCACCAAGGCTATGGCCTTTTTTCTTGCTTCGACGGTGCCCGTGAAGATGGGTCTCTGAAACAATCGAGTTAGAGTTGTGTTCTTTGTTCTTTTGCCGACCCTAGGCCTTGTTGGAACGGGTACTAAAGGACCGGTATTAATTAGGTTGTGGGCGCAGGTTCTGACACTTGTGGCTTTCTGGCGACCTTGCCTCCCCCCTTTTTGGCAATCACAACCACAACGATGTCTTGATCCGCGAGATGCTCGACGACAATGACATAGTATAGCTGATAGCACATCCATTTTCTATAACATCCTGCCTTTAAAATCTGTTAGGCTAGCATTGAGCTATGCTTGCAAAGCAGCGATCATGTCTATATTTTGCAGAGCGGGCACCTTGGTCCTTCTTGATAGTGGATAGGTGATTGGGCTTTGATTTTATCTTTTCAAGTTCGCGTATCGGTCTTGCAAATGTATAAAATGCTCAACGACCCTGCATAATCGAGTTTTGACGTTTTGCGGGACTTGGAGGATGATAGAATGTGGGGTTGAAGTGGAGTGATGGCGCGCTCCTGGTACTGCTCACCCGGAAGGTGTTCACGCCCTTGGTTTGGTCTTGTGGGGTCTTCTTCAACATTGGCTTCTGAGTGGACCTCTTCAAGGTGGACCCCTTCGGGCGACACCATGATCCTCTGCTTCAGTATTTGGTTCTTGTAGTGGAGAGGAGATGGGAGCTTCACGCATTGATGGAGAGGAGGAGTCGTCTCTTGTGCATCAGTAGAGAGGACTATTTGTTGTTGTGATTGTCGTGAAGTCCTTATTGCGGGGACTGGGCTGGATGTCTAGGTTTGAACACGATCAGATGCTGAGTCCCGTGACTTTAATGCAGGGACAAGGATAATCTGACGCGGCCAATCCCGAACGTGCTGAGGATGGTGGAGCTAAGCGGTCCTCGCAGCGTGAGCTCCGTCCTCATTGTTTCCATTCTTGCCTCCAATATTGCCTTTTCTAGATGAAGTGACTTGAGAACTTTTTCTTCGCGGCGAGCTTCTTTGGAGTTGACGTCGAAGTTGGCCTCTAGTTGTTGAAGGACCTAGGCGAATTCCGCAAGTGTCCAATGCACGTTCAGCAGCTCTCGGGGCTTAGCTATAGCCTGCGTTGACATGGCAATTGTTGTAGCAGCCGAGACTATGTCTCCATGGCTTTTGCAGCTGTCTTCTTCGAGATCTTGGCCAAAAGAGTTCTAATGCGAACGGCCCACCGGTCTTAAAAATCTTTGATGGGTCCAATAATGATCTCTTCGATCTTCTCATTGGTTGCTTGCATGATCACAACGCAGTGGGAGGCATGGTGAGGACTGAATTTATTCGTCCCTTTCCCTTCATCTTTTGTTGCCTTCTTTGGGGCTGACACTTGGGCAGGCTCGCGAATCACAATGCGAGGAAGAACTATTGGCATTGGTTGTTGGTCCTGTGCGACAATGGGCTGTCATTGGACACCAACGTGGGCTTTAGTGTGAGCAACACCCTCTTTGGGAACCTATGAGACAAGTTTGCTTTGGATTCTGGGAGCGGTCCCCGCTTCTTCTTCGTTTTCGATCCTTGGCGCGGGGACTTCGATCAAATGAACTATTTTGGACTGTAAATCTCTCAGGACCAAGGAGGTTGCCATGTCTTCACTTGGTGCGACCTCAACGTCATTGGAAATACAACCACCTTCCTCTCCTTTTTTTTCTTTGGCAGTGTCAGAGGTGGTGGTGAGGACTGATGCGTTCTAGATTCAGTTCTAGCCGAGATGACGCTTGTGTTGAGGACCGTTTCCACTCAGTTCTAAATTCAGTTCTTCTTCTTCTTCTTAGGAGGAGGAGGAGGCTCGTCCTGAGTGGCTTCGGTGGGCATTATTGGGGCTTGACGCTTTTTCACCGGTAAAGGGACGGCTGCTGCTGTGGGGACTGAATGCAGTCCTATCATTCGTTCAGCAGATATGGCTTCCCTTTGGGCCATCGCCTCGAACTTGTCTCCGGGAAACTTTCTCAGCATATGGGTTAACTGAGAATCAAAGTTCATATAGACCCGGGACTTGGACGTGACCACGCTCTTAAAGGCGTCGAAGACGATTCTCCCCTATCAACGTCAGTGTGGGTCAGCTCGGCTACCATGGCATCGACTTTCTTCGACGTGATCCCTTCGAAGGAGCCGACCTTGCCCAGTACTCCCTTCGCTTCAATGTCGTGGTGGAGACGGTAAGCGGGCTTTAGGACTGTCTTCTTGTCGAAGTCCCTAAAGTCATCTCCAGATAAGGACATGTAGGCTTTGAGGTTGTTCCTGTCGTCTTGGACAACATCCTTAAGCCTCGTCTGTCCTTCAGTGGGGAGAAGGTGGAGATGAACCAATCGTTCATTATTTCGACACGGCAGCGTCGCACAGTTGACACCACCATCATCGGAGAGAATAGAAGAGCAGACATGTAGAACTCCCTTATGTTTCTGTGAAAATCCACTTGGTGCTATCAAGGAGAGTCGCTAGCCTCAAATCCATTATGCTTAACGACATTTGACAAACTTCATCGTCCTTCGACTAGAGATTTGACAAACTTCGCCGTCCTTCGACTAGAGAAGTTCGATGACAAGACTTTAACGGCGACGGGCATGAACTCCATCAAAAGATGATATCTTGAGGTTTTCGGTGCCATTTAAGAGTTTCTGTGTCGGTTCTATGGAGAGATTTCGAAGGTTTTGATGTCGGTGATTTATGAAGATCGAGAGAGAATATGGAGAGTTTGATCGTAAGGGTTTGTGAAAACATAGTGAGGAAGATAAGGAGTCTTGCTTATGTAAAAGGTTAGGGGATAAAGTACTTTTGCATTAAATTAATTTGACATGTAACAAGACAACTCGTAAGAAATTCCTCGAACTAGAGGCACCCGAGTTTAAAAGGCTTTTTGGCCCATTTAATATAAACAAACTCAATCCTCAGATAGTGCTTCTAAAAAACTATCTTAAAATATTTCCAAATATTTTCGGTCTTGAGACAGTCCTTATCTTTTCACAAATACCTCAGTAGTAAAACAGTTATCCTCTTCTCTATTCCCTCTGTCTTTCTAAATTCGTCAACTCTTAAATTCAGTACTCGACGTTATTTTCGTCGTTCCCCTTTGTCTATGCATTCGATAGATCCAACAATCCTAGCGCATTCCTGAATACAACAAATTTTGCCTCAGACGAAGACTTTGTTAAGATTTCATCAAGTTGCTACTCAGTCCTCATATGTTCCAAACGAACATCCTTCTTTAGCACATGATCATGGTTGAAATGATTCCTTATCTCAATGTGCTTTATTAGAGAGTGCAGTTCTGGGTTCTGCGAGATAGCGATAACAATAGTATTATCGCCGAAAATATGAGTGTTTGATTCGTGATCCCCATAGTCTTTGGTGCTGGATCCGTAGGATTTGCGAGCAACAACTCCATGCGATTAAATACTTTGCTGATGTCGTTGAGGTGCTTATGGAGGTTCGCTTCTTGCTAAATCAAGAAATTAGCATGTCTCCAAGGAATTGACAAGTGTCACTTGTGCTTTTCGTGTCTAATTGGCATTCATCATAATCTTCATCCGTATACCCATACAGTGAGAAAGATGAGTCCTTGGGGTACCAGAGACCAACACTTGCGGTACCCTTAAGGTACCTTAATATCCGTTTAGTCGCAATGTAGTGGCTTTGCCTTGGAACTGTTTGGAATCTTGTGCAGAAGCACACATTCCACATTATGTCAGGTCTTATAAAGAAGAGATCAAATCAACTCTCGATACTTGGAAATCTCTACCTTAGGACCATTTTTATTTGTATCCAATTTTATATAAGAACTCGGAGGCGTTGGTGATGGAGAACATTCCTCAAGCCTAAACTTCTTGAGTAAGTCCTGATTCTACTTCTGCTGGCTAATGAAGATCCAGTTATCCCTCTGCTTCACTTGCAGTCCTAGGAAGAAGTTGAGTTCCCCTAACATGCTCATCTCAAACTTTTTCTGCATCAATTTCGAGACTCTTTTACAGAGCTTAGGGTCCGTTGATGTAAAGATTATGTCATCCACATAACTTTGAATCAACAACAGTTGTTCCCCCTTTACGAACTTGAATAGATTATTGTCCACTAACCTAACGTGAACCCGTGGTCCAAGAGAAACCCTGATAAGGTCCCATACCAAGCTCTGGGTGCTTGTTGAGACCATAAAGAGCTTTTTTCAATTTATAGAGATGGCCGGGTCTTTCGTGATCTTCTAAACCAGGGGGCTGAAGCACATACACTTCTTCAGACGATACTATACTGGGAAATGCACTCTTTACATACATTTGATATGCCTTAAAGTGTTTGTATGCAGCGTAGGTTAGGAAAATCCTTATAGCCTCAAGTCTTGTTCCTCATTACCAAGCCGTCCTCATTGACTTTGTTCTAGAAGACCCAGTTGGTGCTTATCACAATTTGTGATGGTCCAGAAACAAGAGTCCATGTTTCGTTTCTCTCAAATTGGTTAAGTTCTTCTTGCATAGCAGCGACCCAACTGTCATCCAATAAGGCATCATCTACCTTAGTGAGTTGGTTTTTAGAGATGAACGCATAGCTGAAGAGATTTTGGCTTGTTCTTCTGGTCTTTATTGGCGCCTTACGATCTCCAATTATCTGCATTGTGGGGTGATTCAAAATGGTTCAGTTCCATTTGATATGTTTCCCCTCAGTACTTGCTTCTTCTGTGTCTGTGTGTGTTGTCACAGTACTGTTTTCGTCAGGAATCAATACTGGGTTATCTTCAGTATTTGTATTATCGGGAATCAGTACTGAGTTTGGCTCACTGGCATCGTTAGTGGTGGGTTATTTTCCTTAGTATTGATATTTTCCAATACTGGGCTTTCATCACCACTTCATTCCATCCTTTCACCGCTGTCTTTGCCACGTTGCTCTGCGGCTATAAGAGCGCTCATCACTTGACTCATACAAGTTGGTCTTCTCCAATAGATCGATGAGTCGATTTATATTCGTTGGAGAGCTATCCTCATATTGTGATTCTTTGAAGACAGTGTGTGTTGATTTCTCTATTGCCAGCGTCTTCGAATTGAATACCTTGTAGGATTTGTCGAAGACAGAGTACCAAATGAAGAATCATTTGAGTGCATGGCTCTCAAATGCAGAGAGGTGGCTTCGATTGCTGTGTACAGAGCAGTGGCTCCCGAACGTCGTAAAGTATCCCACTGCTGGCACGTTCCTTGTCCAGATCTCGTAGGGAGTCTTCCCTTGGCTTTTGCAGATCATGGACCGGTTTTGAGTTCGCACGCGGTGTTGATCGCTTCTACCCAAAACTTCTGAGAGATATCCGCATCGGCGAGCATGGTCCTAACAACTTCCTTTACTGTGCGGTTCTGACGTTATGTATTGGATTTTGATGTGGTGTCTTGGTAGTAGACAACGCATGGAGAATGACATGGTCCTCAAGATAGGTGATACGTACATTACTTAAAAATCTGTACCCCTATCACCTCTAATTATGTTAATTTTACCATTTGCTCATTTTGTACTCTCTTAAATAATTTTACTAGAGCTTGGGTTGTTTGATGTTTAGTTCTTCGAAAGATCATCCAAGTATATCTCGAATAATCGTCAATGACTACGAGAGTATACTTTGTTCCTCATAGGCTTGGTACCGGAACTGGGCCAAATAGATCCATGTGCAACAAGTTTAGGCAACGCTTCGAGGAGCTTTTCCTCGATTTTTGAACGTACACCTGACTTGTTACCTAATTGACAAGCAATGCATACCTTGTCTCTAGCGTACTTAGTTAAGGTAAACCATACACTAAGTTGTTTGAGCTAAGTCTTGATATAGTTTTAAAATTTAGGTGATAGAACCTGTCATGCCACAGCCAGCACTTGGTGCTTTCCGCAACCAAGCACGTTGGTGGAGACACAACTTGTTCTTTCCATCTTATTATATAGGTTCCATTCGTTCTCCAACCTGTGAGTACTGTTTTTCCAAAAGGATCTATGACTTCACATTTTTCCTTCTTGAATAACAATAGCCATTATCACATAATTCACTATTACTTATCAGGTTGTAGTTGAGGTTCTTTACTAGACATATATCGTCTGAGATAAAGTTTTCATGAGTAAGCGGACCCTTACCCATAACCTTATGATTGCTAAGCGTGCACTAATTACGTAGAGTGTGTGTGCGCATAAATTGCGACAAGTAATAATTAAAACGAATAACATTATAAATATCACCACGCACGTCTTGTAGTGTACCTATTTCGTAGAATAGCTCTAGCGAGTATCCGAGTATTGATCACAAGGAATAAACTTGATTACTAGTATTAACATATCGACTCAATATCTAGCCTAATAAATTATTTGAAGTTTAATTATATTATCAAAATAAATTCCGACAACTAAACTAACACGAGATCAAGACAAAAAGATACACAATACGAGTAATTTCATATAACAAAGACGAGCTTGGGATTTTGAATCCCGCTAGGTTTCACCCATTAAGCCGTAATCTACCGATCATACGTGAATATTAATTAGATCGTAGTAATTTCTACTAACTCACGAATCTGTTGTCGCCCTAGACATTTGTGAGAATCTAATTTAGCGATTACCTACTACGAGGGTCGAATATTTGTTATGCCCTATAATTGAGTCCTAACGCTCATGAAAGGCTAATCGTTATTTAGCAGTCGCCATAAAAAAGAACCACGTTTTTTTGCATCAACATATAGACATATTGAAGCTATCATCAACTCAACACATAGACATATTGGGTCGAGGAAACATATTCATAAACGATGTTCACGAGTTATCTACTCCAAAACAATGGTTCTACCTAGCGTTCATCTAATCTCAAACACAACCGAGAGCTACTCATATTACATGAATAAAGCGAATAAAAACATATACCGGGACTGAGAAATCATAATTCTTCCCTATACGAATGCGTTCCCTCATATTACACGTTCAACTCTTTAATTGTTCTTCGTTGAATTCCTCTTTTGAATCCTATGAATCACCGAGGTGTTTCCTAACGTTCTTAAGTCGTCTCTAATCTCTTTTCAGCTCTCTTAGGTCGTGTGATATTTGAGTTGTGGAAGATTTCGTCCTTTTTCGGGCTTAAAAGCGGGGCCTTTATAAAATTTCGTACTCGTCGCAGGATCTTCATGGAATTTCATGGCATGGAAAATGCCGTGAAACCCATTTTCCCGACTGTCTCGGCGCTCAACATGTTGTGACGAATTCCTGTAAGGTATGGATTCTGGTGCTCATGCGTCACGACATCGACGACTGCTCAACATGCCGTGACGATTTCCTGAAAGGTATTATGCTCATACGTCACGGCATCGACGAGATGTCAACATGCCGTGACAAATTCCTGAGAGCTATATGCATTTTCTGCTTGAGCGTCGCGACATCAACGCTCACTAAAGATGATGTGACGATGTCTGTGGGACGAACCTAAGTCGTTTTGCGCTCCGTTTTCGCTCCGTTCTCTCCAACTTGTCGTCTTATGTTCCTTTAAAATAAAACATGCATAAATAACAAGAATAAATGCATAAACGGCTATAATTAACTCAAAATACGATCTCTTTATAATTAAGATAAACGTATGAAAATACGTTTATCACCTTACCCTTTCCATTGTCACGGTGACAATTTGGCTGTTGCATACCTTGATGTTAGTGAAGATCTTGGTGCGTCATGTGCTTGCAGCATCCACTGTCCAAGTACCAATTTGATTTGTTCAGGTCATTTGCGTATCCCTGCAAAAGATGGTCATTTGGTACCCATGATACGTATGGGTCATGTAGGGAGTAAGCCTTTGGTATCCAAATTTGGATCACACTAACATTTTCCCTGTATTGGGATTGATTAAGTACTTTGGTCGAGGACCGAACCTTATTGGGTACATATTTTTCCCTTGCAGGATATTGGTCCTCAATCTAGGCGAGTAGGGGTCAAGGTCTGGGTTGACCCAAGTACTGTTTTCTGAGCCCATAAGGGGCTTGTTCCCAGATGGGTTTGTCGCAGCGCTGCAGGTAAACGCCTATCACTAGCTGGTGGCCTATATTTGGGTGTAGATCTTGGGACAACTGTATAACTGTGGGCAAACTTTTATCCTAGCATCGTCGATTTAACGTCAGTAATGAGTACTAAGTTTTAGGAGTTTTCACCTTTTCAATGGATTTTGCGAACTTAATTTGGTTCGTGGGTACAGGTATTGCACTTTGTGCATTATACGTGTATCCTAACCCCGTTCTATCACTGGGATTTTTCAACATCCCTTGTCGTACGTGGAGCTTTCTTGAGGACTCTGTCCAAGATTGGATGACTTCATCAAGTTCCATAATTTTGGACTTCATATATTGAGTATCTTATTTTACGACCTCATTTTCGGTCCTCAATGTCTTAACCTCAGCCTTTGCCTTGGCGAGGTTCTCGGGCTTTGTGGCATGTGAAGTCTCGAGTACTGATTCGTGACCCTTAGACTTTGTGAAATTAGCGGTTGGTATTCCTTCGTCATTTCGTGAATAGCTTGTAGAAAATCTTCACGAGAGAAATCAGGGACTGAGAAGTCGAATACCTCGTCGTTGAGGTCGCCATGAGACGCTCGATCTCGTCATCACTTAATGACTCATTTTTCGACTCTGAATGTTCTGAGTCGGTCTCTGCCCAACTTATTTTGTTGTCCTCATCCACGGGGACTTTTACTTTCTTGGTGAACCTTTTCTTTTTCACCTCCTTACCTTTGTCTTTTCTAGGCTTTTTGCAATCCGCATTGAAATGCCCTTTCCTACCACAATTAAAACAAGCATTATTATTATTATCTTTCGTATAAATTTTCTTACTCGACTTTGGGGAGTTGATGTGTTGATTTCTTTTCATGAAACGCCCGAAAATTTTGATGAAAAGTGTCATCGTCTCTTCGCTCATGTGCTTAGTAGACTTCGACGTGCTTTCACCAGCAGCAAGTGCCTTCACTGATTGCATGGGGATCGATTATTCCATGCGTGTTTGTAGCTCAAACTCGTACCCCTTCAGGTCGGCAAAATGATCGTACGGCTGCAACTTGCTCAGATCCTTCACTTTCCTCATGGGAATGGTTTTGACGTCACATTCCCTTGGCAACGCCTTTATAACCTTGATGGCTATGTCCCTATTTTACATTTCTCTGCCAAGAGCAGAGAGGTCGTTGATAATGGTGGTGAACCGATCTTCGAAATCCGTCATTGTCTTCCCTTATTTCATCTTGATGGCGTCGTATTTTATTACGGCCACAACGAGCTTGTTTGTTTGTTTGGTCGTTTCCTTTGCAGACCTAGTAAAGCTTTGTCAAGATCTAGCTTGTTGTTTAGCACATTGTCACTTGCCTAAACGTTCCAGTGTCCACGGTCTTGAAGAATGTGTCCTCGAGAATTTTTCCCAATTTCATCAACTTCTACTCTGAATTAGTCCCTTCGCTATTGGGTTTTGGAATTTCTTGCGGTTGTGTGCGATCGAACGTGTGAGTAGGGTTGATTTTCAAGAGCTTCGATGGTCCTTCAGTGGCTATGTCCTACACATCTTCATTAGGTGGCTTTCCATTCATATCCTACACTCAAGAAAATTTTCCCGACTGAACATCGTCATCTTGCTGTAAGTACTCATCTCATGATGCAATTAAGAGAACCCGCTCTAATACCACTAGAAATGGAGGTGAATAAGCACTTGGAAATTTCTTCCTTTCGCGAGGTTGAGTACCGATTTTCTTAGTACTTAAGCACTTGGATCAGTACTAAACTCAACTAGATACTCACTTTACTTTGCTCTCAATCGTGTGCCAGTGGTGTTGAAGATACTACTGGTCAGTACTCGTTTTTGTGCGTGTGTGTTATATGGAGTTCGGAGTTAAAAATATCCTCGTCTCCCCTTTTTCCCTGTAAGGAAGGTATCACTTAGAAGTTGGGCTACTTTTACACAAATACTACCCGAGCTACGTCTAGCTAATACTTCTACCACAACAGTTTTTTTAAAGTTCATTGTTCTCAATGTTTCACTCACGAATACACTAGCAACTTGTTTCTAAGGTCAGTTGTTTACAAAAGGATGTTCACTCCAATCACCCGAGTTTGCAGTTCTTGAGATCTTTTTGCGTTTTGCTCTTTGCAAGTGTTATCGCTCAAAATCAATTGTATACGCTCTTTTTCGTGTGTAGCGCCTCGAACTCTATGGACTTTTGTAGTCTTCACTTGAGAAGTAATCGTTGCATTTGAACGTTTGAATTCATTTGCAGCATAATTGGATTCCTTTCCTTATTTGGGATACTGTTGACCTCGGTACTCTTTAGCCGTCTGAGTACCGCTTTCCACTTTCGCTAATAGCCCGGGTCCTTTGTATAATCACCAAATTTTTAGTATTCAACAATCCTAATATACCCCACGACCATGCAAACCCGACCACATATGCACTTGATACGGGTATGACCCCGATCACCAAAATTTGGTTCAAAAAAGGAAGAAAATTACATGTTTGAAACGTACTGAACTAATCCTTGAGGCCACGAACTAGCTAAGAAGATCTCAACCTTCAACAAAAAAAATATTAAGTGATCTTTATTATAATACTCGTTCTCTACCTCTCTTTCTCTCTATGATTATGTTCCCAAAATGTTATGTCTTTTCCCCGAGCCGTTTTCCCCTCTTTTACCTTCTTCCCAGCCAATACTCGTTGAGAAATAGTCAAATGCCAACACGTGTCCGTTCTGCAGTGCCCGTCCACTTTCCCCAATTCAAACGTCCCTTCAACAATCCCTCCAGGTTTTTTCATGAACAAGTTAGTGGATGAAGAGGAGCAGCTGATCAAGCGGAGAGTGCAACAGTTGTTGACAGAGAATGAGGTTTAGAGAGCCTTCGACGCGAGGGTCCAGATTGGAGTAGAGAAGCTACTGGATATTGAGAGGACCAGCGCTCGCTAGTGTTGCCCAACCGCCGGTTGGGATCCGGCGGTTGCCGGTTGGTCGAAATGACCAACCGGCGTCAACCGGCCGGAGACGGTTCCCGGTTGGCCGTCTCCGGTTGCCGGTTGACCAACCGGCGGTTGGTCAAACCGCCGGTCAAAGGATGTCCGGCGGTTACCAACCGCCGGATTTTTTTATTTTTTTTTAATGTTTTTTAATTTTTTTTTAATTTTTTTTAATATTTTTTTTTTAATTTTTTATTTCAATTTATAGTGTGTATTTCGATAGTTTTCGACTTTTCGGGACACAATTATTTTTTTTCGGTATATAACAAGGGTTTCGATTTAAAAGTTTTAATCGTAATAAATTAATTTTATTACAAAAACAAAGTTACATTTACAATTAAAATTTACAAAGTCGAAAATACAAAGTAAGAAAAAAAAATTTATTCGCCATTTGCCAACGCCAGTCGATAATCGGTTTCTGAAAAAAATATACAATAGAAGTTAGTTAGATAATAATTATAATATTCTTTTGTACAATCGCCATTAAAAAATGAAATTAGTTTTAAGGACTTATTTTTTTCGGACTTGTCGTTGGCTTAGATGTCGTCACGCGAGCGATTTCTTGGAGACGTTGGCTGAAAAATAAGATTGTATGAGTAAGTAATTATTTAAAAATATAAAATAAAAAATTAATACAATGAGATTAGTATTAAGGACTTATCTTTTTTCGGGCTTGAATATTTCGCCATTTTCGGATATTCTCTACTCTCTACTCTTAGTCGTCCCCGTCCCCGCCATTGCCGCCGCCACCACTAGAACCGGTACCGGTGGTGTCGTCGAATACGTCGTCGTCCGAATCGGTATTCGTGGCGTCTTGTGTCCGATGTTCGGCTCTCGTCCAATCATCGAGAAGGCATTGGTATTCGACGTTTTCTACCGTCAACCTCGAACGCCTTTCACTTAACGTTAAGCCGCCCATGCTAAAAGCTTGTTCAACCGCGACGGTTGAAATTGGGACGGCAAAGATTTCCCTAGCGATCTTCGCCAACGTTGGATACGTTGGCGACATCTTCGACCACCATCGGAGAACGTTGAACTGATCTTCATCCTCGCCGAACTCAAAAGTGGTCGACAAGTAGTTTTCTAACTCTATGAACGGGTTCGTCGACCTTTGGCGTTTGCTCGTGTTGAGGAGGTTGTAGTAGGAGGCTAAGCGATCACTACCGCTAGCACTACTACTACTAGTGGATTGACCCGAACTCGATCGAGTTGGGTCTTGGCCACTATCGGTCTTATACGCTCTAAAGACTGCCTTTAGAGCGTCATACCCTACATTCCTAACTTGAATGTGATAGCCATCGGGGAGGACACTAGAATTAGCCGCTATGGACTGGTAGTATAATCCTAGAAAATTATCGGTCCCCTCTACGCGTAATCTGGGGTCTAATATCTTCGCAATGATGAAGATATCGGGTAGATCCCAAAAGTACTTCAGCCATTTAGCTTTCATGGCTAAAACGGCCGGACCCGCAATCTCGTCATTTACAAACCCGTTTAGAATGCATGCGACTTTAACGCAATGATCTAATGCCAAGATAGATGTCGGGTAATATATTCCCGACATCTCCCTCGTGGCATCGTGAAATACTTGAAGTATTTCACATATGCCGTTGCATCCGTCCCACATCGTAGGATGTAATGCTACCCCGAATTCGGGGTTTTCGTCGTAGAAATCGCTCAAGGTATGGCGATATTCGTACGACGTCTCCAACATCTTATAGGTGGAATTCCACCTGTTGGGTACATCTAAGGCAAACTTCTTGGGCATGACACCCAAACTTCTACAATGACGCTTCCACTTCTTCAGTACAGAAGAGAGGCGCATCATGTAACTAATCGCCGTTCGTATCGGCGTAACGTGTGCCTTTAGATGCGTCAGTGCGTCCTGAACACATAGGTTAAGTATGTGGCAGAAGCACCGGACATGAAAGAATCGGCCGCCAAATGACGGTCGACAATACTTAATCAAATCTTCAATGCTCGCGTTATTAGCGCTAGCATTATCAAAGGATACCGAGAAAATTTTCTCGAGTATCCTATATTCCGATAAGATATTCCTAAGCTTAAGTGCGATGTTTTGAGCTGTGTGTGCTGTGTCAAATTCCCTATACGCAATTAAGCGTTTCTGTACTTGCCAAGAGTCATCAATCCAATGGCATGTAACGCCCATGTAATGATGATCTTGCCAGTGATCACTCCATATATCGGAGGCAATGGATACTCTACACTATAAGTTTCCTAATTGATCTATTAACTCGCGTTTATACGCGAGTACGGTCTTCCTAATGTCTCGCGTAAGGGTGCTACGTGAAACTTTCTTCGCTTGGGGGTTATACGACTTTCTGATCCAATCTTCGTAGATCGGATCGTCGGCAAACCGAAAAGGAAGATGTTTCGCGCAAACAAATTTTGCAAGTTGTTTGCGCGCAACGTCTTCGTTGTACATGAACAAAGACGTCGGACTCGCACTGGGTCCTTGTCCGGTAGCGGACGACCCCGTACCCGTAGCCCCGTGCATTTGACTTTGACTTTGACTAATTCCTATCTTAGTAGGATGTTTTGAGCGGACATGGCCGGTAAAATTGCCATATCCGCCCCCCTTCCTAAAAGGGTACTCCTTACCACAATAATTACATATAACTCTAAAAATATCTTTATTTTCGGTCGGTACCTTCTTGAAGTGTACCGCGAAAATATCCGAGCGTAGGGCGGCAGCGGCGGCCCGTGCTTGGGTGTCGGTCGTCGGCATCGGAATTTCTTCCGTTTGGTCCCGTTGCGTGTTGCTTTGCGTTCCATCCATGTCCGAGCCGAGTACGTCACTTAGGTCGAGCATAATTTCGGGGGAGTCGTCATATTGGTAGTAGTCATCTTGCGATGAACTACCGACAATCTGTTTCCCCCTAGATCTCGAACTCGATCCTCGACGACGGCTATCCATATCTAAAATAAAAGGTTAGAATAAACGTTCGATAAAAAAAATGTGTAAACTTACGAAAAACGAGGCGAGTGAAATTCGGAGCGCCGTGTAGTAGAGCCGGGCGGGGATTGATGAGCGTAGTAAAGTCGAGCGGGGAATGGTGGACTAGTATTTTAATTAGTTTATTTTTAGTTCGTGGACTACAACTAGACTGAGAATTACGCGTTTTGAGAGTGAATAATTGAGAGAAAGAGATAGAATTGAGTTGTGATTTTTTGAAGAGGGGTGGGGGGGTATTTATAATTTTTTTTTTGGACTAGCCGTTGCAACCGCCGGTTCCCGGTCAACCGCCGGTTGCAACGGCTATTTTTTATTTTTTATTTTTTTTTTCTAACTAACGGACTAACGGTAACTTTTTTTAAATTTTTTTTTATATTATATATCTATTTATATATAATTAAATATATTAAAAAAAAAAAAAAAAAAAGCCGGAACCGCCGGTTGACAACCGGCGGTTTGCGGTTTGGGAAAATCCCAAACCGCCCGGAACCGGCCACCCGCGGTTGCCGGATACGGTTGGTGGCCGGTTCCGGTTTGTGAACCGGAACCGGCGGTTGGCCGGTCGGAACCGCCGGTTCCGATTGTTTTTGGGCAAGTCTAGCGCTCGCGAATCCGGGAAAATGGAAGGGGTACTTTTATGTCAAAAGTACCTTTTTCTACCCCTTTAGGGTTTGAGTTTTTGGCACAAATGAGCAAGGGTTGGCGGGACAGCTATTTGATGGACACACAGTCCCTCCTGGACTTTGTGCCCTATATGCAACCCTTTTTCTTATGAGGTCTGCCACATGTCACAGTTTTCGGGATAACATTTCGTTGAGCACCTGCTGGGCGGCGAGACTGTGTAAACCACAGCCCCACAACCACCGGTCATCTTGACCCACCTTCACCAGCGACCCGCCCCGGTGTCACTGGCGACCACGCCCCGCCGTCACCCGGCCGAGCAGTGGCGAGATCCTCGGCAACAGCTGCCAGGTCCAGATCCTGCGTAGCTCGCTGCTTCGTCCAGGCCACCCGCTATCGCCTTCGCTGTTCCGTTGCTGCTCCGCCGGAGACCACTGCTGGATTCTCTGCGATGCCCTCTACGCACGTGCATACCTGTGGTAGCTAGAAACCCGCAACAGCCACCGCAATCATAGGCCAAAATCTCGGACACGAACAAAAACCCAATTTACCAAGTTTTGAAAAATCGCCAAATCAACACCGATTCCTCAAAATCGAAGGTGCCCACGGTATTTATCTTCTATCTCAGTCCCTCGCCTATCATTCTCAACCTTCAACGAAGTCGAATCGGTGGTGTCGTGTGAGAGAAGACGTGGCGATTTGGACGATGCTAGCTCGCGATATTGGGTTTTCGGGGTCAAACCGCAGCGACTACCACCCGCATACCTGAATGGCGGCGGCGGTCACTCGGCCGACCTACGGTGCGTCTCCGCCGGAAATTAAACGTCGAGAGTCGGTTGTAAGTTCTTCAATGTTTTGGGGTCAATTTGAATATTTTGGTACATGTGGCTAATTTTGTTATTTTGCTACAGGAGCTAATAGTATAGATTTAGAAACTTTGGGCCAGATTGCAATTCATGAGAATATGTGGTCTTCTGCAGTATTTTTATTAGGGTTTACTGATGGGCTTTTAGTATGTTGGGCTGCAGGAGTAAAAAGAACGGGCTGGTGTGAATAGTTTTAATGGGCTAAATTAACCTTGTAGGCTAGAAATAATTTTAATACTAAGTTGTTGGTATCATTTTAATGGTCTACTATGGAGGTATCACGACCATAGAGCTCAACCAATAGTTCTGGCAACATACGCACCTCTGAATACGGGGGAGGTGCGAGCTCTACTGATTTCCAATTTGGAAACTTAGTAGCAAGCTCTCCTGACATACGTCCCTCGGTATTGCTGCTAAGGCTGGATCATCTGGGAAGGCAACTGAGCATACGACACCATTTATCAACATCTTCTTCATCACCACCTTTCTTATAACGATAACTGAGCTAGGGTAGTGGCGAAGATTAGAAAAGGAAGAATTAACTGGTCTGCCTAAAATATTAGGGACCAACAGGTCCGCTCTAACCATATCAGACTAGCAGGTCTTTCAAAAACACCAAAGACCAACAAGTTTGCGTTCTACTATGTCGGACCAACAGGACTGCCGAAAAAACCAATGATCCACAGGTCCACCTAAAAGGCCAATGACCTACAGGTCTGTGGCCCTAACACTAGCCCACCAACATATGTGCCATACTAAGCCCTGGCGCTCCCAGACACTACCTCACACAAGCCCCGATGAAGTGGAGCATTTGGGCCTCACAATTCCCAAGCCTTCATAATGAGGCATGAAATTCTCAAGCCTTTCAAAACGAGGCACGAATTCTAAGGCCTCGAATGATCCACGAATTCTCAAGCCCTCAAAATGAGTCATGAAATTCTCAAGCCTCTCAAAACGATGCACAAACTCTAAGGCCCTCGAATGAGGCACAAATTCTCAAGCTCTCTCAAAACGAGGCACAAATTCTTAAGCCCTCAAAACGAGGCACAAATTCTAAGGCCCTCGAATAATCCACGAATTCTCGCACCCTCATAACAAGGCATGAAATTCTCAAGTCTCCCAAAACGAGACACAAATTCTAAGGCCCTCGAATGATGCACGAATTCTCAAGTCCTCACAATAAGGCATGAAATTTTAAGCCCTCAAACGAGGCACAAAAACACAAACCATCAAACGGGGTAGGGGATAAAGTCCTCGAGACGAAATTTCTAAAATCCACGAATGTGGCAGAACCTGCGCCTGATCGAGATTTATAAGTCTGGCTCCATGCGGGCAGGTGTACAGTTCTACGCTGGCAAGTAAAGATGTCTAGCTCCGATCTGCCAAGCACAGACCCCAACTATCTTTTAAAATACTATGAATGTGTTACTACGTTAAACACAATTCAGAGTAGGGGGAGTGGTCAATATGAGATACCTCAAACACGCACGTACCTTTCGTGACGTAGATCGGGATAATGGAACCGGAAAATATCTCTCGTAACGTACAACCAAATCACAGATGTGCACCTTAAACCAAACCAGAACGACAGGTTTGCCATAAACACGTCTCCAAACCACAAACAAGTCTTCAGACCATAAATAGGTCTCAGGACCACGAAAAGGTCTCCGGACCCTAAATAAGTCTCAAGAGTCTAAATAGTGTTTTAGAACCACAACCATGTTTTCATGACCCTAAACAAGTCTTCGGACTATAGTAAAAGCCTTCGGAATATAATAAAGAAACATGATATCCCTAATCAGGATATGTAAAATCAGCTATGCTGACATACCGCCCTAATTCATCTATGCTGACAGGCGTACCTTAATCAGCTGCTGAAAAACCACCCCAATTCAGCTATGCTGACAGGCATACCTTAATAAACTATGCTGACCAACCTCCCCAATTCAGCTATGCTGATAGGCGTATCTCAATTCAGCTATGCTTACAAACTGCCCCAATTCAGCTATGCTGACAGGCGTACCTTAATCAGCTATGTTGACCAACCGATCCAATTCAGTTATGCTGACAGGCGTATCTCAATTCAGCTACGGTGACAAACCGCCCCAATTCAGCTATGCTGCAGGCGTACCTTAATCATTTATGCTGATCAACCGCCCCAATTCAGCTATGCTGACAGGCATATCTCAATTCAGTTATGCTGACAAACCGAGGCGTACCTTAATCAGCTATACTGACCAACCGCCCAAATTGAGCTGTGTTGACAGACGTATCTCAATTCAGCTACGCTGACAAACCGCCCCAATTCAGCCATGCTGATAGGAGTACCTTAATCAGCTATGCTGACCAACCGCCCCAATTCAGCTATGCTGACAGGCGTACCTTAATCAGCTATGCTGACCAATCGCCCCAATTCAGCTATGCTAACAGACGTACCTTAATCAGCAATGCTGACAAATAAGTCATTAATTCATCTATGCTGATGCACAGGTCCTCAATTTAGATATGCCGACGGACATATCTCAATTCAGCAACGCTGACAAATAAGTCCTTAATTCAGTTATTCTGACAGACAAGTCCTTAATTCAGCTATGATGACGGACATATCTCAATTCAGGAATGCTGACAAATAAGTCATTAATTCAGCAATGCTAACGGACAAGTCCTCAATACAGTCATGCTAACGGACACATCTTAATTCAGCTATGCTGATAAACAAGGACCTGACATGTCTGGTCAGGATATCCAAGTCCAGCTTAGTGCTGGCCAACCAAGACCTGACTTGCTTGGTCATGATGTCTGAATCCAGCCCAGTGCTAGCCAAACAAGACCTGATCTATCTGGTCAGAATTTGCAAGTGAAGACATGACCCATCAGGTCAGGATTTGCAAACGAAGACCTTACATATCTGGTCAAGTTTGCATGTAAAGACCAGACCTATCTGGTCAGGATTTACAAATGAATACCTAATCCATCTGGTCAGGATTTGCAAGTGAAGACCTAACCCATCTACTCATGATTTGCAAACGAAAACCTGACCTATCTGGTCATGATTTGCAAGGAAGACCTTACCTATCTGGTCAGGATTCACAAACGAAGACCTGACCTATCTGGTTTTGCAAGTGAAGACCTGGCCTATCTGATCAGAATTTGCAAACGAAGACCTGACCCATCTGGTCAGGAATTGCAAGGGAAGACCTAACCTATCTGGTCAGAATTCCAAGGGAAGACCTGACCTATCTGGTCATGATTTCCTAACGAAGGTGTGGACATACCTGGGGCAACATTATGACCGATAGACGCAGGAAGAGAGGTTCAGAAAGCTGGATGGTATTCTCTTTGACCCTCAGAACACCCAACTACGGCGGAAGGAAAAGACAAGAGCATCGTGTTTCATAGGTAAAGACGGCTGAAAGTGAGGCCTGGTCATAAAAGGGAGAAAGTGAAGAGAACACTCGGTCTTAAATTTGAATGTGTTTACTAGTTTAACACAATTTAGAGTAGGGGGAGTGGTTGATGCGGGTGAATTTGACCAGTAAGGCTCTTTCTCCCGGCTAGATAATGCAACCTCCATACCTGATCCCTCGGAGGCCCGGACTTCTGGAGATCCTCCCGTAAGAGAAGAGGACCCCAGATAAGACTCATGCACGACAGGATAGGGGAAAAGGGGATGGTCTTGAAACCTCCCCGGCCTTCGGACAAAGAGACGAGGTCTGACTAAGGGTGAGACACCTTGGGCACTACCTCCGGCAAGAGACAGATCCGGTAGAGCTGAACACTTTCCCTTCTCAGTGCTACCTCTAGCAGATCTGCCAGAGCGGAAGCCTGAAAGAGATATGTCGGGTAAAGCATACCTACCTCCAATGGCCGATCCACCCTAAGGACATCCGCCGGGAGCGCTAAGGAGAAAGTTACACGATCTTGGACTCATAAAGGGAGGAGAGGAAGGTCATTTTCGATAGCAAGCGAGAGACACTACCCCCGATGGCAGATCCACCCTAAGGACATCCGCCAGGAGCGCTAAGGAGAAAGCTACACGATCTTGGACTCATAAAGGGAGGAGAGGAAGGTCATTTCCGATAGCAAGCGAGAGACACACTATAAAAGGGGAAACCCTAGTCATTTTACACAACTTTTACCCATTTTACACACACTAACACACCAAGAACACACACACACACATCCTCTCTTCCTCTATTCATTTCCTCTTTATCTTTTAGAGTTCAAAATCACGTGTAAATACGAGAGAAGGTGAGTCTGAGTGTGTAATCTCCTTCTATTAATACAAAACATCATTTGGCGGCCCGTTAACTCCTTTCTTTACGTTTTTCAACAACTCGAGTCCACTTTGACTCCAACGTCTTACGTTTCCCGGACCTGAATTTTGTTGATCGGTGCCATACCCGTGTCACTACTATTATTTAATTCTTTTGCAGTGGGGTCCATTGTTGTTATTTTAACCAAATTGAATAGATAACTTACTCTTTAATATTTTTTCTATTAAAAAGTTAACGATTTTTTTTTTCAGTGGGGTCATTGGACCCCAATGAACCTACTTTGGCTCCGTCAGTGGTCGGAGCCGAACCAGTTATATCCCTGATTTTTCTGTGTTTAGGTATCGTTCGCAGTCAAGATCGAATCTTTTTGTTTCATTATCACACACCCACGAAAGTACATCAAGTTACGAATCCGAGGGCACCGGGAATCCCAATAGCTAATCCGACTTAGAGTTGATTATATTTATATTTAGTCCATTCAAGTGATTATGTCAGCTCAATGTATGTGTATTATGTGGACTCTAGGGAGTTGAAGCGGGCGAAAGCCCGGGCTGTCAATTTAAATGATATTGAGGGCATGTCAGCACGCCATATGGATTAGGACCGCCGCCGAAATCGGGAAGAAGACTTTTTATTAGTCTGCGAGTCTGGAGCGTTTAATATATTGTCTTTGTTTGATTTCTCTAAACCAACCCGAGTTTTCTATTTTTGCTGGGAGATTGGGTTTTTATAGTTGATGAAAGTTACACTAGTTCGACGAATGTGTGTTAATGTATCAAACACCAACTCTCTTCGACGAAACCAACACCCCCTTGGCTTCATGGATCTTGGCTTTGTGCCTTTTTACGTTGCACCTTTTGAGGGCAAAATAAAAAATACCCCACATGAGTATACATACATGATGCATGCACATGAAACGAATGGGTA
Source organism: Linderniella brevidens (assembly GCA_004919715.1). Taxonomy (NCBI): domain Eukaryota; kingdom Viridiplantae; phylum Streptophyta; class Magnoliopsida; order Lamiales; family Linderniaceae; genus Linderniella; species Linderniella brevidens. The sequence goes on from SWDC01000153.1 coordinate 16,231,248, forward strand.
TAAAGTAGTGTACATTACATTGTTAAATATAGAAAATATGCATAACATTTTAGGATATTGATTTAGCTATAATGGATACAAAACTGAGTATGTGTTAGGAATATGTTGAGATAAATCGCATATCGTCGTCCTACATCGATTAACACGAAAGAAATTAACTGGTACATAAGTTTGATGTGTCACTCCACCTATCCCCAGTTAGTTTTTGGATGGAATCTCATCAAGCATAAGCGGTCATCTCTCGTGTGTGCGGGCCCAGATACGAGGCGCACCCAAATTCTCCAGAATATATTTTTTTAACCGAGTAACAAAAGTTTTGGAGGCGTGGAAGTTTGAAATTTCAGAAGCAACTTTCTTGGGTAAATTCCCTTTCAGTACCCTTTGAAGTTTCAACTTCCTGATCAGTACCCGTTCAAGTATTTCTTCATGTTCAGTACCCATTTGCTAAAAATTGTGTGTTTAATACAATCAATCATTGTAAAGACAAAAATAACCATGTTTTACAGATTCAGTTATACCATCTGGTCTATGTATAATACCAATATATTCAATTATTATACCAATTGTTATCACTGCTATAGCAAGTCAAATTTAAGAGTATTATACCAAGTGTTCTCATTATTATACCAAGATATTCAATTATTATACCAATTGTTATCACTGTTATACCAAGTCAAATTTAAGAGTATTATATCACTATTATACCAAATGTTCCCATTATACTACCAATATATTCAATTATTATAACAAATGCTATCACTGTAATACCAAAAGTAATGTTATTATAATATCCGAATTGTTTGGTATACATCGAATTTTTGGTAGAATAATCAATTTTATTGGTATAATAAGCGATTTTGTCGGTATAATAATCATGTTTTGTGGTATAATACGCAAAAATCACTTTCATATAATACGCAAAAAAAAAAAATATTTGGTATAACAGTGATAACGGTTAGTATAATAATTGAATACATTGGTATAATAATGAGAACAATTGGTATAATAGTGATAACAGTTGGTATAAAGTGATAACAGTTGGTATAATATTCTTAAATTTGACTTGGTATAAAACTGGAGAGAATTGAAATAATATTTATCTATGAAGAAAGGTTATTTTTGTCTTTTTAACGCTTTTTAGGTACCTAACACACAATTTTTTTTCAAATGAGTACCTAACAGGAAAAAATAATTCGAGAAGTATTTAAGAGGAAGTTGAAACTTAGGGTACTAATGAAAGGGAATTTACCCCCAACTTTCTTCAAGATACAATAAAGCAAAATATTCTTTTATAGAAACTCAAAAGTATTGTAATGAAGAATTCTAGAGAAATTGCATGTCTATTTTATAGGACTTGAAAACAAAAGACACGTCATTTCTTAGAGGTTTGCAATCTTTCAGAAATATTGCAATGTTGAATGATTACAACCTTATGAGTAAGTTTCAGCGTTGTTGTTCCTGCAGATTTTCTACCAGAAGTTGCAACTCTTCAACCATACTAGAAATTCAAATATTTTTTATTTATCTTATTTTATTATATTTTCTTTTCAAAACTAGAACTATTCCGACAATCCCCTACTAGTTTTAGTTTTTCTTCACAATCTTAAAAAAAAAAAAAAAAGCATAAATGAATGTGTCTAGATAACCTTCCATTAATTGTACGAATCAGAAAAATTTGAAGTATTTGGCGTCCATAGATCAAACCAACACTCTATCTTAAGATTCGAAGAGACAACACAATTTTTTATTTGATTCTATTTTCTACGGCTTGGTTAAAACAAAAATTCTCCATGGAAACAACCGTTACAGCACTTTTTCGCCCATGTGCTAATCATTCATGAACATTTTCAAGTAAACGCCTCTTTTCATGTTCCTTGATGAAGCGGCACCACTTTTGTGTTCTATAGGTTGAGTTACATTAACGTCGTTGTTATTATGACATTTCCGATTTAACTCAATTAAGATTTATCATCCTTTCACAGAAAGCAAACACTATAATCATTCATGTACGATGGATTTTGATAGTGCTATCAGACACATGTCAACAACTTGTTATTAACATTACACAAAAATCATTCATATAGGTAGAGGTTAAGACACGGATATACTGTCATCAAGCGTATGCCTTCCACCGGGAGATGGGGGATGCCACGAAGGGGATCACCTCACAGGCGAACCGGTGGTGGTGGGTTTCGAGGTGGTGCTGGAGATGACGGAGGTGCTATTGAAATTGGAGGCCGCGACAGTGGAGATGGTGGAGGCGGTGGTGGATTACGAGGTGGTGCTGGGGACGACGGAGGAGCTATTAAAAATGGTGGAGGCGGTGGTGGATCACGAGGTGGTGCTGGAGATGACGGAGGAGCTATTAAAAATGGTGGAGGCGGTGGTGGTGGTGGAGGTGGACATCTGTAAGGCCAAAGCCTTCGACACGGCCGTGCATCAGTGTTTGAAATGAGAGAGAGTGATATTATTGTACATATTAGAATCCATATTTTAAGAGCTTCCATAATATCTCTTTGTTTGTTGGAGAATTGGGGTGGTGTAGTTGGCCTATATATAGTCCTGCAATCCTCTTCCTGATTTTTGTTCCATGCTCTCTTTTCTTCTAACATAGGTTATTAGTTACCTCTTTAACTAGTGGTTATAATTAACTAGATAGTTGACATACTGTACATTTGTACTTGTAAAGAGAAGTCAGCTTTGGAAACCAAGTAACTTATTCATCAATAGGTTTTGTTTAGAGAGAGGCCTTAAATTACGTAGTACATTACGATGCATTTTTACCAAGTAGGTAATAATGTTGGTGATGAAAGAAATAGACGACAAGAGTTCAAAATAGTTTAAACATGCGAGGAGTTGGGAAGATGAGAGGATTATCTTTATGTGTTTTTGTACTGGAGGAGCCGGAAAATTTCGAAAGTTGACATTAGCATATTTATCCTTTTGATCATCTTGAATGTTTGGAAATTTAACTCGATTTCTTTATCTCCCTTCCCTTTTTCTGAATTCAATATATCCTATATTGTCGTATCATTAATCCTTGCCCGTTTTGGCGAATGAACTTGAAACTCTTCATGCGTTATAGTTTCTTTGCTAAAATGAGGACAGAACAGCTAAGTTTCAATGTTTCTCTAAGGAAAACAATTGATAAATTTAAATAGCTGACTGGTGCGCATGCCCATGTAATATATCTCTATGCCTATTTTTAGGCTATTTAATGTTTATTATTAAAAATGTAATTATATAGGAATTTTTTTTTTCGGAGATAATATAGGATATTATGGGGTTTTCTTTCCCAAAATAAATTGGAAAAAGTAAGCGCATTGATGTTCTATTTATTGTTAGTTTTTAATCTTTTTTTAGCGCATTGAGTGTACCTATACATAAGATTCATGGAATTAATGCCCTAATAATATTTTCTAACTAACGCGCATTTTATATTACTTATCTTTAATCTTCATTAACACGATTATGTTCGATGTTTTTATTATTTAATTTTCTAAAATTTTCAGTAATATAGGCAAGATAAAGAATAAAATAAATTGGAAAAAGTAAGCGCATTGATGTTCTATTTATTTTTAGTTTTTAATCTTTTTTTAGCGCATTGAGTGTACCTATACATAAGATTCATGGAATTAATGCCCTAATAATATTTTCTAACTAACGCGCATTTTATATTACTTATCTTTAATCTTCATTAACACGATTATGTTCGATGTTTTTATTATTTAATTTTCTAAAATTTTCAGTAATATAGGCAAGATAAAGAATAAAATATTAGATAACATAAAAGAATTAAAAAGTAAAATAAATATATGCAACTTCATGCTCCTAATTGTAATAAAAAATATTCATAAGAAATAAGACATATTCGACCTAAGTCAAGAAAATCGTTGGGCTTTTTACTAATATTAAGATAATCAAATTACTTACCACCGTGTTTAATTCTTGATTTAAGGATAAAAAATCAATTAGTTTCAAATTGTGAACGTGTTAATAACGAGGATTAGTTATTTGAAGCTGAAACAATTAAATAAGGAAAAGTATGATAACTAGGGAAGAAAAATGATTGCGAGCACCATTCAAGGAGGACAAGCGAAGCGAGTGCTGGATTATGGCAAAACCAAATACAATGTAGTATTTGTTTATTGCTTAGTATAATTGACAATATTGGATTAGGAGCTTGATTCTCGGTAGCTGCTGATTTTTGTTGTTATAATCGCGCTAATTACTTCATAAATCGCGCTTGTGCTGTCACTGTTGTGATTATTTTCCGATAAACGGGATAGATGTTTTGTTGTGATTGTTTTTGCTTCAACTGTATATATATATAAAATCTAGCATGTTGGCTTGATTATTATGTTTGTTTCCTAATTTCCTTCGATTTGATATCTGAGCCTTGAGAGCATTTGTCTTAACTAAGATGTTTTGCTGCCTTCATGTAAATTTTTTTAAAGAAAAAATATGCTTCGTTTCTACAGTTTCTGCTGAACAATTTTGGATGATTTCTAAGTAGTGTAGACTGTGTCTTTTACTAGTTTTCACTGTGTGCTTCTGATGTTAAAAAGTAACGATTTCCTTCATTTTTTCTGTCAACCTTTTGATGTTAAGAAAAGAGAAAGTGAATCGAGTAAGAGATTAAGTTAAGCACAATGTGTAATTTCTTCATTTGATGAACTTGGATGCACTTCCAACAGTTTCAACTGCAGTAAAAACGCGATCCTTAGATCTTGTTGGTAAAGGTTTAACATTTTATTTCGAAAGTGGACTTGTATTGAGCTTTTTATATTCGTTTTCCATTTTCCACAAGAAGAAAAACTATGACGGAATGCAGATATCTCATTTCTTCCTTCCATCGCATAGGATTGTCTAATTCTCTGGTTGGAAGGTGCCTATCTCATTTTTTGTGAATACTCCGTTCCATGTTTTCAGTTTCATTATCAACTCTTTGCTCTCCATTATGTATTCATAAGGTTGATTTGACATTTTCCCTTTTTTTCCAAGTCATGTTTTTCTTTTTTCTTTTTACTTTTTCTATAGGAGCCTGGGCCAGATTCGAATTGTTTGCATAGACGGAGGACCTTTTCCATGTGGATATGTAGAGGTACAAGGTGTGTGTCCTTATTCCATAAAAGCCTTTTATCTTATTCTTCTCTTGCAGCATGTTTTGTAGTTGTCCTTTATTTTCCTTCTCTTAACCATTTATGCTTGTGCCGTTGTGCGTCTTGCATTGGCTTGCTACAACCATTAGTTCAAAAGGAATCTGTGAATCACTTAGTGGTGTTTAATATAGGCTGAAGTGGGTCAGTATTATTTTGGTCATCCAATATCAATGATCAACTAGTTCCATTTGTATGCGAGAATTGTACTTTGTAGTATGTGATACCTTTCATGTGGGACCAACTTGTCTCATGATATGCGGAAGTATAGATTGGTGGTATATTATTGTCAAAATTTGAATTCAAACCGAGAAAGTCACAAACTTCTATCATTGCGTAGCCCACGATGCCCGTAAGCATAGTTCAATCCTTCTAATGCAGTTTTACAAATTTTAAACATTTGCTAGGTGCTTTTTTCAGAAATGTTCATAGAGTTAACTAAATCGTGTTGACAATTATATTCAATAAAATCCATATTTATTTGAACACTACCAAGTACGGACCATCGCCATTAAGGGAATTGACTGACACACCATTAGTAACCTCTTATCTCTTTTATGAAGATTATATTGTGCCTCGGTATCATATGCACTATCCATTTAAATTATGAGGTGGGATTAGTGATTGTAGATGTAAATTATTTCTTAAAAGGTATGTAGCGTGCTACGAGAGGAGAGGAGCTTGTGAGTCTTGGCTTGCTGATACATGGATGTGTTGATTATATTTAGAGACTTTCAAGCTTGGTCCGAGTTCTGAGGATAAATGCCATAAGAAGAAGGTGAGCTCCATGGGAGGTATAGAAAGATATGGTGCTTCTAGTTTTTTCTGAGTTTACTCGTATAACCTCTTTTCAGATGTCCTACTTTCCTTACCATGTCTGATTATCACCGTATAACCTCTTTTCAGATGTCCTACTTTCCTTACCATGTCTGATTATCACCAAATTTCATTGTACTTTAGCTTGGTAGATTCCTTTCCACGTTTAAAGATTAATACAGTGCTTGTGGCCTATTTAGTCGTTGTTTGATACTATGCACACTGTTGAGATTATCTGTCCCATATCGGGAAATTAATTTTACCCGACTCAATATATAAATTAAACATGCTTCTCCACCTATCACCAATTGGTTTGAGGAATGAACCCTCAATTTAACATGGTATCAGAGCGGGTTTGATTTGCTTGTTACACGCTTGTTTGACTCACTGCCACTCCATTTAATATGTCCACTTGTTAGGCTTTGAATTGTGCCACACGTGAGGAGGCGCGTTGAGATTATTTGTCCCACATCGGAAAAATTGACTTCACCCGACTCAATATATAAATCAAAGAGGTTTCTCCTCCTATCACCGATGGGTTTTAGGAAGGAACCATCAATTTAACAGACACATTATTGCCTTAAATCTCATAAAAGATACTTCTTATTAGCATATCACAACCTGTGATATTTCGATAGGATCCAGTCTTTTTTTGTGCAGTATCTGCTGTGATTATTTTTGGGTAAATCAAATATATGTTTTGCAGTGATAGTTACCATTTTCATGAGCTGTAAATTTTATAAAATTTAGGAGGATTGTATGTGTTTGTTATTAGCTCGAGTGATTGATTACATTTGTTTACTAATTTCCTTCGAAATCTGAAATGTGTTGTCTGCACTTTGATGTTTCACTGCCTCTTTGTCTTTGTGTGTGATTATACACACACACACACACACACACACACATATATTTGAGAAAATATGCATTGTTAATGCAGTTTCTGCAGACCAATTTGCTTTTATTTCTTTTAGTAGTGTAGATTGTGTCTTTTACTAGTTTTAACCTTAACATAGTAATGATTTTCTTCATTTTTTGTATCAGTATGTTTTATCTAATACAAAGAAAGTGGAATGTAGTATAAGATTAAGCCCAATGCATAAGATTGTAATGTTTCACTATCATCCCCCTATACATGTCCTGAATGTGTTAACTCATGAAACTGTTCATTCTCTTCTACTATGAAAAAAACATGTAACTACAGACGCTTGCTTATGACTACTTTTAATTGACTATCTTGATAACCTTGTTTATCCTCTACCCATAAGGATATAAGTTTCTCAACCTCTTGTGCTTGTTTGAAAGATAGTTATTATTCGCAGATGTTACGTATAATTTGATGTTGGAAAATAAAGATTGGAGGATTGATTTATTCATTTCTTCCTCAAACATGATTACACGGTGCGATGTTTTTTTTTTTTCATATATGGAAAGTCATAGTATTTGTTGAGGTGAAATCGATGCAAACTGTGACTATGGTTGTAGCCACTAAGCAATCCATGGTTTATTCATATTTAGTGGCTGTCATTCAATGAATTTGGATGTATTTCCAACTGATAAATGATAACTTCACCTTAAAGATTAAGCTTGAAGTGGTTTATTTCCAACACTCCCTCCTCCACCCCCTTCAAATCTAGACTGATTTATTTCTTATATATCCCTAGACGTGATATTTCTTCAATGGATGGTCGTAAGGATTTGTACTCATGAAATCTTGGGGGATGAGCTCTAACACCATGTTAAATGACTACTTCACCTAAAAACTTAAGCTTGAAGGGGTGTGTCATACTTTAATTTATATATTTTATTTCCAACACGAACAATTTCACACAGTAAAAATGCTATACTTGATATTGTTGGTAAAGGCTTAACATTTTCTCCCGAATGAAATGGCATATTAAAATAGTTATATACATTTTCCACTTTCCACAAGAGGAAAACAATGAGTAAATGCAAAGTCGTATTTTAGTCGTGTCGCGTTTTGTTACGTTATCATTCCGTAGAAAACCTACAAGCGGTGCCTATTTCGTCGCAAGCAGTTGATATTTCTAAGCCGCCGCAAGATTCTGCAGCTACAAATTATTCTCTTTCTGTGTCTTAATTTATTTTTGTTTTGCATGTGATTCAAAGGGAGAATGATTGGGAACACCATTCAAGAAATCCTTTGAGGACAAGCGAAGCAAGTGCTGTATCATGGCAAACCATCGTATTATTTCATTATTGCTTTCTATAGTTGATGGTATTGGATTAGGCGGTTGATTCTCGGTAGCTGCTGAGTTTTGTTGCTGCAATCGTGGTAATTACTTCACTAACTGTCTTTTTTCATGTATGTGTTGTGATTATTTTGGATAAATGTTTTGCAATGATTGTTACCATCTGCTTCAGCTGTAAGTTATATGAAATTGAGGAGGCTTTTTTGAGTATACTTGTTTCCTAGTTTCCTTCGAAATCTGTAATCTTGTCTCTGAACTCTGATGTTTTGGTGCCTATTGTATTTTTTAATGCTTAGTTTTTAATATTTCTGCAAAACAATTTTCTTTGAATTCTTTACAAAGAGTAGACTGTTTTTTACTAGCTTTCGCTGTTTCCTTTTGATGTTAAAAAGATTTTCTTCGTTTTTTTGTCGATGCTAAGAGAAAAGAAAGTGGACAAGAGATGTAGCGCAGTGCGTAAGATATTGATATTCACTATCTTTATCTATACATTTCCTGAAGTTGCCTCATGAAAAAGTTCAATGGTCTTCAGCTATTACAAAAATATGCAGACAATTCCATATGCATATTTCCTAGACAGTTTTGTCATCCTCGTTGTGTTAAGGCTTTATTCACAGATCTTACTTATATGTATATGTTGAAATATAAAGTTTGTTAAGTATAAGATATAAAATTACCATAGCTGCTGAGGTAAAATGGATGCAGTGGGACTTAGTCACTTGGCAACCCATGGTTTATTCACATTTAGTGGCCGTCAGTCGATGAGCTTGGATGTATTTCCAACTGCTTCAATTGCAGTAAAAGTACGATACTCCGGTAGCATCGATATAGGTTTAATGTTTTTTTTTCTGATTGCGATGACATATGTTGAAATGTTATATCTGTTTTCCACTTTCCACAAGAGTAAAGTTGTGTTTGGTTTGTGGAAATTAGTAAGGAAAGGAAAATGAAATGGAAAAGGAAAACTAATTTTTATGTTTGGGTTATTGATAAAATAGATAAGAAATAGAAAGAAAAAAAAATCTAGTTAAGTTTATATTTAAAACTAAGGAAAACTCATTTCTTCACCAAATGGTGAGAAAAGTGAAAGAAAAATTTATGAAAATTATTTTCTCTCCAACTTTTTTTTCACACTACTTTCTGCATTCCAAAGACAGCCGAAAAGTTATGGTAAATCTAAATTCCTGTCATAAGAATACCTAGAATCGATGTTAATTCTTCATAAGCTCTCGAAATTTGTACGCCGCCACATGATTATTTCAGCTACAAAATTATCTTCTTATATGTGTGTGTGTATATATATATATAGAGAGAGATTTGCTATGGTGCACACCTATCGTGAGCAACCACCATGAGTACCATAAGCAAATCTCTATATAAACATGCTTTTCCTCCATCTACAGCGCCACCATCACATCCGTCGCCCCTTTCAGCTCCACCATCACCTCCGCCGCCTCCTCCGGCGCGATGATTTAGAACAGGATTACAGATATTGGGGCACTCATCGCTTAAATCGGTGTTTGAAGGCCTGTTCAAACAATTGCTCAACCAAGTGAATGAAATCAGATCTAATTGTTTTCAGATGTGATTCAAAACCTAGAAGCGATGCTAATTTCACCTCCCGATATTTTGAAGCTGCCACCATACTTCTTTGGCTACTAATCTATTCTCTCCTTATGTCCCTTCTGATGAGTATAAGCTTTAGCCATCACCTAGAACCTCAAATAACATCTAGTTTTATTTCCAGTTCAACTAATCGTGCACTTGTCGATTAAGTCTGTGTTTGAAGGACTGTTCCAACAATGGTTAAACTGAATGAAAGTCAGATCGAATTGTCTTCACATGGTGATTGATTGAAAAGGAGATTGACTTTTTTTTTTTATTGTTGGGGATGCTGTGCTCTGCTCAAAACTTGGCTGCTTTATTCGGTAATTAACGACATCACGTCTTTATGCCATTTTTCAGATCTACATACACTTCATGTAGATTTTCATTCATTTGTTCTGATAGGCTGGTGATCTTTGTTTGGCTGTTATCATTCGCTTATGAATGGTTCAACTATTGACCTGATAGGCCGAGACGCCATCCCTATACAAGATTTAGGAGCCAACAGGTAGTGAAATCCCTATACAAGATTTAGGAGCCAACAGGTTGTGAAACTTTCTATTTCATTATTATTTTTGGTGTATGATTCAGTTCGTTGAAGTTCCGAGTTGTCTGAAACTTATGAGTCTCAATTTTCGGTATGCGGTTGAGCATGTAGGTGATGTATGTTTCTTATTTCCCATTCTCAAATCTCTTTTTGTGCCAGATGTTTTCTTGATTTGTATGTTCTATAGTTGTCTCGGGAATTTCTCAGTTTTAAAGTTTCTGCAGATTAATTTGAATTCGTTTTTTTGATGTTCTTAAAAAAAAGGTTTTTTTTTGTTTTTCTGGCCATGTTTATTCATAGTTAGTGGTTGTTGTTCGATGAACTTGGATGTGTTGAGATTATTTGTCAAACATTGAGAAATTAACTTCATTCGATTCAATATAATAAAAAAGGACTATCCTACTGTCACCAATTGATTTTAGGACGGAATCCTCACTTTAACATGGTATCAGAGCCGTTCGATCTGCGTGTTATCACACTTGTTTGGCATCCGATTTGATATGTCCACGTGTTAGGCTTGAATCATGCTACATGCGAGGGGCGTGTTGAGATTATTTGTCCCACATCGGGAAACTAACTTCACCCGACTCAATATATAAATCAAAGAGACATCATCCCCTATCACCAATTGGTTTTAGGACGGGGACCCTCAATTTAACAGGATGCATTTCCAATAGTTTCGATTACACTAGAAATATGGTACTTCGGTAGTGCTGGTAAAGGTTTAATTTTTTTCTCCAAATGTGACGATTGTTATTGTCGCATTTTCCATTTCCACAAACAGAAAAAGAAAATGATGGTAGATGCAAAGTCGCATTTTAGTCTGGTCGCGTTTCATTACCTTATTATTCCACATAAATATTGAAGTATATATATTCGTTTTCCATTTCCAAAAGCGGAAAAAAATGATGTTAAATGCAAAGTCGCAATCGTTACATTATTATTCTGAAGAAAAACTAAAAGCGAAGCTAATTTCAGCTCTCGATATTTCTATGCCGCCACCAGATTTCTTCAGCTACTAAATTATTCTCTACTTCTGTATCCGTCAAATCACTTCTTCGTCTAGTTTGTTTCCTATTCATCCACTAATCGAGCACTTGTCGATTAAGCCTGTGTTTGAAGGATTGTTCCAATAATGGTTCAACCGAATGAAAGCCAGATCCAATTGTTTTCACATGTGATTGAAACGGAGAATGACTTTTTTGTATTGTCGGTGATGCTGTGGTCTGCTCAAAACTTGGCTGCTTTAATCGGTAATTAACGACATCATGTATTTCCGTTCATTTGATCTCATAGGCTGATGATCTTTGTTTGGCTGTTATCGTTCGCTTATGAAAGGTTCAACTATTAATCCAAGAGGAACGCCATCCCTATATACAAGCCTTAGGAGCCAACGGGCAGGAGACTTTCGATTTCATTATCATTTTGGTGTATGTTTCAGTTTGTTGAAGCTGCGAGTTGTGTGAAACTTATAAGTCTCAATTTTTAGGTATGCAGCTGAGCATGTACGGTGATGTATGTTTCTTAACCGTTTCCCATTCTCAAATCTTTTTTTGTGTCTGATGTTTTGGTTGATTTGTATGTTGTGTGGTTACCTCAGGAATTTCTCAGTTTTTATGTTTCTGCAGATTAATCCAAAATTCGTTCTTTGATTACGCTCTTAAGAAAAAAGGGTTTTTTTCGTTTTTTTTTCTGGCCATGTTTGATCGTATTGGGATAGGGAAATGAAGATGAGCAGCTGATTAAGTATGCACAAAAGAAACGATTTTGATGTTGTGAAATACTTCTCTGCATTATCCTCTGACAATGTTGGGAGAATCTTTTGTCAACCTCATTAGTTAGAGATATTAAAGCATTCTTGTGCTTGTTAATCTTTGAAATATAAGTTGCTACCTTGCGTGTCTGTGGAAGAACATAATCTGCAGTGTTACATTTGCATGTAGTTTAGTCGATCGTTCCTGCTCGCTTTTTCCTACTTTGTTTCTTTGCTTGTTTGCAAGCTATTAATTTATTTTTTATGTGTAGTTTCCTTGGAGCTTTTTTCTGGGTTGCATGCAAACTCATTGGTTATGAATTTCTGAGCAAAGGCCGCATTTAGGTCTTTCATTATGTGCCTTCCTCTATGGAGCTCTATATTTGACGAAGAAGGTATGTGCATTAGCATTTGTGTGCATTTGATGCCGAATAGAGCGTCTGAAAGCTCGTATTTTTCTGACAGTGAAGTTGTATCTGTATGACGTGGACACTTTACATCACTTATTTATATATATATGTATATATATATGTATATATATGTATATGTATATATATGTGTATATATATATGTATATGTATATGTATATGTATATTTATATGTATATATACATATGAATTGATGGAACCTCTGCAATGAATCTGAATATTTGAAGTGCATTTGGGTATGTGTCCTCTCTTTTTGATCTGTACCTACGCACGTCGATTGATACTTCATTTCCAGTTGTTTTGTGCCTTTATTCTTCTAAACGTGGCTTGACTATTTCTACCAAGCTTGTTCACTCTACTAGGGACGAGATTCTGTTACGGCTACCAAGCATGGTGTTACGGCTACTACTACGTGCTCTGGTGAGAGAGCCTCTTTTGATCCTGCAAAACAATGTAACTTCATGGTATGTTGTATTTCTACCAAGCATGGTGTTACGGCTACTACTACGTGCTCCGGTGAGAGAGCCTCTTTTGATCCTGCAAAACAATGCATCTTCATGGTATGTTGTTGAGCATGTACAGCGATGTTTGTTTCTTAACTCATTTCCCATTCCCAAATCTGTTTTTGTGCCTGATAGTTGGGTGGATTTGTATATTTCATAGTTGCTTCAGAAATCTCTTAGTTTTAAAGTTTCTGTAGATGAATTTAAGTTTTTTTTTAATGATTTTCTTCAACTTCTTCCCTACGAAACTATTGATTTCTTATGTCATTAATGTCGATGATCGTATATTGACATATGCAGTTCCTTTTCCATTTATGAGGGACAGCTTTGGAAATATGGCCAGGCTGTGAGGATTCAATCCTTTGATGCCCACAAGTCCTTTACCTTAGCTTTCGAAGAAGCTGTCCAGGAGAATTAAAGGTTTGCAGCGTTTTCATGGTTAAATGTAACAATAACAATGTTTTTTGAAAATCATGTTAAAATGTAACAATGTTTTTTGTTCTAATCATGATAGTTAGTTCACTGATTGTCTTCTTTCATGGTTAATTCATTGTGTGCTGTGCTTTGTTCAATCTGGTTTGTGATCAAATGGGATAAAGGTTTGCAGTGATTCTTCCGATCTGCTTCAGCTAATTAGATAATAGGAGGGTTGTTTGAGTGATTAATCATATTTGTTTCCTAAGTTCTTTTGGAATCTGCAATATTTTGTCTGAACTCTGATGCTTTGCTGAATTCTTGTATTATTTTTCTTAAAGAAAATATGTTTCATTTTTGCAGTTTCTGCGGAACAATTTGCGTTGGCTTCTTTAAGTTGGGTAAACTTTGCTGGTACTAGTTTTCACTGTGTGCATTTGATGTTAAAAAGTGACGATTTTCTTTATTTTCCTTCTATTAATGTTTTTTGATGCCAAGGAAAAAAGAAACTGGATTCGAATAAGAGATTAAGCTTGATGTTTCACCATCTTTCTCCTATACATTTTCCTGAATGTGTTACCAAATGAAAAGTTCAATGGTCTGCAGACAATTACATATGCCTATTTCCTTTAGTTGACTGTCTTGCCAACCTCCCTGATTCCTTTAATTGACTGTTTTGTCAACCTCACGTGCTTGTCAAATATCGTTCCTCATTGATGTTACATTTATTTTGATGTTGAGAAATAAAGTTTTGTTCCACATGTTTATTGTATTGAATCAACAGCTTCTCTAAGAACTATTGATTTTGGACGCATAGTTTCTTCGGAGTTTTTTGTTTGGTTGCATGTGAAACCATGTGATTTATATGAACTGATCCGCTTATGCTTTTCTTTCGGTGCCTTCTCTATTTAGCTTTGACAGAGAATTTATACACACATATGCGTGTGTGCATTCGATGCCTGTAGTAGTTTGTCTTAAATCTTGTCTTCTTCGTCTGATTACTGACACTTAACATCACCTTTTTTTTTTCAAACAGGTGATGGCTGAGGATGCAATGACTGAAATGAATGGTTTTGCAGTTGATGTTGCTAAGATTTCGAGAGCTTCTGCAGAGAATTTTACCGTTAAGTTCGGAAATACGGGCCGGGCCAACCTGAATTTATGGATCGGACCGGACCACCTCGAATTTTGAAGGCCAACTTAACGGTAAAAATTAGCCGGATGACCAAAAACGTCCAAAATTGACAACATTGGGGACTAAAAATGTAACTCGCGAAAATGAAGGACCAAAAACGCCCATAGACTAAACATTAGTGACCAAAAATGTAAATATCCCTTTTCGGTACAATAAATATTAGGGAGGATATTCTTCTTAAGGTCTTTGGTCAAAGAGCCTCGTTCCTTTCCATCCAATGTAATAATCAGGAAAATCTTTTAGTAACTAAAAATATGGAGCAGCTAATTATTACTTTTCTCCTTGGAGAAATGTAGGTATGATTATGCTCTATTTGATCACGAGCTGATATTGAACCTTTTTACAAAATTTAACTCCTCGTACAGTAGGGTTGCTGCCAGTTGATGTTCCTCGTTGATTATTTAACTCGTCAGGGCCACCAGCACTAAGACACAATCCCGATATCTGTCTCGCATATCTCTTGATTCGTCCTGAATGGCGGTGGAGGAGAGATATATATGTCCCTATATTTGTGTTATGTATATAATTGGTTTTGATTCATGATTTGGATAATGGTGAAGCGTAATTTGAGCGTATTTTTGTTCCCTTATAATTTTGGTTGATTATGATGCGCTAGTTATGACAGGTACATGTTAAAAGAGTCACCAAAATACACCTAAATACCTCGAGCTAAAGGGAAGGTAAATGACGAACCTTGGCATTTGCTCAATCTCATAGATACATTTTCCATATATTGTTTGCTCAGCTTCCTAGCCTGCCTAGGCTGACGGCACTGGAACTTGCGATGTAAAGAGCTCAGTTTCAGTCAATTAACAAATTGAAAAAATTGCGCAAGATGATCCCCTTTCAAGAACAATCTTAATTCAATAAATAAATTGGGAAGTGCTTCATTAAACTCTTTCTATATATGTAAACGAGATAGGGACGGATAATTGTCAAATTGATGCTGACTGCAAGCAAGCTAGAGTTTAGTAACTCCTGCCTCAGTCTACCTCTCCCTACATACCAAGCAATCATCTCTCTGCTCTGTTCAACGCAATAACACAAATAAATAAATTCGAAAATTTGCGCCAATTAGCAACACCAGTTAGCTCGCTTTTAATATTTGCACTTCAATTTTGGTTTGCTCATTACTATAACAGTTTTATTCTTATGAGTTAATTCCCTTTTCGTATTTTTTTATGTTTGACTTCCTCTTAAATATCCCTCTGAGAATTTCTTTCTGTTAGGTACTGATCTGCGAAAAATTGTGTGTTCATCCCAATACGATGAAAAGACGAAAATAACCTTTCTTCCAGATTCAGAAAAGCTTCCATATTATTATATCATCAGTCGTGAATATTATACCAACAAAACATGTAATTGCATCAATACATAAATGCACAGTTCTACTAGTAAACACGGATAATATACCAATTGTTCCCGCTTTCCTACCAAATCGAATTTTTTAGTATTATACCAATTGTTACCAAATTCGATTTTCTAGGATGATACTCTGGAAACCACATTTTCCCACTATTATATCAACAAATAAGGATATTATAATTTTATCATACGAAGTGGTTTTGGCACATTATACTGCGAGGGAGGGTTATTATACCAACAACACGGTAAATTACACCAAAAAATATTCAAAAAATTATACCAATAAACTCGATTATTATACGAATAAACTCAATTATTGTATTATTATTTTTTCATCCGATTTCTTACTATTATGCCAACAAAAGCCGATATTATACTAAATATGTCGGATTGTTCTCGACGTACACTACATAGCGTTGTACCAACAACCTGTTTATCATACCAGGAAATATTGATCAAATTACCAACAAATATTGCGATTAGACCAACAGTTTTGGTTATTAGACCAATAAATATTGAACTAATGGTTTAGGATTATTATACCAATTATACTAATAAAAATACTTATCATACTAACACACACTGATATATACCAACAAATGACCTATTTATATTAACGTCAGTATTTATCATTACTATTAGAGTGTGTTTGGTTGACGGTGTTACGGGGGATTAGGAGGGTTAAGATTAAATAAAATGGTGTTGGTTAGATGATTTATTTTAAGGGGAAGTTTAGTTAATACCCTCCTAATATCCCCTATAGGCCTTGTTTGGTTGGTCGGTTTATATTTAGGAGGGTTTAAATTAGTAAGGTTTATATAAAACTAAGTAGTGGATATAAAATAAAATGTGTGTTTGGTTAATGAGTTTAAATAAACCAATGAACCAAACACTTCAATATGGTATACATAAAGTTTCAAAATGTCTAAATCTATGAACCAAACAAGGCCATGTATTATTTAAAGGAACTATCACCCATCCCTTCACCTAATCTCATCCTTTTTGGACAACATTATTCATTTATTTTAAAATTTATTTATTTATTTTATTCCTTTTTCTAAAAAAAATATTGTCTCCCCCTACCCCCCTCCTCTCTCTCTCTCTCTCTCTCTCTCTCTCTCTCTCTCTCTCTTCTTCCCCCTCTCTCTCCGCTTATTCTTTCTCTCTTCTCTTCCCTTCTCTTTCCTTTTCTCCTCTCTCTCCTCATACCGTATTTTAATTGAATGGGTAAAATTGTAATTTTGTTTATTTAAACCTAATAACATCTAAACCTATCTACCAAATATGTTGGACATCATTACTCAATCTCATCAACCGAACATCCAAAAAAAACTCATACCCCTCATTATATAAACTCAACTTAAACTAACATCATCTAAATTCATCCCTCCAACCAAACGAACTCTTAGAGTGTGCTTGGTTGGGGGTATTAGGGGGGATTAGGGGGATTTGGATTAATTAAGGTGGTGTTTGGTTGGAGAGTTTATTTAAAGGGAATGTTTAGTTAATACCCCTCTAATACCCCTAAATGGTATTAATTAAAGGAGGATTCATCCCTCCCTTTATCTAATCCCATCTAATATTTATTCCTTTTCCTTTTTTTTTTTAAAATAAAAATTACGCCTCTCTCTTCTCTCTCTCGTCTCTCTCCCTCTTCCCCCCTCTCTCGTGTCACACTCTTTCTCTCTCTTCTCTCTTCTCTCTCCTCTCTATCTCTCTCCCTCTCCTCTCTATCTTTGTCTATCTCCTTCCTCTTTCAACATTTAAAAAAAAAATATATAAATTGTATTTTTTAATTAAAAAAAGGTTAACATTGTAATTGTATTTATTTAAATCCAATACCATCTAAACCTATCTACCAAACATATCAGACATCATTATTTAATCTCATCAACCAAACACAAAAAAAAAAAAACTCATACCCTCCATTATATAAACCCAACTTAAACTAATACCATCTAAACTCATCCCTCCAACCAAACAGACTCTTAGGGAATGTAATGTTCGAAATTATACTAATTTGTTCAAAGAATCATACCATTATTTTTATTTATTCTACAAATAAAGTCAATTATAATTTTATAATTCCTGACTGTTATTCAATAAGACTTGTTATTATAGAAACAACATTAACTGTTATATCAACGAAGGCTGAACAATTTTATGTTTATTATACCAACAAAGGTTCTAATTATACCAATAGAAGTAATTATCATGCCAACAAATACTTTTAAAAAACATTGTGCAGCTCGAAAATTTCTAATATACCAACAAATTAGAAATTAAGTCAACTTGTTCAAACAATCATAATATTATTTTTATTTATACTAACAACAAAATCAATTAGAATTTTATAATTTATGACTGTTATAATTCCCTAATGTTTTACCAATAAGACATGTTATTATACCAACAACATTGACTATTATACTAACAACGTAGGATCATTTTGCAAACTGACAATTTTATGTATACCAACTTATCGTAATTTACGTAGAATATTATCCGATTGAATACCAACTCGAAAATATCGTAAGTTATTGTTAGAATCCGTTTATTAAAGTTAAACGTTATATAAGCATCATCACAAGCATAAGGGATTTTTACATTTTTGGTCCTCAATGTTTGGCCTATGGGCGTTTTTGGTCTCCGTTTTCCCGACTTACAGTTTTAGTCCCCAATGTTACCAATTTTGGGCGTTTTTGATCCACTGATTAACTTAATCATATGTTTGGAGGGAATTTAACACGTCACGTGCACCTGATTTCACTCTTTCGAACTTAAAACATTCCATTTTTATATTACAACACAAAAAAGGTGCTCACGTCGACTTAAACGCTTAGAACATCCCGTTGTTATAATTGAATCGTTAGTTCGAATTTATGCCCTAACTCTCCCCCAAGGCTTTGATTCCATGTTGAAGAAGATGATTTCTGAGCATGTAAGTCGATTAAAATGAAATCAAGTGCGTGTAATGTGTTAAATTCCTTCCAAACATATGATTAAGTTAACCGGAGGACCAAAAAGTGCCCAAATCAATAACATTGGAGACTGAAATTGTAACTCGGGAAATTGGGGGGACCAAAAATGCCCATAGGCCAAACATTGGGGACCAAAAATATAAAAATCCCCAAGCATAATAACACAAGCATCACATTGGTATAATAGCATTTAAGTTAAAAATGTTGTATAATAATTGGTATAACAACATAAGCATCATATTAGACATACAATAAAAGTTGTAATAACACCCAACAGGGTTCTTGCTAGCCATTAGTTTATTTTTTATGCGTAGTTCCTTGAGAGTTTTTTGTTTGGTTGCATGTGAACCCATGTGGTTATATGAATTTTTGATATACTTATATGTCTTTCTTTCTGTGCCTTCTCTATTGAGCTTTGACAGAGAAGGTTGTATACATTTGTGTGTGTGCATTCGATGCCTATAACAGTTTGTCTAAAAGCTTTGTCTTCTTCTTCTGATGACCGACTAAAGTGATACCCTTAACAACATCACTTGATTTTCTTGCCAACAGATAGATGATGGCTCCTGAGGATGCAATGCCCCTCAAGGAATGATTCTGCAGTTGATGCTCCTAAGATTTCGAGAGCTTCTGCAGAGGCCATTACGTCAGCATTTTATGAAGAGTTTTGGAGACTTTTTTTACCAGGTAGGCTAGAGTACAAATCAATATATATATATATATATATATATATATATATAATGGAACGCTTTGCTACGGTAAATCTAAAGATGTGAAATGCTTCCTTTAATATCTCTGTCTTTCTTTTTGTCGGCACTTCGTTTTCGAGTTATTTTATGTGTGTGAACTTTTGCTCGAGCATTTCTTGCGCTTGTTTTGTGTACAGTGAGTACTAGGGAGGAGATTCTTATTCAAGCCTTGGTCAAATAGCCTCTTTCCTTTACATCCAATGTAATCATAATTAGGAACATTTTTTAGTAACTAAAAATATGGAAACAGCTAACTATAGCTTTGTTTTCCTGAACAAACACAAGTTGAGAAATGGCTTCATGCGCTAATACTCACATGAGCAAATATTTAACCTTTTTACAGAATTTAACTCTAGGGTTACTGTCAATTTGACTTTCCTCGTTGATTATTTACTCGTCAGGAACAGTACCACTGAGACACAATCCCAAGTTATGTCTCGCAAACTCTCTTGATTCGTCCTCAATGGCGGTGGAGAAGAGGTATATCTATCTATATATTTGTGTTATATATATAATTGATTGATTCATAGTTTGGATAATGGTGTATCGTAATTTGAGCATATGTTTTCTCGTATAATTCTAGTTGATCATAACGTGACAATTACGATAGGTTCTTAAGAGGGCCAGCTTCAGCCGAAGCCACATGAGAGGTATGTTGGAAATTGGCTATAGGCTTAAATGAGTTTTAGACCCAATAAATAAGAGCTTAACGGATTTTAATTAAATCAAGAAGCCGTTGTTTGTCGAAACCCGAAATTGATGAAAGATTCAAATTCTACGTTTTGAGAGGAATTTATCGAATATTAATTGGCTCACCGATGTCGGGTGAATGAGAAATTAATTTTTGAAGTTGGCCCAATAAAGAGATGAAATATAATTAATATATATAAAGGGACTTGTTGTTCCACATTGGAAAGTTCATCATCTTTTCACTTATCTATAAGGAATCTCCCTACATGGGCTATTCAAAAGGCTTGCTCAGGTGTTTGGTGGGTTATGAGTTTGTGGGCTTGTGTGGGGGGTTTGGACCCAATTATAGCCCAAGTGTGAGGCGGTGCCCCGCACCGCCGAGCCCGAGCCCGCGCCCGAAATCGGGACCGGGACCCGGCCCGAGGCCGACACCAACCTGAGTTGTGCCAAGTGCGCAATGGGTGTTTTGAGGCGCACTTTGCACTTAACAGACGCATCGGAGCGAGGAGCTTTGAGGAGCCCTTAACTTTATGCTCCGGTGAACGGCAACGGCAATGTCACCGGTGACGTGGCGGTCCCGATGACGTGGCAAGTGATGCTGACGTGTCAGAGGACACGTGTACAAATGAAGCTGACGTGGACGGCGATGACGTGTGCGGACCCGTTGGGTCGCGATGGTTCGTGAGGCGGTTCGGACCGAACCACTGGGTCAAGAAGTGACTGTTGACGATTGGCAGATTGGCCCCCAGTCAAAGTTCCAGAAACGGTAAAAAACAATCCAACAGTTGCAACGGTTCGCGAATTGACCCCAGAAAGTTTCGCCAGCAATAAATAGGCCCCTACAGAATTGGAAAAATCATTCAATCGACCCCCAACATTCTAGAGTTAGTGCATACACAGTCCTAAGTAAAATAAAAGCAAGAAAGACTCGAGTCTTTGAGTAGATTCGCTGATAATTTTGTATCGTTGTGCAACGTGCAAAATTCTGAAGTCGTTGTATCTTCGGGAGGAATTACGATAATCCGGGGCACTGAAATACGGGGCAATAATGTCTTACAGACAGCGTACGTAGTACGTGCCTCGACTTCGACTCTAAGAAAATTTATGTTCGAGTTTCCGCAGCCACCGACCAGGCTCAATACACTGGAACCAACAATCGTAAGACGTTATTCTATCTGATCGATGGCAAATATTCCAGTTGCACAACCGCTGCCCGTAACAACCGGCATCAGCCATGCCAAGAGACCGACGAAGTTTAACGGGACCGAGTTCAAGCGTTGGCAGCAGAAAATGTTGTTCTACCTGATGACCCTGAACATAGTCCGTTTCGTGAAGGAGCTCCCACCGAAGGTGACGGAACCCGCACCTAACGAGGCGGATGATGAGGCTCCCGAAGTGAGCGAGCGGTACGAGCACGAGAAGGATGTGTTAGACGCATGGAAGCATAACAACTTCATGTGTCGTAACTACATCCTGAATGCTCTCGCGACTCCCTATACAATGTCTATGTAGTGGCTACGACTCCGAAAGAGTTGTGGGACTCGTTTTGGCCGGTTCTTGGACTATAAGATGACGGACTCCAAACCAGTTTTGGCTCAAGTGCGAGATCTGCATTTGATCATCCACGATATACACGCAGAGAACATGCAGATCAGCGAAACCTTCCAGGTAGTTGCTATTATCGAGAAGCTACCGCCCATGTGGAAGGATTTCAAGAACTACCTCAAGCACAAGCGCAAAGAAATGAGGTTTAAGCACCTGATTGTGAGGCTTCGGATTGAAGATAACCGAAAGATCGATGCCAAGAACAAGAGGACTAACATGGAGGTACGAGTGAACTTGGCCGAGTCAGGCATTGGCAAGAAAGGCAAGAGGGCGAATACGTCACAGAACCAGCAGAAGTCGAACTCTAACAAGATACGAGAGAACTGCTACAACTGTGACTCGGGCACATGGCTAAAGCCTGCCGAGAGAAAAAGAGGGTAAAAAAGAAGCAGGCTCACCTGTCCGAGGCAAAGCTGGCCTTAGATCTGTCGGCGATAGACCTCGCCGCGGTCGTGTACGAAGCTAATGTCGTAGAGAACCCCAGGTCGTGGTACATCAACACCAGAGCAACGCGCCATATCTGCTCCGACAAAGAGATGTTCTCCGAGTACATCCCGATTTCCGGAAGAACGCTATATATGGGGAACGCGGCGACTTCACCAATTTTCGGATTGGGAAGGTTGGTCCTCAAAATGACCTCAGGCAAAGAGCTGACGCTAGTGGATGTGTTGCATGTCCCGGACATCCGCAAGAATCTAGTCTCCGGCTCCCTGCTGAGCAAAGCCGGATTTAGACAATTGTTTGAGGTCGACAAATATGTACTGTCCAATAATGGTCATTTCATAGGCAAGGGCTAATTTGAAAAAGGGCTCTTTAAATTAAGTGTTAATGCCTGTAAAACGCGAGATTAAGCTCGCTATTAATAAAGCAAGTTCTTCGTACTTGAGTATTCTCGTTTGTGGCATTACAGATTGAGACTTATTGGTTCAAACAAATTTAAAAAGTTAATAAGTTTAAACATGCTTCCGCAAATGGAAATAGACTCACAAAAATGTGAGGTCTGCGTTGAGGCAAAGATGGTCAAGGCACCATTCTCCTCCATGGAGAGAAGTGGTTCACTTCTAGAACTGATCCATACCGATATATGCGATCTGACGTTCGTGCAGACTAGAGGTGGGAAAAAATATTTTATTACTTTTATTGACGACTGCACAAGATTCTGTTACGTATATCTTCTAAGTGACAAAGACGAAGCTCTTGAGGTCTTTAAGAGATATAAGAGTGAAGTTGAGAATCAACTCGACTCGAAAATAAAAATAATTCAAAGTGAGAGAGGAGGAGAATACGTGGCACCGTTCGAAGAATTCTACCAAGTACATGACATTATTCATCAGACTATTGCGCCGTATTCACCTCAATCAGACGCGTTGCAGAACGCAAAAATAGATCTCTAAAGGAGATGATGATGCGATGTTGATCAATTCGGGGCTACCCCAGAACTTGTGGGGGGAAGCAATTCTCACGGCAAACCGCATTCTAAACATGTTGCCACACAAAAAGTGGGACCAAACTCCATACGAGTTATGGAAAGATAGAAAGCCGACCTACGATTACCTTAAAGTGTAGGGTGCCTAGCAAAGGTCGAAATACTTAAACCGAAGCAGGTTAAGATAGGACCCAAGACTATTGATTTCATTTTCATCGGATATGCTAATAACAGTAGTGCATATGTATTGCTTGCTCAGCTTGCTAGCCTGCGTAGGCTGACTGCACTGAGACAATTGCGAGATCAGTCTCACATACTCTCTTGATTCGTTCCTAATGGCGGTGAAGGAGATGTATATTTATCCATATATATATATATACATAACAGATTTTTATTCATAATTTGGATAATGGTGCAACGAAATTTGAGCGTATTTTTGTTACCCAATAACTCTTACTGATTATGATATGCTAATTATGACAAGTACATGTTAAAGGCTACCAAAATAGACACCTAAATACCTCGCGCAAAAGGGAAGGTAAACCAAGAACCTTAGCATTCGCTCAATCTCATGGAAACTTCACCATGTATTGCTTGCTCAGCTTGCCAACCTGCGTAGGCTGACAAAACTGAGACAATCCTTAGATCGGTCTCGCATACTCTCTTGATTCGTCCTGAATGGCGGTGGAGGAAAGGTATATTTATCCATATATATATATATAATTTGTTTTGATTCATGATTTGGATAATGGTGCAACGAAAGTTGAGTGTACTCTTGTTATCCTAATAATTCTTGCTGAATACGATGCGCTAATTTTGACATGTACATGTTAAAAGAGCCTCCGAAATAATCGCCTAAATAACCCGAACCAAAGGGAAGGTAAACCACGAATTTAGCATTCGCTCAATCTAATGGCAACATTCTCCATGTATTGCTTGAAGCCAGCATGCGTAGGATGACAATACTGAGACAATCCCGAGATGTTCTCGCATACACTCTTGATTCGTCCTGAATGGCGGTGGAAAAGATATATATATATATATATATATATATATAACTTATTTTGATTTTTGCTTTGGATAATGGTGCAACAAAATTTGAGCGTATTTTTGTCCCCCTACAATTCTGGCTGATTATGATGCGCTAATTATGAAAGATACATGTTAAAAGAGTCACTAAAATAGACACATAAAAACCCCGTGCCAAACGGATGGTAAACCACGAACCCTAACATTCACGCAATCTCAAGGAAATGTTTTCCATGTATTGCTTGCTTAGCTTGCTGGCCTGCGTAGGCTGACTGCACTGAGACAAACCCGATATCAGTCTCGCATACTCTCTTGATTCGTTCCTAATGGCGGTGAAAGAGAGGTATATTTATCCATATATATATATATATATATACATAACAGATATTTATTCGTAATTTGGATAATGGTGCAACAAATATTGAGCATATTTTTGTTACCCTATAATTCTTGCTGATTATGATGCGCTAATTATGATAGGTATATGTTAAAGCCACAAAAATAAGCATCTAAATACCTCGCGCAAAAGGGAAGGTAAAGCACGAACTTAGCATTTGCTCAATCTCATGGAAATAATCACCATGTATTGTTTGCTCAGCTTGGCAACCTGCGTAGGCTGAAAAAACTGAGACAATCCCGAGATCGGTCTTGCATAATCTCTTGATTCATCCCTAATGGCGGTCGAGGAGAGGTATATTTATCCATATATATATTACTGATTTTTATTCATAATTTAGTTAATGATGCAACGGAATTTGAGCATATTTTTGTTACCCTATAATTCTGGCTGATTATGGCGCTAATTATGACAGGTACATGTTAAAAGCCACCAAAATAGATACATAAATACCTCGAGCTAAATGGAAGGTAAACCACGAACCTTAGCATTCACTCAATCGGATTGGAACATTCTCCATGTATTTCTTGCTCAGCTTGCCAGCCTACGTAGACTGACATCACTGAGACAATCCCGAGATCGGTCTCGCATACTCTCTTGATTTGTCATGAATGGCGGTGTAGGAGAGGTATATTTATCCATATATATATATATATATATTTAATTTTGATTCATGATTTGGATAATGGTGCAACGAAATTTGATCGTACTTTTGTTATCCTATAATTCTTGTTGATTACGATTCGCTAATTATGACAGATACATGTTAAAAGAGTCACTAAAATAGACACATAAAAACCCCGTGCCAAACGAATGGTAAACCACGAACCCTAACATTTACTCAATCTCATGGCAATGTTTTCCATGATTGCTTGCTTAGCTTGGTGGCCTGCATAGGCTGACTGCACCGAGACAAACCTGATATCAGTCTCGCATACTCTCTTGATTCGTTCCTAATGGCGGTGAAAGAGAGGTATATTTATCCATATATATATATATATATATATATATATATATATTTAATTTTGATTCATGATTTGGATAATGGTGCAACGAAATTTGAGCGTACTCTTGTTATCTTATAATTATGGTTCGATGCGCTAATTATGACAGATACATGTTAAAAGAGCCACTAAAATAGACACCTAAAAACCCCGTGCCAAACGGATGGTAAACCACGAACCCTAACATTCGCTCAATCTCATGGCAACGTTTTCCATGTATTGCTTGCTCAGCTTGCTGGCCTGCGTAGGCTGACTGCACTGAGACAAACCCGATATCAGTCTCGCATACTCTCTCGATTCGTTCCTAATGGCGGTGAAGGAGAGGTATATTTATCCATATATATATATATATATATATATATATATATATATATATATATATATATATAACAGATATTTATTCTATGGTGCAACGAAATTTGAGCGTATTTTTGTTACCCTATAATTCTTGCTGATTATGATCGTTAATTATGACAGGTACATGTTAAAGCCAAAAAAATATGCACCTAAATACCTCGCACAAAAGGGAAGGTAAAGCACGAACCTTAGCATTTGCTCAATCTCATGGAAATATTCACCATGTATTGCTTGCTCAGCTTGGCATCCTGAGTAGGCTGACGAGACAATCTCGAGATCGGTCTTGCATACTCTCTTGATTCGTCCCTAATGGCGGTTGAGGAGAGGTATATTTATCCATATATATATTACTGCTTTTTATTCATAATTTAGTTAATGCTGCAAATGAATTTGAGCATATTTTTGTTACCCTATAATTCTGGCTGATTATGATGCGCTAATTATGACAGGTACATGTTAAAAGCCACCAAAATGGACACATAAATACCTCGAGCTAAATGGAAGGTAAACCGCAAACCTTAGCATTCACTCAATCTCATGGGAACATTCTCCATGTATTTCTTGCTCAGCTTGCCAGCATGCGTAGACTGACATCACTGACATATATATATATATATATATACATTTGATTTTGATTCATGATTTGGATAATGGTGCAACGAAATTTGAGCGTAATCTTGTTATCCTATAATTCTGGTTGATTACGATGCGCTAATTATGACATGTATATGTTAAAAGAGCCTCCAAAATAATCACCTAAATAACCCGAGCCAAAGGGAAGGTAAACCACGAACCTTAGTATTCGCTCAATCTAATGGCAACATTATCCATGTATTGCTTGCTCAGCTTGCCAGCATGCGTAGGATGCCACTACTGAGACAATCCCGAGATTGGTCTCGCATACACTCTTGATTCTTCCTTAATGGCAGTGGAGACGAGGTATATTTATTTATATATATATAATTGATTCATGCTTTGGATAATCTTGCAACGAAATTTGTGCGTATTTGTGTTCCCCTATAATTATGGCTAATTATGATGCGCTAATTATGACGTGTACATGTTATAAAAGCCACCAAAATCGACACCTAGAAATCCCGTGCCAAACGGATGGTAAACCACAAACCTTAGCATTCACTCAATCTCATGACAACGTTTTCCATGTACTGCTTGTCAGCTTGGTAACCTTCGTACGTTGACTGCACTGAGACAATTCCGTGAACAGTCTCGCATACTCTCTTGATTCGTTCCTAATGGCGATGAACGAGAGGTATATTTATCCATATATATACATAACTAATTTTATTCATTATTTGGATAATGGTGGAACGAAATTTGAGCATATTTTTGTTACCCTATATATCTTGCTGATTATGATGCGCTAATTATGACAGGTACATGTTAAAAGCCACAAAAATAGACACCTAAATACCTCGACCAAAAGGAAAGGTAACCCACGAACCTTAGCATTCGCTCAATCTAATGGCAACATTCTCCATGTCTTGCTTGCTCATCATGTCAGCCTGCGTAGGCTGATAAAACTGAGATAATTCCGAGATCGGTCTCGAATAGTCTCCTGATTCATTCTGAATGGCGGTGGAGAAGAGGTATATATATATATATAACTGGTTTTTATTTTTGAGTTGGATAACGGGGCAATAAAACTTTAGCGTATTTTTTTTGCCATATAATTCTTGCTAATTATGATGCGACAATTATGACAGGTACATTTTAAAAGAGCCACTAAAATAGACACCTAAAACCCCATGCCAAACGGGTGGTACACTACAAACCCTAACATTCGCTCTTGCAACATTTTCCATGTATTGCTTGGTCAGCTTGCCGGCCTGCGTAGGCTGACTGCACTTAGACAATCCCGATATCAGTCTCGCATACTCTCTTGATTCGTTTCTAATGGCGGTGAAGGAGATGTATATTTATCCACATATATATACATAACAAATATTTACTCATAATTTTTTTGTTACCCTATAATTCCTGCTGATTATGATGCGCTAATTATGACAGGTACATGTCAAAAGCCACCAAAATAGACACCTAAATACCTTGCGCAAAAGGGAAGGTAAAGCACGAACCTTAGGATTCGCTCAATCTCATGGAAACATTCACCATGTATTGCTTGCTCAGCTTGCCAACCTGCATAGGCTGACAAAACTGAGACAATCCCGAGATGGGTCTCGCATACTCTCTTGATTCGTCCCTAATGGCGGTGGATGAGAGGTATATTTATCCATATATATATTACTGATTTTTATTCATAATTTAGTTAACGGTGCAATGGAATTTGAGCATATTTTTGTTACCCTATAATTCTTGCTGATTATGATGCGCTAATTATGACATGTACATGTTAAAAGCCACCAAAATGGACACATAAATACCTCGAGCTAAATGGAAGGTAAACCGCAAACCTTAGCATTCACTCAATCTCATGGGAACATTCTCCATGTATTTCTTGCTCAGCTTGCCAGCATGCGTAGACTGACATCACTGACATATATATATATATATATATATATATATACATTTGATTTTGATTCATGATTTGGATAATGGTGCAACGAAATTTGAGCGTAATCTTGTTATCCTATAATTCTGGTTGATTACGATGCGCTAATTATGACATGTATATGTTAAAAGAGCCTCCAAAATAATCACCTAAATAACCCGAGCCAAAGGGAAGGTAAACCACGAACCTTAGTATTCGCTCAATCTAATGGCAACATTATCCATGTATTGCTTGCTCAGCTTGCCAGCATGCGTAGGATGCCACTACTGAGACAATCCCGAGATTGGTCTCGCATACACTCTTGATTCTTCCTTAATGGCAGTGGAGACGAGGTATATTTATTTATATATATATAATTGATTCATGCTTTGGATAATCTTGCAACGAAATTTGTGCGTATTTGTGTTCCCCTATAATTATGGCTAATTATGATGCGCTAATTATGACGTGTACATGTTATAAAAGCCACCAAAATCGACACCTAGAAATCCCGTGCCAAACGGATGGTAAACCACAAACCTTAGCATTCACTCAATCTCATGACAACGTTTTCCATGTACTGCTTGTCAGCTTGGTAACCTTCGTACGTTGACTGCACTGAGACAATTCCGTGAACAGTCTCGCATACTCTCTTGATTCGTTCCTAATGGCGATGAACGAGAGGTATATTTATCCATATATATACATAACTAATTTTATTCATTATTTGGATAATGGTGGAACGAAATTTGAGCATATTTTTGTTACCCTATATATCTTGCTGATTATGATGCGCTAATTATGACAGGTACATGTTAAAAGCCACAAAAATAGACACCTAAATACCTCGACCAAAAGGAAAGGTAACCCACGAACCTTAGCATTCGCTCAATCTAATGGCAACATTCTCCATGTCTTGCTTGCTCATCATGTCAGCCTGCGTAGGCTGATAAAACTGAGATAATTCCGAGATCGGTCTCGAATAGTCTCCTGATTCGTTCTGAATGGCGGTGGAGAAGAGGTATATATATATATATATATATATATATATATATATAACTGGTTTTTATTTTTGAGTTGGATAACGGGGCAATAAAACTTTAGCGTATTTTTTTTGCCATATAATTCTTGCTAATTATGATGCGACAATTATGACAGGTACATTTTAAAAGAGCCACTAAAATAGACACCTAAAACCCCATGCCAAACGGGTGGTACACTACAAACCCTAACATTCGCTCTTGCAACATTTTCCATGTATTGCTTGGTCAGCTTGCCGGCCTGCGTAGGCTGACTGCACTTAGACAATCCCGATATCAGTCTCGCATACTCTCTTGATTCGTTTCTAATGGCGGTGAAGGAGATGTATATTTATCCACATATATATACATAACAAATATTTACTCATAATTTTTTGTTACCCTATAATTCCTGCTGATTATGATGCGCTAATTATGACAGGTACATGTCAAAAGCCACCAAAATAGACACCTAAATACCTTGCGCAAAAGGGAAGGTAAAGCACGAACCTTAGGATTCGCTCAATCTCATGGAAACATTCACCATGTATTGCTTGCTCAGCTTGCCAACCTGCATAGGCTGACAAAACTGAGACAATCCCGAGATGGGTCTCGCATACTCTCTTGATTCGTCCCTAATGGCGGTGGATGAGAGGTATATTTATCCATATATATTACTGATTTTTATTCATAATTTAGTTAACGGTGCAATGGAATTTGAGCATATTTTTGTTACCCTATAATTCTTGCTGATTATGATGCGCTAATTATGACATGTACATGTTAAAAGCCACCAAAATGGACACATAAATACCTCGAGCTAAATGGAAGGTAAACCGCAAACCTTAGCATTCACTCAATCTCATGGGAACATTCTCCATGTATTTCTTGCTCAGCTTGCCAGCATGCGTAGACTGACATCACTGACATATATATATATATATATATATATACATTTGATTTTGATTCATGATTTGGATAATGGTGCAACGAAATTTGAGCGTAATCTTGTTATCCTATAATTCTGGTTGATTACGATGCGCTAATTATGACATGTATATGTTAAAAGAGCCTCCAAAATAATCACCTAAATAACCCGAGCCAAAGGGAAGGTAAACCACGAACCTTAGTATTCGCTCAATCTAATGGCAACATTATCCATGTATTGCTTGCTCAGCTTGCCAGCATGCGTAGGATGCCACTACTGAGACAATCCCGAGATTGGTCTCGCATACACTCTTGATTCTTCCTTAATGGCAGTGGAGACGAGGTATATTTATTTATATATATAATTGATTCATGCTTTGGATAATCTTGCAACGAAATTTGTGCGTATTTGTGTTCCCCTATAATTATGGCTAATTATGATGCGCTAATTATGACGTGTACATGTTATAAAAGCCACCAAAATCGACACCTAGAAATCCCGTGCCAAACGGATGGTAAACCACAAACCTTAGCATTCACTCAATCTCATGACAACGTTTTCCATGTACTGCTTGTCAGCTTGGTAACCTTCGTACGTTGACTGCACTGAGACAATTCCGTGAACAGTCTCGCATACTCTCTTGATTCGTTCCTAATGGCGATGAACGAGAGGTATATTTATCCATATATATACATAACTAATTTTATTCATTATTTGGATAATGGTGGAACGAAATTTGAGCATATTTTTGTTACCCTATATATCTTGCTGATTATGATGCGCTAATTATGACAGGTACATGTTAAAAGCCACAAAAATAGACACCTAAATACCTCGACCAAAAGGAAAGGTAACCCACGAACCTTAGCATTCGCTCAATCTAATGGCAACATTCTCCATGTCTTGCTTGCTCATCATGTCAGCCTGCGTAGGCTGATAAAACTGAGATAATTCCGAGATCGGTCTCGAATAGTCTCCTGATTCGTTCTGAATGGCGGTGGAGAAGAGGTATATATATATATATATATATATATATATATATATATATATATAACTGGTTTTTATTTTTGAGTTGGATAACGGGGCAATAAAACTTTAGCGTATTTTTTTTGCCATATAATTCTTGCTAATTATGATGCGACAATTATGACAGGTACATTTTAAAAGAGCCACTAAAATAGACACCTAAAACCCCATGCCAAACGGGTGGTACACTACAAACCCTAACATTCGCTCTTGCAACATTTTCCATGTATTGCTTGGTCAGCTTGCCGGCCTGCGTAGGCTGACTGCACTTAGACAATCCCGATATCAGTCTCGCATACTCTCTTGATTCGTTTCTAATGGCGGTGAAGGAGATGTATATTTATCCACATATATACATAACAAATATTTACTCATAATTTTTTGTTACCCTATAATTCCTGCTGATTATGATGCGCTAATTATGACAGGTACATGTCAAAAGCCACCAAAATAGACACCTAAATACCTTGCGCAAAAGGGAAGGTAAAGCACGAACCTTAGGATTCGCTCAATCTCATGGAAACATTCACCATGTATTGCTTGCTCAGCTTGCCAACCTGCATAGGCTGACAAAACTGAGACAATCCCGAGATGGGTCTCGCATACTCTCTTGATTCGTCCCTAATGGCGGTGGATGAGAGGTATATTTATCCATATATATATTACTGATTTTTATTCATAATTTAGTTAACGGTGCAATGGAATTTGAGCATATTTTTGTTACCCTATAATTCTTGCTGATTATGATGCGCTAATTATGACATGTACATGTTAAAAGCCACCAAAATAGACACATAAATACCTCGAGCTAAATGGAAGGTAAACCACGAACCTTAGCATTCATTCAATCTCATGGGAACATTCTTCATGTATTGCTTGCTCAGCTTCTAGCATGCATAGGCTGACAGCACTGAGATAATCTTGAGATTGGTGTCGCATACTCTCTTGATTCGTCCTGAATGACGGTGGATAAGAGGTATATTTATTCTTATATATATATATAATTGAATTTGATTCATGATTAGGATAATGGTGCAACGAAATTTGTGCGTATTTGTGTACCCCTATAATTCTTGCTGATTATAATGCGCTAAATATGACATGTACATGTTAAAAAGCCACCAAAGTAGACACCTAAATACCTCGAGAAAAAGGGAAGGTAAACCACAAACCTTAGCATTCGCTTAATCTAATGGCAACATTCTCCATGTATTGCTTGCTCAACATGTCAGTCTGCGTAGGCTGAGACTACTGAGATAATCCCGAGATTGGTCTCGCATAGTCTCTTGATTCGTTCTGAATAAGAGGTATATTTATTTATATATATGTATATATATATATAACTGATTTTAATTTTGATTTGGATAATGGTGCAACGAAATTTGAGCGTATTTTTGTTCCCCTATAATTCTTGCTGATTATGATGCGCTAATTATGACTGGTACATGTTGAAAGAGGCACCAAAATAGACACCTAAAAACCCAGTGTAAACAGATGGTAAACCACAAACCTTAGCATTCACTCAATCTCATGACAACGTTTTCTATGTATTGCATGCTCAGCTTGCTAGCCTGCGTAGGCTGACTGCACTGAGACAATCGGGAGATCAGTGTCGCATACTGTCTTGATTCATTCCTAATGGCAGTGAAGGAGAGTTATATTTATCCATATATATATATATATATATATATATATATATACATAACTGATTTTTATTCATAATTTGGATAATGGCGCAACGAAATTTGAACGTATTTTTGTTACGCTATAACTTTCGCTGATTATGATGCGCTAATTATGACAGGTACATGTTAAAAGCCACCAAAATAGACACCTAAATACCTCGAGCAAAAGGAAAGGTAAACCACGAACCTTAGCATTCACTCAATCTCATGGAAATATTGGCCATGTATTACTTGCTCAGCTTGCCAACCTGCGCAGGCAGACAACACTAATACAATCCAGAGATCGATCTCGCATACTATTTTGATTTGTCCTGAATGACGGTAGGGAAGAGGTATAGTTATCCATATATATAATTGATTTTGATTCATGATTTGAATAATGGTGCAACGAAATTTGAGCGTACTCTTGTAATCCTATAATTCTGGCTGATTATGATGCGCTAATTATGACATGTACATCTTAAAAGAGCCTCCAAAATAATCACCTAAATAACCCGAGCCAACGGGAAGGTAAACCACGAACATTAGCATTCGCTCAATCTCATGAAAACATTCTCCATGTATTTCTTGCTCAGCTAGCAAGCCTGCGTAGAATGACAGCAATTAGACAGTCGATCTCGCATACTCTCTTGATTCGTCCTTAATGGTGGTGGAGGAGACGTATATTTATCCATATATATATAATAGATTTTGATTCATGATTTGGATAATGGTGCAACGAAATTTGAGCGTACTTTTGTTACCCTATAATTCTAGCTAATTATGATGCGCTAATTATGACAGGTAAATGTTAAAAGAGTCACTAAAATAGACACCTAAATAACCCGAGCCATAGGGAAGGTAAACCAAGAACCTTAGCATTCGCTCAATCTCATGGAAACATTCTCCATGTATTGCTTGCTCAGCTTTCCAGTCTGCATAGGCTGACATCACTGAGACAATCCCGAGATCGGTCTCGCATACTCTTGATTTGCCAGAATGACAGTGGAGAAGATGTATATTTATTCACATATATATATATATATATATATATAATTTATTTTGATTCATGATTTGGATAATGGTGCAGTGAAACTTGTGCGTATTTGTGTTCCCCTATAATTTTGGCTGATTATAATGCGCTAATTATGACGGGTACATGTTAAAAGAGCCACCAAAATAGACATCTAAAAAACCCGTGCCAAACGGATGAGAAACCAAGAACCTTAGCATTTGCTCAATCTCATGGCAACATTCTTCATGTATTGCTTGCTCAGCTTGGTAACTTGCGTAGGCTGACTGCACTGAGACGATCCCGAGATCAGTCTCGCATACTCTCTTGATTTGTTCCTAATGGTGGTGGAGGAGAGGTATATTTATCCATATATGTACATAACTGATTTTTATTCATAATTTGGATAATGGTCCAACGAAATTTGAGCGTATTTTTGTCACCCTATAATTCTGGCTGATTATGATGCGCTGATTATGACAGGTACATGTTAAAGGCCACCAAAATAGACACCTAAATACCTCGAGCAAAACGGGAAAGTAAACCACGAACCTTAGCAGCCGCTCAATCTCATGAAACATTCGCCATGAATTGCATGCTCAGCTACTCTCTTGATTCGTTTCATGATTTCGATAATGGTGCAACGAAATTTGAGCGTATTATTGTTCTCTTATAATTCTTGATGATTATGATACGCTAATTATGACAAGTACATGTTAAATTTTGATTCATGATTTGGATAATGGTGCAGCGAAATTTGAACGTATTTTTATTCCCCTATAATTCTGGCTGATTATGATGCGCTAATTATGACATGTAGATGTTAAAAACTACCAAAATAGACACCTAATAACCCAAGCCAAAGGGAAGGTAAACCACGAACGTTAGCAATTGCTCAATCTCATGACAACACTCTCCATGTATTGCTTGCTAATCTTTGCAGCATGCATAGGCTGATAACACATATCCCGAGATCTGTCTCGCATACTCTTTTGATCCGTCATGAATGACAGTGTAGGAGAGGTATATTTATCCATATATATAACTGATTTTGATGATGATTTGGATATGCTGCAACGAAATTTGAGCGTATTTCTGTTCCCCTATAATTCTGGCTGATTATGATTTGCTAATTAAGATATGTTACATGTTAAAAGAGCCACGAGACACCTAAATAACCCAAGGGAAGGTAAACCATGAACCGCATTCGCTCAATCTGATCGCAACGTTCTCCATGTATTGCTTTCTCAACTTCCCGCTTGCGTAGGCTGACAGCATTGAGACAATCTCGATATCGGTTCCGCATACCCTCTTGATTCGTCCTGAATGGCGGTGGAGGATAGGTATATTTATTCATATATATATATATAATTGATTCTGATTCGTGATTTAGATAACTCTGCAGCGAAATTTGAACGTATTTTTGTTCACCTTTAATTTTGGCTGATTATGATGTGCTAATTATGACAAGTACATGTTAAAAGAGCCACAAAAATAGACACCTAAACAAATCGAGCCGAAGGAAGGTAAACCACGAACCTTAGCATTCGCTTAATCCCATGGCCACGTTCTCCATGTATTGTTTTCTCATCTTGCCAGCCTGCGTAGGGTGGCAACACTGAGACAATCCCGAGATCAGTTTCGCATACTCTCTTAATTCGTCCTGAATGGTGGTGGAGGAGAGGTGTATTTATCCATATATATAACTGATTTTGATGATGATTTGGATAATGCTACAATGAAATTTGAGCGTATTTTTGTTCCCCTATAACTCTGGCTGATTATGAGCGCTAATTATGACAGGTACATGTTAAAAGAGCCACCAAAGTAGACACCTAAATAACCCAAGGGAAGGTAAACCACGAACCTTAGCATTCACTCAATCTCATCGCAACGTTCTCCATGTATTGATTGCTCAACTTGCTAGTCTGCGTAGGCTGGCAGCACTCAGCAATCACGAGATCGGTCTCGCATACTATCTTGATTCGTCCTGAATGCCGGTGGAGGATAGATATATTTATCCATATATATATATATAACTGATTTGGATAATGGCGCAACGAAATTTGAATGTAGTTTTGTTACCTATAATTTATGATGATTATGGTGCGCTAATTATGACAGGTACTTGTTAAAAGCCGCCAAACTAGACGCCTAAATAACCCGAGCCAAATAGAAGGTAAAGAAGAACCTTAACATTCGCTCAATCTCATGGCAATGTTCTCCATGTATTGCTTGCTCAGCTTGCTACTCTGCGTATGCTTAAAGCACTGAGACAATCCTGAGATCGGTCTCGCGAACTCTCTTGATTCGTTCTAAAGGGCAGTGGAGTATAGTTATATTTCTAATTATATATATAATTCATTTTTATAACGGTGCAACAAATTTTGAGCGCATTTTTACTCCCCTATAATTCTGGCTGATTATGATGCGTTAACTATGACAGGTACATTTTAAAAGTGCCACGAAAGTAGACACCTAAATAACCCGAGCCAAAGGGAAGGTAAACAAGGAACCTTAGCATTTGCTTAATCACATTGCAACGTTCTCCATGTATTTCTTGCTCAGCTTGCCAGCCTGACTGCACTCAGACAATCCCGAGATCAGTCTCGCATACTCTCTTGTTCGTTATGAATGGCGGTGGAGGAGAGGTATATTTATCCATATAAATTTAACTGATGTTGATTTATGATTTGGATAATGGTGCAATGAAATTTGTGCGTATTTTTGTTACCCAATAATTCTGGCGGATTATGATGCGCTAATTATGACAGCTACTTGTTAAAAGCCACCAAAATAGACGCCCAAATAACCCGAGCCAAAGCGAAGGTAAACGAAGAACCTTAACATTCTCTCAATCTCATCACAACGTTCTCCATGTATGGCTTGCTCAGCTTGCAAGTCTGCGTAGGCTAACAACACTGAGACAATATCTAGATCGGTCTCGCACACTCTCTTGATTCGTCATGAATGGCGGTGGAAGAGATGTATGTTTATGCATGTATATATAACTGATTATTATTCATGATTTGGATAATGGTGCAACAAAATTTGAGCGTATTATTGTTCTTCTATAATTCTGCTGATTACGATGCGCTAACTATTACATGTACATGCTAAAAGAGCCACTAAAATAGTCACCTAAATAACCGTCTCAAAGAGAAGGTAAACTACGAACCTTAGCATTCTCTCAAATTTCATCGCAACATTCTCCATGTATTGCTTGCTCAACTTGCCAGCCTGCGTAGGCTGATTGTCGTGGAGGAGATGTATATCTATCCATATATATATGTAATTGATTTTGATTAATGATTTGGATAATTGTGCATAGACGTGTTAATCCGATTACGTTTACGGTTCTCGATTATGAACCACCAGTTTACGGTTAGTAAAAATCTTAAACCGTAACCGAAACGCGGTAACCACGGTTACGATTATGGTTTGAAACCTGCCGCGCCGGTTACGGTACCGATTTGGAACTGCCGGTTTACAGTTCTATTTTTTTTTAATATTATCCCTATGTTATAATCGAAACATATTAAACAAAATTGAATTGTAAAAAATTTTTCATTCCAACTTAGAAAGTTTAAGAAAAAAATACACCTTCAATATTTGAAAAAAAAAAGTAAATACACCTTGAATATTTAAAAAACTTATGGCTTATGGTAGTGTACGACGAATTAAAAAACATAAAACTTATGGCTTATGGTAGTTGTTGATTTTATTACCGTTGGAATTGAATTAAAAAACATAAAACATTACATATAATACTCAACTTTTGACCGGTGAAAAAATGCCAATTAAAAACCAACGGTCTACATTGGTTACTTAAAAAATGCCAATTATAAAACTCTCTTTCAACAAACTAAAATTAAAAAGATCTTAAATTTCAATTAGCCCAATTATTCTATAAAGTGCGGTTAATAACCACCGGTTATAACTACCGATTTATGGTTAGAAAAATGAAAATCTGTAACTGAAACTTGGTAAATAACGGTCTGGTGCGAACCGTAACCGTTGATCGCGGGTCATCGAACCGTTGACCGCCGGTTCGGTTACGATTAGGTCACGGCTTTTCAAACCTTATGAACACCTCTAATGGTGCAGCGAAATTTGAGCATATTTGTTTTCTCCAATAATTTTGGCTTATTATGATATTCTAATTATGACATGTACATGATAAAAGAGCCACCAAAATAGACACATCAATAACCCGAGTCAAAGGGAAGGTAAACGACTCACAAAACATTTTTCCTCTAAATGTAAACTTAATTGCTTCTCATATATATATATATATATATATATATATATAGATTACATATGGGATCAATAAGGAAAACATATTACATCATAATTGAAAATCAATAATCATAAATGAAAATAAATATAGAGATAATAATGGGAGATAATTAAGGATTTGAAATTATCCTTATCCACTAATTATCCGTTTGGACCCACTCGTAGCTTGGAGC
Organism: Linderniella brevidens; assembly: GCA_004919715.1. Taxonomy (NCBI): domain Eukaryota; kingdom Viridiplantae; phylum Streptophyta; class Magnoliopsida; order Lamiales; family Linderniaceae; genus Linderniella; species Linderniella brevidens. The sequence continues at coordinate 16,270,111 of SWDC01000153.1, forward strand.
GAAAGAACTCAAATAGTGGTTAGGCTAGGCATCCACAATCTGAAGATTTGAAGCAATGAACTTTGTGAGGAGCCAACCGGAGGGGCTAGTTTGCAAACAAAGTGATAGTCAATGTCAATATGCTTCGCGCGTTTGTGAGCAATGGGATTTTCTCTGATGGAAATAGCGCTATTGTCGTCGCAAAATAGAACAGGCGTGTCCACAAGAGATATGTGGATCTCTTTAAGAAGAGTAGCTAACCAAACCACTTCAGATGCAGCATTGGCTAAAGCAATATACGCCGATTCAAAGCTAGAGCGTGCAACAATATGTTGCTTTTTAGCACTCCATGACACAAGGTTACCACCAAGAAAGATAGAATACCCATATGTGGAGCGACAAGTCTCATGACACCGAGCCCAATATGCATCGGAGTAGCCAAGCAATCAAGTGTTTGGTTCACCGTCGTTGCATCGGGTGCAGGTGTCGATGTTTGGACATGGAAACAACTTTATGGCGGTACCAGCGTGCTTCCCCCTTTTTGACAATCACCAAAATGTGTATTTGGGTGTTCTCCCTTGTCTTAACGAGGAGACACACGACAGTCACGATAAAGAATAGAATCTGCGTATGCGGAATCAGTCCTTTCATCGTAGTATGAACCTAATCAAGGCTTTTTTTCGCCAATTTCACGAACTCTAAAAGGGTCTTGAAATACTCCGCTTTGATCCAACACGAGATAGAACTCCATCGACGTGTTCGGTTCACTATCGTTGGTATACATAGTCACTTCCTAAGTACTTGACTCGTCTTTGACCCAGAAAACATATTTCTTAAGGTGTTGGCACTTTATCGGTGTCTAATGATGGGAGCTTGGCGATGTCTCCTTTTTGACGTCGCACATGAGCTTCATGGAGTGCGAGTGATGCTGGTTTTGGGGTCTTGCAGGGTTTGGGGGCCATTTCTGTACTTCATGTGCAATATGGAGGTTGACGAATCGAAATTTGCAGAGACCATTTTTTAGAAGATGAAAGGGTTTCTGATAACATGAATGTGAAGTCGTCGGGGTTCCTTCTTATATACGCACGTTGGGCGGTGATAAATCGTTTTTTAGTAAATGTATCTAACAGATGACAAGACAACTCGGGGAGGTTCCTCGATTTTTGTGCCAAAAGATTTTTCTGCCCATTACTTGTAGACGATATTATTACTTAATTAACAATTCTTTTACTTTGAACCATCTTTCAAAAATTCTCCAAGTATTTTCTGGTCCTCAGATAGTTCTTCTCTGTGTAGAATCAGTGTCGACCATGATTCCCCTATCTTTCGTAGCTAGATGGATATTGACTCAAGTCTTCTTTCATGTTCCCCTATTTTTCGGAATTCCAGAAATTCTTCGAGTAGTACTCAACATTCGGTCATCAATTGTCATCGTCCTCCTAGGATCTGTACTCAGCTATGATAGATCCCCCCTTAGTTTATGCGCGATAGATCCAACAGTCTTATTTCTTGATACAATGAATTTTGCCTCCAGCAATGGTTTCGTGAAGATATCAACGACTTGTTTTTCCGTCCTTACGTGTTCCAAGCGAACGTCCTTTTGCAGCACATGATCGCATATGAAGTAAGACATTCTAAATGTGCTTTGTTCTGGAGTGAGTACCAGATATAGCGATATCGCTTGTGCTATCGCAAAAAATGGGGGTGTTTGATTTGTGGACCCCATAATCTTCTAATTGGTGTTGTATCCGTAGGATTTGAGAACATGAACTTCATGCGGCAAAGTACTCAACTCCAGCCGTCGAGACGGCAATAGAGGTTTGCTTCTTGCTAAACTACGATATTAGTCGGTCTCAAAGGAATTGACAGGTGCCGCTTGAGCGTTTCTTGTCCAATTTGCATCATGCATAGTCAACATTTGCATAACCATACAGTGAGCAGCATGAATCCTTATGATACCAGAGCCTTACGCCTACGGTACCCCCAAGGTACTTCCGTATTCGCTTTGCAGCAATAAAATGGTTTTGCCGCGGATCTGCTTGTTGTGAGGTAGAGTAGTGATCCGATCAGTCCTCGGTACTTGCTAGCCTCTACCTTATCACCAATTTTCTCCTTGTCCAACTTGATCGTAGAGCTCATAGAGGTTGGCGCGGGGGAGCAGTCCTCAAGGCCAAACTTTTTCAGCAAATCCTGAGTGTACTTATGTCGACTGATGAAGATCCCACTGTCCGTGTGACTTGCAGTCGTAATAAGAAGTTGACTTCTCCTAACATGCCCATTTTGAACTTTTCTTGCATTAGTTTTGAGACTCTCTTGAAGAGCTTGGGGTCCGTTGATCCAATTATGATATCACCCTCGTAGATTTGAACCAACAAGAGACATTCCCCTTTCGTGAACCTGAATAGGGTCTTGTCCACTAATCCTACTGTGAATCCATGGTCCAGGAGAAAACCTGACAAGGTTTCATACTAAGCTTTGGGTGTCTATTTGAGACCGTAGAGAGCTAGTCAACTTGTAGATGTAATTTGGTCTCATAGTCTTCAAAACATGAGGGCTGAGCCACATACACGTCCTCGGACTGTACTCCGTAGAGAAAGACACTCTTTACGTCCTAGAGGTTGAAGCTCTTGTAGGCTGCATAGGCTAGGAATATCCTGATAGCCTCAAGCCTCGCAACATGGGCGAATGTCTCGTCATAGTCGATCTATTCCTCTTGTCTAAATCCATGTGTGACGAGCCTTACCTTGTTCCTCATAACTAGGCCTTCTTCATTTACCTTATTTTTGAAGACCCACTTGGTGTCGATTACAGTATGTGATGGTCTTGGAACTAACGTTCATACTCCATTTCGTTCGAACTGATTAAGTTCTTCCTGCATAGCGGCTACCTATCTATCACCCATTAAGGCTTCTTCGGCCTTTGTAGGTTGGGACTGAGAAATGGAAGCATAACTGAAGAGATTGGGACTCGTTCTTCTTGTCTTCATGGGTGCTCTCAGATCTCCGATTATCTGCCTTAAGTGATGATTCAAGGTGCTCCTGTTCCACTTGATGTGTTCACCCTCAACGGTTGCTCATTCTGCGTCTTCTTCAGGAATTATAGTACTCCTGTTGTGAGCGGCAAGTACCGGATCTTCTTCAGTGCTGTCATAGTAGAGAATCAGTACTGGGTCTTGTATCACAGCATCTTCTGCGATGGGTTCAGTCTTATTCTCAGTACCAACAATTTCCGATAATGGGTTTTTATTCTCATTTCCTTTAGTCCATATGCAGTATTGTGTGCAATCATCTATAGCATTGGTAGCTTCTCCTTCGTCGCTCGATTTGTCCAGATTCGTCTTTTTTAGCAGATTGCTGAGTTGATTGACGTTAAAAGGAGAGTTATCCTCTTCCTGTGATTCTTCGAAGCCGACATACGATGATTCTTCGATCGATAGCGTCTTACAATTGAATACTCGGTAAGCTTTGCTTACAACTGAGTACCTAACAAAGAGTCCATTTCTGCTCGGTTCTCGAACGTTGTGAGATGGCTCCGATTGCTGTAAACATATAAGCGGCTTCCAAAGGACTTGAAGTATCCAATGGACGACATTTCTCTGTCCTGATCTCATGAGGTATCTTCCCTTGTCTTTTGCAGATCATGGACCAGTTCTGGGTGTAACATGCCGTTTTGATTGCTTCTCCCCAAAACGTCTGAGAGATATCAGCATCGGCAAGGATGGTTCTAGCAGCTTCCTTTATCGTGCGGTTCATGTGCTCGGCAACTCCATTTTGTTGCAGTGTCCTATCCGCAGACAACTCATGGCGGATGTCATGGTCCTCAAGTTGGGTGTTTATTTTAGATCTTTGCACATTTTGTATTCTTTTAAATAATTTTATTAGAGCTCGGGTTGTTTGATCTTTAGTTCTTGGAAAGATCACCCAAGTATATGTCGAGTAATCGTCAATTAGTACAAGAGTATACCTTGATCCACCTAAACTTGGTATTGTATATGATGAATAGATCCATGTGTAACAAGTCTAGACAACGTTTTGAAGTAGATTTTCCTCTGTTTTTAAACGTTGGCCTAACTTGCTTGCCCAGTTGACAAGCAGTGCAGGCTCTGTCTTTAACATAACTTAGTTTGTGTAGATTATATACTAAGTTGCTCAACATAAGTTTCAAAATGGTTTTGAAATTTAAGTAATTTAATCTATATGCCATAACCAGAACTTAGTGCTTTCAGCGACCAAGCACGTTGGCATAGCTGTAGCCTATTCTACCCACCTAATTATGTAAATATCGTTTGTTCTCCAGCCTGTGAGAACTGGTTCCCAGAAGGATCCATTACTTCGCATTTTCCTTCTTGAAATCACAGATATAGCCATTATCGCACAATTGGCTAATGCTTATCAGGTTGTAGTGAAGGTTTTTTACAAGACATATGTTATCTACCATAAAGTTGTCATGGGTAAGCTTACCCTTACCCATGACATTACCTTTTCCATTGTCTGCAAAGGTGGCAGTTTGGGTATTGCAGGCTTTTATGTTGGTGAAGAGCTTGTTGTTCCCCATCATATGCTTGCAGCACCCGATGTCCAAGTACTAGCTTGACTTGTTCAGCTCCTCTGTGGACTCCTGCAAGGACTATTGTTTGGTGCCAATGACATGTATGGGTCCCTATAGGAAGTAAGCCTTTGGGAATCCAGACTTGGATTACCCTTACATATCTCCCAGTATTGGGATCGATTAAGTACTTGGATCGAGGACATGTCCTTCGCAGGTACTTATTTTTTCCTTGCGAGACACACATCCTTGATTTGTGCGAGTACTTGGGTCAGGAAGCTGATTGACTTGAGTATTGTGTTCTTCTATCGTGTGAGATTCACTGTCTCACAGGATATATCGCGCACATAGTGGGCATTTGCCTAACATTAGACATTGGCCTTTTGTAACGCATAAGATTTAATGTTGGTGTCGGATTGTGCGGGGGCGTTGACTCGTATCCAAGCCCTCAACAATTCGTTACTTCAGCAATTGGGTATTGAATCTTAGGAATTTCCATTGGTTCAGTGGACCTTACAAACCGTATTTGGTTCGGGGATGTGGGTACTGCCTTTTTAGCACTATGTGTGTACCCAAGCCCCGTTTTATCGTATGGATTCTTTAACATCCCTTATAGAAGGTTGAGCTTTCTTGAGGACTCTGCCCAAGATTGGATAACTTTGTCAACTTCTATTATCTTGGACTTCTTAGTCCTGCTTTAAGACCTCATTTTCGGTCGTGAGTGTATCAAAATTGGCTTGTGCTTTGGCGAGGTTATCGGGGTCTGCCGTATGTGAAGTCTCGAGTACTTTTTCTTGATCCATAAACTTTACTTATAATATAACCGCTGATAGTCCATCGTAATCTCATGAAGAGCTTGTGCGAGTTCCTCACAAGAGAAGTCAAGGTGGGAGAAATAAATTACCACGTCATCGAGGTCTTCCATGAGACACTCGATCTCCTCATCGCTAGAGGACTCATTTTTTTACTCTGAGTAGTCTAAGTCGGTCTCCGCCCACTTCAGCTTGTTGTCTCAGCCAGGAGTACTTTCTTTTTCTTGTTCACTTCCTTGCCCTTATCTTTTAAGGCCTTCCTCCAGTAGATATGAAGTGTCCTCTCCTGCCACAGTTATAACGAGTTCATTTCTCTTCATGAACTTTCTGATGAGGAGGGACATTACCTCTTCCCTCATGTTCTCAGCGGACTTCGATGTGCTCTCAGCAGTAGCAAGTTCTTTAACTGGTTGCACGGGGACATATTCTTTCATACGAGTTTGTAGCTCGAACTCGTACACCTTAAGATTGGAGAAGAGATCGTGCAACTGAAGTTTGCTTATATCCTTCATTTCCTCATTGACATCGTCTTCACGTCCCATTCTCTAGACAGCGCCTTCATGACCTTGATGGTCATGTCTTTGTTTTCGATATCTACACCCAGAGCAAAGAGATCGTTGATGATGGTGGTGAAGCGGTCCTCAAACTCCGCCATCGTCTCTCCTTGCTTCATCGTGATGGCGTGGTATTTATGTATGGCTACGACGAGCTTGCTATCTCTCATCTGATCATTTTCTTTGCAGATCTGGAACAACTTCGTCCAAACCTCGCTTGTTGTTTTGCACAACATCGCCTGCCAGAATGTTCCAGCGTCCAGGGTCTTGAAGAACGTGTCCCTAGCCATTTTGTCCAAGTTCATTAGTTTCTTCTCACCGTCTGTCCACTCGCTCTTTGGCTTTGGGATTTGTTGAGGTTGTGTACGATCTGTCATATGAGCAGGATTAACTATTAGAAGTGTTGGCGGTCCATCTGTGACTACGTCCCACATGTCTTCGTTTTGTGCAGATAGATGGCTTTTCATCCTTTCTTCCACTCAATGAAATTTACCATGCTGAACGACGGCAACTTGTGATAAGTACTCATCGTAAGGCGATCGAGAGAAATCTTCTCTGAAACCACTTGTTAGGATCGAGAACCGGTGTTTAGAGAGGGGGACTGAATAAACACAAGAAATTTCTTTCTTTTCGTGTCACTGAGTGCTAGTTGTTGTTGGTACTTAAGTACTCATGGAGGTACTCAGTGATTTCTCGGTCCCCTTCTTCCCCGCAGGGAAGGTATCACATCGAAATTTTCGGGCTACTATACGCCAGTACTACCCTATCTACCACTAGCTCACTTCTAACACTTACGACAACTTTTTCAGTTAGTCGTTTACGGAGTTTCCTTCAAGAACACTCTACTATAACTAGGGGTGTAAACGAGTCGAGCCGAGCCCGAACATGGCCCAACTCGAGCTCGGCTCGATTAAGTGTAATTGAGCTCGAGCTTGGCTCAAACTTGATCGAGCTTGATAAGTTTAAGCTTGAGCTTGGTTAAAATAAATAAAGTTCGGCTCGGCTCGATAAGATTAGAATAATTCAATGTGTTTGAGCTTGAATTCGGGCTCCAGCTCGAGTTCGGTATATACTATTAAATTAAATAAAATAAAATAATTATTTTAATATATATATATATATTATAAAATATTTAATATAATTCAAAAAGTGTAGGCTCGATAAGGACTCGACGAGCCACGAGCCTATATATGATAGGCTCGAAACTCATCTCGATTATTAACAAGTCAGCTCGAGCTCGATTTTGACCGAACTCGAATCAAGCTTTGATCGAGCTGCTTGCGAGCGGCTCGCAAGCAGCTTGGCTCGTTTCACCCCTAACTATAATTGCTCTCTTCAAGTCAGTTATTTACAAGTTAATTTTACTCTAAAACGAGTTCGCTCAAAACTTCACGCTTTTGCTTTTCGCGCTTCAAGTCGTTGTTCCATGTATGTTGAGCCTCTTGAACTCTTCGGCATTTTATAGTCTTCACTACGGAAGTACCGTTGCAATTTGAACGTTTGAGTTCGTTTACAGGTTTATTTAATTCTTTCCTCTTTTGGGGACTGTTGACGCCAATACTTCTTCAATCGTCAGAGTGCCTATTTTACCACTTTGGGTAACTGGCTCAGGTCAACATCTGCTCTGGCTGCAGCTTTGCATTTAATGCCCTAGTCCTGACCGTCCTTTCGGTCTTAGGACTTCCCTCTTCAGTACTCCTCTTCAGTCTTCTGAGTACTTGCCACGTAAGATTCTGTCTTCGTCAGGTCCGGTCTTCGTCGGGCTCCAGTTTTTTGCACAATCACCAAAACTTGAATATCCAACAATATCTTTTTTTCTTTTAGGTCGATACTTCGTTTTCCAGTTGTTTTGTGTTTCTAAACTTTGCTCGACTATTTCTAGCGCTTGTTTCGGTACAATCAGTATTAGGGAGGAGATTCTTGTTCAACATTGGTGAAACGAGCATCTTTCCTTTCCATCCAGTGTAATAATCCGGAATTTTTTTTAGTAATGAACAATATGGAAGCAACTATTATAACTTTTTTTCCTTGGAGAAATGTATGTATGACTACGATGGAAAGTGGTTTCATGCTCTATTTGATCACATGAGCTAAAATTCAACATTTGTTTTTACAGTACAGTAGGGTTGCTGCCAATTGATGTTCCTCGTTGATTATTTACTAGTCAGATCGACCAGCATTGAGACACAATCCCGAGATCAATCTCGCACATCTCTTGATTCCTCCGGAATGGCAGTGGAGGAGACATATATCTGTCAATATATTTGTATATATATATATAATTGAGTTTGATACATAATTTGGATAATGATGAAGCATAAATTGAGCGTGTTTTTGTTCCCTAGCTGATTATGATGCATTAATTATGACAGACACATGTTAAAAGAGCAATCAAAATAGACACCTCAATAACTCTAGTCAAAGGGAAGGTAAACGACAAATCTTAGCATTCGTTCATTCTCATCGCAACATTGTCCACGTACTCTTGCTCAGCTTGCCAGCCTGCCGAGGCTGACATCACTAGACACAATACCCAATTCAGTTTCAGTCTCTCTCTTGAATCATCCCGAATAAAAGACACAAAAACTTCTCCCAACATTCCTATTATATTTGGATTTGTTGCGCTAGTTAATATGTTCTTGTTTCTTCCATAATTAAGTGTTGCCTTCTTATGATTATTTTAAAGGTAAAATTTTATTGATCTAAATAGATTGCACTAGCAATCGCAGTGATCGAACTTATAGATCAGTCACAATAGACAGGGAAAAATATCAACGAAGAATTATACATTGTCATAAGATTCTAATAGAGTACTAATTAATTTGACTGAACATTTTTTACTTGAAAAAAGTCCAAGCACTCTTTAATAATGAGGTCCAAAAATAGTGCACTATCTGATTTGCTCTTTAGTCCTTATCTTGCCTAGTTTGCATTTCTTGAGGAAGGATGTGAAGCAACGTCTTCATTGCAAGCTTGATGAGCTTTTATCTTGCCTTGTTTACATTCTAACCGACCTCCTACCCTGCTTCATCTTATCCACCGCCATGGCCTTCTTTGTTTTGACTCACCCCAAGGTGTGAGCTGTATTGTTGCAGAATTTCTCTAGTTGTTCTTTCCGTGCTCTTTTCCTGTTGTCCATTGGCCCTCCTTTATAGCTAGTAGCAGCTACACTGTTCCAGAAACTGGTACGGAAGAGCACCTTTTCCATATAGAGATATTCGATCCAATTCATCTTTTTTAGCTTGTTATTTTTTTTGTTGGAGGGAGCTTCATCGTTCTTGGCAAGGAATCAAAGAAGAGACGCCAAATGATAGGCGTGCCCTATCCACCGAATAAGAGAGAGAGAGAGAAAAGACATGCGCAATAATCCCCACACCATTAGGAGATTTTCACGTAATGAATGCGCTGATAATATTTTGCACCGAAGCTCATGATCGTTATTTTCTATTTTTCACTAATGTGCAGCGCGCAATAATGCGATGTGGTGGCAGTAAAAGAATAATTAAAAGAATTGAAAAGCAAGATAAAATATATACAATTTCATGTTCCTAATTGGAAATAAAATAATAAAAGTACTTATTATTTGGAGTATGCAGATTTTTTTAAGTACATTTTAAAAGGCATAATATTGCGACTAATTAAGAAACTACTGGGATTTTACTCACGTAAATAATCAAATGTTTATTGTACCAATGTTTCCGTTGTTTAACTGATCAATTTGCATAATGATTACTATTTATTTATTAATGGTGCATCGAGCAGCAACAACTGAGAAAGAAAAGGTTAAATAGAAAAGCTCTATTAACCTAGGAAATAGAGCAAATCCCTTTACAAGAGGCCACGGATAAGTTTTTTGGAATCACAAGTAATGGGTTTCGGCACAAACTAGACGAACAGATTAGGGACTATACCAAGCCAAGTTTCAAAAATCTGATACAAGTATGGACGCCCATGGAATCGAACAATAATGAGCTAAATTTGAATCCAAAGGAATGAGCAGAACATTTATTATAATTTGACTTAGAGCAATTTTTGGGCTTCTTAATCCCGAGGAGCCCCACCAGAGCAACCCAGAAGGTTAAATGGAACAAATACCGCTACAAGAATTCGTCAGTTGGTACTCAGTCGTATCGGTGCTGCGAGATCAGATGTTGTAATTAGTGCCCACACTTAGTTTTTTTTGGAACCTCGAGTAAGGATTTCGGAACAAATTGGACCAACATATTAGGGGACCGAACTGTTGCTTATTATATAGCAATCCATTACAATAATCTTATAAAAGTTTGAAGCCCCATGTAATCAAACAACAATGAGCTAAATTTGAATCTAACAGAATTAGCTAAATATTTATTTTACTTTTAAATATTCGAGCAATTACTATACTTCTTAATCCCTACAAGGAGGACAATCAGAGCAGCCTACAAGGTTAAATAGAGCAAAACCCCCATTTAAAAAATCCATCAGAGTGATGTCATTAATATCCACGGCGGCGTTCTTTGGTATTTCGAGTAAGGCTTCGGCACAAACTGGACGAATAGATTAGGGACCGAACTGTTGCTTATTATATAGCAAGTCAAGTCTCGAAAATCTGATACAAGTTTGTTGCCCCGTGGAATCGATGAGCTAAATTTGTATCTCACTGAATGAGCTAAGTATTTATTGTACTTTTAAGTATTTGAGCATTTAATGGACTTCTTAATCCCTAGAGGAGCACAACCGGAGCAACCCAGAAGTTTAATAAAGCAATACCTTTACAAGAACCATCAAAGCATACTCAGTGATATCGACAATGCGAGATCTGAGGTTGTAATTAACGTCCATGATTGAGTTCTTTGGTATCTTGAGTGTTTTCACATAAATTGGACGAACAAATTAGGGAGTGTCCCAAAAGTATAGTTGAAATATTTTAGCACCACAATTACATCTATGGTGTTGAATTGAATTTCAAACATGTAATAAGAGGTTTACTCATTTGAAATCCAAACTTATGTGCTAAACTTCTTGACCAGGGAAAAAACGGGGAAATTTCGCCCAAGGCCGAAGACACAAAAGCATGACGTGCTAGAAGCCAATGCATCTTTGTCGCCGTATTCACTCGACTCAGAACCGGTTCCACCTGACACAGTCTTTGGAGATAAGGATTCAATTCCTGCACTTCAGGATGAATTTTGTGATAAAATTGATATCATGGATGTAGTAGATATGTCAGCAACGACAACTATGCATGGTATGTTGAACTTTAAACTTGGTATATGTTGAGATACTTGTCCTACATTGAAGAATTAAACTTCATCCGACTCAGTATATAAATCAAAGAGGCCGTTCCCCCTGTCACCAGTTAATTTTTGGATGGAACCCTCAATTTAACTGGGTATCAGAGCGGGTTCGATCTGCATGTTATCACGCTTGTTTGACTCGTTGCCACCTGATTTGATATGTCCACATGTTAGGCTTTGAGTTGTGCAATGCATACGGGGACATATTGAGATTATTTGTCCCACATCGGGAAACTAACTTCACTCGAGTCAATATATAGATCAAAGATATATCTCATCCTATTACTAATTCATTGTAGGACGGAACCCTCAATTTAACAGTATCATATGCTAGCACTTGAAACTTAAAACTATGAGGTGAACTTGTCCAAGGCAAAAAATCGGGAAATTCAAGCCGAAGCCAAAAAAGCAGAAGCAAAATCAGATGCAAGAGGACACCTTGGCTCAGAATTGGTTCCACCTGAGATGTCCATTGGAGTTGAGGATCAAATTCCTACACTTCAAGATGATGTCATTGATCTGTCTTTGCTTGAATTTGCTGACACTTCAACTGGTGAAACAGCCTCTGAGTTTCCTTTGAATGACACGTATCAGAATAATATGGAGACGAATCATCTATTTCGAACCAACACGAAGAATGTGTACCCGGAATTCCAGAAAAATTGGTAAGCTCTTCGGTGTGCCTTTGGTTTGCGGAATACGATAAGGAAAAGAAAAGGAAAAGTGTAGAGGTACAATATTCGAAGAGTGAAGTACAATCGTTTGAGGCACTAACTTAGTTTTCCGTCATACTTTCCATGCACTCTTAACGTATATATTGTGTCAGATCCTTCTTCACCGCAGCATGAAGCCTCCCCGTCAAATCAAGATAATGAAAATGGTAGGTCATTACACCCACGAAAATTCAACCAAAGCTACAATGAGTTATGGATGATGAGGTATTTGGTAATGCTCCTACGGTGGAGGAAAACATTGCACCGTAAGTGAATCACAGTAAATCTAAACAACCAAGTGATGATAAAGAGAATCCTTCCAAAAAAATGAAGGGCAACGAAATTGCAAATCAGGATGCACCGAAGAAACCTAAGAAGTTCTCTCATTCTGCTCGACAGAGATGAGGTTTTTTAGTTCTTTTATTCTCTAATGATTTGGTTCTCTAAATAATGTTCAAGTGAGTAAAGAGTACATTTTATAATCTAGAAAACGATACTAACTTCCTTTTACAATCTTCAATGAGTTGTTGGGATACTAAATTATTCACTAATCATTTGCTCTTCTACCCCTAAACTTATACATCACGATAGGAAAGTCAATATCCTCCAGCCATTGCTAGCAATCGTCGTCCGTGCCACCTGCGAAATAGGACATCATACAACTACATAAGTCATGAAGCCAAATTTTTCAAAATGTAAGAAGCAAGCACACGAGTACGTACTATACGAGAATATGATACCTGACTGTTTTTTTATCTCTGAGCTGATCGTACTCGTTCATGTGTCGGTGCTTGGTCTCGTCTTCGACGAGAGTTTGACATATATCAATGTTTTAAAACCCGCATTGCGCAATACATCGCGTTTTAGTCCCGATGTTGCGTAGCGTAAATAACGTAGCATATTGCGTGAGTATTTCGAGCAAGACATTTATAATGCAGAAAAAAACACAATATATAACAATATATGCAAGCAAACATTTTCACAAGCAAACAAGCAGTAGGAAAAAAGGAAATAATAGTACAATTATGTTTAAGAGAAATAAAACCATTATGTTTAAGATAATGACATTGAAATTATATATAAAAACAACACGTTCTAAAAAAGTAAATACAATAAAAAATTGATCGATAAAACTAAAGACAAATAAAAGAAAAACAAGTAAATAATAATAGAAAAAAAGGATATGGATATAGGTTTCTCTCTCCATTCACACGCTTCCCCAGATAAAGCTCCTCCACAGCAACCGAGATGCCCTGAACTAACATTAAAATATAATAAAACAAAAAAATGAGCACACTAAATGTTTTATGTGTTAACGCGTTTTAGACAAGAAATACACAATATGGCGCGATATCCGCACGCATCAAAACGCATTTTAAAACACTGATATATATATATATATATGATAATAAATATATATGGCAGTTCATGCAAATTTACAATATTATGGACTTTTATATATAATATGTAAATTTGCACGGATATGTACTATTGACTATTTAATATATGGAAATTGGTGCAAATTTATAATATTATGAACTTTTCTATATAATATGTAAATTTGCATGAATATGTACTATTGAGTCAACATATATAATATTATAAATTGCACAAATTATTACAGTTATAACACACCACAACAGACACACACATATATATATATATATAAATATAACATCCATTGATTTTTTAAATATTAAACCAATATATAATGTTTTATATTTGCACTTATATATACTACAATGTCAATATATATATATATATATAATATTCTAAATTTGCACGAATTATTAGATAATATATATTAACACGAACATACACAGATAATGAACAAATGTCATTAAACGATATTCAGAACAGATAGAAATATATATATACATGCATATAGCCTCTTACACAAATTTGGAGTAATGTAGCTTCTGAGAAGCCAAATCAAGATTTTCAAGGAATCTTGTTAAGTCTCCTTAAAACAGGCACCGATACATTAAAATAATCGTTTTTCTATGTATGAAATTGGTCTTGTAAAACTCTGCGTTTATTCAATCTCTTACTTAGACCATCCAATCATTCTCAGAAAATATTCACATTTCTTACTTAAGTCTCACAACTCCCTAAGGTCAACTTAAAAAAAATTAAGAAAAATGTAATAGAATCGCATGTTGCAATCACAATCAGCTGCAACGCTGGCCACGCCAACTTATTTGTACAGTTCAACCCCGGGACACCGCTAGCGCTAAAAAAGTCGGCATAGACAGAACCTAAGAACGCATATTTGCCGTGTACTAAAGATTATGAGGTCTGCCACAACCAAGCTGTATCAGGCCGCCTAAAACAGAGCCAAGAATAGATAGACAAACATCAATACACATATATTATCAGAGACAACAATCATTAGTACGTTTTATTCTAAACCATGCACTACACAAATATCATACATTTGTGAACTTGAAGACGCCGTATACCTTGACATAGGAGCACATGGTGAGCTCTGTTGCATCTTGGCAACTCTGCAATGTCGGCTCGTATAGATATACCAGGTTGAACAACATCAATGTTCTCGTCAAGAGCATCATCGCCCCGGCAATTTGTTTTCCAGCTCATTGTCCTCGATATTGGGATCTTACGAGATTCCTTTTCTTGCTTCTGAACATCAAGAAGACGCTACAGTGAGATATACAATGACTTTCTCGTAGCCATGTAAAGCCACATAGAACCTCACATCATCTCGTCGTCAAATCATGTGGAATTATAGCGCGGTGCGATGTGCTTCCTTATTTGAGGAGTAAGCTACGCTCTTCACAGGGTTGCGAGCGAATCCAAAGACTTTCTCAGCCCCGTTGACGACTTTGGGAAGTAAGTTTTGTCGTCTCTGAACACAGTGGAGACCGCGGCCAACAAGTTCTAGGCCAAAGGGGGTTTCCGGGGCCTGCGAGGAAAGTCAATAACCTCTGGATGTTGCTAGCAGTCGTCATCGGTGCCCACTTGCATATTAGGTACATCATACAACCACATAAGTCATGAAGACAAATTCTTGATAATGTAAGAAGCAAGCAGATAGGTACGAGAGGTAAGATTTTTCTCCCATAGCCAATTAAAGTCATGCCGAGCCCCACATGATCTCGTCGTAAAACCCCGTGGAGTTATAGCACGGATCATCGATGAGGTAGTTACGTTTAGGGTAAGGAATTCCCTTTGCCGGGTCGCTAGAAAATGTAAAGACTATATTGGCCCCTTGACGAGCTTTTGGGAGTAGCTTTTGTCGTCCTTGAATCGATGGAGGCAGCGATCGATGTCTCAAATACGAGGTGCGCGCAAAAGGGGGTTTCCCGGCCTTACCGAGGATAGTCAATATCCTTCGGCCATTGCCAGCAGTCGTCATATGCTCCGTTAAAAGAACCGTCCACCTGCGTATTAGGTACATCAAATTAGGATTAACAAGTATGAAGTAAGAAGCATATATGGGTAATAGAAAATGATTACCTGACGGTATATGGTTTCGATCTTTGCAGTGCTGGTGTCGAAGGTCACAAGGAGATAACCAGTCCCCCACCTGACGAGTTCTCTGAGCTGATCGTACTCGTTCATATGTCAATACTTGGCCTCGTATTTGTTCACGCTCCATCTTAGAATCGTGACTGCGGATGTACTATTGGGTATTTAATGTATGGCAGTTAGTGCAAATTTACAATATTATGGACTTTTATGTATAATATGTAAATTTGCACGAATATGTACTATTGGGTCAATATATATAATATTATAAATTCGCTCAAATTATTACAACATGTTGATTAGCACACCAACACACCACAACAGACACACATATACATAAACATCCATTTGTTTTTTTTTAAGATTTGAACCAATATATAATGTTGTAAATTTGCACGTATATATACTACAAGGTCTCTCTCTATATATAATATTATAAATTTGCACGAATTATTAGAACATATATATTAACACAAACAATACACAGATTATGAAGAAATGTTATTAAATGATATTCACAACAAATATATATATATATATATATATATATATATATATATATATATATATATATATATATAGCCTCTTACACAAAATTAGAATAATGTAGTCTCTAGTAAGCCCAACCCGAATTGTCAAGGAATCTTGTTAAGTCTCGTCAAAACAACCATCGATAGATTAAAATAATTCGTTTTTCTAAGTCTGAAATTGGTCTTGTAAAACTCTTTCTTTATTCAATCTCTTGGACCATCCAATCATTCTAAGAAAACATTCACATTTCTTCCTTGAACCTCACATCTCCCCCTATGGTCAACTTAAGACATTAAAGAAAAATGTATAGAACACCTGCTGCATTCACCATCAGCTGCAACGCTGGCTGGCTACGCCAGCTTGTTTGTATAGTTCCACCCCGGGACACACTAAGCGCTCAAGTAGTCGGCATAAATAGAAGCTAAGAACGCACATTTTCCATGTTTTATGAGGTCTGCCACGGCTAAGATGTATCAGGCCGCCTAAAACAGAGCCAAGAGTAGACAGACAAACATCAGTACACAAATATTATTAGAGCCAACAATTTTTTGTACGTTTTATTCTAAACCGTGCAATACGCAAATATCATACATTTGCTGAACTCGAAGACGTCGTATGCCTTGAGATAGGAGCACATGGTGAGCTCTGTCACATAATGAAAACTCCGCAATGTCGGCTCGTAAGGATATCCCGGGTTGAAAAACATCAGCGTCCTCGTCAAAAGCATCATCGCGCCAGCAATTTGTTTCCCAACTTATTGTCCTCAATTTCGAGATCTTACGAGATGCCTCTCAATATCAGGAAGACACTCCATTGAGAGATACAATGGAGTTTTCGTGCCAAGTAAAGCCATGTGTCGTCAAATCATGTGGAATTGTAGCGTGGTGCGATGTGCTCCTTATTTGAGGAGTATGCTACTCTCTTTACAAGGTCGCGAGCAAAGCCAAAGACTTTCTCAGCCCTATTAACAAGCTTTCGGGAGTAGCTTTTGTCATCTTTGAACACAATGGATGCACCCTCCAAAGCTGCCACCATCTCTCCAGCAAGCTTTGGGCCAAAGGTGGTTTTTGGGCCCTTGCGAGGAAAGTCAATATCCTCCGGCCGTTGCTAGCAGTTGTCGTCGGTGCCCACCTGCGTATTAAGTACATCATACAACCACATAAGTCATGAAGTCAAATTCTTGATGATGTAAGAAGCAAGCAGATAGGTACGAGAGGCGAATCGAGAGGTAAGATGCTTCTCCCGTAGCCAAGTAAAGCCACGACGAGCCCCACACGATCTCGTCGTAAAACCCCGTGGAGTTGTAGCGCAGATCATTGATAAGCTTGTTACGTTTAGGGTAAGGAATTCCCTTTGTCGGGTCGCTGGCGAACACACTGTTTTGGCCCCTTGGCGAGCTTTCGGGAGTAGTCTTTGTCGTCCTTGAATACGATGGAGGCAGCAGCCGCCGTCTCTCTAGCGAGGTCTGTGCGAAAGGTACTCTCTCGGACCTGCCGAGGATAGTGAATAGCCTATGGCCGTTGTCACCCGTTGTCATCAGATCCGTTGAAGAACAGCCCACCTGCGTATTAGGTACATCAAATTAGGATTAAACAGTATGATGTAAGAAGCAAGCACACAGATGGGTAAGAGAAAATGATCACCTATATGGTTTTGATCTTTGCAGTGCTGGTGTCGAAGGTCACAAGGAGATAACCAGTCCGCCATCTGACGAGTTCTCTGAGCTGATTGTACTCGTTCATGTGCCAGTACTTGGCCTAGTATTCGTTTGCGCTCCAACTTAGAATCGTGACTGCGTATTCCATCGGAAAGTGGATTTTATCATTGCCACATCCACTGCAGTACCCTCCGTCAATCCCGTCCCTCAGCCCCGAGTCGCCTCTCCACGGGACCGTGAAGTTCTCCAAAACATTTCCTGCTGAGAAATAAAAAAATAGGTTAACTAATTGCATTTGCAACGGAAGGAAAGAAAGAAAAAAAGAAATAATAACACGCTTACACTTCTGCGTCTGGAAGAATTTCAGGTTCAGCCTCATCGCTGCTGCGTACTTCGACGGAGGAGGCAGCGACTTGGGTTGCTACAACGACTCCATCGTGATAATCGGCAGCGCCACTACCGTAAGATGTCTTCCCAAGGATGTTTGAACAAGGATATCATTAACCTTGAGCCCAATCCTAGATTTCTTGTTTGTGAAGATCCTCTGCAGAAGCACCGATACGGCGAGCAGGCATAACCCCACACTATGCTGTCGAGAAGACGAAGGCATATAAGAGGTTGTTACATTGTAGTGACTGTTGGTTATGAGCAATTTCAATCATTTGCATATCTTCGTGGCATATTTAGAAGATGTTATTAATTCACTTAAGACATGTAAAATAAATACTTATAAATAGAATCATTACTCTGAAAAACTACTCCCTAATGGTTCTTCTCCCATTGCTAAATGTCGAAAATAACTAAGCAGAAAGCGAAAAAGACTTAAGTCGATTTTTTTAAAGATTAGAACCAATATATAATGTTATAAATTTGCACGAATATATACAAGGTCTATATATATAATATTGTAAAATTTGCACGGATTATTAAAACATATAGATTAACACACACATACACTGATAATGAAGAAATATTAACTGATGTTCACAACAAAAAATGTAAATACCAAGGCTTACACTGTGAGACTCAAAGAATTTGAGTTTGAGCTTGATGGCCACTGAGTAGGTGGACGGAAGTAGATGATGAGGCTTGGGGTCTATGTGTAGGTAACCGTTGACAACGGGCAATGCCACCCTGAATACCATGATTAACGTCCCCCACACGAGCTTCTTCTTTCTCATGTTCATCCCGTCGGCAGCTGCAGCCATTAAAATGCGTTCTGATGCGCGCGGTATCGCGCGCTATTATGGGTTTCTTGTCTAAAACGCGCTAACGCGTAAAACATTTAGCGTGCTCAATTTGTTTTTGTTTTATTATATGTTAATGTTAGTTCAGGGCATCTCTGTTGGCGGTGGAGAACCAAAGGCGGTGAAGAGCTTTATTTGGGGAAGCATGTGATGGGAGAGAGAAACCTAATATCATTATCCTTTTTTATTTCTATATATCTGTTTTCCTAATTTTATTTGTCTTTAGTTTTATTGATCAATTTTCTATTGTATTTACTTTTTTAGAAAGTATTGTTTTTTATATATAATTTCAGTGTCGTTATGTTAAACCTAATGGTTTTATTTTCTCTTTTTATTAATTGAGACAAAAATGCATTGAAAAATAAAGTTGAAGTTGTATATATAACTATAAGTTTGTACTATTATTTCCTTTTTCCTATTTCTTGTTTGCTCGTGAAAATATTTGCTTGCATATGTTGTATATTATGTTTTTTTTTCTGCATTATAAGTGCCTAATTCGAAATAGACCGGATCGAACCAGTCAATTCAGACCGAAAAATCACGGACCGGTCATTTTTTCGGTTCGAATCCGGTCCGGTCTAACCATTACAAATTTGGACTGAAATTACATAAATGATTATCATGTGGTATGATGGTGAAGTTCATAACTTATAGTCTATGGGCCAGGTTCAAATCATAGGCAAAACATTCTTTTTTTTTTTATGAATTTTGTATCATAAAAATAAAATAATTAAGTTATTTATGGGCTTTCAGCCCAAACTTAATATTGTTTTCTTTTTTATTAGCCCAATATCCTCTATTTGATTATTAACTCTCATATTTTAATAACTAATATATATATTTTTTATTTATAGGGACACCGGTTTTTTGTCGGTTTATTTCGATTTTATACCGGTTAAACCACGAAACCTTAAACCACTAAATTTTTCGGTCCGGTTCGAAAATCCGGTTTAACAACCATGACTCGAAAAAGTCACGCAATACGCTATGTTATTTACGCTACGCAAATATCGGGACTAAAACGCAACGCATTGCGCAATGCATATTTTAAAACATTGGCTGCAACATAAGGTCTCTTCAGCCTACGGCTGTCTCTAGATGTATGTTACGTCCCTCAGTCCTGAGTCTCCCCCCACGGGAAGGTGAAGTTGTTTGGCAGTTTTCCAGCCGAGAGTGGTGGCACCAAAGGAAAATATGTTAATTAATCACGTTTGCAACAGAGAAGAAAGAAAACAAAACACAGGCGTACATTTATGCAACTGGAAGAAGTTTAGGTTGAGCTTCATGGCGGCCGCATACTTCGACGGAGGAGGAGGAGCTTTGGGCAGATGCATGGACGTCACAATGATTATTGACAGCGCCACTATGAATGTTACTCCTCCCACTGATTATCTATTTTAAATGTGTTCATTTTTTTTATATATTACTAGTAGGGAACACGTGTGTTGCACATGACCCCTATTGTTATGGTTTAGTATAGTCCAAAATTAGTGTAATAGGTGCATTGTCCAACGCCCCTAATCTATTGCGTAGTTCATTGGAAATGTCCCAAAAGTATAGTTGAAAATGAGACTGACTTGATTCATTTGGAATCAATCCAGGAAGATTGTGATATGCTTGTCCTTGTGCTTCGAATGTCTAAACTCCTCTGGTAGAACACGCAAGATCCTTATCAACATTGGCCCAGAACAAAGTAAAAGAGAATAAGCTGTTGTAAACTTGTAAGTTCTTTTGAATTCTACCGTTACAGTTGAATGATGACCCATAAATAGACTAATGAGCTCAAGTGGCACTTGTGTTCGCAAGTTTTATTTTTCCATTATCACAACAGAAACCTGGAGACTCGCACTGAGATTTCTTTGCACCACAATGATGACAAAGCTTCATTAGTTCTAACTGATGTACCTGATGCGTGTCTATTTTTCACTTCATCTACATAAATAAGATATTAAATTCAACACGATGGTATTAAAGATATTCTTCTAGCATAATACCTTGTAAAAATATGTATCTTCGAGTTTAGTAAGACATATTCGAGCTTTCAATAACCAATGAACTTGTTCTTTCTTTTTTCGTCCGGCGAAAATGATAAAATTTTTGCTTTTGCTGCTGCAATTTCCTTTTCCTTACTTTATCTTACAAAATAGTGTTGCCACAAAAGAATTATCTAAACGGCCAAAATAGCCAATAATAAAATACAATGACAATGAATTATCTCGATCAGAGCTTTCTTGATCTGTGGTAAAGTCAATGTTTATATCGGAAAGCATTCTGAATTAAAAAGTGGTTTCATAATTTAACATATATTGTACATATGATTTACTCATCCATTTATAAAATTATTATGTTAGTAGTATTTTGAGATTTTATGTTTCGATATGATTCAAGAATACAAGTGATAGAATATAAAGTTTAGGCTTTTTTAACTAAATAAATAAAAAAAAACATTTAATTTTCAAAATAGGGCTTTTTTTAACATATTAATAAAATAGGGTTAATTGCGGGTATTACCCGCGACGTCGCGCCTAATGGCCGCGACGTCGCGGGCAATGGACGCGACGATGATGTTGGCCCGTTTAATCGCTTAAACGGGCCGTTTAATAGACGCGACGACGCGTCCATTGAGCGCGATGATGGGACATGTTCACGCGTTGTCTGTTAAAATTAAAATTATTGGAGAATTGATGTGGACGTAACGTTCACGAGTGTTGCAGAAGAATCGTTGCGTCCAATAGATGCGACGTCGCGTCCATTAAATGCGACGATTTTTCCTATATAAAGTACTATAATTCCATATACGTTGATATGTAAAAAAAACAACTTGAAGTATTTAAATTCCTCCTCAAATTATGACATCCCGTAAAATTCAAGTCTCTATATACTACGGTGGCGAAATCATTACCGAATCAAACTCCATTCGTTACAGCATCCCACCCATTTCACTTAGACGAATTCGTCGCGACACTAGCTTTGCTCAATTTCTGGGCATGCTACATGAGGTTATTCGCCTCGACAACAATTTTTCCTCCTTAACCGTTCATGTCAAGAATGAATACTATCAGCATTCTCGACTCTATCAGAGGCTCTTTCAAATTTCAAACGACGCGGAACTATCGTACTTCTTGGATGCTGATGCGGAACTAAATTTAATTGAAGTGTTTGTCGAGGCCAGCGAGAACGTTCATCCCGACCGTAATGAAGACGCACCCGACGTGTTCACCAACATCACCTCCAGCCACTCGTTCCCTGATATCACGGCAGTTACTCAAGGAATGAGTAACTTTTCACTCCACCCTCCTCATATAGACATTCCTTCGAGCAGCCGTGATGTTCCTAATATGTCGAATGTGTCACAACCTGAGCCTGTGCCCGAAGACTTGCAAAATAGTGATGCTAGCGACTCTGAAGCTGACGACGTTGGTGGTGCACTGGAGGATTTTCCGGATCCCGCTGATGATAACGACGATGATGGAAACAATGATGGTCCCGAGAACGACATTCCATTGCCGGCGGAAGATGGTCGTGTGCCTTACCAACTCGTGCCTTTTTATTCAACATATCAAATGGCGCCTCCAGAAGCCAACGAGGTCGGCGGTGATTTTTACAGTAGGGACAATCCCAGGTTCAGAGTCGGTATGACATTTAGTACCAAAGCTCACTTACAAGAAGCTGTGGGCGATTATTCTTACAGGGTGGCTAGACGTGAGTTTCACGTCTCAGAAAGTAACAAAACCGTGTGGGGGGTGAAATGCAACCATAGCCATGAATGTCACTGGAGGTTACGAGCATGCTTCAAACCGAAGAAATGTTATTGGAAGGTTACGATGTATGGGGGGCCACACACATGCTACATGAACGAGTTGTCGAGAACACACCGTAACATTTCGCGAAACACAATTGCGAGAATGTTGATTGGAATAGTGAAGACAGACCCTCAATTTCTACCAAAGAATGTAAAGCAGGTGGTGAAGGACAATACCGGGTACGACATCTCATACATTCAAGAGTGGCATGGCCTCAAAAGGGCGAAAGAAAATGTCTACGGCACCTGGGAAACTTCAGTCCAACAACTTCCTATCTTCATGAAAGCTTTGAAACGTTACAACCCCGACACGGTCGTCAAGTGGTTGAATCTTCCAACTGAAGCCCCCGGTGTGAAGAAATTGGGGTATGTTTTCTGGGCTTTCAAACCTTGTATTGATGGGTTTATGCATTGTCGTAGAGTTGTTTGCGTTGACGGTACACACTTATACTCCAAATACGATCATAAAATTTTAATTGCATCTTGGCTCGATGCAAATCAAAATATTCTCCCCCTTGCTTTTGCCATTGTTTCAACGGAAACCAGACATTCTTGGCGTTGGTTCCTGAACTTACTTAACATCCACGTGTTGGATCAACAAGGTGTATGCCTCATTTCTGATCGTCATCGAGGTACTTGTATTTTCCTACATACATTCATGTATTTATTTGACACCCTTTTAATCGATTGATCGTAATTTGTTATAGGAATATTGGCCGCGGTAAGCGAATTAGCAGCGTTTAGGCCGCCGATTGGTGTACACCGATTTTGTCTACGCCATGTCGTATCAAACTTCAACACTGAATTCAAGAACAATGACCTAAAACAGTTATGCCATAGAGCTGGAACGGCCCACACGTTGGAGAAGTTCAATCGCATTATGGAACACATTAAAGTTCTCAACGAACCGGCCTGGAAGTGGTTAGATAAGATTGACAAAGAGCAGTGGACGTTTGCTTACGATGGTGGATTCCGATGCGGGGTGATGACCACTAATATCTCCGAGGCCCTTAACGGAGTTTTCAAAGGGGCGAGGTGTTTGCCTCCGAAAGCAATAGTGGACTTTAGCTTTCATCGATGCGTTGAATACTTTCGCAATCGATTTACGGAGTGCTCTGCAGCGATGGCTAACACCGAAAGCGATTGGTCTCCGTATGCGTGGAATAAGTTCAACGACTGGACAAGTCGTTCTTGGAGTCACGTCGCCTTTAATTTTGACCCACGTTTGCAAACAGCTGAAGTTTATACTTCGGCCGTGAATCAGAGGAAGCACGTGGTAAACATCTTAGGGAAGACGTGCACGTGCGGAAAATGGGACACGTATTTCATCCCATGTTCTCATGCCCAAGCAGCCTGCCGTATGTGGGGAGTTCATAGCATGCATCATATTGCTCCTTTCTATAACAAACAAGCGTACGTAAAACATACGAGGGGTTTTTTCATCCTCTACATGACGAATGTTATTGGGAGCCTGCTGAATTCTCTCTTATACATAACGACGCTTTGCGTACCCGAAGAGGTCCGGGGAGAATCCATACAACTCGTATACAGAACGAAATGGATCGCGGTGGTTCAAGGCGGAGACAAGGTCGAAGAGGCGGAGGCAGTGGTCAACGTTGATTTTTTTTAATTTTTAAGTACTTTTAGTATTCATATGTTGTACTAATATCTTGTAGTAAATTATTACAAGTTTTCAGTTACGTCCGAATTTACCTCATATTAGTTGCAAACACGCATGACAAATGTTACTGAAGTTACAGCCAATTACTTTGGAAAATATTTTCTCCAACCCTTCGGGGGGGGGGGGGGTCAACGAAGTCATCGTCACTATTATCTTCTCCAACTATGGAACTCGACATTGCATGATGTTTGCATTTGTTGTGCGTCTTTCTATACTTACCTTTTGTTTTCCTTTCGGAGGTGGGTTGACGAAGTCATCATCGCCTTTGTTTTTGCCAGCGTTGCCGATCTTACTCGACATATTGTATCGGTTTCCTTTCGGTGGCGGGTCGACGAAGTCGTCGTCCCCCGTATTGTCTGTGACTCTCGAACTCGAGCTGACATGTTTCACCGACTGTCTTTTGGATGATTCTTCTGTCTGAGTATGAACTATTGGACATTCGTTGTTAGGAATTGCAAGCACGTCAATGTCTGGAACAATGTCTGGGTTGATATATCTAGCGAAAATTATATACAGATAATATTCATGTGGCTCGCGCTCATAGAAGTAAATTGTTGAAAGAGGATCCTCCTGCAAGAATATGACAAATTGCATAATTAAAAATTTTTATTGCATCCGAATAAATCGTTGTGTAGAGTAACCACCTGAAACCACTTAAGTCATTGCTCGGTATCTGCATGAATCAATCCTCTGTCATATTCTCCCCAATCTCCCATTTCGGCGCGTAGTTTTGTCCATAAAAGGTAGCGACGCTTCAAATGACCAAGTTTCTCCGTTAGAAACGGTACGGTGAAATGAATTCCGTAACGTTGATTGTATAGTTGAACAAGGAATTGAAGACATTCGGATAAATTCTCTTTCGTGATATCACCCATAGATGCTTTTGCCGAAAATGTTCCAACGATCCATCTTTCAATATCGTACGTCCACAGTTCGTCGTAAAAGTAATCACCAAGGACCTTTAAATTCCCGAATATCGGATGATCCTCATTCATCTTTTTTCCATTGAAGCGATTAAGACGCGGGTCTCTACCAAATGGGTGCATCGTACCTCAAATATTGTATGTTATTTTCTTAATTTGTGGGATTTTATAGATGTTCTGGATCGTATTTCTTGAATGTCACTATTGTTCTGTACAGTTAGATTAAAGGTAGATTATAGATAGCGTTGATTAAAGCTGCACGCGCATGATAAAAGTTGCAGAAGTTGCAGGTAGCGTTGATTAAAGCTGCACGCGCATGATAAAAGTTGCTGAATTTGCGGGTAGCGTTGATTAAAGCTGCACGCGCATGATAAAAGTTGCAGGCAGCGTTGATTAAAGCTGCATGATTTTTTACTTATTGATTAATAAGTACATTTACATAATTTAATACATATATATTAAATTTATTAATCAAAATATAACCCATATTTATTTTGTAAAATATATTAACTTTGATTTATTTTAATTTTTAAGTACTATTAAATTTAACCTTTTAGTACATTTACATAATTTAGTTTAATACATATATATTAAATTTATTAATCAAAATATATTATATTTCCCGAGGCCCCGCTTAGGCCCACTCCCCGACGGGCGGGGCGGCCCGCGGGCTTCGGGCCTTTTTTTACGGCTCTAATAATTATATAACATCCAATTTTATAAATATCCACCATAAGATAATAACATCGCTAAAATAATATAATCGAGGTAATAACATATAACAAAAAAACTTAACTCATAATAAGATAATAACATATAATGCTAAAATAAAAACATCGTCTGAATAAATAACATCGGTAAAATAAAAACGTAACTCATAATAACATATAACAAAAAAACGTAGTCTGAATAAGTACAAAAAAAACTACGGCATATAATGCCCTCCGGTACTGCATCTACGAGGACGCTGCTCTCTACGCAGATGACGACGGTCAATTGGGGCCTCACGCTCGGATGGACGACGATGGAAAGATGAGCGGTAAGGTGGCGCGTCGTCGTCCTCGTCCTCGTCCTCGTAAGTGTACTGTATCGGCGTAGTGTACCCCGATGGCATCGACGTCCCATATCCACCATCGCCGTAGAAACCCGTCGGAATACGCGATGACGACGGCCCAGCACCTTGAGTGACATGATGCGAGGATGATGCCCCACGATCTTGCGTCGGAGGAATGTCGGTGAACTGGGTATCACGTCGCTGACGCCTATCGATGATTAGACGCTGCATACGATGTACAACGTCTAATCCTCCGTCCACTTCACGATGACGTAGTCTTGACTCCACGTCATCGAGATGCTGTGCCTTTTATTTAGCATATTCAAATATTATTTTGCCGCTAATAAATCAAAATTAAATATAATAAATAAAATTATTATATAAACTAACCATCACGTCGATGAATGCTCCATCTCCCATCTGAAAGCCTCGCGACATGTGAATAGACGAAGGAGATATATATCGACGGGTCACGGACCGGTACCAGTCGAAATAGTCACTGGTGCACTGCAGTCCGGAACCTATCTCCAGTCCATTGACAATCCTCGAGTGCCTTTGGCTCCAATACGCCTCGTGCAGTTCGTGCTGCGATCTCCAATCTTTTCCGAGGACATTCCGAGTGCTAAAACGGTGGAGATCTACAGTAAGATACGTCGGTGGTTGTGGCACCGACTGAATCAATCCGAACTGTCGCATCACGCGATCTGGATAGTGCCACTTGACGATGTTGTAACATATCAGCGGGCACGACGACCGAGAGGACGGCATTCCGGGCGTAGCGCCAATATCTCCGGTGCGTGATAGTTGTACGGGGTCCAAACAAATTGCTCCATCGACATACTATCGATGGACTCCCGTATCGCACGCAAATTTGAATTTGCGGATGTCGTATGGTCAAACAATGCATTCCATCTAAATGAATAAATATTAATTTGGCTGAAAATTTTTTAATTGAAAGTTCGAATATTTAGGAGACAACTACCTCGCCGCATGCGGTGGAATGGGTAACTGAATGCCATCGACTACAGAAGGCTGCATTACCACTTGAGGGTGGACGATAATGGGCTGGACTTGTACTATACGCATCCATGCCCAAACCTATATTTTAATTATTTATATACATAAGTATCGTTTACGATTTTCGATTTGTTTCATTAAGCTATCTTTCGTACCTGCAGCAACCGCAAAGCTCCACCTATGTTCATCTTCCTCGACTGACATGATGTGCAGAGTTCTCTGTAGAGGAATGCTAACACGGCGCTGCCCCAGCTGTAATGATGGACTTCGTCGATGTCCTCGAGCAGCGTCAGGTAGGTCATCGACGTGTGACTTCCACTTGAGTCGGGAAACATCACCGACCCGAACAGCAGCAATGCGTAGGCACGCGCATGTTGATCGACGATTAGCTCGTCGGTCATGTCGTCGACTGGATTTTCTTCTAACTAGGCCGCAAACTTCCGAAGAGACAACTTGGTCCCGTGGTACGCTCCTTCGGGAGGTCTGTACCCAGTCATCTCCTCGCAGTATTCAAGCCACTGCTCCTGCGTCTTACGTGGGATCACACCGCTTACGGAAATACCGTCCACGGGGAGTGCCCACAGCAACCCTACGTCCTCTAATGTCACAGTCGCCTCCCCCACCGGTAGGTGAAACGTGTGTGTCTCCTTTCTCCACCGTTCTACCAGTGCGGTAATCAAGTGTGGATCTAATTTCTGAGATCCACAACTATAGACGCCGTACAGCGACACATTATCTAACTTCTCTAAAACACAACCGTGTAAATGCACCGGTCGTGATATCTTACCCCACACTACGTTGTCTAACCCCCTCACCGTCAACGGGGTGTCAATAGCACCATCCGTGTTGGATAGCACATCGTTACAACGATGACTATCCTGGAAAATCAACAACGAACGGTTGGTCGGACCGTAGAAATCGTTCGTGTCCATCCTAAATCGAACAAAACAATGTTATAACCAATCAAACATTATAGATCCGATGACTATACAAATCTGTCTTATGTTATAACCAAACAACGAATAACAAACGAACAACTAAATTTAACTATAGCAAACAAAATACCTAATAAATATACGGCGGAGAGCGTACGGAGGCGGTGGAGGTCCGGTTCGGCGGCGGCGACGGTCACGACGGCGGGTTCGCGGCGGGGTCGCGGCGGGGCGGTAGAGAGAGAGAGAGAGAGATAGAGAGAGAGAGAGAGGCCGGGCAAGCAACGCGGGGTGAGCGGCGGTGGTGGCGGAGCCGGGGGTCGCGGCGGGGTGGTGGACGCGGTGGAGAGAGAGAGAGAGAGAGGCTGGGCGAGCTGCGCGGGGTGAGCGCCGGACGGAGGCGGCGGAGGCGGCGGGGTCGCGGCGGGGTGGTGGACGCGGTGGAGAGAGAGAGAGAGAGAGAGAGAGATAGAGAGAGAGAGAGATCGAGCTGCGCGGTGGTGGGGCGTGGTGAGCGGCGGACGGCGGAGGGAGAGGGTTAGTGTTAGGGTTTTAGAGAGAGAGAGATTGAGGGAGAGAGTGAGGGAGGGAGAATAGATCTCAGATCTTAATATCCCCGACGTCGCGCCCATTAGGCACGGGCGCGACGTCGCGCCTATTACCCGCGACGCCCGTACTGGGCCAAAAAAAAGGCCCAGTACGGGAGCCCCGCACCACTGGCCCACCACGAGGGTGCGTCGCGCCCATTGCCCGCGACGTCGCGGCATTAGGCGCGACGTCGCGGGTAATACCCGCAAATAGCCCTATTTTATTAATATGTTCAAAAAAAGCCCGATTTTAAAAATTAAATATTTTTTTTGATTTATTTAGTTAAAAAAGCCTAAAGTTTACCTTTCCGTATCTGAGGTTGGTCTTATAGGCTTTCGTTTAATTGAACTGATTTGCATATATAGTAGTAGGATATGTCATACATATTTCTTACAAGTTATAAATGTTTAATGAGAATATGTATAATAAAAAAACTTTATTGATTAACTTTTTCTATAACGTGGGAGCTTAGGTTGGAAAAACTGTAGCGACGAACTTTTCAGGAAATACTTTGATAAATGTGCCTCTTTAGGTTGGAAAACCCCGCAAGGGTTCTGTTTGCAGACATTGTCTCCAAACAAGCCTTATTCGTAGCAAAATCATCCAATAAATTGATAGAGATAGTATCAAACCCGAAATATTAGAAAACCATTTTTTTTAAATAAAGAAGTGTTAATATACATATATTATTTTTGTGTACCTTCCATTCATTAATATAACTTTCCTGTTATAACCAACTTTTATCCGCTCGACAAAATTGGAATAGTTGTTTCACCTTCATGACTAACCCTACAACATCTAGACAAAAAAACATATAACGTTAACTTTCAGCATAAGTAGTGTATTTTACAAAAAAAAAAACAATATAGACCACCTACTGTTGAATTGATCCTTGTCGAAACTCTGAACAATATCACAGAAGCTAATGAACTTGATTTTTTTGGTGGTGAAAGGAATGCATCTTCAAGCTCGGTAATGGTGGTTGACACATTTAGTATAAACTCAACATCATGATTTACATTCGGGTAGTTTTTGTTTATATCCTTACCAATTGGATTTGTTATAGTGTATGCCTTACACCAAATCAATTTGTTGTCGAAGTATTCCAATGCGTTTGGAAAATAATTCCATTGATCTGGGTACCCTACAATAGTTGAGCTTGGAAAAAAATACCATTAGTTCATTTGAAACAATAAACAATCATATGTCACCAAAAATAAAATCAATATTATGAACTCTTTACCTCTTCGCCAACCAACACGAGCTTTCTCACTGATTTTCTGGAATTTTTTGGAGGTGTACACGTCCCTTGTCGAATTACCATTACTTTTACGGTGACACCGCGTTGGTTTTGCCTTGGGGATTTTATGGGAGTGATTGCGTGTTCAATATTCTCCATACCAATTCTCCACCTATAATCAAATATGCATGCATGAAGCAACAACAGATTGTTTAATAAGACCATTATGAAAATGCCTAATCTTCAACGTTGAATTAATTTTACGTTATTTATACCTGAAAAAATATTCAGAAGGGACTGAAGAGGAGTGCAACGGAAACCGCACGGTGTACAAGCTGGACTCGGAGCCCCTTTCTGAGCAAAGTAATACAAAGCAGGCACACAACCGCAGAGCGAATAAACGATTGCATAAAGAACCAAGCAACACATCAGCCAAGTCCCACTAAAGTTGGACTAAACAAGCCTAGCAACGTTGGATAAATAGAAAGTCGGCACCTTGTAGTTCGATACTTCTTCTTTGGGAAGGATTTCAAGGATAAATAGGACATGAAGTTAGCAACGAATTATAATAGGATCAATTACTCTTCTATTACCCATCATGTAGGTACTTAGCGGATAAATGGAAATACGAGGATGAATATTAATGGAGTCGCAAGTGAATGCACGTCAAAAGATTAAAGATATATGCATGTATGCATATGTAAAACTTATTTGACATCTTTTTAAAAGCATCCCTTCTAATATATAGAATAAAAAGCACTACAACTCAAATACAAAATCAAACGATCAAATTCTCACCAAAAACAAAAAAGCAGTAACTTTAAATATTCGTAACTCACAACCCATACCTCGAAATGAAAATCCATCCGTATAGAATGAAGATTTACGAGTCTGCAACATCCAATTATAATTTCAGATCAATTGGACAACGTTTGCCCCTCGATCTATGAGAAATTCAAAATTTTCAGTGCTATAAAAGGTTGCTGAAATATTTTTTCTTCTCTGTTGATTAATGATGAACGTTGCTGCTCTCTGCCAATGATTAGGCTGCTGGTGCTTCTATGTACTTAGTGGGATTAAAGTGGGTTGTGTCAAATGTTGGGCTTTTAGAACATGAAACTTGGTCTATAACTTCTTTGTCTTTCTATGTAGGGCACTACGTCATGCTCAAGCGAATAGTAGTAAGAGGAGTACTAACCGGTTTCACGCTCGCCATGTTAAACAGCTGCAGTGCCTTTTCAATGTACTTTTCTTGAGATAAACACAACTTCTTCTCCTTTCGGTCACGTGTGACAATCCCAAGAATACATTGAGCCGGTCCCAAATCCTTCATCGAGAAATGCTTGGTCAAGGTCTTTTCGCCATGTAAATTTGAGCTGGCGAAGAACCTACAATAAGCATATCATCAACATGAAGTTATAAATATGATATATCATCCGAGAATCTTGCACACAATGGTCAAAATAATTCTTCTTGTAACCTTCTTAAATCATCACCAATTCAAACTTTTTATACCATTGTCTCGGAGCTTGTTTCAGGCCGTACAAGCTCTTCTTTAATCAACAAATGTAATTCTCGTTTCCTTTCTGAACAAAACCGTCAGGCTGCTTCATATAAATTTCTTCATCAAGACCACCATGAAGAAAAGCAGTCTTAACGTCCATCTGTTCAACTTCGAAATCAAGACTGGTTGTCAAACTCAAAACGACACGGATAAAAGTTCATCTTCACATCTGGCAAAAAAATCTCACTAAAAATCAATCCCCTCCTTCTGACTGAAGCCTTTAACAACCAACCTGGATTTATATCTGGGAGAAAGTGAGTATTCTTAATGCTTCACCTTGTAAATACACATGTTCTTCAAGGCCATTTTACCTTTAGGAAGCTCCACCAATTTATACATGTTATTCACTTGTAAAGAATGCAGGTCGTCTTTTGTAGAAGCAATCCATTTATCTTTGTCTAGACTCTGAATGGCTTCTTCATGACTCTATGGCTTTGCTTCACTAGTAAGAAGCACAAACTCGTTAGATGAATAACGAGTAGAAGATCGTCTCTGGCAAGTCAAGATGTGTCTCCTCGTGCTGATCAACATCATCGGTAACATAATCATCAACTTGACTATCAGCTCAATTGGATTTGGTGTAAGTAAGCGGTTTAAATCAATCAAACGATCATTTTGAATAAATGGCTTCTCAGACTTATTGATATATTCAATCGTCTGATCCTCCATAAAGGTAACATCATAGCTTTTGATAAGCTTCTTATCATAGGATCATAATATAAGTAGTCAAATTCGTTATCGCCATACGCAAGAAAATGCATTGTCTTGTTATGGCATCCAACATTGATCTTTCATCTCTCGGGACGTGCACAAAACATTTCATCCAAATTCTCAAGTGATTGTATGAGACATTCTTACCATACCAGACCCTGTCAAGAACCTCACCCTGCAAAGCATCTGAATGAGTCATATTAATAATAGGAGTAACTGTATATAAAGCATCACCCCAAAAATGTTGAGGCAACTTTGCTTCTGACAGCAAACATCCGACTCTCTCCATCAATGTTTTGTTCATCCGTTCAGCCAACCCATTTAACTGATGAGTTTTAGGAGGTGTTTTCTGATTCCGAATTACATATCGTCGACAATAAGTATCGAAGGGTCCGAGAAAATTCACCTTCGTCGTCCGTTCTGATGCACTTTGACTTCTTCCTTGTCTTTCTCTCAACAGAAACATGAAACTCAATGAAACCATCAAGTACCCGATCCTTCGACTTCAAAGCTTGGACTCATTATTTTCCGCGAGTGATCATCAATAAATGTGACAAATTAAAAAGCACCTCCAAACGATTTCACCTTCAAAGGACCACACACCTGAGTGAACTAACTCGAGCAAAGTGTCCTTCTGGTGAGATGGATGATGATGAAAAGAAACATGTTTCTGCTTTCCAGCTAAGCAATGCACAAATATGTCTAGCTTAGCACCTTTCAAGCCGTGGAGTAACGAGCCCTTCCTCACTTATATGACCCAATCTCCGATGCCAAAGACTGAAAGAATCCCCACTATCAACAACATTCACAACACTAGCAGAAACATTATGATTCAACCAATACAAATTAGAAAATTTCTTACCACGGGCCACAAGCGAAGAGCCTCGTCCAAAGTCCATCACCGAAGTGGCAAGAACAACTCTCATCATCAAACCTTCCAGTAGATATGAGATGCAATCGAACATCCGGAGCATGTCTGACCTCCTTCAATACTAACTTTGAACCCAATCATGTGTCCAAGCAAATAGTGTCAATGTCTACCACTTTTGCTAAACCCTCATTGTCCACACCCGGAGTATATGATGCAAGGAATTCTTGATTAGTTGTACCTCTACTCTTGTCTCGGTTGCTGTAACTTTAGCCCACATGTCTATTTCTCCCCCTATTTTCAGTAAGTAACACCCCGGAATATGACGAAGTACCTTGCGTCTTCCTTCTCACCTCCTCATTCAAGACGCCGCTCTTGACGTACTCCAAGGTTATCGTACCACCAGGAGCTGAATTGGTCAATGAGACTCTGAAACTTTCCTATGAATCAGGGAGAGTATTTGAAAGCCATAAATCGAGAACCTCCCCTTCAAAATTAATGCCCATGCCGAACAACTGATCAAAGCACTCTTAAAACTCGTCGATGAGGTTAGAAATTGACGTGTTTTCTTATAACCGCAAATGCATCGCTTGCTTCAAAAGAAACAGTTTATTGTTACATGTTTTGAAGAATATAACGTCTCAAGGTTTTCCCACAACGACTTAGCACGTGTCTCATTCACAATATCGAGCGTTGATAAAGCAAAGACCGGAACATGCAATTACTTCACAAATAAAAGATCATTCATCTTGCCCTTCACTTGTGATAATTCATAACGTTCAAAATCATTCTGTTCAAATCAGCCTCCAATTTTCATTGATCGAAAGAATACCGACAAAGCCAACCAAAGCTCCGATACCACTTTGATAGGGTCGAACGGTACAAACTGAATATTAAACAACAACAACGCAGCACAAATGCAGATCGAAAGTAGAAACGCAACATAAGCGGAAAACACGCGATATAACGTGGAAAACCCCTTTCAATTCGAAGAGGTATAAACCACGGGACCAAACAGCCCAAATTCCGTTAATCATCAAAATTAGTTAGGGAATTAAACCCCAGCACAACCTTAACGAGCTATGGCACCAGAACAAAGCTCCAAAAGCACCACAACTCAATACAAAATCAAACGATGAAATTTGCACCCGAAAAACAGCAGTAACTTCAAATATTGAAAATCCCTCCGGACAGAGTGAAGATCTACGAGTCTTCAATCTCCAGTTAAAATTTAAGATTAATCGGACAACGTTTTTCCCTCGATCTGTGAGAAATTCGATACTGTCGATGCTATGAAAGGTTGCTGAAATATTTTTTCTTCTGTGAAGTAGAATGATGAACGCTGCTGCCATGTGCCAATGATTATGCTGCTGCTATGTACTCAGTATGATTAAAATGGGTTTTGTCAAATGTTGGGCTTTTGGAACACATAGTTGGGAGCCCAAAACCCAACAACAAGATAAGCCTGGATGTATTTCCACAGTTTCATTGCAGTGAAAATACGATACTTCGTGAGCATTGATAAAGGCTTAGCGTTGTCTTCGAATATGATAGCTTAAATTGAAGTATGTATATCTGTTTTCCATTATCCGCAAGAGGAAAAAAAAATGGTGAACGCAAAGTCGTATTTTAGTCGTGCCAAGTTTTGTTGCTTAATATTCCGTAGAATCCTAAAAGCGATGCCACTTTCTGATTTCAGCTCTCGATATTTCTAAGCGGCCAAGATTCCTTCAGCTACAAAATTATTTTCTCCCTTTTCATCATTTTTTTATTCATCACCTAGAACGTCAAAATCACAAATAGTTGGTTTCCTCTGCTCGTCGCTTAAATCGGTGTTTGAAGATTGTCCCAACAATGGTGCAAATCAGACCCGGTCGTTTTCACATGTGATTCAGAAAGAGAAGGAGTCTTTTGTATAGTTGATGATTGTTGTGTTCTGCTCAAAATTTGGCTGCTTTAATCGGTAAGTCTTCAATGTGTGTTGTATAATTTTGCACTGGAGGGAAATGACATCGAAAGCATGGAGTTGGCCAACGAATTTGCACCAGGCTTATTATAGGAGGAGAATCAATATATCTGAATTTCGATATCTTGACCCTATACACCATGTTCGTGTGCTCAAGGAAAACCGTAGTTTTTCATTCGAGAAATTTTTTAAGGGTAGTTAATTAGTTTCTTTGGAGTTTTTTTGTTTGGTTGCATTGCATGTGAACTAATTATTTCTGATCAAGACCGCGCTTGTATTTGACGGAAGAAGGTGCGTGAATGTTTTCACGTGACCCTGCTTTGACTTTTGATGCGGTAAATGATGATCGCAGCTCTTTTTTTTTTTACCACCCATGATGCATGCGCTAATTCAGAAGTTAATATAAATCTATTCTCAATATATTATTCACTTAAAGCAAGTGCGCTTAAACAAAAAGGGGATATAATAATAGGTATTCACCCTTTCGCGATCCATCCATGGCGGCCATGAGCTCCCGGCTTCGTACCAACACGGGAAGCTTGCTTTGCTTGAACAACCCGTGTGTGTCCTTCTTGATGGTTGGTTGACTGATCCCATCTATAATTTTTTCTTTTTTACACTTCAGCGCACCGTGTCTTTCTTTATTCATTAAAATTAAATGTATTGATTTTTAGCGCAATAAGAGAGAGAGGGCCTACCTCTTTTTTAGTTTCCAACAATTCTCACTAGTTAGGATTGGTAAGTCATTGTTGGTTCATGAGTTTAGAAATTTGCCATGGTAATTTATATAAAACATGAGTTAATATATAACAATTCGAAACCAATTTGTACGAATTTAGATAAATACACAATTAAATTTTCCGTCATCAGGGCCCGCGCACATGCGCCGCACGTAGGAGAGAGTGACCGTATAAGCTTGATAGAGTTCCTTCCTAAAACCAATTGGTGATAGGAGGAGTGACTTATAAGCTTACATACCGATCAATTTTTCTCGTCGTAATCAACGTGGAACATTTTGGCCTCACATGTAATATTCTTAACATGTACCTCTAAGATGGATTATCATAAATACACTAACCAAACGAGCATTTATTTTATACTCATTAACTAATTTTATATAAATCTTAAGAATTTAAACTCTTTGGCCTATAGATAGACTTACCAAATAAGCAAGGAATTATATCTATATATTTCTTTGGGTAAATTCCTTATCAGTACCCTTTTAAGTTTGAACTTTCTCTTAAAAATCCCTCAAATTATTTCTTCCTGTTAAGTGCATATCTGTCAAAAATTGTGTGTTGGATACCTAAAAACATGGAAAAGACTAAAATAACTTCTCTTATCATTTTCAGAAAGACTTTCAGAAAATTATATCATCAGTCACAAGTATTATACCAACAAATCACGTTATTATACCACAAATATTGAAATGATTCTACCAATAAACACAGATTTTATACCAATTATTTCCAGTATTATACCAAGTGGAATTTCAGACCATTATACCAATTGTTATCACTGTCATATCAACAAATTATGTTATTATAATTTTATCATACGAAGTGATTTTCACACATTATACCACGAAACATGATAATTATACCAACAAAACCGAATATTATACCAATAAAATATCCAAATAATTATACCAATAAATTCGATTATCATACCAATAAACTCATTTATTATATTATTACTTTTCATCTAATTTCTCACTATTATACCAACAAACGCCGATCATTATACTAACATGCATGTTTATTATACCAACAAATAAATATACCAACAAATGTTGTGATTATACCAACAAATAATGATGGATTGTTATACCAATAGAGGACATAATTATATCAATACATGTATTTATCATACCAACAAGATTTTTTAAAAAAAAATTGCGATGTTCGAAAGTTCTATGATATATGTTAGTCCGATTACGCACTCAAGAGAGGATCAAAGGCTTAAAAATGATAAAGTTCTTAAAACACCTTCAGTGTGTGTTTGTGTGTGTGTGCCGAAATTAAGAACTTACTTTTAAGAATTATATACATTGACCAAACCTAATTAGGGTTAATGGGATGCCTTATATACCACATGAGTTGGTATATTAAGGCTTGGGACTCAAACAATAAAATATTTACAATTTGACCCCAAATACAATAAATTAACTAAAATTGACCCAAAACTCAAATACTAACTAAGGACACTACAATTAATTCCTAACAATATACCTACAAAATTAAAAATTATACCAAGTTGTTCCAACAATTATACCAATACTTTTTATTATTATACGAACAAAAATAATTATAATTTTATCATTTTCCAAACCAATTCCTGACTCAACCAACAAGAACCGTAATTATACCAATAGTTCAGTTTATTAAACAAGAAAGATTGAGCGAGTGGTTTGTGGTTATTATACCAAGAAAATACATAATTATACTAATACTTGTTTTATTATACCAACAAATATTTTTAAAAAAATATGCACTATTCGACGTTAGCAGCAAACTAGAAATTATACCAACTTATTCTTGCAATTATACCATAACTTCTGATTATTGTACAAACAAATCAAATTATGATTTTATCATTTTTCCAACTAATTCCTGACTATTATACCAATAAGAGCCGTTATTATACCAAGAGCTTTGTCTATTATACTAACTAATACCAATATTATAACAATAAAGGACATAATTATACTGATACATGTTTTTATCATACCAACAAATATTTTAAAAAAAATTTGCGCTATTCGATTTTCTAATATACTAACAAAAGTAAAAATTATACCAACTTATTCCAACAATATACCATTACTTCTGATTATTGTACCAAAAAATCCAAATATACTTTATCATTTTTCCAACCAATTCCTAACTATTATACCAAGAAGACCCATTATTATACCAAGAGTTCTTTTTATTATACCAACAAAGACCGATATTATACCAAGAAAGACAAATATCTTTCTTGGTATAATATCGGTCTTTGTTGGTATAATAGCCAAAACTCTTCGTATAATAACGAGTCTTGTTGGTATAATAGTCACAAATTGGTTGGAAAATGATAAAATTATACTTGAATTTGTTAGTATAATAATCATAAGTAATTGTATAATTGTTGGAATAGGTTAGTATAATTTCTGCTTTTGTTGGTATATTAGAAAACATCGAATATCGCAATTTTTTTTAAAAAGATATTGGTTGATATGACATTAACATGTATTAGTATAATTAGGTCATTTGTTGGTATAATAGTCAAAGATCTTGGTATAACAACGGGTCTTGTTAGTATAATAGTTAGAATTGATTCGGAAAAATGATAAAATTATAATTGGATTTGTTGGTACATTAATCAGAAGTAATGGTACAATTGTTGAAATAAGTTGGTATAATTTCTACTTATGTTGGTATATTAAAAATTGTCTAATAGCGCAAATTTTTTTAAAAACAATATTTGTTGATATGATAAAAATAAGTATTAGTATAATTAGGTCTTTTCTTGGTATGATAAACATAAACCAATCGCTCAGTCTTTGTTGGTATAATAACCTAAACTATTGGTATAATTACGGTTCTTGTTGGTTGAGTCAGGAATTTTGGTTTGGAAAATGATAAAATTATAATTGTTTTTGTTGGTAAATAATCAAAAGTGTTAGTATAATTGTTGGAACAACTTGGTATAATTTCTAAATTTGTTGGTATATCATAGAACTTTCGAACAACGCATTTTTTTTTAAAAAAAAAACTTATTGTTATGATAGATACATGTATTGGTATAATTATGTCCTCTATTGGTATAACAATCCATCATTATTTGTTGGTATAATAATTTAAACTGTTGGTGTAATTGCAACATTTGTTGGTATATTTATTTGTTGGTATAATAAACATGTATGTTGGTATAATGATATGTGGCGTACTTCGAGTACAATATATAAAATAGTTGGTATAATATTGGCGTTTGTTGGTATAATAGTCAGAAATTAAATGAAAAAATAATAATATAATAAATGAGTTTGTTGGTATGATAATTGAATTTATTAGTATAATTATTTGGATATTTTTTTTAGTATAATATTCAGTTTTGTTGGTATAATTATCATGTTTTGTGGTATAATGTGTAAAATCACTTCGTATAATAAAATATAATAACATTATTTGTTGGTATGATAGTGATAAGAGTTGGTATAATGCTCTGAAATTCAACTTTGTATAATACTGGAAATAGATATCTATGTTTATTGGTAGAATCATGTCAATATTTTTTGGTATAATAATTCGTTTTGTTGGTATAATACTGACGACTGATTGTATTATATTCTCGAAGCTTTTCTGAAGTTGTAAGAAAGATTATTTTCGTCTTTTCAATGTTTGGGTTATTAAACACACAACTTTTCGCATATAAGTATCTAACATGAAGTAATATTTCGAGGGGTATTTAAGAGGAAGTTTAAACTTCAAATGGGACTGATAAGAAATTTACCCTATTTCTTTCAATAATCCCGACTTTAACATAAAATGTTGGGTGAATTCCTTATCAGTCCCATTTAAAGTTTAAACTTCCTCTTAAATACCCCTCCAAATATTTCTTCATGTTAGGTACCTATCTGCGAAACGTTGTGTGTTTAATACCCCAAACATTGAAAAGACGAAAATAATTTTTCTTAACAGCTTCAAAATAGCTTCCAAAATATAATACCATCAATCGCCAATATTATACCAACAACAGACATTCTCATATCAAACAATTTTGACAAGATTCCACCAGAAAACACAGATATTATACAAAATGCTCTCACTATTATACCAAAGCGAATTTTAGAGTCTTATACTAACTGATAACACTATTTTACCAACAAATAATGTTTTTATAATTTTATATCACGAAATGTCTTCCACAAATTATACCTCA
Source organism: Linderniella brevidens (assembly GCA_004919715.1). NCBI lineage: Eukaryota > Viridiplantae > Streptophyta > Magnoliopsida > Lamiales > Linderniaceae > Linderniella > Linderniella brevidens. Next base: position 16,310,186 of record SWDC01000153.1, read on the forward strand.
AACGACAATAATTATACCAACAACACAGAATATTATACCATTAAAATATGCAAGTAATTTGACCAATATAGTCGAGTATTCTACCAACAAAATCATTTATTAATAACCTTACTTTAGATCAATATGCAAGTAATTAGACCAATATAGTCGAGTATTATACCATATTGCACGCGAATTACACTACAAATTATTATACCAACAAACCCGATTATTATACCAGAAAATAACGATCCAATTTACTTAAAAATATACAAACAAATGTTGCAATTATTCCAACAGTTTTAGTAATCATACCAACCAAGCACAGAATTATACCAATACAAAACATGTACACACTAACTTCACCACATATATTTTTGAACCACGCGACTATTATACAAACTACAGATTTCATTATACTAATACATTGTTAATCATACCAGTATTAAATGTTTTTTTTTTTTAAAAAAGTATTAAATGTATTGTTCGACAGTTTTCAAATATACTAAGAAAATTCGAAATTATACCAAGGTAAAAATGAATTATACCAATACCCTTGATTATTATATTATCAAATTCAATTATTATTTTATTATTTTTCCAACCAATTCCCGACTATTATGCGAACGGTTTTTTAAGATTATTATACCAACAAAGGTCACACTTATACTAATACATGAATTATTCATACCGACTAATATATATTTAATATTTGGTGGTGTTCGAAAGTTTTCCAGTATCCAACAAAATAGAAATTATACTTATTTTTTCGAAATATTATACCACGACTTCTTATTATTGTACCAACAAAATCAATTTTAAATGTAATTTTCCAACCAATTCATACTATTATGCCAACAAAAACGATTTTTATACCAAGAGATTCGAATATTATACCACTACGTTTGAATGATTATTTTACAATTATTATACCAACAAAGTACATATGTATACTAAGTTCATTATTTATCATACCAATAAGTTCATTTTTTGAAAAAAAAATTGTTGTTCGGTGGTTTTCTAATACCCCATTAAAATTCGAAATTATACTAACAAACTCGATTAACATTTTATTAATTTTCCGTCCAATTCCTACTACTATATCAACAAGAGCCATAATTATACCAAGACCTTTACCTATTGTACTCGAAATACACCACATAGTATTATACCAATATATCTGTTTCTTATACCAGCAAAGAGATTAATTATGCCATCAGCTCTGATTATACCAGGAAAAACAGTGATTAAACCAACATAGAAAGCTATCGTTCCAGCAAAGTTTTACAAACTAGCAAAACATCCAAATGACATCACATACATAACTATTTCCACACGGATGCCAAAACATCACATACCAAAACATAACATACCAAAACAACCTCACATGGGCTCTTTGCAGGATCTACGATTGTGACCTAATCTCTTGCATCGGCCACACGTTACTGAACGAACTTTAGTCTGAGATGGGATTCTGACTGTCCTTCTACGACCCGGAGGACGACGACAATCAGGGGCATTGATAGCGTCACCTCCCGAAGCTTGATCAATGTCGTGCGTAGGAATTGGATACAAGACAGAAATGTATGCCTCTTTGTATTTGTTAACACTATATAACGCATCGCAAAACTCGTAGGGCGATAGTTGTAAGGAGTTGATGCATGCACACACATGCTTACAAGGAATACCATCAATCTGGTACCATCTGCAAGAGCAGGTCCTGCTTATCAAGTCACAACATAAGTACTTCCTTCATCGGCCACCTCAAAGATGTGTCCGGATGACTGCGCAACACGAAACTTCCGAGCCCCGCTAATCTTCTTACTGAGCTTCTTCTCTGGGGCATCGCATATCATTCCAGTCATTTTAACGGCCTCACCCCTTCTTGTGCTCATCGTCACCATAATATTTTTGCGGATTTCATCAAACAACCCGAGGATGGGCAAGAATCTGGCCGCTTTGACCCAGTTATTCCACGACTCAGCAACATTATTGTTCATCACACCCCACCGCATGCCTGGAAAGATTGAGTTAGCCCAATGATCTGGCTTCGAGTTGTGGATGAAGACAGCAGCGTGGTTCTTGAATTTGCCCAGAATTTGATTGATATTTGTTAGAAAGTCTTGATGCGTCGGAGAATACGCATCTTCTTTCAACACTGATTTCCACTTCTCTGTTTCTTTATGCGAGTGCTTACTCACTACCTCCGTTTTAAAATTATCGACTAGATGCCGGAGACAGTAAGCATGATTAATTCCCGCAAATACGAGTGACACGGCATCAAGGAGTCCCTTTTTACGGTCGGAGACGAACGTAAACCGTGCACCTCCTCCCCATGGTATCTAAAAACATCACGTAGTTTCCTGCAGAACCAATCTCAATTGTCGTCGTTCTCATTATCAACAACTGCATATGCTATAGTGAACAAACTGTCGTTTGCATCCTTCGATGAAGCAGCAAGCAACGTCCCTTTGTATTTACTTTTGATGTGCGTCCCATCTAAGAATACCATCGGCCTGCATCCTCTAAGAAATCCAATTGCACAAGCTGCCAAACTGATGAAAAGTCTGCGAAATTTTCTCAAATCTGTGTAGACCTCACAATCCGCGAAGCTTCCTGAATTAGTTTCCATCATCTTACGACAATACCAACCGAGTTTCTCGTAGGAACCACTCTCGGCACCATGGATATGGTGAATGGCTTTCTCTCGCCTTCCCATGCTCTTCGATATGGAATCTCGACCCCGTATTCTTTGAGAATGTCCCGTTTTCAAATTGCAAGCTTTATAGAGTGGATTACTTCGCAATTTCTGCTTGACCAACCCAGCAACCCAATCTCTATCCGCTTTGGGATGGTCCCTCGACAACAAGTTTGAACTGCCACAATTATGTTTCAGATTACAACTGCGTATTGGAAAGATGTGGTCACTCTTTCGATAAGAGGCGTAAATTTGCCACGTACAACAAGCGATCTTGCATTTTACTAATACTTTCCTTGATTCATTCTTCACATATCTGAAATCCTTACCCCTAGATATTGAATATTTCTTCAGCTTGCTGCGGAATCGGATTGCATTAGCAAATAATTGTCCAGAACCAGAAATGCACCCAGCCCAGTCAGCATTTCTCTCCAAGTTATCTAACTCTTCCGGGCCATCGTCGCCTGGCGCAACCTGTACTGGGATGCATTCCGAACTCTGACTGCCGCCTATGTCGACCAATAACTGTATCAGATGCTTTCCTAACTTTTGATGGAGTGCGACCATGTTGGCGAAATCTTCATCATTGAGTACGTGAGTGTTCGAGCACTTGAATGACGTCTTGTATCTTAAATCTGCTGGACTATTCTGTAACGTGGGCCACCTACTGTAGAGCACTTGTTGTAGGTTACGTAGCGTGAAATCTTAAGGTAAACCAAACAGATAATCTTCACTGTTGAACGTGCAAAGACATAATTGCTGCTCGGGACTTGTCATTCTGGGGATTGGGGTTTGAAGTGGGTAGTAATTGCAGATTAATTAGGGTTTGCATGAAAATTGTGTTAGTATGGATGAGATTGAGCGGGATTACAATTTTGAGCGCGAGTTAGAAAACCTATGTGAATTACCAAATATTGGTATAATCACATCATGTATTAGTATACTAAAGTGATCGATTGGTGTAATAAAATCGTTCTGCATTAATATATTATTTAGCTAGTAAATTTGGTTCAATTGCGGCTTCGGTTGGTTGAATAGTTATCTGAAACGGTATAATAAAACTAATATTCGATAAAATAAATTGAACTGTTGGTATTTTATGAACTTGTGGTAGTTCGAGTATAATAGTCAACATCGTTGGTATAATAACAGCGCTGGTTGGTATAAAATGCTAAATAGGTGGTATAAAATGCAAATTAGTTGGTATAAAACACAAATTAATTGTTATAATATTGTTACAAGCCTTATATTAAATTAAAAAACCGTTGGAATAACCTTTATATTAAAGTTAGAAGCATAATTATGAACATTTGGGCATAAGATTTGGAATAAACGTTGTCTATATACATATCAACACATGGTCATAAGATTTGGAATAAACGTTTATAACATAATTATGAACGCTTGGGCATAAGATTTGGAATAAACGTTGTATATAGACATATCAACACATGGGCATAAGATTTGGAATCAACGTTTGTCACTTAAATATGAACACTTGGGCATAAGATTTGGGATAAACGTTGTATATATACATATCAACACATGAGCATAAGATTTGGAATAAACGTTTGTAACATAATTATGAGGCATAAGATTTGGAATAAACGTTTAATATATACTTATGAATACTTTGTAACATAATTATGAACGTTTAATATATACTTATGCATAAATTATGCTTAATTTAGAACATACTTGGTAAATATTTTCTTCCACAGAATTCATTGTCTTACACAATAAATACATCCGCAAAACGTTAAATACATATGTCACATACACCCGTCAAAACATTAAAATCATTCGTTTTTCCGCTGCCTTGCTCCCTTCGATAGCGTTAAGATCCCGGCTGCGATAATGGCGCGAAATTCATTAATATCACCGGCTACTTCCACGTAATCCCAGCCACCTACGGTATCCTTCAACACTGCGTCAGCCCACATGCAAGTGAGCGTGCCACAGTCCATCGATCCCTCTACTTGTTGTCGACACTTTACATGTTCGACGTTGTTCTTCGTTTCCAACTTCCAACCCTGCCGATGATTTAGGTACTGTGACAATAGCGTGGCTTAAACGAGACAACTTAATCAAACGTGTAGATACAATCATCACATTGAATATATGCGTCTAACACTTCAAGAGAACTTACGCATAGCTCACTGTCTGACCGTTATCGGGGGTGTTGTAACGAACTGTAATGACGGAAGATTCTCTCGTATGGAAAGAAAATGAGCAGGTGCCAATGAAATTCGCTATTGATTGGCATAACCACCGCTCTCGATCCTTTCAACACAAGGCTTAGAAAGCTTTGCAGCTCCGTAGCCACGTTCGGCAACAACTGATCGTCGAAGAAGATACTCTTGACAACTTTCTCAGGGAATGGACGGTTGTTTCGCAACCGCAAAAGATCCAGGAAATTGGTCTGCACAGATACACGACAGTTCGCCACTATCAATGCGAGAAGCATTTTTAAAACATACAGAAAAGCTAGTTTAAAGCACTCACCGACACATATGTACTAAAAAACTGAACAATACCGAAAACATTGTTCCTTGCTTTGTACTCTTGTGAGCTGATGTAGCGGAACCACGTATCGATAATGTTACCTTGTATGAGCTCACCCATCAACAGATTGATGAGCAACTTACCGGTAACTTGCGTCAACGAATTTGCGAACACCACGGACCTGCACATAAACGTAGCATAAGCACCATGAAATCAGTCGTACAAAAGATATGTTATCAAATAAAACTTACGTTAAATCTGGTTGATCAAAGAAACCATCAACCAAGTCTCACTGATCCCCGTCCAAACTGTTTCTACCGGGATAACTCCTCGATTTCCGGTATTTCAGCAATAGCTCTGCTTTCTTCGCTTCGTGGCGTTCGTTCTCCCTCATCAACTCCTCTACATCTTCTTCAGAATCAACTTCGATTAACAATTCCTGTAAAAAGGATTTGGTCAAGTATAAAACTAAATTTAACTAAACTAATGGTTAAATGGTACAAATTACAATTCCCTTTCTCGTACATCTCGTTTTCTATTTAGGTGTTGTCGATTCGGGTGGTGTAACAAATAGTGAATCCCTTTTTGGCTTCCTGTCTCTCATTCCTACCACGTCAGCTACTATGGAGCTCTTACATCCCCCCAATTCCGCTTCTTTCTCACGAATACTTTACCAAAACGATCGGATTTTTCTTCGACGTCCTTAGCATTCCCAACCTGTTCAGCATTGCAGTCTCCCACGGTGTTTTCCTCCGTCTCTCTCACGGCCTCTTCGTTGCAATCTCTCACATCATCGTTGTTGCAATCTACCACAACCTCTTTCTCTGTTTCTCCTTTTGCCTCTTCGTCCCTTCCTCTAACGGCCGCTTCGTTGCTAACTCCCACGTGCATGTCCTCTGTTTCTCCCACACGCTTGTCATTGAAATCTCCCACGGCCATCGCGTTGCAATCTACCGATGCCTCGTCATTGTAAATCTCCATTCTTTCATGTCCTCCCATATCTGAGGACATGCTGACCTCTCCTACGTTATAACCGGCAGCCTTATATGACAAACTTACCTCCGCTGCCAAAATAGGCACTTCAACAAGTCCGCTCTCCTTTGCCACATCTTCTCCTCCACTGCTCTCTTCACCACCACCACCACCACCCCTTAGTTGTTCAATCATATCTTCCAATTCTGCGTTTTTGGCCCTCAGTTGTTCTATCTCTCTTAAAAGCCATTTCTCCTCAGAGGGCCGTTGTGTAACTATTTCTTCCACCGTCCTTGGCCTCGTCAGAAAAACTTCCTCAGATTTCGATGGGAATATTTGAAGACTCAGACAAGGAGGAACCTCATCCACCCCGCACTTCTTCCCAACTGAGGGACAATGTTCAAAAACCCAAATCTGCACCGTTGATGACAAATTTACACATTAAGAACCACAACTAAATTAAAAATCGCAACTCTTCAAAAAAAAACAAAACAACACCAACAACTTACCAACAAACCATACAAGCATCCTTCCACGTAAGTTCTGTTTGCTCGCAACGACTTCAATAGAAAATGGTACACTGCTGCACCCAAGCGATACCTCCAATCCCCCTCAAATTGTCCACACAAGGGAGGAGGTACGGCGGCAAATTGTACGTCGAAGTTGGAAATAAAATACAACTAAATACATACAATATGTACAGACGCAAGAAATCATCAACTGAAAATGTTTTTTCTAACGCATTTGATATATCAGACCTATTAAGAGTATATGTCTTTCGCTCTCCGAAACAACGTCGTAAGAAAGACATATTCTTGTTCAACATACATGCTCTCCCTCACATCTCAATCTCAGAAACATAGAAAATGCTTATTTTTTAAATGGAATTTCAGTATCCACTCCAAACCTAAACCTAGAAAAATCTTCGTTAAACCTACCTAACACACCTTCTAAACGACCCTGTGGTATTTCCATACGGTGTATATTAAAAAACTGAGAAAATGGACACCTTCTTACAGCCAGCTTGTGCTTCTCGCTCACTGTCTTCCACACATTGTCCATATGGTCCCGAAAGCAATGGACATGACAACGGGTTCTTTTACTTGCTGCATATGAAGCCTCGGGCCGCCTCTGCTCGTTGATTATCGTCTTTTCAGTGTTCTTCTTCTTAGCCATTTCTAATCTGACACCGAGAGAAAAATTGAATATTCTAAGACGATAAAAAATTAACTCAAACCCCTCCAAAAAAACCCTAAATCAACGAATCAACAAGGAGCAAAAAGATCAAACCTGAATTCGTTAACTCCGTCGACCAAGGAGCAAAAAGATCGTTGAGCAGCGACATACCGATCGTCGAGCCAAGAGTTTTCCGATCGTCGACCCAAGAGATTGCCGTTTCGAATGCTCGGAATGTGTTTAATCGAGCGACTGTATGGAATAGATTTAGGTTTTGTTGGTATAATCCGTTTAATAGAATTTCGTTTTAGTTTGGTATCTTAAAATTTAAATTTGAATAATAACTATCTATTTTGGTATACTAAATGCATTTCATGGTGTAATTAAAACCTTTAATGGTATATTATCCAAATAACTTGGTATAATAACAATTCTTGGTGGTATAAACTCTAGGAATTGGTTCGAATAATGTCAAAATTTTAATTAGGTTTGTTGGTATAATAATCGCTAGTGCGGGTATAATCGTTCGATTAATTAGTTTAATTGTGTACTTTCTTGGTGTAATCGTAACCCAATTGTTCACTCTTGGTATAATAACCAAACATGTTGGTATAATGGTCTTACGGACATTACATTTAATACTGCTATGAAAAAAAATAGAAAAAGGTATAATTGAGACATTTGTTTGAAAAATAGTCATGTGAGTTGGTATTGTCTGAACTTGTATTAGTATAGTTAGGCCTTTTCATGGTATAATTGGATCCTTATTTAGTATAATAACGAACATTGTTGGTATAATCGCGACATTTGTTCGTATAGTTATGGGTAAATTTATTGAGTATTTTATGGTATGATAAACAGATCTGTTGGTATAGTTATATATAATGTACTTTGAGTACAATATCTAAAATAGTTGGTATAATCCAGCCTTTTGTTGGTGTAACAGTCAGAAATTAGATGGAACATTATCAGTATAATTAATCTATTTTTTGGTATAATATATTCTTTTGTTGGTATCACCGTCTTTAATGATATAATTTGCGAAAGTTGCTTCGTGTTATAAAATTCAATAACATTATTTGTTGATATATTATTGATACATGTTGGTATAATACTATTAATTAGACTTGGTATAATAGTGGGCGCAACTGGTATAATTTCTGCGTTTAATGGGAGAATTTCATCGATTTTGTTTGGTATAATAACATTTGTTGTTAGTATAATAATGACAACTAATGGTATTATTTTCTGGAATCTTTTCTGAAGCTTTAAGAAATGTTATTTTCGTCTTTTCTATATTTTTAGGTATTAAACACACAACTTTTCGCAGATAGGTATTTGGAGGGGTATTTAAGAAGAAGTTCAAACTTTAAATGGTACTGATAAGGAATTTACCGTAAAATGTTTATTTCAAAAAAAAAAAAAAAGAAGAAAAGAAATTGGAGAAAAATGGAATATGCGCGCCAAGCACCAATTCGCGTTAAAATTTGCAACTTTGGTACAAAATTAATTGTTTTCAATTTATTTCGCTTTTTGTTATAATATATTTATTTATTAGGCAATCGCTGCATTGCCCGGCTCTGACTGTTGGCACAATTTTTGGCCGGAAAGGAAGAAGCACAGTCAAGAAATGTGAAGCTACTGCGATGCGATGCTGGCTGACATTAATCACCCGCTAGTTAGCCTATCAAAACTATCGGGTTCTGACTGTGATGGTTGAGGGTGGGCTTGGAGTGGTCGGAGTTGCCTTGCTAGCCCCAAATCAATAAGAAGAACAAGAAGAGGCGGTCTTCAACTAGAGCTCTCTCTAGGGCACCAGTTTGGTTGTCAGTGATTCTGTGATTTACGGAGCCCTCAATTAGATGTTTTGGCTTTCTTGGTTCCTTGTTTCTGTTCTTTGGTTGATTCTTGGTGCCTACAAACGGCTCCTTCTCCCAGTGCCTATAAATACGTGAGGGTTCACTTCACTTAAGGCAAGTTCTCTACCCGAAATGACGTAACGAAAGTACTTACTTGAGCATCGGAGTGAAAAGAGGTTGAAAAGGAACGAGAGGCGGCTCATCCCTGTGCCTACCGTGCCCGAGAGCCAGGCGTCATCTACCCAGCTGCTCGAGCAAAAGTTCCCTCTGGAATATTTTTGTCTAACATATCATGGGCGCCGTCTGTGGGAACGCTAATAAAAAATTATGGTGACAATCGGACCAGATCTACCTCCTAACCTTGGAGAGGGGAATACCTTTACCCCGGAGGAGCTGGCTGAAATGATGCCCAAAGCGGTGAACGTAGCTATGAACAACGATGAAGAAAAATATGAGGAAAATGAGGGGAAGAAAAACGAAATAGAAGGACGCGGGAGGAAAACCTGGGCGAAAGAACCGAGAAAAATGAAAGGCGTTACGGAAGAACAGAGGAAGAGTCTCTTGAAGAAAGAAATTAGAATGCGTGAAAGACGTATCAAAGGGGTATAAGAGGAGTCGCCCCGTGCACGGAGAGGAAAAGCACGATCATAGGTCGGGTTTGTACAGTCTGTGTTGTGATTATTTTCGGATAAATGTTTTCCAGTAATTGTTACCGTTTGCTTCAGATGTAGAAATTATATAAAATTTAGGTGGCTTGTATGTTCTCGTTATGCTCTTAAGCTTTGGTAATATTTGTTTCCTAATTTCCATCGAATGTGATATCTTGTGCATGAGCTCTGCTCGTTGTTGCCTTCTCGTATTGTTTATTGTTTAAGAAAATATGCTTATTTTTTTATAGTTTCTGCCGAACAATTTGCGTTGATTTTTTTTAGTTCTTTAGACTTGTCCTGTATTAGTTTTCACCGTGTGCTTTGATGTTAATAAGTAATGGTTTTCTCATCTTTTCCGTCAATGTTTTTCGGTGCTAAGAAAAAGAAAGTAGAATCGAGTAAGATATTAAGCACAATGCATAAGATTGATGTTTCACTATCTATCTTCTATACATTTTATGTGTTACCGCACAAATAGGTAATTACAGATGATTACATATGCATGTTTCCTTGTGAGCCTCGTTGGTTCGGTTAAGGCTACATTCGTTGTACTCATTATACATGAAGATATAAGTTTCTCAACCTCCAGTGCTTGTGAAAGATAATACCGACAGATGATAACTTATATTTTGATGTTGAAAAATAAAGTCTATTAAGTGTAAGGTTGGTCGATTGATTTTTTCTGTCTCTTCCTCCAAACATGGTTCCACTCAGCGACATCTTTTGTTTTTGCATTCATGCAAAATACCGATAGTTGTTGAGGTAATGTCGATGCACATTGGGACTATGGATGTATTCACTTAGCAAGCCATGGTGTATTCATATCTAGTGGCTGTCATTCGATGAACTTGGACATATTTCCAACATTTTCAATTGCAATAAAATGTGATTCTTTGATATTACCGGCAAAGGTTTAACGCTTTCCTGCGAATGTGACGACTTATATGAAGCATTTATATCATTTTTCCATTTTCCGCGAGAGCAAAAATATTATGGTAAATAGGAATATTTTAGTCTGGTCTTGTTTTGTTATCTTATTATTCGGTAGAAAACCTAGAAGCGATGCCAGTCTATATTTTGTGCCGCCACCGGATTTCACCTTAAACTTCAATCACGTTTAGCTTGTTCTCTCTCCCACTAATTGAGCGCTCGTCATCGATGTTTGAAGATTGTTTGTTCCAACAAGTGTTCAACCAAATGAGATCAGATCCAATTGTTTTCACATGTGATTCAAAAGGAGATCACCGTTTTTTGTATAGTTGGTGATGCCGTGTTTTGTTCGAAGTTTGCCTCCGTTAATTGGTGGCTTTGTAATTAACGATAGGCATTGTTTAACCACACAACACTTTTCAGATCTACATCCCATTCATGTTTGATCTTTGATCTGACAGGCTTATGGTCTGCCTGTTTCCATTGCCTCATGAATGGTTCAGCTATAACCCAATCAATGGTCTAATCCGAAAGAATTTTTTTGTGCCTGTTATTGTTTCAGTGTTTCTAGAAGTGCTTGTCTTCTTTTTTTCTAAGTGTACATTAAACTTTTTTTATTGGATTATTTCTTTGCACTTTTTAGGTACGCTATCGACTGTCGAACATGTACAGTGCTGTTTGTTTCTTAACTAGCTTCCGTTCTCAAATCTCTTTTCGTGTCTGACGTTTTAATGTAGATTAGTTAAAGCTTTAATGTTTTTTGTAGAATAAGTGATGTTTTTTTTTCTATGATGATATTCTTCATTTTCTTTTTTCCTGTCCATGTTTGATGGAACTGAGAAAGGAAATGAAAACGAGCAGCTGATTAAGCACAAATGTATATGATTTTGTTGCTGGCAATCCTTCTCTGCATTATCCTTAAACAATGTTGCTGCCGATGAAGTCATATTCTTATTATTCGTTTTGTCAGAATCTTTGTCAACCCTCTTGGTTAGATTTTGATAGCCTCTTCGTACAACCTTCTTGGTTTGATTTTGATAGATCTCTTTTCAACTTCGCTGGTTAATAGTTATTACAACAGTGCTGTGATTTTTAATCTTGGAAACAGAAGTTGCTACCTTATCTGGAGTGTTACATTTGCATATAGTTTTTTGTCGATTTTTAAGCTATGAAGTTGGAGGGGTCAATTGATTTATGGACAGTAACTTTGCAGGCACATTCATTTTAGATTGGAGGGAAAATGCATCGAAGTCCATGGAGTTGATCAAAGAATTTGCACCCAGGCTTATTAGGAGTAAAATCATGCTCTGCATTTCAATCTCTTGACCCTTTATTACATCAAGCTCGTGTGCTCAAGGAACGTGTAGTTTTCGTTTGGAGCTTTTAGGTATGTGTTGTTTGTCTACAAATTCTGTATTAGGACTGAAGCTCTAGGATTTGCACAGTCGATGGTTGCTCCTTTTGGTTAAAGAGGAGATATACTCATCGAAAATCTTGGGCATTATATTTCTATATTACTCATGAATTTTTATCTTTATTTTTCTCAGATATATGCTCATATCAATGTATGGACGGACCAAAAATTGACTTGTTATGAATTTCTGATCCAAGGCTGTCTCTCTGTCTTCTCTATGAAGCTCTAAATTTGACAGAGAAGCTCTAAAAGCGTCTTTTTTCTGACATTGAAGTTGTATCTGCTTGACTTTACGTCACTGATTTTTCGTAAGCAGGTGGCTAAGGAATGTGTGATTTCTCCTATTGAACCAACATTTTCCTTGGTTGTGAATTTCAAATTAGACTGATGATTATTACTTCCAAGGTTTGTAACGGGATATAAGAGCCACTTTGTTCGGTGCTTGCAGGTGGGTTTCTTTGGGAAGGATGGTACTGAATATGTTGGTTTCCAGTGAAGGTGTTACTGCTATTTCATTGTTGTAAAGTAGTGATCTTCTTTTGTACTAAGTGTACATTAAACGTTTTTTATTGGATTATTGTCTAATAAAGTTTCTTATTTTTGGCGAATGTTTCAGTTTGTTTCAGGTGAGAGTTGTGTGAAATTTATGAGACCTCAGATTTTTAGGCATGCTGTTTAGCATGTACGGTGATGTTTGTTGGTGAGCTCGTTTTCGGTTCTCGAATCTCTTTTTGTGCTGTGGATTTGTATATTCTGTTGCCTGAAATTTCTCAAAGATTTAAAAGTTTCTGCAGATTAATTTAAGCTCTTTCTTTATTGATGCTACTGAGCAAGGAAAATGAGAATGTGCAGCTGATTTAAGCACAAGTGTATCAATCGTTCTCTGCATTTTATTCTGAAACAATGTTGCTTACAGACGAAAGTCATATTCCTATCCTATTCCTTTGAGAGAGTCTTTTGTTATCTGTTTTGGTTGATTTTGACAGAATCTTTCTCCAACCTCGTTGGTTAAGAGTTATTACAGCTTTGCTATGTCTATCAATCTTGAAAATATAAGTTGCCTCATATATATTTCTTTTTCTATCTTGTACATGAATTTTTATCTTTGTTTTGCCTCATATGTATTCTCATATCACTGCATCGATGGTTCCACACAGGAATTCATGGCTCTGCAAGTTAACCATAGAAAATATTCAATGTTCCTCCATCTTCTGAGCTCTGAGAACAGACAAAACATTGTACAGTTTAAACGGAGCAATAATTCTTGGTATGTTTCAAACATTGTTTGTATCATATGTTTATTAAACCAAAAGCTTCTCTCTTCACTATTTTTCCGCTAGTCATATTCAAATGCTATCAATTAGGATATTTTACTGTAGCGATTTACAGCGCCTGTTTGTTTGGCTGTGTGTGAACTCATTCATCTGGAATTGGATTTATGATCCAAGATCCAAAATTGCATTTTTGTTTTCTTTTTTGTGGTGTCGTATCGGAGAACTATTGATTTCTTTGTCATCGCTGCTCTCTTTTTTTTTTTTCTTTCCTATTTAGTTCCTGTTCTTGTTTGCAAGCATTGGGGTGTGGGGGTCTTGCAAGGCGTTAATTCATTTTTTATGCGTAGTTTTCTTTTCTTGTGAGTTTTTTTTGTTAAGTTGCATGTTATCCAAGGCAGCCTCGTGTGTATTTATCTCTGTGCCTTCTCAATGGATTTCTAGAGCTTCTGCAGAGGCCATTAAGAGGTCAACTTTTAATGCAAGTGTTATGAGATTGTGGTCGGATAGGCTAGCTTAGCTGTCGATGGATATGCGTGTGTTTATTGATGAGTGATTGGTATAATAAATACATTGTAGGATTAGGGGGCGAATGCCACTTTGTGTCCCCGGTGTATGGGGAACGAGCGTTTTTTGTTCTCAATATTTCGACATGTCACTTTAAGTCCCCCAATGTTACTAATTTTGGGTCGTTTTGGTCCATCGGTTAATGTAACCGTTAATTTGGACAAAATTACAGGCCCGGACATCCCGAATTCACTTTTCATGCTAGGTTCTCATTTCTTCGACTCGCAAAATTCGGACCGGCCCATCTGATATGTAATATTTTCTATCCAAAAAGGTTAATTTAATTCGTGGACCAAAACGGTCCAAAATCAATAGCATTGCGGACAAAAAGTTGCATATTAAAACATGGGGGCTAAATACCCGAAACATTGAGGGACAAAAACGGCCTCCTTCCCTAAAATTAGGCGAACCAATGTGCTTTTCACTTGACCGTATGAGTTGATGCGCTGATTGAGCAGCAATGAGCTAAATATTGTACAACCTTTGAATCCCATTGACTCTTCATAAGCTAAATTTTGTACTGTGAAACATTGAGCAAAATGGGCTTCTTGCATGCATGTTGGGTTGCGGCCACATCGTGGGGATGAAGCAGCAGAACCCGCGAGAGGTGAGGAAACGCCACATTATCATGATCGTTCACCACGAACGGGACAAATTCTCTCTATGTGTGCTTCCTTTCGGTCACCGAAACTTCGACCTATTGCCACTCTCTCTTATTTTGTTACCGTTCTTGTTTTCAATCCATTATTTCATTTTAAATGTGAGATTTTTTGGTATGTGTGTGTTATTGATGATGATTGATTGATATAAATTAATATACATAGGAGGATTAGGTGAACAAAGTATGTGCGCTTCGTGCGTTAAGTTACAACATCCGTTGACTTGATGTCACTATTTGAGCAGCGGATCAAATGAGCTAATAATGCATTTTGATTACCTTATTTGGGTATGCGTAAGATTCTCCACTGTTGGGAGGCAGATCATTACATGAGCTACACATCATACTTTTGGGTTACGTTTGGTTACAAGCCATGCTATGAAGGCCCAAGATAAATTACACAACTTGGGCCAATATTAGCATCACAGTTCCAATAATTTCATATGTTTGCTTTTGCGTTGGTTAATAAATATTTCTAAATGCAATTTACACAAAATGACGAAATAGCCCATCATCTTCTACAAGTCATCTAGACAGCGAGACTAATTCAGACTAGAGAAACGATAGAAATGAAGACAAAATTTTGTCTCGACCAAAAATACATCAAACAACGTAGAGTCTAGCGGGAGCCGCAATCGAGATTGTAAACTGCCGATGGACGCGAATGGAGTCGAGCGGGAGCAGCAACCGTTGATTTTGGAATCTTGAGTAGGGTTCAAATACAACTGATTATCTCTCTGTATGCGGCGGTTTGGGTGCGGTGGTTTATGGTGCAGCTGGCGGTGGTTTAGATGAGCCGATGCGACGAAGAAGAAGAAAAGATGGGTTAGCAGTGGAGGTGATTTAGGGCTTTCTGTTGAAAAAGTTGTGGTGTAGTGTGAGGGTAACTGACACTTCCTTATCTCATGTATAATTTTATCAGACCAATTTCATCCGGATATCCGGATAATTTATGCTGAAGCCCCTGATATTTTATCGGACTTTCTACTAGTAGCGGGCCGAAAAATATGCAACCAAACAACAGAAATTGGACTATTATTTATGTTATAAGGCTTAATCTAGGACACCAAACGGGCCCGACAGAAAAACTCAATCGGGGAACGGGAATTGGAGGCAAAGCAATTGGAAAAAAACATTTATGGTCCCTTTGGATTTGCGGATTTCGATTTAAAATTTCGATTCCTCCAAATCATCCGTTTGGCAACTGCTCGGATTTTGGATTTCGATTTCATCCAAGTTCGAAGAAAATTCAAACACTTTGTTGTTTGATGACTTTGAAATTCGATCTCAAGTGGTCCGCTCTCGAAATCCAAATTCTCGCTGTAACTATTTTCATAAATAATTAATAATAATAATAATAATAAATATGAGTGAACGAAAAGTCGAGCCGACTCGCGTGCTCGATGAGGTGGCTCGAGCTCGACGAATGACTAGTCGAGCCGGCTCGACAAAAGCTCGGCTCGAGCTCGATAAACGATGAGTCGAGCCGGCTCACGAGTTGGACGAGACGGTTCGAGCTCGACGAACGACGAGCCGAGCCGACTCGGAAAAAGATCGGCTCGAGCTCGACGAATGACGAACGATGATCGAAAGCTCGCGAGCCGAATCACGAGCTTATTTTATTTTGTTACTTTTTTATTTAACTTTTGTACATTTTAATTTTTAATAAAAAGTTCAAGGTCGGGCTCGACGAGCTTCATGAGTTGGAGCTCGAGCGAGCTCCATTTTGAAATCCGGATTCCGAAATCCTAACATTTGCCAAACGATGGATTTTGATTTGAAATTAGGATTTTGAAATTTATAGTTTGAAATCACGGAATTCAATTCAAATACACAAATCCAAACGCACCCTTAATAGATTTATGGGTGATGTTCAAAGGATCCAGAGAATCAAGAAGTGGTGGCAATTCCGCATCCTCAAGAAATTGATGTTCCTCGATCGCTATGTTCTCGTTGGTCTTATTTTTTTATATATTTACTATTCAACGCAGTGAGCCTTTGTCCAATATATGTATCTTTTAGCGCAATGATAGGATCATATAGTTTATTCCAATAATGTTTATCAGCACAATGTCTTCGTACAATCATAACATGGAGATTTACCAATATTTTCAGTTTATTTCATAGTTAATTGTTTACATCTTGCGACA
Source organism: Linderniella brevidens (assembly GCA_004919715.1). NCBI lineage: Eukaryota > Viridiplantae > Streptophyta > Magnoliopsida > Lamiales > Linderniaceae > Linderniella > Linderniella brevidens. Next base: position 16,327,015 of record SWDC01000153.1, read on the forward strand.
CTATCCAAACGAGTTGAGATTGTTATATGTGTTCTCATCTAAAACATGGTGGAGCGATCAACACCTTTGATGGGGGGAGAGTGTGACAGATGACACGATCTTAACCAAGTTAGGTATAACGCAAATGGGTAGAATAGAATAAACCTTCTGGTTGAGGGTCTAAAGGCACGCAAACCATGATCGATTAGGCATGTGATACTTGACTCTATTAGGTGTTCCACTAGGTATTCTAGCATAGAAAAAATCGTTACAACTTTCCCGCTCAATCTTTAAACACCTTTAAATTGCATTACACACATAACAAAATGTCGAAATAATCGTAATCCTGTCAAATTACTGCTAGTTAGCCGTTTTTATCGTCCTTAAAACTTTAAATTTGCTTTTTGTTGAGAGTATTTATGCCACACCGGGAAGTTAACTTCACCCCACTCAATATGCCACACTGAGAAGCTATTATGTAGTACCAGTATCTACAAATGTGTTATAAATTGTGTTCATGGTGTTATCGTTTATCAGACATGTGGTATTATTTGCAGGCAATGTGGTAATATTCAGTGACTATCCTGTAATATTCTCTGACAATTTGGAACATTCTAGAATGTTCTTAATGAAGTGTTTTCTATTGCTGTATATGTGTTATAAGCAGTGCATAAGTGTTATTACGCTCGAAAACATTTCAATTTGGGGGAAAACTAATTTTCGCATTATTCCATGATTAACATCAATAATTTTCTTACATTACTAAGGCTCGTGATCAAATTAAGTTGATTTCATGATTTTCGACCATTAAAGTTGAGGTTTCACGCCGAGATTTTCGAATTGGTTTGAAGTAATTTTTGATACAAACATCAACAATTTTCCTTTATTATTAAGACCCATGAGAAATTGACATCGATTTAACCTTATTCGTCCAAAAACATCGAGATTTCATCGATCTTCAGCTGTTTTTAGTGTCGGTGGCGGTTTTGCGTAACATTCCTCACGATCCATTGCTTGTGTACAAAATGAGTTATTGACAATAAATGAAGCGTTATTTAATCTGAATGGTGTGTTATGTTTGCGGCAATATTAGTTATGTTCTTCAATACTTGTGTTATAATTGTTGTAGGAAGTGTTACGCAAATAGCATGTTAATTAGCAAACGTTTCAATCTTCGGTTGCATCTATGACTTCTTTGTTACTCCATGATTAACATCAATAATTCTCGTCGATTACTACGACCCATGAACAAATTGAGTCGATTTCACATTATTCGGCCATTAAAGTAGAGATTTCACCCATGAATTGAGTTTGAAGTTTTATTCCATTATAAATTTCAAAAATTTTCGTTGATTGTGAAAATCGATGAGAAATTGAAGCCGATTTAACCTTATTCCGTCATTAACTTCAAAGATCCTAGCAGATTCATTGATTTTCGGGTGCCGTAAGTGGTTTTCGATCTATTTTTCTTAGCCTTTTGCTTGTTACTCAGGAAGTGTTATCCAGAATGCATGAAGTGTTATGCATAATGCATGAAGTGTTATGCAGAATGCATGAAGTGTTATCCAACGAGCGTTTTATTAGCAAATGCTTCAATCATCGTCAAAATTCTTCGTTTTTTCATGATTAACATCAATAATTCTCATTGATTATAAAGACCCATGATCAATTTCACCTTATTCGGACATAAAAATCCAAAATTTCCCATTTATCAACGAGATTTTCGAATTGCATTTTAACACATTATTTCATTATAAACTTCGAAATTTTTCGCTGATCGTTAACACCCATGAGAAATTATCATCGATTTTAACATTATTAGGTCATTAACGTCGAGATTGAGCCGACTTTCTAACGTAATTTTTGGTTTCGATCGATTTGTTTTTTAGTTGGATCGTTTGGGAGAATGATGGCAAACATGTGTAATTTTCGCAACAATGAGGGACAAATGTGTCTTTTCCCTGCATTTAGGTCCTTAACTATATGAGAAACTTGAAATGAGTCATTCTCTCTATTTTAAAACTTTTTGGGGCCTGAATACTAATGAAAATATCTTAATGGGGCCTGAAACCTAATTAGGCCTAACGCAAATGGGTAGAATAGAATAAACCTTCTGGTTGAGGGTCTAAAGGCACGCAAACCATGATCCATTAGGCGTGTGATGCTTGACTCTATTAGGTGTTTCACTAGGTATTCTAACCTAGGAAAATTCGTTACAACTTTCCCGCCCAATCTTTTAAACACATGTAAATTGCATTACACACATAACTAAATGTCGAAATAATCGTAATCCAGTCAAATTACTGCTAGTTAGCTGTTTTTCTCCTCCTTAAAATTTTAAATTTTCTTTTTGTTGAGATTATTTGTGCCACATCGGGAAGTTAATTTCACCCGACTCAATCAAAAAAGCCCCTCCTCCTATCACCAATTGGATTAAGGAAAGAACCCTCAATTTAACATGGTATCATAGCCATGTTTGATCTGCGTGTTATAACGTTTGTTTGGTTAATCGCCACCCGATTTGATATCTCCACGTGATAGGCATTGAATCGTGTCACACGTGAGGAGGCGTGTTGAGATTATTTGTCCCACATCGGGAAGTTAACTTCACCTGACTCAATATATAAATCAAAGAGGCTCTTCCTCCTATCGCCAATTGATTTTAGAAAGGAACACTCAATTTTACATTTTTGCTAAGAAAAAAAATGCAGTTATAGGATCTGAAAAACTATTGGACCCTGACGTAATGTCTTGTGGTTGGACCTCGCCTCGTTATTGGAGATTTCTTGCCCGAAGAAGAAGAGGCCCAACGATTAGGAGGAGGGCGTGTGAAGATCACCTGGATGGGTGCTGATTGATGATTATCATTGTGGTCATTGCAATTGCTCATCGTGCCTCGAACTCTAAGGTGCGTGAGGAAAGCAATTGGCTGATGCTGAGAGTCCAACAACACATAAAACGACACACTAAACGCTTACAATAACGTTTTGGGAGCTCCAACAACACATCAAACGTCACGCCATTCATAGCGGGTGCTACAATGCCCGCTACATGTTGCCGAACACTATTCCACCCACTATCACTTTTTATTTTTATTTTTTATTTACTTTTTTATTTCAATTTTCAATTGCGTTTGTTCTTTAATGTTTATTATGTTTTGTGTTTTAATTTGATTTGGATATTTGCAAACATTTTGTGGTGGATTCATTTTTCATCGAGTAAGATGATTTGGGTATTTTCTGGAAGAACATGCACCTCGATGGTTGAGAGAATAAAGAATGATAGTTCTAATTTGGAATTATAAAAAATAATAATTTTTTTACTAAAAAATATAGGATTATTAATCAATGAAATAATTAGCTAATGGTTCGTTCGGATTCGGGGATTCGATTTGAAATTCGGATTTCAAATAAATCACCCGTTTGACAACCACTCGGGTTTGGATTTCGATTTCATCCAAATCCGAGGAGAATTTCAACCATTTGTTGCTTGATGATTTTGAAATTCGACCTCATCCGCTTTCGAAATCCAAATTCTCGTTGTAATTGTTTTCATAGATAATAATAATAATAATAATAACAATTATGAATGAACGATGAGTCGAGCCGACTCGCGTGCTCGATAATGCGGCTCGAGCTCGACGAACGACGAGTCGAGATGGCTTGAAAAAAGCTCTGCTCGAGCTCGACGAACGATCAGTCGAGCCAGCTCGCGAGCTCGACGAGCTTCATGAGTTGGAGCTCGAGATCGAGCTCCATTTTGAAATCCGGATTCCGAAATCCTAACATTTGCCAAATGATGGAGTTTGATTTGAAATTAGGATTTTGAAATTTATATTTGAAATCACGGAATTCAATTCAAATATACTAATCCAAACGCACCCTTAATAGACTTATGAGTGATGTTCGAAGGATCCGAAGAATCAAGAAGTGGTGTCAATTCCGCATCCTCGAGAAATTGATGTTCCTCGATCGTTATGTTCCCGTTGGTCTTATTTTTTTATATAGATTTACTATTTAGCGCAGTGGGCCTTTGTCCAATATATGTATCTTTTGCGCAATGATAGGAGCATAATGTTTATTCCAGTACTGTTTGTCAGCGCAATGTCTTCGTACAATCATAACATGGAGATTCAGAATATTTTCATTTTATTCATAGTTAATTGTTTACATCTTGCGACACTATCCAACCGAGTTCAGATTGTTATATGTGTTCTCATCTAAAAGATGGTGGAGTGATTAACACCTTTGATGGGGGGAGAGTGTGACAGATGACACGATCTTAACCAAGTTAGTTATAATGCAAATGGGTAGAATAGAATAAACTTCTGGTTGAGGGCCTAAAGGCAACACAACGCAAGCCATGATCCATTAGGCATGTGATGCTTGATCCCGTTAGGTGTTCCACTAGATATTCTAACCAAGGAAAAATCGTTACAACTTTCCCTCCCAATCTTTAAACACCTGTAAATTGTATTACACACATAACAAAATGACGAAATAATCGTAATCCAGTCAAATTACTGCTAGTTAGCCGTTTTTCTCGTCCTTAAAACTGTAAATTTTCTTTTTGTTGATATTATTTGTGTCACATCTCGAAGTTAACTTCACCCGACTCAATATATAAATCAAAGAGGCCCCTCCTATCACCAATTGGATTAAGGAAAGAACCCTCAATTTAACATGGTATCAGAGCCATGTTTGATCTGCGTGTTATCACGTTTGTTTGACTAATCACCACCCGATTTGATATCTCCACGTGATAGAAATTGAATCGTGTCACATGTGAGGAGGCGTGTTGAGATTATTTGTCCCACATTGGGAAGTTAACTTCACCAGACTCAATATATAAATCAAAGATGCTCTTTCTCCTATCGCCAATTGATTTTAGGAAGGAACACTAAATTTAACATTTTTGCTAAGAAAAAAAAATGCAGATATAGCATATGAAAAACTATTGGACTCTGACGTCAAGTCTTGTGGTTGGACCTCGCCCCGTAATTGGAGATTTTTTGCCCGGTTATCGATTTGTCCGGGTCGGCCGCCCATTTTTTTTTTATTTTTTATTAATTTTAATTTTTTAAAATTGTTTTCATTATTCATTATAAATTATAATTCGTTCCTATTATATCAACTATTATATATAAAATTTTGAAAAAGATTGTATCCATAATTTTTTTCAATTTATAAACATTAAACTTAAAAATTAATGAATATAAAAATAAAAAAGCGGGCCAAAGTGGCCGTGGCCCACCGGACTTTCTGGCCCGCAACCCGCTGGCCCGTTGGGCCATCGTGGGACGGGCCGAACGACACGGTCACTTTTCGAGCTCCTAAATTTACGGTCCAAATCCGACTTTTTTCCGGACCGACCGGCCGGCCCATGGATTCAGGCCCAAACTTTCAGCTCTTTATGCATATATTAAATGAAGGATCGATTTGACAAAAACGTTCAATCTCCTACCCTACTTGACGAGATTTGGTTGATAATCATCCGTTTAAGGCTTTTCCAGTTGATGTTCAAATATATTTTCGATTTAAGTAGGTACCCCTGCATTTATTTCTTTTACAATTGGTGCCCGCACTATTTTTCAGTTCGATAGTTAATCCGATATTTAAGTCTTTTTCATTTGGTGTCTAAATAAATTTGGCAGTTACTATGTGGCGAGCACGCTTTATATATGATATAGATTGTAGTACAAAAGTCATCATTCGCCATTGTTGATCACTATATAAATCATGAGCACCACATAATAAGTGCTCAATTTATTTGGACACTAATTGGAAAACCCTTAAACATAGGGCAACTAATGGAATTGAAAAAGTTTGGGCAGCAATTGGCTAAGTCGTACACACATGAGTACCTACTTGGAAAAAATAGTTTGTACCCCAACCGTAAAAGCCTTAAAGACAAAGTTAACATCCGAAATTTTCCTAAAATTATTGTGTAGTATATCAGAAAATAATAATTATATTTTATATGAGACCTATAGAAATTATCAAAAATGTATTATCTTATAATTTTAGTGAGTTTATTAATTTAGCACGTTATCTCGAGTCGGGACCGAGCAAAAGTATTATTTTAAAAAGTTTATTCAATAATCGAGTATCAATTTATCGAGTTTCTAATTAATAATATATATATATATATACTAGATTTTATGTTGCCACGCACAAGGCGCGGAAATAGATACTGATATTACTTGTATTTAGTTTGTAAGTAAAAGAATAGAACTTTCACCCTTGACCACTTAAATTGCCAAATTCATCACATGAAGCAAAACAGTTCAGTATAAAAACAATAATACAGTTATATATGTATGTATGTTATCCCGAATAATGATATGTGTATATGTCACATTTATTCGGACATTTGTACACAAAGTATTCGCACTTAGAAGCAAAAAATGAAATAAAATATTTTTATAAGAAAATCGGATTATTAACTGTAATAATAAAGTCATTCTTGAAGATCCCCAAACTAATACGTAAATGGAGAATTATGTCCTTTTCATATTTGATGACGAACATATAAATAATTAATCTATTCAATATAATTAGATAATAATAAAATATTGGAAATCACTTCAGTAGTTACTACACAGCTTAAATGGGCAGTTAATGTCTTTTAAGTTGTAATGGCATTGCCATTTACGTGAGAGATGTCCACCATATTTTATTTATTAAATATAAAAGTCTATAAAACGACGTCATTCCCTGGAACAGCATTATCTGTTTGATATTGTGACGATAGTTTATAGCATAATAGGTCATGATAGGCAATGAATACGATCAATTGTAGATTACGACGAAATTCTACTGTTCCCATCAGCATATATAAGTATATATGGTCGAAATTAAATGTGACACCTAATTAAATTTGAGTGCTTATATATTATCACATATATATAGCCAGTGACTTAGAGCACTATCCGTCATTAAATGAAAAATATGTTCTATATAGCTCAATGCAAAAAATAAAAATGAAAAGTCGAGACCCAAGACATTTTATAATGGATGGTTGTAATTGTAATGAAAATAATGACATATTAAGTAATTCTTTATAATCAAACTAAATCAGTAACAACTAGAATACGTTTGAAAACCAATCAATATTGCACTATTCACAGATCTTATTTTTCTTTTACACAAATTACCAAACTGTAATTTTTTTCATATTAAATTACTCATTAAAATTTAATAATATTAACAATAAAAAAAGTCAAGTCTTCTAAATGTTCACATCAGCCTTATATGTAACATAGAGCATTAGATGTAAAGTGTTGATTAGACAAGAGACTCTCTTGCTTGGTTCTTCGGGCAATTTTTTGTTTGTTAGCTCTAAAATGACTTAAATAGCCCTGTTCATGAACAAAACGACGTCGTTTGAAGTTCAAACAAAACTCAACTCATGATATATAGGATATTCTCACGAGATATAGCATGCTAGTAGGCCATCATCACGAAAATATAGATTACGACGAGATTTTACTGTTCATTCCTCCATGGGTGTATATAAGTATTAATATATATAAAGTTGTGTGTTAATGATTGGTATAAACTTATGGTAGGATTAGGCGAACAAAATATGCCGTTTTCAAGTGTGACTTTGTTGGAAATTATGACTTTTATCGGAAGGAAGGAAGTTGATAGCGAAGGTGAGTAATTAGAGGAAGAAACGTTTATATTACAACTCACTTGTTACAATAATTTTTTATGCTTGCTTGATACAAATGCTAAGGGGTACACCCCCTATTTATAGTAGTTCGTTCCACCTCCTCAAGTGGCTAATATTTAGCCAGCACACACCTAATCTAGAATTCTCCTAAAATATCTAATTCTAAAGAAATATCTAGATAATCCTAAAGTTTCTAGATATTGAGCTATTAATTCTCCTAGGCCAAAATCCTAAATCCACAACTTAATTGTCAAAGCGCAAATCAAGTTTAATTTTCAACCCCCCTAACTTTATTTGTTATTTCGAGCAAACCTCATAGTAGAATGGAGTCTTCCTTCTTGAGTTGCTTCGAGAAAATGTCGGCTACTTGATCTTTAGACTTTACATATTCCAACTTCACTTCCTCCTTTAAATGCAATTTCTCTGATCACGAAGGATTGGATTCTTTGCAAGTGCTATTGCTAACTAATTACCTCCGAGAGTGTTAGTCAACTCATCTTGTGATATTCTCAACTCCTTAATGAAATTTCTTTTACAAAGGCACTTGTCAATTTGTGATATTCAAGCTCTTGGCTCTTGCTTCAACCCGTCGAGCGCATTCTTCAGTTTTAGAATCTCAGCATTTTCTCTCACCACTTTATATTCTGGCGGATTTTCTATGTATGTTTCCTACTCCATCTAGAAAGGCAGACTTGCCATCCATTTGGTGTACCCTCCAATTATTCTCATGGATGTTTGCTCTTTTCTGTAGTCCTCGGACAACAATCTTGTGCAATGTTTTTCAGCTTCTCCTTGGGCATTATTATTTGTTTTCTAGACGTCATTATGGCCCCCTCGAAGTGTCGTTAGCTCCCTCGTATTATTTTTCTCAATTGCCTTAATTTCCTTATCCATGGGATCCCGGTTCTTATTTTCCACAGTTTCTTGAAATCTCTTAGGTTCACTAACCGCAAAGAGACATAAGAGAAGTAGATTATCTTGACTTTCAGTTACCTCGCAATTTTCTTATTGGTGTGGGGTTCTCTCTCTTGAGTTTTCGTCTTCTTCAGATTTCGCAAGGCGTGAAACTAGTGGAGTCTTGATCTATTCTCTTAGCTTCTCTTCTCCTTTGTCGTTGAATATCACATCTCGTCTAAGAATATTAGCTTTATCTTCCATCACAATCTTGAGCTCCTCTTCAAAATCAACGGTGTCACTCACTGACTCATTAAGCACCTCGAACATGCTTTCTTTTTCAAACATGATTGTTTATGCCGTTGTCTAGGTACCATTTGCCACTAGTACAAAATAGATCATGGGTGTCGTTTGTTACGGCACATGGGCGACGGTTTCGTGGCGTCGCCCAGAGCCCTGACGCCCAAAAGACCCGTATTGTGCGTCGATTGTTAATCGACGCATAAAGTTAAATTATGGGCGTCGGTTGTTATGATTTTGTATCATGTGCGTCGGTTGTTTCGACAACCGATGCCCAAAGGGGGACACTATGGGCATCGATTGTTGAACAACCGTCGCTTCCTTTTTATTTTTTTTTAAATATATATTTTCTAATTTTTCTACTTCCCCAACACTCAAAACCAACACAAAACCAACAAAACCCAATACATCAATGCAAAATCAATACAAAATCATTGCAAGTTAACAATAAACAACATCAACAAAATGTCCAAAACTAACATTCAACAATAAAAGTAATGTTCTAAACTCACTCCGCAAGGCAAACGCTATTAAAGTGCTCGGTCCATATCTCCCGCACTTCATTAATCGATGCCTCATCGTACGACACGCCTTCTGATATCTATAATAACGGAAAAATATAATACAATCAAAAGATATTAAAACAATTCAAAGTTCGAAGAATTGATTTTATTTTCATACCTTCTTTAAATTGCAAGTCCCACTTCCGATACGTCCGATAATATCGTTCATATATTGCTTTACGTAATAGCCACACAATGTTCCCTAAATAAAATAGAAATTGTTATTTATAACATAAACTATTAATATATGAAAGAAAATATGTTTATTATTACCCTTCACAGTACATGGCGAAAAAATAATTGCTTTACTCGTAAGAATCTCTTAGAGCCGCAGCCATGTGCTCAATTTCACTATCGGAATTCTCATCATTCACCATCAAACTCAGACGACTTGGGTTGAAACACTTGAACCCCGACGAGCCTTGATGAAGATACATACAATTATGATAAATCAATAAAATTATAAATTAAAGTAACATGTAATACCTAGATCGATAAATGTAAAGATATATACCTCATGAAAAATTGAATCACGCTAGTTCCAAACTAACGAGTTTGAACATTTCCAAGATATCCTTGATGTCGATGAACACCTGATTATCCGCGAATCTTGGATTATAGTATGCATCTCTCATACTGAATGATAAATATGCATGTCTTCGATCCTTGCGGTTCGAAAGAGCCTCGAACAGATAACGACAATGCTCTCCAAGACTACCCACCAGTCCTTGGTCCAAGCGCCCGATGTCATCACTTTGGCTTTTCGAGACATTGGGGGACTTCAACAACGACTTTCCTTTCCGTGAGTATGTCCTTAATGGAGAGGGAAGCAACTATATATGAAAAACAAATTAAGTTAAAATTTTGTACATATTAAATAATTTTTTTTTTCAAATTTGTTAATTTTTCTTACAGCATTCGGCTATAGTACCAGCTCTCTAGGCCATTGTACGTAACTGCTCTGTGCATCTCCAAGTATTACCAACTCGGTGGTTGGTACAGGAAGGGGGCTTTGTTCCTTTCCGAAGCAATGATGTCAACGGAGACGATCACGTTGTTTGACGCAATTGGGACGCCATGAATGTACTCACGCCCCCGACGATCGTCCCAAGAGCGACAACCTCTGAAGCATTTCGGTACTTCAGAATCAGTCGTACTTTTGGATACTAGACGATTTCAAAAGAATGAATAATTAATATCAATAGTACGCAAGATATAAGTTAAAAATAAAACATTAACAAATTAAGTCATACTGGCACGTCCATCGATTGGGGAAACGGGTCAAAGGCCGAACCGCGAGAACTCCGTATCGTGTGGGGCTCGTCGGAAGCAGTGTTGCCCATGTTCACCTCTTCCTCGGTGTTAGGAACCGGAAGTCCCATCGAAGTGAACATGGCCCTAATCTCAGCCCTCATCTCGACCCTCATCTCGGTCCTCACCTCCCCCCTCACCTGAGCTGCCACCTCGGCTTTTATCTGATCCATTGAGATGTTAGACGAATAGCCTCTCGATCCTTCGGATGGGTTGCCGAACAGGCTCCTTATCGTCCCGCACTATCCAACACCTCTAACCGTCCCGGGGTGATTGGGTTTTCCGATAGCATTGGACATCGCGTCGTGGTGCCGCATAGGGACAAATTCTCCTTGACTTTGTTCGTGCACACGTGCCTGTCAAACATGTTATAAAATAAATAACAACTTATTTATTTAACAAAACTAATAAATTAGGTAACACTTACAACTTTCTCGACTAAATCCCGGGTGGCACCACCATCGATGACATACCCTTCGTCATCCCTTTTCGTGGTCTTGGCGCGGATGAAATTTTTTGTTCTTTCATTGCCGGTGGACAACATAGGTACCGAATTCTCTGCAAAATCGACAATGTTCTGTAATGGGTCCTCTGTCGCCCACTCTGGCATCCGACCTCTGTACGCTGCCGTGCTGAGGTGGTGTGGATAAATGTTGTGAGTCTGGCTTTGTCTAGCCTTCTCACTAATTTCCTGCAAAAATTAGAACTATAAATATTAGATAAATATTATATAAAATTATAACTAAATACTAGACAAATATAATATAAATATTATATACAAATTATAGCTAAATATTAGATAAATATTATATATAAAGTTATACCTGAAACTCGGCAGTCGACCTATATTTCCTCCATGAAATCAATCCATGATGATCGATGTGTTCGTAATCATCGATTGGCCCCCTCACCTTTTCCCTTCAACGCGACATATCTCTTAATGTTACTAGCATATCTAGATGAGACTTTAATACGTTTAAGGCATTCGCAAAAGCTTGACTTCTCAGCCATGCTTAGTGTAAAACAAGCTGGGGAAAGGAATGTCTTTCGTCCCCTTTCTATCGGTGCAAGTTTCGGCCTCATGCCAAGTTCGACCATGTCTAATCTGGATTTAAGTCCATCTTTTGTCTTAACGAGCATATTTAAAAGAGTTCCCACTATTCTGTCACACACATTTTTCTCAACGTGCATCACATCGATGCAGGGTCTCACATCTAGGTGCTTCCAATAGGGGAGTTCCCAAAATATAGACCGTTTTTTCCAAACATTGTCTTTTGCCGATTCACATATTTTACCGAACCGGGCATTGATATTGGCGACGATGTGACTCACTTCGGTGCCTTTCAACGGATATGTACCCTAAAAGTCTCACTCTTCCCGTTGAATAGGGGTAGCAACTTTTTCTTGGTTCAATATTCGTGGGAACGTGACAAGAATTTTCGATGACCCATGTAGATGTGTTTCCTTCAATTCAACCACCGACTATCTGTATTATCCCCACAAATTGGACAAGCGTTCTTGTCTTTCACACTATCCAGACAAATTCCCGTATGCCGAAAAATCATTGATGGTACAAAATATCATGGCGCGTAGCGTAAATCTCGATCTAATGTACGCATCATATACTTCAACGCTGTTGTACCATAGGCTTTTAGATCATCAATCAATGGAGCTAAGTAGACATCAATGTCGTTACCGGGTTGTTTTGGACCGAATATTAATAGCGACAACATGATGTATTTTCTTTTCATCATTCACAGAATCAACTTCTGAACTCATTTTTTCAGGATTTGAATTATCATTATTCTCATAAATCAACATATCTTTACTCAATTCATGTATATGAATATCACTGACCTCATTCTCAGCGACCCATATAACATCATCAAAAACAAACATATTATCATTTTTAGTTTTAAGAGCAGATTCATCATCCAATTTTATACATGATTTAAATGGAAATTTATCCTCATGAAAGATCACATCCCTAGAGGTAACAAAGTTTTTGTCTCAAGATCAAGTAACCTATATGCCTTTTGATCAACAACATATCTCATTAGTACACAAGGCCTAGATCTTGCCTTAAATTTATCAATCGAAGGCAAAATCTTAACATAACATAAACAACCAAACACTCTCAGATGAATAAAGCTTGGTTCTTTACCAAATAATACATAAAAAGGAGTCTTACCTTTAAGTAATGGAGTAGGCGTCCTGTTAATTAGGTAAACAACAATTTTGACACATTCACCCGAAAACTTGGTTGGTACATTTGATTGAAACTTCAAAACTCGAGCCACATCAAGGATGTGTCTATGTTTTCTCTCAACCACTCCATTTTGTTGTGGAGTGTAAGAGCAAGATGTTTGATGAATCACACCTAATGAATCTAGCAATTTTCTACAATTTGAGCTCATAAACTCCGTACCATTGTCTGTCCTAACAATTTTAATTCCTTTACCAAACTGATTTCGTACATAAACCAGAAATTTTTTCAAAACAGCATATACATCAGATTTACTTACCATGAGAAAACACAACGTGGCTCGGGAAAAGTCGTCAACTATTGTTAAATAATATCTCTCACTTTTATAGGTCGGTTTCCTATAAGGTCCCCACAAATCCATATGAACAAGCTCCATGCTAGATGTTGTACACTGGTTCCAACACGAAATTTGGTCCTATTATGCTTTGCTAATGGACAAACTGAACAATACTTATTATTATCCAAAACATTCAGATTTAAACTAGGCAAATAATTAAGTCTACTGAAATACATATGACCAAATCTTTTGTGCCATAATGCAATTTTATTATTGTCCGCTTTATTTGCTACAAAGTGAGAAATCTCACTGTTACAAGCAACAGTAGCACAACTATTATCTTTACTGGCAGACTTATCAATAGCTTGATCAAGGTAATACAACCCATTTGATCTTTTACCAATCCCCCTAATTTTGCCCGTCCAAATCTCCTGGATTAAGCAAAAATATGGGTAAAATACTACACAAACATTAGCATCATGAGAAAGTTTTGATACAGATAGTAAGTTATATTTAAATTGAGGAACTAATAAAACTTCAGTCAACTTTAAGTCATTGAACAAAGTTACAGTTCCAGTTTTAGTGGCCAGCAGGAGATCTCCGTTAGGTAATTTTACATGCATATTTGATCTATCAAACACAGATCCCATATCATATATGCACTCATTTAAAACCATATGACAGTTTGCACCCGTATCAAATTATCCACTTATTGACGCTTAAAGGCTGTAATCATAAATGACCTTTTACCAGCTTGGCTTGAGAAAGCTATTGCAGTTGAAGGACCATACATCTGTGGTGGAGGGCCTTGCATCTGTGTTGAGCCAAGAATAACAAGAACCTGCTGGTATTGATCTGTGCTGATTTGAGGTAGTATTGCAACATCATAGCTTACACCTTCAGTAGCTGGCTGACCTAATTGTAAGCTTGTAGTGGTGGAGTTAGCATTAACAGGAGTTTGAAGCCACTGTCCCACATCCCGACCTTGACCTTGATTGAAGAATCTGACTTTAAAACTTTCTCGGCCTCGTGCTCCTCTCCTTTCACCTCGGTTATTGCCTTGGGGTAATCATGAGTCTTCAAACACTTGTCCTCTGTATGGCCTTCAATATTACAATGAGGACACAAAGTCATGCCTCTACCACCTTGCAGATTCCTCTTTTTCATCTGATTCACACTAGTTTGTAGAATCAACGCCTCATCGCTTGGTGGTTGCTTACCAGATCCATCAATAAGCCCTAATTTATTTTTGGCTTCTAGAGCGATTGTTGACTCATGATTCCAGACGTTATAGTTTTCACTACCTTTCAAGACCTCAGTCGTCAAATCGAGATTCGAAGTATGAAACGGATGCAAGAATAGAGGATTGTTGATATCCATAGCCGATACCTTCTGATTTTGACTCTTATTTGGAGTTTGGTTTCCTTCACCGTCACGTTTTTCCAAGATCCGCCATTTTTCCTTTCAATCGACGATCAATTACTATTTTCCCTAGCAAGGTGGCTCTGATACTAGGGGGATATTTTGATAAAAGGTATCGAAACATATTTTATTTAAGCTGGAGGGATTGTATGGAAAAAGTCAAAAATACCCTTGAGTAAAAAGTCATTAATATTAGTTTAGTCACTTAAATGAATTCGTCGTTTCAGTTAAGTCTTATTCGAATTCGAATAAGCTTTATTCGGGTTTGAATAAGATATATTCGATTTCGAATAACCCTTATTCGAGTTCGAATAATCTGGGTTATTTGAACCCGAATAAGAGTTATTCGAGTTCGAATAATGTTATTCGAGTTCGAATAAAGGTTATTCGAGTTCGAATACGCTTATTCGAACTCGAATAACCCTTATTCGGATCCGAATAACCTTATTTGAACCCGAATAGGGCTTATTTGAACCCGAATAGGGTAAAAATAATCAATTTTAACTCAAGATAAAGATTAAACTCGATTCAAGATGAACATTATACGAAGAAGCTTATGAAAGTTTTGTGTATCACAATATAATTAATAAACATTATTCAATAAGTTCATCGAAGTTTGTATATCACATTGACACAACTCATTTTAGTTGCCATCATGTAGAGCACATGTTTAGATATCATATTATAGTAATTCACTTAAATACAAGTTGTAACATTATAGCAACTCACACAAAACTCATTTAAATTTTCATTACATTTTACCCAACTCATTAGACATCTTCATTAAACATTGTCATAACTAATTATAGTATTTCATTGACTATTATTTGATATTAATGACTTGATATTATTATCATAAAATTACAAGTATTAATTATACTCTTATTTGAATTCGAATCATGGTCTTTTGGGTTCTAATAACGCTTATCCGAGTTCAAATGGACTTATTCGAGTTCTAATAAGGTTTATTTGAACTCGAATAGGGTTATTTGAACTCGAATAGGGTTATTCGAACTCGAATAGGGTTATTGGAACTCGAATAGGACTTATTCGAACTCGAATAGGACTTATTCGAACTCGAATAGGACTTATTCGAACTCGAATAAGGCGTATTCGAATCCGAATAGGCCTTATTTGAACTCGAATAAGACTTATTCAAATTCGAATAGGTCTGTCAATCTTATTCGATTTCGAGTGTATCTTTAATATTTTCAATTATTTCGCCTAAATCTACCTTTAATCATAACGAAAACTCAAGACCCATGCGAATTTGTATTAATTTTTCAGAAAATCGGGTAAGATATGTGCTAATTTGAAGATGATTTCAAGAGAAATGACAAAGAAAAAAGCGACGAAATCTGCCTTCTAAAACCTAAAACGAAAATCTAATTTAAACTATTAAAATATTATTAATTAAGTGGATATATTGATTAATTACTTATTTAAGTAAGTGTGTCCCTCTTATCTAAAACAAGAAAAGTCGCTCCCTTTTTTTTTAATTATATAGGAAAATAATCCCTTTTGTTAAATTAGCCCTGATACTAGGGGTGGTAAACTGGTCGGATTAGGTCAGATTCGGGTTCAACCTGTTTAATAAATGGATTGAAAACTTCAACCCTAACATGACATGTTTACTTAAACAGGTTGAAAAATCGAACTCAAACCTGACCTGCCTCAATCCAAATCAAACCTATTAACCCACCAACCCGTTTAAATTTTAAAAAATAATTAAATAAACAGAATTAAATTCCAAACATAACTAAATAATCAAAAAGCAAAGAAATTCCTTTCTAAAACATCAACATATTTAAGAAACAGTTAAAATTCCACATAATAAAAGTCTCACAAAACATAATTCAATATCAAGTTATATCATATCATCATCCAGTATCAACCAAAACCGATGATAATTGACTCGAACTTTCAACTATACTCTTTTCCATTTGATCGTCGACCTCATCTTCATGACATCTCCACATAAATCATCGAACATAGGATCCATTTTTGTTACAAAATCAAATGATTAGATAAGGAAAAAAAATGAAAACAAAAACAACACGTATACTCGTATAGAAACAAAAACTAAATGGGCTGAGAATTAGGTTCAAGTTGAGAATTAATTTAAAATCAAATATGTAAATGGGTTAAATGGGTTGATAAACGGGTTGTTGTCGGGATGATTTCGTGTTGAAAATTCGAATCCTAACCTGACCCAATTAATATTTGGGTTGGGTTCGGGTTTACCCATTTACTTCAACAGGTCGAAAATGCCAACCCAAACCTGCTATTTTCGGGTGCGGTTCGTATCGGATCGGCGGATCGGGTGGGTTTTTAGCAGCCCTATCTGATTCCATGTCAATTTCAGTATCTCAGGAATTGAAAAAAGGAAGAATAAAGAAATCGTTCTTAGTAATATCAAAACGTTAACCTACAATTACAGTATAAGCATTACTTTTATACGCTACTGTATAATTACATAATTGCACTCTACTACCTGCTGACTTTATACTTACTATTTTGGACCCATCCATATACGTAATTACAAATTGGTCCTTACTTATAGATCACACATTCTCCACAAATATATATATATATATATATATATATATATATATAGACACCTGGATAATGGGGTCGACTGCATAATGAGAATAGCTAGATCCCACGTGAGCATCGAATCCTTCAGAATCATCATGCGTCAGCGAATGAGCCAAGTTATGAAGGAAGCTCTCATTAGCATCCACGAACTTGAAGAGATCATCGTCGGAAGGAGAGAGGACATTGTTGGATGATGTTGAGTGCGGGTGAATATACATCTGATGAGGAGGAACCACTACTGGTGGCGCGTAGTTATGAGCACCGCGCGCACCGTTAGCCACCACACTCATGAGCTCTGCAATCAAATTCCACGGGTAGAGCCCACTACTACCAATCAAGCTGTGGAGCCCAGGCTTGCCCGGGTTCGATGAGTAGAGCCGGGGTGAGTTTCATGATTTGTAGTAACACTCACCATCACCACGTGAGGAACCGCCACCGGTCCATAGTTGTGAGCACCACCCGAACCGTTGGCAACCACTTTCATAAGCTCACTTCCAGTCCGGTTCTGGATCCCATGCATACCGGGCTCGGCGTAGCTCGGGTTCCACGGTTGCTGCTGTTGTGTCCCTACCGCAGCATGAGTTGTCATATTCATCGTTTCAGGGAGGAACCAGCGGTCTATTGTTAGCACCACTGGTGCGAGCCATTGCATCCACGGGTCTGCTTCATCCGGTCGGGTTCTGGAGCCCAGGCTCCTCGAGTTCGGTTCCGTTCGGTGAGCTTTGTTCACCGGTGGCGCTCTTGATGAGGGATGGCATGGTTAAAATTTGGGGCAGGGACCCAAAAATTTCCGCCGTTCCTCGCTGTCGTGTGCCTTTTCCAGAAGATTTGGATGGCCTCGCTTGTTTCTTTTGCTCTTTCGGAAATTTCCCGTTTAGACGTTATTTCTGTAAAAGGTATAACATCGAAAAAATTTAGGGTTTTCTTCTTCTCGAATAAAAAATTAAAGACTACTCCGCGTGTTTGTGTGAGAAAAAACAATACTATTACCTGGAGATGGCTGGCCACTTGATGTCTAGTTTGGCGAGGTTCATTCATACGGTTTAAGATATTCTTGAGGAAGCATTATGCGATAAATTGAAAGAGATATATACTAAAGCCCAAAATGTAACACCTTATGATACAAATCGAGAAGATTGAAATAATATTTCACATCATATAACTTATTGACTATTGTAATGTTCTGTCATGCCATTCATAAACATGAGTTATGAAAGGAAAAATTACTCCTGTCGCCGAGTTCTCTGACAGCCTTAACAAATTTTGCATGCTTCTCCTCATTCCACATTGTAAGCTTACTTTTTCCTCCATAACTCTCCACATTTTGCTTCGCAACATCGCAGTTCTTTTAATGATCAGTGCCCACTCGAGTAGCTATTGATCCGTCCCTGTGTGGGGCGACATTGTTGATGTTATTTTGACCTTCGAGCCCGACATTATTTGTGTTGCCCCATGTCTTCCTCCACACAATATGGTGCCAAAGGTGCTTAAGCACATCCAGTGACACTGGTTTTTGGATGTAAGTAAATGCACCGGTTTGTAGGGCCTGAAGGGTCCTGAACATGTTGTCATCAACGGACAATACTGTATGAAAATGTCGTGTAAAATAATATAAGCAACGGTATTTTAATCGAGAAAAGTGTGTGTGTGTGTGTAACTTACAAGCGATTGGAATGTTCTTGACTGATAGCTCAAAAGTTTGTAACCAAGAAGATCGGCGTATATGATGTTAGCAATGATGGCGTCATAGGTTGTCTTACTTACCGATATCATTTCCATAGCCGTTAAAGCTAACTCAACGAGGTCACTGCGGTAAGTAAATGTTAGAAGAGAGAGAATCATATTTATGTATTTTAATTAATTCAAGAGGATCCACAAGGAAATTTGAAATTATTACATGATTAAGTATGTTATACACATGATATTTATTAAAAAATGATAAATTTTAAATTTTCATCCTCTTAATTTAAAATAACTTTAAATAATAATTAATACAATTATATAGGTAAATGACAATAGAAACTAAATCACAAATTAATACATCCAGCAGACATATTAAATGATTTTTTATAAAAATTCTTTTCATTTTCTCTCCCTTCCCTAATTCGTACCTTTAGACTCAACAAGCAAACACTCATGTTAATTCAGTGATGCAAATTTGTATACTCCAACTCATGCATATACCTGTCACACATTTGCGAGTGTCACGTCAGCAAGTTTAAACATTGCCAGGCGAGAAAGCAATGTTTTGCAAAGTCATCAAGGCACATGGCTCGGGAAGCACTTAGAGACACGCACAAGCGGCCACGCGAGCCAGGCCAGGCGGCCACATGGCTCCGATCCGCGCGCAGGATGACCAAGTCTCGGGGCTGGTGAAAACATTTTGGGAGCCAAGCAAACGGGAGAAAATCTCGGGGAGAGATTCTCGCAACAACCTAATTCGAATTCGAATAAGGTTGTTGAGGAAATCTCTCCGAGCCAAATCCTCTTTAAAGGAGGCCGCCGGGATCGAGTCAATCAATCAGAGAACCACCATAGACGATAATTCCACACACACATCCGAGAGAGAGTACGAAGGTGCGACACTTCGAGCAAACCACACATTCGAGCTCTGGGCGTCGAGATCGAGAGGGATCCCGCAGAGGGTTTCGCGAGCAAGAGAGAGCGAGTGATTAAGATCACGAAAAAAGGGGACATTAGGAGATAATCGTGTTGTGTGGTAGTGTAGATGCGTGAATAAAGATTACGTCAAGCCGGGTACGCAACCCGATTGTCCTCGAATTCACCGTATTTTTGTTTTTACGTTTCCGCATATACAAAGCAGGGTCGAGCGAGAGGCTTAACGCGGTGACTCGGGAATCGGGCGAGCAATGAACGAGTTAGTCGCAAGCCGGTTGTGAATCGCGCGGGGCTTTTGATCGCAGGCTTGTTATCTTAAATATGGTGTAGAGATTCGTGCATTATACATCAAGTAATAATTAAAGCGAATACGTTAAAGTAGCACCACGCGCGATAGGCAGTGTACCTATAGTTTGTAGAATAGCTTAGCGAGTATCCGAGTATCGAACACGGGGAATAACATTGATTACTAGTAATTACCTATCAAAATTGATATTTAACCTAATAAGTAGTTTGTGATTTTTCATATTTGAACTAGATCACGACAACTTAAACTAACAAGATGAAAGAACTTAAGACACGACTGAAGATTTAAGAGTAACTTTTCAAGTAAAGAAGAATGTGCTCGAGATTTCGAATCCCGCTAGGTATCGTCGACTAGGCCGTAAACCACCGTTTCCACGCGAACAATGACTAAATCGTAATAATTTCTTTTCACTCCCCAATTTGCTGTCTCCTAAACGGTCACGATGGTTTATATTGGTAGCAAGGGTCGACTATTTGCTTTCGCTTATAGTCGACTCCTAACATTTACGAAGGGACTAACCGTTCTTTAGCTTTCGCCCTGAACGATCTACCAAGCATCACACCAATACATAGACATATCAAATGTGACATTCAAAACAACACATAGACATATTGAATCGAAGAAACAATGTCGTAAACAATAAATAAACAATGTCACGTGTTCACGAGTGTTATAACGCCCAAAAAAAAATTCCACCTAGCATTTATCTCATCCCGAACACATAAGAAGCTTAGCTAGTCATGCTTAAGAGAGATCTACGAATCGTATACAAAATAAAACAGAGAGAATACATAGATCTTCCCTATTTTATGAGTCAACACAGATCCAACGTTCTTTGTGTTAGATCTTGGATGAAATAAGCTTCGGATCTTCACTTTAGCACATAGGAATCGTTTAAATTGATTCCTATGGGTCTTGAGTCGTCCCTTAGGTGTATTTTATCTTTGGAAGTGAGTTATGTCGATCTAGATCCAGATATGGGTTGAGAAGTGCGACTTATATAGAAAGTAGTATGAAACACGGCTTGCTCCACCGACAGACACGACCGTGTAACGATGCCGAGGCCCCGCAGATACTGAATACCAACACGACCGTGTAGATTCACACCAGAATCCGTGCATAGATGCCGAGGCTACCATCTTTCACGGATGATCTACACATGGCCGTGTATAGTGTTGCTCAAGGTCGTGTGAAATTGCCGAGGATTACCTTGGTTACTGATGATGCTGCCACGATCGTGTTAGGGGGACAATAAACCGTGTTGGATGCGGACATGGTTGTGTCTTTGGTCGGTTGAAGCAGTGTTAAATTGCCGAGACTAACTAGGTAGTTGATACTACAGACACGGCCGTGTTCTCAATTGTATGAAGCCGTGTTGGGTTTCGAGGCTTAATATCCTTTTTGCGTGATAAAACACGGCCGTGTGGGTGCCTCGTGAAGCCGTGTTGGAGTTTTGGTGCTCAATTTGCTTGGTTCCAGTGTATACCACGGCCGTGTGGAAAACATGACGAAGCCGTGTTAGGTGTGAACTTGGTCATTTTCGCCCCATATTCTCTTGGGTCCCGATTGTCATCTTATGTTCCTTCAATATCAAAACATATGTAAATATTTAATATAAGTACATGATGACTCAAATAAACCAAGTTACGACTTAAATATGATAGTGATAAATGTATAAAAATACGTTTATCAAACCTCCCCACAGTAGCTTTTGCTTGTCCTCAAGCAAATTAGAACTGCGAAATGACACAAAATGTGAGACAACTTCTTTGCAGCTCCTCAATTAAGATAGAAAACATGAAATGAAATGGTGCAAGAAATGCGAAACACTAAACTAATGCTTAACTCGTAACAACACGAATTCCCCTAGCAACATTACTTAAGGCTCGTACCTCGCTGGGATTCACTCAAATCACTCGGTGTATAGGCTAATATGTCGGTGAATTCACTCAATTCATGCAATAGCTTAGTCCTTACCAAAATCTTGCGAGTGGATTGTAAATCTACTACTCTCGGTATTATGACGTGAATCAGAAGGTCTTCTCCGGGTTTGTTTATGTTCAGCTGACACAAGTGAGGCGTCAACTATTATCGGATAAATCATAGAGGTAGTGTTGGTATTCTGCCGTTGTACGATAGCGCGCCGCATACATCGTGGCTAGCTCTTGCCACCTCGAATTCTTTTCACATAATAATATTTTTTTTTCTTTTTTTTTTCGTATCTAAACTTCTCTTTTCTCGTACCGCCAAGCTCCTATTCTCTTAGTCCCTTTGCGGGATAGAGATTATCGAGGGAGGAGTTCCTAGCGAGAGATTATCGTCAATGAGGCTCTCTCTTTTCTGTTTTTTTTTATGGCCGGGCTACGCTTTTCCACTTGGGCACTCAACTTCCACTTTCGCTGTCTCTTCGGTCAGTGGTTTATAATTCCGGGTTTTCGCAAATAAACAGGTTCAGGCTCAAAGTGGCTTACTACGGTGATCAGTCGTGGTCAGTAAATTTGGCTATGGACTTACTTCCTATTGCCTTCCTCATTTTCACACAACAACTCCTTAAGAAGTATCAACACGAATCACACAAGAAAGATCAAGGTAGAAATAAACTATGCACTACTCGCACAACCAAACAAGTAAGCAAAAAGCTCAGTAGCTCAAAAATCTCACAAAATGGGTCATGAGTGCGAATCTTTCATAATATCATTAAAGTCATTCGTGTCGAAAGAAATCAATCAGGAGTGCATGTCCTAATGACTCACAAAATTCCTTAACATGCAAATTATCTATATGACGAGAAGCTAATAATCATGTCAAGGACTAAAAGAACATGCATTTCTCAATGATTCATGAACACTAAAATAATTTTGTTCACGCATATAAATTCCCCCTCCCACGCTTGAGAAATAAGTCGCCCCCGACATAATTAAAAGAACAAATGGGAAGTTGAATTTATTTAAATGCGTGAACTCCCCTGAATTGATGTATCCATGACCATGGTGTGTTGTTGGAGTTTGAGCAGCAAGTCTTCCTCCCCACACTTGATTGTTTGAGTGGGTTCAACATTTTGCTTCACGTAGGTATCGTTTGGACGTTCACTCGTGACATTTTCATGACAAGGAAATTGGAAAGAAATCAAAAACGTCAAAACAAATATTACCAAAGCGTAATGGTCCTAGCGAGTGATAGTAGACATCAAAGAAAACTACATCCAAGCATGTAAAGTTCGCAAAAGACAAAACATAAAGATAAAATAAAACTAGGACTCGGGTTCGAACGATGACTCGTGGGAATCATCGTCGCTGTGGTCAACGAGCTTACGGGACTCCGCGAGCAACTTCAAGGCGTCTTGCACCTTCTTCATCGCCTTCTCCTGACGGTCATGCCTCTTTTGGAGCTTTCGTTGCTCCTCCTCGTGGCGGCAATGAGCAGCTGCATTCTCTTGCATATCCGCATTCGAGCTGCCTCGTAGTATTGTCGGTCCTGAGCTTGTATCTCCTCATAGTACTGTCGATCCTGAGCTCGCTGCTGGGCCATATATTGGCGGAAGGCATTGAAACGGTCGTCGAAGTCTACAACTGTCATGTAGGGGTCGACGCCCGACGATCCTCTGTGAGCGCATGAAGAAAGGCGGCCGAGTGTGAAGGTCCGCCGAATGTGGGGTCGATTGGCGCCGGTATCGGACCTTTGATGGCAAAGGGTTGTGGGATATCGGTGTGGTGGCGATAGTTCTCGTGCCATTGATAGAAGTAGTTTTCCTTGACCCATCTCGGTAGCTTAGAGATCATCCTCATCCTACAAAACATCGCGGCGTTCAATGACTTCCACCCGCCAACTTTCGTCATTTTCGGAGCATTCGCCGCCCAATACCCCAAACCTTTCACCACCTTAGTGATGAACGGTCCCGCAGTAATCTTCCCATTCTCGTGTGCCTCGGACTGCTTCCTAAATCCGTGGGCCATGGCGTCCCAAGGTGGACCTTATGCCCGTTGAACATTCGGGAAAGGTAGAAGAGATCCCGGAGGGTGACGACGCCGTTGGACTCTCCTCATGGGGTGTCAGAGGTAGAAAAGAGTCGATGAATGTACCTTATTCCCGGTGCTTGCAACGAGGAAGCCTTTGATTGTGTACTTTTATACTCGGGCGCAACTTGGTTTTGTCCCCACGAGCGTATCATCGCGTGCCAACGCGCGTTCCTCTCGGCTTTCTTGTCGAGAACATACTTGTAGAGATCTTGGGGATTGGGGTCATTGGCATTTTGGATCATACTTGGAACTTCACTTCCCAAGGCCTCGCAAAGAGAATCGACGTCTGTCACCCTATCCCTATTGAATGCACGGAATTTGACTCCGCTTCTATGGGCGTGTTCGTCAAAGGAGAAGGTGGCGAGGAACTCGAGAGTGAGCTCCTCGTAAGCCTCTTCGTCGATGCTGAAGAGGGCATCCCAACTACTATTAGAGTGGTAGTTATCGACTTGTTGGACGATGTGGAGGTGCTCGAGCGTTCTCGGTGAAGTCGATCGGTGTGCATGAATGCCATGCCCTTCAGCTTCTCGTAACGTTCTCGGGGATCACCGGCAAAGTTGGTCATGGCCACAAGCAAATCTTCGGTCGTTTCGGTATTTGCTCTTCGCCGATTGCATGGCGGTGGACTAGCGTTCGTGTTACGAGATTAGCTAGCACGAGAGGGATCTCTACTAGACAATGTACCTGTAAAACTCAAAATGAGTCTCGAGAAATAACATAAAAGATTTTAGAACTCGACTCGACCAAACATTCGTAAACAGAATAAGAACGTACAATTCCAATGAATATATAACATCAAAATCATATGAGCATATCAAGCATTCAAATGGAATTAGGCAAGTCCATGTCGAATATCAACACCATTCATGAAATAAGAAATTCGTGAATTGAGCATCAACATTAAAATTTTGGTAAGACATTTCATCGAACACCTTCAATGCGTACGAGAAGAGCCAAAATCAAACCAACAAAATCGATGAAATTGGTTAGCCCAAGGTGTCTACAACGTAGCTCTAACCCAACAATCATTAATCAAGATATTACTTAGGCGAATTTCACGAAATGTTGAATTTTGAAAATTTAGGGTTCATGAGCGAACCATACCTTTTCCGCTTAGATTTGCGTTTCTCGCAAAGTTGAAATGTGTGTATACGTTCTAGGTGGTGTCTCCGGAGCTAATACACTCGAAATCTATGATTTTTGTGTGTGTTGTGGGTGTGTGAGGTTGTATGGACGCGGTTGTGTGTGTGTGTGTGTCAAATGAGCTCGATCAAGCCTTTCTTTTTTTTACATGTTGAATTCGCTTTATGCACGACCGTGTAACATACTACAAAGGTCATGGTAAAAACGTGTGGCTATTAAATATATTTTTTTTTGAATTTTTTTTCCGAAATCTGCACGCCCGTGTTAACGGCCAAAAGGCCGTGTAAACTTCCCGAAGTGAGAGTTTTTCTCATATGGTTGTACACGGCCGAGGCTCAAATCATCTTGTGAGATAAGCTACACGGCCGTGGCATATGACAGTCTGCCGCATGTATGTTTTGATACGACTGTGGTTGGAAATAATGAAACCGTGTTTCATCGCCGAGGCATTGATATTCTCAACTCAATTCTAACACGGTCGTGTTAGGAGCAAAGGTGACCGTGTATAGTTGACGATGTCCAATGTGGTTGACACACGTTCGTGTTGTTTTTGGCTTCTAGCCGTGCTCTTTCCTAACTACGCATTTGCAAACCGGCCGTTTCATGTAAGACAGATGTTGTGCTTAAGTTTTACCGTATCGTGCTCTATCGATGTTACAACGTTAAGCCAACATTGACGTAGGTCTATAGTTGGGCACGCAAATATGGTACTGACACAAAGTTGAGCGGAACTATTGTTCTTAAGGTGTGACATAACGCATGGATATCAAAATCTTTTATAGGGATTATGGATATGATGTTGTAACGAAAAAGCTAAATCCGATTTTGTCCATAATGGCGCCGTATCTCATAAATCAAAAGACGTCGTTTTGAAAAAAAAAATCGGATTGCGAAATTAATGATACCTAATCGTTTCGTTGCACGCATGCCTATAAATAGGTGATACTCGATGTAGGCTTTACTGCACCACAACTAAAACTTCTCCGACTATATCATTTAAGCTTCACAATGTATAATTTTGGAGAAGATGCTGAACGTGAGAACATCCCCCAAGAAACCTTCAGGATGGAAAGTCTAGAAAGGCTAAAGCTTGAGTTGTTCATCCTTTTGGGGTTGCTCGGGGTTGCAATCATCACTTTTGTGGTGTTGGTCGTTACGCATTGTGCTTGCATATAATCACTATGTAATCGTGCTTACTAAAGCAGGAACGGTTTAGCTTCCAAGCTTTTATGTATCGGATTGTAACACGATGTCCATCGATGTAATCGTTATGTCACCACGCTCATTTTTGCATTTCTATCATTCAACTCCCCTTTTATTATTGTTATCATTATTATTATTTTTATTTATTTTTATTATTATTATATATATATTTATTATTATTATTATTATAATTTTACTTGTTTTATTTTATTATTTATTATTATTATTATTATGTATATAAATATATATTATTTTTATTTTTTTTCGATAGCGATAAATAAACGTGAAACGCAACCAATCTTAAGTTATAAAGTAAAGTAAACGTCAATGAAAATACATGGGTTGCCTCCCAAGAAGCACTTCTTTAACGTCGTAAGCCGGACGTACCTTTTCACGCTTTACGCTAGATTGAAGTCGAGGTACATGACCTCGTTATCACTGGGTGCCTTCTTGCCTCCGAAATAGTACTTCAAACGTTGGCCATTAACCTTGAAAGTTCCCTGTTCATCATTAGAAATCTCGATAGTACCGTAAGGGAAAACACGAGTAATAATGAATGGTCCAGACCAACGCGATCTCAACATTCCGGGAAAGAGCCTAAGTCGAGAATTAAAGAGGAGTAGTTGATCCCCTTCCTGAAATTCTCTCCGCTGGTATATCTTTTGATCATGATAAAGTTTTGAATGTTCGTTACACATTCTCGCGTTATCGTATGCCGACCAACGCCACTCATCAAGCTCATTGACTTGGAGCTTACGTTTTTCACCGGCTCGCTCCAAATCAAGATTTACTGACTTAATTGCGCAATAGGCTTTATGTTCTAATTCGACGGGAAGGTGACACGCCTTTCCGTAAACTAGTCTATACGGTGTAGTATATATGGGTGTCTTGTATGCCGTTCTATAAGCCCAAAGTGCACCGTTCAATTTACTTGCTCATTTCCGCCGGTTCCCATCTATGATTTTCTCTAGGATGCGTTTCAGCTCCCGATTTACAACCTCTACTTGGCCACTAGCTTGAGGATGATAGGGGGTAGAAACACTATGCTTAACACCATACTTTTCTAAGGTTCGTTCCAATTGGGTGTTACAAAAATGAGTACCCCTATCACTAATATTGCATTTAGGTGCTCCAAACCGCGAAAACAATGCTCGTAAAAATTTAACAACGACTCTCGCATCGTTAGTGGGTAAGGCTTGGGCCTCGGCCCACTTTGACACATAATCAACAACCACAATAATGTACTTGTTATTGTACGAGCTAGGAAAAGGACCTAAAAATTTATGCCCCAAACATCAAATACTTCGCATACTTAAATAAAGTTCTGGGGCA
Source organism: Linderniella brevidens (assembly GCA_004919715.1). NCBI lineage: Eukaryota > Viridiplantae > Streptophyta > Magnoliopsida > Lamiales > Linderniaceae > Linderniella > Linderniella brevidens. Next base: position 16,354,922 of record SWDC01000153.1, read on the forward strand.
TTTCACACGTGTCAACGTACCTATGAGCATCCTTAAAAATCGTCGCCCAGTGAAATCCACATTCTAACACTTTTTGAGCAGTGCAATTGGCTGCATAGTGTCCTCCGGCAGGTCCTCTGTGGCAATGTTCGATAATCTTCATTGTTTCGAGGAAAGAAATACAACGTCGAATGACTTGGTTTACACATCTCCTGAAAAGAAAAGGGTCTTCCCAAAAGTAGCTTTTCAATTCGGAAGAGAATTTCTTCTTTTGTTGACTTGTGTACTCTTTTGGTAGGATCCTTGCAAAAAGATAATTAGCAAAGTCTGCAAACAACGGGACTTCTTAATTTACCACTTTTATGGCGTATAGATGTTCGTCTGAGAACGTGTCGTCGATCGTTTTGTTGTCGGGGTTCAGTATCTCGGATTCCTCTATTTGAGAGAGGTCATCTGCTACCACGTTCTCGGCACCCTTCTTGTCGCGGATCTCAATATCAATTCTTAAAGGAGCAAGATCCATCGAATAAGCTGCGGCTTGGCGTCTGGCTTCGCTAGCAAGTACTTTAATGCAGAATGGTCAGTAATAACAACAACTTTAGTCAAAATAAGATATGACCTGGATTTGTCGAAGGCGAATACGACAGCGAGAAGCTCCTTTTCGGTGGTTGTGTAGTTGCATTGGGCTGAGTCCAATGTCTTACTCGCATAGTAGATCGGCCAAAAGTGTTTATCCTTCCGCTGTCCCAGTACAGCTCCAACTGCGTAGTTACTAGCATCGCACATAAGTTCGAAGGGTAACCCTCAATCGGGAGCATCCATAATAGGTGCAGAGATAAACTTTTCCTTAAGCAAATTGAAAGCATTAAGGCATTCATCATTAAAGTCAAATGGAGCATCTTTTTCTAGCAGCTTAGACATAGGTCGTGCATTTTTTGAAAAGTCTTTAATGAATCTTCGATAGAATCCTGCATGACCTAGAAAACTCCTAAGAGATTTCACGTTCGAGGGAACATGTAGCTTTTCTACCGTTTCTACCTTAGTTCGATCCACTTTGATTCCTTTAGAAGAAATCTTGTGTCCCAAGACCATACCTTCTCGAACCATGAAATGACATTTTTTCCAATTAATTGCTAGATTAGTCTCTTCACAGCGTGCTAACACACATTTAAGATTAATTAGACAAGCATCGAAAGAGGTACCAAAAACTGAGAAATCATCCATGAACACCTCCATGATTTTGCCCACCAATTCGTCAAAGATCGCCATCATGCATCACTGAAACGTGGCTGGGGCATTGCAAAGACCAAATGGCGTCCGTCGATAAGCAAACGTACCAAACAGATAGGTGAATGTCGTCTTCTCTTGGTTCTTCGAAGCTATTCGAGATGTTCGGGCAATTGTTTCAACTCTAGGACATGTGGCTCTTCGATCGAGCTCTTTTCTTTGTCCTCATCTTTACTTCTGTGGACTGTCGTCACATGCTCGTCAGCATCTTCTTCGCACTCGTCGATGGCCACCATCATGGATGATGGTGTATTGCCTCAGCTAAAAACATGCGACATACCTTGCACAGAAAAGATAAAATCATGTTCAAAGACATCCAAGTAATAACACTTATCGTCAAGTGAGCTAGGACTTTTCATAGAATCTGCCATGTTGAAAGTCACTTTCTCGCCATAAACAGTCAAGGTCAAAGTACCATTCCTAACATCTATCATGGTTTCACCAGTGGCCAAGAATGGTCGACCTAAGATTAGAGGAATTTTTTCATCTTCCTCCATATCCAAAAAAGGACGAAATCGGCGGGAATGAACTTGTCCATTTTTACTAGATAACACCGCGATGGTATTTTAAGGATCTATCAGCCAATTGGAGGCTCATCTTAGTGCGTCTGGGCTCGCCTAAACCTTATCTCTTAAACATAGAATATGTCATCAGATTTATACTATCTCGTAGGTCGGCTAATGCAAGTTCAAACAACATCTCCTATAAGGCAGAGAATAGTAAAACTCACTAGATCATTAAGCTTCTTCGGCATCTTTCTTTGTAAAATGGCTGAACACTCTCCTTGTGAAAAAACATAGAAATTGTGCTTTGTTAATTAGTTGTCCTTGTAATTAGGGGTGTAGCTCGTCTTTTTATTAGTGTAGGACTAATTTGTAAATATACCATGTATAGAGGTATATATACCATCAACAAAAATCAATACACAAGAATTTCAGAAAATTCACTAAGTATTGAATTAACATTCTAGAGAGAGAAATGCAATCGAAAATTCCACTCCCTAATCGTTTCTCTCTCCCGATCTTCAAACTCAATATTCAATCGAAGGCAACTCTCGAGATTTATTATTCGAATATCTAAAATTCATGCTTAGATCGATTGTAAGTTGATTAAATAGGACCTAACAATTGGTATCATTGCAGATCATGATCATTTTTGAATTGAATTCGCTATTCTTAGATCAAAAATATTTTCCATATTTTTTCGATCGAAAAAACTTACGTGAAATGCATTTTGATCCACGTGCCTAATTTTGCGAATTTTATAGATTATCTTGCTGCTAAAGTGATAGATTATATGTTAGGAATGAATTATGTACTGATTTCAATCGTTTAGAACATCAGATTATTTGAGATTTTCGATTCCGATCGATATTAGTGTTTGCGATTGAGTTTTGAATACGATTTGATTTTCTTCATAATCAATATATTTTGCTGTAAAACGTGGTTAATCTTGTGTTTGTTCATATTCAGGACTCATATTCGAGTGATTATCCAGAATCTCAACATCTAACTTGAGTTTTTTAGTTGAATCTGGATTTTCATTGTTCCATTGAACTCAAACTGTGTTCTTCGATCAATTTTCAATCGAAAAACTTGGCTCGAAAAATATTTCTCGAATAAGTTTACAGGCGAAAAGTTTTTCGATACTCACACTGTTTTCGTGAGTTTCACTCAAATATAAGAATCGAAAAACTTTATTTCGATAGTTAGTTTTTCGATTCATACATAAATATCTTTTCGAGCGTAACAAAGCGTAATATTTTTTTTCGACGGATATTGTTTTTGCTAGATAAATATCTAATTTTGACACGAAAAACTTGTTTTACTATTAGAAGTTTTTCGATCTCAAGATTTTTGATCGTCCAAATATCTTAGCAAAAACATATTTCGATCGAATAATTCACACTCGAAAAACTTTTAGTCCAAAATTTGAGTCAAACTTAATGAAATTTTCGATCACTCTTAATTTTTCGATTACAAATTTTTTGATAAAAGTTTTTGCGATCAACAAAATTATTCGACAAACTATTTTTCGATAGGATATTTTCTTTGCAAAACCCTTTCATTCGAAAAATAATTTTGGATAAATATACCACGAAAAACTTATACGATCGAAAATCTTCTTCGATTATAAGATTCAAAATTTTTCAAATCGAAAAACTTACTGCTCGAAAAATTTTTCGACTATTGAACTTTCAAACACACACACATTTTACACTTATCTGAAAGAAATCAAAATCATCATTTTCAAAACTTACGAAAAATATTTTTCTTCACATAATCATTTTAGACACTCAAAATTTTCAATCAAAATTATAAAATTATTTAGCAAAATTTTGAAGTATCAATTTCTATACCAAATATTTTTGTACTAAAAAACAATTTCTTTTTGAACCAAAAGAAGGTCCAAAAAGGAAATTGCTCAAAGTACGAGCCAAACATTACTAACGAAGTTTGTCACTTGTGAAGCACTTTACCATTTCAATTCCAAACTTTCACGAGATCCTACCAATCAACTACAAATGGATGCTTACTCACTTGGAAACGTTGTCTACCCTCCAATTCTACTAAGAGGCGAATACACCGTATGGAGAAGCCGATTCATGAACTTATTGGTGACAAAAGATCAAGCTACAAATTTGATAGCCTCTCTTCAAGAAGGTCCCGCTCAATTTTGGCATCGCCTTCTTGGAGCTCCACTAATAATCCTCTCATTCCTGCCACTAGAAGACTCAAAATTCCTAGTGAATACACAGAGGGGGAGCGATTAAGAGCTAAAGCAGATCTCGGAGCTAAAAGTTTCCCGATGCAAGGCATCCCAAATGACATCTATATGCAAATAGATAGTCTATCAAGTGCAACAGCTATGTGAGACAAACTCCACAAAATGATGCAACGGACGGAAGTCGGAGTCAAGGCTAAGAAAGCGAACATACTCACCGCTTACGACTCCTTCAAAGCAAAGACGGCGGAAAATATCTATGAACTCTATCAACGCTATTTAACTCTTCTTAGCGAGATGAGGAAAATAGAAATTTTCAAGACCAATATGGAGGTCAATATCCGATTTCTCTCTTCTCTTCAACCGGAGTGGAAGAAAATATCCATGCGAATCCGTCAAACAAGGATTTGGACGAAATGGATATCCACGCCGTCTCTGATAATCTCGCTCAACACGAGGAAGACATTAGCGATATACAAAAAGAACTAAAGGGCAAACAGATCGTAGACTCTATAGCTCTAGTTTACGAAAGAAAAACTAGTCGATCTCGTAAAGATAAAAGCATCAAATTGCCGAGTTCTTCAGAAGGTGAAGATGAATCAGAATCGGATTCCGAGCCCGATATGAAAGAGTTCAAGAAACAATTGACTCTAATTACTAAAATGATGAACAAAAAGTTCTATAAAAAGAAATCCTTCTCTTCGGCTAATAGACTTTGGACCTCAAGCTCTAAGCACAAGGAAAGACCAGCCGAGTCGTCAGAATTCAAAAGCGCCAAAGAACCCCAAAATGGTACAATTGTGGAAAGATATGACACTTTTCCAGAGAATGCAATCTTCCTAAGAAGAAAGACAATTATTACTCCAAAAAATTCAACTGTCGAACAAGACACAACGGATTCTGACACCGACAATCTCGCTCTCATGTTTCTTATCTACGTGCCAAAATTCCGAAATGTTAAATATGCACTTGTTGAGGGGGAGTTTACATGAACATTTCTTCTTATCACCTAAATGATTTACTTGCAAACACGACTTCTAAATTTTTTTTAAGTATCACAGAATATTGCGAGCTCATTCGAGGAGTCAAGTGTTGAATTTCATCACAAATTATATATGCTAACATGAAAAATGAGCGGAAAAGTACAAAAGAGTTAGAGGAGAGATTAGCACTTAGCGAACATAATTTCCAAAAGCAATTAGATAGAACAGTTCACTTGGAAATTCTCTTATCTAATGCTAAGGAAACCATAACTAGTCTTGAATCTAGGATAGCTACTTCTGAGACAAAAATCAACGACCTTAGTAAGACTCTTAGCGATTGTCAGAGAAATTTAGAAATTTCTTGAAATAATTTTAAGGAAATATCTGACGAACGTAAGAAGCTTTACTCTGGGATTAAGACTTTCGACGATCTTCTAACAAAAAGGGGACCGATCATACTATTTTTCTAAATCAACCTCATGATATAGAGTTTTATAATCCTATAGAAGGCTTATGTTTTAACAATCCCTGTAACTTGGCAAAGGTAAATGTCAAACAATTATCTGATATCAAGTACATGAGTTTAGGATTAACTTTTTTAATTGTTTTTACTAACTCTTCCGAAATCAACGCCTTAGAAGAATCCAAAAGAAAAGCCACAAATAGGACTGACATCCCCTTTGACTACGCCGATTTGAATAATAGTTACAAAACACGGGAAATAAACCTGTCTAGTGATTATAATTCATTATATCCTTTAGAAGATCTTCCTAAAGTTAACGAAGAAAATGATGATCATTCTAAAAATTCTACTTTTGTTATATTCCTGCTATTATTAAGAAAATAGCTGATTTGAAAACTTCCCTAGAAACAGAAAGAAAGAATATTGAATTAGAAAAGAATGAGCTTTTGATGGATATTTCTAATCTAAAAATTCCTCAGTTTCAAAATATTGCCCTGATTTTATTTTGAAAGAAAAATCATTAATTAAAGACAAGACCAAATTTAAGAAAACACCTCCCATTACTTTACAAAATATTTCAAAAGAAGAAAAATTTACTTTAAAGAGCGTAAAGGGAGGTAAAGAATTCTTAAATGCTTCAAAGGTGAAAAAGATTTTTACTAACTCTATTCTACTCCATCCATGGGTAGAGTAGTAAAAGAGGTGAAGTATGCAAAGGAGAGAGTGCCAAGTATAGAATTTAAGAAGAAAAATGATAGAAATGACTTATTTTCAAAACTTTCATATGTATAAAAAACTTAGGACACTCGTAAGAAGACAACTGTTTCTAATTTTCATGTTATTGCTTCAACTTATGCTTTAAAGTCTATTAATTTTGAAAGCACAAATTTTGAAATCGGCTCTACTTCTAAAAACAAAAATCATCATTCTAAGACAAATGCAAGTCTTAAGTCTCGTAGGAAACAAGATCCGGCTATTAAGCAAGCTTATAGCTTGATACATTCTTGCCCTCATCTAAGGTACCCAGTCCAAGTACACTCGACTAAACACCTTAGAAAACTAGCCAGAGAAAAGATTTTCTCATGCACTAAGACTAATAAGACATTTGTCCGAGATGAAATTAATCACCCATGTAAGGTTCACCCTCAATGGGTTCCCAAGACACCAACTAGGCCAACGCAAGCCAACAAGGCCAAGTTGCCTAAAGAGGTACCACTTAAACCAACTATTTCTAAGTTGGTTTGGGTACCTAAGAGCACCAATGATTTCGGAAGAAAAATTGAACAAACCTTACCTTCTAAATCTGTTAATCCGAGAGGACCCATTAATATGTGGGTACCTAAGTCTCTCTAAAATCTTTCTAAGCAGATCCATCATGTGTGGTACCTAGATTCCGGTTGCTCCACACACACGATTGGAAAATCAAGAACTGTTGAGCAAATATCAAGGCCGTTACAACAGAAAAGTCAGATTCGGTAACAACAATTCAGTTCCAATACTAGGCTTTGGAGATATCCTTTTGCAAAATCTGACAATCAAAGATGTCTCTTATGTTCAAGGTCTTAAACACAACCTGTTCAGATATGACAATTCTGCGATAAAGGATTTCAAGTGGTGTTTCTAGCTGACCAATGCAAAATCTTAAATAGTCAGAATCAAGAACTTCTTACAGGATCTCGAATATTTAATCTATACACCATCAATCTGACAACAGTACGACCTTCGACAACTGGTTGCCTCATTTCACATACTACAATCAAGAGGACCAGCTTATGTCATCAACGTCTGTCTCATCTAAATCTCAAAACTTTTCAGAAGAGCATCTCTGTTTGGCTTGTCAAATGGGTAAAATGAAGCAAGCGTCGCACAAACTCAAGCAAGTAGCTTCCACATCTCGACCTTTGGAATTACTACACATGGCCCTTTGTCGACCAATGCGAGAATATAAAGTATCAACTGTCGTCAGTATGTGCTAGTAATTGTAGAGGATTATTCTCGCTACATTTGGACAAGATATCTCCGAACTAAAGATGAGACTGGAGACTTGATAATAAGCTTTGTGAATACAACTCGGATCTCCTGCAAAAGAAGATCCAAGTAATATGGAATGATAATGAGACTGAATTCAAGAATCAACGTCTCAGCAATTACTATCAGTCACTTGGAATTATTCAACACTTTTCAGCCGCTAAAATGCCTCAACAAAATGGCATCGTCGAACGGAAGAATCGGACTTTAGTTGAAGCTGCAAGAACAATGCTAATACATTTCGGTCTCCCTCACTTTTATATGGGCTGAAGCAGTGAGTACAGCGTGCTTTACGCAAAATCGGACGATTATTTACAAACGCTTTGAAAAGACGCCGTACGAGATCATAAATCAAAGGATTCCGAATATCTCTTTCTTCAAAGTCTTCGGGTGCAAATGCTTTGTGGCCAACGATCGAGAGCATCGAAGCAAGTTCGACCTAAAGCATTTGAAGCCGTCATTGTTCGATATCCTTCCACTTCTAAAGCATACCGCATCTATATCAAGTCTTCTCGTACAATTTTAGAAAGCTACAACGTCACTTTTCAAGAAGATGACCAATTTGGCTTCTGAACAAAACAGTTCAGATGCCAGGCTTATAGGCGCGTTGGCACAAAGTCAACAAATTCCGACAACATCTACCTCAACATCAGAAGAAGCAATTCCCGCCGATTTAGAAGAGTTGGATTTCCTATTTGAACATTTTTATAGGAACGAGTTTCAAATGCCTGCTTCGTCTCATTCTATACCAAGCAGCGCACCTTCCCCCTCTACGGTGGAAATTACAAATGAGATTCTCTCCCTCAAACTCCAACAAATGTTCTCGATTCTCCAAATTCTGAATCATCAACTAGTGTTGCAGCTCCTACTAATGCCGATGCGGAAATTTCTTCCAATTCAACTTTAGAATTGAATTTCCCCTTTACGAATGATCAGCCTAACAATTCAGGATGTCTCGACCTACATATAAAAGATGGATCTACTTCGGTTCTTCCTCATGGACGTAAGTGGACTCGAGTTCATCCTTTTCGACTAAATAATTGCTGATCCTTCAAATGGAGTACGCACTAGGACATCTACACAAAGCGAACTATTCACGTGCTTCTTAAGCCAAAAAGAACCACTTAAGGTAGCGGAAGCCCTTAAAGACACGGATTGGGTGATCGCAATGCAAGATGAACTCAACCAATTCGAGCGTACGAGTTTGGACACTAGTTCCTCGACCGCATGGCAAAACAATTATAGGAATTAAATGGGTACAATCAACAAGAAGGTATTAACTACGTATCCAGTGAAATTATCATGAATATAAAGCACGACTCGTAGCCAAGGGGTACAATCAACAAGAAGGTATTGACTACGACAAAACGTATGCTCTGGTTGCTCGTATCGAAGCTATTCTATTATTTCTGGCATACGCGGCTCATAAAGATTTCAAAGTCTATCAAATGGACATCAAAATCGCCTTTCTCAACGGCGTGTTAAAAGAAGAAGTCTATGTCGTTCAACCTGACGGGTTTGTGCACGAGAATCATCCTGATTATGTCTATCCATTGGAAAAAGCTCTCTACGGACTAAAACAAGCCCCTCGTGCTCGGTATGATGTTCTGAGCGAATTTCTAGTCAAGTCCAACTTCATAAGAGGAACAATCGATACGACACTTTTCATCAAAAAGCAAGGCAATGACTTGATGATCGTTCAAGTTTACGTTGATGACATCATCTTCGGCTCGACAAATGAACGACTCTGTTAAACATTTGGTGATCAAATGAAGACCAAATTCGAGATGAGATTAATGGGCGAACTCCAATTCTTTCTTGGATTACAAGTCAAGCAACTCGAAGATGAAATATTAATCAGTCAAACCAAGTATATCCAAGATATTCTGAAGAGATTCAATCAAGACAAGAGCACACCTATGAATACTCCCATGTCAACAAAATGTAAATTGGATGCTGATCCTTCTGGCAAGGCAGTCAACATCACAACCTATCGAAGTATTATCGGATCTATTCTCTACTTAACGTCAAGCCGACCCGACATCATGTTCGCCACTTTCCTCTGTGCTCGTTTTCAAGCTGACCCGAAGGAATCCCACATGCACGCGGTCAAGAGAATTCTACGCTATCTAAAAGGAACTCCCAACTTAGGATTATGGTATCCTAAAGACACTGATTTTAGATTAATTGGCTATACTGATGCTGATTATGCAGGTTGTCGAATGGACAGAAAAAGCACGTCCGGCGGAGCACAATTTCTAGGCGATAAGTTGGTCTGCTGGTCCTCAAAGAAACAGAATTGTGTGTCAACGTCGATGGCCGAGACGGAGTACGTCGCGCTGCCAGCTGTTGCTCGCAAGTTCTATGGATGCAGACGCAACTACGCGACTACGAGTTTGAATTTAATAACATCTCATTTATAGTGATTCTCAAAGTGCTATTGCCATTACTTGCAATCTTGTTCATCATTGATGCACAAAACACATATATATTCGCTATCATTTTATAAAAGATCATGTAGAAAAAGGCAATATAGATATGTATTTTGTTAAAACAGAGCTTCAACTTGCCCACTTATTCAATAGAAAAACGATTCCAATTCCTTATCGCTAAGTTAGACATGTTGAATCTCAATCTTACTTGAAACATGTTTCACATGCAATATTATACTTCTGTATGATATTCCATGTGCTTCTTGATCTTCCTTGCTATATCTTGCGGATTCTATCTTTCAGTTTTTTTAGTAATAATAATAATAATAATAATAATAATAATAATAATAATAATAATAATAACATAAAAATGGGGGATGACGATAATTTTATCTATTTTGATTTACACAAAAATATTTCTTTGATATATGTCTAGTTCTTTGCTTAAAAATTCACGTGACATTCTTTTATTCAAAGAGTTTCGTTTGTTTCACTAGACACAAAGTCAACTCATATATATGAGATTTTTGAAGCCTCAATTTTTGTTGATGTCACACTTAAAAAGCCTATCTCTTGACTTGTACTTTGTAGCCTCATTCTTGCTTTTGTGTTAGTTTGTCATAAAAATGATAAGGGCAAAATTAGGAAATTCCTGATTTGGCCCAAATTATCAATCCTTTACTATTTTCTCTAGAGATCCCCTATGAGCCTTCTCCAAAATTCTTTTTCTTTTGAAACCCGATTTAGCCTTCAACGTTATTCATAAGTTTCGGGGTGCTCAATCAAGAAAAAGAGGGGGAGAAAAAGAGATGCACATGATGAACTTCTCAATCATTTAAAAGAGAAACACGAATCTCGCTGTGAACTTCTCCTAGATAATCTCGTATACTCCTAGAAGAGAAGCACCTCGAAGTGAACTTCTCCGACGACAATCTAGATCTTATATCGAGAAAATGAGAAAAGGAGCACGACCTTGGGTTCGAATTCCATAACTGTGAAACATTCAAAAGGAACACGGTTTCGGCCCAAAAACAAAAGAAGATCTCATCTCTCAAAGCATCGTAACGAAGAAGAGACTCATCTTGAGCAAAGTGCAGAAGAAAAGAAAGAAAAAGGAGCAGAAATGAATTTCAAAAGGACCCTCGGAATTGAAGAATTTTTAAGCTCACTAATCTCAAAAATATCCTACCCTTTTAAGTCAGAGCCTAAAAATAATCCATTCAAAGTCCCTTTGATTCAAATTGATGAACTCTCACTTGGTAAGTTGATTAAATACGCTACGATAACAAATTAATTGATATAATTTTTCCGTGTTGATATGAATGATATATCTACTAAAAATAAATTGAGTGCAATGAGCGAAACTAGTGAGAGTTATCAAAATGATTCATACTATGGTCTTAGAATATTAGTTTAGTTACATGATTTGACGGCAAATTATTATTCTATATGTCTTAAGAAATTTTTGCGTGATAATATTCAAAATGGACAATCTGACCCCAAAATAAAAATATTTTTGAAAAATTTTGTTTGAAAATATTTTCGCACATTTTAAATGCATTAATACATGGATTGGTTCAAAGTTGATAAAATGCTAATTTGTTTTTTAAAAAATGCAAAATTTCATGAATCTATGATGAATTGCTTAATCGTAACTTATGCTTATATAGTAAATTTTCATATGCATAATTGTATTAACTCTGTGCTAAATTGCCGAAAAGATTAAACGTGCATTTGTTGAGGGGGAGTTTACATGAAAAATTTATTCTTATCTCCTAGATGATTTACTTACAATCACGACTTCTAATTTTTTTAAGTCTCACAGAATATTTCGAGCTCATCCGATGAGTCAATTGTTGAATTTCATCACAATTGGGAGATAATTGCATTTATTTCAGAAATACATGGAGTCTTATGAAATTGTTTTTTTTTGGTGCAAAAGTAAAAGATTAATTTTTTTTTCGTTAAATCAGACCTGATTTTTAACGAAAGCCCAAAATATTTTTTTTCGGTCCAAAAGCCCTTTTAATCTTACCTGATCGAAAAGTATCAATATAACTTTTTCGATCGAAAAACACATTCTCACGCAACCAAATACTATCGCAAAACTTTTCGGATTCTCAAACTCTTCGGCGATTTCAAAATCTCTTAAATCCTCAACAAGTTTTTGTCAAAACTCGCCGAATTTGAAGGTATAAACCAGTTTCGGATCTTATTTCCATTCTGAAACACACGAATCGCGTCAGTTTTTCAAATTCGACGAAAATTTTCGACTTCGCGACTTATCGACTGAAACATCGTAAGAACTCAAAATTAACGTGTTTAAACTCGACTATGATATTTGGATTCGCAACTGATTTCTGATCATTACGAGTCCAGATTAACTCATGATTCACCCAGAAATCGTCATTTGTATATTTAAGCATTTACTGTTTGATTTCAAACTTTTTCAATCGAAAATGTTCTTATCGCAAACAGTGTCACCGAAGAACTTTAGTTTTCGTTAAGTTTTATTCGATCGCAAAACTCAGCGACGAAAACCTTATGTTTTCGATATATTTTTATTCGATCGGAAAACTTCGCGGCGAAAACTTTAATTTTCGATAAAATTTTTATTCGATCGCAAAACTCAGCGGCAAAAACTTTATGTTTCGATATATTTTTATTCGATCGTAAAACTTTGCGGCGAAAACTTTGGTTTTCGATAAAAAATTTATTCGATCGCAAAAATAAGCGGCGAAAACTTTAAGTTTTCGATACATTTTATTCGATCGCAAAACTACGCGGCGAAAAACTTAATTTTTTCAACAACATTTTATTCGATCGCAAAATTACTCAGCGAAAAACTTTTGTTTCGATAATTTTTATTAGATCGTAAAACTCAGCGGCGAAAATCTTGAATTTTCGATAAGTTTTTATTCGATCGCAAAACTTAGCGTTCGAATAAATTTACACTTGAATAAAATCACGCTGTAAAGACTTAGAAAACTTTTCAAATTTTTTCCTAAGTCTTTCAATAACATACTTCAACAGTTAGAAAACTTTTTCAAAATTTTTCTAAGTCATTTTCTATACGCATAAACATTGTTTTAAACAACAATTTCAAATTGCAAAATTTAATTTTTTTTTCATCATTCACAATTGCTTAAGGGTGCGTTTGGATTGGTGTATTTGAATTGAAATCCGTGATTTCAAATTATAAATTCAAAATCCTAATTTCAAATCCAAATCCATCGTTTGGCAAACGTTATGATTTCGGAATTCGGATTTGAAAATAGAGCTTGAGCTCGAGCTCCAACTCATGAAGCTCGTCGAGCTCGAACTCGAACTTTTTATTAAAACTTAAAATGTACAAAAATAAAATAAGCTCGTGAGTCGGCTCGCGAGATTTCGATCATCGTTCATCGTTGGTCGAGCTCGAGCAGAGCTTTTGTCGAGTATGCTCAATAAGCTCGCGATCCGGCTCGACTCATCGTTCGTCGAGCTCGACCCGAGCTTTTGTCGAGTCGGCTTGACTCGTCGTTCGTCGAGCTCGAGCCGCCTAATCGAGCGCGCGAGTCGGCTCGAGTCATCGTTCACTTATAATTGTTATATTATTATTATTATTTACGAAAATCGTTATGACGGGTTTTTGGATTTCGAAAGCGGACCACTTGCGGTCGATTTTCAAATTCATCAAACAACCAAGGGTTTGAATTCTCCTCGGATTTGGATGAAATCGAAATTCAAATCCAAACGGTTGCCAAACTGGTGATTTGGATGAAATCCGAATTTCAATCGAAATCCACGAATCCAAACGGAGCATAATACAATTTGCATACGATTATTTCAATCTACTGAATTTTTATTCCTTCTTTTCGGAAATGGCTCATCAAGAGTACTCCTACATCTACTCTTCAGACGGTTGGCTGACAGTCCACGACAACAACTACCAACTGGACCTCGCCACTTTCTGGTGTCCAGATGAAGTGATAATCATCATCCTAGGACATCCATTATGGCCAGCTCTAACTATGATTGCCCCCATCCAAATGGTCTATCTCCAGCAGTTCGGGGGATGCATGAAGAGCTACATCGTTGGGGATGACGTGTAATACACAAGAAAAATAAACCAAAAACACGTCATCATCGACAAGAACCTTCTGGCCATGGTGCTCGATCTACCGGATCACGACATTTACGACCAACTACCAACCGAACAGGTGATCATGGAAGACATGCTTCGGATGGGATATAAGCCACCGCTGACAAAATTGGCCAACTTCTAGAACAGTGGGATCCCACATCCATGCAGAACCTTATTCAGCATCATCAAAAAATGTCTCTCAAAACCGAAGCACTCCGGATTCGACAAGGTGAACGGGAACACTCTCAGAATCTTCCATGGAGTCGTCTTCTCAAAGAAATACAACGTAGCCCAGCTAATTTGGAACGACTTAGCGGACCAAATGCGTCAAAGGGAAATAAAGTCGAAGGCGAAATTTCCGCCGTACGTACGGTGGTTCTCGGTGCTGATCTCCCACCTGATGGAAGTACATCCGGAGATCCCTCGTCAACCACCCGTTGGAGGTTATATACCGCCGAGGCTGCGGTTCTTCCATAACCCGAAGGCATCCGACTGGCGCTTCAACCGATGCTGATCCCACTGGAGTTGCTAAGCCTGGCTGATCCCACCGACGTGGTCTACCATGATTATTTCCAACACGACTCCATCACGGAGGCAATGGTATGGTCCGTCGATCAGGCTCCGATGCCTTCCGACGTGAGTCCCCGGTGGAGACACACGAGCCCTAAGCCACGGCTCGGGAGACAGAACACCGGCTATTGAGCTCGAAGGTGTCACTCAACAATCAACACCTCCAGCCGAATCTCCTGAGGCCACCGAATCTGATGAGGAATGCAGACTACAACGAAGGAGCTCACACAGATAACAAATCACTGCCTCTTCTGCATCTACCTCTTCACCAATGGCTTCGATGACATCTCTCCATCGTCATCGGTTCAGACGATCACACAGGATCACATTGAACATGCTTCAACATCCATACGGTATCAACTCATGGATTGGATGGAAGCTCAGTTGGACCCCCGACATCTTCGGAGCCAACAACGGGCCAACCCACCGAAGTGGTGACTTCTAGGTTGTTAACGGATGTCCTTGGACATTGCGGCATCACAAGTCCACTCCCAAGCGGCACATCGGGGATCTTCTCCAATGTTGTGACAGTGGAGCACCTCCCTGGCCCCACTGCGGTAGCACCGATCCTCGTGACGGAGCAAAGATTACAAGAAGTCCTTTTCACATCCATAAGCTCTCTTGAAGACCGACTGATGGAAAGGATGCTACAGGCCATTGGGACTTCCCGACGGGATACCGAGAAAGCACCAGTCTCAGAAGCAGCTCCGTCCGAAACCCACACCCCACCCTTATCCTCACCACCACTACCGACCACCATACACACCCCTATTCAACCCACCTTAACCACTCCAACTCAATCACCTTCCATCATCAACCCATAAACCATCCCTATAACCCAACTTCACGATATACTTATCTCTCGCCTACTATCCCTTGAGACGAGGACCCCTGCTGAGGAGAGTCTCTATCGAAGGATAGTAGATGAACCCGAGCCGCCCGCCCAAATGTGTTGCCGTGAAGAAAGCTCTCGCCCAAGCGAAGACATGACGATCTCGATGATCCAAATCGTTATGAGGGGGAGAAACGGCAAAGGACCACAAGAAGCGGCCGTGGTCAGAGTCGAGAAAAGAAATCATCGGCTCGTGAAGCTGGAGGTTCATCGACCAACCCACCAACCGCACAACCCACTACCCGCCAACACACAACCACCATATCCACCACATCTCACACACAAACTCTACCTCCCACTCCCAAAAGTCCGAACCCAATCCCGACCTCCAACCTCCTCCAAAATCAACTAAAAGCAGTTATCTACGATCGACATGCGATCGTAGATGATTACATCTTAAACGAGAAGTGGCTGACGCATCGGGAACCGGAGGAAGATGCTAAAGCCAAGCTTTCCAACGTCAGATACTTCCTACAACAAGCTTCGGTAGATTTGGTGCTGCTTGAAGACGAAGAACTTCAAAAAGGCGAGACTACAACTCCGCACTCCCTGAACTACCAGAGATGATCAGACATCAAGTCGAATCCCCTCCTCGCGTATATCAAAGGGGACTGTCAGAATCGAGATGCCTTAGGAGAACGTACGGATTGAAGTTCCGTGTATTGAAGACATAAGGAAGCAAATTTGGAGGGCTCCAAACCGCATCAAGAAGCTAGATAAATTTAATTTACGGGGCATCTCCCACTAGGAAGAAAGGAAGAAGATGGAGCACATCTTCATGCTGACCTACCTCGGTCCGGATCGAAGTGGCGTCCCAACGGATCAACTTAGAAGAAATTTCAGGGACAAACCACCGATCCTCCAACTCGTGGCGTATCGCACACGATTGGAAGCTATCTAACCCCGATATACCAGATCGAGCGAGCGGACGACAACCACACTCGAGAGGAGATAGACGAAAGCTTTATGTCGTTCCTTTCACCAGACGAAGTGTATCTCTGTTCCAGATGTACAAGAGAAAATACTAGACACCCACTAGTTATATCAAGAAGGAAGGACTCGAGGGGTTGAAGAGATTCATGGTGCGGAAGATCAAGTTCGACACCGCACACGACCTTCAAATTGTCGTATAAAACAATATGAAGAAGGTCAATATGGAGTCTCCGCTCATGAAAGGCTTCCCGCTCAACGACTTTCCAGAGATAAAATCTTCAAGAAGCCAGGCCTCGCCATCACATATCGGAATCCAATTATTGGAAAGACGAGAGCGATGATGAAGTCTGGAGTTCACAAATACTGTGACAGGACGTTGAAGCTCGTGAGGAAGAATATCGAGAAGAGGTTGGCAGAGATCACTGAAGAAACGATCTTCGAGGACCTTGGAGAAGAAGAGGCCCCGATGCTAAATGAGCTTATGGATGCTATAAACGAAAGGCTGGAGCTAAGGAATGGTGTCCGACACTACGAGACAGCATTGGGATTGAGGAGATCGTTCTACGCCCGACAAGGATAAACGGAGCTGAAGAGAAAACAAGCACAAAGGGGAAGACTGAAGAAACATAAAAATTGGGCTTTGTTAATTAGTTATCCTTGTAATTAGGGGCGTAGCTCGTATTTTTGTTAGCGTAGGACTAGTTTGTAAATGTACCATGTACACAACAAAAATCAATACAAAAGAATTTCAGAAAATTCACAAAGTATTGAATTCACATTCTAGAGAGAGATAATCGAAAACTTCCACTCTTTAATTCGTTTCTCTCTCACGATCTTCAAACTCATTCGATCGAAGGTAACTCTCGAGATGTATTATTCAAATATCTAGAATTCATCTTTAGATCGATTGTTAGTTGATTAAAGATGACCTAACATTGGTTGATTAAATAGGACCTAACACCTCGTAGGCACACAGTAGAAACGTCTTCGAGCTTCCTTCGGTTGGTGAGCAAGTCCTTGAGGAACTTTGTGAAATGAGGCATTTGCGTAGTAGCTTCAACAAACGGTAAGTTTATATGCATTTGTTTACACATACCCATAAATTTGCCAAATTGCTCCTCGTCTTGATCCTTCTTCAACCTAGCCGGATATGGAATCTTCGGTTGATATGGCTTCACCGGTGGTCGACTGGTCTCCTTCTCCGTGCCTTTTTTAGCGCCAGCTTGTTCGAGTTTCTCTTCGTCGATTTTCTTAATGTATTGCTCTTTGTGGACCTCGGTATCAACCTTTTCTGTGAGTTGCTTCATCGCGGGCTGCTCTCGCTCTTGCAATTCCTTTCCACTCCTTAAGGTGACGGCCTTGCAATGTTCCCTTGGATTCGTCTCAGTATAGCTCGGGAGTGAATCTTGAGGTAGTTCCGCCAATTGTTTCGCTATTTGGCCCACTTGTTGCTCCAATTTTCGTATCAAAGCATCCGTGTTTTGAGCTCGTAGATTGATGGTTTGGAAATGTTCTTCCATCTTCGTTAGTCGGCTCCATGGGCTTGAGTGGTCTTGTTGAAGTTCGAGAGGGTAATCTCCATCATACCCTTCATCTCATTCATGTCATTAGATCCTGACCCTTGAGCTGGTTTTTGATAATGATTGTTCGATCCTCCATATTGAAATGCCGGTGGAGACCCTTGCTGGAATTCGGACTGCCTCTGCATCTGCTGGCCTTGATTGTCGTAGGACATGTTCGGGTGTGCTCGAGGTTGAAAACTCCTCTGGCCTTGGTAATAACCCATGTAGTCAGCATGCTCTACAGGTGGTATGGCTTGACATTCCGAAGTCTCATGAGCTACACCACAATTACGGCAGTGAAGTATGTATGGTATTTGTTGAGGTGGTCTGCGACCATCGGGGTTATTACTGCGTTGACGGCTTGCGGTTGAGCGACCTTTGGTAAAAGAGCATTTAACACCGTATGAAGTTGAGTTTGCATCATGGTCATTTGCTGTTAAAGAGCATCAAACTTAGCATTCATCGCTGTATCGTTGCCTACTTCAAACATTCCAGGCGCCCTCATTCTTGTGTTGCCTCGCATGAAGCTATTTCTCGTATATTCTTCGATTAGATTCCAGACTTCAGTGGCACTAAGCTTCACAAGTCCTCCATTTGCGGCACCGTCCAGCATATGAGCCGTTTGATCGTTGAGTGCCTCGTGGAATCTATTGATGATTGTTGCCTTCGTCATTACATGCTGCGGGTATTTCTTCAACAACGCTTTGTACCTCTCCCATACTTAGTAAAGATTCTCCGTGTCCTTCTTATGAAAGAGTGAAATTTCAGTCTTTAACCACAGAACCTTCGATTGCGGGAAAAAGTAGCCAAGAAAAGCCCCGCGCAGCTTGTCCCAAGTAGTGATAGATTTCGGTGGTAATAGCTTCAACCATTCCTTTGCCTTATCTTTGAGAGAGAATGGAAACAACATAAGCTTGATTGCATCATTCGACACCCCATTAATTTTAATGATGTCCGTAATCGCCAAGAATGTTTTGATGTGTTTGTACGGATCATCTTCAGAGTTGCCCTCGAAATGAGCCGTCTGGAATATCATTTGAAGCCACGAGTTCTTCAGCTCAAAGTTGTTGATTGCGATCGGTGGTATGACAATTGCCGACTCCGTACCACCGAGTGTATTGTTCTTGAGCAAATCATGCAGTGATTGCTCCTCTTTATTAGCTTCTTGATCTGCCATCTCCTTCGGGTTCCCGAATTATCGACTGATGTCTCTGGGTGAGAGGTACTTGCGGAGTCCTAAGAGTAATCAACTAGCTGAATTGATTCGTCGGACGAATGGCTTTCGGAAGTTTCTTGTCTCAGCCTTCGTTGCAATGTACGATCAAAATTTGGAGATCCTTCAACAAGTGGATACAATGGATGGCTTCGGGTCATTCACCGTATAATGTACCTGAAAAAGTCAACGAACCACAAACCAAAAGATAGTTGCAGATAAGAAACATTGATAAACTATAATTAAATAACAAATAAGTAAATGGCTAAATTACCGAACTCGGGTTTTCCTAATATCAATCTATTCCCCGGCAACGGCGCCAAAAACTTGATCGCAGGCGTGTGCTCTTAAATATGGTGTAGAGATTCGTGCATATACGTCAAGTAATAATTAAAACGAATACGTTAAACTAACACCACGCGCGATAGGCAGTGTACCTATCGTTTGTAGAATAGCTTAGCGAGTATCCGAGTATCGAACACGAGGAATACCATTGTTTACTAGTAATTACCTATTAATTCGATATTTAGCCTAACAAGTAGTTTGTGATTTTTTATATTTGAACTAGATCACTACAAGTTAAACTAACATGATGTAACTTTTCAAGTAAAGAAGAATGTGCTCGGGATTTCGAATCCCGCAAGGTATCGTCGACTAGGCCGTAAACCACCGTTTCCACACGAACAAGACTAAATCGCAGTAATTTCTTTTCACTCCCGAATTTGCTGTCGTCCTAAATGGTCACGAGGATTTATAACTGTTTACCTAGAGCGAGGGTCACTATATGCTTTGCCTTATAGTCGACTCATAACGTTTACGAAGGGACTAATCGTTCTTTAGCTTTCGCCCTCAACGGTCTACCAAGCGTCACACCAATATATAGACATGTCAAATGCGACATTCAAAACAACACATAGACATATTGAATCGAAGAAACAATGTCGTAAACAATAATTAAACAATGTCACTTGTTCACGAGTGTTATAACGTCCAGACAACAACTCGACCTAGCATCATCTCATCCCGAGCACATAAGAAGCTTATCTAGTCATGCTTAAGATAGATCTACAAATCGTATACAAAATAAAGCAGAGAGAATACATAGATCTTCCCTATTTTACGAGCCCACGCAGATCCAATGCCCTTTGTGTTATATATTAGATGAAATAAGCTTCGGATATTCACTTTAGGAATCGTTTAGATTGATTCCTATGGGTCTTGAGTCGTCCTTTAGGTGTATTTTATCTTTGGAAGTGAGTTATGTCGATCTAGATCCAGATCTGGATTGAGAAGTGTGGCTTATATAGAAAGTAGTATGAAACACAGCTTGCTCCACCGACAGACACGGCCGTGTAACGATGCCGAGGCCCCGCATTTGTAGATACTGAATACCAACACGGACGTGTAGATTCACGCCAGAAACCGTGCAAAGATGCCGAGGCTACCATCTTTCACTGATGATCTACACACGGTCGTGTATAGTGTCGCTCAAGGCCGTGTGAAATTGCCGAGGCTTACCTTGGTTATTGATGATGCTGCCATGGCCGTGTTAGGGGGACAATAAACCGTGTTGGATGCAGACATGGCTGTGTCTTTGGTCGGTTGAAGCCGTGTTAAATTGTTGAGGCTAACATTGGCAGCTGATACTACAACCACGGCCGTGTTCTCAATTGTATGAAGTCGTGTTGGGTTGCCGAGGCTTAATATCCTTTTTGCGTGATAAAACACGGTCGTGTGGGTGCCTCGTGAAGCCGTGTTGGAGTTTTGGTTCTCGATTTGCTTGGTTTCAGTGTACATCACGGCCATGTGGAAAACTTAACGAAGCCGTGTTAGGTGTGAACTTGGTCATTTTTGCCCCATATTCTCTTGATTGGTCCCGATTGTCATCTTATGTTCCTTCAATATCAAAACATAGGTAAATCTTGAATATAAGTACAAGATGACTCAAATAAACCAAGTTAAGGCCTAAATATGATAGAGATAAACGTATAAATATACGTTTATCAGCTTTTTAATTCGAAGAAAATTTCTAAGTCCCGGATTTGCAAGAAATTTGGTATCAGAGTAAAGGTTTGGAAGGGTGATGACTTTGACGGGTGCTAGAGTGACGGAGCTTGAAAACGGGTGCGAGGCTTTCCGAGCACAACTCGAGACACTACTGAATATGGTGGATTTTGTGGCACATATCGCGGAGATGAGAAATTCAGTGACGGCGATGGAGGAAGCCATGACGGGCTTCAACCGGCAGATCGATTGGCTAAGCGTGGATTTCCGAGAGGTGGCATAGGCAAACGATGAGCGTGTGGCGCTGATCGAACGTGTAGCTCAGGAAAGCGATGAGCGTGCAAATCGATTCGAACACGGCCTAGAGATTAGGAAGGACGCGTTGGCGAATCGAGGAGGATCATCCGCGCCCAATCGAAGCAGGCAAGTACGCGACTGAAGATGTTCTCAGGGGCGCACGATGCCGAGGAGTTAGGGAACTTCTTATGGGACATGGAGGCATACTTTGACGCGGCTGCGTGGCCGAGGACGAACGAGTGAACACGTCGACGATCTACCTTGAGGGTGATACAAAGCTATGGTGGAGGACGAAATTGACAGCGGATGCTCGGCTAATCGCGAGAGGGTGGCGTTGTGGGACGAACTCAAACGCGAGTTGAGGGCCCATATCCGGTCGGGCAACACTTCGTGAATGGCGCGCGAGGCACTACGAAAGTTGCAGCAGACCGGCACAGTACGCGAGTACGTTAAGAAATTTTCTTAACTAATTTTCGATGATCAGGGGATGTCGGAGGAGGACCAATTGTTCAACTTTATGGTCGGGCTCAAGAGTTGGACCTAAATCGAGTTGGCGAGGCTAGGCGTGCAGGACTGAACCACGGCGAAGGTGGACGCCGAGCGGCTTGTTGAGATCAGGCCAATAACATCCGAGGCTACGAGTAAGGTGGCCGACAAAAGACCTGCGAATAGGGAAACGGAGACCAAGAAGCGGGGTGGGTGGAAGAAGGGCAACCAGGAGAAGCACGTGGACGAGGCCGCAAACCACATCAAGCGAGTGATGGGTGTTACGTTTGTGGAGCAAACGGGCACATGGCTCGACAGTGTCCTAAACGCGCACGAGCGGCGGCGATGGTCCTAGGCGAATTGGTGTATTTCACGAAGCAGAGGCAGACAAGCGTCGTGCGCACTGAGGCGTGTGGCGGGGCGCGCGTGCTGAGCGAGCCATTGCGGGAGAGCGCAGGCTGAAACACGAGGCGCCGGGATGCTTAGGGCGCGAGGAGGGGTGCTAAGGGGTGCGGTGCGGAGCGAGCCGTTGCGGAGAGCGCAGGCTGACACGCGCAGCGCAGCGCATGAGTACGTGCTAGGGATGCATTCAAGCAAGCAGGTTGTGGAGAAGCCAATGCAAAGTTGGGGAGACTTGGCCGAGTGACCGGGACGAGGTCGCGAATCTGAAAAGTTCTTCTATCATACGAGGGATGTAAAATTGAGTAAAATGAGTCGATAATGAATGGTCAATAAAAAAATCTAATAACATTTCAAAAAATTTATAGCATTAATATTTATCCGACAAAAAGGATCAAAATCAATTGAGAGTTTGTCGTTTTAATCTGTATCTACAACGATAAACTGACGAACGCTAGGAAAAATTAGGACCCATTAAAGCAGAATCTTAAACGATTAACCAAAAACCTACACAAAACACATCCACACGACAAACAATGGGTTTATGTGAGGAATCTTTTACCTTTGTAGCGACACAATTCAAGCATTTGCTGCGATGAATCTGTCAGGTTCTTGATCAACTAACAAGACATGAATTTCAGGAATCGTACGGAATGACTCCACCATTGAGGTGCTTCCCTGACCTACGCTCCCGACATTGGCAAACCCAAACATGGTGTTGATCCTACAAAAAAACTAAGTGTAGTGGATGCAGTGAAATTTGAAAATACTATCGAAAATGAACATGCATAGGTTAATAAAGATATTGCGATAATTTCTTTAAATGAGAACATCAAAGATAAATTACCATTAAGAAAATGGATGAAGTTCTAGAAAGACTTTTCTTCGTGAGGGTATGAAAGAGCAGATTGAAGTGTGCTTTACGTAGAATTTTGCAGTAATGATTACGAGACCTCGATTTTGTGAATGGATGAAAGAGTATTAATTGAGGTTGTTCCACTTAGACAATGCTAATTTTTTACCCACTAGATAATCATAATGGAATTTGTTCTTCGTGTTTAAAATGTAGGGCATTTCTACAATTGACGAATTTGGTCAATAGGGTTCACATGATGGAAAAAGTATGATAAGTATTTTAATTTCTTATCGAGATATTTATTTATTTTACTAGGTTATAAAAAGTGAAGTCTCAATTCCAAATATTTTATACTTTTTGTAACATTGTTTTTAAAACAACAATTAATTATAAGTCTTCATAGGCCCTCTTTTGTTGTCCAAATGTGGGGTCTATACCTGAGTTGACCAGGTTTGCCATAGGGTTTCAAAGCTTAGTAATAACTAAATTTATTTTCTTATCAAGATATTTTATTTTATTTAAAAGGTTAAATAAATTGGCATTTAAAAATCAAAGGCATATTTAGATATTCACATAAATAAAAATATGTGAAATATTTTGAAGTGAATTAAAATTGGAGATCTACAACCATTCGTGCTACAATTTGATGTGCTTTAGTATTTCAATTGTTTTTAAATTTTTATCAAACTTCTGCAACGATTTTTTTTTTTCTCGGTCAGGTAGGTATCCCTACATAACACCATCGTAATTCTCACATAGCGATTAAATTCAGTCTGAATCAAATCTAAATACTAATCATTGCTTCCAGTGGGACTAATCTTCCCAAAACCCGCAAACAATGACAGCCATATGATTCAAACACTTTATCAAGATGATGAAAATCCATACCCTTCCAACTACCTTGATTAGAGACGTGGAGGGTTACAACGAGTTATATGTCATTTTATTATTAGCAATTCTTGGATCATTTACAATATTTCAAACTTCCATGTAATGTATGTTAATTTATTTTTACAGTCACAATACAAATATCTTCTTATTGGTTCATTAAGTTTCACAAACTTTTTGGTATGTTGAAAAGATATATTTAATTGTACCATCTCTCTCTGGATGGGGTGAATGGACGGTTAAACGATTATGAAATAGCATATTGAGACGCAAAATTACAATCAAATATATTTTTGGAACACAGTAGAAAGCTCCTAAAATTTATTCATTTGAGCATTCGTAGCAGTACGAATATTCTAGTTTTATAGTATACTTATGATTTAATACGCTAGGGCATCTGGAATTGAACTCTTTATTTATGTTATATATTTATATATATTAAGATTGATATGCATATTATAAAAATAGTAATATTTACATATTTCATTATTGTTCTATTAGGGGTAAATCAGTCTCAAACTATTTTTGTACTAGTATGGAGTGCAGAAGGACTTGAATGAAGTTTTTAATAAATTCATGTGTATCGGAAGAATAGATATTTTTATTAATGAATTTTTTGGGGGAGAAATTTAACTTGCAGTGACTTAAAATTTTATTGATGATTTCATGTCATCATTAGTTTTTGTTCCTAAACATATTGTCATTTCCACATTAATAAGTATCTCATTTAGTATTAGACAATGTAATTAATGATCTCCACAAGCAAATAGATTATAATTACTATCCAACAAAGTCCTTTTTCCTTTCTTAAAATTTTACAAAAGTTATTTAAATAAGCCCAACCACTCATCAGACGAATCAATATATTGCCAAGTACACCATCATTATTCATTAGGAGAGCGAAAGAAGAGCTAAATATAATCCGAAAATCTTACCAAACGATCACATAATAATCAAAATAGAAGTAGAGTTCATCGTAATTATTTAACCCGTGCAAGCACTCATGTGAATCTAATTTCATCTGCATAGATATTTAACGTCTTCGCCTTGGTTCGCCATTAGCCACGAGCATTTGAATTGGAGCCATCCCATTCTTTTCCTGGATTGTTATCATTCTGCAAAAACAAAAAAAAAAAATATATATATATATATGTGTGTGTGTATCGATATAATAAACAAGCCAAGAAATAGTTAATGACTATATATAAATATATCGACAGAATACACACACACCTGGTTATTAGGGTCAAATACATCATGACAATAGCTAGATCCCACGTAAGCATCGAATCCCCCAGAACCATGCAACGTCGAATTAGTCATGTTCTAAATGAAGCCCTGATTAGTATCCACGTATATGAAGAGATCATCATCATCAGGAGTGAAGATAGGGTTCAATGGATGCTGGTGAATCATGTTCATCTGATGAGGGATTACTGGTGGTGCGTAGTTATGAATACCGTGGGCTCCATTAGCTGCCACATTCATGAGCCCATCTCCAATCAAGTTCCAGAGTCCAGACTCGTTAGGGTTCGATGCGAAGAGCCGGTGAGCCTCAGGATTTGTAACATTCAGCGCCTCATGAGGAGAAAGTGGCCCATAGTTTTGAGCAACTCCTCCACCATTGGCCATCACATCCACGGGCGTGCTTTCCCAGGTGATGTTCTTGAGCCCGGGTTCCTCGGGTTCGGTTTGGTTCGGGGAGTTTTTTTCACCAGTGGCTTTTGTTGAGGATGGCATGCTTAAATTATGGGGCATGGACCCGGACATTATCATCGTTCCTCGTTGTGTTGGGGACTTGCCAGCAGATTTGGATGGCTCCAATTGTTTCTTTTACTCTTCTGGCAATTTCCCGTTTTGACGGCATTTTTGTAAGAAGAGATTGAAAAAAATAGGGCTTCTCAAATAAAAAATAATAAAGGTTTGTCTTTGTTTGTGTGTGGGTGCATGATATTAGTACCTGAAGATGACTGGCCACTTGCAGTCTAGTGAGACCAGTTTCATTCATTAGCCTCAAAATGTCTTTGGAGAAGCATTCTGTAATAAATTGAAGAGATATACGCAACTCTAAATGTCATGTATTATGTGATTTAAAGCTTGAAGATTAAAACATTTCACACTAAATTAATTGGTAATGTTCAACATATCATTCTTAATATCGCGTTATAGATGGAAAATTTACTCCCTTCGCTGAGGGATTTGACATCCTTAATAAATTTTGCATGCTTCTCCTCTGTCCATGTAATGACCTTTCTTTTTCCCCTATAACTTCCCACGGTATTTCGGTTTTCCACAAAGTAATCCTCTTCATCAGTGCTCACTTAAGAACTTACTCCTCCCATGGTGGGCTCGCTGTTGATGTTATTACCGCCACTACCAAAAGCATCTGCTTCAGGCCCAACATTATTGCCATATAACATCGATGACAAAGAGGTTGATTCTTTTTCATTGTTTATGGTAGTGCTTCGTTCCTTCTCCCACACAACATGTTGCCAATGGTGTTTAAGCACGTCCACTAGCATTGGTTTTTGGATGTAGAGAAAAGCACCGGTTTCCATGGCTCGAATGGTTGTGAGTAGGTTGTCATCAACGGACAATACTGTACAAAAATGTCACGTAAATTAATAATGTATGAATGTTCTACAATTAATTGAGAAAGTGTGTATTTCTGTGTGTAACTTACGGGCAATTGGAATGTTGTTATTGACTGATAGCTCCAGAAGTTTGTAGCCAAGAAGATCGGCGGGTATGATGTTTGCAACGATGGTATCAAAGATGATCTTACCACTCGATAGCATTCTCATAGCCATTGAAGCTAATTCCGAGGGTCACTGTGGTTAAGCAAATGTAAGGTACGAAGGGAACCTTTCATGTACAATTAATTAAAGAGAGCCCAAAAAGAAATTCAAAATTATTTCATGATAATGAAAAAATAATAATAAATCGATGATAGATGAGACAATAAAAAATAATTATGAGTTAATACATCAAACTAACGTATTAAATGATTATAAAAAATATTCTTTATCTTTCTCTCTTTAACCTAATTCTCACGGGGCACAAACATGCAAAACACCAAGATCTAAATGGAGTTGAAAATGAAAGGTGGATCTATGAAAGGTGGATCTAAAATTTAATAAGATCTCGAAAATGACGAAAATCGATTAAGTGTTTGTCGTTTAAATTTCGTATATCTACTACGACGAACTAGATAAAAAAAATCTAGAGAAAATCAAGAGTCATTTAGAGCCGAATCAGACAGTTTAACCGAAGACGTGTATAAAACACACTTAACACACAGTCGCGACAGATGAAACATGTTTATGAGAAGAATCTTTTACCTTTGTAGCTAGACGATTCAAGCATTTGCTTGATGGTGAATCTGTCAGGCTCTTGATCGACTAATAAGACATGAATTTCACGAATCGTTGTGCAGAATGAATCATCCATTGACGTACTTGCGCGACCTACGCTCCCGATATTGGTGAATCCAAACATGGTGTATCCTAGAAAAACCAATTAAGTGTAGGGTTCATTGGTAAAGATAATAGAATTATTATTAAAATGAGAACTTCATGGATAAATTACCAGAAGGAAGATTGATGAAGTTCTTGAAAGATATTTTTTTTTTGTGAATGTACGAAAGAGTGCATTTACGTGTGCTTTATTAGGATGTTGGAATAATGATTAAGAGACCTCGATGTTTTTAATGGAAAAGAGTATTATTTGAGGTTGTCCCGTTTGGATTGAGTAGAAACTCTAAATTAGTAATAGATTATTTAATAAACTATCTAAGATACTATATTTAGCCAGTCCCGACTTTGGGATATGGTGCTAAACTAATGATTCGCTAAAAAATTCTATAGATCACATGTAAACTATAAATAAATAATTCGTTATATGAAAGATTTACAAAAGGTTCTTGAAAAAATGACTCATCTGTCTCTTGTTTTTTGTTTGAATAATTTTCACCATGAATTACGTCTCTAATAAGGTGGGAGATTGAATAGTTCTTTCAGATTGGATATTTCATTTGACATATGTACATGGTCGAATAATAAAGTGAGGGATCGAATGATTTTGTTTCAAATTGGATCATTTCACTTGATATACTTACATGGTACAATAATTAAGTGAAAGTTTAAAGGTGTTTGTAAATTGAATATTTCATTATAAATTAAAGACATTAATTAATAGATTTTATGGTCCCATCAGTATCAATTTAGAGTTTCCATCGTATTTGGTCAATTTATGTAATAAATGTTTTATTTCATTATCAATATATTGTTAATTTTGTTGAATTTACATAGACGGAAGTTTCAATTCCAAATGTGTCAAATTCTTTTATATCATTTGTTATTTTAGAATTCACACCATTAATCCTCATAGGTACATGTTTTGGTGTCCAAATGTGGAGCCTCTTTACCTTGGATTGACCAATGGTTAACATCGTGGCAAAGCGTAGTAATTATTATATTTTTTTCTTATCAAGATGTTTAATTTTATTTCTTATCGAAAGACTTTGAATGAATCTTTAAATAAGTGCCTTGTATATATATTGCAAAGAATATATATTTCCAATAATAAGTTCATTACTTCTTTTCCTTAACTGTATGACATTCTACATTAATAAATCGGGATAATACTCATTTTGGTCCCAATGTTTGCCTTATGAACCAATTTAGTCCTTCATGTTTCAATTGGACCAATTTAGTCCCCCATGTTTCGAAAATGAAACAATTTGGTCCCAACTTGACAGAAACCGTCAATTTTAACAGAACATCGAGTTGTGGCATCATCACAGCGTGCCACGTGTCTCACATCCCATTTATTATTTCTCCTTATAATTAATGATTTCATAATTATTTATATATCCTTGTTCTTAGAATTACCATCCAACAATTTCCTTTTTAATACAAGTTTTTTAAATAAGCCGGTTAATTATCATACACCAATCCGGATCCAAATCGACTTTTTATCCGATTCTGGGTTTAGTGGTCCGGACCTCGTCTTCAAGACCGATATTTATCACTATAAGGAAATCTTTTGTTCGATAACTCAACATGAAGAAAACAACTAATAGCTATAAGCAACAACAACTTCACAAGGATGTCTCCGATAATCCAACACATCCCATGAAGCTGAGAAAAGGCACATTTATTCGCCATCAGACGGAAAAGAGAAAATGAGAAAGAACCAAATGTCTCAGGTATCGTAATGGGTACGAGAACAAAACTAAGGACCAAATAGTAAAATATCAGAATCTATTGGCATGCCTGCTGAATAATGTGGGGGTGCATAGAAGATTGTGAAGCCAACTGGTCCGAACCTGGAGAAGGCCTTATCATTTGGTGGTTAGGACCAATGGAGTTTTCAGATCCTCTCATGACCGTCTGATTTGCAGAGCCACTCGTTTCTGTTGTGCAGAGCAGACCCCATTAGACTCAAAATATGATTAATAATGACGTGTGAGAGGTGATTCGTGGTTTCCCAAAGTGAGTTAGAATCAAAATATGCATGAAAACAAAAGATTTAATGTTATTCCTTAAGTGAAGCAACAATATACACCACCTAATGTAGAAGACAAACCTAAATGTTTTACGATGCTTAGCCAGAGAGCATGAAAAGGAAGTAACATACACAATAATATTCCAGAATTTGTTGTAAAGGGGGCAGGGTTTAAGCTCCCCCGCCTTTTTAACATCTATCTGAATCTCGCGGGATATTTTACTGTTGCCCGAACATTCGAAGGGTAATTGTAGTCCCCCTCTCAAATAGTCTAAAAAGACTAGAACGAGTTTTATCCGTTTAGTATGAGGTAAAATATCCGATCGACTTTATGCGATGCTCCTCCCCTAGGAGGTCCTCCCTCGTCTTCTTCTGATGGGAATGTTGTGGTCCGAAGGGTAGTCGTCTCTAATGCATCGTGATCATTCCCACCAACAGCTGAGAAGAGATGGAGTCCGAAGTACTTCATATGTATGTTATTTCCCGAGCGTCAGAATAACTCCGTTAGGAGTTAGTAGGTATGCCCTTTTTGAGGGTGTCTTTGTCAGGACTCCCCTCAGAAGATGTCCTTTTGCTAGGAATATCTTCGCAGGAAAAACATCATTCCCATTCTCTTGGTTTTCAACGAGTATTTTAAGATATAAAACCCGAGGCTATTAATAGATTTCCTTATTCGAGTACTTTAATTTTCAGCCTCATCCGAGGATTTAGAATTTCACGTCTAGTTCTGAGGACTGGAGATTTTATTCCTCATCCAAGGATTTTATGATTATGTGCCTTGACATTCGAGGACATTAGATTTCACACTTCACTCAAGGATTTCTGTTTTTGCGCCTTAATTCTAGAGCTTTAGTTTTTGTACCTCAATTCGAGGGTTTTAGATTTCGCGCCTCAATATGGGAACTTTAATTTTCGTGCCTCAATCAGAGGACTTTAATCTTAGTACCTCAGTCCGAGGACTTTAATTTTCGTGCTTCAGTCCGATGACTTCAATTTGCGTGCCTCAGTCCAATGACTTTCTTCCTAATTCAATCAGGATCTTTTCAATAATGCCTCAATCTGAGGGCATATCATCCCTAATTCAATCATGGTTTTCTTAATGCCACAATATGAGGGCGTTGTGTTACCTAATTCAATTAGGATCTTTTTAATGTCTCAATCTGAGGGCTTCGTACTATCCATAATTCAATTAGGGTCTTCTCAATGCCTCAATCCGAGGGCTTCATATCATTCCTAATTTAGTAAGGGTCGTCACAATGCCGCAATCCGAGGACTTCATATCATCCTTGTAGGAATAATCCTTGTGATTCACTTTCCTTAGTTAGTTTAGGCTTAGTTTAGGAGAATATACTTAACTTAGGAGGTGATTGTGTTTTCCTTATTAGTTTAGGCTAAATTAGTGGCCTGATTATAGGCATTTATTAGTTTCCATGTAAACTTCTATTTAAGCAGTAAAAGGACTACAGAAAAGGTGGTCGATTTTAGTTGCACCAAAACAAGATCGTGTTCACTGTGTTCGCGTGAGTTTTTTACGACAATCCCTAATTCAGTCAGGGTCTTCTCAATCGTTCCTCAATCTGAGGGCTTAGAAATCCAGAGTATCCCGAAGATATCGAATCCTCGGAAGCCAGATAAAACTGAAAATAAAATCATTAACAGATAGATCTGGTCTTCGAAAGGCAGTGTAGTATTGGACTTAGAAATCCCAAAAAGATAAAGACGGGACATTTCATAATCCTGAGTCCGTCGGCAAAACATCAACGGTGGAGAACTCGTTGAAGACGGGAGATATGATCTCAAGGGTTGTTACTTGGCTTTCTCCAAAGAAAAAATCTGTTATGGAAGTATCAACATCAAGATATCATAAAAAAACAATGGGTACCTTCGATTTTCTGAAGCTGCGTGTTGGGGTTTTTCGGCATTGGTGCAATTTTAGCTCTGGACTGCAGTTTCTACAGCAGATTTTCAGCTGCTACAATTATGCTCGCACATAGAAGTCTTTTTCGAGAAGTTTGGTGGTGGTCTCGGATCATCAATCCGAGTCATACGGGTCGAGAACGATGGTTGCAGACTCGGACCTAAGGCCTTACTGATTCGAGCACTTTCTCATCCCGTGTTGGTTGATTCGAAAGCGGTTTCACATGTGATGGTGGTCGGTCAACCCTACAATGTTCGCAAATATAGGTATACGTTGTCCCGAATTTATCCGTTCAGAACAACAAATTTTCATGTTGGCTTATCTAATCCCTCAGGCACGATGTTATAGTCGGGCCAATGAACAATTGTTCCATGGGCCTACGTAGTTCCGAGTGTTCTTGTACTCAACATAAGTCATGAACATAAGTTATCCTCACATGGAGAATTCATGACAAGATCAGCCCAAACATTCTGGCCCAACTTATTTCTGACACCCAATAATAAGCTTGGTCTAGTATAAATAAAAATCATGCAGCAAAATGTTTCATGACTTTCCAATCTTACTTTGTTATAAAATATTATAACTTATAATAATGATTATATAAATAGAGAGAAATATTTAGAGAGATAACCAACTTCTTTTTTCAATTCTTCAAAATATTTTTACATGTCCCAAATCACCTACAAATCTCTCAAATTACATCCACAAAATAAAGTATTACATCAACCACACAAAAATCTCATCCACCATTCTAATCAATAAAATAATCCAATCTAACTTTCTCAACCTCCATTCTTTACTTGACAACCAATCTTTTTACTTAACCACCACTCTAAATAATATACATCCACATATTTAATTTAATATTTTATAATAGACCCAATAATTTCATATCATGATTTCAGCCTTTTGTAAATACGAGAATCAGTCCCCAAAAACTACATCGAATCGCCCCCAAAAGTTCCAGTGATCCGCAATTAACTTCCGAAAAAATAGCAGAACAATCCCAGACTTTTACTAATCTCAATATACGCCTATAATTTCATAAATCACTCATCCTCGATCAGATGTCAGAATTAGTTCGTAATGTTTTCTAAATTTCAAATCAATCCCTGAATTGCAGATGTTAAATCTCAAAATAAAACATCCACATGCTCTTTAGAATATCATTTTAGAGCCTAAATTTCAGATTTTCTAATATTCATCTAAATCTCAAAGGTCTTCACAAGCTTTCTACTAAAATGTTGGTCAATGGTCTACTAACAAGAGCATCAATGTCCGGCTTGTCAAATGGAAAAAATGAAGCGAGCGTCACACAAACTCAAGCAAGTAGCTTCCACATCTCGAACTTTGGAATTACGACACGTGGATCTTTGTGAACCAATGCGAACATAAAGTATCAACGGTCGTAAGTATGTGCTAGTAATTATCGACGACTACTCTCGCTACACTTAGACAAGATTTCTACGAACTAAAGATGAGACTGGAGACTTGATAATAAACTTTGTGAATACAAATCGGATGCAACAGAAGATCCAAATAATCAGGACTGACAATGGGACTGAGTTCAATAATCAGTGTCTCAATACTTTCTATTAGTCAATTGTAATCGTTCAACAATTTTCAGCCGCTAAAACACCTCAACAAAATGACGTCGTAGAACGGAAGAAGCGGACTTTGGTTGAAGTTGCACGAACATCGCTTAAACATCCGGTCTCCTTCACTTTCTATGGGCTGAAGCAGTGAGTAAAGCTAACTTTATGCAAAATCGGACGATTATCACAAACGCTTTGAAAAGACGCCGTACTAGATAATAAATCAAAGGATTCCGAATATCTCTTTCTTCAAAGTCTTCGGGTGCAAATGCTTTGTGGTGAACGATCGAGAGCATCGAAACATGTTCGACCCTAAACCATTTGAAGCCATCTTTGTTGGATATTCTTCAACTTCAAAAGCGTACCGCGTCTATATCAAATCTTCTCGTACAATATTTGAAAGTTAAAACGTCACTTTTCACGAAGTGACCGATTTGGCTTTTGAATAAGACAGTTCAAAACCCTGGCTTATAGACGTGTTGGCACAAAGTCAACAAATTCCGACAACATCTGCCTCACCGTCAGTATAAGCACTTCCCACTAATTTGGAAGACTTGGAGTTTCCTTTTGAACCTTTTTATCGGAACGAGTCTCAAACGCCTGCTTCATCGTAATCTATACCAAGCAGTGCACCTTTCCCTTCTACGGTGGAAATTCCAAATGAGATTCTCGACCCTCAAAGTCCAACAAATGTAGATCTCAAGATTCTGAGTCACCAACTAGTGTTGCAGTTCCTACTAATGCCGATGAGGAAATTCCATCAAATTCAACTTTAGAATTGGATTTCCCTTATACGGGTGATCAGCCTATCAATTCAGGATGTCTCGAATTACATATCCACGATGGTTCTACTTCGGTTCTACCTCATGAACGCAAGCTCATCCTGTCGATCAAATAATTGGCGATCCTTCAAGTAGAGTACCCACTAGGACATCTACACATAACGGACTTTTCACATGCTTTTTAAGTCAAAACGAACCAATCAAGGTAGCTGAAGCTCTTAAAGTCACGGATTGGGTTATTGCAATGCAAGACGAACTCAACCAATCGAACATCTACAAGTTTGGACACTAGTTCCTCGACCGCATGGAAAGACAATTGTATGAACAAAATGGGTCTTAAAAAAAGAACGAAAAAGGTGAAATTATCAAGAACAAAGCATGACTCGTAGCTAAAGGGTACAACCAACAGGAAGGCATCGACTACGAAGAGACGTATGATCCGATTGCTCGAATAGAAGCTATTCGACTCTTTTTGGCGTACGCGGCTCATAAAGACTTCAGGGTCTATCAAACGCACGTAAAAATCGCCTTTCTCAACTGCGTCTTAGAAGAAGTCTACGTCGCTCAACCTGAAGGGTTCGTGCACGAAAATCATCGGGATTATGTCTATCGATTGGATAAAGCTCTCTACGGACTAAAACAAACCTCTCGAGCTTGGTATGATGTTCTGAGCGGATTTCTAATTAAGTCAAACTTTATAAAAGGAACAATCGATATGACATTTTTCATCAAAAAGCAAGGCGAGAACTTCATGATCGTTCAAGTTTACGTCGACGATATCATTCGGCTCGACAAATGAACGACTCAGTCAGAAATTTGGTGATCTGATGAAGACAAAATTCGAGATGAGCTTAATGGGCGAACTCCAATTCTTTCTTGGACTACAAGTTAAGCAACTCGACGATGGAATTTTCATCAGTCAAACCAAGTATATAAGAGATATTCTGAAGAGATTTAATCAAGACAAGAGCACACCTATGAGTACTCCCATGTCAACATGTAAATTGGATGATGATCATTGTGACGAGGCAGTCAACCTCACGACTGATCGGAGTATCATAGCCTCTCTTCTCTACCTAACTTCAAGCCGACCCGACATTATGTTCACCACTTGCCTCTGCGCAAAGTTTCAAGCTTACCCAAAAGAGTCTCACATGCACGTGGTCAAGCGAATTCTACGCTATCTCAAAGGAACTCCACCTTAAGGTCATGGTATCCAAAAGGCACTAATTTCAGATTAATTGGATATACTGATGTTGATTATGCAGGTTGTCGAATGGACAAGAAAAGCACGTCTGGCGGAGCACAATTCTTGGGCGATAAGTTGGTCTGTTGGTCCTCCAAGAAGCAAAATTGCGTATCAACTTCGACGGCCGAGGCGGAGTACGTCGCGGCTGCTAGTTGTTGCTCACAAGTTCTATGGATGTGGGAGCAACTACGGGTTTGAATTTAACAACATTCCCATTTATAGTGATTCTCAAAGTGCTATTGCCACTACTTGCAATCATGTTCATCACTCACGCACGAAACACATAGATATCTGCTATCATTTTATAAAATATCATATAGAAAAAGACACTATAGATATATATTTTGTTAAAATGGAGCTTCAACTTGCCGACTTATTCATTAAGGCATTGGATGAAAAATGATTCCAATTCCATATCGCTAAGTTAGGCATGTTGAATCATAATCTTACTTGAAATTTGATTATCACGTTCTATTATGTTTACATGTGATATTCTACGTGCTTCTTGATCTTCTTTGTTATATCTTGCGTGATTTTATTTCTCCCATATTTTTTTAAATAAATAATAAAAATAAATAAAACTAAAATAATATAGTATAAAAATAAAAAAAATGGGGGATGACGATGATTTTGTTCATTTTGATTTACTCACAACGATATTTCTGTGATACAAGCTTAGATATTTGCTTAAAAAATCATGTGACATTCTTTTGTCTAAAGAGCTTAGTATGTCTTACTAGACAACAAAGTCACATCATATATGTGAGAATTTGAGCCTAAATATTTTTGAGTGTATCACACTTCAAATGCTTGTCTCTTGATTTGTATTTCGTGGCCTCATTCTTGCTTTGTGTTAGTTTGTCATGAAAATGATAAGGGCAATTAGGAAATTCCTCACTTGGCCCAAATTATAAATCATTTACTATTTCCTCTAGTAATCCCCTTTGAAACCCGATCAAGCATTCAAACTTATTCATAAGTTTCGGGGGTTGCTCAAACAAGAAATAGAGGGGGAGAAAAAGAGACGCACATGATGAATGCTCAAATAATCTCTCGATTGTTAAAGAGATACATGGATCTCGCTGTGAACTTCTAGACAATCTCGACTGCTAGAAGAGAAGCACCTCGAAGTGAACTTCTCCAACGATAATCTAGATCTTATATCGAGAAAACGAGAAGAGGAGCACGGCCTTGGGTTGGAATTCCATAATTGTGAACCTTCAGAAGGAACAAAGTCTCAGCCCGAGAACAAAAGAAGATCTCATCTCTCAAGCCTCGTAAAGAAGAAGTGACTCAGCTTAAGCAAGTGCAGAAGAAAAGAAAAGAAAAAGGAGCAAAAATAAATTTCAAAAGGGCCCCTGGAATTGAAGAATTTTTAAGCTCAATAATTCCAAAATTATCCTACCCTTCTAAGTCAGTGCCTAAAATAATACTCCCTTCAAAGCCATTGATGGACTTTCACTTGGTAAGTTGATTAAATGTGCTACAATAACAGATTAATTGATAAATTTGTCGTGTTGATATGAGTGATATAACTACTAAATATCCCCATGATAAAAATAAATTGAGTGCTATGAGCGACCATGCGAGAGTTGTCCAATTGATTCATACTATGATCTTAGAATATTAGCTTAGTTACATAATTTGACGGCAAATTATTACTATATGTGTGATGTGAAATTTTTGTGTGATAATATTCAAATTGGAAAATCTGACCCCAAAACAAAAATAAAACAAAAATACGTTCGAAAATTTTTAAATGCATTAGCACATGAATAGTGCGCAATTGTCAAAATGAGAAATTTTATGAAAATACATGTAAACGCAAATTTTTCATATGCATGATTAGGGTATCATGAAACGTTGAATTAATTAAATCGATCTTTGCTCATGTCATATATTATTTAAAATTTTTTCATAAACATAATTGTGTTGAATATATGTATATATGCTAAAATTGCCAAAACGCTATATGTGCACTTGTTGAGGGGGAGCTTTTACTTGAATATTTGCTATTATCTCCTAAATGATTTACTTACAATTACGACTTATCATGTTTCATTCTAAGTTTTACAAAGAATTTTGAGCTCATCCAAGGAGTCAAGTGATGAATTTCATCAAATATTGGGAGTTACCTGCATTTATTTCAGAACTTCGGAAGAGTTCTATAAACAAAATAATTCTTTTCGGTGCAAAAGTAAAAGAGTAAAATTTTCGTTATAAACTAAACAGACCTGATTTTAATGAAAGCCCTAATTGATTTTTCACGATCCAAAACCCTTTAACATTTCATGATCGAAAAGTACTTAAACAACTTTTCGATCGAAACCTTTTTCTCACGCAAACAAATCAATCGAAAAACTCTTTGCATTCTCAAAAACTTCAAATGGCGATTTCAAAAAATCTCAACCATCCTCACATTTTCTGCTAAATTTCGCCTAATTTGATGGTAAAATCCAGATTCGGTTCATCTTTTTGTCCCGAAAATCACGAATTACGATTGTATTTCAAATTCATTCACAGCTATTTTCAACTTTGCGATTTTTCGACTGATAATACTTAAGAAATCAAATTTTCTCTGCTTAGATTCTACCATTTTGATTAACTGCATGATATTTGGATTCGAAACTAGTTTTCGCTCATTTTGAGTCCTAATTAACTCATGTTTTACTCAGAATCGTCATTTGCAGTTTAAGAAATTACTGTTGGAATTCAAAAAAAGATTTAGCTCGAAAATCGTTTTATCGCAAACAGTACCGTTGAAGAACTTTAGTTTTCCTTAAGTTTTATTCGAAGCAAAACTCAGCGGCGAAAACCTTGTGTTTTCGCTAAGTTTTTATTCGATCGTAAAACATAGCGGCAAAAACTTAAGTTTTTCAATAAAAATGTATTCGATCGCAAAAATACGCAGGGAAAACTTTAGTTTTTCGATAGACTTTTATTCGATCGAAAAACTACGCGGCGAAAATTTTTCGACAAAATTTTATTCGATCTCAAAACTACGCGGCAAAAAACTTTAGTTTTCGATACATTCTTATTCGATCGCAAAACTCGGGAGTGAAAACCTTTAGATTTTCGTTTTTTATTCGATAGCAAAACTCAGCGGCGAAAGCTTTTAGTTTTGGATAAGATTTTATTCGATCGTAAAACTTAGCGTTCGAATAAATTTTCGTTCGAATAAAAACACGTCGCAAACAGTATACACATTCAACACTTAGCAAATTTTTCAAAATCTTTTCAAAGTCATTTGTTATACACCTAAAAATTGTTTGCACGACGACAAAAATTTCAATTACTCAACAATAACAATTACTACTATAATTTGCATTTGAATCTTACAATCTAATGATTCTTTTTTTTTTCAGAGATGGCTCATCAAGGATATTCGTACATCTATCCGTCCGAAGCTTTGCTAACTGTCCAAGGCAACAACTCTCAGCTGGATTTAGCCACCTTCAGATGCCCCGATGACGTCATCATCTCCATTCTAAAAGGACATCCCTTATGGCCAGGCCTCACAATGACTGCGTCAGTCCAGATGGTTTATCTCCAGCAATTCAGGGGATGCATGAAGAGCCACGTTGTGGGTGATGACGTGTACTACACAACACAAATCAACCAGAAGCACGTCATCATCGACAAAAATCTTCTGGCTTTTAGATCTACCGCATCATGATGTCTACGATCCCCTACCCACAGATGCAGAGATAGTTGAAGATATGCTTCGGATGAGATACAAGCCACCGCTGACAAAGCTAGACAATTTTTAGAACAATGGGATCCCTCACCCATGGAGAACCTTGTTTGGTATTATCAACAAGTGACTCTCCCCGAAGCATTCAGGATTTCATATGGCGAACGAGAACATTTTACGAACCTTCCATTGATTTGTCTTCTCCAAGAAATATGACGTGGCCCAGCTCATCCGGAATGACCTAGCGGACCTAATGCGTCAACGAGAAACCCCATCGAATGCAAAGGTCATGCCTTACGTCCACTGGTTCTCGATGCTAGTCTCTCACTTGATGGAAGTACATCAGGATATTCCCCGCCTACCACCTGTCGGAGGATATACATCGTTGAGGCTGCGGTTATTCCACAATCCGAAGTCATCGTTGACTCTTCTGAAGCCACTGATTCCGAAGAGGATTGCAGATTATTACGAAGGGGTTCCCGCCGACAATAATCTTCAGTCGCGCATTCATATCCCTCAACTACAACGGCTTCGGATTTGCTCCCCCCACCACCACCAGTGTTGACGACTACACAGGTTCCCCTCGAACAAGTCTCAACACCCATAGAGATGATTCCTACGGTTTCATCTCAAGGATTGGATGGAAGTCCCGTTGGTCCACCGATATCTTCGAAAACAACAACGGGTAACCCACCGAAGTGGTGACTTCTGGGTTGATAACAGGTGTCTTTAGACGTCCCCGAATCTCAAGCCTTTCATAGGCGACACGTCCGTAATATTCTCTGACGTTGTGACAGTGGAGCGCCTCCTTGACCCCACCCCACTCCGGAGGTACCACAATTCGTGACGGAGCAGAGATTACAAGCTGCTCTTTCCACAGCCCCCAACAATCTCGAAGACCGGCTGATAGAAAGAGTTCCCCACGCCATCGAGACTTCCTGATGGGATACCGGGAAAGCACGAGTCTCTAAGGCCGCTCCATCCGAACCACTTTCCCAACCCACTTCCTCACCACTACACACACTCCCATCCAACCCATATTAACCACCCCAACACAATCTCCTTTCCTTATCAACCCAAACACCATACCTATCACCCTAGCTTCATGATATTCTAATTTCCCGCCTCCTAGCTCTCAAGACAAGGATCCCTACCGAGGAAAGTCTTTACCGCCGGCTAGTGGATGATCACGAGTCGCCCGCTCAAACACGCTGTCGAGAAGAAAGCTCCCGAACAAAGAGAATAAATGATGATCCTGGCGATGGGGAGAAAGGTAGAAGACCACCAAAAGCGGGCATGGTTAAGGACGAGAAAAGACATCTTCAACACGTGAAGCTGGAGGATCGTCAACCAACCCACCAACTACACAACCCAATACCCGCCAACAAACAACCACCACATCCCACACCCACACAACACCTCTGGCTCCCAAAAGTCCAAACTCAATTCCAACCTCCATGCTACAAGATCAAACGGAAGCATTAGTCAACTACGATCCCCACGCCATCATAGACAACTATATTCTGAACGAGAAGTGGCTGACGCACTGGGAACCAGAGGAAGCAGCTCAAGTTCGCCTCTCCAACGTCAGATACTTCCTCCAACAAGCTTCGGTCGATTTTGTTCTGCTTGAAGATGAAGAACTTCAAGAAAGCGAGGACTATAATACCGAACTCTCGGAGCTGCCAGAGATGATTAGACACTGAGCGGACACCCCTCCTCGTATTTCAAAGGAGAGTGCCCGAGTCGAGACGTCATGGGAGAACGTTCGGATTGAAGTGTCCTTCCTTGAAGACATAAGGAAGGAGATCTGGAGAGCACCAAACCGTATCAAGAAGTTGAACGATTTTAATCTACAGGGGATCTCTCATTGGAAAGAACAAAAGAAGTCGCATCCCAATAGATCAACTCAAAAGAAACTTCAGGGACAAGCCACCGATCCTCCAACTCGTGGGCGTATCACACACGATTGTACATTATCCAACTCCCATCTACATCATAGAACGAGTGGATGTCAATTACACTCGAGATAGAGGAAAGCTATCTACCATTCCTCCACCAGATGAAGTCTACCAGAAGAAATACCAGACACATGCTGGGTACATCAAGAAGGAAGGGCTCGAGGGATTGAAAAGATTCATGGTGCGACAAATTTCACACCGTACACGACCTTCAAATAGTTGTGGAAAATAACATAAAGAAGGTCAATATGGAACCGTCGCTCATGAAAGGCTTCCCGCTCAACGACTTCCCGGAGAACTACATTTTCAAAAAGCCAAGCCTCCCCATCACTTATCGGAATCCAGTCATTGGAAAGACGAGAGTGATAATGAAGTCTGAGGTACAGATGTTCTGCGACGGGACGATGAAGCTCATAAGAAAGAACATCGAAAGGAGGTTGGAGGAGATCGATGAAGAAACAATATTCGAGGACCT
Organism: Linderniella brevidens; assembly: GCA_004919715.1. NCBI lineage: Eukaryota > Viridiplantae > Streptophyta > Magnoliopsida > Lamiales > Linderniaceae > Linderniella > Linderniella brevidens. Next base: position 16,396,226 of record SWDC01000153.1, read on the forward strand.
TGGAGAAGAAGAAACCCCGCTCTAAATGAGCTTCTCAACGTGATTAATGAACGGTTGGACCTGAGGAATGTTGTCCGTACTACGAGACATCATTGGGATTGAGGAAGTCCTTCTACGCCCGACAAGGATAGACAGATTCGTAGAGCAAACTAGCACAAAGGGACAGATTGAAGAAGACTTAGAAATTGTGCTTCATTTATTAGTTATCCTTGTAATTAGGGACGTGGCTTGTATTTTTTATAGTGTAGGACTTACTAGTAACTATACCACGTAAATAGGTATAAATATCATGTACACTATTGAATTCAATACAAAACAATTGAGAAACTCACAAGGGCTTGAAATTCACATCCTAGAGAGAGAAACACAAACGAAATACTTTCTCACCCTAAGCTTTTCTCTCTCGTGATCTTCAAAGAAGATTTTCGACCTAAGGTAACAGATCGTAATTTTATACTCAAATATCTAGAATTCATGCCTAGATCTCTCGGTAGTTGATAAATTATGACCTAACAGGATTTTTTTTATTCCAACGGAAGTTTGTTGTCTCTTGGAAAATAATTACACTGGCTAAGCACTCATAAAGATTCCTCTGGTGACATCAAAGATACCAAGGAACAAATGCTCACCATAAGACACAATCCACCAGCTAACAAAGCAACAAAAGGGAGAACGTCTTGCATACTTCAAGATCAAACCTAGTACAAAGTTTGAACATACAATTATTTAAATATACCCTAACTAAAAGTTTGAACTTCTAGTACAAAGTTTAATTTAGAATTCCAGAACAATGGTGCCTAGTAAAAACATGTCAGAGACATACAATCTTCAGTCAACGGCTATGAGCACAAACTCAAAATATAATAATATCTTTGATGATGGTAAAACCTATTTTGTCAAATATGTAATGTTATCACTAAACCTAAATATCTCAACCAAAGAAACTTTAATGAGAAGGAAAAACTCTTCAATAAAAGATATTAAAGTGTCGAGTAAGAGAATAACACCACATCAAGGGAAAGAAGAACCCAAAAAGGCGAAGAGAAACTTATATGGTAGAAGATTAACTCCCAACGATGGGAGACAAGAGCTCCACAAGAGGAGAAAAGAAAAAATAAACACAAAAATAAAACGAAAGATGAAAACAAAAAACGAGAGATGGGATGAGCTCCTCCAACCTCTATTAATAGAGGAAAGGGGCAGCTAGGAGATATTTTTTAGGGATAGAAATTTTATAGAGAGTAGGAGGAGAATTTTTAGAGAGAGAAGGATGCATGAATTTGGCAATCGCAAGGATGGCTGACGAGCGTTGTGCTGTAGGGGTGAGGTATGTACCGTAGAACCGGACCAAATCCAATCCAGACCGCAAGTGTCGGGTTGAAGACATGATGGGCATGATTTGGATTATAAAAATTAAAATCACATCTTTTGGAATCGGTTTTGGTTTCGTATTTTAAAATCGTAAAAAATCACATCCAATGGCATTTCATAATATTAGAATTTTACTATGTTTAACTATACTTTTGCTTCAATTTCAAGTTTAAACAAAGATAGTTGATGTGATCTTGCAAAAGGTAAATGTTACTAATTATTTTTTATTAATTAATGGTTTTTTTATCATAAGTTTTTTATTCCAAAAGTATTAATAATTCTTGTTATTATTTTTTATGCATGGAATGCGAGCTTCTTATCAATGTTAACTTTATATTACTTGTTACTTTTATTTCCATTCGGAAAAGCACCTTATGCGACTGGCTAAAGAGAATATCTTTTAATCTAGTAAACCTAGACATACAATCACCCGAGCTAAAACGTGTTATCCGTGTTAAATCGATCCGAAATGGGTTCCTATGTCTAAGTTAGGTAATCTCAAACGGAGTAGGGTATCTAATAAATCTTTGTTGAATGACTTAGGACCAAAATTAAATTTGATACTTTTTATGTCTAAATTGTTTTAAGCTAATAAGGAACGACCCACTTTACAATGGGTACAAAAGTCCCGATAAAGTTTTGAACATATTCCAGCATAGGTAGGTATTTCGAGTAGTTGATCCACACCCATGACTATGCAGCGTGAACAACTATACGATCCCAACATGTCTGGTACATCGGGCTGCTCCACATACATGACTGCTAAGCGATGCGAGCAACCACCCATACACTTAAACGAAGGTACATTTTAATGACGCGTAGGTTAAAAGAATTTTAAATATTTTTAATTGTGTTAGATCTTTAACGGTGTCCAATGTATTTTCAATATCTTCAACTTTGGGAAAAGAGCCTCCACGTTAAATCTTCAAGCTAAAAAACACTCACTACACACTTGAAGGCATTTCAAGATTTCTCAATCGATTCCACCTCTATAATTGTTGTTCGTTAGGTATTAAGAACCTTCAATTGCTATCAGAGCCTAGCGTGAGCGATTGAGCCCACTTTATATTGGATTTGAGATAATTTTTTCTGGGTTTATCGATTTTTGAGTTCGACGAAAGCTTCAAAGTGTTTTAAATATTTTTCGAGTTACTTTGAGCCTATTTTGGTTGCCTTTTAAACTCGTTTAGTGTTATATGATATTTTCGTGAGTTTCTGTGAAGAACCAAAAACATTTCATCATGTTTGAGCAATTTTCGAGCAAAATCTGCATTCAAAAATTTTCAAATAAACATTTCAAGCTCATTTCGAAAATCATTTCGCAAATCTCTGCGAAGATCAATTTTCGGTACAACTAAAAATTTTCGGTAGCAGTTTCGTAATTTTCGGTACTGAAAAACGTTTTGCAAAATTCTGTGAAAATTGAATTTCGGTAAAACTGAAAAGGGCATTTCCGTAATTTTTTATATGAAGAATTTTGAATCGAGATTTTGGAACAAAATGCAACGGAATTTTGAAACCCAATTTTCGAATCAAGCACTGGAAAATTGGTTTTCGCAATCCAAAAATTTTCGAACTCTGAATTTTGGAACGTGATCTTTGCAACCAGATTTTCGTAATTGATTTTCGCAATGCAATTTTCGAAACCCAATTTTCGCACTGAATTTTTGAATGTGAATTTCGAAACCTGATTTTCCCAATTAAACTCGATTTTCCTAATTTTCGCACCGCAATTAGACACGAAGAATACACCGTACGACGAAATAGATTCATCAACTTCTTAGAATCCAAGGATCAAGGGCCTAACATCCTTGTCTTCCTTAATAAGGAACCCGGTCAATTCTGGATAACCATTCCCGGCGATGCGACAACCAATCTCTTAGCTAAGACCTACCTATCCCAAACCATCCCCAACGCATCTACATTCAGAGCGACGCTCTTTCCTCAACGAAATAGATGTGGGATAAGATTCATAAAATGATAGAAGGAACGGAGCTCGAAGTCAAGGACAAGATGACAAACACACTCGCTGCTTACGATGCATTCAGGGGGAAACCAGGGGAAGAGCTCGGTGAAACATATAAAAGATACATCATCCAAGTGAAAGAAATGAAGAAGATCAACATCCACAGACCAAACTTGGAGTTGAATGTCCGATTCCTCACGTCCTGATGCCCGAATGGAATAGAGTTGCCACACTAATCCGACCGAACAAGGATAACAACGTAATTGACATATATCGCGTCTTTGAGAGTCTCTCAAAACATACCAATGACATCAGCGAGATTGAGAGCAGCTCAAAGGGGAAGGGAGTGGTCGACCCACTTATGTAGTTACCCAAAACAGATTTAGGAGGAGCTTGAAATCCTCCAAAGAGAAGTCGGTGAAGTTCCCTAGCTCCTCGGACGAAGATAACTCTGGATCCGACTCAATCCCGAGTTCATGGAATTTGAGAAGCAGATGCCCCTTATAACGAAGATGATGGGAAAGAAATTCTTTCAAAAGAAGTCGTCGTCATCTGCTAACAAACAAAGGATGCCTTCTAGCTCCCGACAACCCCCATAGATCCTCGACAAGGCGAACCCAAGAGTACCGCCAAACCTATCAAGTGCGACAAATGTGGCAAGCCAAGGCACTGGGCCAGGGACTACTACCTCCCAAAAGGGAATGATGAGGACTACTACACAAGGAAGTTGCAGTTGATTAAGCAAAAGAAAACTGATGTAGCACTGATGGCCGACTAAGACCACTGGCTCGAGGACTGTTGGATCGGTTGCGAGTCGCGTCTGGTCGGCGGCAGAGCTTCGGTTGTATGGTAAGTCGAGGCACGTACGAGTACGCTTTCCATAAGATAATATCGCCCCGATTATCAGTGTTACCGGTTTGACGGCGATTGTCCCCAAGATACAACGACTTTCTTAATCTCGTATCGCAGCACTACAAATTCTTGCTTTGGGAACTGGGAGTTGGGAGTGACTTATGCTAGATTGCAGGACTCGAATGAATGATTATTTTCATCTCGCAGGGGACCTATTTATAGGCGCGAAGGAGTTCCTGGGACCGAATCGCAATAAATGCGACCTTTAGGCTTCCTGTCTTTTGGCCTATCCGGGCCAGAATGTGAAACGTCACAACTTCTGGATTGCCCCGCAATTTGAAGCTTCTCAACCCGCCCCCTCGTATTCTCGGGTCGGGTCGGTCCATTCGGTAGTCCGTCCTTGTGCGGCCCAACGACCAAACGGGTCAGGCCAACAGTTGGCCCAGTCAGCGTCACTTCATCATCACCTGTACGCGTGTCATGCTTGTCACGTCGATACAGAGCTGCCACGTCATCGTCGACCAAAATTTTTGGCACCAATAACTCCTAGCGACGATGCGGCGTGCAAAGTGCGCCTACAAAGCGGCCATTACGCACTTGACACGGCTCGGGTCGGTGTTGGTGTCGGACTCAGACTCGGCCTCGGCCTCGGCGGTGCGAGACACCGCCGAGCATCGTGCTATCACTTGGGCCAAAATCACACTAGCCCATTAAGCCCACTTGAGTCCACCATTTAGGCAAGCCCATTTGAATTACCTACACAAGGTAATCCTTTATAAGGTGATGAAACCTTTAGTGTCTAACCAATGTAGGACAAAGTTCTCTTCATTTATTTATTAGACACTTAAATACTTTTATTGGGCTAACTTTGGAAAATTAATTTCTCATTCAACCGACATCGATTTTGAGCAAATCAATATTCATTAAATTCCCCTCGAAACGTAGTTTCTGAATCTTCCAGAAATTTCAAGTTTCGATGGAGGATGGCATCTCGATTTAATTAAAAACCTATCGGATTTGGCTTTTGAGTCTAATGCCCAACTTTAGGGCCCAGAGCCCAAATCCAACAATCCCTCACATTAATGGAATTTAATGCAAATGCATGCTGACTCTAGCAAGAAAAACTCGATGAACCATATTGCATCAGGATAGGTAGCTTGTGACTTTGAACCTTCCCTAGTGAAATGTTGTCGGGTTCACTCGCTGCTCAGTGAACGTGATGTCTTGAACTGACAGCGTTTTGTGTAAACCAAGACAACAGCATACACACAATGACGAATCTAATTTCTTTCGATTCTCACGTTGTGTCCTTTTCGGCCATGGACCATATCTCGGATTCATAAATGTTATCATTGAAGCGGCCCCACTTCTCACTTATCTAGGTGATCAACTATTATGTCTTGAATCCATGAGTATCCCGAAATACTCCACCCTTCTGGGTATAGCCATCATTAAAAGCAAAATTGCTTACCCTTTACCACACGTCATCGGGTAATTACTTGGGCAGCTTACGAGAATGAGCTTCTTAGATATGTTTCAAAGTAAGGTACGAACCAGTCTCAGTTTAGTTGTCTCATTGAACCAAGTTTGAGATCTCCAGTCATCAAGATTGAGTTACCACCGAGCCCCTTCTTCGGTGTGTGGGTTTTAGCCCCATACCCCTTACTGCATTATAAAGTTGATCTCTAGCAATGCCTTTCGTCACAGGGTCTGCTCTGTTCTCTTTGACTTCACATAGTCGATAGAGATTATTTCACTAGATATCAGTTGTCTTACGGTGTTATGTCTCCGACGGATGTGTCGAGACTTACCGTTGTACATGCTACTATGTGCCCTGCCAATTACGGCCATGTTGTCGCAGTGTATCATTATTGGTGGCACATGTTTATTCCAACAGGGAATATCTTCCAAACAATTTCTAAGTCACTCAGCTTCTTCGCCGGCTTTATCCAGCGCAATTAAATATGATTCCATTTTGGATCGAGCTAGGCAAGTTTGTTTGGAAGATTTCCATGATATTGCTCCTCCAGCGATGGTAAACACGTAACTACTCATGGATTTGGAGTCTTTGCTATCTGATATCCAGTTAGCATCGCAGTATCCTTCAAAAACTGTGTGATATCTCGAGTAGAGTATGTCATGATTCATAGTGTGCTTCAGATATCTGAGCACCCTTCTCAAGGCTGTCCAATGACTACTCTCGGGATTGCTCGTAAACCACCTAAGTTTACTGATTGAATATGATATGTCAGGTCGAGTGCATATCGATAAATACATCAGACTGCCAATCACCCGAGCATATTCGTGTTGTGATATGCGTTCTCCTCTATTTTTGGCTAAGTGCACATTTGGATCTACCGGGGTCTTAGTCGGAGGGTCATCAAAGGCATTGAATTTCTTCAACACGCTCTCAACATAATGAGATTGTGTCATCAGAATTCCTTTGGGTGTTCTACAGACATTAATCCCTAGAATGACATTAGCCAACCCCATATCCTTCATGTTGAAATGACTTTTCAACATGTTCTTTGTGTTCACGATCGCTTTATGATTGCTTCCCATGATTAAAATGTCGTCAACATAAAAGACAGTCAATCACAAATTCTTTGGGTGTCCCTTTAATGTAAACACATTTGTCACACTCGTTGATCTTGAACCCATTCGATAACATAGTCATATCGAATTTGTGGTGTCATTGCTTCGGTGCTTGTTTAAGCCGCTATAGCGACTTCACGAGTCAGCACACTTTGTTATCTTGCCCGGGTACGATAAACCCTTCGGACTGTTTCATGTGGATTTGCTCGTAAACCAACTAAGTTTACTGATTGAATATGATATGTCAGGTCGAGTGCAGATCGATAAATACATCAGACTGCCAATCACCCAAGCATATTCGTGTTGTGATATGCGTTCTCCTCTATTTTTGGCTAAGTGCACATTTGGATCTACCGGGGTCTTAGTCGGAGGGTCATCAAAGGCATTAAATTTCTTCAACACGCTCTCAACATAATGAGATTGTGTCATCAGAATTCCTTTGGGTGTTCTACAGACATTAATCCCTAGAATGACATTAGCCAAACCCATATCCTTCATGTTGAAATGACTTTTCAACATGTTCTTTGTGTTCACGATCGCTTTCTGATTGCTTCCCATGATTAAAATGTCGTCAACATAAAAGACAGTCAATCACGAATTCTTTGGGTGTCCCCTTAATGTAAACACATTTGTCACACTCATTGATCTTGAACCCATTCGATAACATAGTCATATCGAATTTGTGGTGTCATTGCTTCGGTGCTTGTTTAAGCCCGTATAGCGACTTCACGAGTCAGCACACTTTGTTCTCTTGCCCGGGTACGATAAACCCTTCGGACTGTTTCATGTGGATTTGGAGTCTTTGCTATCTGATATCCAGTTAGCATCGCAGTATCCTTCAAGAACTGTGTGATATCTCGAGTAGAGTATGCCATGATTCATAGTGTGCTTCAGATATCTGAGTACCCTTCTCAAGGCTGTCCAATGACTACTCTCGGGATTGCTCGTAAACCAACTAAGTTTACTGATTGAATATGGTATGTCAGGTCGAGTGCAGATCGATAAATACATCAGACTGCCAATCACCCGAGCATATTCGTGTTGTGATATGCGTTCTCCTCTATTTTTGGCTAAGTGCACATTTGGATCTACCGGGGTCTTAGTCGGAGGGTCATCAAAGGCATTGAATTTCTTCAACACGCTCTCAACATAATGAGATTGTGTCATTAGAATTCTTTTGGGTGTTCTACAGACATTAATCCCTAGAATGACATTAGCCAAACCCATATCCTTCATGTTGAAATGACTTTTCAATATGTTCTTTGTGTGCACGATCGCTTTCTGATTGCTTCCCATGATTAACATGTCGTCAACATAAAAGACAGTTAATCACGAATTCTTTGGGTGTCCCCTTAATGTAAACACATTTGTCACACTCGTTGATCTTGAACCCATTCGACAACATAGTCATATCGAATTTGTGGTGTCATTGCTTCGGTGCTTGTTTAAGCCCGTATAGCGACTTCACGAGTCAGCACACTTTGTTCTCTTGCCCGGGTACGATAAACCCTTCGGACTGTTTCATGTAGATTTCTTCCTCGAGTTTTCCATTTAGGAGTGTCATTTTTACATCTATTTTATGTACCTCGAGGTCATACAATGCGACAATAGCAAAAAGAACCCGTATAGACGTAATCCTTGTTATGGGTGAGTATGTGTCGAAGAAATCGTACCCCTCTTTTTGCGTAAACTCATTGGCTACTAATCGAGTCTTATATTTCTCAATTGATCCATATGTTTTACGTTTCCTTTTAAGGACCACTTGCATCCTAAATGTTTACACCCCTTTGGTAGATCTACCAACTCCCAAGTATGGTTCTGCATGATGGATCCAATTTTCTTGTTCACAGCATCTTTCCAGAACGGAGCTTCTGGACTCGACAGAGCTTCTTGCAATGTTCGAGGTTCGTTGTCTAACATATAAGTTAAGAATTCGGGCCCGAATGACTTGGCCACCTTCTTTCGCTTGCTTTGCCTCGGTTATTCCTCTTCTTGAGGAGAACATTCGACGACATCGTAAGTTCTTTTTTCATAACTTATTTCTTTTCTTTCCTTCTTTAGAAACAAAGAATATAGCATTCCTTGATTCAATTGTCATCCCAACATTCATATCAGGGATCTCCGATTTATGCACCAGACATCTGTATGCAGTACTGTTGTTTGCATATCCGATGAAAATGCAGTCAACAGTTTAGGGTCCTATTTAACCTGCATAGATTTAGGTACTCCAACCTTTTCTAGGCACCCCCACACTTTCAGGTAACCGTATGATGGTTTTCAATTTTTCCACAGCTCATACGGTGTTTTTTCCCTCTTTTTTGTGTGGCAATACATTTAGGATGCGATTCGCTGATAGAATGGATTCCCCTCACAAGTTCTGGGGTAGTCCTGAGCTGATCAACATTGCATTTATCATCTCTATAAGAGTTCTGTTTTTGCGTTCGACAACGCCGTTTGATTGGGGTGAATATGGCGCCGTTATTTAATGAATAATGCCTCAAATGGTGCCATGTATTCTCCTCCTCTATCACTTCGTATTTTGATTTTTGAGTTAAGTTGATTCTCAACTTCACTCTTGTATCTTTTAAAGGCATCAAGCGCTTCGTCTTTTCCACTTAAAAGATACAGGTGACAGTATTTCATGCAATCGTTGATAAAGGTAATAAAATATTTCTTTCCACCTCTAGTTTGCACGAATTTAAGATCGCATATATCGGTATGGATCAGTTCTAGAGGCGTTGTTTCTCTCGACGGAGAAGAATGGTGCTTTGGACATTTTTGCCTCAACACACACTTCACACTAATGTTGTGAATCGACTTCCACTTGCGGAAGTAAGTTTAAACTTATTAACTTCTTCAGTTTGTTTAAACTCACCTGTCCTAATTTACCATGCCATAAATTAGAACACTCAGCCAAACATGAAAAACTGACGTTATTATCAGCGAGCTTAATCTCGCGCTTTACAGGCATTACATTTAATTTAAACAGCCCCTTCTCGAGGTAGCATTTGCCTATAAAGTGATAATTTTTTGTCAATACATACTTTTCAGCTTCGAACAATTGTCTAAACCCGGCTTTACTAAGTAGAGAGCCGAAGACCAAGTTCTTGCGGATGTCTGGGACATGCAGCACGTCTCCAAGCGTCGGCTCCTTGCCGGAGGTTATCTTCAGCACCAGTCGTCCCAATCCTACGATGTTGGACGTGGTTGCGTTCCCCATATAGAGCGTCCTACCCAATATCGGTGTGTAGGTGGAGAATATCTCTTTATCGAAGCATATGTATCGAGTTGCTCCGCTGTCGATGTACCAGGAGTTCGGGTTATCCACCACGTTCGCCTCGTACACGACTGCCGCAAGGTCTAGCTCTGACAGCTCCGTCGCCAGCTTCTTTTCCTCGGCCAGGTGAGCCTGGTTCTGACCACTTTTTCTTCTTCTGGTGACAGTCCTTGGCCATGTGCCCAGGTTTGTCGCAGTTGAGCAGTTGCCCTTAATTCTCTTGGAATTCGGCTTCTGCTTGTTCTGCATTGACTCCGACCTCTTTTGTTTGTTGCTGGAGCTCGGCTCAGCTAGGTTAGCTCTTGCCGCTATGCCTCCCCTTTTGTTTATGGTATCGATCTTTCCGTTGTCTTCTTCAATCCGAAGCTTCACAATCAGGTCCTCCAGCCCCATTTCCTTTCACTTGTGTTTGAGGTAATTCTTGAAGTCCTTCCACAGAGGCGGTAGCTTCTCAATAATAGCAGCTACCTGGAACGATTCGCTGATCTGCATATTCTCCGTGTGTATGTCATGGATGATCAACTGCATATCACGGACCTGATCCAATAGTAGTTTGGAGTCAGTCATCTTGTAGTCTAAGAAACGGACAACTATGAACTTTTTCAGTCCAGCATCGCCGGTCTTATATTTCTTATCCAACGATTCCCACAACTCATTCGCAGTCGTAGCCACGGCATAGACGTTGTATAGGGAATCGCCCAGGGCGTTCAGAATACAATTTCGGCACATGAAATCGTTATGTTTCCATGCATCTAACGTTTGTTTTCTCCTGCTCGTATTGAGCATTTACGGCTTGTGCAGCAGGATCAGGACCGTCAGCCTTTGCACCCTCAGCTGGTGCTCCGTTTTCTGTTACAGTCGGAGCAAGCTCCGTCAGAAAATGGACGAGGTTCAAGGTGGTGAGGTAAAACGTCATCTTTTTCTGCTAGGGCTTGAATTCGGTCCCGTTGAACTTGGTGGGACGTTCGGTGGCTGCTGGTGGGAAATGTTATTGTGTTGGTTGCCATCGGTCAGACACGAACAGATATTGGATCGGCGGTGAGTCGCGTCTGGTCGGCGGCAGAACTTCGGTTGTACGGTAAGTCGAGGCACGTACGAGTACGCTTTCCGTAAGACAATATCGCCCTGATTATCATTGTTATCGGTTTGACGACGATTGTCCCCAAGATACAACGACTTTCTTAATCTCGTATCGCAACACTACGAGCGAGATTTTCCGACAAATCTACTGAAAATTTGAGCTTTTTCTTGCTTCGGGAACTGGGCATTGGCACGGCTCGGGTTGGTGTCTGTGTCGGACTCGGCCTCAGCCTCGGGCGCGGACTCGGCTCGCACCGCCGATCATCGGGCTATCACTTGGGCCAAAACCACACTAGCCCATTAAGCCCACTCGAGTCCACCCTTTAGGCAAACCCATTTAAATTATCTACACAAGGTAATCCTTTATCAAGTAATGAAACCTTTAGTGTATAACCAATGTGGGACAAAGTTCTCTTCATTTATTTATTAGACACTTAAGACTTATATTGAGCTAACTTTAGAAAATTAATTGCTCATTCACCCGACATCGGTTTTGAGAAAATCAATATTCGTTAAATTCCTCTCGAAAAGTAATTTATGAATCTTTTATCAATGTTAAGTTTTGTTGGAAGATGGCATTCCGATTTAATTAAAAACCAATCGGATTTGGCTTTTGAGTTTAATGCCCAACTTTAGGGCCCAAAGCCCAAATCCAACAAGGATACCTTAGATAGTGAGCCGGAGAAAGTTGCTCTGATGGCCTCCGTGTCTAAACACGAGAGCAAGGAGATCGAGGCCTCGGACAAAGACAAGGATCTTCTGTTGTAATGGAGGTAGAAACTATTGACCTTAATGCCTTTTTAGAACTATAACATAAGTATAAAGCATTTCGTAAAGAACGTAAAAGCGTTAAGTCATTAAAAATGAAGCTAGCTAATAGTGAAATCATTTTAGATAATGCCCAAGAAAAGGTCACCACCTTAGAAACTAGTTTAGCCACATATGAGGCTAAAGGTAATGCTTGGACCACAAGTCTCACTGCCTATGAGCGAACCAAGAGTGCTTCTATAAATCACGAAAATAATATAAAAGATTTGGAAGATAGGCTAGAAAAATAACAATCAAAGTTTGCTCAAAAACCTAAGAGAGAAGGCAGCCTCATGTGTCAGCTGAAAGTTGCACATGAGATAGTTTCTAGTCGAGACTCAGAATTAGAAAAACTCGAAGCTCAAGTTTTCAAACTTACAACTAATCTGGAAACGGGTGAAACTGAGCGAGTAAATAAAATAAATGAGTACAACCTTATGTCTGAGGAACGTAAGCAATTATACTCTAAGATCAAAAGTCTAGAGAATACCTTTACGAAAAGAGAACAAACAGACCAAACTATCTTCCTAGACAAGCCTAAGGATACGAGATTTTATGATCCACGTAAAGGCTTGGGCTATACGAAACCTCGACAGGTTCTTAAGAAGACGCCCCTACCATTCTATGACATTAGATATTTAGGTTGAAACCTACCTCATGTAATGTCCTCCACGGGATCCGAGATAGATGCTCTCGAGAAGCGAAAGAAAGACGAAAAAGCAATGGCTGAAGTCTCGTTTGATTATGTACAATTGAATGATAGTTACAAGACAAGAAAAAAAAATTTCATTTGTCTACAAACTATCTACCAATTTGTGCACCCTCTGCCGAAGCCACGACCGTCGGACAAAAATCTTCCGAGAAGGAAATACCGAGAGTCAGAACGGAAGGACATTCAGGCAGAAAAGGAGAAACTACTAAGAAAAGTCTCCTTGCTTCAATCCCCAACATAAGCGAAGCTTCGACCTCAGAAACTGTACCTCTAGCAAAATCCTCAAAGAAATTCCCCACTCGGGCTAAAGACAAAAGACTATTACAACTCGCAAAAACGACTTAACTAACTCATATTTGCGTGTGCTCACAGGCTAAAACCTAAATAAGGGAGAAGAAAGCCACAGTGACTCGAAGGAGGACGTTACTCTCTTTTCTAAAATGAAGAAACTACATTTATCTTATGTTCCCTTTTCTAAGTCTAATTTAAATTCATGTAGAAAGTCTTCTTCGTATATCACAAATTGTGTTTCTACCTTCCTTTTCTATGTTTTCAATATCAATTCACTGATTAAAAACACGTAATATTTGTTATAGAGAAAATGACATTAGCAAAACAAATAAAACACCATATCCTGAACAAGCAAAATGCAAAATCACATAATCATACTGAAACGACGACATAATCTTTCTAAATAAAAATAAAGTTGATGATCATAATTGAATCTTTGCAAGTTGAGTCAGATTTCATCTGATGCATAGATATCTGACATCTTCGGTCTCCTTGGTTTGCCATTAGCCACGAGCATCTTAATTCGAGCCATCCCATTCGTTCCCTGGATCATTGCAAGCATTTTGCGAAAATAAATATATATGTAAAAATAAACCCCAAAAAATGCTAAAAGGGGCTACAATTAAATATACACCCACAATATATTTATATATATATATATATAAAGACACCTGGATATTGGGGTCGAGTGCATCATGAGAATAGCTTAGATCCCACGTGAGATCGAATCCTTCAGAATCATCATGCAGCAGCGAATGAGACAAGTTATGAAGGAAGCTCTCATTAGCATCCACGAACTTGAAGAGATCATCGTCGGAAGGAGAGAGGACATTGGTGGATGATGTTGAGTGCGGGTGAATATACATCTGATGAGGAGGGACCACTAATGGTGGTGCGTAATTATGAGCACCGCCCGCACCGTTAGCCACCACTCTCATGAGCTCGTCTCCAATCAAGTTCGACGGGTAGAGCTGGTGACTCTCACGAGGAGCCGGTGGGTCATAGTTATTATGAGCAACAACTCCACCATTAGCCATCATATTCACGGGCCCACTACTACCAATCAAGCTGTGGAGCCGTCACCACATGAGGAACCGCCACTGGCCCATAGTAGCACCACCCAAACCGTTGGCAACCACATTCGTAAGCTCACCTCCAGTCGGGTTCTGGAGCACAGGCATGTCGGGCTCGGCGTGGCTCGGGTTCCATGGCTGCTGCTGTTGAGTCCCTGCCGCAGCATGAGTTGTCATATTCATCGTCGCATGGAGATGAGGAACCAGCGGTCCCTTGTTAGGACCACCGGTGCGAACCATTGCATCCACGGGCCTGCTTCCTCCGGTCGGGTTCTGGAGCCCAGGCTCCTCGGGTTCGGTTCCGTTTGGTGAGCTTTGTTCACCGGTGGCTCTTGATGAGGATGGTTTGGTTAACATTTGGGGCAAGGACCCGAACATTTCTGTCGGTCCTCGTTGGCGTGGCCTTTTCGAGAAGATTTGGATAGCCCTGCTTGTTTCTTTTGCTCTTTTGGCAATTTCCAGTTAGACGACATTTCTGTGAAAGGGATAGCATCGGAAAAAAATAGGGTTTTCTTCTTCTCAAATCAAAAAATAAAGATTAGTCCACGTTTTTTGTGTGAGCATAAATAATATTATTACCTGGAGATGGCTGCCCACTTGATGTCTAGGTAGGCCAGGTTCATTCATACGATTCAAGATATCCTTGGGGAAGCATTCTGCGATAAATTGTAAGAGATATATACTAAAGCTCAAAATGTAAAATCTTATGACCAGTGGCGGCTCATCGTAATGAGGGGCCAAAAGCGAACATTAAAACGGGGCTTTTTTACGTGACGATCTAGCACATTCCTCCTCCTATATTCTGGTTTGGGACCAGAACCTATAACAATTTATAGAAGGCAGAGGTAAAAAAATTAAAACAAAAGGTTTTTTTTTTTGTTTTAGTGGAATTTTTCAAAACAAAAAACTAAAATATTTTTTACATGAACTTTTTTTCTAACTTTATTTGACGCAAATTATAAATTTTCATAGCTATTCTTTTCTGTCAATTCAGTTCTATTGATAAAATAGCTAATTCATTTCATCGTTCTGGAGATATTGTGAATCTTAAGTAGTTTTTTTATAATTTTTAATTTGGAAAAATTTCTTTTTGCGGAAGCAAAAATCACGGAAATCGTCAACATAATCTTATATCATGGAGTCTAGCTATCGGTTTAGGTTAAATAAAGGATTTTTTTTAATTTTTTGACCTTTTTTACTCATTATGTTTTATTAAGATAATAGTATTACTAAATGGCAAATCTACACATAAATCCCCAATTCCCAAACTATCCATCAACAAACTCCCCCCTTCCAATTCATTTATCATCAAACTCCCTCTTTCAAACTTTTATATCACATAGCTACCTAATGGACAATTATACCCCTGTAAAACATTAATATATCAAATACAATTAAAAGCAGAAGATTACAGAGAAGAACGAAAAGCAGAACGAAGAACGAAAATTACATAGAAGACGATCGATTCTAAGCTTCACCTCCACAACGAGCATCGAACGAGAGATTAGTGCTTCACACATTTATTCGACTTGGCATCATCTCAACCGTATACTGTAAGAACGGCCACTTCACACTTTCGTTTTTCGAGTTTTATTTTTCGATTTTTTGTGGCATTTTGGGTTAATGTAGAGATTAGGGCTTTCATAGTTGCATTTCTTAAAGGATTTCATGTCGGGCTTTGTTGATTACGGCTCGAATTTGGGTTTATGGCAAAATTAGGGTTTATTTCTTTCGTTTTTCGATTTGGGAACTTGGTATGTTTCAAATTAGGGTTGGTTAGCATCTAATTTCCCTGTTCGATGTAAAGGTACTGCATTTGTGACTGTCTTGGTACTGCTTGTATATGTTTTTTTGGTACCGTATTACATAATTAATGGTACCGTAGATTATCTGGTTTTTGTCACCAATCAAGAAATATTTACGAGATGACATCACGGTGTCATCCCAACCTTTTCAGAGAGACGATGATGGAACTAACGCTGAAGGAGGAACACAGAAAACTGCTAAAGCAAACTCCATTCTACACTTTCTTAGAGATGCCCAAGATGTCACAATCTTTTACAAGAATTGTGGCATTATTGATGCGCTATAATGTTGAGGAGAACACTTTTCAGTTCGGTGAGGATATAGACGTTATATTCTCACCGCAGGAGTTTAGTTTGGTGATGGGGTTGCATCATTTAGGGCAACCCGTTGATCCCGATAGTAAATTTACGTCGTCCATCGTTGAACGCCATTTTGAGGGGAAAAATGGCAATGTAACACGAAAAAAAATAATGAAGTTGTTGAAGTCCTTAGTTGGTGAGGAGGGGAAGGAGAATGTTGAGGATTTTGTTCGGGCTGTTATTCTTCTCTTATTTAATTGTGTACTTTTTCCGATGGGTAATTCAAAAAACCCATCTTTTGTTAATGTATACGTGGACGATCTAGAGGGTATTGGAGAATATGCTTGGGGAGCGCCAGTGCATAATTTTCTGTTGGAAGAGATGAAAGTTGCCGCTTCTTTTGAGAACGCGGGATCGAATGTGACTATCAATGGTTGCACTATTGGGTTGATGGTAAGTTACTTTATTTATTTGTATTTTCATCTTATATTTTGTGTTTTTCCTATAACTCTAATGCGTGCGTTCGTGTTTATAGATGTGGGTGTATGAGCATGTGCCTTCGTTGGCACGAAAGAGGCAGCCGTATATGTTCCCGCGATGGTTCAATTGGGAATTCTGTCATGTTCCAAATGACAGTAGGATTGCGGAGACACAACTAGCTGAAATTACCAGTGTTCTTCCGATAATCCCTCGAAGAAACGAGATGAAGTTTGTGGAACCAATCGCGCAGATGCCAATGGTATATAACGTTTTGATAATGTTCAACACGAGTTCTCAAATAGTGCTTTCTTTTTATGTTTCTTAAATAGTAAATTTAATAATGTTTGTTTTCTTTAGGGTATTGGAGGGGAACGAGATCAAGAGGCTGAGACACGTTCCAAAATCAAGAACGATTTGAGAGCCCGTGTTGAACAGTTGGAGGCTGTGTTGCTGGGAAAAATTGAAGTAATTGAAAAGTTGAGAGCGATGATTCAGGGAGCGACAGGGGAGGCAGAGGGTGAGGGTGATGATGAAAAGTCAAGAGGTTATCAAGGGGCTAGTCATCAAGGCGGTGGCAGTAATGATGAGATTGCTGCATCGTTTGAATTAGACGGTAGGGGTGTTGTTGGTGAGGGCTGGGATGAGGTGGCTGAGGTTGGAGAGGCTGAGGTGGTTGGTGTGGCTGTTGTGGCTGGTGTGACTGATGTTGCTGAGGTGGATGAGGTGCCAGTAGTGGCTCATGTGGCTGAGGTGGTTGAGGTGGCAGAGGATGAGGTGGGAAAGGTGGCTGATGAGGTGGCGAAGGCACAGGCTGGAAATGAGATGGCTATTGACGAGTCATTGGCAAACATAACTATTGAGTTGAAAGCTGCTGAACCCGAGCCAATGACCGTGGCACCGTTAGCAGCATCATCGATAGCACGAACAGTGAGAGGCCGCGAAGATAGAAAGAAGAGGCAGTATTATGAGTTTACTACGCCAGGATCCTCCGATACTACGGCACCGAAGAAAAAAAAGAAGAAGGTGAAAGAGAAGCTGGGAAAGAAAAGGTGAAAGAGAAGCTGGGAAAGAAAAGGTGAAAGAGAAGCTGGGAAAGATATGATCCTCTTAGTTTTGTGCCTTGTTTGTGTTTCTGTTCCAGGAAATTTTTTAGTATCTGAACAAACAACTATGTAGTACAATATTGCTAGATTTGAAGTATCAAAGCTTTCTTTATTGTAGTACCAACTCATATTTGTGGTACCAATATAAAGAATTTTGTAGTACCAACTTATGGACAGTTGCAGTGCCATATTTTAATATTTTGTAATACCATAACTAGGTTGTTTGTAGTATCTTTTACGTACCGTGCGAGCGGCTTCGAAATACGCCAACTCTAATTTGTGGTACCAATATAGAGATATTTGCAGTGCCTCTATGTGTACAATTGTAGTACCAAAATTTATGTTGCTATAGTACCATCCGTAGGTGTATTGTAGTACATTCGTCGTTCCATTCGTTTGATTTTCGAAAACACATACATTCTTGATCATTAAAGCTTTAGAGCTTACATAATACGGCAAATAAAATAAATTAAATATATGGCAACGTAAAATCTTGACAATGTGGTAAGATATTGTTACTAGCATCATTTAAGTAGAAAGAAAGTTGGCATTTCAATGCAACAATCCTTGATTCTAAATGTTAAGCCGCCTTTTTTTATACCAAATGATCAACTTAGTATGTTTAACTACCGTAACGCACTCACGGACCGAAAAATAACCCGAACGACGTCGAAATACGCCTACTCATATTTGTGGTACCAATATATATAATTTTGTAGTACCAACTTGTGGACAGTTGCAGTACCGTATTATAATATTTTGTAGTACCGTAAGTAGGTTGTTTGTAGTATCTTTTACGTACCGTGCGAGCGGCTTCGAAATACGCGCTCTAATTTGTGATACCAATATAAAGAATGTTGTAGTACCGACGTATGGACAGTTGCGGTACCGTATTCTAATACTTTGTAGTACCGTACCTAGGAAGTTTGTAGTATCTTTTACGTACCGTGCGAGCGGCTTCGTAATACGCCCTCTAATTTGTGGTACCAATGTAAAGAATTATGTAGTGCCAACGCATGCACAGTTGAAGTACCATATTATAATGATTTGTAGTACCATAACTATGTTGTTTGTAGTATCTCACAATACTCTTCGTAGACGTTTGCGGCAAATAACAAAAATTAAACATATCGACTAATAATGTGTCATAACCTATCGGCAACATATCGACAAAAGAATGTGCCGTAACCAATACAAAAGAATGTGACATAACCTATCGGCAACATATCGACAAAAGAATGTGTCATAACCAATCGAGAACATATCGACAAAAGAATATGCCATAACCACAAAAAGATGGCATAACAACCATCTGGACAAAACGACAAAATAAACACAACAAAATACATGCAAAATACGGGCAGGTAAGCTATGTAGCAACGGCTTCTTTACACGTACGACGATTATGCCCATATTTTCTACATATTTTGCACTTGTTTCTATTTTTATCAACTTGTGAAGGGTACCTCCGCATCTTTCGGCGACCGGGCATAACACGGATGTCTGGATCACGAATATACTCTCTATCAACGGCTTGAGCATTCATCTCGTGCGTCGGAATAGGGTTGATGACAGCGCGATATGCATCCCTATACTTTTGATATCGGAAATATGGATCACAGTAGTCATAAACAGATAGTCCCATCGAACATATACACGCCACCGCATGCTTACATGGTATCCCATAAACATCCCATTCTTTCAAAGTTGCGTAAATACTTTCAAACGGAACCTGAAACTTTATCCAGTCATGTCGTGAATCGATGTCCGGCCATCTTCTTTGGAGGGTTACATATAAATCTATTAGAGTCGTCGTTTCATTGATCATCAATAAATATGTGCTCTTCTTATAGTCACACAATGCAAACAGCGTGAGCCCACCAAAGACATTTGTAGACAACATAGCTCCATATAATAGGACCTGTTAAAATTAATTCGACATATGATATTTCTAGAAAGCTTCAAAATGTACTTCATATAATAAATGTGAGTACGGTAATTCGACATGCTTTGGTACTGCATATAACAAATTGCTTTAACCAATAAATTACCCAAAATTTAACCAAATACTCACCTCCCTCGACACCCACAATATGCTAATGGTAGGAAATGGAGGAGAAAATCAAACTTTTTACAGCTCGACCCCCAAAACACGACACCCACAGCTCGACACCCAATTTAGGTCAATCTCACTGCCACAAACGTTCACTGTGCACCTCAGCGGAGCGTTCTCGAGCTCAATTTCGTTTGATCGATCTCAAATCCGTTCGCTCGAGTCAAGAACCTCGACGAGTAACCCTCGGTGCAAAAAAAAAAAAGGAAAACTTACCTGGACCGAGAAACCCACAGTGATTGGAAAGGGTATGAGCTTTTCCGGCGAGGCAAGAGGTGATGGTTGAAATCCTTTTCCGGCGAGGCCGAAGCTTTTCCTCGAGCTCAAATCCGTTTCCCTACGGCCTTCGCATAGAAGTTCCAGAGGTGATGGTTGAAACGTGTGTTCTGATGGTTGAATTGGAGAAGAAAATATTTAAAAAATAATAAATGAGGGGCAAAATCGTCCATTCATGTAAGTAGGTAGTGATGTGTAAGAATGTTTTGATTTAGGGAGTTTAGTAAAAAATAAAATGAAATGGGGAGTTAGTTGATAGAAAGTTAGGAAATGGGGATTTAATTGAGGTTGCCCCTTACTAAATTGGGAGCCTCAAGATATTGTGTCTTTTAACTAATTAAGTTTTATAATGTTCATCATGCCATTCATAACCATGAGTTATGAAAGGAAAATTAACTCCCGTCGCCGAGTTCTCTGACAGCCTTAACAAATTTTGCGTGCTTCTCCTCATTCCACATTGTAAGCTTTCGTTTTCCTCGATAACTCTCCACTTTTTGCTTCGCGGCATTGCAATTCTACTCGTGATCAGAGCCCCCTCGAGTAGCTATTGCTCCGTCCATCTGTGGGGTAGCATTGTTGTTGTTATTTTGACCTTCGAGCCCGACATTGTTTGCGGTGCCCCATGTCTTCCTCGAGACAACATGGTGCCAAAGGTGCTTAAGCACATCCAGTGACACTGGTTTTTGGATGTAAGTAAATGCACCGGTTTGTAGGGCTGAAGGGTCGTGAACATGTTGTCATCAACGGACAATACTGTATGAAAATGTCATGTAAAATAATATAAGCAACGAATATTCAAGAATTAATCGAGAAAAGTGTGTGTGTGTGTGTGTGTGACTTACGAGCGATTGGAATGTTCTTCTTGACTGATAGCTCAAAAAGTTTGTAACCAAGAAAATCGACGCATATGATGTTAGCAACGATGCCATCATATCTTGTCTTACTTGCCGATCATTTCCATAGCCATTGAAGCTAAGTCAATGAGGCCACTACGGTAAGCAAACATTAGAAGAGAGAATCATATTTATGTATTTTAATTAATTCAAGAGGGCCCACAAGGAAATTTGAAATTATTACATGATTAAGTATGTTATACACATGATTTTAATTATAAAAATGATAAATTTAAATTTCAGCCTCTTAATTTAAAATAACTTTAAATAATAATTAATACAATTATATGTAAGTAAATGACAATAGAAACTAAATTACAAATTAATACATCCAACAGACATATTAAATGATTTTTAAAAAAGATTCTTTTCATTTTCTCTCCCTTCCCTAATTCTTACCTTTAGACTCAACAAGCAAACACTCATGTTAATTCAGTGAACAAATGTGTATACTCCAACTCAGGCATATACGATTCTAATGGTATACCTCAATATAAACATCAACAAGCAAATCTGAAAAGTTCTTCTATCAGAGGAGGATGTAAATTGAGTAAAATGAGTCGATAATGAAAGGTGGATAAAAAAATCTACTAATATTTCAAAAAGTTTATAGCATTAATCTTTATCCGAAAAAAGGATCAAAATCAAAAAAATCTACTAATAAAGATATTGCGATAGTTTCTTTAAATGAAAACTTCGAAGATAAATTACCACAAAGAAAATGGATGAAGTTCTAGAAAGACTTTTCTTCGTGAATGTAAGAACGAGCGGATTGAAGAGTGCTTTACATAGAATTTTGCAGTAATGATTACGAGACGTCGATTTTGTGAATGGATGAAGAGTATTATTTGAGGTTGTTCCACTTAGACAATGCTAATATTTTACCCACTATATAATCATAATGGATATCGTTCTTTGTGTTAAAATGTGGGGCATTTCTACATTGACGAATTTGGTCAATAGGGTTTATTTTATTAGGTTATAAAAAGTGAAGTCCCAATTCCAAATGTTTTATACTTTTTGTAACATTGTTTTTAAAACAACTATTAACTATAAGTCTTCATATGCCCTTCTTTTATTGTCCAAATATGGGGTCTTTACCTGAGTTGACCAGGTTTACCATAGGGTTTCAAAGTTTAGTAATAACTAAATTTATTTTATTATCAAGATATTTTATTTTATTTAAAAGGTTAGAAAAATTGGCATTTAAAAATAAAAGGCATATTTAGATATTCACATAAATAAAAATGTGTGAAATATTTTGAAGTGAATTAAAATTAGAGATCCTACAACCATTTGCAATAAAATTTGATGTGCTTTAGTATTTCAATTGTTTTTAATTTTTATCCAACTCCTGCATCGATTTTTTTTTCTCGGTCGGGTAGGTATTCCCACGTAACGCCGCCGTAATTCTCACACTCCGATTAAATTCAGTCTAAATCAAATTTAAATACTAATCATGGCTTCCAGTGGGACTAATCTTCTCCAAAACCCACAAACAACGACAGCCACATGATTCAAACACTTGACCAAGAGGATGGAAATCCATACCCTTCCAATCACTGGATTAGACACGTGGAGGGTTACAACGAGTTATATGTCACTTTATTATTAGCAATTCTTGGATCATTTACAATATTTCAATCTTCCATGTAATATATGTTAATTATTTTTACAGTCACAATTCATTTATCTAGGCTTATTAAGTTTCACAAACTTTTTGGTATGTTGAAAAGATATATTTAATTGTAACATCTCTCTGGATGGGATGAATGGAAGGTTAACGATTCTGACATAGCATATTGAGACGCAAAATTACAAATATATTTTTGGAACACAGTATAAAGCTCCAAAAATTTATTCATTTGAGCTTTCGTAGCAGTACGAATATCTTAGTTTCATATTATACTTATGATTTAATACGCTAGGGCATGTGGAATTGAACTCTTTATTTATGTTTTATATTTATATATTAATAAGATTGATATGCATATTACTAAAAATAGTAATATTTACATATTTCATTATTGTTTTATTAGGGGATAAATAAGTCTCAAACTATTTTTGTACTAGTATGGAGTGCAGAAGGACTTGAATGAAGTTTATAATAAATGCATATGTGCATTGGAAGAATAGATATTTTTATTAATGATCGTCATTTCCACATTAATAAGTATCTCATTTACTATAAGACAATGTAATTAAAGATCTTCCACAAACAAATACATTATTATTACTATCCAAGTCCAACTACGTCCTTTTTCATTTCTTAAAATTTTAAAAGTTATTTAAATAAGCACAACCACTCTGACGAATCAATATATTGCAAAGTACACCATCATTATTCATTAGGAGAGCGAAAGAAGAGCTAAATATAATCCGAAAATCTTACGAACGATCACCTAATAATCAAAATAGAAGTAGAGTTCATAATTCTTTATTCCATGCACGCACTCATGTGAATCTAATTTCATCTGCATAGATATTTAACATCTTCGCCATTAGCCACGAGCATTTGAATTCGAGACGTCCCATTCTTTTCCTGGATTGTTAGCATTCTGCAAAACCAAATATATATATATATATATATCTCGATATAATAAACAACCCAAGAAATGCTTAAAGGGCTATATAAATATACCGACATAATACTCACACACACACACACACACACATGGTTATTAGGGTCAAATACATCATGAGAATAGCTAGATCCCACGAAAGCATCGAATCCTCCAGAATCATGCAACATCGAATTAGTCAAGTTCTGAATGAAGCCCTTATTAGTATCCACATATATGAAGAGTTCATCATCATCAGGAGTGAAGATAGGGTTCAATGGATGCTGGTGAATCATGTTCATCTGATGAGGGATTACTGGTGGTGCGTAGTTATGAATACCGCGGGCTCCATTAGCTGCCACATTCATCAGCCCATCTCCAATCAAGTTCCGGAGTCCAGACTCGTTAGGGTTCGATGCGAAGAGCCGGTGAGCCTCAGGATTTGTAACATTCAGCGCCTCATGAGGAGAAAGTGGCCCATAGTTTTGAGCAACTCCTCCACCGTTAGCCATCACATCCACGGGCATGCTTCCCCCAATGATGTTCTTGAGCCCGGGTTCGGTTTGGTTCGGGGGGCTTTTTTCACCAGTGGCTTTTGATGAGGACGGCATGTTTAAATTATGGGGCATGGACCCGAACATTATCGTCAGTCCTCGTTGTGTTGGGGACTTGCCAGCAGATCTGGATGGCTCCAATTGTTTCTTTTGCTCTTCTGGCAATTTCCCGTTTTGACGGCATTTCTGTAACAAGAGATTGAAAAAATAGGGTTTTCTTAAATAAAAAAATATAAAGATTTGTCTTTGTGTGTGTGGGTGCATAATATTATTACCTGAAGATGGCTGGCCACTTGCAGTCTAGTTAGATCAGTTTCATTCATTAGCCTCAAAATGTCCTTGGGGAAGCATTCTGTAATAAATTGAATAGATAAACACAACTCAAAATGTCATGTATTATGTGATATAAACCCTGAAGATTATAACATTTCACACTAAATTAATTGGTAATGTTCATCATATCATTCTTAGCATCGAGTTATAGAAGGAAAACTTACTCCCATCGTCGAGGGCTTTGACAGCCTTAACAAATTTTGCATGCTTCTCCTCTGTCCATGTAGTGACCTTTCTTTTTCCCCTATTACTTCCCAGGATATTTCGGTTTTCCACAAAGTAATCCTCTTCATCAGTGCTCACTTCAGAACTTACTCCTCCGCCCATCACGGGCCCGCTGTTGATGTTATTACCACCACTACCGAAAGCAACTGCTTCAAGCCCAACATTATTACCATATAACATCGACGACAAAGAGGCTGATTCTTTTTTATTGTTTATGGTAGTCATTCGTGCCTTCTCCCACACAACATGCTGCCAAAGGTGTTTAAGCACATCCATTGGCACTGGTTTTTGGATGTAGAGAAAAGCACCGGTTTCCAGGGCCCGAATGATTGTGAATAGGTTGTCATCAACGGACAATACTATACAAAAATGTCACGTAAATTAATAATGTATGAATTTTCTATAATTAATTGAGAAAGTGTGCATTTTTGTGTGTAACTTACGGGCAATTGAAATGTTGTTATTGACTGATAGTTCCAGAAGTTTGTAGCCAAGAAGATCGGCGGGTATGATGTTTGCAATGATGGCATCAAAGATGATCTTACCACTCGATAGCATTCTCATAGCCTTTGAAGCTAAGTCCACGAGGGTCACTGTGGTTAAGTAAATGTTAGGTACAAAGTGAACCTTTTATGTGTATTAATTAATTAAAGAGAGCCTAAAAAGGAATTCAAAATTATTTCATGATTAAGAAAAATTTATAATAAATATGATGATAAATGAGAGAATAAAAAAATAATTATGAGTTAATACACCCAACTAACATATTAAATAATTATAAAAAAAATTCTTTTTCTCTCTCTCTTTAACCTAATTCTCATGGGGCACAAACAAGCAAAACACTCAAGATCTAAATGGAGTTGAAAATGAAAGGTGGATCTAAATTTTAATAAGATCTCGAAAAGGATGAAAATCGATTAAGTGTTTGCCGTTTAAATTTCGTATATCTACTACGACGAACTCGAAAAAAAATTCTAGAGAAAATCAAGAGTCATTTAGAGCCGAATCAGACAGTTTAACCGAAAACATATATAAAACACACTTAACACACAGTCGCGATAGAAGAAACATGTTTATGTGAGGAATCTTTTACCTTTGTAGCTACACGATTCAAGCATTTGCATGACGGAGAATCTGTCACGCTCTTGATCGACTAATAAGATGCTGGAATTTCACAAATCGTTGTGCGGAATGGATCATCCATTGACGTACTTGCGCGACCTATGCTCCGGACATTGGTGAATCCAAACATGATGTATCCTAGAAAAACCAATTAAGTGTAGGGTTCATTAGTGTTGTTTAACAAAGATATTAGAATTATTTATTAAAATGAGAACGTCATGGATAAATTACCAGAAGGAAGATTGATGAAGTTCTTGAAAGATTTTTTTTTTGTGAATGTACGAAAGAGTGCATTTACATGTGCTTTATATAGGATGCTGGAATAATGATTAAGAGACCTCGAATGTTTTAATGGAAAAGAGTATTAATTGAGGTTGTTCCGTTTAGATTGAGTAGAAACTCTAAATTAGTACTATTTTATTTTAAACTAAATAAGATAATATATTTAGACAGTCCCGACTTTGGGATATGGTTAAACTAATGATTCGCTAGAAAATTCTATAGACCATATGTAAACTATTCGTTTTATGAAAGATTTACAAAAAGGTTCTTGAAAAATGATTCATCTGTCTCTTGTTTTTTGTTTGAAGAATTTCCACCTTGAATTACGTCTCCAATAAGGTGGGAGATTGAGTGTTTGTTTTAAATTGGATACTTCATTTGACATATGTATATGGTACAATAATTAAGTGAGCGATCGAATGGTTTTTTTTTTTAATTGGATCATTTCACTTGATATACTTACATGGTACAATAATTAAGTTAATCTTTGGAAGTGTTTATAAATTGAATATTTCATTATAAATTAAAATATTAATTAATAAATTTTGATGCTCCTATCAGTCAGTTAGAGAGTTCCTATCGTATTTGGTCAATTTATGTAATAAACGTTTTATTTCATTATAAATATATTGTTAATTTTGGTTTGAATTTAGAAAGAGTGAAGTTTCAATTCCAAATGTGTCACATTCTTTTGTAACATTTTTTATTTTAGAATTCACACACCATAAATCCTCATACGTACTTGTGTTTGGTGTCCAAATGTGGAGCCTTTACCTTGGATTGACCAATGATTAACGTGGCAAAGCTTAGTAATTATTAAATTTTTTTCTTATGAAGATGTTTAATTTTATTTCTTATAGAAGGACATGAATGAATCTCTAAATAAGTGCCTCGTATGTATATTGCAAAGAATATATATTTCCAATAATAAGTTCATTACTTCTTTTCCTTAAATATATGACATTTCCACTTTAATAAATCCATCCCATTTCTCCTTATAATTAATGATTTCACAATTATTTATATATCCTTGTTCTTAGATTTACTATCCAAACAATTACCTTTTTAATACAAGTTATTTAATTAAGCCGTTTAATTATCATACACCAATCCGGATCCAAATAGACTTTGATCGGATTTTGGGTTTAGTGGTCCGAACCGACCCGTTCGTTCTCCTCTTCAAGACCGGCATTTATCACTATTGTATAAGGAAATTATTTGTTCGATAACTCCGCATTAGTCGATTTTGCATCAAACCAAATGTCACAAGAATGTGTTATTTTGGAATATACAAGCTATAATATAAAAAAAAAGGTACAAATTAAAAAAAATTAAGGATTACTGGTGAAATAAGTAAGTCTTTAACAAAATGGAGAAAACGACTAATAGCTATAAGCAACAGCAAAGTAGTAACCTGGAAGTAATTACTACTTGGTACCGATGAGTGTGTGTGTGTGTTTGTGTTTGTTTGTAAATAATGCACATCTGTTGTTTCTGGAAGTTCGGAGAATGAACTCCTACGTCTCCCCTTCTTCCCTCAAGGAAGGTACCCTTAGAAGTATGGTTAACTTTTACACGAGTGTAACTTACAGCTCTCGTCTAGCTTATACTTCTACTTACAACTGCTTGTTAAAGTAAGTTTACTACAGACGTTCTACAAAAATGATAAACTTTAAATCACGAGTTTTCTCTTGTTTTCGTTTTCGCTCACTTATCGCTTGTGTGTATTCTCATTCGGCTCTTCAGCTATTTATACTACTCGCATCTTGAAACTAGCCGAT
This sequence comes from Linderniella brevidens, assembly GCA_004919715.1. NCBI lineage: Eukaryota > Viridiplantae > Streptophyta > Magnoliopsida > Lamiales > Linderniaceae > Linderniella > Linderniella brevidens. The sequence continues at coordinate 16,424,078 of SWDC01000153.1, forward strand.
GCGCCTTAAGCATTTGAATTGGATTTATCAGCATTAACTTCCTTTTCCGTTTTAGGTTCCGTTGCGTCCAGTATCTGCTCTATGTCTGAGTACTGACTTTTGCCACTTTGGGCAATTGACTCTCCCAGTTTCAATACTCACTTTGCATTTAATGCTCCTCTATCGCCCGGTGTCCTTTACGTCCGACCTTGACTCCTTATCCTCTTTGCTCTGGTACTCGCCCTTGCCTTCGGTCTTCACCCTTGCTTTCGGTCTTCGCCCTTGCTTTCGGTACTCGACTTTGCTTCCGGTACTCGGTTCAATCACCAAAACATAGATAACACATCAAAGTCTTTCCCAGTTGGGGGCTGGTATACAGTATGCCGCAAATTCAACCAAAGTGAAAAATATAGGACATCAATCACCAAGATCGTGAAAGGCGATATACTCAAGGCAAGCGTAAAACAACAAATAAACAACACATAGTAAATTGAGAAAAGACTATGATTAATACAGTAAACGCACTGAATCAATAAAGTTATCAGCAAGTTCCAACATTATGTCAGTCTTTCATTTGGATTCAATTGCAAGAGAAAAAACAAGAGCCTATGTCAGCAAGCATGAGGTATCCACGGGACCGTCAAATACCATGTGGATAAATTTCAACAACCAAACACCGCTTAATGAACAATTACAATTTTCCACAAAACACTGTTGTTGCTGTTGCGATTGATGTCTCTATTGTTGCATCTATGGAAGACCCATATGTGTTGAGTGACTGTAAGGAAGCGCTCCGTATACCCTTAGATGTGAACTCAAATTGAGAGACCCCATTCATTCCCATTCCCGAAATTCCCTGCGCTGCCTTTTGGCGTGGCTATGACAAAAAAAAAGTAAATAATAGAAGTCATAAATAAGCATATATAAAAGCAAGCACTCCTTAGTTCATGTTTTTCAAACTCCATAAAATTCCAAATTGTGCACCTCAACAAGAAAATGAAATCTTCGCCAAGTACAAAAAACATATACACATGTCACATCTCCTAGCTAGACACGTAACACAAGTGCAAACCTACCTCCTCGAGATCACATAAGCACGGTAGGTATTCAACATCATACTTAGAGCCATCAACTAAAGAGACAAACACAAAATTTCTTTCCTAGAAAACCATAGTACCACGCAACCATCACAATTCATACCCAAGTCAAATACTGATTTTGCAAGTTGAACTGAGTTGCAGCTGCTTGACCAGACAGCATTGGCAAATGACTTGTGTGCCCCAGCAACGGTGTCATGATCTTGCCCCATCTCAATAAATATCGTTATTATACCAACTATATAAACTATTGAACTAGAAATACACTACATAGTATTATAACAAATTATAGGCTTTGTTGGTACAATAGAACCTCGTTTTAGTAGAATCATTCGTTTTAACTTGGTGTCTGTAAATTTAAATTATGATGTATGATACATATCTATGTTGGTATAATAGTTGTCTTTCTTGTTATAATATCGACCTTTGTTGGTATAATAGCCAGAGCTCTTGGTATAAGGACTCTTGTTGGTATAATGGTCAGGAATTGATTGGAAAATGATAATATTATAACTGGATTTGTTGATACATCAGAAGTAAGGATATAATTAAAAGAATAAGTTGGTATAGTTTCTACTTTTGTTGGTATATTAGAAAACGTCGAATAACACATTTTTTTTTTTAAAAGCATTTGCTGGTATGATAAAGACAAGTATTAGTATAATTAGGTCTTTTCTTGGTATAATAATCATAAACAATCGATCAGTCTTTCTTGGTATAATAACCTAAACTATTGGTATAATTACGGTTCATGTTGGTTGAGTTGGGAATTGGTTTGGAAAATGATAAAATTATAATTGAGTTTGTTGGGATTATAATCAGAAGTATTGGTATAATTCTTGGAACAACTTGATATAATTTCTAATTCTGTTGCTATATTAGAGAACATTCGAACAGCACAAATTTTTTAAAAAAAAACTTGTTGGTATGATAAATGCATGTATTAGTCTTAGGTCTTTTATTGGTATAACAATCAATCAATATTTGTTGGTATAATAACTTAAACTATTGGTGTAATCGCAATATTTATTGGTATATTTACGAGTAAATTTGATCAGTATGTAGTGGTAATAAACATGTTTGTTGATATAATGATATGTTGTGTACTTCGAGTACAATAGCTAAAATAGTTGGTTTAATATCGGGGTTTGTTGGTATAATAGTCAGAAATTAGATGAAAACGTAAATAATAAATGGATTTATTGGTATGATAATCGAATTTATTGGTATAATTATTTGGATTATTTGTTGGTATAATATTCGGTTTTGTTGGTATAATTATCATGTTTCGTGGTATAAAGAGCGAAAATCAGTTCGTATAATAAAATTATAAAAATATTATTTGTTGATATACTAGTGATAACAGTTGTTATAATAGTCTGAAACTCGACTTGGTATAATAATGGAAACCGTTGGTATAATATCTGTATTTATTGGTTGAATTGTTTCAATTTTTTATGGTATAATAACGTGTTTTGTTAGTATAATACTCGCGAGTGATGAATAATTTTTAAAGTTTTTCTGAATACGTTAAGAGATATTATTTGTCTTTTATATATTTTTAGGTATCAAACATAATTTTTTACACCTAATATGAAGAAATAATTGGAGGGGTTTTAAAGATAGAGTTCAAAACTTCAAACAGGACCCAAAAAAAATTTATCCAAAGAAGAATTTAATTTCAAGCGGCCCCAATAAGTTCTCCAACTAATCAAACTTGTACCTCTCCACTCTCTCTTCGCGATCTTCAAGCCACCATCCATCCAACCAATATTAATGTGCCACGTCACAGTCAAAATTCTCCCTTAATCGTCTTTTGTTTTCCTATTTTTGTATTTCTAAATGTCAAATATATAAGCAGCGGCGCATCGTTTGCGTTACTGCTTTTCTGAAAAGCTTTTCTTCGTCGACTTCTCGTTCTTCAGCCTTCCCAAAGGTATATATGCTGGTTATTCATTTTCATGAACGATTATATAGTTTCGTCAATATCTACTCTGCATCTTCCGAACGAATAACCAGAAATTTGGTTTTCTGGGCGTTTTTTTATTTATCTTTCGCAACGCGGCTTCTGGTTGTATTTCAATTTAAGCTTAGATCTTGGTTTAAATTCCTGCCTGTTTCTCGTTCTTATGAATTTTAATATTTTTCCTGTAAAGATTTAAACTTTTTGGTCGCTGATTCTTATTACATTGAATTCTTCTGATGTGGGATTTAGCTATGGAGCTGGTTCATAGAATTTTATCATCGGCGAATAGGTTGAAAACTTTTCAGGTGTTTTCTGCAATTGCATGCGTACAATGTCTATGCATGTGTGAATGTAGAGAAAAAGCATAAAAAAAAATTTTGAATGGGAGAAAAAACATAATTGAGCATATCAGTTTGCCAGAATTGTCAACAAATCTTCATGGATTCTAATGGCTTGTTTTATCAACGTGATTGCAGAGTTCTCAACAAATCTTCATGAATTCTACAACTTCCGTGGCACCAATAGTTTCCTGCAAATCGGGAAACACCGACAACTTCTTTTTCTGGATTCTTGTTTGCTTGCTCCTCAAATCCTTCAGAGCCCACACCGCGAACGCCAATGTTTCCTTGAGGTTTCCCATTTCTCCATCTCGTTGTGCTTCGAGCTCGAGCCATCTGTAGCGGTGAACTCAAAACTTGGCCCTCTGCATCGTTCGATTAGCAATTCTCCATTATGGTTTCCTCTCGTATACCCTCTTTACAAAAGAATTGCATCCAAAAAACCCTCCATTGCCAGTTACTATTACCTCTGAATCCTCCAGTTAATGTCTCCCCCGAGCAAATCGAGTTAGACTTTTCTGAAGTTTTCGGGACTTCACCAATTCAAGCCTCTAATGAAGCCTCTAATGATCCAGATGTTGTTGTCCACCGATCCCATTCTTTGGTGGGGCCATCTTCTTGTGTTGGTAAATCTCTAGAGCTTAGTGGGCTCACCATACATGAGATAGAAAATCCACTGGAATTAGTAGACTGTGAAGGTGATGTGAGTTTCTCCGAAAATGGTATTATTTCTGATTTTGTTAAGGAATCGAATGAGATCAAAACTTTGGGACTCGAGGACTTTGAGGTGTTGAAAGTTGTGGGACAGGGGGCATTTGGAAAGGTATTTCAGGTAAGGAAGAAAGGCACACAGGAAATATATGCTATGAAGGTGATGAGAAAGGATAAGATTATGGAGAAAAACCACGCGGAGTACATGAAAGCTGAGAGAGATATATTGACAAAGATTGATCACCCTTTTATTGTTCAGTTGAGGTACTCTTTCCAGGTATTTATGAAGTTTTAAATGTTCGTTTAACCTTTTTATCTTACATTTTTAAACTATTACAGGATATTTTTATCTGGGAGGGAGCATATTCTGATTTGTTTGCTTTCTGAATTTGCAGACAAAATATAGGCTTTACCTCGTGCTTGACTTTATCAACGGTGGTCACCTTTTTTTTCAGCTTTACCATCACGGTCTTTTCAGGTACTTAACACCTTCAATCAACCGTTGTTTGCTTATGTGCTAGTTAGAAAAATTTGAGCTGCTAAGCACGATCATTTTTATAATTTATATTACAGAGAGGACCTGGCTCGTATTTATACGGCGGAGATCGTTTCAGCTGTGTTGCACCTTCATGAAAACGGGATAATGCATAGGGACCTTAAACCGGAGAATATCCTACTGGATGCAGATGGCCATGTATGTGCATGCTAGCTATGTTTGTTCATGCACTTTCCATGCATCAGTGCAATTTATTTTATTTTATTTTTTATGTTTATAGGCTATGTTAACTGACTTTGGATTGGCGAAAGAGCTAGAAGAAAACGCTAGATCGAATTCGATGTGTGGAACCGTAGAATATATGTCACCAGAAATTATTCTTGGGAAGGGACATGACAAGGCCGCCGATTGGTGGAGCGTTGGCGTCCTATTGTATGAGATGCTCACCGGAAAGGTTAGCATATTCTAATTGGCTAATTAGTTGATGATGTGAATAAAAATCCTCCTCTTTTTTGGTGAATGTTCACGAACAGTTAAATATTTGACACTTTTTGTCACTAGTCTTTGTGCACAATATTTTATGGGGCAAACTCCATTTTTCGGTTCTCCGGTTAATTTTACTGGTAAGTTGGATGGAATTACGGGCCGGGCCAGATCTCCCATTCTTGGCCCGAAAAATCGGGCTGGTCCGGCCTTGCTCGTAATATTTGATGACCCGACCCATAATTCCGTCCAACTTAACGGTTGGATTAAGCGGAGGACCAAAATCGGCAACATTGGGAACTAAATGTGGCATCTCAAAAGATGGGGGACCAGATTGCCCATACCCTAAACATTGGCGGCCTTCCATATTTTATGATATGATTCTTAAAAGTCTAAAACCTGCTCCTCTAAAACTGGTATTGTAGCTTCCTTTATGTCTTCGGTTCAAAGATAAATTGTATATTATTGACTGATGATGACTTTCTCTGTCTTGTGGCAGCCTCCATTTGTTGGTGGAAACAGAAACAAAATCCAGCAGAAGATAATTAAAGAAAAAATGAAGCTTCCTTCATATCTATCAAGTGAAGCTCACTCCCTGCTGAAAGGGGTAAAAAGCCTTGGATTTATCATTGAGATAAAATTTCTAATTTTCGCACTTTTTACCATTCTTGATTTCATGTCTTTGCATTCACTTTTTTGTTTTTATGTTGTAGCTGTTGCAAAAGGAACCGAGTAAGCGTCTTGGCAGCGGAGCAAAGGGCGGTGAGGAAATAAAGGGCCAACAATGGTTCAAGCAAATCAACTGGAGAAAGATTGAGGCCAGAGAAATTATTCCGAGTTTCCGCCCTGAAATTGCGGGAAACCACTGCATCGCAAACTTCGACAAGTGTTACACGGAAATGCCCGTCTCGGATTCGCCTGTTTCGAGCCCTAAAGTCGGTGAAGACGTGTTCATGGGTTTCACCTATGTGCGTCCGCCACCGCCTTCTTCCTTTCTCCAATGAGAAACGGCAGCCCCTTCTGTTAGATTCGATAAATTGTGATCTTATTTAAGTTTGTTTTATTAATTAAGGTTACCAAGCTTGCCTACTTTTTTTGGGATATTTGTCGTGTATTTTCATGGGATGATGTCGACTTAATTATTTATGTTTGCGAAACCGTGATGCGTTTTGAGTTGTTGCATGGCATGAATTATCCGCTATTTGTTTACACTCTTGATTTTTGTATACTTTTCAGACCCAGGAAATAAAATTATGTTACCTCTTCAACATCTTCATCTAAATACACAATATCTTGGGAATGATCGGGAAAAAAAATAAATCTGATGGATAAAACTTTTGCGAGAATCTTTTCTTGGCTGGTTTGGCTTCCGTGGCGATCGTTATTACCACTGGACAGAAATTTTTTCTGCTCATCTGTAATTTGCGCATTGAAAGTTAAGCATTTTGTTTGGAACAAGGATTCCAATGTAGACGATAAAAACGAATACATTACCTCTATCAGTCGCATTCCCAATAGAGTCACCGATGTGATGCATTAAAGTCGTGAGAGCATCGAGTTCCTCGTCTTTAGTAAGGGAAATGAATAAAATCAATTTTGGTCCCCAATGTTTGCCCGTTAGGCATTTTTGGTCCTTAATGTTTCCGCTATCCACATTTAGTCCTCGATGTTGTCTGATTGGAGACAATTTTGGTCCTCCGATTAGATTTCCATCAATTTAGACGAAATACTTGATGAATATACCAAATTTGGGGACCAAAATTGTCTAACATCTTTGGGGACCAAAAGTAATTTTATCCAAAAAAATTAAATAAGAATATCACTTTGCGACACTTGGCGCGTTCGGATCAATTCCATCTAAATTAACGTAAAATTAATCGAGTGACCGAAATTGTCCCAAAACAGACAACATCGAAGACTGGATGTGGCAAATCAAAATATCAGAAATTGAAATTGCCCAACTGACAAACATCGTGGACCAAAAGTGACATTATCCCTAAGGGAAATTATCAAAGAAACTTTAAGATTCGAAGGTTTAAATCACTTGGGACTGAACTTTAATGGAGCATGAAAAATATTTTGTTACATATTCCAATTTTTTTTTTTTATAATTAATCGTGTGGATTGTAATCTGGACTATTTTTGGGCCGAACGATTTATGCCCACAGATACTTTTTATTGTGACCGTTGAATCACATTGGGTTTCCATCCATCTTCAGCCGTTGAAGCCCACTTATCCGTGGACATCATCAACGGTCATAATTTGCACCTTTTAAGTTCCCTTCCCACCAGAAATTTGCATCTTCCATCTATAAATTTGCATTTTCGTTTACGCCCGCTTACATCTCCGTTCTCTCCGACTCCATCGCTCCATAGTCGTCATTCCTCATATCACAGTTTATATCTGCGGCTTCTGGATCAGATTTCCCCCCTCCCAATCCGTTAAGGTTAGTTTTTTATGGATTCGAGTGCGATAGTAGGAATCACGACTGGTTCGTAGCTAGGGTTTCGGTCATTTCTTCTTCTACAATTATCGTGTTGATTGTGTCAAATTTTGGGCACTGCATCAATTTTCGCCTCGACTTTTTTCCAGCGCAGAGAACAGGGATGATATTGGGCCTAATCTGAAGTGGACTGGGTTTTACTGTACGACGTCGCATCGAACGGATAAAAGATAAGTTTTCGGCGACTCTTGTTGGGTGTTTTCGGTTCTTTTTTTACACACCCGTTTCTTGTTTTCGTATTATATTACTATGGATTTTCTTGGACAGGGCAAAGCCGATAAGGGTATGAATGATGCGTGTCCCTATAATCCAAACGAACATGCTTTCTCTAAGAATAATTCATCTTCTGATGAAAGAAGGCTTTCTCTGCATCTCAATAACCTCTTTTCACCACCATTGTCTCTCTCTAAGACCCCTGCTACTTTGGTGGAAACCGCTAACAGCATCTTCGATTCGTTAGCTGTGCACCGACGCCTTAGCTTTGAATTTGAGAAGAAGAATTTGACTGGAGACATTACCAGTAGCGATGATGGTTGCATTGTTGAGTCAAACACCACGGAGGCTGAGGAGGAGGAGCAGGCTTTGTTTGAGCTCGTGTGTTTAACTATTTTGGGCTCTATTGTTTCTGAGGAGAATCCCAATTTAGGTGCTCGGGTTTCTTCGGAGTTGGATGGATTTAAGACGCCGGATAATGTGCCAAGGATGAGTGGGATAGCTAAAGAGTGTCCAGGGGCACCGAGAAGGGCGATCAATCAAGTGCGGAGGCCTATCATCGATAAACGCCTGTGCAGGAAACTGGAACTCTGAAGATTCACTATTTTTTTTTTCTATTAATGGAATGAGATCAACTAATGTTTTTCTGCATCGTACTTAGATTGATATGCCCTTGTGTTGTGTGGCACATTTAGTGAGCTTTCTTTGTGTTGACTGACTTAGTACGTCGTAGTCGTAGTGTCTGAGGTTCATTGGCATGTGGACGAAGTTGTACGGTGATGATTCACTTTTGCATATATTTGAAATCATGTCCGTTTTTCCCTTGAAACGAATGCAGTTTTGATTTTGTCTCTATCTACATATTGTCATGTGGTCCTAAGAGTATATAACAGTGGCATTAGGTATATAGATAGTCTGGTTTGACTTTGATATCACAAATAGCGTTGACTAAGATACGAGTCTCAACAAACGGAATTTCTTAACGGATCTGTTAAAAAACAATATTTAGTTCTCTAATCAATAATCGAACCTTAATGGATCGTCTATAATAGCCTTCATCAAAGGTTACTATCCTATTTTATCTTATAATGTATTTTTCTTTTCCTTAAATAAATGCTAATTTCACGGGTTCTTTAAAAAAAATGCCCTTTTGACCCGATAAGGTTTTAATAAAAGCCTTATTTTCTAATCTATCTAATAAATTTGAGGTGAGGACGTTTTGGTCATTATAACACCTTCAGCTACTAACGGTTAAAAAACATAAAAAAAAAACTTGTTATTATCTTTTAGAGTCACTACCTTTTGTTTAATCACACTTCACGGGTACCAAGTGCAATTTTTGGTCACCAATCGAAAAAAGCTTAAATATAGAGGTACCAACAGGAATTTCCCAACAAATAAATAACTATAATCATATTAACTGGCAAGCTCAATGTTTGCAAATATTAGCGCTAATTGTTAGCGTGGAGTGTAATTTTTCATTTATTTATTTATTTAACTAAAGTTCACCATCTACAACGAATTTTAATTTTTAAGTGAAAATTATTTTTGAAAAAGGAAAAAAATAATAATAATAAAGCGGTCACTGATATATATATATATAACAATTAATATTATTAATAATGTCATTGGATTCTTATCAAATAATGTGTATAAACACATGACTCTTGGGTTATATTTATCTTAAATTAGAATAAACATGACCCGTAAACTAGCATAAATATGAGTCATAATAGAGAATGAATATGACTCATGAATGAGCATGAATATGGCTCTTGAATGAGGAGTCTCTTGAGTTGATTGATCACTCTAAAAATACTTCATTTCTCTTGCTCCCAAAACACATCAGGAAATTTAGAAGAGGTGTTGAACCCTTTGAGCTACAAGAGAAAGTTCTTGAAATAACTTTTTAAGGCAGTGAAGATTCTTCACACATCAGTGAAGATTCTTCACACATCAACCTACACTTGATAATATAAGAGATATGTTCCAACAATCTACAAAGCTATGGCGAACAATGATGAGTTCGAGAATCTGGACGACTTTCTCAACGACGATGAGGATGTTTTTGGTTCTCATGATACCACGGAGACTCCATCAAATCCATTCTTGGTGAACCAAAATACCGATTTCAACCCGATGGCCACCATGGTGAAGTAACCGGATATCTCAAGAATCGAAGAGTTCCATGGTGCAAATTACAAGAGGTGGAAGGAGAGGGTGTTCTCCTTGCTCGACATGCATGGTGTGGCATGGGTGCTCACGATTCCGCTTAACGAAGCCACCAACTTGATAAAATGGGAGCAAGCGAATAAGATATGTAGGCATACTATAATCTCTACGCTTTCTAACTCTCTTTTTGACGTGTATGTGAGTTACACATATGCGAAAGCAATATGAGAGTCCATGTTGGAGAAATACACGGTCGAGGATGTCGTAAAACAAAAGTTTGTTTGTTCCGGCTTCTATCGGTGGGAGATGGTGGAAACTCGTGACGTTCATGAGCAAATCAATGAGTATCTTCAACTTATCGAAGGTCTCAAATGAAGAATATCAATCTTCCCGAGGCATTTGTGGCTGAGTTGCTTCTTGAGAAATTACCTCCTTCTTGGAATGATTATAAGCAACAATTGAAGCACAAAAATAAGAAGATGGATTTGAATGGGATGATGAAACATATCATCATTGAAAATAAACACCGGATTCAAATCCGTGGGGTTTCGAAAGACTTTCAAACGAAAGCAAATCTTGTGGAGGAAAAGGATAAGATATCCAAATTTCCTAAGAAAAACTTCTCGAAAGTTTTGAAGGGTGAGAGTTCACTCAAACCGGGGACTTCTTCTATCAAAAAGAAGAAGGGAGCATGTTTTGTTTGTGGGAAACATGGGCACTTTGCCGCGCAATGCCGAAAGAGGGTAAATATTGAGAATGAGAAGAATCCTCCTACTAAGAACAATGTTAATCTTGTTCAAGGAGATGATCATGTGATAGTAGTCATGGTTTCGGAGGTAAACATGGTTTCTTCTTTATCACAAAGCACATGGATCGTGGACTCGGGTGCAACAAAGCATATTTGCGCAAACAAGGAAGCCTTCATTGAGTATAAAGTGACTCGAGGAGAAGTTTACTTGGGCGACTCTAGCACCACACCAATTAGAGGCAAAGGAAAGGTGGAACTCAAAATGACTTCCGAGAAGACAATCTCTTTAAGAGAGGTACTTCATATCCCGAGCATTAGAGCAAATTTGGTGTCTATTTCCTTGCTTGATGAGGCCGGAGTCAAAGTCTCCTTTGAAAGTGGAAAGCTTATTCTTACTAAGAATAATGTATTTGTTGGAAAGGGCTATAAGTCCAATGGGCTTTATGTACTCAATGTTGCTTCATATAATGATAATGGTTACTTTGGGAATGTCAATGGCTAAATGTCAAGTTTGTGTAGAATCCAAACTAATTAAGAAGACATGTCACAATATTGAGAGAAAAACTCAACCCCTTGAGTTAAGTCATAGTGACATAGGAGATATGCATTCTTGCGAATCTAGATGTGGAAATAAATATTATATCACCTTTGATGATTATTCTAGATATGCAAAAGTATATCTCCTTAAAAATAAAAATGAAGCTCGGGACAAGTTTATTATCTACCAAAATGAGGTAGAAAATCAATTTGGAATGAAAATTAAAAGGTTAAAACCGATAGAGGTGGTGAATATATTGCCTTAGATGATTTTTGTGAAAATCATGGCATTATTCATGAGAGAACACCACCTTATTCACCTCTATCAAATGGCAAAGCTGAGAGGAAAAATAGAACTCTCAAAGAAATGATGAATGTCATGATGATTGAGTCAAGTGATCACGAGAACTTGTGGGGTGAAGCAATTTTGACTGCTTGTTTTTTGCAAAATAGAATTCCGCACAAGAAAATTGAGAAAACTCCATATGAATTATGAAAAGGACATGCACCAAATATCAAATATTTAAAAATGTGGGGGTGCTTGGCAAAGGTGTTACTAACCGAGACAAATAAGAGAAAAGTTGGACCAAGAACTTGTGATTGCATGTTCATTGGTTATTCTCAAAATTCGGCAACTTATCGATTTTTAGTAATCAAAAGTGAAGAAGTTGATGAAGATACAATTATTGAGTACAAAAATACTGAGTACTTTGAACTTCCATCGAAAGAGAAAATGGGAAAGACTGATGATGAGGAGGAATTTTTCCAAAATCTTAATCCTATTGAGAGGATAGGTAAGAGAAGGAAAATTCCGAATACTTTTGGTGGAGACTACTATATGTACATGATAGATAGTGAACCAAAAACATATAATGAAGTGATATTATCGTCAGATTCCAAGAAATGGAAAGATAGCATAAAGTCGGAGTTGGATTCTATCTTGAGTAACAACACTTGGGAATTGGTTGAATTACTGCCTGGTACAAAACCAATTAGTAGCAAGTGGATATTTAAAAAGAAATATCTACCTGATGGGAATGTCAAAAAATATAAAGCAAGATTAGTTGCTAGAGGATTTACACAAAAGGAAAATATTGATTATTTTGATACATTTTCTCTTGTCACGAGAATAGCATCAATCCGTGTATTGATTGCAATTGCTGCCACTTACAATCTATTTTTGCATCAAATGGATGTAAAAACAGCTTTTCTAAATGGAGATTTAGAAGAAGAAATTTATGTGGCAACCTGATGGTTCCATTGTGAAAGGACAGAAACCTAAAGTGTGTAAATTGAAAAAATCATTATATGGTTTAGAACAAGCGTCAAACCAATGGCATAAGAAATTAGATAACACACTAGAGAATGAAGGTTTCTCAGCTTCGATAGTTGATCGATGCGTGTATCTAAAAAGAGAGAATGACCATTGTATAATCATTGCTCTTTATGTTGATGACATGCTGATTTTTGGCACTTGTTTGAGTGTAGTCAAGGCTACAAAAGAATTCTTATCAAAGAAATTCGATATGAAAGACTTGGGGGAAGCCCAAGTCATTCTTGGTATAAAATTATAAGAAAAGAAAACGGTATTTTATTGGTACAAGATCACTATGCAGAAAAAGTATTGAAAAGATTTGGATACTTTGATCTTAAACCATTATAGACTCCTTTTGATGCAAGTGTGCATCTTGAGAAAACTCGAGGTGCTCCAGAGGCACAAACTACTTATGCTCAATTAATCGGAAGCATGTTGCATTTAGCAAATTTCAAAAGGCCTGATTTGGCGTATGCAGTTTCACGGCTAGGAAGATATTCTAAAAATCCTGGTGAAACGCATTGGAAAGCCATGCTAAGATTATTGAGCTATATTAGACGCACTGTAATTATGGTATTTTTATAGTGGTTTTCCTGAAGTAATTGAAGGATTCAGTGACGCAAATTGGATTTCAGATTCTGAAGATACGAAATCCACAAGTGGATATGTGTTCACTTTGGGAGGAGAAGCCGTGGCTTGGAGATCCTATATACAAACTTTAATTGCTCGTTCTACAATGGATTCAGAGTTCATTGCATTAGAACTTGCTTGTGTGGAAGCCGAGTGGCTTAAAAATTTTATTAGTGACACTACAATTGATAAGAGACTGATCACCTCTATATCTATGCATTGTGATTGTCAACCAGCAATTGCTATAGCGAAAAATAAGACGTACAATGGAAAAATAGACATATTCGCTTAAGACACAATGTGATTAAGCAATTGTTGAAAAAATGGGGTAATTTCCATTGATTACGTGAGGTCAGAGGTAAATTTGGCCGATCCTCTAACTAAGCCCTTAGGGAGACTCTTAATTGAGAAAACAACGGGGGGTATGAGACTTGTGCCACTTGATCATTAGTGTGTGCGGATACCTGACCTTGATGAATGGAGATCCCATGAAAAAGGTTCATATAGGTAAGAACGAAGCACATGTTAATGTTGGAGCTTATTCCCTAAAATTTCATACCTATGTTGTAGAGAAACTCAAAATTTTAAGTGTAAGGTTGAGTTCGGCTCTTAATGAACAAAGTCATATGTTGATGACTTAAGGAAGAAATGAGTTCCTTAAATGTTTGTTCACCTATAAGAAATGAGAGGTGTGACCGCCTCTATGGAAACAAGGCTAAATTTCCTAAAGCTTTCTCGAAAAGGGAAGCGCATGGCTAGAGAGGCACCCAACCGCATATGAAATGGAGATAGGATAAACATCATGACTTTGTGACCTCTGTTTTACAATATGGTTGGTGGTTCATAGAAAATTATTTTCACCACTTTCCTAGTGAATCAAGTCTCAATTGTCTAAGGTTATGGTTCATAGCTTGTTGAGAACACCATGACTTAAGTGTACTTTTTCCAGGGTGATCGGGAAATTTGACAATGTTAGGAATTAATTGTAGTGTCCTTAGTTAGTATTTGAGTTTTGGGTCAATATTAGTTAATTTATTGTATTTGGGGTCAAATTGTAAATATTTTATTGTTTGAGTCCCAAGCCTTAATATACCAACTCATGTGGTATATAAGGCATCCCATTAACCCTAATTAGGGTTGGTCAATGTATAATTCTTAAAAGTAAGTTCTTAATTTCGGCACACACACACAAACACACACTGAAGGTGTTTTAAGAACTTTATCATTTTTAAGCCTTTGATCCTCTCTTGAGTGCGTAATCGGACTAACAAGTGGTATCAGAGCAAGACACGGATCGATCTGTGCAAATCTATACCAATTTCGTTTGATTTCGTCAAGATCGAAAGAGTTTACTAAGCAAATTTTATTTTCGATTTTTTTTCAAGTATTTTGGGTTAGATCTTGCTGTTATTGATGTTTTTAAACCTTTAAATGCTTGATTATCAGTCTTGGCTTGTTTAGGAACTCGTTTAGATTAATTTTCGTCAAGTTTGAGAAATTTCTGGGGAGAAATCGATTGAAATTGGTGTGTTTTAAAGTTGCTGGAAAAATTTCGGGCGTTTCTCTAGAACAGTGTTTATTCACTCGAAGTTCGTTCTTGAACCCGAAAATTAACTCATATTGCCGAATTTCAATTGAAATTCGCCGAAATTGAGAAAATTTTCGATCAGAAAATTGACCGAATTTGAGTAAGCTAAGTTTATTCGCCGAATTTGCTTTCTACTGTTTAAAATTCACGGAGAATTTGGTCGAATTTTAAAATTAAGATTGCCCGAATTTCAACTTAAAATTTTCGGCGAAGTTTTGATTTAAGTCACCCGAATTTCTTAATTCTCGGCGAACTTTTATCAGAAAGTCACCCGAATTTTGATTTTTTTTAATTCTCGACTGAATTTAGTTTACCCGAATTTTGAAAGTAATTTTCGATAAAATTTTTCCTACCTTAATTTAATCCTGAACTTCGGCGAACTTATTTTTGTCACCCGAATTTTGATTTCCTTTGATTTCAAAATTCTCGACAAAGTCTTTTCATCCGAATTTCAGAATTCAAATTTCGGCAACAACTCTACAAGTGCCCGAATTTTATTCTTTAAAATTAAAATAAAAAGTCGAACACTTAAACACAATTTCTTTCCACCAAAATTTACTCAAACTTAACGTTATTCTTAGACGTTATTTTCGAAACTGACCATTTAGGATTGCAGATCACGACCGTGAACGATCATTAAAAAGCACTCAACTACATCCATGGATTTCATAGCAATCGGAAGCGATAACAGACCCCCAATTCTAACAATGAAAAGGGGGGAGTCTACATATAAAGATATGGCCAAGAATGACATCATCTTGGCCAAAACACAAAATTTGGTCACTGAGCTAGAAAATAAACTAGCTACTTCAGAAAAATCACTAGAATTAGCTGAAGCTAATCTAGTAAAATCTGAAGAAAAAGTAGTTTCCCTGACATCAAAACTGACCGTGCTTGAGCATATCCAGAATTCTCCATTAGAACACTTGAAAAAACTAGAAGCTCTGGAAAAGAAAAACGCAACAAATTATCAATCTGTGCTCAAACACTTAGGTGAAAAAGCAACTCTCAGATGTCATTTAGAAAATGCATCTGAGAAAATCTCGAAGCTTGAATCCGAGACTAATATGCTGAATGCAAATATTAGTCAATTAACCACTAGCCTGCGAATTAGTGAAGAAGAGCGTATTGGTAAAACAGATCAATACAATCTTCTAATGGAGGAACGTAAGAAGCTTTACTCCAAAATCAAAAGTCTGGAGGACCTCCTTACGAAAAGGGGACAAACCGACAAAACGATTTTCTTGAATCAGCCTAAGGACACGAGATTTTACAATCCACGTGAGGGCTTAGGCTTTAAGCCAAACCAACAAACCACTGATAAACGGCCGCTTGCTCTTTACAATGCTGCATACCTAGGACTAGGAATACCTAGCTTGTTAGCCTTTCTCAGATCATCTGAAGAAGAAGATAACCTAGAACAGGAAAAGCGCAAGACCAAAAGCAAGGCCGAAATATCCTTGGATTACAAGGAAATCAACGATAGTTATGGAACTAGGGAAATTCCTCTTTCAAATGACTATCTACAAATGTTTCCCCATCCTCCCTCTGAATCTGATCAGCCCATGACAGAAATATCTAGCTCAAAGAACTCAGATCTTTGCAGAATTTACATTCCCCAAAAGATCAAGAATATTCAATCCACGATAGAGCTCGAACGGAAAATATTTCAAGCTGAAAAGGAGAAACTCCTTGAGAGAATTTCCTCACTTGAAAATCAATCATATGCTGATCTCGCTAAATCTTCTAAGTCGGAGTCTGTTATTATAACACCAATAGATTCCTCATCCATGAAGAATAGGCTAACTAAGAAGATTATCATTCAAGCAACAGCTAACATCCTTCACCATCTATGACAGATCTGAGACGGACAGAGACTGCTGGGAAGAAAAATTCAGGAACGCAAGAGAAGGATGCCAAAATCTTTGATAAAAAGACGAAGCAAAATTTGACTAGTGTTTCTGATTTAAAATTATTTCCAAAAACATTTAGAAATCTTTCTTCATGTAGTTCGAACAATGCTTCCGCTTATTCCCGTATTTCTTCCAAAACCAGTTCTGTTAAGACTGTCAGTGATTATATTACCTACGATAGGTGTATAGCTATGAATGCTAAATTTATACGTCGTAGAAATATGATTTCAGGAACACACACGAAAACGGTTCTACCATCCAAAACGTCCAACCTAAAAGTTGACGAAAAGGTAGCTAGAACATTCAGAAGGCCAACTCTCACTGAAACAAAAACTAAAGCTCAAGCTTTAGAGAAAAAGGCCAAAAACGTGACCAAAACAGATCCAAAAATATCTGAGCAATCGAAAACCCGAGCTGAAGCTAAGGGAAAAGATTGCAAACAAATCTGGGTAGTTAAAACAGTGCTTGCTGCATGCACAAAGCTCTGTTTTCCATTAGGGGTAACAAAAATTTGGGTACCGAAAAACTCAGGAAAGATACAAGCCAACCCGGTACACAATTCACCCAATCTTGCATGCACCTCAACCTCTGCAAATGATAGAAGACCCGTAATAAACGGGATCTCTAACACTGCTTAATCTTATCTTGCAGATAAGTCATGTGTGGTACTTAGACTCGGGTTGCTCCACACACATGACCGGAAGAAAAGAACTGCTGAGCAACTACACAGAGAGATTTGGTGGAAATGTGCGATTCGGGAACAACCACTCAGCTCCCATCCTGGGTCACGGTGATATCATACATCAAAATCTCTTAATTAAGGATGTTTCATATGTTGATGGCTTAAGCCACAATCTTTTCAGTATAGGACAGTTCTGTGATCGTGGACTCACGGTCAACTTCCATACTGAAGGATGTAGTGTAAATGGTGGTAACGGTAAACCATTACTCACTGGAACTAGAAAATCCAATCTTTACACCATCAATCTTAGAACCGTTCATCAATCCCGAGCCATTTGCCTGTTGAGTAAAGCATCTCTTCAACAGAACAATTTATGGCATCAACGATTATCTCACCTAAATTTCAAGACTCTAAGTCAACTTCAAAGAGATAATCTTGTACAGGGATTGCCTGCCTTGAAATATCACAAAGAGCATCTCTGCTCAGCATGTGAGTTAGGAAAAATGCGAAAAGCATCCCACAAATCAAAACAAACTGCCTCAACCTCACGACCACTCGAGATTCTTCATATGGACCTCTGTGGACCAATGAGAATTGAGAGCATAAATGGACGACGTTACGTACTAGTAATAGTGGATGACTTTTCTAGGTTCACCTGGACCAAATTTTTAAGAACAAAGGCAGAAACTCCTGACTTCATAATTGCTTTTGTGAAAAAGACACAGAATTTGTCGGGCTTACAAATTCGTATAATTCGCTCAGATAATGGGACTGAATTTAAAAATCAGTTACTGAGCGAATTCTACCAATCCCTAGGGATCTCCCAACACTTCTCTGCTCCTAAAACTCCTCAACAAAACGGAGTCGTAGAAAGGAGGAATAGGACCCTAGTTGAAGCTGCTAGGACTATGCTTATTCACTCTAAACTTCCTCACTTTCTATGGGCTGAAGCAGTCAGTACTGCCTGCTTCACCCAAAAGGACAATAATTCACAAACGCTTTGGAAAGACTCCATATGAAATATTGAATGGAAGAATCCCCAATATAGGATTTCTTCGCGTTTTCGGATGCATTTGCTACGTAGCAAATGACAGGGAAAACCGAGGAAAATTTGATGCTAAGGCATTAGAGGCAACTTTCATTGGGTATTCTCTAGAATCTAAAGCATATCGAGTCTACCTTAAGAAGCGGAGAACGGTCATGGAAAGCTCCAATGTGACCTTCAATGAAACACCCTTAATGGCTTCTGAACAAATCAGTCCAGAACCCGGACTTATTAGAGTGTTGACTGATGATCAACACATTCCCACACCTGTGGAAGAGACATCAGCCTCAAATTCCTCAAAAGACATGGAATTAAGTATCCTTTTTGAGAAAATTTACTCTAACCCATGTCAACAATTAGTCTCACGACAATCCATCCAAGATGGTGACACAAGCAGTCCACATATGGTAGAACCAATAGTGAACTGTGAAACTTCACAAGAACCAGAATTAGATGTCACCAATGATTTAGGAATCGAAGTGTCTGTTGAAAACGACTCTTCCGAAGAGACCTTAGAAAATGAGACAAACCCTCCCGTTGAGGTCTCCATTTCTACGGAAAATGAAATCGCGTCCACAATAAACGAGACAACCTCTCAACCACTTCCTCATGAAAGAAAGTGGACACGTGCTCATCCCGTAGAACAAATTATTGGAGACCCTCTCCAAGGAATAAGCACTAGATCCTCAACTACTCACGAAGGACTATTTACCTGCTTTTTGAGCCAAATAGAACCTAAAAGAGCCAAACAAGCATTGGAAGATCCTGATTGGATTATTGCAATGCAAGAAGAGATAAATCAGTTCGATAGATTACAGGTCTGGAGACTAATCCCGAAACCCCTTGGCAAAACCATTATTGGTACCAAATGGGTTTTCAAGAATAAGAAGGATGAAAATGGGATAGTAATAAGAAACAAAGCTCGACTCGTAGCTAAGGGGTATAATCAACAAGAAGGAATTGATTACGATGAAACCTTCGCCCCCGTAGCTCGACTCGAAGCCATTAGGTTATTCCTTGCTTATGCTGCCCATAAAAACTTCACCGTATTCCAAATGGATGTCAAGACTGCGTTTCTTAACGGAGTCTTGAAAGAAGAAGTTTATGTGGAACAGCCCGAAGGATTCGTGAGCTCAACTCACCCTGACTATGTCTACAAGCTAGATAAAGCCTTATACGGACTCAAACAAGCCCCTCGAGCTTGGTATGATGTTCTTTCTGACTTTTTGGTCAAGTCAGGCTTCGAAAAAGGAAAAATTGACACAACCCTTTTCATCCAACGCACACGTAAAGATATTCTCTTAGTCCAAATCTATGTAGATGATATTATTTTCGGATCTACTAATTTAAAGCTGTGTGACCAATTTGGAGAACTTATGAAAACTAAGTTCGAAATGAGCATGATGGGTGAACTCAACTTTTTCTTGGGTTTACAAGTCAAGCAACTTTCGGACGCAATTTTCATAAGTCAAACCAAATATATCCATGACATCTTGAAAAAGTTTGACATGGAAAATTGTACTACAAAAAGTACCCCTATGTCCCCCTCATGCCAACTTGACTCGGATCCTCTTGGGAAACCAGTCAATCCAACCCTTTATAGAGGAATTATAGGTTCATTACTTTACTTGACAGCTAGTAGACCGGATATCATGTTCTCGACATGTCTATGTGCCCGATTCCAAGCTAATCCCAAAGAATCGCACCTCATAGCCGTGAAGAGAATCATGAAATATCTCAAAGGAACACCTAATCTCGGACTTTGGTATCCCAAAGGTTCCGGGTATAATCTCGTCGGATATTCTGATGCCGACTATGCAGGGTGCAAGATGGACAGAAAAAGCACCTCGGGTGGAGCACAATTTCTGGGAGACAAACTAATTAGTTGGTCATCTAAGAAACAAAATTGTGTCTCTACCTCAACTGCTGAAGCAGAATATGTAGCTGCAGCAAGCTGTTGCTCTCAAATCTTGTGGATGCGTACGCAACTACGAGATTATGGGTTCGATCTTAATCATATACCCATATATAGTGACTCAAAGAGCGCAATTGCTATCACATGTAACCCTGTCCATCACTCTCGCACTAAACACATAGATCTTCGTTATCACTTTATAAAAGATCATGTTGAAAAGGGCACTATCGATATGTATTTTGTAAGTACAGAACTTCAACTTGCAGATTTATTTACAAAGGCTCTGGATGAAAAACGATTCCATTTCCTAGTTTCTAAGTTGGGCATGTTGAATTTTCAACACTGACCTATAGTGCCTCATGACCTTTTATTTAGTAGACAAATTAATTCTACATGCAAATTTTAAAAGGGTAGTTTTTATTTCATTTTCATTAAGGGGGAGTTTATATTTCATTTTCATTAAGGGGGAGTTCATATTTCATATTTATTAAGGGGGAGCATATTTCATTTTCATTAAGGGGGAGTTCATATTTCATATTTATTAAGGGGGAGCATATTTCATTTTTATTAAGGGGGAGCTTATTTTTATTACGGGGGAGTATATATCATTTTATTGAGGGGGAGCTCTTTGACATAATATAAAATTTCGGAAGTCCAATTTTGGACTAACAGTGAAGAAATTCGGCCAATTTCAATTTCACTCGCCGAATTTCAAATTCGGGGTCACTTTTGGTCAATACTAATTTCGATCGCCGAATTTCATATAATTTTCACTTAATCAGAACGAATTTCGGCGAAACTCAATTTTAACATGCCGAATTTCATTCACCCGAACTTTTGCACAGTAACCCCTATTTATCTCACTACTCGCCCGAATTTCATTATTTACCCTAAATTTACAAGTTAACGCCCGAATTTCAGAAAATTTACTCTCGAATTTAAATTCGCGCAAACACAAAATCTTCAAATCAAATCTCTTCAACTTCGATTTTACTACAGAAGGTAATGGCGACCCCGAATCTGCAATTTATTTGCCAAAATTTCATCCAAATCCCGATGGAATCGACCTATTTTAATTTTTAGGTTTCGGGCGAAATTCGGGTAAAATTTAAATTTTCATCCGAATTTCTGCTTTTCAATCCAAAATTCGGCGAATTTCTACTGTTCACTCGAAATTCGGCGAATTTCTACTGTACCCCGACTCCTCACAGTCGAATTCCATCGCCCGAATTTGTCAATTTCGGCAAATTCAATTTTAAAGACAAGCACCCGAATTTGATGAATGATGATAACAAATTCGATTTAATTTTCACTTACCCGAACTTCATCAAATTCGGCGAACAAAACTTTTCAAATCCAAATTCGGCCAAATCAAACTTCGAGTTTTAAACTTTTCAATGTACTCTTAGCCGAATTTGTGAACTTCGCCGCTTGTATTTCAAAAGTATAATCTTATTTACTTAAGCAAATTTCGGGCACTTTCATATAAAATTTTTCAAGTCCGAAATTTTTTCTAAGTAACATTTTTATCTACTCTGCCTAGTCTAACGATTTTCTGTGTTTTCTTCTTAGCAGATTACATAAACATGTTGAGACAAATTGACGAAGTCTTTCCTCAAAGTCAATGGGCCACTAAACTACCCAACAACCCGGCCATTGACTTTGACAACATCACGGTCCCCGCACCGATAATACTCGAAATCCTTCGTCACCATCCTCTACACACCGCCCTCACCATTACGGAATCGGCCCCAGAAGTATACGCACAACAGCTATGGGCCAACCTACAACCATCAACTTCAAAAACCCCTCCAACCTCACTTACCTCACAAATAGACCAAACACCCATAATCTTCACCCCATCCATACTACGCCGTATCTTAAACCTACCTCACAGCCTAATATATAACCCACCACCCACGGAGGAAGAATTGAAAACCGACTTCCTCCTAATGGGATATCGCCCAGACATCCATAAATCCCTACACCTACCCGATTTCTGCGCCAAGGACATTCCACAACCTTGGCGCACACTCTTTCTCATAATAAACAAATGCCTATCACCCAAGCACTCAGGCCCAGATCGCTGTAACCGCAACATTATGATCATCTTCCACGGTGTCATCTTTAATAAAAATTATGACATCGTGCAGTTGATCTGGGCCGATATCCTTGACCAACTCCGCCGAAGGGACTTATCCACCAAAAATAAAACCCGACAAGTCCTTCCCTACCTTCGGTGGTTTCCAGTGATAATAACCCACTTTCAAGACCTACACCCCGAGATAACCCGTCGACCGAGATCGGAGGGATACCAAATTCCCAAGCTAGCATCCCTCCATTCTTCCAAATCCAAATTTGATCTCGAGACGATACGAATCCCTGACCACCTCCTACAAATCGCTAATCCTTCCAACCCAATAGTAGCGAGGTACCTCCAATCCATCACCCTTGAAGACACTCCTATGGTTCGACAAAACCCAGTCGAACCAACTAAATTTTTTTCCATTTCTAGGACACATACACTATTTTCCGCACCTCTAAGTCTTCCAGACTTAGACAGAACACTCTCTGACGTCACTCTGGGGTTAATCTCCGAGGGACTGAGCGGAAGCCCCGAAACGATCAACATCCCACCAGTCGTCTCGGGCCAACGGTCTGAGTTTGTCTTAGCACCGTTGCCACCGGTGTGCCTTGGTGGCCCCGGAAGACCCACTACAGTGGGCGGCACGTCAGAAATCTACTCTGACGTCGCGACAACGGCACGCCTCAGTGGCTCCGTTTTATTTCCCGATCCGTTTGTGACGGAGTCTCGGCTACGATCTTTTGGCGACGAACTAGTGGAAAAAGTCCGGGCCATGATCGAAACATCAAGACAAGACAAAGGCAAGACTCCAGTCACACACGAGACAGCTGCTGCTGTTCCTTCACTCACACAACCAGAAGAAGGACCGTGGGACGTGCCCATTGAAGAACTCTTCAACATTCTTTTGGCACGTATCCGGTCGGCGCCACACCTGACACCGAAGGAGAAAGAAATCCAGAGGCTGATTGACCCCACCAGCTGCCGAACACAAGCCGGGGGCCTATCTGGATAGCGGGACGATCCTGAAGACGAGGACCGTCCCGAGGGGGAGAACCGACAGCGTGGAGTCGAATCCCCTCACCAGCAGCAGCCAACAACCAAAACAGTCCAAGAATCCAACCCGCTGGATACCTCAAGCTCAAAAGGCAAAACAAAACAAGTCTCCAGCACCACAATAATATTCCCTACCATGGAGATCTCAACCACAACCGAACAAAATACACAAGAGATCTCCAATACACTTTCCCTTTCGACACCCACTCCAGTCACTATAAGCCTTAGCTCACCAAGAACCTTCTACCGACAAAGTCCACCTCAAGCCACATCTATTGACCTCCAAATCTCGGAAGAAATCAGCCAACTCTACAATCCACATGATGTGGTAGAGAAATATATTTGAAGAAGGATGGCTGAAGCAACCGATGGACCTCCAGCTCGAAGCCAGATTTCGAGAAAACGCCAGACTATTCCTCGAAAAGGCGTCGATAAGCCTGGTGAAAGTCCATGAAGATGAGGAGCTGGAAGATCTGCAAAGTGACCTCCCCGATCTACCGGAACTACTCAAACATCAAGTCCAAAATGAGGATGCTCCACTTCTCATGTCAAAGATCGGGGCAACGGTCGATCTTCCGTGGCAAAACGTCAGAATCTTAGTTCCATACCAAGAAGAGATAAGGAAAAGAATCTGGCGTAAAGAGGATCAGCTCGTCAAATTGAACGAGCTGGAGCTACGTGGGATGACGCACCTGTCAGAGCGCAGAGCCAATCTCTACCTTCTTTCCCTAAGACGTCTTCATATGTTCTTAGGGAAAGGAAATGATCTGGCTGCTCTCAGGCGAGAGGAAAAGCAGAGGCCCCGAATACAAGCCGTAGAAAGAGTTGGAATAGATCGGCTCGGGACCTTCCTACTAAGCGTCTACCACGTAGTGAGGGAAGACGGTACTAGAGAGACCTTGACAGAGGCTGACTTCCCGTACATCAGAGCTGAAGACATCTCACAGATGATTGGAAGCTACCGATACGTGGGAACGCTGCAGGACCAGGACGTCAAATTAGGATACATGACGATCAAAAGGTTCATGCTCCGACAAATCAAGTACGGAGCGACGCACGACCTGCAGCTAGCACTGGAGTCAAATGTCAGAAAGGTCAACCTCATCAAACCATCATTCGAGCTCCCTGAACAAGTTGAATATGGTGAAGGCCACGTGTTCGAAAGTGAAGATCCAGCGGTGGTCTACATCAACTACAAGGGAGAAAAGCGAATATTGAAGACATCGGAGATACCAAAATTCTCCGACGGAACGCTCCTCATCATACGAGAGAAGTTGAGGAGCATACTGGATAAGATGGAAGGTGAAGGACCGGACACAAAAGCCAAGATACTGAATATGCTGAACAACATACAAGAAAGGCTTTCGTTCCGGAGGGAAATAAGGACGTACGAGCACAAGCTTGGACTACGGAACTCCGTGTACGCCCAGCAACGACCCAAAGGCTCAAAGAAACAGACAAAGACGAAGAAAGGACACTAAGGGGGAGAATGTTAGGAATTAATTGTAGTGTCCTTAGTTAGTATTTGAGTTTTGGGTCAATATTAGTTAATTTATTGTATTTGAGGTCAAATTGTAAATATTTTATTGTTTGAGTCCCAAGCCTTAATATACCAACTCATGTGGTATATAAGGCATCCCATTAACCCTAATTAGGGTTGGTCAATGTATAATTCTTAAAAGTAAGTTCTTAATTTCGGCACACATACACAAACACACACTGAAGGTGTTTTAAGAACTTTATCATTTTTAAGCCTTTGATCCTCTCTTGAGTGCGTAATCGGACTAACAGACAAGAGTCAAATGAGTGGGGGATTGTTATATATATATATAAATATATATATATATATATAACAATTAATATTAATATATGTCATTGGATTCTTATCAAATAATGCGTAGAGCACATGACTCTTGAGTTCTATTTCTCTTAAATGAGAATAAACATGACCTTTAAACTAGCATAAATATGAGTCATAATAGAGCATGGATATGACTCATGAATGAGCATGAATATGGCTCTTGAATGACCATGAACATGGCTCTTCAATGAGGAATATCTTGAGTTGATTGATCACTCTATTAATACTTCATTTTTCTTGCTCCCAAACCACATGATGAAATTTGGAAGAGGTTGTTGAACCCTTTGAGATACAAAAGAGAGTTCTTGAAATAGCTTTTTAGGCAGTGAAGATTCTTCACGCCTCAACCTACACCTCGATAATATAAGAGATATATTCCAACAGTCACCCATTGCGCCAAAACAGAGAAAATCAAAAGCCTCTACTGATAGTTTCCGTGCGGCATTCTCGCTGTACACTGAGCTGCGCCAATAAAAATATTTAATAAAAAAAAGGCACACTGATGCGCTGAAGAGTATAGTGAAAATAAAATAAAAATAATAAATTATTTATGGCACACGCAGAGATTGGATTGATCAGTATGTGGTAAGTTGATGAAGATAATGCGATGTTGTTTGCGCTGGAGAATATCCCGCCATTGTTGACGGAGCTTAGACATTACACTGCACTGGGTTGTGATAAAGTTTGCTACATTGCCAGTGCTATTGTCATTACCTCCTGTGGGCCCCCACTCCTGTTCTCTTCTGGCCCTAAAGACAAAAAGTGTAATTGTAGCGTATTTTCTTTAATTCGAAAATTGAATATTCAAGATAAATAGTACAAATGTAATTTGAATAGAATTTAGTGGATTCTATCTCTATGTGTTCCTCTGATTCTTCAACTTCGATTATGAAGGGCTTCGCGGAAAATTCTCGATCTTGTATTTCCTTGAATTTGGGCCTTCCTTAAAGTTCTTCGTGGGCCTTTGGGCTTGATCACGAATCGTAAAGACTTCTTTGAAATTTGATGAAGAAATCTTCTCAAACGTTTCTTCATGGGCCTTTGGGCTTGACCACGAACTCAACGCTTGAACTTGATTTGTTGAAGGGACCTTTTTGAAAGTTTCTTCTTGGGCTCTTGAGCTTGATCACGAAGTTGACGTTTGTACTTGGTGAACGACTTTGAGATTTGGTGTAGATTTCTTGATCCTGATCTTCGATCCTTGATACTTGAGTCTTGATCTTCGGGCTTCGAGTCTTGAGTCTTGAGCTCGAGTCTTGATATTGATCTTTGAGTCTTGAGCTTGATCTCCGATCTTCGAGCTCGGTCTTGGATCTTGGATCTTCAAGTCTCGATCTTCAGTCTTCAATCTCCGATCTTCGACTCTTGATTTTCGATCTTCGTTCTTCGAGCCTTCGAATCTTCGAACTTGATCTTGGAGTCTTCGAGCTTGATCGACGAATCTTTGAGTCTTCGAGCTTTGGTCTTCGGGCTTCGAGTCTTGAGCTCGAGTCTTGATCTTGATCTTTGAGTCTTGAGCTTGATCTCGATCTTCTAGCTCGGTCTTGGATCTTGGATCTTCAAGTCTCGATCTTCTGTCTTCGATCTCCGATCTTCAACTCTTGATTTTTGATCTTCGATCTTCGAACTTGATCTTCGTTCTTCGAGCCTTCGACTCTTCGAACTTGATCTACGAATCTTTGAGTCTTCGAGCTTGATCGTCGAATCTTCGAATCTTGATCTTTGAATCTTCGTGCTTTGTCTTCGAACCTTCAAGCCTCGTCTTCGAATCTTCGAGCCTCGTCTTCGAATCTTCGAGTCTTGATCTTTGAATCTTCGAGCTTCGTTTTCGAGCTTCGTCTTCGAGCCTTCGAGCTTTGTCTTCGAATCTTCGAGCTTCGTCTTCGAATCTTCGAGCTTCGTCTTCGAATCTTCGAGCTTCCTCTTCGAATCTTCGAGCTTCGGCTTCGAATCTTCGAGTCTTGATCTTTGAATCTTCGAGCTTCGTCTTCGAGCCTTCGAGCTTCGTCTTCGAATCTTCAAGCCTTGTCTTCGAATCTTCGAGTCTCGTCTTCGAATCTTCGAGTCTTGATCTTTGAATCTTCGAGCTTCGTCTTCGAACCTTCAAGCCTCGTCTTCGAACCTTCGAATCTTCAAAGAGCATTATGACTTGTAGTTTAGACTCGTACGTCAAGGAGTGTTATGACTTGTAGTTTAGACTCGTACGTCAAGGAGTATTATGACTTGTAGTTTAGACTCGTACGTTAAGGAGTATTATGACTTGTAGTTTAGACTCGTACGTCAAGGAGTACTATGACTTGTAGTTTAGACTTGTACGTCAAGGAGTATTATGTTTTTTTTTCCTTGTTTTTCTTTTTTTTTTTTTTTTGCTTTTCTCTCCCTCTCTCTCTTTTTTCTTTTTTTTCTTTTCTTTTCTTTTTTTTTTTTTGTATTTTATTTTTCTTTTCTTTTTTTTTCTTTTTTTTTCAATTTTTTTTTCTAAGCATAATATCGCTTTAAGAATTTGCCGTTGACAGTGCCGATTCTTAACCCATCTTCTGCTACCAACTTGTACGAGCCACTTGTATAGACTTCCTTCACGACATATGGACCACCCCAATTCGATTTAAACTTGCCCCTAAGTCGACGATTGGTGACGATAGGCCTCTTTACGACGAGCACCGTATCTCCATCTTGAAATGGTTTGTAGTTCACATTTTCAGCAGACAACGACTTCTTGATTGCCACTTTAATAGAGTGTGTATCAGCTTCAAATACATAGTTTGTGATATCTCTCTTTAACACAATGCGAACAGGCTTTTGTGGGGTAAACCTAAGACCCTTTTGATGGTTTTCGAATCCGAGACAACTTTTGCTATAAGCGTTTGGCAATTTTCCCAATATTGGTCCTTCATTTGGATCATATCATGCCTTAGAAAGGAGTTCGTAAGCTTTTGGGCCAAATACTCCACTCATTTTTTTATTTTTTGAAGTGTCGTGCCCAATTCTAGGCCCTTGAGCTGGACGTATAAATCCCTTGACCTTGATTGACGAGTTTTGCGGTTTCTTGGAATCAATCTGAGTTAGAGGTAATGTCAGTGCTTCCAATGATTCCATCATTTCTCCAACATAATTTTGCATAATCTTCTTATCTCCAGTCGCATGTGCATTTCTTTCCTTATGCATCATATATTCAGTTGTTTCTTTTGCACGTTCAACGTAATACTTTGCATCAGCAAAGTATGATTCAGCTTCGGTGAATGGATTTGCATCACCAAGCACCTTCTTCACGATGCCATTGTCAGAATATTTAAAACATTGATGCAGAGTTGATGGCACGACTCCATTCTCGTGTAACCATGGACGACCGAGAAGCATGTTGTAGGATGTTCTAGCATCGATTACATGGAACAATGCCATTGATGTCATATTTTCCATTATTAACTCCAATCTGATCATACATGTGGCTCTTTGGCCGTCATGGTTGAAACCTTGGATCATCAGGCGACTCTTAGAGAGTTTTTCAATTGGGATTTCGAGTTCTTTTAGCACCCGCAAAGGCAGAATGTTCACTGCAGAGCCGCCGTCAACTAACATTCTTTTAACCCGTTTCTCGCGAGTAAAACCAGATACAAACAAGGGACGATTCTGTGGTTTAGATCCTAGGAGTAGGTCTTCATCACTAAATGCCATAAGAGACATGCACGATGTAGTAGTGTTGATAGTTTCAGTTTCAGTTTCAACTTGGTAATCATCACTTTCTTGAGTCATATAGCAGGCATCACAATCTTTTTTCCGATCTTCAAGGTTCTCATTGGTAACCAAGATATAATTTGAGTTTGCCGACTCAAATTCCAATGATATCTTTCATTGTCTAGCCAACTGCATGACCTTATCTTTAAAGATAAAACAGTTGTGAATTGGATGTCCCACCAAACGATGATACTTGCAATAATTAGGATCATGTGTTTGACTCGCCTCATCTGGCCGTTTCATCTCGGGGAGATTGATGAGATTTGTTCGCACCAGCTCATCAAAGATTCCTGACACTTCTGAATCTAGAAATGGATATTGTTTTGCCTGGAGCTCTCTAAGTGTCAACTTTCTTTCGATCAGTTCCGAAGGTGCATCATTTCCCTCCCTCTTCTTGTCATTTCCTCGGCCTTGAAGCTTCAGTGGTGTGATGTTTGTCGCCATAGATTCTTTACTTTCAGCTTTAACAAAAGATTTGTCCCCTTTCTCGACATACATTCTCTCTCGAAAATTTGTGGTCTCATGTACAGGTGGTCCAACTGCGCCACTTGTTGTCAGGCTGAATTCCATGTCGTGTGCACGAGATGTCAATTCTTCGAATGTTCCAGGTCGTATTCCTTGGAGGATGTATCGCAATCCCCACGTCATTCCTTGAATACACATTTCGATACCTGAAGCTTCAGATAGACGATCTTTGCAGTTAAGGCTTAGATTCCTCCAACGATTGATGTAGTCAATGACCGGTTCATCCTTCAATTGACGAGCGTTAGTGAGTTCGATCATACTAACCGTGCGTCGAGTGCTATAAGCGGTTGAGGAATTCGTGTTCCAGTTTATCCCAACTATCTATGGAACCTGCTTCCAAGTCAGTGTACCAGTCAAAAGCATTGCCCTTCAGTGAATGGACAAATTGCTTGACAAGGCGGTCCCCGTAAGTCCCTGCATCATTGCAAGTCTCGATGAAGTGAGCCACGTGTTGCTTTGGGCTTCCTTTTCCATCAAATTGTTGAAACTTTGGAGGTTGGTAACCATATGGCATTTTTAAGTTATCGATTCTTGAAGTGTATGGCTTAGAGTACGTCAAAGATGACTTGGAACCTCCATCCTTTATGGTTCCTATGATGAACTCCTTTAGCTGACTAATAGGAATCATTCCGTCATTTGACAGAGATATTTTTCGAAGGCTTCTCGACTCTTATTTGCTCTTCTTCAGTTTCTTCAAAAAAATTCTTTTTGCTTTTCGAATACGCGACTAGTACCAATGTTGTTGCTT
The DNA here is from genome assembly GCA_004919715.1 of Linderniella brevidens. Classification (NCBI taxonomy): domain Eukaryota; kingdom Viridiplantae; phylum Streptophyta; class Magnoliopsida; order Lamiales; family Linderniaceae; genus Linderniella; species Linderniella brevidens. The sequence goes on from SWDC01000153.1 coordinate 16,454,415, forward strand.
TTATTGACCAGCCTTGCAATCTGAGCATCTTGTTCATGAACATGTCTCGTCAGACCTTCGATTGCTCTACTTAGGCCCGCAATTTGCTCCTCTAAAGTCGTAGCATTGGTCATCATGACATCTACTTCACTTTGTATAGAAGAATTGCTTGAAGTTGATCGAGGCGAAGACGTCGACAAGTACTCGCTTATGGCATCTTCTTCGTCACCATCGGGATAAATACATGATCCTTGAAAAAGTTGATTTTGTGACTCGTTCCTTGAGATTCGCTAATCATCCCCGACATGTTTCGAGTTACCACGCCAATGCTTTGACTAGAAGAAGTTGCAACGACAGAGTTTGACGAGTTCGTCACCAAAGCCTTGTTGAAGAGATAAGAGGTAGAGATGTCCCACTGGGCGTGCCAAAAATTTGTATCGTATTTTCTTTAATTCGAAAATCGAATATTCAAGATAAATACTACAAATGTAATTTGAATAGAATTTAGTGGATTCTATCTCTATGTGTTCCTCTGATTCTTCAACTTCGATTATTTTGAAGGGTTTCGCGGAAAATTCTCGATCTTGTATTTCCTTGAATTTGGGCCTTCCTTAAAGTTCTTCGTGGGCCTTTGGGCTTGATCACGAATCTTAAAGACTTCTCTGAAATTTGATGAGGAGATCTTCTCAGACGTTTCTTCGTGGGCCTTTGGGCTTGATCACGAACTCAATGCTTGAACTTGATTTGTTGAAGGGACCTTTTTGAAAGTTTCTTCTTGGGCTCTTGAGCTTGATCACGAAGTTGACGTTTTCACTTGGTGAACGACTTTGAGATTTGGTGTAGATTTCATGATCCTGATCTTCGATCCTTGATACTTGATTCCTTATCTTCGGGCTTCGAGTCTTGAGCTCGAGTCTTGATATTGATCTTTGAGTCTTGAGCTTGATCTCCGATCTTCGAGCTCGGTCTTGGATCTTGGATCTTCAAGTCTCGATCTTCAGTCTTCGATCTCCGATCTTCGACTCTTGATTTTTGATCTTCGATCTTCGAACTTGATCTTCGTTCTTCGAGCCTTCGAATCTTCGAACTTGATCTTGGAGTCTTCGAGCTTGATCGTCGAATCTTTGAGTCTTCGAGCTTGATCGTCGAATCTTCGAATCTTGATCTTTGAATCTTCGAGCTTCGTCTTCGAACCTTCGAGCCTCGTCTTCGAATCTTCGAGCCTCGTCTTCGAATCTTCGAGTCTTGATCTTTGAATCTTCGACCTTCGTTTTTGACTTCGTCTTCGAGCCTTCGAGCTTTGTCTTCGAATCTTCGAGCTTCGTCTTTGAATCTTCGAGCTTCGTCTTCGAATCTTCGAGTCTTAATCTTTGAATCTTTGAGCTTCGTCTTCGAGCCTTCGAGCTTCATCTTCGAATCTTCAAGCCTTGTCTTCGAATCTTTGAGTCTCGTCTTCGAATCTTCGAGTCATGATCTTTGAATCTTCGAGCTTCGTCTTCGAACCTTCGAGCCTTCGTCTTCTAATCTTCGAGCCTTGTCTTCGAATCTTCGAGTCTCTTCTTCGAATCTTCGAGTCTTGATCTTTGAATCTTCGAGCTTCGTCTTCGAACCTTCGAGCCTCGTCTTCGAACCTTCGAATCTTCAAATCTTTGAATCTTCGTCGCCGAGCTTCGAACCTTCGTTTTCGAGCTTCGAACTTTCGCTGCCGATCTTCAAATATTCAAATTTAAGACTTGAATACGAAGAACTTTTCTGAGACAATTCGAATGCTTTAAAAGTCTTATATCGTCTCTCGAAGTTCTGTATTCACTCCGATGTCCCTTGTGTCTTTTTGAACTTCTGAAGCCCCGTATTTATAGGCGTAGAGAATTGGTCAGAATGGAAAGTATAATCATTAGGTTGATTCTCTCCATTAATTTGATTTGATTTAATTTTCCATATTTAATTTGATTTGATTCAATTTTCCATATTTGCTTTGATTTGGTTTGACTTTTCACATTTGATTTGATTTGATTTGATTTTCTACATAATTGATGATTTCCTTTACTTATTTAAGAAATTTCTACAAGGATTGCCTTATAAAGACCTTTTATATAAAAGCACTAATAATATCATCATTTATGGTATGAATTTATTAATTAAATTAGCTATTTATTTATTTGAGATTAATTTTATAAATCTCAAATATAAAAATTTAATTAATAAAGTTTTATCTTATTTATTGGAATTAATTTAGTAAATCTCAAAATTTATTTTAATAGACAATTAATTTTAATTGTCTACAGCAATATTAGCACACTCTACTTTTGGATAGTGATGGACTAAGAAGAACCTTGTAAGAGTAAGTTAATTTTGTTAAAGGTGCAATATTAGCTCATATGATCAATATTAGCTCGTGTGATCTGCTGATCAATAAGCGCATCAAGTTCAAAGGGTAACCAACAAAGTAATACTCACAAGAGTAGTGTAGTCTATTTTGGAATTCACAGTTGAAGAAAATGCTGACTACGTGGGTGTATAGTTATTGCATCCTAAGCCTTAGCCTTAGGCCTTGTTTAGTTCATGTGTTTAGACATTTTAAAAGTTAGTTTATACCATATTGAAGTGTTTGGTTCATAGGTTTATAATAAAGTATGTGTTTACATATACCAACTTTAAACCTTTGTAGAAGGGTTTAAATAAACACACCTCTCAAGTGTGTTTATTTAAATCCATTAACCAAACACACATTTTATTTTATATCCAGTAAATTCCTTATCAGTCCCATTTTAAGTTTAAACTTTCTCTTAAATATCCCTCGAATACTTCCTATTAGGTACCTATATGCGAAAAATTGTTAATACCCCAAACATTGAAAAGACAAAAATAACCTTCTTAACAGCTTCAGAAAAGCTTCCAGAATATAATACCATCAGTCGTCAGTATTATACCAACAAAACAAATTATTATACCAAAACAAATTAACACGATTCTACCAATAAACACAGATTTTATACCAATTGTTTCCAGTATTATACCAAGCTGAATTTCAGACCATTATACCAACTGTTATCACTATCATACCAATAAATAATGTTATTATAATTTTATTATACGAAGTGATTTTCACACATTATACCACGAAACATGATAATTATACCAACAAAACCGAATAATATACCAACAAAATCTCCAAATAATTATACTAATAAATTCGATTATCATATCAACAAACTCATTTATTATATTATTACTTTTTCATCTAATTTTTTACTATTATACCAACAAACGTCGCTATTATACCAACTATTTTATATATTGTACTCGAAGTACACCACATATCATTATACCAACATACATGTTTATTATATCAACAAATAAATTACCAACAAATGTTGCGATTACACCAATAGTTTAAATTATAAAACCAACAAATAATGATGGATTGTTATACCAATAGAGGACATAATTATACCAATACATGTATTTATACCAACTAGGTGTTTAAAAAAAATTGCGTTGTTCGAAAGTTCTATGATATACCAACAAAATTAGAAATTATACCAAGTTGTTCCAACAATTATACGAATATTTCTTATTATTATATTAACAAAAGCAATTATAATTTTATCATTTTCCAAACCAATTCCTCTCAACCAACAAAAACCGTAATTATACCAATAGTTTAGGTTATTATACCAACAAAGGCTGAGCGATTGATTTATATTTATCATACCAAGAAAAGACCTAATTATACTAATATTTGTCTTTATCATACCAACAAAAAAAAATTTAGAAAAATTTGCGTTATCTGATATTATATCAAGAAAGACAAATATTATATCAACATAGATATGTATCATACATCATAACTTAAATTTTCAAATACCAAATTAAAACGAATTATTCTATTTAAATGAGATTTATTGTACCAACAAAGCCTTGATTAAAGTTAAAAGCTTAGAATAAGCATGAGCATATGCATAAGTATAATATCATAGATATCATATTGTTATAATAACATTAAAGTTGAAATAAACATCATATAAGTCATTTAAGCAAAAATTGTAATGGCATAAGGCTTGAAATAACATAAGAGTTGGAGAATGACATAAACCGCATATTTAACATTTACACATAAGAGTCAGAATAAAACATTGTCACATGATATTTGACACCTACACATAAGAATCGGAATGACATATTGAACACACATTTAACACTTACACATAAGAGTTTGAATAAGATCTTATCACATAATATTAGGCATTAGTATTTGTATAACACTTAGAATAAAAAATAAAAACTAATAATACTATATAATGTATTTCGAGTACAATATTTATTATAGTTGGTATATTTTTGTATCTGAATAGGTATAGTAACATACCTTAAACAAAATATTAAACTCAATAAACGTCGTTATTATACCAACTATACAAACTATTGAACTCGAAATAAACTACATAGTATTATAATAGATTGTAGGCTTTGTTGGTACAATAGAATCTTGTTTTAATAGAATATTTCATTTTAATTTAGTGTTTGAAAATTTAAACTATGACGTATGATACATATCTATGTTGGTATAATATTTGTCATTCTTGATATAATATCGGTCTTTGTTGGTATAATAACCAGAGCTCTTGGTATAATAACGGGTCTTGTTGTTATAATAGTCAGGAATTGGTTGAAAAAATGATAAAATTATATTTGGATTTTTTGGGTACAATAATCAGAAGTAATGGTATAATTGTTGGTATAATTTCTACTTTTGTTAGTATATTAGAAAACGTCGAATTGCGCAAATTTTTTAAAAAAATATTTGTTGGATGATAAAAACATGTACCAGTATAATTATGTCATTTCTTGGTATACTATCGGTCTTTATTGGTATAATAGACAAAGCTTTTGGTTAAAAAACTTATTGGTATGATAAATACATGTATTTGTATAATTATGTTCTCTATTGGTATAACAATCCATCATTATTTGTTGGTAGAATAATTTAAACAGTTGGTGTAATCGCAACATTTGTTGGTATAATAAACATGTATGTTGGTATAATGATATGTGGTGTACTTCGAGTACAATATATAAAATAGTTGGTATAATATCGGCATTGTTGGTATAATAGTCAGAAATTAGATGAAAAAGTAATAATATAACAAATGAGTTTGTTAGTATGATAATCGAATTTATTGGTATAATTATTTGAATATTTTGTTGGTATAACATTCTGTTTTGTTGGTATAATTATCATGTTTCGTGGTATAATGTGTGAAAATCACTTCGTATAGTAAAATTATAATAACATTATTTGTTGGTATGATAGTGATAACAGTTGGTATAATGGTCTGAAATTCAACTTGGTATAATACTTGAAACAATTGGTATAAAATCTGTGTTTATTGGTAGAATCATGTTAATTTTTTGTGGTATAATAACGTGATTTGTTGGTATAATAGTCGCGAATGATGTTATAATTTTCTGAAAGTTTTTCTGAATATGTTAAGAGAGGTTATTTTAGTCTTTTCCATGTTTTTTTAGGTATCAAAGACCCAACTTTTCGCAGATAGGTACCTAACATGAAATAATATTTCGAGGGGTATTTAAGAGGAAGTTCAAACTTAAAAGGGGACTGATAAGGAATTTACCCAAATCAAAAGCCTATGCTGATAATTTCCGCGCGGCATTCTCACTGTACGCTGCGCTGCGCCAATAAAAATATTTAATAAAAAAAGGCACACTCATGCGCTGAAGAGTATAGTGAAAATAAAAATAAAAATAATAAATTATTTATGGCACACGCAGAGATTGGATTGATTAGTATGTGGTAAGTTGATGAAGATAATGCGATGCTGTCTGCGTTGGAGAATATCCCGCCATTGTTGACGGGGATTAGACACTACACTGCACTGGGTTGTGATAAAGTTTGTTGCATTGCCATTGCCATTACCTCCTGTGGGCCCCCTCTCCGGTTCTCTCTTGGCCCTAAAGACAAAAAGTGCAATATTAGCACTCTACTTTTGGTCAGTGATGGACAAAGTCTTACCTTGTAAGAATAAGTTAATTTTGTTAAAGGTGCAATATTAGCTCATATGATCAATATTAGCTCGTGTGATCTGCTGATCAATAAGCGCAGCAAGTTCAAAGGGTAACCAACAAAGTAATACTCACAAGAGTAGTGTAGTCTATTTTGGAATTCACAATTGAAGAAAATGCCGACTACGTGGATGTATAGTTATTGCATCGTGAGCCTTAGCCTTAAGTGATGTAAAGTGTTCATGTCGTCAGAAAAAAAAAAAAAAAAAGCTTTTTCTATGATAGAGAAATCAGTAGTTCTTAGAGAAGCTGTTGATTCTATAACCATTGGAACAACTAAAGTTTGAAATATTTATAATAACTCAACGAGAGGTTGCCGAAAGGTTCCATCAAAATGTTGAAAAAAAATTCCGTCAAACGGAAAAGGAGTATGACTTCGTAATGTTGTTTCAGGATAATGCAGACATAATCAGGTGCACATTCCATTTTTCTTTCCCAGTCATCAACCATGGCCAGCTTTGTATTTGAAGATAATCGTCAAAGAAGTTATATAAAATTAATCTGCACAAATTTTAAAACTAAGAAATATTCCTTGACGTGATTACAGAACACACAAATCCCAGTAAACAACAGAACCCAAAAGACGTTTGGAAATTGAAATCGAGTTAAGAAACAAACATCACCGCATATGCTTAACAACATAAAAAAAAATTGGATAAATTCTCTTTCATTACCTTTGAAGTTTCAACTTCCTGATCACTACCCCTTCAAGTATTTCTTCTTCTTCAGTACCCATTTACGAAAAATTGTGTGTTTAATACCACCAAACATTGAAAGACGAAAATAACTCTGCTTTACAGATTCAGTTATACCAACTGGTCTATGTATTATACCAATATATTCAATTATTATACCAATTGTTATCACTGCTATACCAAATCAAATTTAGGAGTATTATATTACTATTATACCAAATGTTCTCATTATTATACCAATATATTTAATTATTATACCAACTGTTATCACTGTTATATCAAGTCAAATTTAAGAGTATTATATCACTATTATACCAAGTGTTCCCATTATAATACCAATATATTCAATTATTATACCAAAATGTTATCACTGTAATACCAAAAGTAATGTTTTTATAATATCCGAATTGTTTGGTATACATTCGAATTTATTGGTAGAATAATCAATTTTATTAGTAGAATAATCAATTATTGGTATAATAAGCGATTTTGTTGGTATAATAATCATATTTTGTGGTATAATACGCAAAAATCACTTTCATATAATACACAAAAAACATTTGTTTGTTATAACAGTGATAACGGTTAGTATAATAATTGAATATATTGGTATAATAATGAGAACAATTGGTATAATAGTGATAACAGTTGGTATAATATTCTTAAATTTGACTTGGTATAAAACTGCAGAGAATTGAAATAATATTTATGTATGAAGAAAGGTTATTTTTGTCTTTTTAACGCTTTTTAGGTATCTAACACACAATTTTTTTTCAAATGGGTACCTAACAGGAAGAAATAATCCGATGGGTATTTAAAAGAAAGTTAAAACTTCAAATGGTACTGAAATGGAATTTACCCAAAAAATTTAGATTAAAAATTTTCGCACAACTCTGAAATGTTACAAACTCAACCGTTCAACGTAAACTCATAATAAAAGAAGAGTACTTCTATAATAATGAATAATAACAGGCATAAAAACATTCTTTCGAAATATACCTTTTTATTGGATTTATAGCAAACCATTCATAAGCCAACGAAAACAGCCAGACTGAGACCGTCAGCCTGTAAGATCAAATGAACGGACATATACATGAATTCGTCGTGCAAATAATAAAGGAGATGATCCATAAGGAGAACCCAAAACAATTCGAGAATGAATTCTCACTTTCGGTTCAGACTAAATATTGTTTTAGTAATTGAAGGTGTTTCAAACTAAAATAAAAATGAAAATACTGAATAAACAATAACAGGGGTAAATAAATTAATGACGAACATGATCATGGCACTTGATCAATTACTCCTAGCTCTTCATGTAATCGATTAATCAAATTATTATGAATCGGCTCAAGGTAGAATTTACTAATGTAAGTAATATCCGATCCCTCGTGTGTAGTACTTTTATGTTACAGAACTCCTTTTTTCTAAGTTTACTAGTATAACCTCTTTTTGCGTTGATTTCTCTAAATAGGGTTTGCTGTTGATGTTAAAAAGTAATGGTTTTCTTCATTCAATGGTTTACGATGTTGAGAAAAAAGAGAGTCAATCGAGTAAGGGATCAAGACAATGTGTACGATGTTGATGTTTCACTTTCTCCCTCTCATACATTTCCTGAATGTGTTTACCTCATGTTAGAATGGTCTTGATTGATCTTTTACGAAAACGTGTAATTAGGGACGATTGTATATGCCTATTTCCTTTGACAGTCTTGTCAACCTCGTTTACTCTGTTGAGACTACATTAAAAGTTCTAAAATAAAGTTTGTGATCATCCCTAACCGAAAACACATTTTCAAACTCAAACTCAAAATGTAGTAATTTCCTTCAAACCGAAAAACTTCTCAAACTAAAAATCTACACCAGTAGAAACTCGATTAATTAATAAATTCTTTAAGAAAATATTTTTGATCGGTCTCGACAAGAGGATAACGTGCTAAATTAGTAAACTTGCTAAAATTATAAGATAATACGTTTTGATAATTTATATAGGTCCTGTATAAAATATAAATTAATAATTCCTTGACTACATAATATTTAGTAATACTTCGTTGTTAACTCTTTGGTTAAGACTTTTACAATTGGAGTCTAAAATATCTTTCAGTACAAGTAGGTATACATGTGTTTAAAGGCTTTTACAATAGATGCCCAAACTATTTTTCAATTTTTCATAGTTATCATGTGTTTAAGGCTTTTTGAGTTGGTTTCAAAATAATTGAGTAGTTAATATGTGGTGCTCATGATTTATATACGGATCGACAATAGCAGATGGTGACCTTTTTGCTACAATTTAGTCTATATATAAAACGTGACCATCCATAACAAACTGCTCAATTTATTTGTGCAGCAAATGGAAGATTGAACATTGGGTAACTACCGAAACTAAATATTAGTTTGGGCACAGTTGAAAAAGCCTTAAACGCAGGGGTATCTATTGAAAATGAAAAATAATTTGAATATCAGTTGGAAAAGCCTTAAGTGTAGAGTTACCTATCGAAATTTCTCATATTTTATTCAGTTTTCTTGAAAAAGGGCTCAATGTCTTTTGTTTTTATTTAAATGAATTTAACTTTGAATCTCGTCTCTAATAAGGTAGGAGGTCGAATAATCTAGTCAAATTGAGCATATGGTATGATAATTAAGTGGACGTTTGAAATGTGTTTGAAATTGAACTTTTATTATAAAGTAACAATTAATAATTTATCGATTAATTAATTACTCTTTTAATTAATAAATTATGGTGGTCCCAATCATATTAATTTATAGAGTTTCAACTGTATATGCATATTTCCATTTTTGACAGTCTTGTCAACCTCGTTGACTCTGTTAAGGCTACATTAGAAGTTGTAAAATAAATTTTGTCTAGTCGGAAGACAAACTCCAACCGAGAAATGCATTTTCAAACTCAAACTCAAACTCAAAATGCAGTAATTTGCCTCAAACCAAGAAACACATTCTCAAACTCAAAATCTACACCAATTTTTATAACTTTTCAATACTATAATTATTTTATAAATGGTCAAAATAATATTTTAATATCATATAATTAATTATATGTCATTAATAATCTTATTTTTTAAATATAACATAAAAGTAAGTTAATATATTAAAAACTATATGTTTACTATTTTTTTTCAAAAGAAAACACATCACATCATCTCTGCTCTGGCATATCTGTTTCTCCCATATCTTTATTTTTTTTTCAACTTTAACCAATACTATATCTTCTGTACTCATCATATTCATCACCCTCTTCATTGTCCAATTACACTCCAAAAATAACCTTATAATGAAAAAAAACTTCCATTCCAAGGAGCTTTAACAAAGGACTTGTATGAAAATTTAAAACTTGAGACGCAATATTTGAGTACAAATGCAAATATGCGTTTATTGATTGGAGAAAACCGTAAAAATTCATTTTGCATATGCCATTTGGTCTCTGTTGGAGTCTTTCTTCCTGTTTGCGTTGAGGAATGAGCATCGGTTGGAGGTAATCTAGGACTAATCACTTGATTTTTTCTGTTTCTTCCTCCAAACAGAATTCCACCCCGCCGCATATTGTTTGCACATTAGAACCACAGACAATCCATGGTTTATTCATGTTTAATGGTTGTTATTATTTGATGAAGTTGGATGTAGTCACTAAACATTCAATGGGTTATTCACTAACAATACGATACTTCAGTAATATTGTTAAAGTTGCACGCTTTTTTTTTTAATGTGACGACTTTTATTGTACATATATCCATTTTCCATCTTGGTGAAAAAAAGTGATGGTAAATGCGAAGTCGTATTTTAGTCTTGTCGCGTTTGTTACCTTAATATTCCATAGAAAACCTAGAAGCCATGTTAATTTCTTCAAAGCTCTCAACATTTCTAGGCAGTTGCGAGATATCTTTATCTACAAAATTGTTTTTTCTCCTTCTGTCTCATAATTGTTTTTTCTTCTTTGCTCTCTAAAGCTTTATCCATTCACCTAGAATTTGAAATCATATCTAGGTTGTTTACGTTTCTTCTACTAATTGAGCACTTGTCGATTAAATTAATTTTTGAAGGATTATTCCAACAATGTTTCAGCAAAGTGAAATCATACTTCACTTGGCTGAATAATTTGATCGATTCCCTTGGCGGAAACATTGTTGGAATAATCCTTCAAACACTGATTTAATCGACAAAGTGCTCAATTAGTAGAAGAAAATGAAACAAACTAGACATGATTTCAAATTCTAGGTGATGGGTAAAACTTTAAAGGAAAAAGAAAAAAAACGATTATGAGACTGGAGGAGAAAATAATTTTATAGATGAAGATATCTGGTGGTTGTTTAGAAATATCGAGAGCTTTTCAAGAAATTGACATCGCTTCTAGGTTTTTTTACAGAATAATAAGGTAACAAAACGCGAGAAGACTAAAATATGACTTTGTACTTACCATCATTTTTTTCGGCATGGAAGATGAAAAATGGATATAAATACTTCAATAAAAGCCGTCACATTCCGGAAAAGTGTTAAACCTTGACTCCGTTTAGTTTGCAGAATTCGTTTAGAAAAAAAAAAAGAAAGGTGGAGAGGTACAACGTCGAAGCGTAAAGTATCACTGTCGGATGAGATAACTTAGTTTGCCGTCGTGTTTTCCACACACGAATTCTGCATACCAGGCTGGGTATAACATTAGTAGTGTCGTATTTTAACCCATGGATTGTTTAGTGACTACATCCAACTTCATCGAATTATAACATATGGAAAAGCTATATGTAATCAATGTCCAGCCCCTAAAGGCAAAGCAAAAAAGATAACTTCAATAACGCAAATTCGCCAAATCAAGGTCTAATGGTGCGTTTTTTGCTATGCGGATTTCATGTCTCGAAAGCACGAGGAAAAACTAAGGTAGCACATCAGATAATGATCCTTTTCGCTTCAACCGTTGTACATCTCCACCTTTCCTTTTCTTTTCCTAACCGAATTCTGCATACCAAACGGAACCTAAGTTACGCATGAATGCTTTATAGAGAAGAAAATTGTTCACAAAGAATGTGAAAATATAGAACAAGATATTCATAAAGGATGAGGGTGAATTTTAAAGGTGACATAGGCTCCTTCGTAATAGCTAATTGGACAATCCTACGTGAGGGTAGGTAAGAAATGAGATATCCGTGTTCTACCAGATCCACCATCCTCGGATTTGTGGCTGAACTTTCTTCGCAGAGATGAGTGGTTATGGCTCTTCGAAGTCCTCTCTCACACACAGAGAAGAATATGCCATGACCAAGGAAACTAATCACATGCCTCGAAAATTAAGGAAGCAAAAGCTATTTTACCGTCACCATTGTAAATTGTGGATCATTGATCACTAGTTTTTCAGTCAACCAGAAATATACGGAAGTTCTAGAACATTTCCTTTGTGACAATTGCTAACACAATATCTAAATAAATTCACCCAATATGGTCATGGAATATCAAATGAGGAAAAATCCAGGGACAATTTTAATCATGATGTATCATAAATTATGGTGCAGAAGTATCAAGCACAAAAGAAACGATATCATGGGTTCAGATCTCATGTCTCACTTATGGGTGCCACTTTTTGCACGACTTTACAAAAATATTATTACACATTGTCTCGATTAGTGTTAAAATACTCATAAATAGCATTAAATCATAAATATTATTATACCGAGTGCTTAAAAGCATATATATATATATGTATTATTTATATATAACATTGATAAGTATGATAGAGAAAAATAGATATAATATTGATAAGTAGGATACAGAAATGTACATAGTATTGATTTTTTGTGTGTTTAAGAACTCGATATAATATATGGTGTAATGCTATTTATGAATGTTTTAACACTGGTCGGGGCAGGATGTAATAATATTTTTGTAGAGTAGCACAAAAAGTGGCACAGAGAAAAATGAGAGAGAGGATGTGATCCCTGATATCAGTGCTAGAATACCAACGATTTATCTGTTAATAAGGGCCAACAATATAACCAATGTTGTACTCATCGAGCTGATGTGCACAGAATCTCCACCCTAGTATAGAAAAAAATTGTGGAAGAAATAGTAAGAAAGACGCAAAACAACTAGAAAATCAAGTATGGCCCAAACAATTAAAAAAAAGGAGACATGCACGCGTGACTTCAAATTTTTTATCAATCGCAACATGCAGAGGTTCCATCAATTGATATACATATATGATATGAAGCGCATTGCTCAATATTTAGAAGTACAATATTTAGTATCGATGCTCAATGGGATTCAAAATTACATTATGTTTAGCTTATTGCTTTCAAATGTACAATTTTTAGCTCATTGCTGCTCAATTAGCTCATCAAGTCAAAGGGTGGGTATATGAACACATGAATGAAAACCACGTACTTTGTCTAACAAATCCTCCAGTATGTTTATTTATACAAATTAGTCATCAATAAACAAAGCATTTGCATCGACAGGAACCTACCTGGTAAAGTTTCCACTCTTCATTAAAAGTTGGCCTAATGGCCTCTGTAGAAGCTCTTGTTGGATATAAATAATAATAATAATAATGATAATAATAATATAAAGTTGCAACTCTTGGCTTGAAAAGCCATGAGAAGCAACTCTTGATATTAATTTGTGTCTGTTCAAGAGAAAATGTGTCACCATTTGAGAACAAACACAATGCTCCATCACATTCAATCCACATCTATGAATAGGACATTCATGTTCTCATTTGTATCATCGAAAATATTCTCTACAATAAGCATTCAAGTATTCATTTGAGTTCAAAAAGCTTCCAAAAGTTCGCCGGTTTTGAAATTTGAAGTGCTTCTTTTTCGGAACTTTGTCGTTGTATATTGGGAGACTATTGCTATATTCTGTCACCATCAAGAGCGGAAGAATAACGTCTTAAAGACATAGTATTGAATAATAGCCTCGACAAAATGATCTACACATCATTTGCATTTTGGCGAAAGTTCACCAACATCTCTCTAAATCTTACGAAGGAGCGATCAACTACAAAACCATTAGCAATAACTTCGTAGCATGCAATATTCAGTAACAAAGACTGATACACCTTTTTTTATGACTGTTGAAGCGCATTAGGTTTAAATTGATGTCGCGTGGATTATATAAGTGTGTAGCCTGATTCCTCCACGATTGTGGAGGAGTCTCAGGGTGGCCGTGAGATCTATTTTGGCACTGTTGTAACGATTACTTTTATTCGGTTTGATTTTAATCCGTTTGATCAAGAGGATTGAGCTTCGATGATTGACATTAAAGTCAGGGGGATCAACACACACTCCATCTTGTAGGGATAAACCGTAGTTGAGGCTCCAAGGTTCTAGACGATCAAGAAGAAGTTACAAACAGACTTCCATAAATACTGGTATTGTTATCAGTGGTCAAGTAGTGGAATTCGAGAGCTAGTAACTTACCGGAGAGGAAGTTGTAGTCTTGTAATTTTTCCAATTTGTGAGATCAATAAAGATTCTCTGTTCAATCGCGGATGCAATCTCGAAGTTGTTTACTCTGTTTTTTGATTCATTCTTCACCAAGAACTGATCATTCGATCTTCAAACCACACACACGAAACGTTGAATCAGGTGTTTAGGGTGGCCGGAATCCCAACGGGTATGAATGAGGCGTGTCCCAATAATCCAAACAAAGATATATGCTGCGGCCGATGAATGATGTGGCATTGTAGAATCAAAGAGCAGCGTCGTAAGATACTAGGAATAATTCATCTTCTTATGAATGAAGGCTTTCTCTGCGTCTCAATAACCTATTTTCACCACCACTGTCTCTCTCTAAAACCCCCTTCTACTTCGGTGGAAACCCATAAAAACAGCATCTTTGATTCGTAAGCTCTGGATTAATAAAAGAGTATAAAACCAAACCAGGAAATAACACATCAGAAACAAACCCCCTATCTAAGGCAAAAGAGCAAGAAAAATATTAGACTCTACTAAATCCATTACATCAATGCCGGTCTTATAAAGACAAGTGGCATTAGATATGATATCACAAAATAGCTAATCCAAATTTTAACGACGAGAACAACAGCTAACTAGCGAGTAATGACGCCAACATCAATTGATTAACTTGGCATTTTCTTGATTGTTCTTGCCGTCTGAAAGCAATTAATGTGAAGAAATGCGCATATAATGAAGATTGCGGCGGTTGCCTTGTTGGTCCTCAAGCAGAAATAGAATTGAAGTAAATAAATGTAAACAAAGTTGAAATGAAAATACCACGCGAGCTACAGAGGCGCAATTTATCCAATTTATTTATATATTTATTTAATTTATTCCCCCCTTAACAGAGAGATAATTGATTGGAATGTTGGGAGAAATTTTGGCAGTTTGATTTCTCCGAGGAGTCAGCTTCCTCCAACGCGCTTCACTCCGCGCGTTCGCCGCAAGCCCTAGCGCTCCAATTCAATGAAGACGGCGATTCGCTGGTGAAGCCCTTGTTCGAGATACCGAACGAAGAAGAACTCCGCCGAGGATATAAATTACAACCTCCGGTGATTGAGTACGAATTATTGTGGATTATCAATTATAGCGCATCAGTTCATTTTCCAGCGCCCAATTGCATTTTGGTCGGAAAGAAAAATTAGTATTGGTCGGTCCTATCACCAAGCTCGGAACAAATATCAATGTGATGAGGATAATGACGATGATGAACAGAGAACAAGCTCGGAAGAAAATAATCAGATCCAAGTTTAGAAGATAAATTCTAAAAAATAACCTAAATCAAAGAGATTATTCAGTCTATCAATCCCATGTCAGTTGCAAAGAAAAGAGGAGCAATATAATTAATTTCATAAGAAAAAGAGGATCAATATAATTACGTTTATTGATTATAGCAACTGTCTCGGTTCTAACAAAAATACTCTCGGTTCTAACAAAAATACCCTTAAAATTAAGGATATTGACTGCAAAATGGTGAACGAGACTGTTTTTAAAATTAATTCTGGGAAAGGTCATTTTCTGAAAACTTCGGTCGGAGAAAACAAGGCCAACTTACTTAAAGATGCTGAATTTTAAGTGGTTGAATATGCTAACTGAGCCAGAAATTAGCTGGTGGACGAAGTGGCTCAATTGGATCTGAATTTTCATTTGTGCCTAGCAATCGCGTTGAATCCAATTTCGACAAGCTATTTAATCAGATTGATCCTTTGTTCAACCAATTAGATATTTACAGTAAATCATATATGCATGGAGCCAAAGTTTAATTAAAAATTCGTACGAGTTCACATTGTTGGTTGGGGTTCGAATCCACGTGTGTAATTGAGGGGTTCGGTACGCCAAAATCAATCCTAAGATTTTATCGGTAGACGAGATTTAACTCGAAACTCAAAGTACATAGTTTAAACGAAACTAGTTAGGGTTTTAACTGCTTTATTTTCAAAGCGCGTGGCCAGCTCTGTCACTCCCTAAGACTAAAAATTCATTGATTTGGAAATCCACTTTATATATTTGGATCTCGATTCTCTAAGGTTCATCCGTGGCTAGATGGTCACGCCGATCTCAAAGTCGTATCCAATCCAACATAACTAATTTGTATGGATAGGGTATTTGAGTCAATAATATAAGTAAGTTGGGCTCGATCATCAAAATGCATTATAATTCTCTGAAAATAGGCCCAACCCTAAAACCAAAGACCAAAACTGGCCCAGTCCAGCGTGAAATATCAGTTGGTATTTGACTATTAAGGCCATGTTTGGTTCATGAGTTTATACCTTTTTATACCATATTGAAGTGTTTGTTCATTAGTTTATATAAACTATGAGTTTACGTATATCAACTTTAAACCCTTGTACAAGGATTTAAATAAACACACCTCTCATGCCTTGTTTGGTTGGTCGGTTTATATTTAGGAGAGATAGTAAGGTTTATATCAAACTAATTAGTGGGTATAAAATAAAATATGTGTTTGGTTAATGAGTTTAAATAAACACACATGAGCCATGTGTTTATTTAAACCCTTGTACAAGGGTTTAAAGTTGGTATATATAAACACATACTTTATATAAACATATGAACCAAACACATGAGTATGGTCTAAACTAACTTTTAAAAGGTTTAAACCTATGAATCAAACAAGGCCTCAGATGTTTATTAAACTCATTAACCAATCACGCATTTTATTGTATATCAAATACTTAGTTTTATATAATAAACCTTAATAATTTAAACCCTCCTAAATATAAACCGATCAACCAAACAAGACCTTAATGTTATGAATTACTTCACTAATTATGTTAATCAACTATAAAATATACTTTATTTTGCGCTATTGTCTTATCACGTACGAATTATCACTACTCTTTAGTGTTTTTATAATACTAGAAAATTGAAGCCGCGCTGCGGCATTGGTTCAACAATGGCCAAACACTATATATATTAGAAAATGTGTTCTGACACAAACAAAAAATGTAATCATTACATCAAATGTTTTACATAAATTATAATTTAAGTTAGCAAACGAAAAAATAAGAATAAATTGTTTAGAAAATCCAATATAATCATTTCGGATGCATCAATTGTCTTCCAAGTTCACATACAAAGAATCTCCTTAATCAAATTTTTTATGCGTACATTTTGTAAATTGATATATTAGTATCTAATTTGAAAAATTGCATAAAAGTTGTAAATAAATTTGCTTAAATTTTTATTCTCCATTTTCATGAAACTTGGGTCATTAATACGTAAAATGCTTGGTCATTTATTTTATATATTTTTTAAAAGTATAAAACCGACCGGAGATCCAAAATTTATCCGATCACTATCCGGATCCGATCCGAGTTACTTTATAATAAGACATTTTCCGATAAGAGAAACTAGGTAGGCCTCTGATCTTCGAATATTTTTGCTCATCTCTAATAAATCCAACTTCGTACTTGAAAATTACGATTATAAATATGATTATTTTATTTTAATATTTATGATAACCGTGACTTCTCTTTATAATTAGTAACAGGAGTTGAAGACCTACATGGTTTTAAAATCGGTTTTTGGAACCAGACCGTAAATTTTAGTGGTTTAAGGTTTAGTGGT
The DNA here is from genome assembly GCA_004919715.1 of Linderniella brevidens. Taxonomy (NCBI): domain Eukaryota; kingdom Viridiplantae; phylum Streptophyta; class Magnoliopsida; order Lamiales; family Linderniaceae; genus Linderniella; species Linderniella brevidens. Next base: position 16,472,217 of record SWDC01000153.1, read on the forward strand.
TTAACCGGTATAAAACCGGAATAAAACTGGAATAAAACCGGCGTAAAACCGGTGCTATATACATAATAAAATTATATTTTATGAGTAAATTAATCATATAAAATGTGTTGGGGTTAAAAAGTAATTGTAAAATGGGGTGTCAAAAATTAAAATTTATAAATTGACGGTTAAAAATTAATTAAAATAAAATGTATTGGAAGATAAAAAATTAATTCTAAAATGAGGTATAAAAAATTAATTTAAAATAAAATCTAAAACTCTGCAAAAGTAAGAATTTGACCCCACAACCTTGGAAATGTAACTCTAAAAAGTTAACCACTATACCACCACAATATATGTAACCTTTTACTTACTTATTTTCGTATTATCTTTTTTTCATTTTTTTAAAATTAAAAATGAACTGGACCGGAATCGAATTTCCGACCGGTTCACGAGTTTTCCGGTCCGACCGGCCGGTCCGGTCCGATTTTCAAAACCATGCCTACAACCCCATTTAGCATTGTTACAGTAATTCGGTGGCTTCTTTTTAATATTTTAAAATTTGTTTAGCGTGGTAAATGATGGGAAACCTACCACCTGCAAATGCAAGTTGCGCATATTAGACATCAAAGTAAATAGATGATGGAAAACCCACTTTAAAAAACGGGCCCCTTTCTCTCTTTTATTATTAGTAGTAGATATAACATAAAGAAGTCAAATAAAGTAATAATAATTACAATTACAAAAATCAACGTGCACAAGTGGACAGTTTAAAGGTTTGAGAATTCCAAAAGGGAGGCCAAGTATAGTAAATAATTCATATTACCAACTGTCTTACTATAAACAAGTGGACCTAGTCCTTTTCCAGAGTCACTCATTGCGCATATCTATGACGTATATTTTATCCATAAAAAAGCAATACAAAAGTTAATATTATAATTATAGGCGTGATCAATGTAATTGTCCAACGTAACATAATATCAGTTTTATTTGTACATCAACAGACTATGTATAAAAGGAAAACAAAAATTATTAATATTCTCAGCCGACTCTACTTTGCCAACCAGCAGAAAAGATAAAAGTCAACTTCAACAAGTGGTAATTGATGAAACCAACGCACGCAATCATTATATCTCTATATATATAGTTTAACGTTCAAGAGTCATCAATTCAACTTAGAAACCCGGAATTTAATAAGAATACTCGTCATTACAGCCATCGATCATGTTATCCCCAGATCTGCATCAGGTTCTTAGTGTGGAAGACATGTTTGACCTGGACATGGCGTTGACCATGCCCGAACAAGGACATCCTCCTCCTCCTCCAAGCATGGAGGAAGATGAAGAAGAAGAATCGGCTCCTTGGACCACCGCTACTGCATTAATAGAGGATGTGAAGAAGGAGTCTGTGATGAACCATGATTGCTCGATATGCATGGTGAGCTTTGGATCAGAGGAAGAAGAAGATAGAAGAGGAGGAGGAGAAGGAGTTTATAACAAGTTAGCGGCGTGTGGCCATTTTTTCCACTTTGAATGTATTTCTCGTTGGCTTTCCATTCACAGTTCTTGCCCTTTGTGCCGTCGTCGATGCACTGGAGGAGGAAGATCGTGAATATATATATATATATATATAGAAGAGATTATATTATATATATATATATATATATATGATTTTTCTTACATGTTATATCTAAGTTTTAGGGAGAGGGAGGACAGAGGAGGGATTTGCTTTGTTGAGATCCTTAAATTCTTGTTTCACACATAAAAGTACTGTACTGTAGCAAGTAAATCAGAACCTCTCATAAAGATACAAACTTGGGATCCGTATCTTAGAGGATGTCGGAGCACTTTTATGGGCTCGGGCTTAAACGGTAGAGCACTTTCATACAAGTCTTTGAATCCCCGCACGGATGTTAGGAGGATATTCACGAACCTGAAACCCTTATATTGGGTTTCGGCGATGGATCCAATCAAAGCAGCACGAGGTGAAGGCGATGATAGCAAGGGAGCACAAAACGGTGGATATGAGGAGATGCCAATTATGTGCCCGGGCTTGGATCTTGTTAAATCTTTCGCGGGGAGAGATTTCGACTTTAAGATCTTCGGGAATATTCTCCCATGTCTTTATCTTCCATATCTTCATCTTTCTTTCGGTTGCACATTATTTGATTCTGAGTGAAGAAACTTCAAACAGTAAGTTTTAAAGAAGATTGATGTGTTGAAACAGACCTCTATATCAACTCCCATCAAACTCAAAAAGAAAATAAAAGAAAAAAGGCTCCTTTTCCCATGAATGATGAACATCACCATTTTTCTCTTGGTTGTTAGAGCCCATTCAACTAGGAAGAAAAAAATGATCTCATGAAAAAACTACATTTCTATTGACCTTTTTATCAAATCGAATTCAAATTAAAAATTCAACTAAAACTCACTATGCCAACCATTCAAAATTACTAAAAGGAGTAGAACTAAACTAATAGACGCAGAAGAGTTACAGCGATTGCTACGCGAATAGTCACAACCTTTGATTTTTGACTCGCTTTGACCCATAGCATTCATAACTTGTGAACTAATTCGTGATACACCTCCATCGTTTCGGATCAAACCGTCTAAAGTTTTTTCACTCACCATGTGTTGGCCTTGACATGGGTTTGTTGGTTATTTATTGTAACAGCCGCATAGATGTAAAAGGGGCAGAGACGTTTTCTTTTGAGCTCAAATTCTCATCTTCATTCACTTCCCGCTCTCTCTCACGTTTACAGCTTTTCATACATAAAATAAAGAAACAATTGGGCCAAGACAATAATTGTAAACCCAACCAATAAAAGGCCCATATTAAAATATTAATTTCAACGCTCCTCTTTAATATTTTTATCTATCATACCCAACAATTCTCGAAGCTAGACGAGCTTGTCACTCGGGATTGCTTTGGTGAAGATCCGCCAATTGGTCTCCGGTCTTCACATACTTTATCTTAATATCTTCATCTTCAACCGCCTCTCGGATGTAATGGTGCTTGAGATTAATGTGTTTCGTTCAGCTATGAAACACCGAATTCTTCGACATCGCAATCGCCGATTTGTTGTCACAAAAGAGAACCGTCGGCATGTCTTGTCTCTCCCACATATCTTCTAAAATTTTTATCAAACCACTTGCTTGGTTGCTTCACTTGTCGATAAGTATTCGGCTTGGGCCGAAGAATGAGCTAACCTCTCTTACTTCTTCGACGTCCAACTAAACACTCCGGACCCGAGTGTTATGTGTATCGGGAAGTACTCTTCATTTCATCCATATTTCCGGCCCAATCACTATCAACCCAAACAACTCCAAACTTTCTCTTTCATTTCTCTCAAACATAAGACCCAAACTTTTGGTACCTTGAATGTACCTCAACACTCTTTTGACAACTCCAAAATGTATTTCCTCGGTCGATGCATAAACCGAGACAACAATCGCGAAGCATACATGATGTTGTGCCTCGTAGTGATGAGATACAACAACCTCCCGACAAGACTTCTATTTAGTGCCGCATCGGCATCACCACTACCGTCCTCTTTCACCAATTTTTCATTCACCAACAACGGATTCGTTACTGAATTACACTCCTCCATCTTGAACTTCGCAAGAATATTTTGGGCGTACTTCATTTGAGAAATAAATACCCCGTCTTCTCTTTGATCAACTTCAATTCCCAAAAATAATGTAACAAGCCCAAATCATTCATCTCATATTACCTCAACATGTCATTCTTAAACTCAAGCATCATCTTCTCATCATTTCTTGTAAAAATTAAATCATCAATGTAAAGAGAAACAAGAAGCATAGAATTGATACCTTGCTTGACATAAAGTGTTGGCTCACTAGGACTCCTCTTGAATCCTTTATCGGAGAAGTATGCATCTATATTCCCGTACCACGCACGCGGGGCTTGCTTCAATCCATACAAGGCTTTCCTCAACTTGTACACTTTTTCTTCTTCACCTTTTAACTCAAACCTTTGTAGTTGCTCTACATACACCTCTTCTTTCAACAATCCATTCAAGAACGTCGGCTTCAGATCAAGTTGGTAAAGTTTCCAACCCTTGTGTGCCGCCAAAGCAATCAACAATCGAATGGTCTCATGTCTTGCAACTGGTGCAAATGTCTCATAATAGTCAACACCGGGTTGTTGAGAGTACCCCTTCGCCACCAACCGTGCCTTGTGCTTTTGCACCAAACCATCCGGGTTAGTCTTTGTTTTGTATATCCACTTCAACCCAACAACATCCTTTGCCTTCGGTTTCTCAACTAATTCTCATGTGTCATTTTTCTCTATCATTTTTATCTCCTCTTCCATGGCATTTCTCCACACTTCTTTGCCAATTTCTTGCTCGAAGCTCTCCGTTTCAACAACAAAATTGCACCTTGCATAAATATCACTTAAGCGTCTCATTCGTATCGGCATTGAGCTTGGAGACGATGAGCTCGACCCGATAATATTTGTTGGAGATGATGGCTCTTCATCTTCAACATCATGTCCACTACCACTTGCCTCTTCATGTGTATCACTTTATATGGGAAGTGATACACTTTCAACTTCTTTCTCTTTCCAATCCCAAGTGTCATTCTCATTAAAAATCACATCACGACTCTCTATCACTTTGTTTCTCTTCAAGCTAAAGAGCCGATACCCCTTCGATTTTATACTATAGCCAACAAAGACGGATTTCTCGCATTTATCTTCAAGCTTATTCCTCATTTTTTTTCGGAACACGAGCATAGCAAATGGACCCGAACGCCTTCAAGTGATCCACTGATGGCTTTTTGCCTCCGGACCAAGCTTCAAAAGGGGTCTTGTTCTCAACCGCCTTCGTCGGACACCGATTTCATAACTAAACAGCCGTATACGTTGCTTCGGCCCAAAAGGTCAATGGTAGCCTCTTCTCCTTCATCATCGTTCTTGCCATTTCAACAATGGTCCTATTCTTCCTTTCTGTCATCCCATTTTGCTCCGGCGTAAATCCAATCGTCAATTGCCTCTCTAGGCCAATATTCTCACCAAATTTCTCAACTCCTTAGAGTTGTACTCGCCCCCTCTATCGCTCCTCAATTTCTTTAGCAATCAACCACTTTGTCTCTCCACCATTCTTTGATATTTCATGAAGACATAAAGTGCTTCCGACTTTTGGCTCAAAAAATAGACCCAACACATTCTTGAATAATCATCGATAAAGGTGGTGAAGTACCTGTTTCCGCCATGTGAGTTCGTGCTTTTTAGGTACTGTTTCATCAATCAACAAACAATCTAAGCACGAATTCTAGGTATTCGAGTAAGAAATCTTACGATATACGATCGGTCGAATATCCGCTTTGAAGATCTTGAGAGGTTGTTGGATGTTTCCTTGTTTCTCGAACGTTACCTCTCGTTTAAAATATGAATTCGAAACTTATCATTTTCTCAATAATGAATTATATTTTTACATTGATAGTGTTCATCATATTTATACCTATATTTAAGGTATAATTACTCTTAAGTCCTACACTATCAATATTTCTAATTACGCCCCTAATTACATGGATAATGAAATAATAAAGCACAATTCTAATATACTCTTCAATCTCCCCCTTTGTGCTTGTTGTCCTTTCAGCTCCTTTTATCCTTGTCGGGCGTAAAAAGACTTCCTCAATCCCAATGCTGTCTCATAGCGTCGAACAACATTCCTCAACTCCAATATTTCATTAATGGCATCTAGAAGCTCGTTCAGGAGTGGAGCCTCTTCTTCACAAAGATCTTCAAAGATTGTCTCTTCGGTGATCTCTCCCAATCTCTTCAGTATGTTCTTCCGCACCAACTTAAGTGTCCCGTCGCAGAATTTATGAACTTCCGACTTCATCATAGCCCTTGTCTTTCCAATGACTGGATTTAGATAGGTTATGGCGAGGCCAGGGGTCTTGAAAATGTAGTTCTCGAGAAAGTTGTTAAGTGGGAAGCCCTTCATAAGCGGAGATTCCATGTTGACCTTCTTCATGTTGTTCTCTATTGCAATTTGAAGATCATGTGCGGTGTGGTATTTGATTTGCCGCACCATGAATCTTTTCAGCCCCTCGAGTCCTTCAGTCTTGATATATCCAGGATGTGTCTTGTACTTTCTCTTGTACATTTGATATATTTGGTAGACTTCATCCGGTGGAAGGAATGAGAGATAGCTTTCATCTATCTCTTCTCGAGTGCGGTTGCTGTCCGCTCGCTCTATTATGTAGATGGAAGTTGGATATCTTCTGATCGTATGAGAGACTCCAACGAGTTGGAGAATCGGTGGCTTGTTCTTGAAGTTTTCCTTCAGTTGATCAGCTGGAATGCCAGTACGATCGGGTCCGAGATAGTTGAGCATGAAGATATGCTCCATTTTCTTCCTATCTTTCCAATGTGAGATGCCCCTCAAGTTGAGTTCGTTGAGCTTCTTGATCTTGTTTGGAGCCCTCCAAATCTGCTTTCTTATGTCTTTAATGAAGGGGACTTCAATTCTGACATTCTCCCATGGTGTCTCGACTCTAACTGTCCCTTTTGATAGACGGGGAGGAGAGTCGACTCTGAGTCTTATCATTTCGGGTAGCTCTGGGAGAGCAGAACTGTAGTCCTCGCCTTCTTGAATTTCTTCTTCTTCAAGCAGTACCAAGTCCACTGAAGCTTGTTGTAGGAAGTATTTGACGTTGGAGAGTCGAGCTTGAGCAGCTTCCTCTGGTTCCCATTCCGTCGTCCACTTCTCGTTTAGTATGTAGTCATCTACGATCAGATGTGGATCGTAGGCAACTGCTTCTTGATGAACTTGGGGAAGGTTTGAGGTTGGGATAGGATTTCGATTTGTAAGAGAGAGGGTTAGTGTTTGGGATATGGTGTGAGGTGTGGTTGTTTGTTGGCGGGTTTGAGGTTGAGGTTGTGTGGTTGGTGGGTGTGAGGATAATCCTCCAGCTTCTTGAGTCTTTGTCTGACTCAATCCACGGCCGCTCCTTGTTGTTCTTTGCCGTTTCTCCCACTCATGACGATCCGGATCATCGGGATCGTCATGTCTACGTTTGGAGCGGGAGCTTTCTTCACGGCACGTTGTTTGTGCTGGCAGCTCTGGTTCATCTATTAATCTTTGGTAGAGACTTTCTTCTGCGGGAGTTCTTGTCTCTAGTGCGAGAAGGCGCGAGATGAGGATATCATGAAGCTGAGTGATCGGAATGGTGTATGGGTTGATAAGTGAGGGTGAGGGAGTTGGGGTGGTGATGATTGGTTGTAGTGGGGTGTGTGGAGTGGTGGTAGGAAGTGGTGAGGAGACGGATGTGGTTTGTGTGTCGGTGGGAGCAGCTTCTGAGACTGGTGTTTTCCCGGTGTCTCTTCGGGAAGTCTCGAGAGCATGGAGCATTCGGTCCATCAGACAGTCTTCTAGTGAAGATAGGGCTGAGGAGAGTGCTTCTTGTAGTCTATGCTCCGTCACGAACATCGGTGGAGTGGGGCCAGGGAGGCGCTCCACTGTCATAACATCGGAGTAGATTTCCGATGTGCCGCCTATAGTAGGTCTTGTGGGTTCGGTACGTCCAACGACATCCGTTATCAACCCTGAAGTCACCACTTCAGAGGGTCGGCCTATTGTTGGCTCCGAAGATATCGGGGGTCCAATAGGGCTTCCACCCATCCTTGAGATAATACGATAGGTATTACCTCTATAGGTGTTGAGACAGATTCAATTTGAATCTTTTCAGTGGCCTGATCACCCGGTGATGGAAGTGTTGGCTCCGAAGCTTGTATGGATGAAGGCACTGCAGACGGGGCCGAGATTTGTTATCGGCGAGGGCCCCTTCGTTGGAGTCTGTGTGCTTCATCGGAGTCGGTTGCCTCAGGAGAGATATCATGAGAGACACCTTCGGGTTCAATCTCTTGAGGTGACTTCGGGCTCTGATGATGTTACTTCCCTTTGAGAAGGCGCCGGGGCTGGATCCGTGGCACGTACCATCGCCTCCGTGCTGGAGTTGTTCTGGCAGTAAGTTTGGTAGGCCTCTTCAGTTGGATCAGATAAGCGGAGCAGCTCCAATGGGATCAGCATGGATTGGAGTGCTAGATCAGCGACCTTCGGGTTGTGGAAGAATCGAAGGCGTGGCGGGATGTAGTCCGCGATCGGTGGAAGTTTCAGGATCTCTGGGTGGACTTCCATGAAATGCGAGATCATTACCGGAAACCACCGTACATACGGAAGGGAACGGGCCTTCGACTTCGTCTCCCTCTGACGCATTTGGTCGACGAGATCGTTCCAGATCAGCTGAGCCACGTCATATCTCTTGGAGAAGACCACTCCGTGAAAAATACGCAGAATGTTGCCATTTGCCTTGTCGAATCCGGAGTGTTTTGGGAGAGGCATTTGTTGATGATGCCGAACAGAGTCTTCCATGGATGAGGAATGCCGTTATTTTGAAAGTTGGTCAGTTTATTTAGCGGCGGTTTGTATCCCATCCTGAGCATGTCTTCTACAATCTCCGCGTCCGTTGGTAATCGGTCGTATTCATCGTAGTGCGGGAGATCGAGCACCATGGCCATTAAGTTCTTCGTCAGTGCGATGTGTCTTGTATTGAGCTTGGTCATATATTCCACGCTGTCGCCGTTAACGAAGCTCTGCATGCATCCCCAGAATTGCTGGAGATAGACTATCGGTACAGTGGCCGTCATGGTTAGAGCTGGCCATAAGAGTGTCCTTTGATTATGGATAGGATAACGTCATCCGGACACCGAAATGTTGTTAAATCCAGTTGGAAGTTGTTGTCTTGGACGGTCATATAACTTCCAGAAGGATAGATATGAGGGTAGTTGGGAGTTGCCATATCTTCGAAATCCGGACGTTTAAGATAAAAATTCTGAGAAATATTGAATTCGGATTGAAATGCCGAAGTCGGTTCGAAGATGGTTTTAGAAGATGAAAGGTTTTTCGATTGGAAATTTGTAACGTGTGAATGAGTTTTTCGAGTGATAAAGTGAAATTAATACTTTACGATGGGGTAAAGTAAAAATTCTTTTTGGGCCGAAAGTAAAAAGAATATTCTTGGGCTTTAGATAAAAATAGGTCAAAAATAAAATTTATGAATTAACCCAAAAATAATTTGTATAATACTCCCTGTATTTCCGCAAAGGAGGAAATTGTCTCCTGATGTTGATGAAATTCAACATTTGACTCCTCGGATGAGCTCTAATTTTTCAGCGAGACTTAATAAATTGTTAGAATTCAAGTTTCTACGAATGTAGAACATAATAACAAATTCTCATAAAAAAACTCCCCCTCAACAATTGCATGAATAAACTTTTCAGTACCTACACATATTTTCGGTACATATGAAAATTTCCGATTTAAGCATAATTAACGCATTTTAAGCAATTCAGCATAGTTTATTCTCATATAATAATTTCGCATTTTATAAAGTCTGAAACAATGCATATAATAATGCATTTAAAATGTGCGAATAAAATAGAAAATAAAATAAAAAATAAAATAAAATAAGATAAAATGAAATAAAATAAAATATAATATAATAAAAATAATAATTTTTGTTTCGCGGTCAGATTTATTTATTTTAAATTTTTATCACAAAAAAATTTCCAAGATATATATAACAATAATTTGCCATAAATTCAAATAACTAAATTAGTATTCTAAGAGCATAGTATGAATCACTTTGACAACTCTCGCAAGTTTCGGTCATATCACTCAATTTATTTTTATCAAGGAGATTATTAGTAGATATATTACTCTTATCATCACAACAAAATTATATCAATTAATTTGTTATCGTAGTATTTTTAATCAACTTGCCAAGTGAGAGTTCGTCATTTTGAATCAAAGGGACTTTTAAGGGATTATTTTTAGGCGCTGACTAAGGGTTGGAATTTTGGGTTAGTGAGCTTAAAAATTCTTCTCTTCCCGGGTCTCTTTTTGTGAGATTTGATTCTGAGCCTTTTTCTTTTCCTTTCTGTAGTAATCTCTTTTCAGTGATTTGAGAGATAAGATCTTCTTTGATTTTGGGTCGAGACTGTGTTCCTTTAGAAAGTTTCACAGTTATGGAGTTCGAACCCAAGACTGTGCTTCTCTTCTCGTTTTCTCTACATAAGATCTTGATTATCATTGGAGAAGTTCACTTCGAGGTGCTTCACTTCTAGGAGTATACGAGATTATCTAGGAGAAGTTCACAGTGAGATCAGTGTTTCTCTTCTATAATGATTGAGAAATGCGGAATGTGCATCACTTTAGCTCTCCCCCTCCTTTTCTTGATTGAGTAACTCCGAATCGTTTGAATAATGTTGAAGGCTTAACCGGGTGTTTGATAAAGAAAAAGAATATCGGAGAAGGCTCAAAGGGGATATCTAAAGGAAAAATAAAGGATTTATAATTTAGGTCAAGTGAGTTATTTCCTAATATACCCTTATCATTTTCAAGACAAACTAATTACAAAAACAAGATTGAGGCTACAAAGTACAAATCAAAAGATAGTCATTTGAAGTGTGACACTAAAAAAAAATATTGATGTTCAAATTCTTCACATGTATGTTGTGGAATTGTGTCTAGTGAATCATACAAAGTTCTTTTGAATAAAAGAATGTTATATTGAATTTCAGGCAAAGAATTTAACTATATATTTCGAAGAAATATTTTTGTGAGTGATTTCAAAAATGGTCAAAATCATCGTCATCCCCCTTTTTTTATTTATAATATTTATATATATGTATTATTATATATATTTATTTAATATATATATATATATATATAATTTTTTTAATTAAAAAAAACTTTAAAAGATAGAGTCACGCATAATAATCAAGAAATATTAAGTAGCACATAGAATGTCAGATTGAAGCATAGTAGAGCATGTAAAACATATTTCAAGTAAAATTGAGATTCAACATGCCTAACTTAGCAATAAGGAATTGAAATCGTTTTCATCCAATGTCTTAGTGAATAAGTCGGCAAGTTGAAGCTCCGTTTTAACAAAATACATATCTATCGTGCCTTTTTCTGCATGATCTTTTATAAAATGATATCGTATGTCTATGTGTTTCGTGCGTGAATGATGAACAGGATTGAAGTAATGGCTATAGCACTTTGAGAATCACTATAAATGGGAATGTTATTGAAATCAAACCCGTAATCGCGTAGTTGTGTCCGCATCCATAGAATTTGCGAGCAACAGGTGGCAGCCGCAACGTATTCCGCCTCGGCCGTCGATGTTGATACACAATTTTGTTTCTTTGAAGACCAGCAGACCAACTTTTCGCCTAAAAATTGTGCTCCGCCAGACGTGCTTTTTCTGTCCATTCGACAACCTGCATAGTCAGCATCAGTATAACCAATTAGTCGAAAGTCAGTATTTTTAGGATACCAAAGCCCTAAGGTTGGAGTTCCTTTGAGATATCGTAGAATCCTCTTGACAGCATTCATGTGGGATTCCTTTGGGTCGGCTTGAAAGCGGGCGCATAGGCAAGTTGCAAACATAATGTCAGGTCGACTTGATGTCAAGTAGAGAAGAGATCCGATAATGCTTCGATAGGTGGTGATGTTGACAGCCTTTCCAGACGGATCAGCATCCAGTTTGCAATTAGTAGACATATGAGTGTTCATCGGTGTGCTCTTGTCTTGATTAAATCTCTTCAGAATATCTCGGATATATTTGGTCTGACTGATGAAGATTCTATCATCGAGTCGCTTGACTTGTAAACCAAGAAAGAATTGGAGTTCTCCCATTAAGCTCATCTCGAATTTTGTCTTCATGAGATTACCAAATTTCTGACAGAGTCGTTCATTCGTCGATCCGAAGATGATGTCGTCAACGTAAACTTGAACGATCATCAAGTCTTTTCCTTGCCTTTTGATGAAGAGGGTAGTATCGATTGTTCCTCTGATGAAGTTGGATTTGACCAAAAATTCGCTCAGAACATCATACCAAGCACGAGGGGCTTGTTTTAGTCCATAGAGAGCTTTGTCCAATCGATAGACATGATCAGGAAGGTTCTCGTGCATGAATACTTCGGGTTGAGAGACGTAGACTTCTTCTTTTAATAGGCCATTGAGAAAGGCAGTTTTGACGTCCATTTGATAGACTTTGAAGTCTTTGTAAGCCGCGTATGCTAGAAATAATCGAATGGCTTCAATACGGGCGACCGGAGCATACGTCTCGTCGTAATCAATTCCTTCTTGTTGATTGTATCCGTTAGCAACGAGTCGTGCTTTATTCCTGATTACTTCACCGTTCTCATTTTTCTTGTTCTTGAAAACCCATTTAGTTCCAATTATTGTTTTGCCTTGTGGTCGAGGAACCAATGTCCAAACTTGTAGACGCTCGAATTGGTTGAGTTCATCTTGCATCGCAATTACCCAATCTGGGTCTTTAAGAGCTTCGGCTACCTTATTTGGTTCGTTTTGGCTTAGAAAGCATGTGAATAAAATCTTTGTGTAGACAGTCTAGTACATACACCACTTGAAGGATCACCGATAATCTGTTCAGTAGGATGAGCTCGAGTCCATTTGCGTTCGTGGGGAATAACCGAAGTAGATTCGTTATTGGATTGTAGGTCGAGACATCGTGAATTAATGGGTTGATCATTCATAGTTAGGAAATTCAATTCAGATGGTGAATCGATAGGAATTTCCTCATCTGCATTTGTAGGAGCTGCAGTACTAGATGAAGATTATGAATAAGTAGATTCTCCAACATTTGTCGGATTTTGAAGAAGAGGAGTCTCATTATTAATTTCTTCCATTGATGAAGATGGGGCACTACTTGGTGTTGAGTGAGACGAAGCAGGCGTTTGAGACTTGTTCCGATAAAAGTGTTCGTATAGAGAATCTAAATCTTCATGGTCAGCGAGAATTGCTTCACTTGCCGTTGATGTAGAAGTTGCCGAAAGTTGTTGACCTTGTGCCAACACGCCAGTAAGCTCGGGTTCTGAAGTGTTCTGTTCAGAGGCCAAATTCGTTATTTCTTCGATGTTCTCGATCGTTGGCCACAAAACACTTGCAACCAAATACTTTGAAGAATGAGATATTCGGGATTCTTTGATTAATTAACTCATATGGCGTCTTTTCGAAGCGTTTGTGAATAATTGTCCTATTTTGAGTAAAACATGCCGTACTCACTGACTCAACCCATAGAAAGTGAGGAAGACCGGAGTATATGAGCATTGTTCTTGCAGCTTCAACTAAAGTCCGGTTCTTTCTTTCTACGACACCATTTTGTTGAGGCATTTTTGCGGTTGAGAATTGTTGAATAATTCCAAGTGATTGATAAAAGTTGTTGAGACGTTGATTCTTGAATTCAGTTCCGTTGTCTGTCTACTTGGATTTTCTTTTTCAGGAGATTCTGAGTTGTATTCACAAAGCTTATTATTAAGTCTCCCGTCTCATCTTTAGTTCGGAGATATCTTGTCCATGTGTAGCGAGAATAATCGTCGACAATTACCAACACATATTTGCGACCGTTGATGAAGAGGGTAGTATCGATTGTTCCTCTGATGAAGTTGGATTTGACCAAAAATTCGCTCAGAACATCATACCAAGCACGAGGGGCTTGTTTTAGTCCATAGAGAGCTTTGTCCAATCGATAGACATGATCAGGAAGGTTCTCGTGCATGAATCCTTCGGGTTGAGCGACGTAGACTTCTTTTAATACGCCGTTGAGTAATGCAGTTTTGACGTCCATTTGATAGACTTTGAAGTCTTTGTGAGCCGCGTATGCTAGGAACAAGCGAATAGCTTCAATGCGTGCAACCAGAGCATACGTCTCGTCGTAATCAATTCCTTCTTGTTGATTGTATCCCTTAGCAACGAGTCGTGCTTTAGTCCCGATTACTTCACCGTTTTCATTTTTCTTGTTCTTGAAAACCCATTTTGTTCCAAATATGGTTTTGCCTTGAGGTCGAGGAACCAATGTCCAAACTTGTAGACGCTCGAACTGGTTGAGTTCATCTCGCATTGCAATTACCCAATCCGGGTCTTTGAGAGCTTCGGCCACCTTATTTGGTTCATTTTGGCTTAGAAAGTATGTGAATAAACCGCTTTGTGTAGACGTCCTAGTACGTACACCACTTGAAGGATCACCAATAATCTGATCAGTATGATGAGCTCGAGTCCATTTGCGTTCGTGAGGAATAATGGAAGTAGATTCGTCATTGAATTGAAGATCGAGATATCCCGAAGTACTTGGTTGATCATTCAGAGTTGGAAAATTCAATTCAGATGATGAGTTGATAGGAATTTCCTCATTTGTATTTGTAGGAACTGCAGTACTAGATGAAGATTCTGAATAATTTGATTCTCCAACAGTTGTCGGATTTTGAAGAAGAGGAGTCTCATTATTAATTTCTTCCACTGAGGGAGATGGGGCACTGCTTGGTGTTGAGTGAGACGAAGCAGGCAGTTGAGATTTGTTCCGATAAAAGTGTTCGAATAGAGAATCTAAATCTTCGTGGTCAGTGGGAACTGCTTCATTTGATGTTGACGTAGAAGTTGCCGAAAGTTGTTGACCTTGTACCAACACGCTAGTAAGCTCGGGTTCTGAACTGTTTTGTTCAGAAGCCAATTCCGTCATTTCTTGAAAAGTGACGTGGTAGCTTTCAGGAATTGTACAAGAAGACTTGAGGTAGACGCGATATGATTTTGAGGTAGAGGAATATCCGACAAAAATGGCTTCAAAGGCTTTGGGATCGAACTTGCTTCGATGCTCCCGATCGTTGGCCACAAAACATTTGCAACCAAGTACTTTGAAGAATGAGATATTCAGAATTCGTGTATTAATTAGCTCATATGGAGTCTTCTCAAAGTGTTTGTGAATAATTGTCCTGTTTTGAGTAAAGCATGCTGTACTCACTGCTTCAGCCCATAAAAAGTGAGGAAGACCGGAGTGAATGATCATAGTTCTTGCTTCTTCAACTAGAGTCCGGTTCTTTCTTTCTACGACACCATTTTGTTGTGGCATTTTTGCGGCTGAGAATTGTTGAATAATTCCAAGTGATTGGTAAAAGTTGCTGAGACGCTGATTCTTGAATTTCGTCCCGTTGTCCGTTCTGATTACTTGGATTTTCTTTTGCAGGAGATTCTGAGTTGTATTCACAAAGCTTATTATCAAGTTTCCAGTCTCATCTTTAGTTCGGAGATATCTTGTCCATGTGTAGCGAGAATAATCGTCGACTATTACTAACACATATTTACGACCGTTGATGCTTTGTGTACGCATTGGTCCGTAGAGGTCCATGTGAAGTAATTCCAAGGGTCGAGATGTAGAAGCAACTTGCTTGAGTTTGTGTGATGCACGCTTCATTTTTCCCATTTGACAAGCCGAACAATGATTCTCTTGGTTAGATGAAATTGTTGGCAGACCGTTAACCAACTTTTTAACACGGAGTTTGTGAAGAGCTTTTAAGTTTAGATGAGACAGACGTTGATGCCATAAGCTGTTCCTCTTTATTGTTGTCTGAGAGATGAGGTTTACAGATGTCGAAGGTCGAGCTGATGTCAGATTGATTGTGTATAGGTTAGATTTTCGTGATCCTGTGAGAAGTTCTTGATTCTGACAATTCAAAACTTGGCACTGTACAGCTAGAAATACGACTTGAAATCCTTTGTCACAGAATTGGCCTATGCTGAACAGATTGTGCTGGACGTAAGAGACATCTTTAATCGTCAAATTTGGCAGTAGAATGTCTCCAAATCCGAGTATGAGAGCTGAGTTGTATTGCCAAATCGGACTTTGCCATTGTAACGATCTTGGTAGTTGCTCAACAGTTCTTGTTTTCCCGTCATGTGTGTGGAGCAACCAGAATCTAAATATCACACATGATGGATCTGTATAGAAAGAAATTAGGGAGACTTAGGTACCCACTTTTGAATGGGTCCTCTCGGATTAGCAGATTCGATAAGTAAGATTTGTTCAGTTTTGGTTCCTAAATTATGAGAATGCTTAGGTACCCAAACCAACTTAGAAGTAGTTGGTTTAAGTAGTACCTCTTTAGACAATTTAGCCTTATTGGCTTGTGTTTGCCTAGGTGGTGACCCATTGTGGTTGAACCTTACATGGGAGGTTAATTTCAGCACGGACAAATGTCTGATTTGTCTTATTGCTGGAGAAAATCTTTTCTTTGGCTAGTCTCCTAAGGTGTTTAGCTGAATGTACGTGGACTGGATACCTTAGGTGGGAACAAGAATGTATGGAGCTATAAGCTTTCTTAATGGCTGCGTCTTGTTTCTTATGAGACTTAAGACTTGCATTTGTTTTAGAATGAGGAAGGTTTTTAGAAGTAGGGCCAATTTCAAAGTTTGTGCTTTCAAAAATAATAGGCTTTAACGCATAATTTGAATTAACAATACTAGAAATAGCTATCTTCGGACGAGTGCCCATAGTTTTTTACATAGAAGAAATAGATAACAAATCAGTTTTCTTCTAAAAATTTATTCTAGGCACTCTTTCCTTTGCATACTTCACCTCTTTTACTACTCTACCTGTGGATGGAGTAGAAAAAGAGTTAGTAAAAATCTTTTTCCTTTTTGAAGCATTTAAGGATTCGTTTTCTCTCTTTATAATTCCTAAAGAAGATTTATCTTCTTTTGAAATATTTTGAAAAATAATAGGAGAGTTTTTCTTAACTTTAATCTTATCCTTCATTAAAGATTTTTCTTTCAAAATAAGATCAGGACAAGTTTTTAAAATAGAGGAAGTTTTGAAATTCTTTTCTTTCTGTTTCCAAGGAAGCGTGTAAAATAGCTATTTTTCTAATAATAGGTGGAATATAACAGAAATTAGAATTTTGAGAATGATCAATATTTTCTTCCTTATGTTTAGAAAAAATCTTCTAGGAGATATAATGAAGTAAAATCACTAGAAAAGTTGAGATCTCTTGTCTTGTAACTATTATTCAAGTCGGTGTAGTAAAAAGGAATGTCAGTCCTATCAGTGGCTTGTCGTTTAGATTCTTCTAAAGCATTTATTTCGGAAGAATTAGTAAATGCCATTAAAGAAGTTAATCCTAATCCCATATACTTGATATCGTAAAATTGTCTAACATTGACCTTTTTCAAGTTACAGGGATTGTTAAAACCTAAGCCCTCTTTAGGATTATAAAATTCTGTATCAAAAGGTTGATTTAGAAATATAGTTTGATCCGTTTGACCCCTTTTTATTAGAAGATCATCTAACGTTTTAATCCTTGAATAAAGTTTCTTACGTTCGTCAGAAATTTCTTTAAAGTTATTTTTAGAAATCTCTAAGTCTCTCTGACAATCAATAAGAATCGTATTAAGTTCACTAATTTTAGTCTCAGAGGTAGCTACGGTTAATTCAAGACTAGAAATTTTTTCCTTAGCGTTAGATAAGAGAATTTCGAGATGAATTTTCTTATCTAATTGCTTTTGGAAATTGCTTTCGCTAAGAGCTAGTTTCTCTTCTAATTCCTTTGTTCGTTTCCGCTCAAATTTCATGTTAGTGTACGTAAGCTGTAACGAATCCAACATGTTTAATAACGTGGATTGAGACAATTGTACCTCTTGTGACGAAGAGGATGCTTTGTCGTCGTCGTCAGGCCTCCTGGATGGGTCATCATTTGAAGTGTCGTCGAGGTATGCCATTAGTGCAAGATTTTCGTCTTCAGAATCTGTGGTATACTCCAGCCAATGCTCTTGTTATGCCATTAGTGCAAGATTTTCGTCTTCAGAATCTGTGGTATACTCCAGCCTCTTTCTGTTTAGTGAGTTGGAATTTTTTGGAGTAGTAGTTGGCATCCTTTTTCTTGGGTAGTTTGCATTCTCTGGAGAAGTGTCCTA
This sequence comes from Linderniella brevidens, assembly GCA_004919715.1. Lineage (NCBI taxonomy): Eukaryota > Viridiplantae > Streptophyta > Magnoliopsida > Lamiales > Linderniaceae > Linderniella > Linderniella brevidens. The sequence continues at coordinate 16,490,002 of SWDC01000153.1, forward strand.
CCTTTCCACAGTTATAGCATTTTTGAGGTTCTTTGACACTTATGGATTCTGAGGACTCGGCCGGCTTTCCCTTTGCTTGGAGCTAGATGTCCGAAGTCTATTGGCCAAAGAAGAGGATTTCTTTTTGTAAAAGTTTTTACTCATCATTTTAGAAATGAGAGCTAACTGTTTCTTGAACTCATTCATATCAGGTTCGGAGTCCGAGTCAGATTCTTCTTCACCTTCTGAAGAACTTGGCAGCTTGATACTTTTATCCTTTCGAGATCGACTTTGCTTTCTTTCAGAGATAAGTGCTATAGAGTCGTCGATCTGTTTGCCCTTTAGTTCTTTTTGAATCTCGCTTATATCTTCTTCATGTTGGGCGGGATTGTCAAAGACGGCATGGATATCCATTTCGTCCAGATCCTTATTTTGTCGGATTTGAATGGATATTTTCTTCCACTCCGGTTGAAGAGAAGAGATAAATCTGATGTTGACCTCCATGTTGGTCTTGAATATGTCAATCTTCCTCATTTCATTGAGAAGGGCTAGATATCTTTGATAGAGTTCATAAACTGATTCCTCCGTCTTGGCCTTGAAAGAGTCATAAGCAGTTAGGATATTTGCTTTCTTTGCTTTGACTCCAACTTCAGTTCGTTGCATCATCTTGTGGAGCTCGTCCCACATGGCTTTTGCACTTGATAGATTATCTATTTGCATATAGATGTCATTCGGTATTCCTTGCATTAGGAAAGTCTTGGCTCCCAAGTCTGCTTTGGCTCTTAAACGCTCCCCCTCGGTATATTCACCAGGGACTTTAAGTCTTCTGGTTGCAGGAATAGGAGGATTGTTTGTGGCATCTCCTTCTTGGATGAGCCAGAATTGAGTTGGACCTTCTTGAAGTGACGCGATCAAATTTGAGGCTTGATCTTTCATTTCCAAAAAGTTCAAGAACCAGCTTCTCCATACCGTGTATTCGCCTCTTCGAAGAATTGGAGGGCGAACGTCATTTCCAAGTGAGTAAGCATCCATTTTTGTTGATTGGTAGGATCTTCGTGAAGGTTTGGAATAGTAATGAAAAATGCTTCACAAGTGACAAACTTAGTTAGAAATATTTGATTCGTACTTAAACAATTTCCTTTTTGAACCTATGATCCGGTCGTGAAAGAGGAATTGTTATGTTTTTGATAATATTTGGTAATTAAAAATTGATACTTCAAGAATCGTTCAATTTGAATTAGTGATAAAAAATATTGAGTATAAAAAATTGATAGTTCGAAGTCAAATATTTTTCGTAAGTTTTGAATTTCACAATTTTTGATTTATTTTAAAATTGATGTGGTCGAAATGTTTTTTGAGGAGTAAGGTTTTTCAATTTAAAAATATTATGCTTTTTAATCGAAAAAGTTTTTCGAACGTTTAAGGATTTAGTTATTTGTTTATCGAAGAATATTTTTCGGAAATTGTTGAAAAGATGATCTTATTGCAAAATATTTTTTCGAAAAATTATGTTGATCTCAAAAACTCTTATCGAATAACTTGTGATCGAAAAATTACTAGTGATCGAAAAACTTTGTTTTAAGTTTGACTCAAATTGTTGACTGTAAAAATTTTTCGATGGAATATTTTTCGATCGAAAATATGTTTTGGCTAATTATGGATCGAAAAACTTATTCGCTCGAAAAATATATTTATATATGAACCGAAAATTTAATTATTGAAATAATGTTTTTCGAGTCTTAAATTTGAGTAAAACACTCGAAAATAGTGTTTGTGGTCGAAAAAATTTCTCGGATTCAAGTTTTTTGATCGAAGAACTTGATCGAAGAACAATTAAGTTCAATCAGTGAAAATTCCAGATTTAATCGAAATGTTCAATTTAGACGCGGAAATTCTGGATAATCACTCGTTTAACAGTTCTAAGTATGATCAAACACAAAATCAACCACGTTTAATAGCAAATATATCGAGATTTAAGAAAATCAAATTGGACTCAAAACTTGATCGCAAACTTAAAAAATCAATATAGATAAAAAATTTGAATTAATGTTCTAAGCGATTGAAATTAGTACGTAAATCAATCCTAACATATAATCTATCACTTAATCAGCAAAATCAATAGCAAAATTCGCACAATTAAGAATGTCGATCAAAATATAAGTCACGTTAGTTTTTCGATCGAAAAATCTGGAAAATTATTTTGATCTGAAAATTGCGAATTCTGTCCAAAATCAATCACGATTTGCTCTGATACCAATTGTTAGGTCCTGTTTCATCAATCAACAAACAATCTAAGCATGAATTCTAGGTATTCGAGTAAGAATTCTTACGATATACGATCGGTCGAATATCCGCTTTGAAGATCTTGAGAGGTTGTTGGATGTTTCCTTGTTTCTCGAACGTTACCTCTCGTTTAAAATATGAATTCGAAACTTATCATTTTCTCAATAATGAATTATATTTTTACATTGATATGTACATCATATTTATACCTATATTTAAGGTATAATTACTCTTAAGTCCTACACTATCAATATTTCTAATTACGCCCCTAATTACAAGGATAATGAAATAATAAAGCAGAATTCTAATATACTCTTCAGTGCTCATGGGACCACAAATATCAGTGTAGACAAGTTCTAATGGTGCTATTGCTCTCCGCGTGTTCTCCTTGGAAAACGACTCTCGATGTATCTTGCCGAGAGCACATGACTCACACACTTCCCCTTTATGTTCTATAATTGGTAGCCCATACACCATTTCCTTCTTGCTTAGCAACTTCAAGCTCTCAAAGTTAAAGTGTCATATCTCTTGTGCCACAACCATGAGCCGTCTTCAACACCAACCTTCAAGGGAACACTTCTTTCGGGCTTGAGAGTGAGTGGAAAATTTCTATTCCTCTCCATTTTGACTACGGCCATCGATTCTCTTTTCTTCTCGACTTTATCAAATAATCTACAAGCCGCACCATCGAAGTGAACCGCATGACCACGCTCAATCAATTGCCCAACACTTAGCAAATTTTTTAGCCAAATTCGGTACTAGCAAGATATCGTGGATTAACATCCTACCCTTCTTTGATGCAATCAAAATTGTGCCTATTCCCTTGGATTTCACCACTGCACTGTTGCCCATTGTAATTTGAGTCGTGACGTTGCTATCAAACTTGCAAAAGATTGACTCATCACCCGTCATGTAATTGCTACATCCACTATAAACAAACCACACGTCTTTGTTCTTATCGATCGCCAATTGACATGCATAGAAAGTGCTCCCATTACCTCTCTTCTCGGGATGCTTTTCTTCGGTGTAGTTTGCTTGCTCCTCATTCTTTAATCTACAAAAATTCTCTTTATGACCAAACGTGTTGCAAATATAGCATTGAATCTTCCCCTTGTTTCAACAATCTTTTTCGATGTGGCCCGACTTCTTGCAAAAGTTATAAATTCTAGCTTCTCGACTTTGGTTGGCACCTCTACCACCTCCTTGGCCAAATCGGCCTCGGCCTCTACCACCACGAAAGGTATTCCCCGTAGGTGCTTTTTGGTAATGCTCTTTCACATTCACCTTCGATTGAAAGGCGCTTTTAAGAGTTTGGTCCCCATGCCTACTCAACCTTTCCTCAATTCTCTCAAGAGAGCCCATAAGATCATGTAAACTCATCGTGGAGAGGTATTTGGTTTCTTCAATAACGACCACAATATTGTCATACTTCGAAGGAAGACTAATCAAAATCTTCTCGCACACCGACTTGTAGGTCAAAGCTTCACCCAAATTCTTCATTTGGTTCACAACCTCAATTACCTTTGAGAAATACTCTTGAAGAGTCTCTTTCTCCTTCATTTGTAAATTTTGAAACTCCCTTTTCAACCCCAAGAGCAATACCGTTCTAACTTTGTCAGTTCCTTAAAACTCCTTTTGTAAAATCTCACACGCCTCCTTCGAAGTTTGAGCCCCGATTATCCTCGCAAAAATCTTGTTGGAGATGCCTCCTTGAATCAAGTAAAGAGCCTGTGCATCCTTCTTTTGATTCTCCTTCTCGTCGGGATCCACAATCGTAACATTCACGTGACATGCACGTGAGATCGGAATGTTGGGACAATTTCGCCGAAACCCTCGATTTCCCCCCAAATTACAGCACGTGACATGCACGTGAGATCGGAATTTATGATGTGGCGTCAGAGCGTTGACGTGCGCGCTTGTGAAATTTGACACGTCAGTAAAGATTTTTCACCTGGCGCCACATCATAAGAATCGCCGTTGTGGCGCCACGTAAGATATTTTAAAAATAAAAATAAAATCGAAATTAAAAAAAATGATTAAAAAAGAGATAAAAAAAATAGAACATGAACAGACGCGCGTTCCCTTCCACTTCAACAAAATAAAATCAATTTCCCCCTCTCCATTCACAATCGACATAAATCTTTCAAACCCTAGAAATACATTCCTCTTTCTTATGTTTGCGAATCCAACCCCATTGACAGTCCCAATTTTTAGTGCTTACAGAAACAGAGTATTTGAACCTGCGACCCGAACCCTAGCAAAAAGCTGAGCGAACGAAGCGGAATTTGAACCTGGAGAGTTTGAAATGGAGAAGCAGTTGGCGTTGTGTAAAAAACGAGCTGAGCGACACCTCGACATGGTTACTGTTTTGATGTTTATGGTCCTGTTTTAGTGATGTTGTTGTTTTGGTCGTTTTGACGGTATGCTTCTCGACTATTTTGACATTATGCCCTTTCGACAATATGCTAATGATGTTGCTCGTATTGAAATCGTTTCGACATGAATGTCAGATTGGCAGTATGCCAATCATGTTCGCTTGTATTGAACTCTTTTGGACGTGCATGTCCTTTCACATAACGTTGATTATTAGGTATGTCTTTGAGCATGAAACATATCCACTAGTTCAATTCACTAATATAGTACAACACACTTCAGCGATACATTAATAGCAAATACAACAATTCAATCAAAACACGTGCACCTCAATGCATTAGTCGACGATACACCACATTCCTAGCAGCGAAAACATGTGAGATCGCCCAATACATGAAAATAAAGCAAACACATGCAAATGTTGCGTTACGATACATGGTGGTCATCCGTTGGTTTCTTGTAACTTCTTTATTAACCTTTTTCATCTTCTTCTGCAAATTTTCAAGCTCCAAATGCAGCTTCTCTTTCTCCTTTTCAATCACTGAAATCTTCCCCAACAAATCGATGACAATATTCTTCGATCAGGAACATAGGGGAGGATCCTCCAATTCAAAAAATCGCATCCGTTATTCTGAAAAGAGCAAAATATCACAGTGGAATCGAGTTTTTGGCGGAGTACCAAAATTACACAGTAAAAAAAAGCAAAATTACAAGTGACTACCGAAAATTGAAATAAACTAGCCGAAAAATTCGAATTTTTTGCCCATGCGCGCACCTTGTAATGTTGACATGAGTGGAATCGATGACATGGGTTCTTCTCAGCCCTCGACGTTCTCAAACACGCCGGTCGGCTACAATGGCAGTACAAACAATTTTGGATGGAGGACATTGTTACTCTTCCGTCGCAAACCCTAAATTCACAGTTGGGAAAATTCACAGCTTGCAAACAACACGAGCGAGCTTCACAGCAAAAATTTTATTGGGTTCTAATCGATATTTTATGGGTGCGTTGATTTGGTGAATTTTTTTTTCAATGGGCTAATTTTGAAAAAAAGGGGGAATTGATTGAATTGAAGAAGGAGGTTTATCTCCTTTTTAATCATTTTTTTAATTTCAATTTTTTTATTTTTAAAATTTCTGACGTGGCGCCGGGTGACAAATCTTTACTGACGTGTCAAATTTCACAAGCGCGCACGTCAGCGCTTTGACGCCACATCATAAATTCCGATTTTGCCAACACCTAAGCTAGCTGTCCCAAGAAGGCTACCCCCTAAATTACAGGAGCAAAAAAATATTTACTCCCAACTTTTCATACATAAATAAAGAAACAATTGGGCCAAGACAATAATTGTAGACCCAACTAATAAAAGACCCATATTAAAATATTAATTTCAACACTATGATCATATAGTACGCCGAAAAAACAATAAATATGTTGTGTAAACGATTCAAAGTGTTATAAAACTATTATAACTGGACAAGAATAAACACTGAAATTGTAGAGAGAGTATTTTTTATGTTTTCGATTTGATTTCAATACAAATACATCGGTCTATTTATAGTAGAAAAATTTCTACTATTTCATCTAACATTTACAACATTAAATACATATGATCTCATCTCATCAGCAATAATTTACAACATTTAATAAACCTAATTTTATCAACATTAAAAACATCCACATCTTAATATTTCATAATACTCCCCATTGGATGTTTTTCAAAGTATTTGTCTCGTTAAAACCTTACTAGGAAAAACCGAGTGGGATAAAAACCTAGTGAAGGAAAAAGAGTACATAATTCCTTTTGATACGCTTTCATTTGTTGCTTCATTGATTGCTACGCAGTGTAGTGTGTCAAGTAATAATAAAAGGAATACGTATTTACTATCACCAACGTGCGATAGGCAGTGGACCTATCATTTGTAGCGTAGTAAAGTGAGTAACAAGCATCGAACACGAGGAATAGACTAAGTACTAGTAATAACTTATCGACTCGATATCTAGCATAATGATTAATTTTTCGGAAATTTGTTATGGAACTAGACTAGGAATTAAACTCTACTAAACATCAACTAACGCGATTAAAGATTAAAAGACACTACTAAAAATAAAGGAGAATAAACTTTCAGATAATAAAAGGGTGCTGGGGATTCGAATCCCGTTAGACGTTATCGGTTGGATCATAAACTATCGCTCACACGAGTATAGTGATTAAATCGTAATAATTTCCTACTCACTTCCGAATTTGTTGTCGCCCTAGATGGTTGTGAGGATATAATCAATAATTACCTATGACGAGGTTCGATTATTTGATGTCTCCCTAATAATCGAACCTAACGTTTACGAAAAAGCCCAATCGTTAATTAGTTGTCTCCTAAACGATCTATCAAGAAATCACATCAACAAATAGATATGTTGAAGCAATAATCAATCCAACACATAGACATATTGAATTGGAGAACATATTCATAAACGATAAATAATCAGAATACGTGTTCACGAGTAATTTACATCCGACTTACAACTCTACCTAGCGTTTATCCCATCCCAAACACACGAGGATTTAGCTACTCGTGATAGGGAAAGATACAATGAAATAAATAGCGTACGAAGACGTAAAATTCATAATACTTCCCTTCGGGCCGATCTTAGGATGATCTCGATGATAATTTTGCGTTCTTCGATCGGTTCTGTTGATAAGTCTTCGTTGAATCTACCTTCTTGCGCCTAGGAATCAAAAGTGTGTTTCTAGGGTTCCTTTTTAGTCCTATTTGCATCTTAGATCTCTTTGATTCGAGATGTCTGAGGATCTCCTGTGTTAGGGTAAAATTGGGGGTTTTTATACATGTCACGTCGCGCTTACGGTCTCGGTATGGGCTTCCCATGGTTGTGAGTTCATCAAGATGCATTTTGCCAAAATCTCCACAGCCGTGGTACATACCGCAAGTGGGTGTGGGTCTATTCTGCCTAAATTCCAGTCATTCTCACGGCCATGGTAAATACCGCAAGTGAGTGTGGGTCTATTATGCCCAAATTCCAGCCATTCTCATGGCCGTGGAAATAGCCCGTGGCTGTGGGCACCTTCTGCTCATATTTATGCAATTCCCATGGCTGTGAGTATTGCTCAGGTGGCCGTGGGTTCTTCAACTCGTTTGTTTTCGCTCAGTTTTGGTCCATTTTTGCCTTGTTTGCTTGTAATATCGTCTTGTGTACCTTCAAGATAAGAATAAATGTAAATACTACGAATAAATACACAATTCGGCGATGAATTACTCAAATATGGCCTAATTATGACTAAGATATACGTAGGAAAATACGTTTATCAAACATCGCCACACTTAAGCTTTTGCTTGTCCTCAAGCAAATTAAAAAAAATAAAAGACATAAAAGATAAAACATTTTTTTTTTGCAACACATCTTATGAGATAGAAAGCATACAATGAAACAATGCAAATGATTTCGGAACACTACACTAATGGTTGATGACTGAAAACATGAACTCCCTTTGCAACACTACTCAAGAACCGTACCTCGCGGGAATTCACACAAGTCACTCGGTGTATAGGCTAATATGTCGGTGAATTCACTCAATTCGTGTTCTAGTCTAGTCCTACCATAAGCTTGTAAGTGGATCATATATCCACTACTCTCGGTGATAAGGCATGATTCAGAAGGTCTTTTACGGGGTTTCATTAAGGTTTTCAACTGACTATATTGGAGAGCAAACTTCTATCGGATATATATAGTCGTCATGTCGCGTCGTGCCATTGTTCGACAGCGCGCCGCATAACATCGTGGTTAGCTCTTGCCGCCTTGAAATCTTCTCACCTTTTTTTTCTTCTTCTACTTTTTTCTTCTTTTTTTTTCATCAACCTTTGGCTAAGCCCTTCTTTTCTCAAATTTTTTTAGCACAAGAGATTATCGAAGGAAGGGTTCATAGCATCTTTCCCGCGTATCTAAGCTCTTCTTCTCTCATCGTTAAGCTCTTCTTCGCTTAGTCCCTTTGCGGGCTAGAGATTATCGATGGAGGAGTTCTTAACGAGAGATTATGGTTAAGGAGTCTTTTTTTATATACATATATACAACGGCCGGGCTACGTTTTCCACTTTGACACTCAACCTTCTTCCACTAGTAATCGGGTTAGATGATATCTGAAGGCTATCATGTCAACGATTTAGAATTCCGGGTTTTCACAAATAAAAAGGCTCAGGCTCAAAGTGGCTAACTACGGTGGCCATTCGTGGTAAGAAACTTTGGCTATGGATTTATTTCCTAATGCCTTCATCATTTTCATGTCGTCACACCTTAAGAAGTTTCAACACGTATCACAAAAGCAAGTTCTAGAGAGATATAGACCATACACTACTTCGCACAACCAAAGAAATGAGCGAAAAGCTCGTCAGCTCAACAATCTTACAAAATAGGTCATGTGTACGGATCTCTCGTAGTATCACTATGTTTATTCATGCTAGAAGGAATCAACCCTTCGTACGCTTCCTAATCACTCACAAAATTCATAGTATTCAATCCATCTCTATGATAAAAAGTATAAATAATCATGCCAAAACACTTAGTAGAACGTGCCTTTCTAAATAAATCATGAATGCACGAAAAAAAAAATTTCACATAAATTTCAATAAAACCCACTCCCCACACTTGATATTTACGTTGCCCTCAACATATATACAAAAAGAACAGAAGAAAGATGATTTATTGAAATATGTAAACTTCCATGACTGGTAGATTCCACGTGCATGATTCAGGTGAGTTTGGGTGAATGAAACCGATAAAGTTGTACGTAGCGTTTACTCGTGACACTCGACCTGCTGGATAGACTGAAAGAAATATAAGACAAAAAAAAAGTTATAGCAAAAATATTAATATTTATAAGCATTATAATAATATGCATCGTAGTTAATTATACAAAGCATTAATAATAATATGCATCGTAGTTAATTATGCAAAGCATTAATAATATGAAAACAAATATCAAGCAAAGTAAAGATAGGAAAAGATAAAACTAAGTCCCCGAAGATGACTGTGACTGGCCGTCGGAGGTGGTTTCGAGCGAAGGTCCTCCATCGATCTCTTCATTAACTCAAACACCTCGTTCGTAGATCTCAAGGAATCCTGTAGCTGTCGCATAAGGTGTAGCTTTGGGTGGCGCTGAAGGTCCGCTGATGTCGGTTTCAGTCGGGTGCGGTACTGGATGTTCGATGTGCGATGTTGGGTTATGTGTTTGAATGACTTCACATACGAGAAGCCATTCTGCTCAAGATATAATATATATATATATATATTTATATTTTTATTTGATTTTTTTTATCTCGACTACCCCACGGCCATGGGGACGTAAGTTTCTTGCCATAGGGTTATACTGCCACAATTTTCAGCTTTTCCACGGCCGTGGGCTTTCCCAATTTGGCCGTGGATAGCTACTGTCTAAATTCTCCGGTTTTCCACGGCCGTGGGTAGTTAAGTCTCTGGCCGTGGTTTTTTTTTTTTGTTGCGTGAATGCAGCTAGTCTAAACATAAAATAAATGTAAATGCAAATACATGGGTTGCCTCCCAAGAATCGCTTCTTTAACGTCGTAAGTCGGACATACCTTTTGTGCTCTACGATAGGTTGAACTCGAGGTACATGACCTGTTTTCCGCTTATGTATTTTTCACCTCCATAGTAGTGCGTCAACCGCTGACCATTTACCTTGAATGTTCCCTACTCATCACTAAAATCTCGACCGTACCATAAGGGAAAGCACGAGTAATAGTAAATGGCCCGGACCAACGTGATCTTAGTTTTTCGGGAAAGAGCCTAAGTCGAGAATTAAAGAGGAGGACTTGAACCCCTTCTTTAAACTATGTCCTTTGCTTAATCTTCTTATCATGATATATTTTTGAACCCTCCTTGTACATTCGAGCGTTATCATGGAAATCGAGGTTCAAAGATTTGATAGAGCAATAAGCGTTGTGTTCTAGTTCAACGGGAAGGTGACATGCCTTTCCGTAAACTAGTTTATATGGTGTAGTGACTATCGGGGTCTTATACGCGGTCTTATACGCCCATGGAGCATCGTTTAGCTTATTTGCCCATTCCCGTCGGTTCCCATTTATGGTTTTCTCTAAAATTGTTTTCAACTTTCGGTTGACCACTTCTACTTGGCCACTAGCTTGAGGGTGATAAGGGGTAGAAATGCTATGCCTAACCATATTTTTCTAAGGTACGTGCAAATTGGGTGTTGCAAAAATGAGTGTCCCTATCACTAATAATCCATTTAGGTGCCCCAAACCGAGAAAATAATGCTCGTAAAAACCTAACCACTACCCTAGCATCATTTGTAGACAAAGCATGAGCCTCTGTCCACTTGGACACATAATCAACGGCTACGATAATATACTTATTCCCATATGAACTAGGAAATGGTCCCATAAAATCTATGGCCCATACATCAAATATCTCACATACTAAAATGAAATTCTGAGGCATTTCGTCGTGTTTAATGATGTTACCTGCTCGTTGACATTGATCGCACGTGTCAACATACCTATGAGCATCATTGAAGATCGTCGGCCAGTAGAACCCGCACTCTAGCACCTTGTGAGCGGTTCGGGTGGCTGCGTAGTGTCCTTCGGTCGGTCCACTCTGACAATGCTCGATAATCCTCGTAGTCTCGGGCGGAGAAATACATGGTCTGATTACTTGATCTGAACATCTCCTGGAAAGATACGGTTCTTCCCAAAAGTAGTATTACAAGTCAGAAAAGAATTTCTTCTTTTGTTGACTTGTGTACTCCTTTTGTAGAATCCTCGCAACAAGGTAGTAAAATCTGCAAACCAATGTGTATCGTCACTTACTACGTGTATCGAATACAAGTGCTCGTCCGGAAAAGTATTGCAAATCTTCTTCTCATCGTGTTCTTTCGTCTCACACTCCTCTAGCCGGGAGAGGTGATATGCTGCCACGTTTTCAGCCCCTTTTTTATGTCGGATCTCGATGTCGAATTCTTGAAATAGCAAGATCCATCTAATTAGCCGGGGCTTTGTATCTGACTTTGCTAGCAAATACGTAAGTGCAGAGTGGTCAGTAAAAACAATAACTTTCGACAGTATAAGATATGACTGAATTTGTCGAAAGCGAATACGACGGCGAAGAGCTCGTTCTCGGTGGTTGTGTAATTGGATCGGACTGCGTATAACGTTTTACTCGCGTAGTAAATCGGCCGAAAATGGTTGTCCTTGCGCTGCCCCAACACGGCTCATACTGCGTAATCACTAGCATCACACATTGTCGAAAGCGAATACGACGGTGAAGAGCTCGTTCTCGGTGGTTGTGTTAATTGGATTGGACCGCGTCTAACGTTTTACTCGTGCAGTAAATCAGCCGAAAATGGTTGTCCTTGCGCTGCCCCAACACGGCTCCTACTGCGTAATCACTAGCATCACACATTAGCTCAAAAGGGAGCTCCCAGTCGGGAGCTACCATAATAGGTGCCGAAATTAATCTTTTCTTGAGCAGAGTAAAAGCATGCATACAATCATCGTCAAAATCAAAAGGAGCGTCTTTTTCTAGCAACTAAGACATAGGTCGTGCGATTTTTGAAAAATCCTTAATAAATCTACGATAAAATCCCACATGACCTAGAAAACTCCTAAATAACTTCACGCTCGAGGGAACAAGCAACTTTTCTATAGTCTCAATCTTGTGTCCACTTCAATTCCTTTAGAGGAAATCTTGTGTCCCAAAACTATCCCCTCCTGAATCATGAAGTGGCACTTTTCCCAATTAAGTGCTAAATTAGTTTCTTCACAACGGGCAAGTACATCATTTAAGTTAGCTAGGCAATCGTCAAATAAACTGCCATAAACTGAAAAATCATCCACAAATACCCTCATGATCTCACCCACCATCTTGTCAAAAATTGCCATCATACAGTTGGAAGGTGGTTGGGGCATTGCATAGACCGAATGGTATTCGTCGGTAGGCGAACGTACCAAACGGGCAAGTGAATGTGGTCTTCTCTTGATGCTCTGGTGCTATCGGGATCTGCAAATAACCTGACAAGCCATCAAAAACACAATAAAACTCATGACCTGATAACTTTTCTAACATTTGATGAATAAAGGGTAAGGGAAAATGGTCTTTTCTCGTGGCATCGTTCAACTTCCTCTAATCAATGCACACTCGCCACCCGGTCACAGTCCTTGTCGGGATTAGCTCGTTCTTTTCGTTGGCGACCACCGTCATGCCTCCCTTCTTCGGGACCACTTGAACCGGGCTTACCCATGCACTATCCAAGATGGGATAAATCACCCCGGCGTCTAGCAGCTTTATGACCTCCTTTTTGACGATGTCTCCCACGTTGGGATTTAGCCTCCTTTGCCTCTGAGCGACGGGTTTGAACTCGTCATCCGTTAATATCTTGTGGGTACAAAAGCTTGGGTTAATCCCTCGGATGTCTGAAATCTTCCACTCCAAGGCCCTTTTGTGCTCCCTTAGGACCTTCAGTAGCTGGTGTCTCTGCCCGTCGTCGAGGCTAGATGATATGATGACCGGTAGCTTATCATTGCTCTCGAGAAAAGAGTACTCGAGGTGGTCGGATAGTTGTTTTAGCTCTAAGATGGGTGGTTCTTCGATCGAGCTCTTTTTCTTGTCCTCCTCCTTGCTCTCGTTGACTACCGTCACGAGCTCGTCGATCTCCTCCTCACACTCGTCGACGACCATCATCGTGGCGACTTGCGTGTCGTCACTACTAAAAACCTGCGATAAACCCTGCACGGAAAAGAGAAAATCGTGCTCAAATTCATCTAAATAGTAACATTTATCATCATGCTCATTACTAGCTTTCATTAAGTCGGACATATTAAACGTTACTTTCTCGCCGTCTATTGTCAAGGTTAGGGTACCACTCATAACATCTATCATTGTCTCACTGATAGCTAAGAATGGTCTACCAAGGATTAACGGGACATTATCGTCTTCCTCCATATCAAGAATAACAAAATCAGCGAGAAATGACGAATGTGTCTACTTTTACTAAAACATCATCGATAACACCTCGGGGTACTTTAGGGATTTATCGGCCAATTGGAGGCTCATCCTAGTTGGTCGTGGCTTGCATAACCCTAATCGCTTAAACATGGAATACATTATCAAATTTATGCTAGCACCTAGGTCGGCTAACACACGCTCAATAACAATATCTCCTATAAGATAGGCAATCGTAAAACTCCATGGATCCTTGAGCTTCTTCGGTATCTTGCTCTGTAGGATAGCCAAGTACTCTCCTCGTAAGCATATGGTGGAGACATCCTTGAGCTTCCTTTGACTAGTGAGCAAATCCTTCAAGAACATAGCATAATAGCTTCAACAAACGGTAAGTTGATATGTAATTGCTTGCACATAGTCATAAATTTACCGAACTGCTCCTCGTCTCGCTCCTTCCGCAGCCGAGCCGGGTATGGGATCTTCGGCTAGTAGGGCTTTACCGGTGGTCGAGTGGCCTCTTCTCCGTCGTCTTTTCAGATTCGGCTTTCTCAATCTCTTCTCCTTCAGGCAGCCCATCTCCTTGATCGACGTGTCCTTCGACATCGCCCTTTTCAACGGATCTCTTCTTGGCGGGCTATTCTTGTAGTTCTCTCCCGTTTCTCAAGGTAAAGGCCTTGCAGTGTTCCCTCGGATTTGGCTCGGTGTAGTTCGGTAATGATCCTTGAGGCCGCCCCGCCAATTGCTTCACCATTTGACCCACCTGTAGCTCCAACTTCCAGATAGATGTGTCGGTATTCTGCATCCTCAAGTCGATGGCATGGAATTGATCCTCCATCTTCGTCAATCTACTCTCATGAGCCTTTGAGGTCTCGGTGAAGTTCGATAGCAGCACCTTCATCATATTCTTCATCTCCCTCATATCACTCGATCCGGACCCTTGGGCTGTGTAATGATTACTCGATCCTCTGGCTTGGAAACTCGGTGACCCTTGTTGAAATCCGGAAGTTTGCGGTGCTTGCTGGCTTTGATTACCGTAGGCCAGGTTAGGGTGTACTCTCGGCTGAAAACTCCGTTGGCCTTGGGAATCGCCCATGTAATCAACATGCTCCATCGGTTGCATGACTTGGCACTCCGATGTCTCGTGGGCTGCGCTGCAATTACCACACTGAGGGACGTAAGGTATTGACTAAGATGGCGCGATACTCGTCAATACGGCATTCACGATCGGTGACTGAGTAGCTTTCGGGACCAAGGTGTTGAGCACCGTCTGAAGCTGCGAGTTCGTCGCCGCGATTTGCTGTTGAAGAGCATCAAACTTGGCGTTCATCGCTGTATTTTCGCGCACCTCAAACACCCCGGGCTGCCTCATCCTCGTGTTACCACGCATGAAACTGTTCTTCGTGTAATCCTCGATGAGATTCCAAGCTTCTGTGGCATTGAGCTTCACGAGACCTCCGCCTGCAGCTCCATCTAGCATGTGGACCGTTTGGTCGTTGAGGGCCACGTGGAATCGGTTGATTATGGCCGCCTTCGACATCCCGTGTTGAGGACACCTCTTCAGCAACCCCTTATATCTCTCCTACACTTCATGGAGATTCTCTGAATCTTTCTGATGGAATAAAGAAATCTCCGTCTTCAACCTGAGGACTTTCGACTGCGGGAAAAGTGCCCAATGAACTCCCCTCGCAGCTCGTCCCAGGTAGTGATTGATCTGGGCGGTAATACCTCCAGCCAATCCTTTGCATTATCCTTGAGGGAGAACGGGAACAAAATCAGCTAGATCGCTATGGGGGTTTTCCTAATATCCATCTATTCCCCGGCAACGGCGCCAAAAACTTGATCGCTACGAGGTGTAGTGTGTCAAGTAATAATAAAACGAATACGTATTTACTATCACCAATGTGCGATAGGCAGTGTACCTATCGTTTGTAGCGTAGTAAAGTGAGTAACGAGTATCGAACACGAGGAATAGACTAACTACTAGTAATAACCCATCGACTCGATATCTAGCCTAATGATTAATTTTTCGGAAATTTGTTATGGAACTAAACTAGGAATTAAACTCTAGTAAACTTTAACTAACGCGATTAAAGATTAAAAGATACAACTAAAAATAAAGCAGAGTAAACTTTCAGATAATAAAAGGGTGCTCGGGATTCGAATCCCGCTAGACGTTATCGGTTGGATCGTAAACTATCGTTCATACGAGTACAATGATTAAATCGTAGTAATTTCCTACTCACTCCCGAATTTGCTGTCGCCCTAGACGGTTGTGAGGATATAAATCAATAATTACATATGACAAGGTTCGATTATTTACTGTCGCCCTAATAATCGAACCTAACGTTTACGAGAAGGCCCAACCGTTAATTTGCCGTCGCACCAACTACCAAGAAATTACATCAACACATAGACATATTGAGGCAATAATCAATCCAACACATAGACATATTGAATTGAAGAACATATTCATAAACGATAAATAATCAGAATACGTGTTCACGAGTAATTTAAATATGACATTCAACTCTACCTAGCGTTCATCTCATCCCAAACACACGGGGAATTTAGCTACTCATGATAGGGAAAGATACAATGACATAAATAAATAACGAAGATGTAGAATTCATAATACTTCCCTTCGGGCTGATCTTAGGATGATCTCGATGATAATTTTGCGTTCTTCGATCGATTCCGTTGATAAGTCTTCGTTGAATCTCCCTTCTTGCGCCTAGGAATCAAAAGTGTGTTTCTAGGGTTTCTTTTTAGTCCTATTTGCCTCATAGATCTCTTTGATTCGAGATGTATGAGGATCTCCTGTTTGAGGGTAAAATTGGGGCTTTTTATACATGTCACGTCGCGCTTACGGTCTCGGTATGGGCTTCCCATGGTTGTGAGTTCATCAAGATGCATTTTGCCAAAATTTCCACAGCCGTGGTACATACCGCAAGTGGGTGTGGGTCTATTCTGCCTAAATTCCAGTCATTCCCATGGCCGTGGAAATAGCCCATATGGTTGTGGGCACCTTCTGCTCATATTTATGCAATTCCCACGGCTGTGGGTATTGCTCAGGTGGCCGTGGGTTCTTCAACTCGCTTGTTTTCGCTCGGTTTTCGTCCATTTTTGCCTGGTTTGCTCGTAATATCGTCTTATGTACCTTCAAGATAAGAATAAATGTAAATACTACGAATAAATACACAATTTGGCGATGAATTACTCAAATATTACCTAGACTAAGATAAACGTAGGAAAATACGTTTATCACTCATTAAAAACCTTACTGGGAAAACCACAGTGAAGGGAAAAAGAATGCAATGCGTATTTCTCTCCCCTCATGATAACATCATTATAAATCTCGGAGTCTTCGAACTCCAATTGAATATACCAATTTCGTGAAAATAATTGTGGGAAGTGCTTTCGTAAATAACTCTGCAAGATTTTCACTTGATCGCAATTGTTGTATATCAATATCACCATTTTTCTTCAAATCATGGGTGAAGAAAAATTTCGGTGAAATATGCTTTGTTCTATCCCCTTAAATATATTATTCCTTTAATTGAGCAATGCATGCCGCATTATCTTCATATAAGATCGTGAGAAGTAATTTCTCATAAAGCAACTCACTCGTCTGTTGGATATGCTCAATTATCGATCGCAACCAAACACATTCTTGCCTAGCTTCATGAATAGCGGGAATTTTCCCATGGTTAGATGAAGTAGCTGTCAAAGTTTGTTTCACTGACCGCCATGAAATAGCGGTTCCACCATATGTAAATAAATAACCTAATTGCGATCGAGCATTATGTGGGTCAGACAAATAGCCAGCATCTGCATACCCAACTAAATTTGCTTTCGACTCATTAGAATAGACCAATCCATAAGATGTTCCTTTAAGGTATTAAAAAATCCGTTTAACTCTATTCCAGTGTCTACGAGTCGGCGATGAACTATATCTCGCCAATAGATTTACACCGCACGCTATATCAGGTCGTGTATGACTCGTAAGATACATTAGTGCTCCAATAGCACTAAGATATGATACTTAAGGATCAAGTAGTTCTTCATCGTTTCACGTGGTCTGAACGGATCTTTATTCACATCTAAAGATCTAACAATCATTGGAGTATCTAGTGGACGAGATTCCTCCATGTAAAATATTTTAAACACTTTTTTCGTATAAGTCTCTTGATGTATAAATATTCCACTTTTCAAATATTAGATCTGCAGTCCAAGACAAAATTTTGTTTTTAAGAGATTTTTCATTTCAAACTCCATTTTCAAACAATCAACAGCTTTGGTCAACTCTTCAGGAGTTCCAATTATATTGATATCATCAACATATACTACAATATGTTGACTAACTCATTTTTACATCTTTTCAGAAATATGTAGGGACAAGTTTGATCATTCCGATACCCTTCTTTCACTAAAAATTCACTTAGCGATTATAACACATTTGCCCATATTATTTTAATCCACAAAGCGATTTATTCAACTTAACTGAGTACTCGTTTCTGGGCCTTGAATTTTTAGGCAAACTGGATTCCTCGGGAAGCTTCATATATATCAATGTCAAGTGTTCCATATAAATAAGCAGTGATAACATCCATAAGACGCATATCGAGACCTTCTCGTACTGCCAGACTTACTATATAACTAAAATTAGTTGCATCCACCACAGGAGAATACGTCTCCTCATAATCAATATCTGGTCGTTGCGAAAAACCTAGCGCAACAAGCTGTGTTTTGTATCTTACAATTTCGCCGTTTTCATTCCTCTTTCTAATGAAAACCCATTTATATTCAACCGGCTTTACATTTCTAGTATAAGGACTACAAGTCCGAAAACTTTTCGTTTCTCAAGTGATTTCAATTCGGCCTCGATTGCATCTATCCATTTTGGCCAATCATTTCTTTGTCTGCATTCTTGTACAGACTGTTCATGCATGTAGCACTACTATCGTCAACATTGACTTCGTCTCGGTTACATCTAATTCCATTTCATATTCTCATTACTCTCATTCATTTCATGTAGCACTACGTTAAATGAGAATTTATCGTCAACATTGACTTCGTCTCGGTTACATCTAATTCCATTTCGGGCATAGTTTATCGAGATCTCTTCATTATCATTATTTTATGAACGTTCAGGTACCTGAGTTTCATTCTCATTATCTTTTATTCCCATCGACTCTTCTCTAGTCGATAAGTCCTCCGTGGGACCATTCTTATTATTATTTGCTCCTTTTTTTTCGAGGATTTTTATCTTTCGAACCCGAGGGCCTACCACATTTTAGCTGTGGCTTAGGCTCGATACTATGTTCTGCATGAACATCTATTTTTGCAGGAGCATTAACAGCTGGAATATGTGACTTTGTCACTCTTTTAAGGTCAGTAAAACTTTCTGGCAGTTATTAGCTAATTTCTGTAAATGAATTATCTTTTGAACTTCCAGTTCACATTCTTTGGTTCGAGGATCATAATGATTTAGCGAGAATTCATTCCAACTAACATTTCTCTCCAACTGTTTCTTTTCTCCCCCTAATGTCGGAAAATTCAATTCATCAAAATGACAGTCAGAGGTTCCAAATACTTTATTATCGACGGAGATTCATATCCGACGTATTCACAACCTCCTTCGATGTTCCATCTTTGTTCGTTGTGGGGGAGCAACTGAAACATATACTGCACATCCAAAAATTCTTAGATGGGAAATATCTAGTTCATGACCATGAATCATTTGTAATGGGGAGACATCATTATAACTAGTTCGCCTGATGCATATTAATGTTGTTACATGCAATATAGCGTTCCCGGCAAGACAAGGAAAGATTCGACTTCATCAATAATGGACTTGCAATTAATTGCAAGCGCTTTAATCAACGATTCTGCAATACCGTTTTGCGTATGAACATGTGGCACGGGATGCTCAACATCAATTCCGATAGACATACAATAATAATTAAATGCCATGGAAGTAAATTCAGCAGCATTATCAAGGCGTATTTTTTTTATCGAATAATCTGGGAAATGTGTTCTTAATCGGATCAATTGTGCAAGTAATCTCGCAAACGCCATGTTGCGTGTTGATAACAAACATACATCAGACCATCTAGTCGATGCATCAATTAATACCATGAAATACATAAATGGTCTACATGATGGATGTATCGGTCGACAAATATCACCATGTATACGCTCCAAAAATGTTATGGATTCATTCTTTATTTTCGCTGTGATGGCCGAATAATTAACTTCCCTTTAGAGCAAACGACATATGATAGTTCATTACTTAGAAGAATCCGCATGTTCTTCATTAAATGTCCACGTGAATTCTCAATTATTTTACACATCATAATTGCACCGGAATGGCCCAACCGGTCATGCCAAACTTTAAATGTACTGTCATTAGTAAACTTCTGGTTTATGGTAGCATACGATTCAATCGTTCTAAGATATGTGTAATACAATCCAGAATCAAAGGAAGGTAATGTTTCCAGAATTCTTTTATCATTCGAAACCCCCTTTGTAATGTGCAAATATTCAACATCTGCTTTTTCTGCAGTTACAACATGATATCCATTATGTCGAATAGCTTTAAAGCTCAATAATTTCTTTGAGACTTAGGAGAATATAAGGCATTTTCCATTATCGTCTTTGTTCCTCTGGGTAGTAAAATGTTGGCTCTTCCGGAGCCTTCAATTATATTTGTGCTACCCGATATTGTAATAACACATGTTTCTTTCATTTCAAGATGATCGAAATATTTCTTATTTTTCAGAATCGTATGAGTCGGTGCACAGTCTGGAAGACATAATTCTCCATTGCACATGTTCGTTTCCTTCAGATAAATTCTTTTATAAACAAACACATAATAATCATTATTAAAATACACATTAATAACACAAGAAAACATATAACTTAATAAAATACTCCAAACGATACAAAAATAAATCACACAATAGTAAAGCATACAATACACACAATAATAAAGCACACGATATTAATACATAGTAGATGAGTTTTCTTCAGGAAAAACTAGAAATCTGCAGTTTCGAAATATGTACTTTCATCTTTTGTCCCAGAAGCAAAGGTCAATTCACTTTGAACAAAATTCGTTTCAAGTCTCTTTTCTTTGCCCTTATTTTGTTGATATAATTCAACCAAATGTTTGGGTGTACGAAAATTACGTGACCAATGGTCTGAACCACCGCAATGATAGCATTGCTCATCATTGTTCTTTTGTTCAATGTGCCTCTTCTCATCATTATTTTTGTAATTTTTCCTCTTCTGAGGAAAATTCTGATGACCGTCACGATTTTTATGATAACCACCACGGAAATGCTCATAACCACCACCGTAATTTCCTCGACCACGTCCACGGCCTTGACCACGACCTTGACCAGGGCCACGGCTATGACCGCGATATCCATCACGACCACGTCCACGATCATTGCTTCGACTATTATCATTATTACATTTGATTGCATTCGCTTCAGGGATTGAAGTAGAACCAGTCGGTCGGGATTCGTGGTTTTTCATCAACAATTCATTGTTTTGTTCAGCTAACAATAAATAATAGATTAACTCTGAATGCTTTTTAAATCTCATCTCTCTATATTGCCTTTGCAATATCATATTTGATGGATAAAAAGTGTTGAATGTTTTCTCCAGCATACTATCTTCGGTGATTGTTGCTCCACATAATTTCAGTGTGGCAGTCACCTTATTAACAACCGAGTTATATTCAGTTACGAATTTAAAATTCTGTAATCTTAAATGCATCCATTCATACCTTGCTTTTGGGAGGATAACAGTTCTCATGTGATCAAATCGGTCTTTCAGATTTATTCACAATTCAGCGGGATCTTGTTCATTTAAGTATTCATCCCCCATATCCACAAGAATTTGGTGGCGACGAACTATCAAAGCTCTTGCCTTATGTTGAGCGCTTGTGGTTTTTAGAATATCAGTGGTGTCACCTGCATCCGTTGTGGTTTTTGGGTCGGCAATAGTGTCACACAAACCTTTTGTTTTTAGATGAATCTTTGCATCTAGTGCCCAAGATAAATAATTCTTCCATGAGATGTCAAGGGCAACAAACTCGAGGCTTTGCAAATTCGTCATACTATTATAAAATACAAAAGACGTTTTAATACTCAAATCAGAAAGTATAAAACAAATATATGATGTGAATAACATTAATATTTCCAATATAAATATCAATACAAGTTTATATTAAAAAAAAATACTTTAAAGAAAAATTACAATTAATCTTCTTTTGTAAAAATCATTACGAAAAATAAAGTCCACATCGCAATGAGTGCCATTGTAAAACTAATAGTAGTCAAGAGATCAATCATCAGGTAGAGCGACATCTTTCGATCACAAAATATATTTCATAAGAAACATATATTATAACATTTAAAAACTATATATCGTAATTAATCACTCTCATAAAATCTTGGTAAAAACATAATCCACATATCGATAATTATTGTCGTGAGTAGAGTAAGAATCAGGATATCAATCATCGTATATAACAACATCCTTCAAAATATAAACTATATTTCGGTAATCATAATAATGAAAAATATTACAATTAATAATTATATTTTAGAAACAACTGCAAAAATATTATCCACCACCCGATAAACATCATGGTAAATAAAGTAAGAAGCGCATGATTCATCTGTGTATAAAACGACATGATTCTATAATAAGAAAATCATAATCGTCAAAGATGGATAAAATATATGTACTTCTTAATAAAATAAATTTAATTTCTCTCAGTGGTAATAAAATTTGCCCATCTGTATAGTCCAAAATTGATTCAAAATATAGATGATATATACTTGAGATATCAATAAAATAAATAATATTATTTAAATCGCTCTTTTCAAAATCACATCAAAAACAAAATGCCACTAGCCACCACTGGGATTCGAAATCTGGACCGCACATCACATGTAGTGACGATATTCCGCAAAATCGCTCGGGGTATGGCGTTTAGTTGTATATATGTTACATTTATATAATTTTAAATTGTTTGTAACATAAGTGTACGAGTATTATAAATGAACTCACCGTACACAAAATAAAATTATCATACATCGATTATGCTTGTAAAGATCTTGGACGGAGGCTGATTCATGTCGGAGAGTACTCGTGCTGATAACGTATTATGAAACTATTATAACTGGACAAGAATAAACACTGAAATTATAGAGAGAGTCTTATTGATGTTTTCGATATGATTTCAATACAAATACATCAATCTATTTATAGTAGAAAAATTTCTACTCTAACTAAATACATCTTAACTAAAATTTACAATATTTATTAAACCTAATTTTATCAACATTAAAAACATCCAATTTTGAATATTTCATAATACAAAGGCCTTTGTTCTTAACTTAGCAAGCATAAGTTGACCACATCACACATATCTTGTTACATTGCAGGAAGTGAACAATACCAGATAACCAACCTATAAAAAATGTCATGCAAATGCGCTAAATTGCGCTGCTTGACCCTCAGCCAAAAAATAGAATCGAAATAAACAAATTCGATTAAGTATTAAGTTGAAAATATTAATAACGTCGCAAATATTAACTTGGGGCGCTGCTGCTTGGGGCAGATTCTCATGGTGTGGTGCGCAATTTTTCCTAATTCTTTTATTTCGTGAAACTAATAAGAATATTCTTTTTTTTTTTTATCGAAATACTATCTTGAAGGGATCTTATTTGTTTGCAATGATGGGAGAAGAAAACATAGGAGATGAGTCACTCTTGGGCGGGTCCCCATTGAAGGCCCATTTCAGTTCCACCCGACCAGGCTCAGCTGGTGGTCGGTCGTACACAACGTTGTCTCCGGCATCTAATATTCCTCCGAGTAATTTTTAGAGTGAAATATTGAGAAAAATATCTGAATATTCCTTTTTTGCGCATCCTAATCAATCATTGAAAATTAATTATAGGGAAAAAAACGATGCTCCTCGCCTCAAATTACGCGAAAAAGAAAGAGTACATTTAATAAACGAAAGGACAGGGGTAAACCTAATCTGTTTATCTAGTTTGTCCTGAGATTTCTTCACCTGAATTGTATAAGTAAGCTCAGACGCTGCGCTGAATTGTCAAAAAAAAAAATTAATACTTAAAAAACTTGAACGATGAATTAAAATTAATTATATATATAACAGAAATCTTTGGATATATAGATTGTTGCACTGTTGATCGAAATCGTAACGAGGCTACCATTAAAAAACGTGCTCGCTTGCAAATCGTCGAGCAAAACCCTACCTACGGCTTCTCCATCTCAGAGGAGTCTCGGCCCTTCTTCAACGACGCGCTTTCTCTCCTACCTATTAAAAAGTTAATTCTGCAAATATTATCATTAGCTCGTGTTAGTTATCATCTATTATCAGCGCATCAAGTCATAAACATGACAACCTACATACTTTGCTCACCTAATTAAGTCTCCTATGTATTTATTATACCGATCTCTAATCAGTATAAATACAAAAACATCAATCAACAGCTAACCTAATTGCTAAAAGTCTTCAGATGAGAAACTTAATTATTTTCAGGAGCACACGAGGTTGAGGTTGACGTTGAAGTTGACGTTGATGGAAGGGTCACGGGATCGAAATGTAGAGATCCTGAATCTCCTCCTTTTATAAGCCTCTGGTGCAAATTCGTTGGTCAACTCCTATATGGCTTTCGATGCATTTCCCTCCATTTCAAAATGATATGTGCCCGCAAGTAATTTAAGAAGGTTGTTGTACATAAATAAATTGACCACTCCAGATTAAAAATCGACAACGCAAATGTAACAACTTTATTTCAAAAGATTAACAGGCACGGTAATGCTTTAATAACTCTAATCGAGGAGGTTGGCAAAAAGAGTCTATCAAAATTCAACCAAAAAGGTCGACGGAAGATTCGTCCAAAAGGAACCGGAGTACGACTTCGTCTGTAGCAACATTGTTGCATGATAATGCAGAGAAGGATTGCATTGCAACAACTCCAAAATTGTATTCCTTTTTTCTTAACCAACTGCTCATTAAAGTTTCTTTTCCAGTACCATCTAATCCCGGCCAGAGAGAAATAAAACAAAAAAAAATGAAAATCATCAAAAGCAAATTTAAATTAATATGCAGAAAGTGATTAGATTAACTTGACATTTTCTTTGCTCTGTTTTTTCGTTTTCCAGCCACAAATTGTGTTGTATTAAGCTTTGACAACGGAGAGTGGATTCTCAATTCCCTGCGGATCCACCGTAGAAAATGATAGCAGCAGAGAAGACGAAATTTATTTTAATATTTACAATAGACAACTCGTGTTCTCAATTATATAAATATGATACACCTCACGATTAGAAACCCCACCCTCACTTAATAATAGCAAACACTCATATTTATTTATTATATCTTACACCCATCTAGACAAAACACTCAGAACTCTTATATATTATTGTATTCTTTTCTTTGTTGCTTGCTTGAAACACAGTTGCTCACCTCTTAGTATTATAGATGCTTTAAGTCGGTAGAATAATTTTGAGATACTATACCATTTTAAGTCGGTTAGCGTAAGTCCGTGGAACTATAGAGAACTTTGTTATGCAACGTGTCTCCCAAAATTATTATTAAGTCGGTGGTGGAAGCTTCTTCAAATTTGTTCTGTCGTTGATTATTTTTCAATTCTTCCCCTCAACACCAACATCTTCTCGTGTTGTATTTTCTGCTTGAACGATTCCTAGACGCGTCCGGAATTCCTTCAATTTTGTGATGGTGAACCCTTTTGTGAATACGTCGGCTACTTGATCTTCTGTATTGATGTGTTTCAGCTCGATCTCCTCTTTGAGTAACTTTTCGCGTACAAAGTGGTAGTGCAGTTCAATATATTTTTTCCTCGCATCACATCTTGGATTCTCCGCTCTGCGTCTAGCAGATTTATTGTCACAATATAGTTCCACCGCATAGTTAAACAACTGATATCTTTTAATAATTGTATGATCCATGTGCTTTCTTGAGCTGTCATTGTTGCTGCTCGATATTCGGCTTCCGCGGTTGACAGTAATACCGTTGGTTGTCTCTTCTACGCAGGATATTGCGGCTCCTCCGAATTCGAATACATACCCAGTAGTAGATCTTCTTGTATAACGACATCCAACATAGTCTGCATCGCAATAGCCCGTAATCTTGATATCTTTATTCTTTTCATAGAATATGCCATTACTTGTTCTTTTTACGTACCTCAGTGTAAGTCGGGCGAGCTCAAGATGTGGCTTCTTTGGATTCTCCATAAATGGACTAGCTATGTCCACTGCGTATGAGATATCTGGACATGTCAGCGTTAAGTAAATTAGACTTCCGACTAGATGCCTATACATAGTTGCATTCTCTAAGTCCTTGCCATCATCCGCCCATATCTTGGCATTTGCTTCAATTGGGGTTGATATTGGCTTGCAATCAATCATGTCGAATTTTCTTAGTAGATCTTTAGCATATTTTAGCTGGCACAATAGTAATGTGCCGCATGTTTCTCTGAACTCCAAACAGAGAAAATGTTTAAGCTCTCCCAGTTCTTTTATTTAGAATCGCACTGATAAGTTCCTCATGGTTTGCTGAATCTGTTCTTCGTCGTCTCCAGTGATAATGATATCATCTACAATACTAGCACTATTGCTAGTTTTCCGTCTCGTACTTTGATAAAGAGACTTGAGTCTCCTGGTCCCGTTGAATATCCGCATTGAACTAAAAATTCAGCTATTTTACTATACCATGCTCGTGGCGCCTGTTTTAACCCGTATATGGCCTTCTTTAATTTGCACACGTAGTTTGTATTATCTTCAAATCCTATTGGTTGTACCATGTATATCTCTTTATCAAGTCTACATGTAGAAATGAGGTCTTCACGTCCATCTGCCATAACTTCCAGGACCTGCTTGCGGCCAGTGCGATTAGTTACCGGAAAATTATAATTTTCGCTACCGGACTAAATGTTTCATAATAATCTATCACATACTGTTGTGGGAATCCTCGTGCTACTAGTTGAGCCATATCTTTCGATTAGCCCATCATAACGCCTCTTAAATTTGTAAACTTATTTACAAGATATGGGTTAACTCCTTCTGGTTTTGGTACTAAGTCCATGTTTCATATTTCTTTAGGGCCATTACTTTCTCGTTCATTGCTTTTCTCCATTCAATATGTTTTAATGCTTCTTAAAAAATGTCTGGTTCTTTTATACATTCTTCTTCTAAAGCTATATTGGCGTACCTAGGGTTTGGCCTTCTTTGAGGATTCTCGTAGTTATGGTGAACTTGGTGATACTACGTCATGATCTTCTCATGGTGGCTCAGTCACCTCAAGTTGACTTTGCCTCGTGTCCGCCACGGGTTTTGAGGTGTTCTTGGAGACTCTACGTCATCTTCTGGCTCTTGTATTGTTTAATTTTCTTCTGGAAGCTTCACCAACTTTTCGAACTGCTCCTTAGCTTCTTTTGATTCGGGTAGCTCTGATTTCTGTGGTGACCACCAAGAGAATGTTTCATCAAATACTACGTGGCGAGATGTATAACACCTACTGGTAGTTGGATCGCATCATCTCCACCCTTTTCTTTGGCTATCGTACCCACCAAATATACACTTGATTGCATTCCTGTCAAATTTGGTTCGTAAATAACTTATTATGAAAACATAGCAGACGCTTCCGAAAACTCTGAAATGGCCACCGATTAGTTTGATTTTCCACAACTTCTCAAATAGTGATATGAATCCCAGCTTTTCTTGTGGTAGTCTGTTGATCACGTGCGTCGTTGTCTTCATACGTTCAGCTCAAAATCATGGTGGTACATTCTTTGCTTGTATCATGCTTCGACATGTTTCGGCCAAATGTCGATTTTTCCTCTATGTTATGC
Source organism: Linderniella brevidens (assembly GCA_004919715.1). Classification (NCBI taxonomy): domain Eukaryota; kingdom Viridiplantae; phylum Streptophyta; class Magnoliopsida; order Lamiales; family Linderniaceae; genus Linderniella; species Linderniella brevidens. The sequence goes on from SWDC01000153.1 coordinate 16,517,545, forward strand.
CATTCTGCTTAGGAGTGTTTGGACACGTTAGGTGGTGATGTATATTCTTCTTCTTCAAATATTCGGAGAATTCTCTTGAGGTGTATTCTCCTGCATTATCCGCGCGATGACACTGAATTTTATCTCCGAATTCTCTTTCAACACTTTCTTTAAACTCCTGAAATTTTAAAATTACTTCTGATTTTTATTTATGAAGAAACCTCATACATACCTTGAGAAGTCGTCAATAACGTCACCATATAGTGCATCTCGCTGATTGAAGGTTGTTTCACCGGCACGAAACATCAAAGCAAATTGTTTCTAGAGGTTTCTTTGCTTTGTAATTCGGGTCTTTGCATGGCAGTTGATGTACTTTTCTATATTGACAGCCAACACAAACTGTGTCATCCCTTATCTCTAATTGAGGAAGACTTTTTAGCATTGATTTCTTCATCAGTTTAAGCTTGTGATAGCTCACATGTCCTAGCTTTGCGTGCTACAACTCAGCTGTTTTACTCTTTCAACTCTTATCTATGTAAGCAGACTCTGCTGACATTACGTAGATGGACTCGATTTTTCTACCCTCCATGACCGATGTGCCGATATTTTTTAAATTTCGATGCACTGTGACTTTATCGAGGCCAAAGATAACATAATTTCCCGAAGTTGTAAGTTGCGTCATAGATAGAAGGTTTTGCGCATACCTGACATGATAAACGTCGTGTACCTGCACTTGACTATGACTGAATCTTAGGTTGATGACCATTTTGCCAATATGTGCTATTGGCAACCGAGAGTTATCTGCAGTAACCACAATTCGTCCTTCCTTGTACTCAGTTATGTTCCGCACCTTCTTCTTGTCTCCTGTCATATGATTGGAACATCCCAAGTCCACAATCCAATCATTTTCGTAGTTTACTTTTTTTAGGGATGATGACCGACAATGCTAACTCTTCATGTAAGCATAATTGCTCCTCCTTATTTGGACGAGCCTCTTCTAATCTCATTGGGGATATCTCATCGACTATCGTCGTGGATGACTCGACGTCCCGCTCTTATTTGATGCTTCTAGTCTCATGGCTATTGGATATTACTGTATTTCCTTCAACTTTCTTTTTCCTATGCGAGCGTTCTCTGGCATAGTGATTTGGTTTGCCACAAATGTAGCAATGACCTTTTTTATTTCCCTTGGAATCCTCTTGTTTCAGAGCTTAACTCTTCCCTTTTTATAAATTCTTTCTGATATCTTTTATGTTGGTGAAGTCTCCCATTATTTTTATAACTAACTAAAGCTTCATCGTCTTTCCTGAATGAGACCTTCGCCATTTTTCTAGTCAGCGCTTCTTGGTCAGCTAGAATATTTTCAAAATTGACCAAGAAAGGTTGTTCTTTCCAATTTTGTACTGCAACTATAATTCCCCCAAATTCAGGTTTTAAGCCGTGAATGATAATTCTTCTCATTTTAGGTTATGAAACTCTATTAGTTGGGTCCAACTCAGATCACGACAAATGAATCGTACCTTGTTAAATATTCCCGTACCAGCATCTCCCATGTCGGATCTCGTTCTCGAGAAGTTTCAACTTGAACTCATTCTCTTTCGAAAACAATGTTTCTAGGGTGTCTCGTGCCTCTTTTGGAGTGCTTGCATCTCGTATATAGTCCAACAATTCTTTGTCGATTGTCGTCTTGAGTGCGTACAAATCCTTTCATGCCTTGATCTTCTATTTTCGCAAGGCTCGGGCTTCTTGTTGTTGTTTGACTTCATCTCCGCCTACTATCTCCCATATATCTTGTCCTTGAAGATACGACTCTATGAGTTTCTCCATTCCACTTGTCGAGTGTACGTCCCCCATCGTGACATGGATTACTTCCTCATAACCAAACAAGCCTCACGCGCTTCACCATTTTTTATTATGCATGATGCCCCCGAACTCCTTAATATCCCTTTACAGGCGACAATGAATAAACCCACAATATTTCCGCTCGTCGCTCAAACTTCCGAACGTGACTCTGATGTGGTTGTGCAGTGCTTCTGATACCACTTGTAGAAAATGATAGCGGCGGAGAAGACATAATTTATATTAATATTTTACAATAGACAACTCATGCACTCAATTATATAATTATGTTACACCTCACGATTAGAAACCCCACACTCAATAATAGCAAACACCTCACGATTAGAAATCCCACACTCACTTAATAATAGCAAACACTGGGAAAAAACTATTTTTGGTCCACCGATGTTTACCCTATGAACAATTTTGGTCCCGGATATTTCGACTTGCCATATTTAGTTCCCAGTTGTCCAATTTGAACCACTTTTGGTCCATCGGTTTGATTAACTATCAATTTGGACGCCATTTGTCATGAGAATCGCACGTAATATATTATAATTCTCCAAAATATCGTTTATACGTCAAGTCGAAACATCGGGGATAAAAAATGCCCATGGGATAAACATCGGGGATCAAAAGTGATTTTCTCCCGCAAACACTCATATTTTTTATTATATGTTACACCCCTCAAGACAAAACACTCAGAACTCTTTTAAATATTATAGTATTCTTTTCGTTGTTGCTTGCTCGAAACACGATTGTTCACCTCTTGTATTATAGATGCTTTAAAGTCGGTAGAATGCTTTCGAGAGAATACCTCAAATATCCATTGTAAGTCGGCAAGCTTAAGTCGGTGTAGAAAACTTTGTTATGTGGCGTGTCTCCCAAAATTATTGATTAAGTTAGTGATGGAAGCTTCAAATATCTTGTTTTGTCGGTGATGGATTTTCATCCAACCCGATCAAGGCAAGGATCTCCATTTTCATTCTCCGTGGGGTGGGGACTTGGGATATTTTCTCCCATTAGCGGGGATGGGGCTGGGACGGGGATCATACTCCTCGTCCCATTCCCCGTGGGGATCCGAAATATTAAATTATTCAATTGTCGTTATTAATATTATAAACCGTTCTATTTCTCCATTTTTCTTTTTTTAGATTTTTCCAACTTTCTCACGATCGTAAATGTTATACTTATGTTGAATGGGAAATTTTCTCGAAAGAATTTTAGTTTTGTTATCGTTTAACTTATTGTCTCGAAAAAAATAAAAAGATGCATAGGGCGTGGATTTCCCGTGGGGAAAAAAGTCCAACAAGTTCTCACAGAGACGAGGACGGGGAGAATTTTTTTTTCATTTGCTTAGCGGAGACAGGACGGCGATTCTTCGATAAGTGTCAGGACGGAGAGAGGATTAGTCCACCTTCCTCGCACATAATTAAGGACTGCGTTGCCGTTTGACCCTTTCAAGAAGTAGAAGTGAAATAAAAGAACATTGGGTGGCAGTTGGCTAATAATAAAATAAGATAGTAAGATGTAAACAATTAATTATGAAATAAATTGAAATATTAGCAACGCAATGTTATCACATTGCGCCAAGAAACAGTACTGAAATAAATTGTATGATCCTCCCATTGCGCAAAAGATGCATATATTAGACAAGCAAAGGCCCGCTGCGCTGAATAGTAAAAATGCAAAAAAATAAGACTTATGGGAACATAATGATCGAGGAACATCAATAGAATTGCAACTTCTTGATTCTCTGGATCCTTCGAACATCGGTCATAAATCTATTAAATGTTTTTTCCAATGGCTTTGCCTCCCATGCCTCCACCAATTCACCTTCCGGTTGAGTTTTTTTTGCTGTCAAAAGTATATATGTAGCTCATGTAATGATCTGCCTCTCAACAATTGACATCTTCCGCTACCCAAATAAGGAATTCAAAGTGCAATATTAGCTCATGTGGTCTGCTCAATTAGTGACATCAAGTCAACGGATGGTGTAACTCAACGCATGAAGAGCACATACTTTGTTCACCTAATCCTCCTATGTATATTTATTTATATCAATCGCTGCTCATCAATAAACACACACACACACTTATATTGACAACAATCTATCGTGTCAAAGTCTCCAAATTCTTAAACTTAATGGCATGTGCAGAAGCTCTCTAATTCTTAGGAGGATTTATCTAACATCAAAACCGTTAATACTAACTTGGGAGAATGCCGTTTTTTTTATCTCTTTCTGTTTCGAGTGTGTAACTTGAAGTGTATTGGTGTTCCGAGTTTGTAGCTTCGCGTTGTTCTATGTGTTCACCTCGTCGGTATAGTTTTCGATTGTGTAGTTGGACTGTTGATTACCTCCAGACGTTCTCGGGAGGCATGGTCGTTGTATCCATTAAAAAACTAAGTATAGTTGATTGTTTCCTTTAACCGAGACCAATCCCATACTTTTCCTTTCGGGTTTTCCACATTAAAACCGTTCGTGTTATTTTTGTGTCCACAGTTTTATTTGTTGTTTAATCATCGACTGTTAGTTTATTAGCGGATGTTTATATATAAAAGATTATCGTATGTATATATAGTAAAGATGGTACATATTCGTTAGCGTAAATAGGTTACGTTAATTAAGGAGAAGATCACTCCTTTGTATATTATATATATTGGCTTTGTAAATCAATACAATACGACAGATTTTGATTCATTCATTGTCATATTTTAGTTGTGTCGTGGTATCAAAGCCACTCTCTTAATCCATTCTCGTCTGCTCCTTTCTGGTTGATCTCAGATCGCTCTTCCCTTGGCGGACGACTCCAGTTCAAATGCTTCCGTCAAAACAGTCGTTGATTACAGCACGCACAAGTCGTTCAATCCTTACGACGTCACGGCTGTGAATAGCCCTAGTTTGTTGATTTCGCATGTTCAACTCAAAGGTGAGTCCAATTACGATTGGCTCGTAGTGTTACGCGTGCCTTTCGTTCTCGAAAACAATTGGTTTTGTTGATGGTTCCATTGCCCAGCCGTGAGATAACGATGATTTCCTGGCAGATTGGTGGGTTAATCACTCTTTGATCGTGTCTTGGATTATGAATACAATTGAGCCGTCTCTTAGGTCTTCTGTTACTGACATGGATTTATATAATGATTTATGGCGTCACTTGAAGGAACGTTTTTCAGTTGTTAATGGCAGCAAACTCCAACAATTGAAAGGTGCCCTTGCGGAGTGTAAGCAACATAGTCTTTCAATTTCGGCTTACTACTCCAATCTAAACAAAATTTGGGATGAGTTGATGGCTTGTGAGAAAAATCATGTTTGTCGTTGTGGGTTTTGCACGTGTGACCTCCCTCTAGAGTTTGAACAGATTCAAGAAGAAGCAAAAACACATCAATTTTTGCTCGGTTTGGATGCCTCTTTGTATGGCACTGCTTGATCGTCCATTTTGTCGCTTGAACCATTACCGTATATTGATTGTGCCTACGCAAAAATGGTTCAAGGAAAGCGTTTGACTCCAAGATCTTCAAGTCACAGACTCAGCTGCGCATAATTCCGGAATTTCGACGCATTTTGTAGGTCAGCAGTCGGCTGGTCTTCAGTCGGTTCCAACACAGACGCCAAATCTAGTACAATAAGCCTCCGACGGAGCCGATTCTTCCGTCGTTGCAGCGGTCGACGTTCGGGGCACTACAGTAACATCGAATGGGAGGCGTGATCTTGTTTGTACATATTGCCACCGGAATGGCCACGAGGAAAGCAGATGATACTTAAAGATTGGGTTTCCGACTGGTTGGAAGCGGAGCGGAAAATCAGGTGGTCGTGGTTGCGGTTCGCGGTCGCGGCGGTGGTCGGGCCAACAACGTTGGTCCAATAGTTATTTCTGGTTCGGGTGACTCGACTGGTGCTGGCTCGAGTAGTTATGTCCGTGCCAATGCGACCATTGTTGGTGATGGTGACCGGGCCATTACGGGTTTGACTAATGAACAGTGGACCCCCGTCGTCAACCACCTAAATTCCCAAAAAGCCATTTTCAATAAATCATTTTCGGGTAAATTTTTTTCTATTACTTGGATGTTTGATTGTGGAGCTACTCATCATGTGACAGGTTTCCTTGAGTGCTTCGTTGATATTCGGAACATTGAGCCCCGTCCCGTGCAGCTCCCGAACGGCACTCTTACTATGGCTCAAAAGGTCGGAGTCGTGGTTCTTCGTAATCGTGTGACTTTGCATGATGTTCTATATGTGCTCAGCTTAGAGTGCAGCCTCATTTCGTTGTTTCAATTGTTGAACCAACTAAAATGTACTGCAAATTTCACTAATACATTTTGTGTTGTTCAGGACCGCACTTCGGGGGACGGTGATTGGTTCGGGTGAGCAGTGTGGTGGCCTTTATTTCTTTCGAGGGGATGTGTCTGTTACAGCTATCCAGTCCAAGGGTGAGTAGTCTTTTCTTTGTGGCGTCGTCGATTGGGTCATCCATCTTCTTGTGTTTTAGAAAAGTTATCCTGCGTTGATTCCAGTTCTAGCAATTCTTCAAATAAAACATGTGATGTTTGTCTCCGTGCTAAACAGTCTCGTGATAGCTATCCTATTAGTGAATCTAAGGTTGTTGAGCCTTTTCGTTTGATTCATTGTGATGCGTGGGGACCTTATCGTGTTCCTGCGATTTATGGGGCACATTATTTTTTAATCATTGTTGACGATTACTCTCGTGCTGTTTGAGGTTATTTACTGTCTGATAAATCTCAAGTTTCTATCAAACTACGTGATTTCTTTGCCTTTGTTCGTCGTCAGTTTGCTACAATGGTTAAAGTTGTTCGGTGACAATGGCTCCGAATTTATGTCAATTTCTGCTTACTTTCGTGAGCATGATGTCTTGCATGAAACCTCATTTGTCAATACTCCGCAGCAAAATGGGCGTGTTGAGCAAAAGCACCAGCACATTCTCAATGTGGCTCGGGCTTTACGCTTTCAGGCTCATTTGCCGCTGAAGTTTTGGGGTCATTGTGTCTTGATTGTCGTATACCTCATCAATCGTATACCTACCCCAATCCTTCACAACAAAACACGATCGAAATATTATATGGTAAACCAACACCTCTTCATCATCAAAGGGTTTTTGGATGTCTGTGTTATGTGTATAATCCGTCCAGGGGGTGATAAGTTTGCTAGTCGCAGTCGTAAGTGTGTGTTTGTGGGTTACCCACTTGGCCAAAAAGGGTGGAGAGTTTATGATCTTGAGACATGTGATTTTTTGGTTTCGCGAGATGTGGTTTTCGCAGAGTCTGAGTTTCCCTATTCCATATCTTCCTCATCCGAACATACTGTTGGGTCTTCGTATATTCCTGAGTGGTTGCCTCCTACTGAGGATGATGAAGAAGTCACTACTCGGTCTGTTGTCCCTTCTTCACATGTGATTGAGTCCTCACTTTCTCTTTCACCGTCTTCCCCACATGAGACATCCTCTGAACATGTAGAGGAGTCTTCTGTTGTACCTTCTGTGGAACAGTTGGCTCGTGGTCACCGTATTAAATATCCAAACAGTCGTTATCCTGGCTTTGTGACAGAAACTGATAACCCTTCGCCCGCCACCACTGCTCCTCCGGCCGCATCGTCGTCCTCAGGTATGCATTATCCTCTCACTCATTATGTTAATTGTGAAAAATTCTCACCGCCCCATAAGTTGTTTTTAGCAACAAATCTTCTGCCGTCGAACCTCGTTCTTTTGTCGAAGCTGTTCAGAATAGCCGATGGTGAAAAGCATTGCTGCATGAGATTGATGCTTTAGAAAAGAATCGTACGTGGGATGTCTATTCTCTTCCACCGGGCAAGAAGGAAATTGGATGTAAGTGGATTTATAAAATCACGCATCGCTCCAGTGGATCGATTGAGCACTACAAAGCTCGCCTGGTTGTGTTGGGTAACAATCAAGTGGAAGGGATTGACTACAAAGAGACCTTTGCATCTATTGCAAAGCTGGTCACGGTGAGATCGTTTTTTGTTGTTGTTGCTGCTAAGAATTGGGAGCTTCATCAGATGGATGTTCACAATGCTTTCGTGCATGGTGATGTTAATGAGGAAGTTTATATGAAATTTCCTCTTGGTTTTCGGTCTTCTGAGGCAGGACAAGTCTGTCGATTGCGACGATCACTCTATGGCTTGAAACAGACCCCTCGATGTTGGTTTGCTAAGCTCGTCACTGCCTTGAAGCAATATGGGTTTACTCAGTCTTACTCTGATTATTCTCTTTTCACTCGTCACCGCGGTGGAGTGCACCTTAATGTGCTGGTCTATGTTGATGACTTGGTTATATCTAGGAATGATTCCTCAGTTATTTCTCGCTTTAAGGACTATCTGAGTTCCAGTTTTCATATGAAGGATCTTCGCGTCCTGAAGTACTTTCTGGGAATCGAAGTGGCTCGCAACGCCACTGGACTTTTCTTGTGTCAACGCAAGTACGCTTTGGATCTTGTCTCCGAGGTGGGCATGTTAGGCGCTAAGCATGCTGAATCTCCTATTGAGCAGAACCATAGTCTTCCGCTAGCTACTGATCGGCCATTTTCTGATCCAGAGCGCTATCGTCATCTAATTGGTCGATTGATTTATTTGGCTGTGACTCATCCAGATTTGGCTTATAGTGTTCACATGTTAGCCCAGTTTATGCAAAATCCCATGGAGGTTCACTGGGAGGTTGCGCTTCGCATTGTCCGTTATTTGAAGGGTACAGTAGGCCAAGGGAATTTGATGCGAGATGACAGTGATTTGCAGTTGTATATATGATGTGATTCTGACTGGGTTAGTTGTCCCATCACCATACGTTCTCTAACATGATGGTTAGTAAAGTTAGGTACATCTCCGATTCTTCTGTTGAGGCTGAGTATCGCGCAATGACAACTCTCACGTGTGAGTTGAACTGGTTGAAAGGCGTGTTAAAAAGTCTTGGCGTTGATCATTCTCAGCCCATGTGTATTTTCTGTGACAGTCAAGCAGCTCTACACATTGCTGTCAATCCGGTTATCAATGAGCGCACAAAGCATATTGAGATCGATTGTCACTTTGTGCTTGATGCGCTTATCTTTGGTTTGATATCCGCTAGCCATGTTCCTACGCATCAACAGTTGGCCGATATATTCACTAAGGCTCTTGGCAAGCAACAATTTGATTTTCTTCTTGGCAAGCTGGCATTCGGAATCCTCATGCTCCAACTTTAGGGGGGTATTAGCGGATGTTTATATATAGTAAAGATTATTGTATGTATATATAGTAAAGATTCGTACATATCCGTTAGCGTAAATAAGTTGCGTTAATTAAGGAGAAGATTACACCTTTGTATATTATATATATCGGCTTTGTAAATCAATACAATACGACAGATTTTGATTCATTCCTTGTCATATTTTAGTTTTCTCATAGTTCTCGTTATATCCTATCCCAACAATCTCAGCATGATGACTCACAAACGACCTCATGGTTGTCTGAATCAAGTCGCCATGCTTGGCATTTATGCGAACGGCGCCAGAACTCGGAAGTGTGGCTCGCTCGAAGTGTCGCGCGCTTCGAGCTCTCTCTCATGTGTGTGTGAGTGGATTTCTCGTCTAAGGTGGATTGTGGATTCCTCTCAAACCCAGCCTCCTTATATAGGACTTGGGCGAATTTGGGTTGGAAAAAAAGTATCAACAAACTTATTCCAATATCAAATTCGAATAAGCTGCCTAAATTTTTTCCTGTTTGAATTGGCCCCAAATATCTCTCAACCGCCCGAAATCTTCGCACGACCCCGTTAGCCCTCTGACGCATTCCTCGCGAGTGCGCGCGCGCTACTACACAATCCCGCCTTGGCCAATCCACAGCTTGAACTAAACTTTCCCTCTGATGCCGCCGCAAGCCAATGCCGCTGTCGCTACCGTTCGCCGCCGCCCATCGCCGGACCTCTGTTGTGCGCCGCATGCGCCGCCGAGCATCGCCCGTCCCGGTCTGGACACCGCCACCCAGGTCCATCTCGCAAAGTGCCACCCGATGGTTGTCGGGCATGTGGCAGGGCCTCGCGCTTTGCCTCGCCACGCCGCACGCCAAAGTGCCGCACAAGTGTTGCGCAAGCTTGAGGCGGGCCATCGTGTCGCGCGCGCTTCGGCCCGATGTCGCGTGCTGTCGCCAGTGTCACGTGTGCGTGTGCGTGGCATGTCCCGATGGCGTGTGTGCTATCCTGTGCAAGCTGCCTCGATGCTGCACGCGCTCCCTGTGCTGCTTCGTGTCGCCCATGCTACCCGATGTTGCCTAGGCCTCGCGCCCCGTGTGATGATGAATAAGGCCCCATTTCTCCAAGTGTTGAACAGCTCCAACTCGTGCCCCTTGGACTGGATATTATTGTTCGGATCTGCTCGGCAATGAACGAGTCGATGACGCGACGCTCAAGGGTGTGACACTAATAACATCCCCCACAATCATATGTTAGTTACAGTTAATAATTGGTCAAAAAAATCAAAAAATAATTTTATAGTTATTGTATATATAAAAACCACCCACGACGAAGGAATTGTTTCAACTTCTAAATACTATTTCACATTCCCACAAATAAATAAAGTCAGCACAGATCAAAGCCGAATTGCTCTTACCATTTTGGAGTCGAGTTTGAATCTTTACATTTTGCGATGGAGCACAAGTTTTATATTGCAAGGATATTATCGATGCTTTGTGTAATAGTAACAGAGGTTTGCTTTTGCTTCATATCCCGACTCTAATGTGTCGAGTTTTTTTTTCGGGTTGTCTTAAATTTTTTTTTATTCAGTGTTAGCTCTGGCAACGAGTTAATTTAAAGTGTTCTGCATTTGGGTATTTATCGGGTTGTAAAATTTTAATATAAATTTTTTGCATAATTTTTTATATGAAGTCAAAATTGTTTGCATATACTATTATATTTTTGCAGATCATCTTAAGTAAGCTTGCTTCGTGGAATTTTCAGGAAGTCTGACCGTTCACGATGCACCCGAGAACTTAGACGAATAGATTTACTGAAGAAGAAGTAAGGTTTCGTTGCAATCGTTTGCTTTCTTTCCTAAATAGGGTGATATTTGTATCCATACGAGTCGATTAACAACCGACTAAAAAACTATAGGCAAATATTACACTTCAGGTTATGATCTTCCACAGACATGCAAGGTAGCAACTCTTATTTCCGAGATTAAAAATCACAGCATTGTTGTAATAACTATTAACCAACGATGTTGAAAAACGATCTATCAAAATCTAACCGAAAAGGTTGCAAAAGATACTATCAAAATGTAACCAAAAAGGTTGACAAAAGATACTATCAAAATCTAACAAAAAAGGTTGACAAGATTCTGTCAAAATGAATAAGAGACTTCACCCGTAGCAGCACTGCTTCAGGAAAATGCAGAGACGGATTGCGACATAACAAAATCATTGTTTGCATATATTTTTTGCAGAATTCCTATATCATATTAAGTAAGATTGCTTCGTTTTTGGAATTTTCAGGAAATCTTCCGTTCGTGGTGCACCCGAGAACTTAGACGATTAGATTTACATAAGAGTAAGTAAGGTTTTCGTTGCAATCGTTTGCTTTCTTTCCTGAAAAGTGATATTTGTATCCATATGAGTCGACTAACAAGCGACTAAAAACATGATCTTCCAGAGACATGCAAGGTAACAACTCTTATTTCTGAGATTAAAAATCACAGCACTATTGTAATAACTATTAACCAACAATGTTGAAAAAAGATCTATCAAAATCTAACCAAGAAGGTTGCAGAAGATACTATCAAAATGTAACAAAAAAGGTTGACAGAAGATTCTGTCAAAATGAATAAGAATATGACTTCACCAGTAGCAACACTGCTTCAGGAAAATGTTGAGACGGATTGCAACATGTTACCAACTAAAATAAAAATGTGAGGAGCAAGGACGACTTTAGCTCAAGAGTAAAAATGCGATTTGGATCAAGAGTCGTTGAACGCGTTTGTTGCTATCTATATTAGTGATGTCATTTTCATTTTGATATTTAATTTATGTTTTCATCGTGTGAAGAATTGTGGCCGTGCGTCTTCTTCTTCTCTCTCATGATTATAGTAATTTGGTTGAAATCGATTAATCAGAGCTGTTTCTTTCCGTCGAAGCTCTCAATTTCGAATTGATTTCCTTTTCCCAAATTGAGCGTGTATCACAACACAACAAAATCAGATAAATTTGTTCTTAATCAGCGGCTCGTTTTCGTTTTCCTTTCCCAGTAAACACATGGACAGGAAAAAGAAAATGGAGAAAACCATCAAAAAAAGAACTTCACTTAATCTACAGAAGCTTTAAAGCTTCGATTAATCTACAGAAAACGTCAGAAACAAACAGAAATTTGGGAATGGGAAGCGAGTTAAGAAACGCAGCATGATTTTTTTTTTATTATTTTTTATTTTACCAGAAACGATAGCTTAAGAAACACAGCATGATTGTCCGAATCAATTCTTCTTATTGTTTTTGGAGCAAGGAAACTTCGATTACGAGTCCACACACAAGCCATGATTGTCGGAATCAAATAGTTATGCTGGGCATTTCTGCCGTTTACTACGCCCATTTTCATTGTTTTTCCTCGACAAATGCAAAGGCCATGTTTTCGTGGTTTTCATTTTCTAGCATTTATTTGGGTAGAACAAACAGGTGCGAAGAATTGCGCATGTATAACGAAGAATGCGCCGCCTTGTTGGCTATCAGAAATAGAATTGAAATAATTAATGAGAATAGGGTAATTTCCCCTCGTTACCTTTTCAAGTTTCTAAAATTTCTTTCTCATATATCCGTCGAATTATTTCTTCTTAAAAAAGTTTTCAGAAAATAATGCTATCAGCCACGAAGATTATACCAACAAAACACATTTTATACCACAAAATAAGATATAATTTTACCAATAAACACATGTATTATACCAATTGTTCTCACTGTGATACCAAGTCTAGTTTAAGAGTATTATCACAATTATTATCATAATAGGGATATTAATTTTATCATCCGAAGTAATTTTCGGACATTATACCGCGAGGGATGATTATTATACCAACAACACGGTAAATTATACCAACAAGATATTCAAACAATTATACCAATAAACTCGGTATTATACCAACAAACCAATTATTATATTATTATTTTTTCATCCGATTTCGGACTATTATACCAACAAAAGTCGTTATTATAGTAACTATGTCAGATATTGTTCTCGAATTACACTTCATAGCATTGTACCAACAGACCTGTTTATCATACCGGGAAATACTAATCAAATTTATCATTAATATACCAACAAATATTGCAATTATATCAACAGTTTTGCTTATTATACCAACAAATAATGAACGACTGGTTTAGGATTATTATACCAACAAATGACATATTTATACTAATATCAATATTTATCATGCCATTAAGGAATGTACTGTTCGAAATCATATCAAGTTGTTGAGAGAATTATACTCGTTCTTCTGATTTATTACATCAACAAAGAAAGTAATTATACCAATAGAAGCATTTATCATCCAACAAATACTTTTTAAAAAAAACATCTAATATACCAACAAAGTTAAAAATTAAGTGAATTTTTCCTAAGAATCAAACCATTATTTTTATTTATTCTACCAAAAAGTCAATTATAATTTTATAATTCATGATTGTTATACCAATAAGGCATGTTATTATACCAACAGCATTGACTATTATACCAATAGACTGAACAGTTGTTTTATGTTTTCTATGCCAACAAAAGACTCAATTAAACAAATAGAAGTGTTTATCGCACAAATACTTTTTTTTTAAAAAAAGGTTCCGTCTTCTTTTCTCGTCTTCCAATTGAATTGTCTGCTCGAAAATTCATAACATACCAACAAAATTAGAAAGTCTTCTTAGTTCAAAGAATCATACCATTCTTTTTATATATTCTACCAACAAAGTCAATTATAATTTTATAATTCCTGAAAGTTATAACTCCCTATTATTATACCAAAATCATTGACTATTATACCAACAAAGTACGATTTCGCAAACTGACAATTTTATGTATACCAACTTATCGTAATTTAAGCAGAATTTGATATGATTGAATACCAATTCGAAAATATCGTAATTTATTGTTAGGATCCTTTTATTAAAGTTAAAAACGTTATATAAGCATCATCATAATCATATATAAGCATCACATTGCTATAATAGCGTTAAGTTAAAAATGTTGTATAATAATTGGTATACTAGCATAAGCATCATATTAGATACTTAAACAAAAGTTGCAATGACATAATGGTTACGTTATTCTAATTTTTGTAAAATATTGAACACTTACACATAATAAAAGATTGGCTCATAATAAAATATCGTTACATAATATTTGTGTAAGTGTTCAATATTTATGACTATATTTTATTCCAACTCTTAAATGTAAGTATTAATTATGGTGTTTATGTCATTCCAACTATTATCTCATTATGACACTTATGTTATTACAACTGTTATTGTATGTCTAATATGGTGCATATGTCGTTATACAATTATTATTATACAACATTTTTAACTTAAATGTTATTATACCAATATGATGGTTACGTTATTATGTCTACGATGACGCTTATATAATATTTTTAACTTTAATAAAAGGGTTCTAACAATAACTTACGATATTTTCGAGTTGGTATTCAATCGGATCATATTCTTCATTACGATAAGTTGGTATACAAAAAATTGTCAGTTTGCGAAATGATCGTACGTTGTTAGTATAATAGTGGGATAATACTCATTTTGGTCTCCAATATTTGCCTTATAAACCAATTTAGTCCCCGATGTTTCAAATGGACCAAATAGTCCCCCGTGTTTCGAAAATGAACCAATTTGGTCCCAACTTGATAGAAATCGTCAATTTAGACGGAAAATCATTAACTGTGAGATGCGTGACACGAATGTGATGATGCCACATGCGATTTTCTGTTAAAATTGACAGTTTCCGTCAAGTTTGGACCAAATTTGTTCATTTCCGAAACATGGAGGGCTAAATTGGTCCAATTAAACATCGGTGACTAAATTGGTTCATAGGGAAAACATTGGGGCTTGGTTTATTCCGTATAATAGTCAATGTTATTGGTATAATAACAAGTCTTATTGGTATAATAGTAGGGAATTATAACAGTCAGGAATTATAAAATTATAATCGGCTTTGTTGTTAGTATAAATAAAAATAATATTATGATTCTTTGAACAAGTTGACTTAATTTCTAATTTTGTTGGTATATTAGAAATTTTCGAGCTGCGCAATTTTTCGGCTTTGTTGTTAGTATAAATAAAAATAATATTATGATTCTTTGAACAAGTTGACTTAATTTCTAATTTTGTTGGTATATTAGAAATTTTCGAGCTGCGCAATTTTTTTTAAAAGTATTTGTTGGCATGATAATTACTTTTATTGATATAATTAGATCCTTTATTGGTATAAATAAAACTGTTAAGTCTTTGTTGGTATTACAGTCAATGCTGTTGGTATAAAAACAGGTCTTATTGGTATAACAGTTATGAATTATAAAATTATAATTGACTTTGTTTGTAGAATAAATAAAAATAATGGCATGATTCTTTGAACAAGTTGACTTAATTTTTAATTTTTTTGGTATATTAGAAGTTTTTTAAAAAAGTATTTGTTGGTATGATAAATGCTTCTATTGGTGTAATTAGGTTTTTTGTTGGTATAATAAATCAGAAGTACTGGTATAATTCTCTCAACAAATTAGTATAATTTCGAACATTACATTCTCCAATAGTATGATAAATACCGATATTAGTATAAATAGGTCATTTATTGGTATAATATTCGTGTGTGTTAATATGATAAGTACTTTTATTAGTATAATTGGCATAATAATCCTAAACCATTAGTTCAGTATTTATTGGTATAATAACTCAAATTGTTAATCGCAATATTTGTTTTATATTAATTGTTAAATTTGATCAGCATTTCCTGGTATGATAAACAGGTTGTTGGTACAATGCTATGTAGTGTACTTCGAGAATAATATATGACATAGTTAGTATAATATTGGCTTTTGTTGGTATAATAGTAAGAAATCGGATGGAAAAATAATAAAATAATAATTGAGTTTATTCGTATAATAACCGATTTTATTGGTATAATTTTTTGAATATTCCGTTGGTGTAATATACCGTGTTGTTGGTATAATAACCCTCCCTTACAGTATAATGTGCCAAAACCACTTCATTTGATAAAATTATAATATCACCATTTGTTGATATAATAGTGATAATAGTTGGTATAATACTAATAAATTCGATTTGGTAGAAAAGCATGAACAATTGGTATAATACCTGTGTTTACTAGTAGAATTATGCATTTATGTATTGGTGCAATTACATGTTTTGTTGGTATAATATTCACGACTGATGCTATAATAATCTGGAAACTTTTCTAAACCTGGAAGAAAAGTTATTTTCGTTTTTTCATCGCATTGGGATGAACACACAATTTTTCGCAGATCGGTTCCTAACCGAAAGAAATTCTCATATGATATTTAATAGGAAGTTCAAACATAAAAAAAATATTGAAACAGAATTAACCCATAAGAATAAAACTGTAGTAGTAATCGAGTAAGCAAACAAAAGTTGTAGTGCAAATATTAAAGCGAGCGAACTGCTGGTGCCGATTGGCGCAATTTTTCAAATTTATTTATTTGAGTTATTGGGTTGAACAGAGCAGAGAGATGATTGCTTTGTATATATGAAGAGGAAGATAGAGGCAGGAGTTACTACTCTAGCTTGCTTGCGGTCAGCATCCATTGGCCAATATCTCGTTTATATATATAGAGTTTAATGAAACACTTTACAATTCATTTATTGAATTAAGATTGTCCCTATGATCATCTTGCGCAACTTTTCCAATTTGTTAATTGATTGAAACCGAGCTCTTTACATCGTATTCCAGTGCCAAGGCAGGCTGGGAAGCTGAGCAAACAATATATGGAAAATGTATCTATGAGATTGAGCAAATGCCAAGATTCGTCATTTACCTTCCCTTTAGCTCGAGGTATTTAGGTGTATTTTGGTGACTCTTTTAACATGTACCTGTCATAACTAACGCATCATAATCAACCAAAATTATAAGGGAACAAAAATACGCTCAAATTACGCTTCACCATTATCCAAATCATGAATCAAAACCAATTATATACATAACACAAATATAGGGACATATATATCTCTCCTCCACCGCCATTCAGGACGAATCAAGAGATATGCGAGACAGATATCGGGATTGTGTCTTAGTGCTGGTGGCCCTGACGAGTTAAATAATCAACGAGGAACATCAACTGGCAGCAACCCTACTGTACGAGGAGTTAAATTTTGTAAAAAGGTTCAATATCAGCTCGTGATCAAATAGAGCATAATCATACCTACATTTCTCCAAGGAGAAAAGTAATAATAAATAGAGCATAATCATACCTACATTTCTCCAAGGAGAAAAGTAATAATTAGCTGCTCCATATTTTTAGTTACTAAAAGATTTTCCTGATTATTACATTGGATGGAAAGGAACGAGGCTCTTTGACCAAAGACCTTAAGATTGAATTAAGATTGTTCTTGAAAGGGGATCATCTTGCGCAATTTTTTCAATTTGTTAATTGACTGAAACTGAGCTCTTTACATCGCAAGTTCCAGTGCCGTCAGCCTAGGCAGGCTGGGAAGCTGAGCAAACAATATATGGAAAATGTATCTATGAGATTGAGCAAATGCCAAGGTTCGTCATTTACCTTCCCTTTAGCTCGAGGTATTTAGGTGTATTTTGGTGACTCTTTTAACATGTACCTGTCATAACTAGCGCATCATAATCAACCAAAATTATAAGGGAACAAAAATACGCTCAAATTACGCTTCACCATTATCCAAATCATGAATCAAAACCAATTATATACATAACACAAATATAGGGACATATATATCTTTCCTCCACCGCCATTCAGGACGGATCAAGAGATATGCGAGACAGATATCGGGATTGTGTCTTAGTGCTGGTGGCCCTGACGAGTTAAATAATCAACGAGGAACATCAACTGGCAGCAACCCTACTGTACGAGGGGTTAAATTTTGTAAAAAGGTTCAATATCAGCTCGTGATCAAATAGAGCATGAAACCACTTTCCAGCGCAATCATACTTACATTTCTCCAAGAAAAAAAGTTATAATTAACTGTTTCCATATTTGTTAGTTACTAAAAGATTTTCCTAATTATTACATTGGATGGAAAGGAAAGATGCTCTTTGACCAAAGACCATAACAAGAATCTCCTCCCTAATACTTATTCTATCGAAAAGAGATATTTACATTTTTGGTCTATGGGCATCTTTGGTCCTCCATTTTTTCGAGTTACATTTTTAGTCCCCGATGCTGTCAATTTTGGGCGTTTTTTATCCCCCGGTTAATTTGGATGAAAATACGGGCCGGGTCAGCCCGACTTGACGGGTCGGGCCAGATCTCTCCCTTTCTTTGGACCTCAAAATTAGAGGTGGTCCGGCCCGATCCATAAATTCGTGGTGGCCCGGCCCGTATTTCCGTCCAACTTAACAATAAAATTAACCGGGGGACCAAAAACGTCCAAAATCGACAACATTGGGGACAAAAAATGTAACTCGAGAAAATGGGGACCAAAGACGCCCATAGGCTGAACATTGAGGACTAAAAATGTAAAAATCCCTACCGAAAACAACGCCAGAAATAGTCTAGCAAAGTTTAGAGACACAAAACAACTGGACAACGAAGTATCTGCCGGAAAGAAATAAAGGAGAAATATATATAATATATGGATTTGTACGCTAAGCCTACCTGGTAAAAAAAAAGTCTCCAAAACTCTTTGATTAGATGCTGACGTAATGGCCTCTGCAGAAGCTCTCGAAATCTTAGGAGCATCAAATCAGAACCATTCGTTGAGGGGCATTGCATCCTCAGCAGCCATCATCTATTTGTTGCCAAGAAAATCAAGTGATATTGTTAAGTGTATCACTTTAGTCAGTCATCAAAAGAAGAAGAAGACAAAGCTTTTAGACAGACTATTAGGCATTGGATGCACACACGCACATATGTATACAACCTTCTCTGTCAAAGCTCAATAGAGAAGGCACAGAAAGAAATACATAAGTGGATCAGAAATTCAAATAACAACATGAGTTCACATGCAACCAAACAAAAAACTCCCAAGAAACTACCCATAAAAAATAAACTAATGGCTAGCAAGAACCCTGTTGGGTGTCAAACCCAAGTCACACATCGGATAATTAGAAGATCGTGTGAAATTATATGTGGCTGCAAGTAATTTAAGGCTGTTATACACAAATCAATTGACCACTCCACCGTCATCTCTTAACAATCGACCAAAATATTATTGATATGTAACACACCATATTACGATCTTCCACAGACACGCAAAGTAGCAACTTCTATTTCAAAGACTATAACAAGAATCCACACACGCAAGGAACATTGTTTCAGGTAAAGCAGAGAAGGATTGTGGCACATCAAAATCATATTATTTTGTGCTTAATGAGCTGCTAGTTACCATTTACAAGGCAGTAACTTCAAAACTGAGAAACTGCTGAGGCAACTGCATAGTTTTACAGATCCAGTAAAACAAAACACCAGACTTGGGAACCGGAAACAAGTTAAGAAACAAAGATTTACCGTACATGCCCAACATCATACCTCAAAAAATCGGGAGTCTCAAATTTCACACAACTCACAACTGCAATCAACTGAAACAGACACCAAAACATAAACTTAGAACGCATCTAACATCATGAAGTTATAACAAGCATAAAACATTTTTTTCGAAATGTACCTTTGATTGGATTAATAGCTGAACCATTCATAAGCCAATGAAAACAGTCAGACTGAGACCATTCATCCCCCAGTCAAACGGACATATACATGAATGAGATGTAGATCTGAAAAAGTGGTGCAGTGATACGTTGTTAAACAACACACATATCGTTAATTACAAAACTTACCCATTAAAGCTGCCATTGAGCAAAGAAGCCATTCTCATTTTGGAATCGCATGTGAAAACAACTGGATCTGATTTTCATTTAGGTTGAACGATTGTTGGACCAATCCTGCAAGCACCGATTGAGTCGACAAGTGCTCGATTAGTAGAAAGAAAGGAAACAGACTAGACATGATTTCAAATTCTAGGTGATGGGTAAAGCTTTAGAGCAAATAAAAGAAATCATGCGGAGATGATAATTTTGGATCTGAAAAAAAGCTGGTGGCGGCTTAGAAAGTTGGCGTGTTATGAAGAAATTGGTGTCGCTTCTAGGTTTTCTGCGGAATAAATAGGGTGACAAAACACGCCAAAACTATACGACTTTGCGTTGACCATAAAAAAAATTTTCTGCTTGGGGAAAATGGAAAACAGATATAATTACAACTAAAGTCGTCACATTTCCGAGAAAACATTAAAGCTCAACCGGCAGTGTCGTATTTCTCCTTCAATTCAATAGAAACTGTTGGAAAAAGATATGTCTGTGGCGTGGAATCATGTTTGGAGGAATAAACAGAACAAATCAATCGGTCAATATCACACGTCACAAACTTTATTTCTCAACATGAAAATATATGTAACATCAATTAATAACGATGTACAAGCACACGAGGTTGACAAAACAATCAAAGGAGCACTTTGTCTGTTTGTAAAACATGCAGACCATGAAAATGTATAGGAGAAAGATGGTGAAACATCAAAATCTTATGCATTGTGCTTAATCTCTTACTCGATTCCAGTTTCCTTTTTCCTTGGCATAAAAAAATATTGATTGAAAGAATGAAGAAAATCGTTCCTTTCTAACATCAAATGCACCCATTGAAAACTAGTAAAAGACACACCTTACCCATCTTAAAGAAATCAACGCAAGTTGTTCGCAGAAACTGCAAAAGCACAGCATATTTTCTTCAAAGAAAACTAACCTAAGAATACAGCAAAACATCATAGTTCAGACACAAGATTTTCAGCTTTCAGAAAGAAATAAATGAAAACCTATAAACAATCACTCAAACAAGCATCATATCATCCAACTTAAGGCAGAAGCAGAGGGCAAAAAACCACTACAAAACTTTATCCCATTTGATCACAACACAGACTTCACAAGCACAGAACACAATGAAATATACCATGAAAGAAGACCATCAGTGAAGTAAAATATCGTTATTAGAACAAAAAACATCCTTACATTTTAACATCGAAATCACACAGGCGCCACAAACAGATACCTATAACTTATCGATGAATTCTCTAGTATAGCTTATTCGAAAGCTAAGGTAAAGGAATTGTGGGCATCAACGGATGAGGAAACCTCACAGCCGCCATATTTCCAAAGCTTGTCCCTCATAAATGGAAAAAGAACTGAATATGTCATACGATCATGGACATTAATGACAAAGAAATCAATAGTTCTGTAGAGAAGAAATTAAAGAAAATCATCAAAAAAGAACTTAAAATAATCTGCAGAAACTTCAAAACTAAAAAAAATGCCCTAGGCAACTATGAAATATACAAATCCAGTAAAACACCAGGCACAAAAGCAGATTCGGGAATGGGAAATGAGTTACGAAACAAATATCGTTGTCCGTGCTCAACATCATACCTAAAAATTTGACTCATAAATTTCACACAGCTTCCTTGGATAACCAATATATTCAGCAGCATCCTTACAAAGAATACTGTAAACCTAAGCAAAGAGACACCGCAAACACATACCAGTAACTTGTTCGGTGGCTGTTCCTCACCTGCTTCTTCGAAGCAAAGGAAAAGGGAGCTGGGGGGAACAACAGATGGAAACCTCATAAATAGAAAAATAAGACAAAAATTGCATATGTCAATATACGATCATCGACATAAATGACAAAGAAATCAATAGTTCTCAAAGAAGCTGTTGACTCGATAACCATATGGAACAAATAAAGTTTGAAAATTTTACCAGTAATTGAACTGTTT
Organism: Linderniella brevidens; assembly: GCA_004919715.1. Taxonomy (NCBI): domain Eukaryota; kingdom Viridiplantae; phylum Streptophyta; class Magnoliopsida; order Lamiales; family Linderniaceae; genus Linderniella; species Linderniella brevidens. The sequence continues at coordinate 16,539,377 of SWDC01000153.1, forward strand.
AAACTGTGTGCAATGCTTTGTCTCTTCTCGGAGCTCAGAAGATGGAGCATTGAAGATTTCTCGGGTTAACGAGCAGAGCCATGAATTAATGTGTGAATGCCTCGAAACAGTGATATCACTAGTGAAATAGAAAAAGACCATCATATTTCAAGATTTTCGATGAATAACTGGTCTTTCCCAAGGGGTGAAGTTGGACACTGCAAATCATAGAGCTTCAGTTCCGAAACAGAAAAAATTCTCAAATAACAACACCTACCTTGAAAAGCTTCAATGAAAAACTAACGTTTCCATGGGCACACTAGCTTGATGTGATGAAGGGAGTCAACAACATGGCTTTCAATGCATTTTCCCTCCACTTCACATAAATATCTGCTGCAAGTAGTTTAAGTTGTACATAAATAAATTGACCAATCCACTTCACATCTTAATATTCGACCAAACTACATGCAAATGTAACACAGCAGATTATGATCTTCCACAGACACGCAAGGTAGCAACGAGCATACACGGCCAGGAAAAAAAAAACCATTTTTTTGTAGAACATCATCAAAAAAAGAATTCAGATTAATCTGCAGAAACTTTAAACTGAGAAATTCCTTAGGCAATTACAGAACATACATATCAAGAAAAACATCAAGCACAAAACGAGATTTGAAATGGGAAACGAGTTAAGAAACATACATCACCGTACATGCTCAACTGCATACCTAAAAATTGAGACTCATAAAGTTCAAACCACTCGCAACTTCAACAAACTGAATCATACACCAAAATAATAATGAAATCGAAAGTCTCACTATTGTTGGCTCCTAAGGCGTCTCGGCTTTCCTCTTGGATTAATAGTTAAACCATTCATAAGCGAATGAGAACAGACAAACAAAGATCATCAGCCAATCAGATCAAATGAACGGACATATACATTAATTGGAGGTAGATCTGAAAAATGGTGTAAAGGCGTGATGGCGTTAATTAAAAACTACCTATTAAAGCAGCCAAGTTTCGAGCTGAAAACGGCATCACCAACAATACAAAAAACTCATTCCCCTTTTCAATCACATGTGAAAACAATTGGACCTGGCTTTCATTCGGTTGAAGCATCATCTGAACAATCCTTCAAACGGGACTTAATCGACAAGTGCTCACTTAGTGGAAGAATAGGAAACAAACTAGACGTGATTTGAAATTCAAGGTGATGGGTAAAGCTTATATTGATCCGAAAGGAGACACAAGGAGAGAATAATTTAGTAGCTGGAGAAATCCGGTGGCGGCTTAGAAATATTGAAAGCTAAAATTGGTTCTGTTTCTAGGTTTCTTCATAATAATAATGTAACAATTGCGACTTTGCATTTAACATCATTTTTTTTCGCTTGTGCAAAATAGAAAACGAATATATATACTTCAATATGTATGTAGAATAATAAGGTGATGAAACGCCACAAGACTAAAATACGACTTTTCATTTACCATCATTTTCTTTTTCCGTTTGTGGAGGATAGAAAACGCGACAATAACAGTCGTCACATTTGGAGGAAAAAAAAACATTAAACCTTTACCAGCACTACCGAAGTATCATATTTCTACTGTAATTGAAACTATCGGAAATAAATCCTGTTAAGTTGGGTTCCATCCTAAAACCAAATGGTGATAGGAGGGAGGTCTCTTTGATTATATATTGAGACGGACAAATAATCTCAACACGCCCCTCAAGTGTGGCAAGATTCAAAGCCTAACATGTGGACATATCAAATCGAATGACGGTGAATCAAACAAGCTTGATAACACGCAGATCAAACTGACTTTGATACCATGTTAAATTGAGGATTTCGTCCTAAAATCAATTAGTGATAGTAGGAGAGTCCTTTTTTTCATATTGAATCGGGTGAAGTTAGTTTCTCAACGTGTGACAAATTATCTCAATACATCCAACTTCATCGAACAACAACCACTAAATATGAATAAACCACAAAATGCTTAGTGACTAAATCCATAATCTCGACCTGCATTGATTCTACCTCAACATGTATTGTGATTCGATAAATAGGAAAAAGATTTCGCAGGCGGAATCATTTGTAGGGAAGAAATAGAATAAATCAACTGACCAAACTTACACATACATTTGTTTGGTTGGAAAAGAAGAAAAAAACGGTGTAATGTTACCAGACCCGAAACGCAACATATCATCATTGATAAAATAACATTGTTTTCCTTCTTCATTTTCCCCTGCACAAATTCCGCATACCAAACAGAGCCTTACCAAACTTTATGTTTCAACATGAAAATATAAATAACATCTGTGCGTAATTATCTTTCACAAGCAATGAGGTTGAGAAACTTATATCTTTACGGATAACTAGTGCAAAGCATGTAGCCATAACCAAATCAACGAGGTTGACACAACAGCCACTTAAAGGAAATATAATTTGTAATCATATGCAATTACATGTTTTTGTAAAAGCTCAATACCATTTAACTTTTTCATGTGATAAAAAATTCAGGAAAATGTGTAAAAGCTCAAGAACATTTTCCGCGCTGCTTATTCTCTTAGTGATTCTAGTTTTTTTTTTTCTTAGCATAAAAAACATTGACCGAAAGAACGAAGAAACTCCACATAAAAAATGAATTAACGCTCTATATATGGGAACAATTCATCACCACATGAGTTCACATGCAGCTAAACAAAAAAACGCCCAAGAAACTCCTCATAAAAAATGAATTAACGCCTCGCAAGAAAATGCTCAACAACATAATGACAAAGAAATCAATAGTTGTTTGAGAAGCAGTTGATTCAATAACCATGTGAAACAAATAAAGTATGAAAGTTTTACCTGGAATTGCTCTTTTTAAACTGTCTGCAATGTTATGTTCTCGGAGCTCAGAAGATGGACTCACGGAGCACAGAAGATTTTTTTGGTTAATGAGCAGAGCCACGAATTCCTATGTTGATCCATCAAAACTTTAATATGAGCATCTATATTAGCAAAATAAAGATCACCGTACATGCTCAACAGCATACCTAAAATCTGAGTCTCATAAACACACAACTCACAACTGCAACAAGCTGAAACATTCACCAAAATAATAATGCAGTTTATTGGAATGTACCCTTGGAACAAAAGAAGATGCAAACTTCGAGAATCATGAAATAATAACAGCAGCTAACCTACCTGTAAAAGTCTCCAAACTCTTCATGACTTGACGGCCTCTGCAGAAGGTCTTAATGACCACCATCGGAATCACTTTTTAAAGAGGATCAACCGTATAACCATTAACAAAGAATGCTACTTTGGGCAGAAAACACATCAGCAACTATACCAATACGTCATTACCATTTTGAATCACATGTGAAAACAATAAGATCTGATTTTTACTTGGTTGAGCCATTGTTTGAACAAGTCGTCAAACACCGGTTTAACCGATATGTAGCCGATTAGCAGAAGAAGAGGAAACAAACTGGACAAGATTTCAGGTTTTTCGTAAAGAGTAAACCATAGTTATGAGATAGAGGGAGAAAATATTTTTTTAGCTGAAAGAATCTGGTGGCGGCGTAGAAATTTCTAGAGCTAATGAGAATTTGGCATTGCTTCTATAGTAAGGTAACAAACGTGACAAGACTAGAATACGACTTTTCCTTCACCATCATTTTTTTTCCTCTTATGGAAGATGGGAAACGGATATAAATATTTCAACATAAGTCGTCACATTCAGACGAAAGCGTTACACCTTTATAGGTATTACCGAAGTATCTTATTTTTACTGTGATTGAAACTATTGGAAAAACATCCAAGTTCATCGAATGAAAACTACTTCAAATGTATCAAATATGGATAATGGATTGCTTAGCAACTAGATCCACAGTCCCAATCAGCACCACTTTTACCTCAACAACTAACCGTGATGTTCTATAAATGCAAAAGATATCGTGAAGTAACATCAAAATAAAATAAATTGTTTTAGTGGAAAAAAACAAAATAATCAATTGCCAAATCTTACTCTTAACAACTCTTATCTTTCAACATCAGAATATAAGTAACATCTGTGAATAATTATCTTTCGCAAGCTCAGGAGGTTGAGAAACCTATATCTTTATGGACATGAGTACCAGAATTTGGACTAACTGAATCGACGAGAGTCGATTAACGGGAATGTGCATATGTAATCATTTGCTATTACATGTTTTTGTAAAAGCTGAAGAACACTGAACTTTTTCTTGAGGCAACATTTTCAGGAAAATGTATAGGAGAATGATTGTGAAACATCAAAGCATTACGCAATGTACTTCTCTTATTCGACTTTCTCTTTTCTTAGCATAAAAAAACATTGACAGAAAAATGAAGAAAACCATCACTTTTTAACATCAAAACCACACGTGAAACATCAACTCGAGAGATATTCATCTTCAAAGTCCGGAAAATATGCAAGCACACACAAACACACTCATAAAAGTGTCTCCTGAGCTGCACCACTATCAAAGGATCACCATGAATGGATATAAACACTCCCCAACCCAATCAAATCATACAGGAACAAAGTAATCAAGCATAACAACACAAGTCCAATTCAATCTCCACCCCACCCAAAACAAACAACCAAAGAAAAAAGACAATGCAGCAACAGCAACAAGAAAATCAGAACCTCACATCCATATCCGCCTCTACGTCTTATTGTTTTTGGGCAGAGCAAATTGATAAACCCAGAATCCGACATCAGAATCCGACAGCTGTAATCTTAGTCAGTACCACTCACGACACCAACGACCAATTGGTCCCCAAGAGCTCGAGACTGACGAAGAGCATTGGCAATGGCCATAATCATGCATCACCACAAATCCATGTAACGTACACACACCCTCCAAATCGGCCTCTTCTTACTATTACTATAGTTTTTGGAGCAGAGCAAATCGACAAACCCAGAAAGGAAACTCCGATCGCGAGCACATTCACAAGCCATTCAGATAATCGTGTGCTTTGGGATTTTCACCGTCGACCCCCATTTTCGTCTCCTATATCCTTTTTTGTTTTACTTCCCAAGGAAATGCAAATTTCAACAACGCTCACTAATTAATAAATGTCAGCATCGATTGAGTAAAACTCGACATTTTTTCGTGATCGTTCTTCTTGAGTATTCAAGCACTTATTTAGGCAACGAATTGCGCATATGATGAAGGATTGCGTCGCCTGGGCTGGGCGATCAGCCAGAAATAGCAATGAAATAAACAAGAAAACAATTGAGAATTGTGTAATAAATGAGAGCTGCAAATTTAACGCCAAGTTGAGGAATTGCCCAAATTGGTTTGTGCAAGCTACTGCCGTATTCTTGATCGAGCCGTAGCACTGCCTTTCCCCAACATCCCTTGGCTGAGTGGGTCATTAATTTATGAAATTATCGTGAATTTATAATTGTTTTTTTTATAAGATTATGTTTTTTCACCCATTAATGAGTGGAGTTCGCACAAATGTTAGTTGGTAGCTTTATTAGTGTTTAATATCATGCATTGATCGCGCTGAATCAGTAAAAAAAAAAACGATTGAGGAACATCGCATCATTGCAGCATATACGCTAAAAGATAAGTTGTGAAAATTGCGTTATTGGCGTCGCATCATCATCGGAGTTTTAAGGCATCGCTTGAATTTGGTGGTTTGCATTCACATCATCTCCAATTGGACTCCTCTCAGGCTCTGATGGTGGTGGTGGTGGCCCCGACGAGTAAATAACGATCCAGCAGAACAACATCAATGATAAGCAATATTGCTTTAAGAAAAAAGTTAAATGCTGTAAATAGTCACATATTAGCTGATACAAGCGCATCAAGCCATTTTCCAAATACATAATAAATTTCCAACATTTATTTGTTTGGAATCATTGTAATTTTTCCAATTTATTTATTGAACTAAGATATTTGATGGGACCATCTCATTACGTAAATTTTACAATTTATTTTATTGTTTGAAATGTTGGAGAGAGGCAGAAATATTTTCTTTTTAAAATTCTCGACAAACAAAAGAGTTTGTGAAACTGAGTTGGATATAGTGTGTCAAAATGGTCAGCCTAGAAATAGGCACATGGAGAATGTGGCCATGTAAATGAATATTAATAAGGTTCGTTGTTTGACTCCCGTGAACTAAAATTATTTATTTATATATAACAGAAGTGTGGGGTATTGTTGTTGGTAGAGTTGTCAAACGCGCACGCGGCCCGCCCTGCCCCGCCAAATGGGCGGGTTGAGCCTAGAATTTTCAGGCCCGCCAAGGAGTGGCCGCGCTTTGGAGGGGTGGGCCCGCCTCTTGTTTTTTTAAAAAAAACGCATATATATGTTCTTTAATTAGTCGTAATTGCAGTGTAATTCTATATTGATGGTATGGGTTCGACTCTCATGCATGTAATTTTTTTCAATTTCTTTATTTTCATTGATTTTTTTATTTTTATATTTATTTATTACTGGCGAGCCAAGTAATCAAGGCCCGCCAAGTGGCAGGCTTCGGCAGGCTATGGGCCGGGCCGGCCCATCGGCCCATTTTGACAAGTCTAGCTGCTGGTGGCCTTCAATATTATATATAACATCCATCCACCGTCATTTGGGACAAAAACTGAAAGTATTTGAAACTGAGATAGGTAATGATGAGAGTATTTGAAACTGAGCTAGGTAATGATGCTAGGACCTTAAAGACTACATAATCAACGACAAACGTAAACCGGCAACAATCATTTTGTAAGAATAAAGTTAAATTCTGTAAAAAGTCAAATAATAGCTCATATGTGATCAACTAGCACATCAAGCCATTTTCTAAAGCCATCGTATGTTTCTCAACTTCTAAAGTCAATTTCACATGCTCTCTTTATTAGTCATTACTTTAAAAAGGGACAAAAGGGAAAAAAAAGGAAGAAAAACTTCTACATGTCTCCAACATTTTGGAACAATAAATTAAATTGGAAACTTTATGCAATAAAATTATAGTTTCACTAATAATCATTGTTTACTAAAATAAATTTGAAATTTTACAAGTTTTTTTAACAAAAAAAAAGTGGAGAAATGTATGATGACTTTGAAAAATGACTTGACACGCTAGTTGATCACATGAACTAATATTGAACTTTTTATAGAATTGAACTTTATACTTATAGCAAGGATGTTGACAATTGATGTTCCTAGTTGATTATTTACACTTAAGGGCCACCGACTGCAATACTCAACTCATTTTAACGTATTCTCTTGATTCGTCCTAAATGACTCTGGAAAAAAGGTATATCTATCTATATATTTGTGTTCTATATATAAAGAACTTTGATTCATAATTTGGATAATAATGCATTACAATTCGAGCATACTTTTTCTTTTTTGTCCTATAATCCTAGTCGATTAGAATGTTCTAATGAGCATATGATCAATGCAAAGTGAGCCAAGAACCCCGGGCTAAGGAGAAGGAAACAACAAACACCGGTAACATTCATTTCCAGGGCCACGCTTTCCATATTCCTATTCCTACGCTGAAAGCACATATATGCTAATGCACAACTTAGTTTCACAAGCTCTCTGGATTCGTCCTTAATTCTCGTAGTCGATTCTACTGTATCTTTTGTTAGCTTAAGAAAACGTTGACGGAAAAACGAAGAAAATCATCAGTTTTGAACGTTTACACGGTGAAAACTAGTCAAAGAGAAAGTCTCATACCTTTTAATCAGCCCCAATTGTTCAGCAGAAACCGTAAAAAGTAAGCATATTTTTGTAAAAAAAAAACAAACAAGAAGGCAGCAAAATATCTAAGTTCAGACACATGATCTCAGATATGGAATCAAAGGACGTTAGGAAACAAATATAATCAAGGGTAAATTTCCTTTCTGTACCCTTTGAAGTTTCAACTTCCTGATCAATACCCCTTCAAGTATTTCTTCATGTTCAGTACCCATTTGCGAAAAATTATGTGTTTAATACCACCAAACATTGAAAAGATGAAAATAACCATACTTTACAGATTCAGTTATATCAACTGGTCTATGTATTATACCAATATATTCAATTATTATACCAACTGTTATCACTGCTATACCAAGTCAAAATTAAGAGTATTATATCACTATTATACTAAGTGTTCCCATTATTATATCAACTGTTATCAATGCTATATTAAGTCAAATTTAAGAGTATTATATCATTATTATACCAATTGTTCTCATTATTATACCGATATATTCAATTATTATACAAATGTTAGCACTGCTATACCCAGTCAAATTTAAGAGTATTATATCACTATTATACCAAGTGTTCCCATTATTATACCAATGTATTCAATTATTATACCAACTGTTATCACTGCTATATCAAGTCAAATTTAAGAGTATTATATCACTATTATACCAAGTGTTCCCATTATAATACCAATATATATTCAATTATTATACACAATGTTATCACTGCAACACCAAAAGTAATGTTATTATGATATCCGAATTGTTTGGTATACATTCGAATTTATTAGTATAATAAGCGGTTTTGTGGTATAATAATCGTGTTTTGTGGTATAATACGCAAAAATAACTTTCATATAATACGCAAAAAACATTTTATTTTGTTTAACAGTGATAACGGTTAGTATAATAATTGAATATATTGGTATAATAATAAGAACAATTGGTATAATAGTGATAACAATTGGTATAAAAGTGGTAATAGTTGGTATAATATTCTTAAATTTGACTTGATATAAAAATGGAGAGAATTGAAATAATATTTATGTATGAAGAAAGATTATTTTTGTCTTTTTAACGCTTTTTAGGTACCTATCACACAATTTTTTTTTTTCAAATGGGTACCTAACAAGAAGAAATAATTCGAGGGATATTTTAGAGGAAGATGAAACTTCAAAGGGTATTGAAATGAAATTTACCCTATAATCAAACCCTGCTATATTTTATATAATTTACAGCTCAAGCAAACGTTAACAATCACAGCAAAACATCTCCTAAAATAATCACAACGCACGTCACTCAGTGAACTTCCAGTGAAAAGAAGACAGTCAGTGAAGTAATTACCACGATTGCAGCAAAAAAGTAGCAGCTACCAAGAACGGATATTACGCTGTGTACGTCCAAGGATTTCTCTAACTGTGCTCGCAATTATTCTTTTTCTTTTATTGTTAAATTTTTCGTTTCAAAACTTGTCTGCTTTAAATTTAAATAGTTTGAATGCAATTATTCTTTTTTCCTTTATTGTTAAACTTTTCTTTTCAAAACGCGTCTGCTTTAAATAGTAATCATTATTTTAAATAAATAACCTCTAACTCTTGATACGTTCACCAATTGATTGAAAGAAACTTAATAGATTGTTCGTTCATCCTGCAAGTCACAAGTTAAAAACATAGCAAACTTGGTAACATATTGGATTATTCTCTTAAGTAAAATCCCAACAAATATCTTGATTTATATCACATAATATTATGTGTCGTGCTTCTCTTATCCTTAATGATATTCTTTAATTATTTTGTCTTGCAACCACCTCAATCCTCATATTTATTGCGCTGGGAAGATCAGTGGAATATAAAAATATCGATCAAGCTTATAAATGTGCTTCAGTTACAAATATTATTATTAGCGCATTAACTACATGAATATGTACAACCATTGCGTTCAAAAACAGTTAAAAATAAAAATAAAACTACAACGACATGAATGCGCTTATTTTCCTATTTAATTTGCGAATCAAACATGAATGCGCTTCTTCATGAAACATTCTAATAGAGGAACTCAAATCATAATCGTGAAATTAAAACCCAACAGTTTTGATAAGAAAAAAAAAATCTTTTTTTGTAACTTTCATCCTAAAAAGAACAAAAAATAAATCCAAGAAAAGAACCTTCAAATAGAAAGCGAGCACAAACACGAAGAATAGTTAGTTACCAAGCCTGATTTCTGACCTGGTCTTGAACTCTCTCCTTAGGCTCGAGCTTCTTGTTCTTGATCTCTTGTTCCTTAGCTTTGAAATCAGAGAGAGCAACAAACTTGCAGATCTCTTTCTTGTTTTTCGACCCGTTGAAGCTCAAAGAACCCCCGAGATTTGTCCTCTCTGAGTCAGAAGATACATTTGCCTATCTACCATTCTCCCCACCTATTACTTTTTAGTAGACAACATCAAGAAAAGCCGTCAATTTTCCCTTCATTTGTATTTTCGACAGTAAGTTGTCATGTCTTCGTTGAATGCCACCTATACAAACCTCACAAATAATTAATGAAAAACTATTTATTATACATCAACCATTTTTCAAAAGCTGAGCTTTAGTAGCTGCCCGAATCCAAATCGATATATATATATATATATTATATATATTATGATGGAAAACATGTATAGAACATTTAAACAAACTCTAAAAAATCTCTAGTATCCACTTCGAGATTTCCTCACCGTCAAAGAATGTCTCAGCTTTACCATTTTTTTCGAAAATACATAAATGTAATAAGATATCAAATTGATAAATATTGACAGATAACAAATAAGCATGTATGTGCTGCTTCATCAATTCTTTAGCTGTATTTTTTTTATATATATTCTTCCTTCTCGGTCGAATATCACAAATGTTGCAGTCTCAATTCTATTGTCAACAAAGCTCTCAATTCGATATATACGAAGGAAAACAAAAACATACCATGACTTAGGACTCTTTATTAAACATCAACTGTGGAGCACTCATGCATTGTCGTAAATGATATAATTCCCTCCATATCGTGGCACAGTGTCTATTATCTTACCAACACAAACGAATTCCTTTTTCAGCAAAATTATAAAGATTGTGTTCAACTTACTATTTTACATGGCATCTCACCCCTCATTTCTTCTTAAGGGGCTTATTGATTTGATTGCTAAAGAACCATTCTAGGAATGACACTGATCCCACAAATGAAAGAAGACATTTAAGATTATCAGTTTATTACAAAAAAAGTAAAAGCAATAAGGACACAAAAAATGAAAATATGCAGCTGTGCTCAAGAAATTCAATAACAAATTCATATAAAAACTTCATCATCGTTGGATTCTTTACATCGAAAGGCAAGCAATACCTTCTGTCTGTTGTAATTCTTGACTATATTATCATGCTCTAATTGACCCAGCAAAGCAATTTTATGAACATACAAGGGAATACACAGTGGCAAAACATATAACAATTTGGTAAAAGAGAATTCAAATACTTATAATTTAGTTACTAAAAGCGTCTGAAAATCGGGAAGCATAAGTAAAAATCTGCTATTAAACTGTTCAAGTTGAATAATTGATTGATTTACCTTATCCCATTGGTCGAGCAACGACACTACTCTACAACAAAAAGAACCCGACCATTCCCGAAAAGGAGCCTGAATCTGAGTATTCCCTCTTGAATCGTCCAATCGTGCACAACGAATATTACTAACAGTTATTACCATCCAGTCGTACAAAATTGATTTAGAAACTTACTCAACATAATTAGTCGTGCATCGACTCAATCTTAACAAAAAATAATATTATTAATAATCCTACCATAATATAATATAACATTCGATCGCTTTTGCAGTCGTATAAATTTGAGGTTGAAAAATTATCATATCAATCGTGCATTGCAGCCGTACATCACACATATTACTAACAGACTTACCATCGGGCATGCAAAATTTTAGTGATGGCCATGCACCTGCCAACCTGATAGGATCGGACGGCACAACAGAAAATTAAACAGCAATAATGCAGCCCAAATGCGGATCAAACGTAGAAATGCAACGGGAACAAAAAACACGGCGATATAACGTGGAAAACCCCCTTCAAATCGAAGAGGTAAAAACCACGGGACCAAACGATCCAAAATCCACTAATCACCAAATTGAGTACAGCAAATTACACCCAGCACAACCACAACGAGCTATGGCACCAAATCGAAGCTCCAAAAGCACCACAACTCAAATACAAGTTCAAATGATCAAATTCGTCACAGAAAACAGCAGTGACTTAAAAAATTCGTAACTCACAGCTCAGACCTCGAAACGAAAATCCCTTCGGACAGAATGAAGATCGGTGAGTCTGCTATCTCCAGATAAAATTTCAGGTCAATCGGACAATGTTTGCCCCTACAACTGCGAAAATCCCGAATCTGCTGCTGTAGAAAATGTTGATGAAGAAAAGAATTTTTTTTTTGTCTTGTGCTGTGTAGAAGAACGCTGCTCCCAATAATAATATATCTGATGAAATATATATTTTTTTATTTGGGCTGAGAATAGATTTTATCCCACATAGTTGGGAGCCCAAACCCAACAAATCTCCCCCCTCACGACTATGTGGAGGAAATTGCCAAACCGACAATCGTACAACAAGCTTCAAACTTCGATCTCACCAATGACTTCGTCATCATATCTGCGCCGTTATCATCGGTGTGAATCTTCTCAACTTCAAGCTGCTTGGTATCCAAAATCTCACGAATCCAATGATATCGCATATCAATATGCTTCGACTTACCATGAAACGTTGGATTCTTGCTGAGATGAATCGCACTCTGGCTGTCACAGAATAAGACATACCTTTGTTGATTAAAACCAAGCTCACTTACAAAGTTTTTCATCCACAGAAGCTCTTTGCAAGTTTCCGTAATGGCAATAAATTCAGCCTCTGTCGTAGACAAAGCAATGCACTTCTGAAGTCTCGACTGCCAAGAAACAGCTCCCTCTGCAAAAGTAATCAAATAACCCGAAGTAGATTTCCTCGTGTCAACATCTCCGGCCAAATCTGAATATGTATAACCAACAAGAACGGGCTCGTTAGAACCAAAACATAATCTCATGTTGGATGTACCTCGGAGATATCTCAAAATCCATTTCACAGCATTCCAATGCTCTTTTCCTGGATTAGACATAAATCTACTAACAACTCCAACTGCATGAGCTATATCGGGTCGAGTACATACCATAGCGTACATAAGACTACCCACGGCAGATGAATAGGGAACTCGGTCCATACATTCTTTCTCTTTCTCGTCTGTAGGGCACTGTGTCATGCTCAATCGAATAAAAGTACCAAGAGGAGTACTAACCGATTTCGAGCTCTCCATGTTAAACCGCTGCAATACCTTTTCAATGTACCTTTCTTGAGATAACCACAACTTCTTTTCCTTTCGGTCACGTGTGATCCTCATCCCAAGAATACATTGTGCCGGCCCCAAATCCTTCATCGAGAAATACTTGCTCAAGTCCTTTTTCAACATGTAGATTCGAGCTGACGATGAACCTACAATAAGCATATCATCAACATAAAGTAATAAAATGATGATATGATCATCCGAGAATCTCTGCATAAAAACACAATGGTCAGTATCATTCTTCTATACCCTTCTTGAACCATTACCGATTCAAACTTTTTATACCATTGTCTCGGAGCTTGTTTCAGACCGTACAAGCTCTTCTTCAATCTGCAGACGTAATCTTCCTTTCCTTTCTGAACAAAACCGTCAGGCTGCTCCATATAAATTTCTTCATCAAGATCACCATGAAGAAAAGCAGTTTTAACATCCATCTGTTCAATCTCAAAATCAAGACTCGCAGCCAATCCCAAAACAACACGGATAGAAGTCATCTTCACAACTGGCGAAAAAATTTCACTAAAATCAATCCCATGCTTATGGCTGAAACCTTTAACAACCAACCTGGATTTATATCTGGGAGAAAGTGAGTGTTCTTCATGCTTCACCTTGTAAATCCACCTGTTCTTCAAGGCCCTTTTACCTTTAGGAAGCTCCACCAGTACATATGTGTCGTTCACGCGTAAAGAATGCAGCTCGTCTTTCATAGAAGCAATCCATTTATCTTTATCTGGACTATGGATGGCTTCTTCGTAAGTCTCCGGCTCTCCTTCACTAGTGAGAAGCACAAACTCATCGGATGAATAGCGTGCAGAAGGTCGCCTATCTCTCGTAGATCTTCTAACTGAAGGTTCTGGCAAGTCAACATGTGTCTCCTCCTGCTGATCAACATCATCGGCAACATGATCATCAACTTGAGTCTCAGCTTCACTTGGATTTGGTGTAAGTAGACGATCCAAATCAATTAAGCGATCATTCTTGATAATTGGCTTCTCAGATTTATCGATATCTTCAATCGTCTGATCCTCCATAAAAATAACATCACGACTTCTGATAAGCTTCTTATCAGCGGGATCATAACATCTGTAACCAAATTCGTCATCACCATAGCCAAGAAAAATGCATTGTCTTGTTTTGGCATCCAGCTTCGATCTTTCATCTCTCGGGACATGCACAAAACATTTGCATCCGAAAACTCTCAAGTGGTCATACGAGACATTTTTACCATACCAGACCCTGTCAGGAACATCACCCTGCAAAGCAACTGAAGGAGTCAAATTAATAATACGAGTAACCGTATATAAAGCCTCACCCCAAAAATGCTGAGCAACTTTGCTTCTGACAGCAAACATCTGACTCTCTCCATTAATGTTCTGTTCATCCGTTCAGCCAAGCCATTCAACTGAGGAGTTTTAGGAGGTGTTTTCTGGTGTCGGATTCCATGTCGTCGACAATAAGCATCAAATGGTCCGCGATATTCACCTCCGTTATCCGTTCTGATGCACTTCAATTTCTTCCCTGTCTCCCTCTCAACGGAAACATGAAACTCAATAAAAGCATCAAATACTTGATCCTTCGACTTCAAAGCCCGGACCCATAATTTCCGCGAATGATCATCAATAAATGTGACGAAGTAAGAAGCACCTCCAAACGACTTCACCTTCAAAGGACCACACACATCTGAGTGAACTAACTCGAGCAAAGTGTCCCTCCTGTGAGGTGGATGATGATGAAAAGAAACCCGTTTCTGCTTTCCGGCTAAGCAATGCGCACATCTGTCTAGCTTAGCACCTTTCAAGCCGGGGATTAAATTCTTCTTGGCTAAACAATCGAGCCCTTTCTCACTGATGTGACTCAATCTCCGATGCCAAAGACTAGAAGAATTCCCGCTATCAACTGCATTCACAACACTAGCAGAAACGTTAGTATTAAGCCAATATAAATTCGAAAATTTCTTACCACGGGCCACAACCAAAGAGCCTCTAGTGATCTTCCAAAGTCCATCACCAAAGTGGCAAGAATAACCCTCATCATCAAGCCTTCCAGTAGAAATGAGATGCAATCGAACATCCGGAGCATGTCTGACCTCCTTCAATACCAGTTTCGAACCCAATCCTGTGTCCAAGCAAATAGTGCCAATGCCTACCACTTTTGCTAAACCGTCGTTGCCCATCTTCAAGACTCCAAAATCACCCGGAGTATATGATGCAAAGAATTCCCGATTAGCCGTAACATGGTAAGCCGCACCGCTATCCAAGACCCAACTAGTCTCGCCTTTCACAAGATTGATCCCCTCGTCGTCATAAACAATGACAAGATTATCAGGAGTAGTGGTGGTATTAACACGATCATCGTCACCATCAATATTCTTCTTTGACTGCTCCTTCTTCAACTTAAAACAGTATCTCTTGATATGCCCTTTCTTTCCGCAATAGTCACATTCAAATTCCTTGAATTTCGATCTTGACTTGCTTCCTTTGCTCTTACCTCGGCTGTTGTAACTCTGGCCCACATGTCTGCTTCTCCCCCTATTTTCAGTAACCAACACCTCGGAATGTGACGAAGTACCTTGCGTTTTCCTTCTCACCTCCTCATTCAAGACACCGCTCTTGACATACTCTAAGGTTACCAAACCACCGGGAGCCGAATTGGTCAATGAAACTCTGAAACTTTCCCATGAATCAGGAAGAGTATTTAAAAGCCATAAACCAAGAACCTCCGCTTCAAACTTAATGCCCATGCCGAACAACTGATCAAAGCACCCCTGAAACTCGTTAATGTGGTCAGAAATGGACGTGTTTTCTTGATACCGCAAATGCATCGCTTGCTTCAAAAGAAACAGTTTATTGTTACCTGTTTTGGAAGCATATAACGTCTCAAGCTTTTCCCACAACGTTTTAGCATGTGTCTCATTCACAATATGGTTCAATACATTGTCTTCAACCCATTGCCGAATAAAACCACATACTTGAAGATGCTCGAATTCCCATTGTTCATCAGTTTTTGAATCGGGCTTTGATAAAGCGAACACCGGAAGATGCAAATTCTTCACAAATAAGAGATCCTTCATCTTGCCCTTCCACTTGTGATAATTCGTGCCGTTCAAACAAACCATTATGTTCAAGTTCGCCTCCATTATTCACCGATCAAAGAATACCGAGAAAACCAACCAAAGCTCTGATACCACTCTGATAGGATCGGACGGCACCAACAGAAAATTAAACAGCAATAATGCAGCCCAAATGCGGATCAAACGTAGAAATGCAACGGAAACAAAAAACACGGCGATATAACGTGGAAAACCCCCTTCAAATCGAAGAGGTAAAAACCACGGGACCAAACGATCCAAAATCCACTAATCACCAAATTGAGTACAGCAAATTACACCCAGCACAATCACAACGAGCTATGGCACCAAATCGAAGCTCCAAAAGCACCACAACTCAAATACAAGTTCAAATGATCAAATTCGTCACAGAAAAACAGCAGTGACTTAAAAAATTCGTAACTCACAGCTCAGACCTCGAAACAAAAATCCCTTTGGACAGAATGATGATCGGTGAGTCTGCTATCTCCAGATAAAATTTCAGGTCAATCGGACAATGTTTGCCCCTGCAACTGCGAAAATCCCGAATCTGCTGCTGTAGAAAATGTTGATGAAGAAAAGAACTTTTTTTTGTCTTGTGCTATGTAGAAGAACGCTGCTCCCAATAATAATATATCTGATGAAATATATATATTTTTTTTATTTGGGCTGAGAATAGATTTTATCCCACATAGTTGGGAGCCCAAACCCAACACAACCACATCACCAGCTTGCCTTATATGCTTCTCCATGTTGAGCAAAGACTCAATCTTGGCCTCCAAACTGGCTCATCCATGAAAATCAAAGCTTCGTGAGTTATATCTGAATTAGCAAAGTAGCACAACTCTAATATTAATGGACGATAAAATGAAATTTGAAGAATGAAACTGTAGTGGAATTAATGATAAGCTTTTGGCTCATATGGTATATGGAAGGTGAACCTGGAAGAGCTTATTCAATCGATGGATATGAAGAGCCGATATTATTAATAACATAACAACATATGTTGTAAAGGGAATATCAATAGTCCATCATTAAATAACAATTAAGGGTGACTGTCCACGTTATTCATGCAGATCATCCCAAAAGCCTTGGAAACCAAAGGTCAAGAATCTAATTTAAACAAACAACTAAATATGAGAAATTTTCCATTTTTGTTGACGTGTCGCATTTTAAGTTGCGACGGTCGTCACAGGAGAGTACCTATCGAACTTTTATATATTAAAGATTAAGAGTTTAGGGTTTAGGGCTCTAGTGGCATGGGGGTAGCATACCAACTCTTAGGTCATAGGGTCGAATCTCACCTAGATGGAATTCACCACGACTATCATTGTCAGGTGAATTTGGACATATTCATTTGGCATCGGGGATTAGTTCCACCACTGGAGTGTGTGGCGCAATTAAAGCCTCCGTCAGGTCTTTGTGGTGCAAGCTCACGCCGTTGTTTAGGGGCTAGCTCATAGCTAGGTCGGATAAGGATACATCGGGATATGAAAAAAAAAAGTTGAAGCTTGCCAACGAGGCCTTCGCCTATCAATCATGGTGGAGACCTTAAGGACTTGTGGGTTAGGCCGTGGGTTAGGTCGTGGGATCGATTTCTCTCTCACAACTTCCTTGATTTGTCCCCATGGGTTAGGTGGATTTGATACGTGCTCAATTAGGCCCGATAGATCTAGTTTTATCCCAAAAATATGCGGTGAAAGTACATTGTTTGTTGAGTAGGGATACCATCGGTCGCAAAAAAAAAAGAAAGAAATTTTGAAGCTCAATATCAGTCATTTGTCAAGGAAATAATACAGCATAAAGAGTTGTGTTTCAAACGCTTTCACCTCCGGTGGATCTAGTTTTATTCCAGGAATTTGCGGCGAAAGCTCATAACTTGTTGAGTGGGGATACCACAGGGTTTGCAAAAAAAAAAAAAAGAAAAGTTGAAGCTCAATGTCAGTCAGTTGTCAAAGAAACAATAAAGCATAAAGAGTTTGTTTCAAGCCTTTCACCAAATCTTCAAGGACGACAAATGGTAGGCTTGTCAATAGAGTGTGGAGTCCCCGATTTGTTATCCCCACGGAGATCCCTGCCCCATTCCTCGATTTATAACCCAATTTATATTATTATAATACTTTTTATGCCCAATTTAATTATACATCAATAATATTTACATATAGTTTAATATATCCAATTTATACATTAATAATATTTAAAATATAATTTAAATACCATGTTTATATCCAAGTAGGAACTAGAGGTGGCTATATGGGCCACAGGTCGATTTAGATGGGTCGCGGTTCTGGCTGTTTCGGTTCCCGTTCCCCGGCCATTTTTGTGGAACCGACACACGAACCATTGGTTCTGGGCGGTTCCGGGCCGGTTCCGCCCAGTTATTTTTTTTAAATCCGAGTATAAAAGACGAATTTTTTTATTTACACCAAAAAAATACATAAAAATAAAAAAAAAAGTTACACAAAAGAAAAATTAAAATAAAAATTACCTCAAAATTAGAAAAAAATCCATACAAAACCTATTTTTGATCCCTATTAATTAATATTATCCTACTCGCCTCTTCATCGGAGTCAGAGCTCGAAGATTGGAACTCGTCGATTGCATTCTCGGCACGATTCTTCGATTTTGCCGAATACTAATCCTTCAATAAGGTTTGCATCGCAAGCGAAGTCGCGCTAAGGCTCGCTCGTCGATCTCCAATAATTCGACACGAGGTGGGGAATGCTGACTCCAAAGCGACACTTGAAGTTTGCACGGTTAGAAGATCTCGTGTCATGGTCGCTAGCATTGGGTAAATCCTAGTGTTCGTCTTCCACCACTCCAGAACATCAAAGTCGTCGGGCGCTTCTGGCTAAAATATAGCGGACTCTCATTTGTGTTAGCCGTAGACGCAGAGGGTGTTTTTTCCTTTCTTCTGTCTAAGCAATTGCCATAAGATCCCCCTCGTACCGCGTGCGTTGCCGCTACTACTATCTTATCGAAACTTCGGTCACATTAGTTGTCGCTTCAACACCTGCTCCTTGGGACTAAGATGCATAAAAAGAAAAAAGATCTTGGAGAGAATGCTTAATTGACTCCTTCTGGTTGTTAACATTCTTTCTGAAAAAGGTATGATAATGCTCGAAAAAAATGTCAAAAGTGTCATAACAACAACTCGGGTCGAGCAAAGTCGTCAAGCCGTGGACAGTTGGGATAGTTTTTCAATATTTCTTGAATTTTTTTTCCATACTTTCGACGAAAGTACTCAAGTATGGTTTGTTCGAAATTCAAGAAACTGATATCACATCCCAAAAGGCCACAGAATAAATCTCGGCGATGTGGAATAATGAACACTGGAAAACTGTATTGTTGCGTCCTTGAGCTCTTCGAGTAATGAGACCAACAATTATGCGACATCTCAATCAATGTCTTCTAAAAGAAGAGTTCCTTCGGGATCGGTGGCGGCAAAGCCGACCCCGTTGTTGTTCTAAAACGCCGTCAGCAAATCCTTATAGCGCATAAAAATGCTAAGGAGGTCATACAAGGTTTTCCACCTAATCAGAATCGATACGAGAAACTTCTTAACTTAAGACCATTCGTTTGAACGGATTGCCTCCATGATATTCCAAGACGACGTTCTCGTAATTGTTTCCCTATCATCTTGAACTCTTTGAACACCCGGAAATATCCATTCTACGTCGTCGAAAGTACACTTGACACATAAGTTAATTACGTGACAATCACACCTCACGTGAAATAGCCGATCGTCTAATGGTTACCTTAGGCGGCGGCGGGGGATTTCCACCCCAACATTGTTAGAGCTTGCATTGTCTAAAGGGATAGACATAATCTTGTCTTGAATCGTATATATGTTCACGACATTCAAGACATACATTCCTATTGTGTGTTCGGTGTGCGACGTGTCGAGGACATATAGCGAAAGAATTCTCTTTTGCATCATCCACGTCTCGTCTATCCAATGGCCGATTACCACTAGATAGGAATCCGAGTTAATGTTTGTCCAAATATCGTCGGTCAAGCTTATCTTACACGATATGTTGGCCAAATGCGCAATTAAGTTCTTTTGATATAGATCAAAAGTTTCTACCAAAAATCGGTTAAGTGTCTTACGATTTACGTTGTGGAATCCGGGTTGTATGTAATAGTAAATTCGATAAACCCTTTACTTTCCGCAACGCAGAGCGATTCCTCATTTTTTACTACAAATTTAACTAAGGCCATCTTTGTGATTTTTCTAATTATAACAAAGTTTCTACGCGTAGCCATGGTTATTTGTTGTTGTCTAGGTTCAATGAGGCCCTATCTATAAAATTTGGTGTGAAAAAATGGTAGAAATGAGGTCCTATTTATAATTTTCGGTAGGGACTTTTTTGTAAAGAAAAATTGCAGGACCAAAATACAAAAAAAAATATCCAACGGCTATATAGCCATTGGAATGCAGTCGGTTCATGGAACATGTTCACCGCGGTTCCGGAACCGCTAGCCACCTCTACTATGAATAAGTCCGTAAATTAAACTTGAAAGATGCTCCAAATCAACAAAGTGCACCATCTTGTTAGCCACATCATTATTGGCGGACTCGCACCGATAAAACGAAATACGACCATTGAGGTTCTCATCATCATTGGATAGCACCCGATCAATTGCAACCACGCTGTGTATCTTGAAATAGGAAAATTTTGATTATCCATCGGAAAGTCAATATTCACCTTGCAATTGCAGAGGTTTGCTACCATCAAAATTTTCGTTCAATACAGAATTGTAATAAGAGATGATTAATTTGCCTTGATGCAACCATTCTTGGATCGATATATATCACCATAATATTGGTTAAACCACGAACCTCCAATCTTGGTTTTGAATCATTCGCTCCCAAATTTTATAAGGTATACGTACTTCCATTTATACTTTAATTTCATGAGTCAATAATTCATTACTCAGGATTCATATATGAGTAACGAAGTATCCTCCTACGATTTTACTTGTGCTAGATTCAATAATGTACGCATATTAATTTGGAAAGACCAATGTTGCTTTACTTTCCGTTATCAGGCAATCTTTGATTTACAGGTTAGAGAATAATGGTGTTTCGAGCAGATGATGCGAACAGACTGGTAGATAGCATACGGAAATTTTGTAGCTTGTGTGGGACACAATTTTCTTAAAACAGATTTTCTTCACGTAGGTCTGTCGTCGTCCAGAATACTTTGAAAGAGACGTGATTTCGTCGTGCGCTGAAGAAATCACCGGCAAACTTGAATGAAATGTTTTGAACAGTAACGTCAAGAATAAAGAAAGCAATCATCCTTTCGAACATAATCTCAATCATTCGTTCAAATAAGGCTTCAATAGCGCATCCGTCATCTCCGGCACCTCCTTGAGACCCGACCCACCACCACATCTTCTCCCTTCATGGCAGGCATCACACTTCTGATAGTGGAAAGGAAATGCAACTGCCTCATTTACAACGTTCTTAGGGGTTCCTATTTCAACAAGACCACTCACCTCTCAATTCCAACAGTTGTTTCTCCGGATTACTATTTCTGTTTGTGATGAGTACCAATTTAAAAAGAAAACCCATTTTTAATGCACGAAGGTAGCTCAAGTGAATTTATTCAAACTCACAAACTTTTACGAAAAACAAAGGCTCTGTATCAAAAAAATAATTATTTTGGCAGGTTGGTTTTGAAGCCAAGTCCCGTACGTGTACAAATGAACAGACCTCCAATTGTAATAAATACAATGCCGGGAAACAAAATCTTAAAATTCGTCGAAATAAACGATACAATTAGTTCTTGAGAAAGCCACGCTCGATTCAATCACAGGAACAACAAAAAGAAGGAAAAGAGTAAACATGATATGGTCAACTTTATTTTGTTCAGTGTCAAAAAAGTGTCCAGCCATTTGAGAGAGAGAGATAGAGAGAGAATCTTGAGTTAGCTGACAAACAGATACTATGAGAAGAGATCTTCACAGAAAATTGAGCCGTCTTAAATCAGGCACCACCTAAGCCAACGTCACAAAACAGAAAAGTTAGAAAAATGACACGAACAGATAAAAAAAAAACTCACAACAAACAATCAAATATAGCAAATGCAATAACAAATCCCAGAAGGGTGAGAAATTTGGTTAACCTAAAAAAAAAAAAAAGTACTGATAATAAAATAGCAGAACCATAAATGCAAAGAAATGCCAAATATTACAACTACTGTTGAGGATCAATCTTTCTTACAGCTTCCATTACCCCTCACACGTGCTGCAACTGAGAGAAGGAGATGCGAATGCTCGAACCCCCGAGTGAAGTTGCATGCTTGCACACTAGTGCCTCCGTGGCCTGTTCCTCGTTCTCAAAGAGCACGAGGGCCTGATTCTTCCCGTTCTTCTCGAAGAGCTTGGTGCCAACTATGGCTCCGTGTTCTTCGAGGTAAGCTTTTATATCCGCCTCTGCAATATCCGTTGGAAGCGTAGAAACGTGAATCATTTTGGTCGGTGAACAGCAGTAACGGTAGTTTTTTGCTGCATTTCTGTTGAAGCGGTTGAGATTCGAGTTTGCGTAGTCGTGGGTATCGGGCCCCGGTGTGATCCTTGGATGCCTTGAATAGTTGACCTCCAAGTGTTTTCCAAAAAGCATGGCACCCTATTACACAATATTTGTAAGAAACGATAAGTCACATTCATATTGTCTGGTAAGGAAAAAGGAATCATTGCAGGTCTAAGGGCAACTTCAACCAAAGTGCAAATTAGAATGCAAACCAAAAATAACAGTCCAACTGATACCAAAACACAGGCGTAAAATGAGTTATTCTAATTCTCTCACCAAAAAACGCACTGTTCATCGAATCTTAACTCTTATAACTTGACCACAATTAAACTAATAATTTATTCTTCTGACAAATTGTTTTAACTGGTCTCTTGTATTATATTTTTTAATTGTTTTATATTTATATAATGCTGAAATAATTATTATTATTATTGTAAACAAAATAATTAACTCATTTATAATTACTTAAAAATAATGTGTTTATTTGTTTTTTGGTATAATCTATTAAGTTGTAAATATGTGAGTAGGATTAAAAAGTTGTAAAAGTTGGTGTTATTCTTTCGAGTTTCAGAATGAGTTTAATGGTTGAAAAAGAATTACTCTTTGACGTGACATTTACTGCACTTTGGATTTGAGAATGAGTTTTTTGGTTGGAGATGTTCTAATTACGATTTAAATCCGATAAAAAAAAAAGACGAACCTTGAGAAAGTGCACGGCCAGCTCTGCCTGAAAGCCATCGCCCATCTCGACCAGTGCATGATCCGGTTTATTGTGGAGAATTTTTATTCTAACGATGTTTCCGTATAGAGAGAACAGATTAAAAAGCTTGTCCTCATCTACTCTCTGCAATCAAGAAACGTCGAAAGGGAAGGGTACAATTTAGTAGTGGAGTAACTAAAAAACAAATACGGTGTTTAAAAACTGCACCTAAAAAGAATAGCCACCAACTTACTTCAGAATTCAGGTTGGATACAATAACAGTGCACCGATCGTTTGTACCGGTTACACCGTGGGGTAAGCCTTCTCCAAATGCAGCAGTTATTGCAGCAGCATCACCCATCTATTACGCAAGAGAAACAAAATTAGCAAAGTACAACGCAAAATGCGAAATGTATGAACGCTGCAATAACAGAAAACAATAATCAACGGTAATGTTTCAATGCTATTAGTAGACAGTTGCAGCCAGCTTCTTGCCAAATTTCATCCCAGGTACAGTTGTATAGAAAAAAACCCAATATGAATTAAGACACCAACCTGTGGAAAGCCAACTGAAAAAGAAAAATAGACAAGATTAGGACAGTAGAAAATTATAAGAACTGATGGACGAAATAAGTTCTAAGCACCTGCATGGGCGTACATGTTTCCATCTACATACCCAGTCTGCACAGAAGATAAATTGTGTATAGTGCATTGCATAAAGAGTCTTAAAAAAGATAAAATGGTTCCACATGTAGCAATAGGGAAGAAATGATTTACCTGCTGGGGCCTGCCCTTTTGTTCTGAAGGCAAGTTAGGATTTGTGAAATCCCTAAAGAGAGAATAAAAGGAAAAAATTTAGCAATGTTTATCATTGATTAATGTCCTAGAAGAAGAGGAACTATTTGACATTGCAACGAAACCATAAAACTTACCTAGAACGATCGTTGTTATATTTCACTTGCAGTTCGTCAAGGCTGTGCAGAGAGGATACTTAAATATCTGGTGCAAGAAACATGCTACCAAGAATATGCATAAAAGTTCTTTATATCGAGAACTCACTTTGAGAACTGAATGTCCAGCTGACAACATCCATCGTATATATTTCGCCCCTGTAAAAGAATTGCATGTCATAAACTTTCTTCTCACACAAAATGAGTAAGGAGATATATCTAATTAATCATACTTGGAGAGAGTTTCTCGCAGATACAGCGTTCTGTTTTTGTTGAAACTGAATTAGAGCTTGAAAACCTACAAAAAAATTTCAACGATTGACTATCTCTGAGAAAAAAAAAAGATAGTATTTGCAGTTAACAATACACTACAGTTAGGAATCAAAATCTCTCATAAATAAACAGACATATATATATATATATATATGTATATGTATATATATTATATATATATATGTATATAAATATATATGTATATATATATATATGTATATATATATATGTATATATAAACACGCACATCTAATCCCAATCCCATTTAAAATATCCCAATATCATACCGGATCACTAAGGATAACACGATATCAAGAACTTCGTTATGCACTTCAACCATAATAAAACATGAAGACTGTGAAAAGGGATTAAAGGGAAAATGCTGACCAGCCGATTTCTGAAATGTCACGATCTTCTCCACAAATCCATGAGGAGAAAAAACTTGATGCAACACTTCCACAGTTATGGGATATAACATGTGATGTACTGTTACTAGTAGAATCCGATTAGGCTGGGGATAGAGAGGAGATCAACCACCAGAGAGAAAAGACAGAGAGAAGAGAAAGGGAAATTAGCAAAGGGAAAACAGAAATGAATGGAACAAACGAGAAAAGAATTACACCTACAGATAAGAGTAACAATAATCAATAATTTTAACATACTAATAACAGCTGAACCATCTCACTACACCTAGGTCGGGATATATTTGTTACTTCTATATTATTATGCCATGACACTGCATCAACGCCTCCTATTGTTACGACTGTGTCCAATCGCTATAAAGGAATTTCTTTTACATATTAATGATTGAAATATAGTGCTTTATCAAGCATTGCTTCATTTATGTAAAGTTGAATAAACCACGTTACAATATCTACCTCAGAGGTGGAGAAAATATTGTCACGCTTACACATCATATTATACTCACCTCATCTCCTCCTGCTTGATTACTTTGATCCACAGTTGTTAATTCCTGGTGTGAAGAAAACTGAACGTAAACATTCCTTCCCCTAAAAGTCAATAAAAAAATCATGTGAGTAACTGTAAGTGATTTGAGGGCTCTCATCATCAATCCTGAGGCTGCAAAGTACGAAAAAAAAAATTCAGTCATTGATCAAGATACCTAATGCTCGCCTGGACATTGCTGTAGTATTGCAATGCACTTACAGCAGAAGGAATATCTTGCATTTGGAGAAGAGCCTGCAATTTGACGAGAAAACTAAATACCATTAAAAGCCTTATTTTGGCCACAGCAGAGTGTAACCCTCGAGGTATGTTTTAAGAACGGAACCTGGTTTTTCGCTCGAAGCATCACAAGTTGGGTAATGACTCCAAATGGCTGGAACAGCTGGAGCAGATCATTCTAGAAATGGATATACCATAAGCATCAGCGATTTAACCATAATAACAATCCAAGCACAAGCATAAAACTTCATGCCCATACAAATCATATTCACGGTGGTGCAAGGTTAACGATATCGTAACGGTAGATGTATCGGTACTCTAATTTCAGGACGTATTGGTGGATATATCAACATTGGTAAAAACTTGGGGAAAAGGCTATTAATTAAGTGCAAACATAGGATTAGATAACTATATCAATAACGGGGAGCAGGAATAACAAGGCAAAAACAGATGTGACACTCGTTGATATTTCATCCTTGCCCTGGTGTATAAGCATTGGATTCGAAGAAATCATGAGATTGCAATTACAGCACAAATGTCATTCTTGCTACTACTTCACGTATGGAAATAAATACCACTGGAATTTCACAGCACAACACACATGTAAGGAACTATAATACCTCGGAAATTTCTTGCCCCACGTTGCGCAAGTGAATGACTTTTGAGGGGCCTGACATTTACAGAAACTGAAACAAGAATGTATCTTTCTTGCACAGCTTAGATATGTATATGCCTGTTTTGCTGTTGGCCATAGAAAACAAATGGAGGTAAGAGAAAATTAACAAAAGTCAATGAGAAAACAGAATGAATAGATGAGAAAAATCTATGATTACTAAAACCGTGCGGGACTCTCTTCACTCTGCTAAATGCGTCAGTGAGAGTGGAGGTGTAAGTTCAAGAAACATCCAATTCTATAAAGCACACTTTTTTTCTCCAACAATATATGCCCAACAGATACGCAGTCGTAAAATAGCATCGGAAAAGGCTAAAATTTGAATTCTTAAAATACTTGCGAAACTGAATCACATTAATTCGCCTATAGTTTATACTGGAATATGAGTATAGCTCATAGAAAAGCAGCCAATTAGAACAAATATGTTTCACCTGGGCTAAATTTTGATGAATACTAATAAAGTGCGGAAGCAAACAGTTACAGAAGCGAAATTGAATTATCCAGCTTGAAATCATGATAACGGAAACGCTTGTTTGTAATCAGTTCACCAGAAAAATCTTCAAGATTCTCATCCAAAAATAAACCAATGATAATCGGGAAGGAGATACAGTTACCTTCGCTTCCGAGAGAGAGAGAAGGGGGGGGGGGGGGGGGGGGGAGGAGAATAGATTTAGGGTTTTATCTATCTGCCAAAATAAAGACAAGGAAGTGTAAGTACGAAACGAGACACGAGTGACGAGAGGGGCGTTTCGGGTAATTCAGTATATAGTCCACGGCGGGTTAAAAAGAGAACGAAAAGAAAAAGAAGAAAACGAGAAAAAATGGTCGGCGTATTTCGGCACTCTTTGCCGTTATCGAACGTTTTTTTTTTTCAAAAGATTTCCATAACAAGGAAAGGAATAATAACAGAGGATAAAAATCCTCCAACAAGCATCACGATAAATAACATGAACTCATGGACAGAAAACAAAAATATCGATCAAAAGGAAAAAAGCCCGCAAAATGTCACTCCGGATTTAGATTAACAGCAAAAACATATTGATTCAATGTGAAAAACATAGCCAAAAGAAGGAAAAAAGTGGTCGAAAGGCGCTTGTCACGTAGTTGAAACATCGCATCCTCGATTCCACTTCCAAATGACGAAAAAACCGATTATGCTTCTGGACAACATCTATCCGGGAGCTCATGTTTCAGTACCGTCGAACATATTTAAACGTATTTACTGTCCATATGTCTGTTAAGCACTTGGTCTTCCTTGATCTTTCTGAAATTCACACACACAAAAAAGCTCCAAAGATGGGAGGAAAGCCCCGTTGAGGAAAGGAGAACCATACACGATGAAGACAAGGCCCCAAAGAGGGAAAAAGAACCCCATGAAGGTAGACAAACTCCAAAAATAAGAGACTGAAACTCCGACAATGGGAGACTACCGAACGTAAAAGAACTTTTATTTCGAAACGATAGCTTGTCATAAAATATAAAAAAGTACAAATGGACTAAATAGCCCACAGAGCCCTCTGGCCACAATCAATTGCTGGTAAGAAAAGTGATTGCTATGCGGTCTAGTGTTTCAAGTAATAATAAAACGAATACGTATTAATATCACCACGTGCGACAGGAATGTACCTATCGTTCGTAGAACAACTCTAGCATGTATACGAGTATTGAACACGAGGAATAAATTGAGTACCAGTATTACATATCGAGTCGATATCTTGCCTAATAAATCATTAGAATTTGATTTAAATTGAAACTAAACTCTGACAACCTAAACTAACACGAGATAAAAGACTAAAAGATACGACTAAGATAAAGATGAGTAAATTCAATAATAAAGATTCCTCGGGACATCGAATTCCGCTAGGTATCATAGAGTAAACAGTAAATTGCCGTTACTACGTAAATGTCGAATAGATCACAGTAATTTCTACTCACTCCCGAATTTGTTGTCGCCCTAGACATTCGTGAGAATCTAATTTAGCAATTACCTAATACAACAGTCGATTATTTGCCGTTGCCCTACGTTTATTAGAGGTCTAATCGTTTGTTTAACTCTCGCCCTAAAACGATGTACCGCGTATCACATCAACATATAGACATGTTGAAGCGATAATCAACTCAACACATAGACATATTGAAGAAATAAATTCATAAACGATAAGTAATCAAAGACGATAAGTAATCAAAGACACTTGTTTACGATAATTTACACCAAAACAATGATTCTACCCAACGTTCATCTAGTCTCAAATACCAACAAGATTTTTCTACTCACACTGCAGAGGTAAACAACGAATAAGACAGATATGGGAATTAAGAAACCATAATTTCGTCCCTTTACGGATGCGTTCTGAGAAGTCTCGATGATTTTCCTCGTCCCCGTTCAAATCTTCAGTAGGTCTTCATTGGATTCCTCTTTTGAACCCTAGAAATCACTGAGGTATTTCCTAGGGTTCTTTAGCCTCCATTTAGGTCTTCTATGTCGTGTGTTTCGAATTACGGATGATCGGCAGCAAAAAGTCTACTTTTAGGGCATGCAAACAGGCTTTTATAATGTTTCGTACTCGGCATAGGATCTTCGTGGGCCGTCACGGCATGGACGCATAGCGAAGCCCATTCCGCTTGATCGTCACGGCATGGACGGTTGCTCAACATGCCGTGACGAATTTTCTGTAAGGTATGTTGCTCGCCTTTCGTGGCTGCGACAGGTTGCTCAACATGCCGTGACGAATTCTTGAGAGCTATATGCCTTTTTTGCTTGAGCGTCACGGCGTCGACGACGTGTTCAAGATGCCGTGAAGAATTCCTGGGAGCTATATGCCTTTTCTGTTTGAGCGTCACGGCATCGACGATCACTCATCATGCCGTGACGCTCATGCGGGATGAATTTAAGTCGTTTTTCGCTTCGTTTTTTCCCAACTGACGTCTTATGTTCCTTCAACATAGAATAAGTGTAAATAACACGTTAAATGCATAAACGACTATATTAACTCAAAGTATGATCTATTAATAATTAAGATAAACATATGACGTTTATCAGAAAGACATCTCCTAAAAATAATAATACACCTAAAAGGAGACTAAGCTCTCACACAAGAAAACAAATATCGAAAGAAAATAAGTATTCAAGATGACAACAAGAACTAAAGAACCTACTTAAGATTGCAGTGGGACCCGACGTTGGCAATGAGTTAGATGACGACAATAGTGATAGTGGTTTAGTTAGAGACGAGCGGCGGCTGGTGACGACTAGTACGAGGCGTTAGGTGACGAACAACGATTATCATCGGGGCGGGTCTCAAGCAACGAGCATCGATTAATTAGGGAATGCGGGCGGCTAACAACGAGCTAGCAGGGGCGACGATTGACGAACAACGAGATTGAAGCGCGCTGCGACGTGCAGACATCGAGCTATGAGCCACGAATAGTTCGAGCTTAAAAGCGGCGACGATTTTTATAGAGAGGGTTTTTTTATTGCGGTAGATTTTCTTCATAGTGTAAGAGAACCCGAAAAAAGAAAAAAAAATAGAAAATGAGTCATCAAACTCCATTAATGGAGGAATGATGAGGACAAGGGATGACAACGGGTACAAATTGGATCCTTAAAGCATCTCCAGTGTGTACTCTATTTTCGTGTAAAAACTCTAAAAAAGAGTGCACCTCTTCTCTAACGGGTACTCTATTTTAATGTCTTCATATTGTTGGCAGATAGTGGTACTCTAATTTTTAGAGCAACTCTATTTCTCTGCTAAAATAGAGTTATAATTTTTATTTTTGTTTTTATTTCTTTTTAAATGTAAACTTATGTTAATTATGTTTAAAATGTTTTATATCGTTAAAATAATAAATTTAAAATTCTTGTAACGTCTTTTATTATTCTATATGCTTCGTTTTTATTTTAATGAATTTCATATAAAAATAACTATTTTATTTTGACATAGAGAATATGAATATATTTGCTTTTAAAAAAATAGATTATTATTTACTTTTCTAAAATATAAATAATAAATATTTTTTGGGCATTATTTAAAGTTATATGATGTTTTTGTTTTTATAAATAAAAATAACAATAAGTATAAATATGGATGAGATATTATTTTTAATGTAGAAGATAGAGATAATAGGTTGGAGTAAAAATTAGTGTAAAAGCAGAGTTAGTGGATTGAAGTAAAAACACTGTAGTAACTGTATTTTTCCGTGCCAATGAAGCCTTGGTCTAATGGTCAAGGATGAGATCTTAAGGATTTGTGGGTTATGCCGTGACATCGAATCCCCTCTAATAAATTCCTTGAGTAGTCTCCATGAGCTTTATGGCCCATAATTATCGTTGTTAGGTGGATTTGAGACGTATCCATCTGGCCCGGAGATAAGTCCCACCATTGGAGTGTGTGGCGCAATTAAGCCTCCGTCGGGTGGCGCAAGGACACGCTGGTATTTAGGGGCTAACACATAGCCAGATTGAGTGGTGATACCCCATGACAACAACAAAAAACTGTATTTTTCTGTAAATTTAACTGCATTTTTGTGTTGTGGGTCGGAGATGACCTTAATGGGTCTGATTTAAGCCTTGGGATCCATGGAATCTAAGGCTCAAATTTAGGTCCATTAAGGACTTAATTTGGACCCGTTGTCATCCCTAGGGAAGACAGTGCAGGGTTTTTGCGTGAGGCTCGAATAGAAAAACCGGTAGAGAGCGAAAAAGTTAGGGTTGTGGGAGCAAAAATCTTTCGGTTATATGATTTACTAAGATTGTAATGATTGAGGTTAAACATACGCGTATTAATCCGACAATTTGAAGTTTCTAGTTCTTGTTTGATGGTCTTCGCTTGGTGGAGATTTTTTCCATACTTAACGTTGGATTGTATTCAAAAGGTATGATATTTTAGCTTTGTATCTCTGTGTAAGATGGACACTTTGCGAGTTTGGGATAATAACAATATGATGACGAAAAGAAGGTAAAAAAGCGAAGCACATCAGAATCACAAAGCCTAGTGCTTGCTTGTGATTCACCCTCCAAGTCTGCTCAAAGGCAGGCGAAGTCTCTCATGAGGAAGAAACATTTCAGAAAAACTATCGAAATGAAGCGAAATTGGTATAAAAACCTAAGCATCCATGGATGGCATTAAAAAAAAAAAAAACGATGTCATATAATCCTCTTCCAGGGGTAGATTCTTCCCAATTTAATAGTCTTAGACCCTGATGAATCTTCTTTAGGAAGTGAGTCACCATGTCAAACCGTATCAGAAAGAAATGTCTACAAGTTAGTATTAAAAATGAAAAGAAAGACGTTTTCTCATTCAAAGACAAGGGAAAATAAAACAAGAAATTATTGCATTTTTTGAAACTGAATAATCCCGCTGTACTTGCTAACGTTTCTTTTGCATTGCAGCTCTCAAGAGGAAGAGACCGGTTTTCGATATTTTGCACGTAACTGAAGTTAAAATTTTGTCCAAGAAAATAAAATCAAGACATAATGTCGCACACCGGCAAAACACGAAGTACAATCAATGTGTTCCAACGAGATCAAGAAAATAGCCAACAATAGCAACTAGGTAAACACAACAAACAGTCTAAGACCTTCCTCTGCCCCTAAAACCACCACCACCACCGCGGAAACCGCCTCTGCCCCTCGGAGCACCCCTTCCACGGAATCCACCGCCACCACGACCTCTCCCGCCTCCTCTCCCCACACCATGTCCTCCGCCCCTACCTCCTCCTTGTGCCTGTCCCCTGCAGAAATGTACAGACCGATGTTAGAAATTCAAACGAGAAAAAGATGAAACGTATTGAATTGATAACCATATAATAGGTACAGCAAATAGCTATCTTATGGTCGCCAAAGTAAACCTTTA
This sequence comes from Linderniella brevidens, assembly GCA_004919715.1. Lineage (NCBI taxonomy): Eukaryota > Viridiplantae > Streptophyta > Magnoliopsida > Lamiales > Linderniaceae > Linderniella > Linderniella brevidens. The sequence continues at coordinate 16,571,718 of SWDC01000153.1, forward strand.
TGACCAATATAATTCATTGATTGCAACATATTATTTTAATTTTCAAATCATTCATTCTAATGAAAAGCAATAGATGTGATATACTAGTAAAGGAATGAAATAAGGATTCAGTTCAAACAATGATGGCCATAAATGACACATCAACAATGGTGAAGATGTCTTTCGAATTGTTGAAGACTCGTAAAAGAGCAAACTCATCGAGACATTATAAAGTATCAAATCGAACTGCTTCAGTTGTGAAGAATCGAGCAATCTTTGTTGTTTGTGCGAAATGAAAATCTACTCTCTCTAACTTGTTTAATCGGACACCAGTAAAGATTCCACCGAAGAAAAACAAATGAGTGAAGAAACTTACTTGGGCAGGGGAAGAAATCTCGCCAGAGGTAAAAGCTTAGCAGGGTCGATGAAGAACTTATCACCAGCAGAATAAGCTGTTGCCACAATGCCCTCCATCATCTTAATCGAGAAATACTGAGCAAAAGAAACAATCATATCTAATGAGACAGAATTCAGCAAAGAACAATGTAGATAAAAAAAAAAAAGAATAGCAGTCACTCACGGATTCATTGATTGGGCCGAAGATCTCATCAACTTTACCAATCTGAGTCTTGTTCTGGAGATAAATCGGGGCGTTGAAGAAGGGAATCTTCTCGTTCGTGAGCTTTGTGACCGCGTCTCCCTCGCAAGCATGGAGAAATGACGAGACCTCTGCAAGTTTAAAAAACAATCACACGCCATTACATACAATATACGTACATACATGTAGTGGTGGTGCAGATGAGAGAAAGGGTAGCGAGGAAGAGACAGACCAACGACTTCGGAAGGAGGGCCTTCGTCGCGAGGACCAAAACGACCGCCGCCACCGCCGCGTCCACCCCTAAATCCACCGCGACCACCTCCGTCTCGTCCGCCTCTGAAGCCTCCACCACCACGTCCCCTCGGCGGTCTCATGTTAACTGTTAACAAAACTCACGGTTGTCAAGCGACTGATCGAATAGAGGGTTTAGGGTTTTGCGGCGGATCGTTCCTACTCTTAAAAGACGTATGTTTTGGGCCTACACGAGCTCATGGGCCTAAAAGTAAATATTGGGCTTTACATTGTACTATATTTTGAGTCAGTAAAAGTCCGCAGAAATTATAATGCAACTTCAGAGTTGTAATAATGAAGACTATATTCTCTCACGATGACATGATATCTTCACCTGATAGTTCATGAATTCGATCCTACATGACTTTTTTAGATAGCACAATGGTTCTCATCTCCTATTATGGGAAAATTGCGGTAGTTTGGTACTCGACGTTGAGCTTCACGTTCACTTGACACACAATTCAATCGTTCGCTTTCGAGGAAACGATTTGTTCTATCCTACCCATGTGGAAAATCAACCTAACTTCTTTGAATTTTCAACACGTCATCTAAAATTCAAATTTCCAACTACGTGTCAAAAATCCAAATTCAAGATTCCTTCCCAATATATGTATTGTATTTGTACCTACTTCCAACTACTAGGTAAATTGGAGTTAATTGCAAAGACCAAGTCTAAATTGTAAAAATAGGCACTGTGTGTATCTTGTTACGAAAATAGACATCTTTTTTTTTTCTGAATTAATTTTAATGTGTTCACAAAGTTATTACAGAAAATAGGCATCCTTTTATTTTAATTTCTTTTAATGAATTAATTTTATAATATGCACAAATTAAAGACAAAAATGAAATAGAAATTAAATATACGATCCACATAACGAAAAATGACGGAACGTGGTTCCACAATCAATTTGAGATCGATCCAATAATAACGGAACCAAAACCAAAGTTTTTGGCTCGGAAGCGGTGAAACTAGCACGGAACCAGAAAATAGATTATTAAAAAAAATCGGCGAACTGAAAGTTCGTATTAGTTGCACATTATTGCATGTTAATAAAACATAAAAGTAAATAATTTTAATGTTATTTATATAGCTATAAATATATAATATCATATATATTAGTATTATAAAAAAAAGTAAAATAAAATAAATTAAGTAAAAGTTCGATTTTTGACAAAATAAAAAAATTCTGCTATAAAAATTTAAAACCGAATATCGAACTGAAAAATTCGGTTCAATTTTAAGTGTGAACTGAAAAATTCGAATCGATTTTCAGTACGAACCGAATTTCGGTTTTGGTTTGGTTCGGTCGGTTTAATCGAAATATGAACACCCCTATCGTTTATACAATAAATTTAAATAAAAAAGAAATCATAATTAGACTAGCAACAACAAAAAATTCAAAATTAAAATATTAAAAACAATAGTGGCTATTTTTGTAACTTTTGACACGTAATGCCTACATTTGCAAATCTCTTTCGAAAATAGTGCCTACAATTGCAAATCAAGACCGTATGATCAATTATTAGAGAGCACAACGCTCCTCCCATTATGGTAGTATGACAGAAGGATCCCTTACACTTGTCCGCATCATATTGTAAATTGGTAGTTACACTTGTCTTTCTCTTCACCCACCATTCTCTTCTTTTTTGTACATGGCACGTTCTACTCAACCCAACTTAACTAGTCGAAGTCGATACTGTGCTCAGTAACGTGACATTTATTACACGGACACTTAAACTTCAGCTACTATATACCCAAGACAATATTCAGTTCATTACAGCTCCAACATGTATATCATATAACAATATAAAGTTAAGCTCAAAACTGACCGTTAAAAACAAAGAAAGCAGGAGAAGAGAGAAATGGCCAACAAACGCCATCATGTTCTACTAGCAACATTCCCAGCTCAAGGCCACATAAACCCTTCCCTCCAATACGCCCAAAGGCTCCTCAACACGGGATACGTCGACAAAATCACGTTCTTCACCAGCGTGTACGCGTTGAAGCGCATGCCCGTTAGTAGCACTCCGATCGATTTCGTGGCGTTTTCGGACTCTTACGACGACGGCTTGCAGAACCCCGACGATGCAAAGAATTACATGACGGAGATGCGGAGGCGCGGGGCGAAGGCATTGAAGGATGCCCTCATTAAGCACAATAATACCGATCGCGTGAGCTTCGTGGTGTACTCTCATCTATTTTCTTGGGCCGCTGAGGTGGCGCGCGAAGTGGACGTCCCGAGCGCTCTTTTATGGATCGAGCCGGCGACGGTGTTCGACGTGTTCTACTTTTACTTCAATGGGTACGCGCACGATATCGATGCGGGCTCAGGTCAGTGTATGTATTTAGTGATCCACACTTAACATTTCAGGGTTTAGGGTTAGGGTTAGAGAAAATTACACAAATTCTCATGTTGTGTACTGTTTTCTTGCAGAGAAAATCCAATTGCCTAATCTTCCCCAAATGTCGAAACGAGACCTCCCCTCTTTCCTACATGCTTCGACCCCGGAGAGATTCCGAGCCCTCATGAAGGAGAAGTTTGAAACCCTCGACAAGGAACGCCCGAAGCCGAAGGTCCTGATCAACACGTTCGACGCGTTGGAGCCCGAGCAGCTCAGAGCCATCGACCGGTACGAACTAATCGCCATCGGCCCGCTGATCCCTCCAGCAATATTCTCAGCCAACAGCAACAGCAACAACAACAACAACAAATCGTACGGCGGAGACCTCTTCAGAAGAACCGACGAGAGCTACATAAAATGGCTCGACTCGAAACCCGATTCTTCGGTCATCTACGTCTCCTTCGGGAGCATGCTTAGGCTCCCGAGGGCCCAAATGGAAGAAATAGCAAAAGGACTCGCGGCCACTAATCTCCCATTTCTCTGGGTGATACGGAGGAACGAAGGAGCCAGCGAGCAAGAGCAAGCCGAGGAAGAAGAGGAGCTCTCGGGATTCTTCGACCGCGGGATCGGGAAAATCGTGACGTGGTGCTCGCAGCTGGAGGTGCTAACGCACCGGTCGGTGGGGTGCTTCGTGACGCACTGCGGGTGGAACTCGGCGATCGAGAGCCTGGGCTGCGGCGTGCCCGTGGTGTGCTTCCCACAGTGGTTCGATCAGGGGACCAACGCGAAGATGATGGAAGACGTGTGGAGGAGCGGAGTGAGAGTTAGGGCAAACGAAGGAGAAGAGGGTTTCGTGGACGGGCGCGAGATCGAGAGGTGCATCATGGAGGTGATGGACGGCGGGGCGAAGAGTCGGGAGTTGAGGGAAAACGCCGCCAAGTGGAGGCGTTTGGCTGAGGAAGCGATGGATGAGGATAAGGGGTCGTCGTTTAATAACCTCAAGAATTTCGTTGCCGGGATGATTGGTGAAGATAATTAATAACTAGGACGAGGACCATTCTATTACTGTCGGTGTATTGGTTTGTTTGTTACGAGCATCTTTAAAATTCTGACGCTTTTAAACAACTGGTGCTCTAATATATAAATCTATATATGTTATTACCAATGTTTTAAAATGCGTATGCATCGCTTTTTAATTCCGGTAGTGCGTAGAGTAAATAGCGGAATTTTTCGGACAACCATTTATAATGTCAAAAACATTATATATGACAATACATGCGAATAAATTATTTTTACAAGCAAACAAATCATATTAAAAAGGAAATAATTGTTATATATCAAACTTCAACATTATTTTAGAAGACATCTTTATTTTCTTAAAATAAAAGGAAAAAATAAAACTATATCACTCTACAAAATTAAAACCCCGAGGCTCGAGGGAGGCCACAAATTTATTCCAAACCCTAAACTTCAGTAAGCATTCCAAATTGGATAAATTCAATTGATTGAGACAAACAACATATTATTCTTCTTAGTTTTGAGGATTTTTTTTTTCTTTTTTTAAAACACAAGGAGGTGGATGATTTAATTTGACCGATTTTTTTTCTTTTTAATTCTTAAATATAATTAATTGGTGGATGTTATAAAATATTTCTTTATTACGTATGATTTTTATTATGATAAGTATTGACTATATGATATTATTTATATTAATATGATATGAAATGAAATGAGACAACAAAGAACCGTATGAGAATGAGCATACTTTTCTATTTCATATCTCTCATGAATACATTATGCCTTTACATAGACATATACGCACGAAAAAAGCCAAATAATATTTGCCCATCCTATATGTCATCCCACAATAAATAATTAGGTCCCATTGATTGACTTATGGTGTTCACCGTTGGTTGAGGGACACAAATAGCTGTCTTGATGGACATCCACACTTTAACCTGAATTCATAATACTCCTTATTGGATATTCATGTTAGTTGCCTCGTTAAAAACCTTACTAGGAAAAATCCGGTGGGATAAAAACTTAGTGAAGGAAAAAAGAGTGCAACGCATATTGTCTCCGCCTTGGATGTTTCAGATAATACATCTCAGATATGCTTCCACTTGTTGCCTCATTAAAAACCTTACTGGGAAAACCATGTGGAAAAAACCATAGTGAAGGGAAAAAGAGTGCAACTTGTATTTTCTCCCCCTGATGATGACATCATTATAAATCTGGTGTCTTCGAACTCCAATTGGATATACAAATTTCCTCAAAATTATAGGGGAAGTGCTTTCGTAAATAAATCTGCAAGATTTTCACTCGATCACATTTGTTGTACATCAATATCACCGTTTTTCTCCAAATCATGGGTGAAGAAAAATTTCGGTGAATATGCTTTGTTCTATCCCCTGTAATATATGCTTCCTTTAATTGTGCAATACATGCCGCATTATATCCATATAAGATCGTTTGAAGTAATTTCTCAGAAAGCAACCCACAAGCCCGTTGGATATGTTCAATTATCGATCGCAACCAAGCATATTCTCGACTAGCTTCATGAATAGCTAGAATTTCCACATGGTAAGATGAAGTAGCTGTTAAAGTTTGTTTAACTGACCGCCACGAAATAGCGGTTCCACCATATGTAAACAAATAACCTGTTTGCGACCGAGCATTATGTGGGTCAGACAAATATCCAACATCTGCATACACAATTAAATTTTCTTTCGACCCATTAGAATAGAACAATCACATATCAATTATTCCTTTAAGGTATCGAAAAATACGTTTAACTCCATTCCAGTGTCTACGAGTCGGCGATATCTCGCCAATAGATTTACAGCGACAATTATATCAGGTCGTGTGTGACTCGTAAGATATATTAGTGCTCCAATAGCACTAAGATATCATACTTCAAGACCAAATATTTCTTCATCATTTTCGCGTGGTCTGAAGGAATCATTATTCACGTCTAAAGATCTAACAATCATTGGAGTATCCTGTTGATGAGATTCATCCATGTAAAATCTTTTCAAGATTTTTTTGTATAAGTCTCTTGATGTACAAATATTCCACTTTTCAAATATTCAATCTACAGTCTAAGACAAAATTTTGTTTTTCCGAGATCTTTCACTTTAAACTCGCTTTTTAAACAATCAACAGCCTCTGTCAACTCTTGAGGAGTTCTCATTATATTGATATCATCAACATAGACTGTTATAATGAGAAACTCATTTTTACATCTTTTCAGAAATATGAAGGGACAAGTTTGATCATTCTGATACTTTTCGTTTACTAAAAATTCACTTAGGCGATTATACTACATTCGCCCAGATTGCTCTAATCCATAAAGTGATTTATTCAACTTAACTGAGTACTCATTTCGGGGCCCTGAAGTTTTAGCCAACTGAAATCCCTCGGGAAGCTTCATATATATGTCACTGTCAAGTGTTCCATATAGATAAGCAGTGACAACATCCATAAGAGGCATATCGAATCCCTCTCGTACTGCCAGACTTACTATATAAAGAAAAGTAGTTACATCCACCACATGAGAATACGTCTTCTCATAATCAATATCAGGTCATTGCGAAAAACCTTGCGCAACAAGCTGTGCTTTGTACCTTACAATTTCACCATTTTCATTTCTCTTTCTAATGAAAGCCCATTAAAATCCATCCGACTTTACATTTTTTGGTATACGGACTATAGTTTCGAAAACTTTTCGTTTGTGATTTCAATTCTCACTCGATTGCATCTTTCCATTTTGGCCAATCATTTCTTTGTCTGCATTCTTGTACAGACTTTGGTTCATGATCTCAGTCTCATTAATCACATTCATTTCATGTAGCGCTAAGTTAAATGAGAATTTATCGTTAACGTTTACTTCGTCTCAGTTCCATGTAATTCCATTCCGGGCATAGTATATCGAGATCTCTCTTCATTATCATTATTTTCTGAATGTTCACGTACCTGATTCATTCTCATAATCATTTATGTCCATTGACTCTTTTTGAGTCGAATAATCTTCGGTTGGACCATTCTTATTCTTATTTGCTCCTTTTCTTTTCCGATGATTTTTTATCTTTGGAACCCAAGGGCCTACCACGCTTTAGATGTGCCTTAGACTTGATATTATGTTCTGAATGAACATCTATTTTTACATGAGCATTAACAACTGGTATATGTGACTTAGTCACTCTTTTAAGGTCAATAAAACTTTCTGGCAGTTGATTAGCAAAACTTTGTAATTGAATTATCTTTTGAATTTCTAGTTCACATTCTTTAGTTCGAGGATCATAATGATTTAGTGATAATTCATTCCAACTAACATTTCTCTCCAGCTGTTTCTTTTCTCCCCATATGTCGGAAAACTCAATTCATCAAAATGACAGTTGTAAATAAATCTCCAGTTAGAGGTTCCAAATACTTTATTATCGATGGAGATTCATATCCGACATATATTCCCAACCTTCTTTGATGTCTCATCTTTGTTCGTTTGGTGGAGCAACTGGAACATATACCGCACATCCAAAAATTCTTAGATGAAAAATATCTGGTTCCTGATCATGAACCTTTTGTAATGAGGAGACATCATTATAACTTGTTGGTCTGATGTGGATTAGTGTTGCTGCATGCAATATAGCATGTCTCCAGCAAGACGGGGGAAAATTCGACTTCATTAATAATGGTCTTGCAATTAATTGCAAGCGCTTAATCAACAATTCTGCAAGACTGTTTTGCGTATGAACATGTGGCATAGGATGCTCAACATCAATTTCGATAGACATACAATAATAATTAAATGCCTTGGAAGTAAGCATTATCGAGGCGTATTTTCTTTATCGGATAATCTGGAAAATGCGCTCTTAATCGGGTCAATTGTGCAAGCAATCTCGCTAACGCCACGTTGTGTGTTGATAAAAAACATACATGAGATCATCTAGTCGATGCATCAATTATACCATGAAATACCTAAATGGTCCACATGATGGATGTATCGGGCTGCAAATATCACCATGTATACGCTCCAAAAATGCTATGAATTCATTCTTTATTTTCGCTGGTGATGGCCGAATAATTAACTTCCCTTTAGAGCAAGCGACAGATGATAATTCATTACTTTGAAGAATCTGCTGGTTCTTCATTAAATGTCCACGTGAATTCTCTATTTTCCGTATCATAATTGCACCGGGATGACCCAACCGGTTATGCCAAACATTAAATGTACTGTCATTAGTAAACTTCTGGTTTACGATAGCATACGATTCAATCGTTCTAAGATATGTGTAATACAACTCAGAGTCAGAGGAAGGTAATGTTTCCATAATTCTTTTATCATTAGAAACTCTCTTTCTAATCTGCAAATATTCAACATCTCCTTTTTATGCAGTCTCAACGTGATATCCGTTATATCAAATAACTTTAAAGCTCAATAAATTTCTTTGAGATTTATGAGAGTACAAGAAATTTTCAATAATCAGTCTTTATCCTCTAGGTGATAAATTATTAGCTCTTTCGGGCATTCAATTTGTGCATTTAGTAATAAGAAAAAAACTTTAACATTATCACAACTTTAAATTCACATCACCATTGGGCGTAGGATGAATTAAAGCTATAATTAAATTCATATTTACGAATCAAACGCCAAACTTTTAGTTTGAATTAATAATTGGCTTGAGTCGATGGAGAAAACTTAATGTGGTTTCATACCTATTCAAATGACAATATTCCGTTCAGTAGATTAACCATAAGAGCCATAAGTTATGGGTTAATCCGTCATGCTAATCATAATATGATGCATAACGATTAATGTTTTCACGTAATAAGCATAACAATTAATACCATGCCAAATAATTCGGTATATAAATTATAAACGGAAATGTGCTTCTGTAATACAATAACTAAGATGTAAATGGCTATATTTTATATGCACCAAGTAACCGAGAACATAAATGTGACCTACGTTATTATTTTATTATTATGATTATTATTTTAATGTAACAATCAATACTAACACAATGTGATAAGGTACGTCATGTGTTGTTGCAAATTCGGGACTTAGAATTATTTTTTCGAAAATTCGTAGTCCCGCGCGCTTCACAACCGGCACGCGTCAAAGTCTCCTCGCTCGCTCGATTCGATGATTTGCCGCGATAAGCCTCTCCCACATCCGTCCATATTTTGTTTATCCAGAAACGTAAAAACACGGTACAGATAATTTTGGGGACAACCGGGTTCGCCTACCAGGCTTGTCGTAATCTTTATTTCAAGTAAATGTTACAGTCGTAGGAAAACCCTCAACCCCGTGGGTCCGAACAAGTTTCGGCTTCAACTCACCTAATATACCCAAACTCACGGTTATCTCCTACGTCCCCTCGGGATCTTAATCACTCGCTCACCTCGCTCGTAAAATCCTCGTCGGGACCCCGTCCAAGCTCGGCCGCCCGAACTTGGTGTGTGTGTGGCACGATCGCTCGGGTCGCCGCGCCCCCAATTCTCCATTCTCTCTCGAACGTGTGTGTCGCTCGTATAAGTGGATCGATCGCTCGTCTCTCGTATAAGTGGATCGATCGCTCGTTTCTCGTAAATCTCGAGTGTTCTGAATGTAGCTCCACTGCCTCCTTTATATAGAAGTTGGGCGAATTTGGCTCGGAGAGATTTTCTCAACAATCTCGTTCAAATTCGAATTCGATTGTTGCGAGAATCTCTCTCCGACATTTTCTCCGGTTTGAACCTGGCGCTCAAATTCTCTCAACAGCCCCGAGCTCGGTCAAACACTCACGCGGATCGAAGACCTGGCCCTCGACTCGCCCAACAGCTTCCCGAGAATTTCTCTCGAGCCCGCCAGCTGTCGCGCGCGCTCCTTAGCTCCTCATGGCCGAGCCACCTGCTCGACCTCGTTCCTCCCGGCCCGCCGCCGCTGCTGCCGTTCGCCGCCGGACAGCCGCCGTGCTCGGCCGGACCTTCGCCGGACCACCGCCCGTCGCTGGCCTGCACTCAGCCGCCCAGGCCCCATCGTCAAGTGCCACCCGCCAAGTGTCAGGCATGTGGCAGGGCCTCGCGCCTGCCTCGGCACGCCGCGTGCCCAAGTCCCGAAGGCCTCGGGGCGGGCCATAGTGCCGCATGCGTTGAAGCCCGATGCCGCGAGCGCTGTCGTTAGCGTTGCGACCACGTGTGTCTGGCTTGTCCCGATGCTGCCCCGTGCGCGCCCCCATGTGACGATGTTTAGGCCCCATGTGTCCTAGCGCTGAACCGCTCCAACTCGTGCCCCATGAACCGGGCATCATTGCTCGGGTTTGGCTCGGCAATGAACGAGCCGATGATGTGGCACTCATGATTGAGACATGTGTTTATCATGAATTGGTGGTTGACATTTATTGACATATCTAGAAAGAATGAATCATATTTATTGCATGTTTTCAGTTATCATAACATATCACATGCATTTAATAATAATATTTTTTAGTATATTATAATTTACCTAGCATGTCATAACCATCTAGGCCACTTCAGTCATAATGAGTAGATATGTGTTACTATCATACATATATAGATATATTATATGAGAACCATCGAATAATGCCAAGCTACTCACAATAATAATATAATACTCATTATCAAATGGAGTCATAATAATGCATACGATTTTTGTTGATTAAAATGATAAGTTTATCCAATAACAACAAAAATAGTTTAACTATTTATGCTAATGGATATATCCCCCTTTTTTTCATAAGCAATCAAAGAACATGCAAGATATTCAATTAGAGATGCAAAATGAACATGCAAGATATTCAATTAGAGATGCAAACAGGTAAATGTGGCATCAAACAAGAAATTTCTATGTATGATCATAAACATAGTCTCGTCCATGACTATCTTATCCTTATTATTATATGCATATTAATTAACTTACCCTCAAACTATTTAATTATTCATGAAAATTCCATCATCAATCCCTTAAATAGCTGCTAAATGAATAATTCACATCTACGTCTCAAGTTTCTTGTCACTTGTCGTTTCCATAAAGAAATAACTTATAAAATAATGTTTTGTAAATCACGAATTAATATTTATACACATGGGAAATAAAATATTCTTTTGTTCACCATTAAGTGAATCATTTAATACATCTCCATCTAATAATAATGATGAAGACCCCGTGGGTTGATGATTGTTTGAAATACAATCATTTTTCGTAGAGATGAAGCATCATTGGATGAAGCTTAAATAAGGTAATAAGTTTAAATGTCTTGATAAAGCTTTAATAAAGCAGAACTGCTTCGCATGTGGGAATCGCACATCTGTTTGCCCAAACATATCGACATATGGCTTCAACCAGCAAGGCTCCACGAAAGCTCACCCCAACTAGCTAATTGTTTCAGTGAGTATCGAGATATTACATAATTTTATACATGATCTCGCAAGGGTTATTGCATGTGTAGTCATGAATCCATGTGTTAGATCAACCATCGTCAGTCGACAGATCGTGGGATGATTCATTCCAATGAGGCAACCATAAGTAATATCAAGCGATTGAAGTTATCAACAAAGAACATCAGATCATCATGATATTAATATCGTCAATTTGTCTAAAGGTGAAACGAGCTCATTTTATGTACCAAATCAACAACGTTCAGTTACGGTAGTTATAACGTCGATCTCATACTCGAGTTACTATCGTTGACTGTTAAATCCTTAGACACAACAATCATAAAAACACGGTGATCGTAGCATGATTTCGATTTTATAAGTGATATCACCACCATGAGGCATGATGCGGATCCTTTTAATACACATGTTTGAAATGAGTTTTACGCTAACGATAATTATGTGTGTTGATCGCAGACATCGTCAATAGCCTTCGGAATTCAATCTTGCTTCGTTGGTATCAACGACGGAGAGCGCTCGTGGTGATAACGTGTTATAAAATTACATATGATTTTTATTATGATAAGTATTGATTATATGATATTATTTATATTAATATGATATGAAATAAGACAACAAAAGACCATTTTATTTATGTTAGGTCAGAAGACAAGAAGTACGCTAAAGCTTTGTGTAGGTGGGTAGCAACTCTCACCATTAGACCACATCACTTTAGCTAGATAGTGAGTAGCATCTTCGTTACAGTGGCGTTTGACAAATGAGAATGAAACAGTATGAAAATAGAAGATAGATGCAGTAATCAATGAGAGCCCTAGTTTCTGCATAGTCCGAAGAAACCCTTTTTAGCTTTTCGATAACCGCGAGACAATCCCCTTCGAAAATTGAATGAAGCCAACTCCCCTGTGAGTGTAAAGCTCCGTCAGAAATGATTTTTATAGATCCTGATGGCGGGCAGCACCATTTAATGTATCATGATGAATAATAAGTTGACCCATTACATTTTCGAGGAAAGACCACTCAACACGATCATACGCTTTGCTCGTGTCTAGTTTAAGGAAACAAAATCCCCATCTGCCTCGTTGTTAGTGTCTCAAAACATGGTTAAGTTCAAAGGCAACTAGGACATTATCTCTAATAAGACAGTTAGGATAATAAAGGCTGATTTTGTCGGAGAAATAAGTCTATCCATCGGAGTACGTGAACGGTTCATAAAGCATTTTGCAGATATACGATAGATAACGTTACACAGGCTGATCGGCCTAAAATGGACATAGTTTCCGGACTCTTTATTTTGGGGATCATGACAACACGGCGCTATGAAGAAAGAACGAGACAAGCCATAGTTGAGGAAATCAAGTATGTAATGGCAGTTTTATCTCCGACGATGTCCCAATATTTTTGATAGAAAAAAGAAGGAAACAATCGAGGCCTCGGAATTTATAAGGAAACATACCTGCGATAGCATCTTTAACATCATCCTCGGTGTACTGTCGTAAGGGCATTATGTTCAAATTGCCAATGACTCGTCTCGGGGCTTCTCAATCGCAGCTTGTGAGGGTGAGCGAGAACTAAATAATTCAGAAAGAATGATACCAAAGCATCTTCAATATCTCGATGGTGTTCGCAGCATATACAATATTTGTTCTTAATCCGAGCGATAGTGTTGTGCGCTTTCGGATGGACGCTTTTCGATGAAAAAATGGCTCAATGTCAACCAACTTGTGTTTATACCGTCTAAGCCCATTTAGATTCTATTTCTGCAGATTTTTAAGTCAACTCTGTTATTTTTAAGTGTTTTATTTTTTGAGTGCGTGTGTGAGGACGAGGAATAAAATGGAACTGGAATATATTTCGGGTACTCGGATGGAGGTGTGAGGAGAATTTTTTTTTTTTTTTTTTTTTTTTTTTAAGGAGAGCAAAATATTTTTCTTACTTAAGCACACACACCATTACATGATCTATTTATAATACTAAGACATCCACCACAAGACAAGTAAAAAAATCACACTCAAGTTTCAATTTTCTTTCTTGAATTCTTCCTTGTTTTACTCCTTGTTTTACTCTAATTTTTCCTTGTTTTTCTCCTCAAATAAAGGATTTTGGTTTTTCTTTGTTTTCTCCTCAAATCAAGTATTTTGGTTTTTCTTTGTTTTCTTTCTTCCTTTTTTTTTGTCTCATATTGAGATTAACCAACAAACTCTATCAAATTTCTTCATTCCTAAGATAAGGACGAAATCAAGCAATACGAAAGATAAAAAATGAGAAAGAAAAACACACACGAGCAAAGGGGAAAACTGGGGAAGCATGGTTGTCATTTGTTTGAGATTCATCAAGATAAGGGGCGTTCTTGTTCATTCAATATCAAGTCTATGTTCTTGGAAACATGCTCGCACATTTTTTTTTTCAATTTTTGACCTATTTACACAATTTCGATTATGATTGTCAGTGGGACGAAAATTCTCCGTCCTAGGGGATCCGCCATGAATGAAGCAGATAATCCCCGCGGACAGAGATGGAGATCTCGGCTCGTGGGGATCACAAGCCTGTTCTATGTGGGGATCTGACATTTTCAAATGACATAATCCTCAATTTATATTATTACAAGTATAATTAATAGTTAAATATGATTCAAATTTATATCCAATTTATAGGCTTTTTTAACAAAATAAAGCAAAAAAAAATAGTGATTAATTAAATAGGGGGATTTTCGCACCTATTACTAAATAGTGTACTGCGGCCCAATGGCCGCGACGTCGCACCTAATGGGCGCGCCGTGCCGAAAATCGTATAATGCTGGGCCATTGTACTAGGCCAATATTCTTGCCCAGCATTTCGTAGACGCGACGTCGCGGCCATTAGGCGCGATGTCGGGGAAATATAGATCTAAGATCTACTTTATCTCTCCCTCATTTTCTCCCTCACTCTCTCTCACTAAACCCAACCCTAACGAGCCCGTCCGCCGCCTTCCGTCGCCTCCGTCCGCGGCTCACCCCGCCAGCCCGCACCCTCCTCTCTCTCTCTCTCTCCCTCTCTCTATCTCTCTCTCTCCAAGTACCGGGCCGCCCGGTCCGCCCGCCGAACGCCGTCTGCCTGCTGCTCCCCCCTCTCTCTCTCTCGGTATCTCTCTCTCGCTCTCTCTCCGCGCCTCCGCCACCACCTCCACCGTGCCTGCCGCGTCCGCCGCCTTCGCTCACCGCTCCGCCGTATAGTCATTAGGTATATGTATATCGATTTTATAGGGCAATTGAGTTGTTCGTTTGATATTGACTGTTTGTTTATAACATTAGACGAATCCGTATAGTCGTTAGTTGGATACGTATTGTTTGCTTGGGTAACACTATTTTGTTCGATTTAGGATGGACATGAACGAATTCGACGGTCCGATCAATCGTTCGTTGTTGATTTTCCAGGATAGTCATCGTTGTAACGATGTGCTATCCAATACGGATGGTGCTATTGACACCCCGTTGACGGTGAGGGGGTTGGATAACGTAGTATGGGATAAGATTTCACGATAGGTGCGTTTACACGGTCGTGTTTTGGAGAAGTTAGATACTATGTCGCTATACGGCGTCTATAGTTGTGGATCTCAGAAAATAGATTCACACTTGATTACTGCATTGGTAGAAAGGTGGAGAAAGGAGACACACACGTTTCACCTATCGGTGGGGGAGGCGACAATCACTTTAGAGGACGTGGGTTTGATGTGGGCACTCCTCGTGGAAGGTATTTCCGTAAGCAGTATGATCCCTCGTAAGACGCAAGAGCAGTGGCTCGATTACTGCGAGGAGTTGACTGGGAACAGACCTCCCGAAGGAGCGTACTACGGGACCAAGTTGTCTCTTCGGAAGTTTGTTGCCTGGTTAGAAGAAAATCCACTCGACGCCATGAGCGACGAGCTAATCGTCGATCAACACGCTCGTGCATACGCATTGCTGATGTTTTGGTCGGTGATGTTTTCGGACTCCAGTGGAAGTCACACGTCGATGACCTATCTTACGCTGTTCGAGGACATCGACGAAGTTCATCATTACAGCTGGGACAGTGCCATATTAGCATTCCTCTACAGAGAGCTCTACACATCGTGTCAGTCGAGGAAGATGAACATAGGTGGAGCTTTGCGGTTGCTGCAGGTACGAAAGATAGTTTAATTCAGCAACTTGTGAAACGTAAACTATACTGATGTATTTAAATAATTATAATATAGGTTTGGGCATGCATGCGTATATTACAAGTCCAGCCCATTATCGTCCACCCTCGAGTGGTAATGCAGCCTAGTGTAGTCGATGGCATTCAGTTACCCATTCCACCGTATGCGGCGAGATAGTTGCCCACCTATCTATTCGATCTTTGAATTAAAAGTTTTTATAATAATTAAATTTTATTCATTTAGATGGAATGCATTATTTGACCATACGACCTCCGCAAATTCTAATTTGTGTGCGATACGGGAGTCCATCGATCGTATATCGATGGAGCAGTTTGTTTGGACCCCGTACAACTATAACGTACTGGAGATTTTGGCACTACGCTCTAAATGTCGTCCTCAGTCCTCTCGGTCGTCGTGCCCGCTGATTTGTTACAACATCATCGAGTGGCACTATCCAGATCGCGTGATGCGATAATTTGGAATGATTCAATCGGTGCCACAACCACTGGCGTATCTTACTGTAGATCTCCATCGCTTTAGTACTCGGAATGTCCCCGGAAAAGATTGGAGATCGCAACACGAACTACATGAGGCGTTTTGGAGTCAAAGGCACTCGAGATCGTCGATGGGATGGAGATAGGTGCTGGCCCGCAGTGCACCAGTGACTATTATGACTAGTACCGTTCGGTGACCCGCCGATATATATCTCCGTCGTCGATTCACATGTCGGCGAGGCTTTCAGATGCGAGATAGTGCATTCATCGACGTGATGGTTAGTTTATATATTAATTTTATTTATTATATTACATTTTCAATTTCTTCGAGGCAAAATAATATTTGAATATGTTTAATGACATGGATAGTATCTCAATGACGTGGAGTTAAGACTATGTCGTCGTGAAGTGGACGGGGGATTGAACGTTGTACATCGTATGCATCGTCTAATCATCGATAGGCGTCAGCGACAGCATACCCAGTTCACCGACATTCCTCCTACGCAAGACCGGTGGTCATCGTGTTCGCATCATGTCACTCAATGTGTTGGGCCGTCGTCATCGCGTATTCCGACGAATTCATACGACGATGGTGGATATGGGACGTCGATGCCATCGGGGTACACTAGCCGATGCAGTACACTTACGAGGACGACGACGAGGACACGCCACCTTATCGTTCATCTTCCTATCAGACTCCACGTCAGCAACAACGTCGTCCACACGAGCGTGAGGCCCCTGTTGACCGTCGTCATCTGCGAGCAGCGTCCTCGTAGATGCGGCACTGGAGGGCATTATCTGCCATAGCTTTATTGTAATGCGTATTTCTTAATTATGCAGACGATATTTTTATGTTTTCTGTTATTATGACTTATCGTTTTTATTTAGACGATGTTTTTATGTTATTATGAGTTATCGTTTTTATTTAGATGATGTTTTTATGTTATTATGTTATTATCGAGCTACAGCTGAATCTGAGCCCATGGGCCGGGCCGGGCCGGAAAAATAATCTGGTTTGGGGCGTAAATTTTGGGGTCCGAAAAGTGACTGGGTCCGTTTGGTCCGGCCCACAAAAATCTGTTTAATATTTATAAATTGGATTTTATAGAGGAAAAAAATTATTTTTACATACAATCTTTTCAAAATTATGTATATATATTTTTTATATAATGTAACGTAAGAATTAAATTTTATAATGAATAATTAAAATAGTTTTTAAAAATTAAAATTAATTAATAAATAAATAAAAAAATGGGCCTAATATCTATGCTACCTGCAACTTCAACAACTTTTGTTATTCAGAAGTGCAGCTTTAATCAACGCTACCTGCAACTTCAGCAACTTTTATTATTCAGACGTGCAACTTTAATCAACGCTACCTGCAACTTCAATAACTTTTATTATTCAGACGTGCAGTTTTAATCAACGCTACATGCAACTTCAGCAACTTTTATCATGCGCGTGCAACTTTAATCAACGCTACCTCCAACTTCAACAACTTTTATCATGCACGTGCAGCTATAATCAAGGCTACCTGCAACTTCAACAACTTTTATCATGCGCGTGCAACTTTAATCAACGCTACCTGCAACTTCAGCAACTTTTATCATGTGCGTGCAACTTTAATCAAAGCTACCTGTAATCTATCTTTAATCACATTACCAGCTGTACACAACAATATTGACCTTCAAGAAATACGATCCATAACATCTATAAAATTCCCACAAATTAAGAAATAGCATACAACATTTGAGATACGATGCACCCATTTGGTAGAGACCCGCGTCTTAATTGCTTCAATGGAAAAAAGATGAATGAGGGTCATCAAATATTCGGGAATTTAAAGGTCCTTGGTGATTACTTTTACGATGACCTGTGGACGTACCATATTGAAATAGGTTCGTTCAAAATTCGTAAGCAAACGTCCTCTGCTCTTTGTCAATCTTATCTAACCACTTCCAGGCTGGTTCATTGAGAACTTTAATGTGTTTCATAATGCGATTGAACTTCTCCGACGTGTGCACCATTCAAGCTCTATGATATAACTGTTTTAGGTCATTGTTCTTGAATTCAGTGTTGAAGTTTGATACGACATTGGCGTAGACAAAATCGGTGTACACCATTCAGCGGCCTAAACGCTGCTAATTCGCTTACAGCAGCCAATATTCCTGTAACAAATACAATGTAACTTACGATCGACCGATGAAAATGATGTCAAATTAATACATGAATGTATGTAGGAAAATACAAATACCTCGATGACGATCCGAAATGAGGCATACACCTTGTTCATCTAACACGTGGATGTTAAGTAAGTTTAGGAACCAACGCCAAGAATGTCTGCTTTCCGTTGAAACAATGGAAAAAGCAAGGGGAAGAATATTTTGATTTGCATCGAGCCCAGATGCAATCAACATTTTATGCTCGCATTTGGAGTAAAGTGTACCGTCAACGCAAACAACTCTACGACAATGCCTAAAGCCATCAATACACGATTTGAAAGCCCAGAAAACATACCTCAATTTCTTCATACCGGGGGCCTCAGTTGGAAGATTCAACCACTTGACGACCGTGTCGGAGTTGTAACGTTTCAAAGCTTTCATGAAGATAGAAAGTTGTTGGACTGAAGTTTCCCAGGTGCCGTAAATATTTTCTTTTGCGCTTTTGAGGCCAGTCACACTTGAATGTATGAGATGTCGTACTCGGTATTGTCCTTCACCAGTTGCTTTACATTTTTTGGTAGAAATTGATGGTCCGTCTTCACTATTCCAATCAACATTCTCGCAATTGCGTTTCGCAAAATGTTACTATGTGTTCTAGCCAACTCGTTCATGTAGCATGCGTGTGCCCCCCATATATCGTAATCTTCCAATAATATGTTTTCGGTTTGAAGCAGGCTCGTAACATCCAGTGACAATCATCGCTATGGGTGCATTTCACGCTCCATACGGTATTGTTACTTTCTGAGACGTGAAACTCACGTCTAGCCACCCTGTAAGAATAATCGCCAACAGCTTCTTGTAAGTGAGCTTTGGTACTAAATATCATACCGACTCTGAACCTGGGATTGTCCCTACAGTAAAAATTACCGCCGACCTCATTGTCTTCTGGAGGCGTCATTTGATATGTTGAATAAAAAGGCACGGGTTGGTAAGGCGCACACATCATCCGCCGACAATGAAATGCCATTCTCGGGACCATCATTGTTTCCATCATCGTCGCCATCGTCGTTATCATCTGCGGTATCTGGAAAATTGTCCAGTGCACCACCCACGTCATCAGCTTCAGAGTGGCTAGCGTCACTATTTTGCAAGTCTTCGGGCACAGGCTCAGGTTGTGACACATTCGACATATTAGGAACAACCCCACTGCTCGAAGGTATGTCTATATGATGAGCGTGGAGTGAGAAGTCACACATTCTTTGAGTAACTGTCGTGAGATGAGGGAACGAGTGGCTGGAGGTGATGTTGGTGAACACGTCGGGTGCCTCTTCTGTACGGTCGGGATGAACGTTTTCGCTGGCCTCGTCAAACACTTCAATTAAATTAAGTTCCGCATCAGCATCCAAGAAGTATAACAGTTCCGCGTCGTTTGAAATTTGAAGGAGTCTCTGATGGAGTCGAGAATGCTGATAGTATTCATTCCTAACATGAACGATTAAGGAAGAAAAATTATTGTCGAGGCGAATAACCTCATATAGCATGCCTAGAAATTGAGCAAAGCTAGTGTCGCGGCGAATTCATCGAAAATCAATGGGTGGGATGCTGTAACGAATGAAGTTTGATTCGGTAATGATTTCGCCGCCATAGTGGATAGAAACTTGTATGAGATGTCATAATTTGAGGAGAAATTTAAATACTTCAAGTTTACATATCAAAGTATATGGAATTATAGTACTTTATATAGGGAAATTCTTCGCATTTAATAAACGCGACGTCGCCTCTATTGGACGCGATGATTATTCTGTAAAACTCGTGAACGTTACGTCCAACATCAGTTCTGAAGCCAAAAAAAAATTGCAGATCACAGAAAGCGCGTGAATGTATTGTCACCATCGTCGCTCCCATTGCACGCGACGACGGGCCCAAATTCGATTTTGGTCCATTTACAACGCTTTTACAGGTCAAACATAGAATCGCGTCCATTAGGTGCGATGCCGCGCCTAATGGCCGTGACGTCGCTGGTAATACTCGCAAAGCACACTATTTCAGTAATAGGTGCGAATAACCCCATATTTAATTAATCACTATTTGTTTTTTTTTTGCTTTATTTTTGTTAAAAAAGCCCCAATTTATATGTTATAAATATTATTTTTTAAAAATTGTGGGGGTGGAGATCCCCATGAGGCGTGAGGACGGGAACGGGGATGGAGATGGCGATTCCCCGAAAACACGGGGCGAAGATGAGATTAGATCTCCGTCCAAAACCCGGCCGCCCCGTTGAAATTCCTAGCTCTGATAATTTCGAAATTAATCTCTGTTGCAAGCTAACTTCTTTAACTCTTCATAGCCGGTGGAATAATCTAAATCAAAATAATTATACGATTTACCAACAAAGCGTCTTTTAGATATGCTGATTCTTTTAAGCATCGATTCTTGTATGTATAAATACCCTTTTTGGACGCAAATGGAAAGTAGTCAGATAGCGGGGCAGGGCTGGCCCGCCCGCCAAAATGGTGGTCCTAGAAAATAGAGGTCAACCACGTGCCGCCCGGCCGGCGGACCGTGGACCGGGCCTGGCCCGCCCACCGTGAAAAAGCAAAAAAAATAAGCACGGGCTCGCCAATCGCCGTTTTGAACGAGATCAAAATCCACGACAATGGTTAGCCCAAAAAATTCGAAGTCAGAAACCCTGTCACGTCATGGCTCTGACGGGTCTGAGATGAAAGAAAATGCCTTAATTTGAGTTTAAATGGGAGTTAGTTGATTAATGGGATAATTTTAACTAGGCTTTCTACTATATTATAGTTAAATTTTCTTAGGCTCAGGTTTGGGAGAGAGACCAAATTCTTTTTTTTTTTAAATCAAAGACGGGCCGAGCCCACGGCCCGCAGGGGCTAGCCCGCCTAGGTCTGCTCCTTGGCGGGTCTAAAAAATGTGGCCCAACCTACCCCTTTGAGGGGTCTTTTAAAATATAGACTTTGACCCAAAGACTTTTAAAAAAATAGACTCCTTGACCTTTTTTTTTAGTCAATAGACTCTACTTATCATTAGCGTTTAATTAGCATTTAAATTTAAAAAAAAAAACAAAAATCCACCAGAAAAAGAGAATAAAAGAAAAAAAAAAGAAAATGCATTTACGTCATGGGCAACGACCCGCCTGCTTCGTCTTCAATAACGACACTGCAAGAACCGTAATTCCCCATATTCACCATACATAATATCCAGAAAGTGACACTACCATATCCACCATACGCGGACCTTATCGATCAATCTTGAGAAGAAACAAAAGCTTTCGGCCACTGAGTATGTTTGTCAATTTTTTTTTTTTCTTTTGATTTTTACTTCAAAATCCAAGAATTTCGGTTCCATTAGCCACGAAATTAAGTGGGTTTTCGGTGTGTATGCTGGACGACATCGATTCCGTTGAAATAAGTTACGAATTTGGACATGGGTTTTTGAAAAAATCTGACTATTGGGTCAAGTTGACAGGAGAACTGAACTTATGATGGGTCCCCTGTGTACAGGTCCCCTGTAAGATGTGCACGGGTCCCCTGAGTGTATGTGTACGGGTCCCCTGTAAAATGTGTATGGGTCCCCTGAGTGTATGAGTACGGGTCCCATGAGTGTATGTGTACGGGTCCCCCTGAGCATGGGACCCGTACACATTCACTCAGGGAACCCATACACATTTTACAGGGGACCCGAACACATACACTCAGGGGACCCGTGTACATCTTACAGGGGACCTGTACACATACACTCAGGGGACCCGTACTCATACACTCAGGGGACCCGTACACATTTTACAGGGGACCCGTACACATACACTCAGGGGACCTGTATACATACACTCAGGGGACCCATACACATACACTCAGGGGACCCCTATATATTACTAACTTTAAGATTTCTTGTATGAAAATTTTTTCCATGCACTAATATTTTTTACCTAAATTATAGGTGATCACCATGACCATCACCAACATCATATTCCAATTCGGTGGTAAGTGGATGATTAATGAGGATGATACGTCGAGATGGTGTTCACAACCGAGAAGTATATGGCAATCAATCATAGTCGCGAGGGATACATGCACGATTAAGGACCGTGACGGACGGGATAATAACTGTAATGTCCTTGCCAAACGACAAAGTGAAATTGACGTTAAGCTATATGCCTAATGTAGTGCACAATTATCCACGACCTATCTACATCGAAAACGATTACGCTTTACGTGCATACCTTGGTTTTGGTGGTTCGCTATCAAGACTCGTACTTCATGTTGAGGTCGAGCAATGTACCAGTGAAGCTCCCATTGAAGTCCGGTGTAGTGGCATTGATGCACCCATTGAAACTCCGGTCTAGTGCCACCGATGATCCTCCCGCTCGTAATGATTTTACGAACAATGATAGCGTCTTATAGCATTTTGCGATGAAATGGCATCGTCCAGCCCGTCGAAGAGGAGCACACTGGACAGATGGAGGTACACCACGGAACCTTTGAAAGGGATGAACACAATAACGACATTGAAGATGATGGCGAGGAGCATGACGCATTACCAGCTGATGATGATGGTACATATGCCTTTACCGATGGTTCTAGTTTATATATTGGTCAAGAATTTCAGAACAAGGCTACCGTGCAGAAAGAGTTGTTGGAAGTTTGCGTTAAGTTGCGTTTAAGGCGTCGTTCGAGTTAAAAGTGGTAAACTCAAATAAAAGTTGTATGTGGTTCGTTGTGTAAACGACCAATGTTCTTGGCGTGTTCGAGCTGCTGCAAAAATAAGATTCGCCGATTTTCTCCATTCGAACGTATTGTAATAGACACACATGCGATGTATCACATCGACGCCGGAGACACCGACAGGGTAGTTCGTCGGTGGTATCGAATATCTTAGTCAAAAACTTCACAGGCGCCAAGAATATCCCGCGACCAAAGGTAATTGTCTCAATGATGCAAAACAGGGGTCTCGATGTATCGTATTACAAGGCTTGGAGAGGTAAGCAGCTTGCACAGGAAGGGTTGGTCGGAAATAGCGAAAACTGTTTTGGTTTGCTCCCAGCATACTTAGAAGCCGTGAAGAGAGCAAATATTGGTAGCATCACATATTGGGAGGCGGATGACGAGAACAGATTTAGATATCTTTTCCTAGCCTTTGGCGCATGTATTAGGGGATTTGCATACATGAGAAGGGTTGTTTCTATCGACGGTACCTTTTTGAAAGGTAAGTATAAAGGTGTGATGCTCGTGGCGACCGCGCAAGATGGTAATCACCATCAGTACCCTATAGCTTGGGGCATGCCGATGTGGAGTCAACGGAATCTTGGTCTGGTTTCTAACGAAATTGCGGGAATCGTGGGTGACACGGATGATTTGGTGATAATTTCCGACAGGCACCGGAATAATAAAAGCCGTTGAAGATGTCTTTCAAACGCATTTCACGGATTTTGTGCGTGGCATAAACAGAATATCAAGACTCGAAGCGGAAGCAAAAAGGCGCTTGCGATTTATTTTGGGTGCGGCGCGCATGCTTACACGAGACGGTGAGTGTGATTCTATTTTGCGGATAATGGAAGGCGAGTACACTGAAATAGCAAAGTATATGAAAATTGGAGCAGAGAATGGAGAGGAACCGTCCAAGCTTGCGAAATGGACGAGAGCGTATTGCCCTACTTCTAGGTACAATATAATGACCACCAATGGATCGGAGTCAATAAATGCTGCCTTGCGCGAGGACCGAGAGCTTCCACTGATAGGATTATTGGATTCACTGCACAGACTTACCGCGGAATGGTTCAGGAAGCGTCGAAGCACTTGCGAAGCTTCAATAGCTGCCAATATGACGTCGTTCACGCCGAAGGTCGAGAAGATTATACGTGATAATTTTATTGATTCTCAAAAATATCATTGTCGGAGATCGGATATTTACGATACAATGTCTACGGGCAAAATCAGAATGAGGTGGTCGATCTACAAGTTAATTCGTTGCAGTTGTAAGTTTGACAGTTCGATGATCCCATGATCGCATCCCATGTGCCATGCCAGCTTGCAGGTGTGGTGATTCTGACGTTCAGATGTATTCTCTAGTGCATAATTATTACAACTTACAAATATGGAAATTAGCATATGAGGATACGATTTGGCCAGTTATAGACCGGAGTGAAATAGGGACTGATATGCTGCCACCCACATCTTCGAGAACCCGTGGCAGGTACCAAAAAAATCGAATGCCATCAATCGGTGAATTTGGTAGGAGGTAACCTATTACTTGACATATGTGCATGGAACCCTTTGTGACATTTATTAACAGTTTGATCTGCCATGTATCTGCATCCGAGTGTGATAAATATTGAATTATGTGGATCCCCTGGCATACGTGCATGGGTCCCTTGGATTTCAAGTATGGGTCCCCTGGATATCCAGTATAGGTCCCCTGGCATACGTGCATAAACATATTGTCACCAATATTGACCATACAAAAATAGTCACCATAAACATATTGTCACCAACATACGTATTGTCACAAAAGTAGCAATATACATCAGACAAACCCATTCATAAAGTCATATAATTGTCTACACCACAGACGACCAATCATTCCGGTAGAATGCCGTAGTTAGATACTGCCTAAAACCGGTGATCTGCTGCTCGTTAAACTTGTACGGGTCGTCGCCGCGAAACATAAAAGAAAATGCGGCGCGTAACAAATACACTCCGCATTCGCCGCTGCAATAGTAAAGAGTAGTTAGATTATTTCACTAGCCCAATTGAAATATAAAAGCAATATGGAATAATACTTACTTGGCCCATTGTTTAGGGAATCTATCGTCGCGCGAGATGTTCCACTTGACGAATGCTCTCGGGATTATTTTCAGGTCCGCTAACATATAAGGAATTACCTTCCTTACATTGGCCAATGCACGATCGATGAATCTGTCATCACTATCGCATGAACGGTCAGAGTCATAAACCACGATCGTCTTCTTCGCGTGCTCAATCACGCATAACACCCAATGACTATCATTGATTAGCAGCGGGACAACGATGAATTGGGCCTCAGTCCATGGAACAGATGGCTAATTCTCATCGGTACCCATCGCATAGGGGCGCATTTGGCCAATGAATCCCTTATCAATTTTTCCCGTCGCAGTCCCATTAATATCGCATCGGAGTGTGAACATTGTCCGCATGAAGGCGTAATTGTTTGAAGCTCGCTTGCAACAACGTTGCAATTCGATAAATCCCCTAAAAGCTTCGTCAATGTGCTGCAAACAGAAGATGAGGTTAGGTCAGGGGACCCGTGCACATTTGTCAGGGGACCCATGCTCTTAGTCAGGGGACCCGTACACATTAGTCAGGGGACCCGTGCACATTGGATAGTCAGAGGACCCCTGCTCTTAGTCAGGGGACCCGTGCACATTTGTCAGGGGACCCATGCTCTTAGTCATGGGACCCGTGCAGATTAGTCAGGGGACCCCTGCTCATTGGATAGTCATTGGATAGTCAGTGAGTTAATTTGTACCTCGCCATCAATCCACTGTCCAGTACTGCATAACCGCGCGAACCATTCTGGACCATACGAACTCAGCATGACAGCCCGACGTTCAACCTCTGCCATACTCGTGACCTCCTTAAGTACTGATGGCCAGAATAACAACTTTTGCCTTATATGGTTGTGGACCTCCGGGTTGTGGCTGAATTTTTTCGCATTATCGTCTCTGACATATGGGCTGCGCTGGTACCTTGATGGATTCCTCTGCCTCTGAGGCATCGTATCGTCAAGGATCGCCTTACCTTTATCGACGGGGACGTTGTTTGAACCCCAAATGCCCGACTCATGAGCTTCATCCACACCCACATTAACTGCCTCCGCCGCCGCCACCGCTGCAGCTGCCACCTCATCGGGATCATGCTGCCTACCCGACGCCGCATCCATGGACATCATCTCAGCTAGCATGTAGAAGCCGTACCGCATCCCGTTCCACAATCGATCTTCCATCGCATCTAATCTTTGAGCAACATTATTGCGATATGAAGCGAAATGACCCTCGTTGGTATCAAAGCGTTAATCCAAATCGCCTCTCAACTGCGTAAATTCATCGCCAACGAGATTATTAACCTGATCAAACCTCTGATCCATACTTGTTCTGAATTCAGTGAACATAGCAGCATCGGGATAGGCACGCGGCGGAGACTGATATATCGGCGGCAGAGAGTGATATATCGGCGGCGGAGAGTGATGCTCGAATACCGGTGTGTTATGCATCGGCGTCGGCTGTACCGACGAGTGATGCATCGGCGGTTGTTGGTGGTCGGCCTGATTGTTCTCTTCGCCGACTATGTGCGATACACACAGTACATCGATCCCTTGCAAGAGAAGGCTGGTCAAGTGGTCCAGTACGCTATGCGAGGGAGCCACGCCAAAGTCACCGAATCGATAGTAGTTGGCGTGGCTCTAAGGCGGACTTGGCATTAACAAACCGCGCACCTCGGATTTTAGCGTGGTCTTGCTTATCACCTCCAACTTCGGGCTAGCCTTCTTACTCCACGACTTCGTTGTCCACAAGCATATTCTCGGAAGCACATCATCGTTCCTCTGATCTTTGCGGTTGGCCAACAAATTACCGATGTTCGTGATGCACTCGTATGCTAAGATCTAAGAAAGAACCCAATAATTAGACCATAGATTTAGAACAAATAATTTATAATTAAAACACAACACTATTATTCTACCTGAAGTGGATGCACGAAACCACTAATGCATAAGCTGATGTCTTCGTCGTTGCCTCCCGCAACTCGAGCAAGAGCTTCGTCCCTTTTCTCCGTCAGATCACGTTTCAATGAACGTAGAACTTCTCGAAAGGAAATTGTGCCCCATGGATAATTGTTTAAATTATCCAGATCTTCAATTAACGAGAGAATCCATGATGGCAAGATGGGGTCCTTCTTCGTTCTGCGAGGTAACAAAACGGCAGCAGCAAAATATAGGCCGGCGAGCTTCAATTTTTCGATATTGGCACGCCCATCGTCGTCCTCGGCTGCCAGTTCATCAATTCTTCTCTCCACGTCGGATAGCCGGATGGTAGATATGCGCGACCAATGTCTCAACTTAAAAGCATTTGACTCGTTAACCTCTGGTACGTTGGATGAGCAGTTAAGACCAGTGATCAAGCAGTACTCCGATATAGAAAATCGGAGTGGTCTCTTCCGGATGATCATCCACAACTCATCCCGATTATGAAGGACCGTCTGTCTCTTCATAAGGAAACCACAACAGTTGGTTGGAGAGGATCAAATGCTTCATAGCGATAAACTTGCTTCGACATACTTGGCCGTCAGATCTCCATCTGTTCATTTGCGAAACAACCTGTAAAATTATTACATTAATTCAGGATAATGATATGTTCGCGGGTCCCCTGGGCATACGTGTGCAGGTCCCCTGCATATGATCAGGGGACCCAGATACCAGCGCTCAGGGGACCCAAACAGGGCGCTCAGGAGACCCAAACACGAGTATTTAATGGACGCAGGGGACCCAAACACGAACTCTCAGGGGACCCAAACACAACTCTCAGGGGATCCAAACAGAACTCTCAGGGGACCCAAACACAAACTATCAGGGGACCCAAACAGAAATCTCAGGGGACCCAAACACAAACTATCAGGGGACCCAAACAGAAATCTCAGGGGACCCAAACAGAACTCTCAGGGGACCCAAACACAAACTATCAGGGGACCCAAACAGAACTCTCAGGGGACCCAAACACGAACTCTCAGGGGACCCAAACAGAACTCTCAAGGGACCCAAACACGATCTCTCAGGGGACCCAAACATAACTCTCAGGAGACCCAAACACGATCTCTCAGGGGACCCAAACATAACTCTCAGGAGACCCAAACACGAACTCTCAGGGGACAACCGCATACAATCCACACTACCCCGCGTACAACCGCATGAAACAGAAATGCTAACAGCGCTGCAAAAAATTCATAACATGCTAACAGCGCGTACCTTCTCGCCCATCGCACTGCTTGCCATCGATATTTCCGTGCAATTCTGGGTGGGTCTGTGAGAATTTGAGTTGCCTTAACTGGAATTTTGTTAAGCTCTCGTGAATTGCAGTAAAATCTAAAGTGAAAGCTTTCGTGGCTATTTGGGGAAGAACAGTTGAGTGAGATGAACAGTCACTCTGACTGACACATGCTTTTACTTTTACTATTTTTCGATAAAAATAAATGAAGAATTTAATAATTATTAATTGTGGGTCGGTTAAGCCATTGGACTGCACTAAATAAGGGTACAGTTGTCTTTTAAATCATATTAGTAAGGGTATACTTGTACTTTTACAATGAGGAGTCTATTTACTCAATTAATCCCCCCTTTGACGGGGCAGGGCCCTCGGGCCCGCGGGACGTAGCGCCATTTTGACAGCCCTATTCAAAAATGATGAAATAAATGAAAGAGTGTATGAAATAAATTATATGAAAGAGTAATATTTATAGTTACGAGATTCTCAGGGATGTATATTAATTCCTTATAATCATCATAAAAATATCAAGCATGATACAATTTGATAAATGAAGACATTCATGATATAAAACAAATTAATGCAGATTTCAGTTGTTGAAGACAGGGGTCAATATTTTGCCACAACATTTTTATCAGAAGATGATGTGATTCAAAAATAGGTTAAAGATCAATAGAAAATTATAGGTATCCCATCTCAGATAAATGACTAGAGATATTCTTAAAATTGCATTCAATAGTCATATATTATAAAATGTAATAATCTATGCCAATAAATATTTCAGTACCGGATTCATTCACGATTCTTCAATCTAAATAGTGAAAAATGACATTAATTACAATTACTTCTCCCCGCCTATAAATTGATCAACAGTATAGTTTGATTAAGTACCATATCACCTAAGAAAAATTTCAATATCTTGATTACTTGAACGCAGGTATAATACGTTGATCTTAATTTATTTTTCATGTTACTTTACCGCTAACGAAAATTATTGCATTCGACGTTACGAATTAAAGGTACGTATGCCTTAAGATATCGCTTGATTCGTATTCGGATGAGGCCTTCGTTCGTTAAGAATTTTCTATATTAAGAAGACGCCTTGAGATTTCTAGCGCTTAATCCCGAGATTAAGATCCGATCATCGTCAGTGCGTATTTATTATCATGCTCTAAAATCTTTAACGCCTTTCTTACCTCGCTCGGATCCGGGCATCGTGAGATCGAGCTCGATCAAGAAAGAAATGGAAAAACATTTCATGTTCGAATTCGATTCGTTTGCGCGTATAAAAACCCTATGTTTGTGTTATTACATTGTGTATAACATTAATTCATACTAAGCCTTTGAGAGCAAAATTGTAGTTAGCAATGGCGGACATGCCCCCAGCAAAGAAGCCGCATACGTCGTCACCAGCTGACCACATAGCGTTGGACCCTTCAGCAGCTGCAAGGGAATCCAGGTTGAGGTTTGGTGTAGTAAAATTGTTATTAATTATGTGATTATTATTTAATTAAATTATATAAATGATATTATAGAGTCCCTCTGACAAGTGAACGCCCACGCCCACCGGTGAATCCACTCGGTGCCGTGCACGCGCAATCTCAGACGATGGGAATAGCCATCACAAGAGCCATGCCAATGCGAATGGTAATTTCTTTTTTAGTTTCGTCATCTGATTATACAAATCTTGTAATCGTACAAATTATGTATTAAATAATCAAATAATTATTTATTATGATTAGGGGGGAGCCGGAACAAATATTGGTTCCCCAATGATCAACAGGCCAATGCCAATGCAAATGGTAAATTTCTTCATTTAAATTTCGTCATCTAATTATATAAATCTTGTAATCATAAACACTGTGTATTAAATAATTAAAAAAACTTATTTATTACAATAATTAGGGGGGATCCGGGATAAACATTGGTAATTCTCCAATGGTCAACATGCTTGGAGTTCGAGGCATGCGCTCACTCGGACAAAACTCGTATGTGCCTATATAATTACTCAAATTCTTTATCCTTAATTTCTTTACCCAATATCGAAGAACGAATAAAAACTGAAATCATTCTAACATATACATGGTAAAAAAACCTAACTTTATAATATCATGATTTGAAGTAGGCTTCAGGCGCCTCAGCAAGGTATCAACATTGGCAATGCTCGGATTCCCATTCGCCAAACAACCCCTTACAGATTCGGCGATCCTCAAGTTTTTGGGCCTCGTGGAATTCTTTCGCCAGCCACCGCATCTCATGGACCTCGTCCATGGCTGCCTCCTGTAAGAAAATTTAATTTGCATGTAAGATTTTCAAGAATGAGTAATTGGCCTGAAAACCCTAATACATCGTTGTTGATATACAGCATGCTTACTCCTCAGTTGTGGGGTTGGAGGGTAGTAGCACCATGCTTCGTGCTTCAAATGCATTAAGGTAAATCTTTTCTTTTCTCCTCATGTTCAGAAAAATTAGAAACGATTGCAATGATCATTCATTTATAATTTCTAATAAGCTACGCGTAATTTATTTAATAAAATCTAGGCCAATGACCACCCAAGCTATTCCAAAGCCTATGTTCCTACCTAGCGGCATTGCAAGTTCTAAAGCTCCCGTCGTGCCAACGTTGAAGGTAAATGTTTATTTGTTTTTAATTGAAAGAAACAAATGGAGATAGTAACAGATATTTATTACATAATCATAATTTGCTTCTCGTAGAGTTTAGAAATTTGATAGATAATTGTACGTTCATTATTATTTAATTTGTGTATGAAGAGAAAAATGCCAGATGAGGCATCGCCAAGCAACATGGGGTTTAGCCCTGTCAGTGGCTCGGGCATCTATGGCTCTTCTGAGCAAAGGTATAATTTCGTGGCAAATTTTATTAATAATTAAAAATCTTAAAACCATTTTTATTATTTATAAAAAAGTTTGAATATATATATATATATATATATATATATATATATCTAATTTATATATATGCTCATCAAATAATTATAATGGCGACGAAGGTACACCTTGTATGATAAGAGGTACGAGGCTGTTGGTCTTGCTGTCGACCCTCATCTTCGTATTTTTAATGCAAAGACTGGTAATTTTATTTCATATTATTTATCCACGTTTCATTTTTCACTCATTTAATATAACTATTATATATCTATATATATATATATATGTATGGAAATGTGATTTTCTTAATTCAGGTAAGGAAAAAGTTGCATCAAAGAAAGCACCAGCGAAGGAGAAGGAATGAGATGTTTTTATAATATGCTATAAGTTTGTTTGTGAGTTGTGAGGGATTTTTCCTATAATTTATATTAATTTGTCGTATGAACTTTATTAATTATGGTACTTTGGATTTCTATGTTATATCTTGTTTCCTGTTTTGATGACTATTGTAATAGTTATTGGATCTTTGCTATTGGTTTGTTTTATTAATGGTTGAGCTCATGTTTAGTCGTTGATGATGGCTCCAAATGTCATTTTTCTTATGAATTCTGTCAGCAACTTGTCACTTTTTATTACATTATTGTTATGATCGGTTCACATGTTTAAGAGGTTGATAAATAAACACGTGATGTAATTACTAGATTTGTTATTTCTAGTTTGATATGTTACATAGACCGGTACTCAATCAATGAACAAAGAGTTGTTTATGGAAGTTTGTAGTTAAATCTTTTACGTCTCCCATTCTTCCCGCAAGGAAGGCACTAAATAGAAGATTCGCCTTACACCCTCAAGTATACAACCTCCTTAGCAAAACTAATTTAGTATAACACTATCTACTATATTTTGCTAACTAAACTTCTATCACAACTTAGTAAATTTTCACAATACGTCTACTTCAACAGTTTTTACAGTCCGTTTGGAATGCAAACACTATAGGTTTGCTCGATGCGTTTGTTCTTTGTTTTCTCAAGCTTTTCACTTGGATGATTTGAAAATTTTGGATTGCTTGAACGTTGTATTGCATGAGATATCTTTCAAGTCTTTGCTTGAGCTATATTTATACTTGAGCTCCACGCTAGAGACCGTCGCTGGCAAGGGCAGAGTGGTCCTTGAGATTGCATTTAATGGCCTTTCAAAAAATGGGTCAGCTGACTGCTTTTTAGTGTATCCTTTTTCTGTCCATTGCCAAAATTTTACGAGCTCCACACTTAGTTTGAATTTTAAGTGTCGTCTAGCTTAGTCTAGTCACCGGTTCATTTGAATTTTTGTCTTTTATTTAGCACGTCACTAGTTCCATTCTCAGTCCTTCAACTATTTGTTTAGTATTGGTCCATGGCTCTAGCAGTCCGATCTTATTATCAATCAGAGTTTTCAATTATAGGCTTCTAACAATTTTACCCTTTTTGGTGATTGATAAAACTAAAACCGAAAATATACAAGCTTCAAACAGAAAATTTCCATTAATTTCTTTGAAGTGATATTACAAAGGCAACCCTATTTTCCTTCAGCGTGCTGCATCTCCTTCCGAACCTTGCAACTCTGGAATCCTTGAAAGCTTGATGTCATGCAACTTTATTAGCTCCAATAGCTGTTGGGTCGTTAGGTTGCATGCAATTGACCTTAGTGACTCTGGAAGATAGAGTCGATCCAGAGGGGTTGCAGTAACTACTTTCCTTGTATCGGTGAACGTGGGCATTCTTCGTTAGGAATCAGAATATGCTCCATCCTTTACCGATTTGGATCAACATGGGGACTTGTAGGGTTAATATTCCTGTTCTGCAAAGGGCTGGGTCTTACTGCTGCTGTTGGCCCGAAGACCCTTGAACGAAACCGGAGGGCCTTTGAGGTTGTTGTGGATGCGATTGTTTTCGACCACTTTTCCCTTTCTGGTTATTGGCAGAGATGTTGAAGAATCAATCTCCTGGAGTTGTAGAGACATGTTGTCGAAGGGTATTTTCTTCGACTCCTAGGTCACTCACTCCTCAGAGTGGTGTACCTCTCCTTACTCACTGTCTCAACCAATTCTCTGATCTCCTTTATCTCAGTCTCAGCCAGCATAGGTCGGTTTCATCAAGGTAGTGGGTTCCTCTTCAGTGGGTGAGGCCTCGACTTGAATGGAATGGTTAGTTTCCATGGCCTCAACTCAACTGAAGGGGGGAGGGTAGGGTGACTTGAGAATGATGTGATGAGGGCCAAAAACCTCGGTGTGCTTAGAAGGATTCACTTCCTTTCCGAGAACTGAAATGAGGGCCAGACGAAGGATGAGATGGAGATGCTTCAGTAACTTCTGAGGGGACTTTTATTTGTCGGACCACCTCTAGTGGTGCGATCTTAGTCCTTTTACATATCGACCCAAATGTGGAGGGGGTGACCGAGTTCATTGGTAACCGTTTGCTTCTCTTTCGATTATGTCAGCATCTAGACTCATGGGGCTCTAGACGCTGCTGATGTAGTGATCGAACCTAGAGATCAGCATCTTGATAGCGAACAATTTCTTGGGACCGGAATAGTCTCTTGAGAGACTTGATGCCCAGGCATTTCATCACCTTGTTCATCATGCCCTTTGACACTTTGTGGCCGTCATATTCATCCAAAAGCGGTTGGATTTAATCTTCAATCTCATTGCGGATCACTGTCCACGCCACGTCACCGGTCTTTGGTAAAAATTGAAGTGCCGGAGCTTTTCCTTTCCTTTATCTTGAATGGATGAGATGGTTGCGAAGGAGGTCAAGCCATGTGTCGGCAAGTTGAGGATGTGAACGAACCAAGTTTCGCTGATCTCGACCCTCTGACCCTTCCTTGACCAATGCAGTCACAGTGCTTCCGGCGACCACCGCGCTGTCGAAGAACTCCTTCAAATCCTCAGGGTAAGTAAATAAATATCCTTGGAGTAGCTAAGAAAGAAAACCCACTAATTTCGAATTGATTAGGGCTTGGAAGATTTGGGTAAATCGTTCTTAATCGGAGCAATTCTTTGTTATTTATGTTTGAATTGATGAGGATTTTTGTTGAGTGATGATATTCCTTGGGAGGATTTTTCGCACGATTGCAGCTTTCCAAAGTGAATATATATATTTTATAACGAAGCTTACATTTTTCATTTCTTAAACGCAATCAAAAACGTCAAACATGAATTCGATAGCAACAAAGGCTCACATTTGAGCAAACGCTTAACAAATCCGAAAGAGAAACAAAGAACATAATATCAACACAAAGAATTAAAGAACCCACTAGGTCAATCTAGAACTCTATAAAAATGGTTATTAAGCCAAAATCAAGTCTTCACTTTTTTCTGTCTTCGTCTTAAACGACCTAGTCTTCTTCGGACACAACTCCCACAAGGGAAGACAAACGTCTTGTACGAGGATAGACAAATCTCCCAAATCAGGAGAGGAAAACTCATGAATTGGGAGACTCAAGGACAAAAAAAAAGCAGAGATCAATCAATGAGGTAAGAAAGGAATAACGAGAGGAGACGAGCTCCCCCAACCTACATTAATGAAGATCGGGGGAAAAGATCCTTGATTTCTTGTGTTTTTTAGAGAGAATTGAGAGCTTTTGCTTTGAGAGAGAGAGAGAGGTGCATGTATGTTTTAAGTGAATATTATGGTTGAGACCCTTGCGTTTTAAGGAATGCAAAATGACTCGAGCGAGATTTTGATCTTTGCATTTAAACCTTATCCTATTATTAACGAAACAGCCCTACTAAGCATTTCAGTAATGGAAACCTGTCTTCCTTTGGGGAAAGAACTAACCGCGATCTGTGGCGGTTCTTTCTTGTCGTTTATCCCGCCACAACTTTAATGAGGTACAATGATTCTCTGACTGAGCAAATGTCCTCTGCATGCAACATGTCGCCAGTTTACCTACGACGCGCAAAATATGGACGAAATGTCTGCTTTGATGATGTACATTATTATTAAACAAAATCAGTCTAAATTGGTCCGGTAGCTTCAGCATGCAACTGAAGTTTTACTTAACGTTATGTATATAAATATATATAATATGTATATATGTGTGTGTGTGTGTACGAGAGACCAAGATCACATAAAATATTACCATTAGCTTTACATATAGTATTATACATAAGCATTCTATGTATCATATTATACATTTGTCTTTCAGTATAACCATCTAAATTCCATTTATATATGTGTCTTTCACTATATGAATTATTAAGCAAAATCTCTTGTTCTTCGAACAATGACAATTATGTAAAAACTCGAGAGATATAATATATATATAAATATATGTGTGTCTGTATAGTAGCTGAATATTCCTGGTTTAAAAAACGAACACTGTTCATTGCCCTAATGGATGTGTTAGAGTGTATATGTATATGATTCCTAAGTGCTTCAGTTCAAGAAGGAACACCAGTCTCATTGTTCTGAGTGGATATGGGTTGTTCCATTACGTGGATATATCCTTTATATTATGAGATACCCAGTTTTGGTTGAAACTGGTGTGAAGTAAATGAATTTGACCACTCAATGAAAGAAGGAAGACTAAATGAAAATGGAAAACCTTATGCACGAGTCGTCATATGCATCATTTTGGTAAAGTCTATAGAACATACTGAGCCAATAGCCTTCTTCAAGATTTAGCACAACTTTGTTCCCCCGTCCTTCATGCCTAGATATCTTAAGATAAATCTAAGAGAACTAGTGCAGTTCTGAACAAGGTAAACTTAGCTTTGGGTAACGGTTTCATGAAGATGTGTGCCACATGCCGATCTATTGAGATGTACTCAAGTCTGATATCCTTACTTAGCACGTGGTCTCGAATGAAGTGATGCCTTATGACGGTATATGCTCCGTTCTTGAATGGACGATCGGGTTTTGTGTGTTAATGTTGTCACGGAAAATGGGCGAGTCAGTCTCCTTTACTCCATAGTCTTCTAACCGATGCTGAATCCATAGAATTTGTGAGCAAGAACTTCCTGCTGCAAGGTAGTCAGCTTCGGCAATGAAGGTTGCACGAGGTCTGCTTCTTACTAAACCATGATATTAACTGGTTAAAATTGACACGTTCCACTAGTGCTCTTCTGATCTATCTTGCATATGTAGTCAGCGGCAATGTACCCATGTAGTGATAAACATGAGTCTTTTGGATACCACAGTCCAACGTTTGTGGTTCCATTAAGATACTTCAATATCCTCTTCGCTGGTGTGAAGTGAGATACTTTGCTACCTGGTTGAAATCCCGCACACAAGCATACACTCTACATGGTGTCCGGTATACTTGATCTGAGATATAATAGTGAGCCAATTAACCCTCGGTATTTATTCACTTCAACAGCGTTTCCGTCTTCATCATTGTCTAGTTTTATTGAAGCCCTTGTAGGGTAGATAATGGAGAACATTTATCCATGCCAAACCGATTCATTAGCTCCTTAGGGGGTGTTTGTTTGAGGTGATCAAACATCACCGTGATACTCATATTACGGTGATGTGAATATCACCGTAATGTGGATCAAGGTGATAAAGCATCACCATATTTGTTTGGGGTGATATTTCATTTTTCATATCAAGGTGTTATTTGACTATTGTATTTGTTTATCAATGTGATGTGCGAGGTGATGTTCTGTAAATGTCATATTTACCCTTATATATATTATGTATGTAAAGTGAGTTAATATGTCCATTTTGAGGTGATATTTTACGTGATAATGACTAATGTTTCAATATTAAACATTAATTATTTAAGTATTATTTATAAGTATTTTATATAATTCTTTAATATAATTCTTTTATTTTTTAAGTTTTAAACATATATCCTTAAATTAAGTATTAATATAAGTTTATTATATATAATTTTCAATATAATTATTTTATTTTATTATGCATAAATATATTTTTAATATTTAAATATGTTAGTTGTGTAATTAAAAACATGAATAAGGGTATATGAGGAATGAATGTTAAAATATAAGGAATAACTTTGTCTAAAACATTTTTGAAAATATCACCTACCTGGGGTGATGGAAGATCAAGATGGTTTTTTTGGGTGATCCAAAAGCTGGAATATTACCCCGTTTTGATCACCTAGGTTCGATCAGGGTTCATCACCCCCGCTAGACAAACGCGGTGATGGCGGATCACCGTGATGTTTAGAAAGATCATCCCAAAACAAACACCTCTTAGTGTATTTGGCTTGATTTATGAGGATCTCGTTGTCCAATTATGCTTTACTTGCAGTCCAAGAAAGAAGGTCAATTTCTCATTATACTCATCTCAAATTGATCTTGCATAAGTTTTTAGAATCTTTTGTGTAGCTTACCGTTGGTTGATCTAAAGATGATGTCATCTCGTATATTTGGACAATCAAGAAATGTTCTCCTTTCGTCAATTGATATGTCGCCGGAAGTACGTAAG
Source organism: Linderniella brevidens (assembly GCA_004919715.1). Classification (NCBI taxonomy): domain Eukaryota; kingdom Viridiplantae; phylum Streptophyta; class Magnoliopsida; order Lamiales; family Linderniaceae; genus Linderniella; species Linderniella brevidens. Next base: position 16,609,485 of record SWDC01000153.1, read on the forward strand.
TTACCGAAGCAAACTAGGCCTTTTCGTTTCGAAGCTCGATGGACCCATGAACAATCTTGTGAAGAGCTAAGGAACGAGTGTCTAGTCGTACTAATATCTGGAAGAGGAATATATTAGTCGAAGCAAATTATAAGAGTGGGATAAAAAAGTGCTTAGAAAACTCGTATGCAGCTTAGGAAGATTGAGGAGGAAATTAACTTGACCTCGAGAGAAAAGAGAACTGAGAATATTCGTGAACATGAACAATGATTGATTAAGGAATATATTTATGTCCTTCAATCTGAAGAGGTATATTGGGCCCAACGTAGTAACGTCAAATGGCTGAGGAGTGGTGATCAAAATACAAAATTTTTCCTTCGTCGTGCTTCTAGCCGAAGGAAGAACAATTATGTTGCAATTGGACTGTGTCGCAAAATGATAAGAGAAGATTTTATTGATTATTTCAAAGACTTGTTCCATACTCAAAGTCAATCTACACCATCTATCTCTAACGTAACTAGCGGAAAAATGAGAAGGCCGCCATGTTAGTTAAGATACAATGAATGCAGCCCTTCTACACCCGTACTCGAAAGAAGACATTGACATCGCTCTTGCAATACGCATGTGGTGTTAATCCTGAAATGTTCCAACCCGAAATCACCCAGTCAATTCTGCCCGATTAGTCTGTGAAATGTAGTATATCGTATTGCTTCTAAGTGCATTACAATCATGCTCAAGCCTTTCCGAAAATCAGCCTGCTTTTATCCCAAACAGTCTAATCACTGATAATATTTTGATTGCGTATAAGACTAACCACGCTATGAAACTACAAAGAAGTGGACAAGGGGTACATGCATCCCTTACTTTGAATATGAGTAAGGCCTATGACATAGTGGAGTGGTCTTTCCTCGAAAGAGTGCTGTTTAAGTTAGGTTCCCACCCAAATACTGGTCGTGAAGTGATGATAAAAAGTGTCCTTCAAGCAATCCCAACATACACAATGAGCTTCTGCTCTCCCACAATGAGCTTCTGCTCTCCCACATGAAGAAATTATCAAGAAGTTACAAAGTCAAATTTCTCCCGTTTGGTGGAGTGCTCGAAAAATCCAAACTTCATTGAATCGAGCGCAACAAGTTATGCGTACAAAAAGCCAAAGGAGACATGAGTTTTCGTGACATCCGACATTTTAACATGGCCTTGTTATGTAAGCATGTCTTAAGCAGGTCTGGAGATTACAAACAAACCCCCACTGCTTATTTACGAGAGTTTTCAAGGCTAAGTATTTCCCTCATGGCTACGTACCACCAGCTTCGTTGGGATCAGACCATCGCTTCCCAGAGATAATTCGATCAACGTCTGGAAAGATGGATGGCTGCCTCGAGAGCTGCATACTACATAAAGACTCCATCGATCCCAGAATGAAACACCTCCAAGTATTGACACCTTCGAAGCTCCCCACTGCGTCAGTGGAACACGACGTTCATCAAGGCAACTTAGAAGTTATTCTCGGGTTATTCTTATTAAGATTGATTTTTTTCAAAAATAAAAATAAAAAAGATAAATAAATAAACCTTAACACTGTGGAATTTTCTTCATCGATTGTGTTAGGCAGAGAGAGGACAACGATTGTCTATTAGCATCCAATGTTGATTTAGTCAACAAATATCAATCTCCGATAGGGTGACCGAATTGATTAGTCTGACTTGATATGCCGTCGTGTCTAAAGTGATTGTGTCAGTCATTCACTTGGGCAAGTGGGAGCTCATGATATTGATACATGATGAATCAGGGGATTGTTTGTATATAAACTATGACTTCTAGTCTTGATCGATCACATGCTCGAAAAGTCAATTGATCTACTGATTAACTATAGTAGGTAGCGTGAACTTTAGACCGAATGGGTCAATGCAGAGTTGGCTTCGGGGTTCTGACTTCTCACTAGTTTGCTAGGCCCGATTTGCTAGTGCATGGGTAGGCGACGAAATGTGTTTTTGACAACGAAGTGCGATTGCTAACTTAAACCGCCGAGCGGGATTCACGCCTTTGAGTAAATCGAAGTAAATGTCCTCTGAGAATTTCGGGGATGGAAAATTACAAAGTCTTCAATAGAAACATTAAATTGACTCATGTTGGGACATGGAGGGTAGTTTAATAATTTTCCAGTCGCGAATTATCATAGCGTCGTGTTTAGTGAGTTTGACAATGCATGACTCTCACCGACCGGGACATCCAGTTAAATGTTTGTACGTAGATGCGATAATCTATAGTCTGTTCGTCAATTTAAAAGTCAGATCTAAAATTTGTACTTAACTCGGGAAACAGTCTGGTACCGCAAGATTGGTTTATGTGCTTTCTGAACCCTTGAATTCCTCCCAATGCCGAGTGAGAAGAACCAAGAGGGCTAGGCTTAAAAAGGATCCACAAGGTAGTGTCAATTAAAAGAGTGAATGGATTTATAAGTTGTTGGTTTCGGTGTAGATCGTCTGGTCGGTGGCTGCAGAAACCCGAACAGAAATTTTGTTAGCATCGAAGTTGAGGCACGTACTATGTACGCTGTCCGTAAGACGTTATTGCCCCATATTTCAGTGCCTCGGGTTATCGCAATCCGTCGTGAAGATACAACGACTTCATAATTTTGCACGTTGCACAACGATACAAAATTATCGACGAATCTACTCAAAGTCTCGAGCCTTTCTTGCTTTTATTTTACTTCGGACGGTGTATGCACTATCTCTAGAATGATGGGGGTCGATTGAATGATTTTCCAACTTCAGCAGGGGCCAATTTATAGTTCGCGAAACTTTCTGGGGTTAATTCGCAAAGCGTTGCAACTGTTGGGTCGTTTTGACCGTTTTTTGAACTTTGACTGGGGGCCAATCTGCAGATAAACAAAAACTTCTGGTCAAATCGTCAACGGTCACTTCTTGACCAACGATTCGGTCCGAACCGCTCCGTTCGACCTACCCGCTTCACGAACCGTCGCGACCCAATGGATCCGAACAGTCATCGTCGTCCACGCGGTGCTTGCGTCAACGCCACGTCAGCTTCACTTGTACACGTGTCCTCTGACACATCAGCATCACTTGCCACATCACTGGTGACATCGCCGCCGCCGCCTCACCGGAGCAGAAAATTAAGGGCGTCAGCTTCACTTGTACATGTGTCCTCTGACACGTCAGCATCACTTGCCACGTCACCGGTGACATCACCGCCGCCGCCTCACCGGAGCATAAAATTAAGGGCTCCTCAAAGCTCCTCTCTCCGATGCTAAGTGCAAAGTGCGCCTCAAAGCGCCCATTGTGCACTTGGCATGGCTTGGGTCGGTGTCGGCACCGCCGCGTACTTGGGCTATAATTGGGTCCAAAACCCCCTTACACAAACCCTTTTGAATAGCCCATGTAGGGAGACTCCTTATAAACAAGTGAAAAATGATGAATTTTCCAATGTGGGATAACAAGTCCATATATATATATATATATTAAATATATTGCATCTCTTTATTGAGCCAACTTCGAAAATTAATTTCTCATTCATCCGACATTGGTTTTGAGCCAATTAATGTTCGATAAATTCCCCTCGAAACGTAGCATTTGAATCTTTCATCAATTTTGGGTTTCGACGAACGACGACTTCTCAATTAAATTAAAATATGTTAAGCTTTTAGTTATTGGGTCTAAAATCCATTTGGGCCTATAGCCCAAATTCCAACAATCCCCCACATGAATGGAAATTAATGCAAATGCAATGCATGCTGAATCCATCAGTGTATCGAGATATGTATCTTGTAGCTTTGAACCTTCCTTAGTGAAATGCTATCGGATTTACTCGTTGCCCAGTGAACGTGATGTCTTGAACTGGCGGTGTTCTGTGTAAACCAAGACAACAACATACACACAAAGATGAATCTGATCTCTTTCAATTATCACGTTGTATATTTTGGCCTTGGACCGTATCTCCATTCATAAGTGTTTCTTTGAAGCGTGGACCGTATCTCCTTCACACTTACATAGGTGACCGACTATTAGGACTTAATCGTGGAGTAGCTCGAAATACTCCATCAGTTTCGTATAGTCATCATTAAAAGCGTAACCGTTTACCAAACCCTTACCACACGTCATCGAGAGATTACTTGGACAGCTCTCGAGAATGGACTTTTATGATTTCTAAGTATACAACTGAAATAGTCACAACTTAGTTGTCTCATTGAACCAAGTTTGTGGGATCTCCACTCATCATGGTTGAGTTTCCACTGTGCCTTTTCTTGGTGAATGGATTTTTAGTCCCATTCCTCTTACTTCAGTGTTTAACTGTTCTCTGGTGATGTCTTTCATCAAAGGATCTGTTATGTTCTCTTTAGACTTCACATAGTCAATTGAGATTATTCCACTAGAGATGAATTGTCTTACGGTGTTATGTCTCCGACGTATGTGCCGAGACTTACCATTATACATACAACTTTGTGCCCTACTGATAGCCGTCATGCTATCGCAGTATATCATTATCTGTGCCACAAGTTTGTTCCAACAAGGAATATCCTCCAGAAAATTCGAAGCCATTCAGCTTCTTCGTCGGCTTTATCTAGTGCAATGAACTCCGATTTTATCGTTGATTGAGCTATGCACGTTTGCATTAAGGATTTCCAAGAAACTGCTCATCCACCGATGGTAAATACGTAATCACTCGTGGACTTGGAGTCTTTACTGTCAGATATCCAATTTTCGTCGCAGTATCCTTCAAGAATTGCGGGATATCTAGAATAGAGTATGCCATAATTAATGGTGTACTTAAGATATCTTAGCACTCTCTTTAGTGGTATCAAACAGCTATTACCCGAATTACTAGTAAACCTGCTAAGTTTACTCACTGAATATGTTATGTCAGGTCGACTGCAGTTAGACAGATACATTAGACAGTCAATCAACCGAGCATGCTCTTTTTATTTTGACCAAATGTAGATTAGCGTCTACACGTGTCTTACCCGGACGATCATCGAATGCTTCAAATTTCTTTAACACGTTTTCAACGTAGTGAGATTGTATCAGAACAATTCATTTGGGTGTCTTAGAGACATTTATCCCTTATATGGCATCAGCAAAACCCATATCCTTCATGCTGAACTAATTTTTGAACATATTCTTCGTATTCACGATTATTTTGTGACTGTTTCCCATGATCAATATGTCGTCTACGTAAAGACATACAATCACAAACTCGTTGGGTGTGCTTTTAATGTAAACACATTTATCACACTCGTTTATTTTGAACCCATTCAATAGTATCGTCATATCGAATTTCTCGTGCCACTGTTTCGACGCTTGTTTAAGCCCGTAAAGTGATTTCATGAGACGAGATACTTTGTTCTCTTGCCCGGGTGCTACAAACCATTCGGGTTGTTTCATATATATTTCTTCTTCTGATTCCCCGTTCAGGAATGTTGTCTTCACGTCCATTTGGTATATCTCGAGATCATACAACGCTGCAATAACAACGAGAACTCAAATGGACGTTATCTTTATTACGGGCGAATATGTTTCAAAGAAGTCATAACCTTCCTTTTGATTGAACCCTTTAGCGACTTATCGAGCTTTATATTTCTCGATCGACCCATTGGTCTTAAGTGTCCTATTCAGAATTAACTTACATCTTAGAGGTTTGCACCCCTTTGGGAGATCTACCAGCTCAAAAGTATTATTCAGCATGATGGACTCAACGTCGCTATAGCTTTTTTCCAGAACGGTGCTTCTGGACTGGACAAGGCTTCTTGCAGTGTTCGGGGTTGATCGTCCATCATATACGTTCAAACAGTCGGGTCCAAATAATTTGGCCACTTTATTTCTTTTACTCTGCCTTAGTTTCTCAACTTCTTGAGGTGAACTTTCAACGACATCGTGAGTTCTTTTCACAGAACTTATCTCATTTCTTTCCTTATTTGGAAAGATATTTTCGAAGAATGCGGCGTTCCTCGACTCGGTTATCATCCCTGCGTTCATGTCAGGGATTTCTGATTTGTGCACCAGAAATCTGTATGCACTACTGTATTAGCATATCCGATGAAAATGCAATCAACGGTCTTGGGTCATATCTTAACCTGCTTCGGTTTAGGTACTTCGATATTTGCTAAGCACTCCCATACTTTAAGGTAATCGTAGGTGTGCTTCCTACCTTTCCATAACTCGTATGGAGTTTGGTCCCTCTTTTTGTGTGGCAACATGTTTAGAATGCGGTTTGCCGTGAAAACTGCTTCCCCCCACAAATTCTAGTGTAGCCCCGAACTTATTAACATCGCATTCATCATCTCGTTTAAAGATCTATTTTTGCGTTCTGCAATGCCGTTTGATTGAGGTAAATACGGCGCAGTAGTCTGATGAATAATGCCATGTACTTGGCAGAATTCTTCGAACGGCACCACGTATTCTCCTCCTCTGTCAGTCCGATTTTTTTTTTATTTTTGAGTCGAGTTGATTCTCAACTTCACTCTTATATCTCTTAAAGTTATCAAAAGCTTCTTCTTTGCCACTTAGAAGATATACGTAACAGAATCTTGTGCAATCGTCAATAAAAGTAATAAAATACTTTTTCCCACCTCTAGCCTGCACGAACTTCAGATCATATATATCAGTATGGATCAGTTCTAGAGGTGAACTACTTCTCTCCAAGTAGGAGAATGGTGCTTTGACCATCTTTGCCTCAACGCAGACCTCACATTTTTGTGAGTCTATTTCCATTTGCGGAATCATGTTTAAACGTATTAACTTTTTAAGTTTGTTTAAACCAACATGTCCCAGTCTGTCATGCCACAAACTAGAACACTCAACCAAGTACGAAGAACTTGTTTTATTACTAGCGAGCTTAATCTCGCGTTTTACAGACATTACACTTAATTTAAAGAGCCCTTCTTCAAACAAGCCCTTGCCTACGAACTGACCAATCTTGGTCAGTACATATTTATCGGCCTCAAACACTTGTCTAAATCCGGCTTTGCTTAGCAGGGAGCCGGAGACTAAATTCTTGCGGATGTCCGGGACATGCAGCACATCCACCAGCGTCAGCGCTTTACTTGAGGTCATCTTGATGACCACCCTTCTCAATCCGATTATTGGTGAAGTCGCCGCGTTCCCCATATAGAACGTTCTTCCGGAAATCGGGATGTACGCGGAGAACATCTCTTTGTCGGAGCAGATATGGCGCGTTGCTCCGGTGTCGATGTACCACGACCTGGGGTACTCTACGACATTGGCTTCGTACACGACCGTGACGAGGTTTATCTTCGACAGATGTGAGGCCAGCTTTGCCTCGGACATGTGAGCCTGGTTCTTTTTTACCCTCTTTTTTGTCGGCAGTCTTTAGTCATGTGCCCGAGCTTTTCACAGTTGTAGCAGTTCCTGCTTATCTTATTAGAGTTCAGCTTCTGCTGATTCTGCGACGTATTGCCCGCTTGCGTTTCTTGCTTGTGCCCTACTCGGCCAATTTCGCTCGTGCCTCCATGTTAGCCTCCATGTTCTTGGCCTCAATATTTCGGTTATCTTCCACTATCCGAAGCCTCACAATCAAGTCATCTCATTTCCTTGCGCTTGTGTTTGAGTTAGTTCCTGAAATCCTTCCACAGAGGCGGTAGCTTCTCGATAATAGCTGCTACCTGGAAGGTTTCACTAATCTGCATGTTCTCCTTGTGTATATCGTGGATGATCAACTGCGGATCTCGGACTTGATTCAAAACCAGTTTGGAGTCCGTCATCTTATAGTCCAAGAACTGGCCGACTATGAATTTCTTCATTCTGGCATCATCGGTCCTGTATTTCTTATCCAACGAGTCCCACAACTCTTTCGCAGTCGTAGCCACTGCATAGACGTTTTATAGGGAGTCGTCGAGAGCGTTCAGGATGTAGTTGCAACACATGAAGTCGTTATGCTTCCATGCGTCTAACACATCCTTCTCGTGCTCGTATTACTCGTTCACTTCGTGAGCCTCATCATCCACTTCGTTAGGTGTGGGTTCCATCACCTTCGGTAGGAGCTCCTTCAGGAAGCGGACCATGTTCAGGGTCTTCAGGTAGAACAATATTTTCTACTGTCAACGCTTGAACTCGGTTGTTAAACTTCACCGGTCTCTCGACATGGTTGCTGCCGGTTGTTATGGGCAGCGGTAGTGCAACTGGAATGTTTGCCATCAATCAGACAGAATAACGTCTTACAATTGTTGGTTCTGGTGTAGATCGTCTGGTCGGTGGTTGCAGAAACTCGACTAGAAATTTTGTTAGTGTCGAAGTCGGGGCATGTACTACGTACGCTGTCCATAAGACGTTATTGCTCCATATTTCAGTGCCTCGGATTATCGCAATCCGTCCCGAAGATACAACGACTTCATAATTTTGCACCTTGCACAACGATACAAAATTATCGGCGAATATACTCAAAGACTCGAGCCTTTCTTGCTTTTATTTACTTCGGACTGTGTATGTACTATCTCTAGAATGATGGGGATCGATTGAATGATTTTTCCAACTTCAGCAGCGGCCAATTTATAGTTCGCGAAACTTTCTGGGGTTAATTCGCAAAGAGTTGCAACTGTTGGATCGTTTTGATCGTTTTTGGAACTTTGACTGGGGGCCAATCTGCAAATAAACAAAAACTTCTGGGTCAAATCGTCAACGGTCACTTCTTGACCAACGATTCGGTCTGAACCGCTCCGTTCGACCCGCTTCACGAACCGTCGCGACCCAACGGATCCGAACAGGTCATCATCGTCCACGTGGTGCTTGCGTCAATGCCACGTCAGCTTCACTTGTACACTTGTCCTCTGACATATCAGCATCACTTGCCACGTCACTGATGACATCACCGCCGCCGCCCCACCAGAGCATAAAATTAAGAGTGTCAGCTTCACTTATATATGTGTCCTCTAACACATCAGCATCACTTGCCACGTCACCGGTGGCATCACCGCCGCCGCCTCACCGGAGCATAAAATAAGGGCTCCTCCAAGCTCCTCGCTCCAATGCTAAGTGCAAAGTGCGCCTCAAAGCGTCCATTGTGCACTTGGCATGGCTCGGATCGGTGTCGGCCTCGGCCCGTGCGCGGGCGCAGGCTTGGCGGTGCAGGGTACCGCCGCGCACTTGGGCTATAATTGGATCCAAAACCCCCCCACAAGCCTATAAACATATAACCCACCAACCACTTGGGCAAACCCTTTTGAATATCCCATGTAGGGAGATTCCTTATAAACAAGTGAAAAAATGATGATCTTTCCAATGTGGGACAACAACAAGTCCATGCACATATATATATATATATATATGTATATATATAAATATATATATATATTAAATATATTTTATCTTTTATTGAGCCAACTTCAAGAATTAATTTTCATTCACCCGACATCGGTCTTGAGCCAATTAATATTCGATAAATTCCCCTCAAAACGTAGAATTTGAGTCTTTCATCTATTTTGTGTTTCGAAGAACGACGGCTTCACGATTTAATTAAAATCGGTTAAGCTTTTATTTATTGGGTCAAAAACCCATTTTGGCATATAGCCCAAATTCCAACAGAAGTATGTTTCAGTTAGAACCGAATGGAATAAAATAATTTGAGGCTTGGCCGAAATTAATAAATTAAATTAATAACTTTGCCGAAAGAATACTTATTTTACTGCTAGATAATAAGTTTAGATATTCGGAGGGTAAATTATATCGTACCTAGAAGGGTAAAATGGTAAATTACCTTACAAGTTTTGAAAATATTAATAATATATATGTTTCGAAATTTATATATAAGGAGATATATTTTTCGAAGATTATATATTTTGGAAAGATGAGATTTTTGAAATAGATTTGATTTGGACAGAATATCCCAAGGAGACAATAACTCAACCTTCTCGGGCTTTAGGGCTTCGAAAATCTATAAATACCCTCATAGGTATTTTTGAAAGACTTACAAGTTAATTTCTTGAGCAAAATAGGAAAACACAAAGCTCAGGATTCTCTCGTCGGTCAAAATTTCTGTAGCCATCCAAAATGATATTTTCGGACCGGGCACACCACGGGATCGGCGTGACCGTCTTGCCATTGTTGCGCATTGAGCCGAGGAGGAAGTTAGAGAGCCAACAACAATTGCTAGGTATCATGAGTTGTACCCAACCTCGTGGTTTAATGTTGCTTTTATCGTTGTCTATGTTTGTGCACATCCAAGCGAACATAGGGAACCGGGGTTGCCGGAAAAATTCTAAATTCCGCATATTCCCGAGGAACTCGGATTCCGAAAATCCTCCGGTCGATCCCCAACATGAAGAGCCTTCATCACTTTTAGGGCCATGTCCCGGTTCTTAATGGTTCTTCCGAGAGTGGTACTCAATCAATGTATTTCCTAGATTTTTTATTTCTAGTTCGCAGACTGGTACTCAATCAATGCAATGGACTGCTGATGCGGAAGATACCACCCATTTTCAACTGTGAACTTGGAGTTTATGAGTGTAAAGTGATGAACACAGAGTTATTTATGGAAAATCGGAATTGAATCTCATATGTCTTGCCTTCTTCCCGCAAGGAAGACACTCAATAGAAGATTCAGTTTACACCCTCATCTATACAACCTCCTTAGCTAGACTGACTCAGTATAACACTCTCTACTAAACTTTGCTAACTAAAATTCTATTATAACTAAGACAACTTTTTTTAGGCCATCTACTTCAACAACTTTTTACAATCCTTGGAATGCAAAGACTATCAGTTTGCTTGATGCAACTGTTCTCGTGTTCTCTCACGCATTTCACTTGGATAATTCGAAAGATTTGAATTCGCTTGAACGTGTAGTGCGTGATATATCTTGTCAGTCTTTTCTTGAGTTGTATTTATAGTTGAGCTCCACTCTATAGACCATTGATGGCAAGGGCAGACTGGTCCTTGAGACTACATTTGATGGCCTTAATGGGTCAGTTGACTGCTTTTCCTTGTATCCTTTTTTGTCCATTTCAAAATTGCACAAACACCGGTCCTGAAAACGGCTAGATAACTGAGATTGATCATACTATCTTTGCAGCTCAATCTCAGTTTGTGATACACGTAGTTTGATTTTCAAGTGTCATCTAGCTTAGTCCTATCACCGGTTCATTTGGGTTTGTCTTTTATTTAGCATGCCTCTAATTCCAGTCTCAGACCTTTAACTATATATTCACTATCGGTCCATGGCTCTAGCAGTCTGGTCTTAATTATTCCTTTGTTGTTTTCAAGTTTTAGTCAGTCAATTACCGGAACTATTATCAATCAGGATTTTCAATTCTAGATTTCTAAACATTATACTGATTATATGTAATATATACAACAAAAAAGTTTTTTTCACCCTTCACTTTTTTGTTTCATAAAATTGGACATCAAAACAGTTATTGCTTTTATATATGAATGCTAAATATCAACTAGGAATTACTATTACATGAATAACACACCTCTTATACAATGGCAAAACTTGTAATCACCAGGGTTGAGTCTCAGTGGCATTGGGTAATGATCGAGGGTTGTTATAATTGGGAACTCCGCCCCGGCCACACATAAATACCGCTTAGTATCTATCCCGAAAATATGAACAGGAGAAAATAACATGTGAAAAGCCATACGAACTCGGGGCGAGATTCATAAGTGAGCGTTAAGATCGTTTTTGAATGATTTGAACACGACGAAACCGACACTAATCGAAAAATAAAATAAACCCAAAAAATAAATAATGACTCGACACGAACCAGACAATGGCATGATGCAATTTGGAGGACCCAAATCTCGCGAGCTGGACACGACAAAAATATGATAAAGCTATCTCCTCCGAATCACAACGAACGGTTTCTGAAATCCTATCCTCTCAAACCGAACCGGTCCTCAAACAACAATATTAGGATGTGGCCTAACACCTTTGAATTACGGGCTGAGTTTGATTGAAATTGTTGACGCCACAAGTAGTTAAATTGCACGAAATACTAGTCGATAAGTCGAAGGAATTGCGAATCAAAACCGTCTAATTGCGAGAAACTAGCGAAAGAAAAATAAACTCACGGGTTTATTAATCGAAAATCAAACTTCCATTTTTTCTTTCATACATGCAAACCGAAATATATAGCATAAACTAAAAAAAGAAATATTAAAGAAATGATTATTAATTTTGAATACTACGGAGCTTTGACAAAGATCGACCTCTTACGTGACAACCGAAGTCCGATGCAGCCCAAGTGATGTTTCACATTGAGCTGCCCTTCAAACTACTGTCTGCATGTCGATACATAGGCCCCCAATTTGGGCTGATTTTTGTTTTTAATTAATGTAGATCTTAGGTGCTAAGTTCGGGCCTCGAGCCCATGAGGTTCGTATCATCTCATCTCCCTTAGAAATGATTCATCCTCGAATCCATGTCCGCTTATTATCTGACGGGAATAGTTCTGTTTGCATAACCTCGGGGATCGAATGCCATCCATCCTCTTTCGACCATTGATGTAACGATATGATAAAACAGCAGCTTCACCAAGAGCAGTGCTTGAAATGCGGTCTCCATGATGCTGCTCATGTCTTTGACGCAACGCACAAAGAATAGAGATTGTGGCCTCAACAGTGGCTTGGTCAACATGCACCACGTTCGAGGGCAGGATCCTTTTCAACATACTTGCAATACTCATCTAAGCTAAGGTGATTGCACCAATGCATTGTAGCTTCCCATGACCAAGCATCCATTGCACCATTGGTAGCGCAAGCTCCAAAATCTCATCAAGGATTATGTGTCATCATAAACCTCCTCGATTACTTGGGCGAGGCTCAATAATGTCCTCATAGCTTCTAACACCTCTTTCCCACCTGAAACATATTGTTTCTCCTCTTCGCTGGCACTTACGTACGGCTCATCGCCTAACGTCGTCGTGCTCCGAGCATTGGGGCATTGCAACGATGTGCCTTCTCCTTGAGCATTTGAAACATGTGATCTTTGATGATGACGATGATAATGATGGTGGCGTAGTTACCTTGCTGTCCTGCCCCTTATCAGCCGTGCAAGGTTCATATTTTTTTTAAATCAATCGTTGGTTTCGCCTCGTCATTTCGATTACACGCATTTCCATGATTCGATGGCTGAGGCTTCGATGTCTTGCAAGTCATACGTCCGTCGGCTATTGTCAGTTTAGGGGCGGCTCATCGTAATGAGGGGCCTAAAGCGAACATTAAAACAAGGCTTTTTTACGTTATGATCTACCACAATCATCCTCCTTTATTCGGGTTTAGGACCAGTAATTATAACATTTTATAGAGGGCGGTGGTAAAAAAAAAAGGATTTATTTTTTTGTTTTAGTGGAATTTTTAAAACAAAACGAAAAGTTTTTTTACATGAATTTTTTTTTCTGACTTTATTTGACCCAAATTCTAAATTCGCATTATTAATCTTTTCTATCAATTCATTTTCTAGTGATAAAATACCTAATTCATTTCATATTTCTTGATATATTGTGGATCTTAAGTAGTTTTTTTTTTTATAATTTTTAATTTGAAAAAACTTCTTTCTGCGGAAGCAACAATCACGAGAATGGTCAATATAATCTTATATCATGGAGTCTAGCTATCGGTTTAGGTTAAAGTTAGGATTTTTTTTAATATTTGGACCTTTTTTTACGAATTATGTTTAGTTAATATAATAGTATTACTAAATTGAGGGTCTCAACATATTGAGCCTTTTAACTAATTAAATTTTATTTATATATAATAGCATTACTAAATTGAGGGAATTGAGGGCCTCAAGAAATTGAGTTTTTTTAATTAACTAAAATTTATTCAGTATTACTAAATTCATGGCCCCAAGATATTTGACTTTTTCAACAAATTAAATAAGTTACATATATATTTAGATAGTAGTATTATTAAATTTGGGGCCCTAAATCACGTGGCCTAAAACCCTTGTTTTACCTGATTTACCCAAAAGATGGTCCTGCGTAAGTTCCTGCAGGTATATCAAGATGGTTTCCTAATTGTTATCCGTTTGCTCCACCACTTCGATGAAGGCTTATAACATCAACGGCGCTCCATACACGATCTCAACATTTGATCTCACACTCTCTACCCCTTCCTACCCAATATCACTCACGGGTGTACTCTTGACTTATATGCAACTCAATTTTTTTCGCTCTTTTTTTTCTTTTATTTTCCTTTCACTCGGATTCAAGCGGCTTAGCACGGCTCTACTAAGAATTCCAAAGCGACAAAATAATACCAAAAAACTACGATATGAGCTAGTCCGAAAGAAATGGAGAAATCAAGACTCGAGAAGGCTTTAAAAAATAAAAAAAATAAAAACAAATGAAACCCCTCATAAACGAAAAATATATATTTAGCTATATTTTATTATTATTATTATTATTATTTTGCTGCAAATTTTTTATTTTTTTATCTGCTGAATATAATATAATTGTTGTTATGGTCGGATTTGTATTTTTTTTTACCTTTTGCTCTTTTTTTCTTTTATGAGTTTCTGTTTTTTTTTTCGGCCTCGCTTCTTTTTTTTTTTTTTTAAAGATGAGATTTATACGAGCATTCCACCTGGATTTAGCGGATTTGACAAAGGACTATGTTTTGCGATTAAAAACAGGCACTATGGTTACTGAAACAATAACATTGTACTTTGTTTGAATACATATATTTCACTTGGATTAAGTAACCGTCCATTCATATATTATAATATAATGGTTGAATTGAATGTTGTCGGATTTTGCAATTGGAACTTAGCAAAAGCAATTACCTAACAGGTTGCCACGTCATATACAAATTCAATGTACAATAAATTTGCGTCTGTATATATTGGCCATCCTCTAACTTATTTCGTGGCTGCTTCCTACGAGCCTCTTTCCTGCTTTTCCCTACTTTTACAAAATAATTCTTAATTTTAAAATACACATGATTGTTAGCCGTACTAGCAAGAGCGACATTGTTGAACCCGTATATACTTCCTTGTTCAATGATGGAATAATATCGGACAATTTGATTTTTAATTTCGAGATCATTACATTTGATACTTATAAAAAAATAGTAATTTTCATTTGAAAAAAAAAATTAATTGAGAAAATTACGCCATTAACTTCATCTATCTGAATAAACTAGGATCGTCGACCTCTTTTTAATAAAATAAGTTAAACATCATAATTTTAGTATTTCAATTCAACCACCAAGGAAGTGAGAAATATTTCCAATCAATAGTCAAGTAGGACTTTTGACTTGTTTTGTTAGTAAAATGGAGCTGCGGTCCAAATTTACGAACGCATACGAAGTTAGTACTGTTTATCATTAATTAAATAATATTAAACAAACTTAGGTATATGTAACATAAATCACATATTTTGACTAGCAAACCTATCATCCTTGTTTTTATTAGTTTTTTATTTTTCTTTTATTTTGTTTAATCTTTGGGAATCGGATGGATGCCGCATAAATAATTGGTCTTAATGTCACATGTGACATACAAGCATATGGACGACTATGGTGGGCACAACCCTCACATGATTTCAAGGATTTGAAGTTATCTCAACTGGTCCTTCGAGAATTTAGTTGTAAGATAAATAAAATTTAGCACTAATTACTAAAAAGGCCTTTATTTTTAGCCTCAACAAATCTTTCATGTTCCAAGATACCCAAGTAGTGCTAAGTAACTCTGTTGCTGAAATTTTCTTTTAATAACAACAAAAGGTACGATATTGACAGCTGATATTGTAGACTACTGGTAATATTCATAGTATAAGTTTCCAATACAACACTTTATTTACTAGAAATACATTTTTCCCTACCACACAATCTTCCGATGATGAAATCATCAAATAAGACTTGTTATAGCTTGCTGGTCGCTGGATCCAGACTGTCGACGGCTGACGCACATAATGGCATATCAGTGAAATCATCAAGTGAAGAAAGAGATGGAAGGAAAAGGTAAAAAAGGAATCGGGAGAAAGCAAAGCAAAGGTTGAAAAATCAACCACAGTAACTCTCTCTCTCTCTCTCTCTGTGAGTGTGCGTGAGTGCGTGTTGTTGGGAGTGGTAGCAATATTTTAATGGGTATCATAATAATCTTCTGTCCTTCACTTCGTTGTCGGACATATACTGAATAAAACACTACTCCCAACAAACAAAACTGAGGAAAGAACCCTAACCACCTCTCATACGCTCACTGTTCTCTGATTTTCTCAAGAATTTCTTCACAAAGAAAGGATGACAGATATTGAGATCCCAGTTCGGTGAATGGGTATTGGGAGATAATGGGCTGCATTTCTTGATCTTATTTCACTGTTTTGAGTTTGCTCTGCGATAAAGTGGTGTTGAGCTACTGTTTGTGTTCAGTGTGGTTTGTGGGCTTCTTTGGATTCTTTTCTTGGATCAATGTGAGTAAAGATTTTAACTTTCCTTCCCTTCTTTGTGTTGCTTTTTGTGGGATATCGTTTTGGTGATTTTATAGTGCTGTTGTGGTGGTGATTCTTTGCTTTGCTTTAGGTTTATCTTATATGCATGTGAATAGCCTGTTTGGTACTATAATTAGTAACGTGTCTGTCTTTTTTTGCAGGTAAGTCACCTTCACATGGAGTAAATGTGAGTGGGAGGTGGAAAAAGTTGAGAGCGAACAATAAAGATTAAGTACAAATCGAAGGGCAAGATCCATTTGGTAACCGTTCCTCGTTTTTCCTTGCTACCTTGTAAGTATTTTCTTTGTCTCACAAAATTGTTGTTTGTATGCACGCGCCCATCTATAGAATATCCCAAATTCGTTTTCTGCTCTTGTAATTCGGGTAGAATCTCTTCTTGGTGTATGTTTATGGGTTTTCATGGGATTGAGCAGATCTAAATTGGGAAAAAGAGTTGAAGGAGTTGGAGGAGATTCGAACAAGATGAAGGCAGAGTCAGTTGTTTCTTTAGTGGTCCTAATTTTATTCGGGATTCTAAATTTGGGGAAAGCAGAAATATATATCGTTACTGTCGAAGGAGAGCCAGTGGTAAGTTATCAAGGCGGTGTTAACGGGTTCGAAGCCACTGCTGTGGACTCTGATTCTGATGAAAAGATTGATGTCACCAGGTAATATTAGCTTAATATGCCTTTTGAGACTTTTTAAAGTTTTCTTATCTTGACCATCTTATTCTATCTGTCTTTATAATATGAAGACCATATGATAAATCAGTTGACATTTTCTTGCTTTTTGATGGCTCTGTTGGATTGTTGAAGAAACTGACTTGTGCTCTGCTTGTTTTACAATTGATGATTGGGCTTGCATTGCATATGTCTAATTATGTCCCAATTTTCGATATTTAATTGAAATTTCTTTCTACTGTTCACTTTCAGCGAATCGGCCACATCCTACGCCCGTCATTTATCAAATAGGCACGACATGATCCTCGACATGGTCCTCGAGAGAGGAACCTTCCGGAAGCTCTACAGCTACCGCCACCTCATCAATGGGTTCGCAGTCCACGCGTCCCCCGATCAGGTGATTTTCACTGTCTAAGTAACTCCCATTCGATCTTTGTAGTAAATCCCAGTAATTTTATTACCTAACATGCTCAGCATATTAGTAGGCAGAAGCCCTGAGGAGAACCCCCGGTGTTAAGTCCGTCGAAAGAGACTGGAAAGTGCAGAGGCTCACAACCCACACACCGCAGTTCTTAGGGCTCCCAACGGGCGTGTGGCCCACCGGGGGAGGGTTCGATCGGGCCGGTGAGGACATCGTGATTGGGTTTGTGGACTCGGGAATCTTTCCTCACCACCCGTGCTTTGCTGCCCAGAGGACCGATCCTTACGGGCCCGTCCCAAAGTACAGGGGGAAGTGTCACTTTGATCAAGAAACGAAGAGGAGTTTCTGTAACGGGAAGATTGTTGGGGCCCAACATTTTGCTGAGGGTGCTAAAGCTGCTGGTGCTTTTAATCCCAGCGTTGACTACGATTCTCCCCTTGATGGCGATGGGCATGGGAGGTTTGTGGTTTGCAAATTCTTTTTGATAGTATGTTACATTCTTTGTTTTTTATTTTTTTTCGAACACATAAATATCGAAATTCTGATGGGATTCGTACAGTTATGATCGAACCGATGATGATAGTACGCATTCTTTATTATTGTTGCCTTTACACATATGGAGGGTGGAATATGATTACAAGATGTATACCGAACTTTCCTCTTCGTATGTACGTTATAAATATCTGTAATAGGATATTTGTTTGTGACGGTTAGGAGTGTTTAACTTAATTTGTTGGGCATGATGTGATGAAGCTTGTGCTTTAAATGGAAAGTGTTACTACTTGGCTTAGACTTTAGAATCCTTATTTTATTATTTACACACATAGGCATGTTTAATCTCAGTACATCTTTTTTTTTTCTGCTTATTTGCTTGTGTTACGATTGTCTAACTTGTAAATTGAATTTTTATCAGTCACACGGCAGCTATAGCAGCTGGAAATAACGGGATTCCCGTTAGAATGCATGGATTCGAATTCGGAAAAGCTAGCGGAATGGCACCGCGTGCTAGGTATCAATTTGTTTGTTTCACATTTACTACATCTGTTAATTATGTTACATAGATAGATACATAATATGCAGATTACTTAATAGTTCGTAAATTTATGAAATTTTTTACGGCCCTAAATGATATATGACCTTTGTCTCTGCTGCTCAGGATTGCTGTGTACAAAGCCCTTTACAGAATATTCGGTGGATTTGTTTCAGATGTTGTTGCTGCCATTGATCAGGTATCTTTCTTCTCAAATTCTTTATCAGATAATCTACAAAGTATGATGTAAAAAATTGGACAACAGATTTGAGATCTTTAATTTTTCACGCGATGATGTGGCGCGTTTCGATAGGCTGTTCACGATGGCATCGATATTCTGAACCTCTCGGTGGGCCCCAACAGCCCACCGGCTAAAACGAGGACGACATTCTTGAACCCATTCGACGCCACACTTCTCTCGGCTGTTAAAGCTGGAGTCTTCGTTGCTCAAGCAGCTGGCAACGGAGGCCCATTTCCCAAAACTCTGCTCTCTTACAGCCCGTGGATAGCCACCGTGGCAGCTGCTGTCGATGATCGGAGATACAAAAACCACCTCGTCCTCGGGAACGGGAAAATCTTAGCGGGAATTGGATTGTCACGTAAGTAAAAGGTTTAATTTTCGAAGATTTTTGTTCCGGGAATACGAAGAAAGACGGGAGCAGTGCTTTCCGTATCTTTTGATCTCTTGTCTCAGTTTATCACAATATGATTTCTTCGCGGGAGAAAACCCAAAAATTGTCCCCAATGTTTACCATGTTGGTTAATTTAGTCCTCAAAGTTTCGAACCAATTTAGTCTGTGATGTTGTCTCTTTTCGACCATTTGGTCTTTTTCGTCACGACTAACGTCAATTTTAACGGGAATCTCACACGTGTGCGGTCTCCTTAAAACTCACTAAATCGTGTCTGGATCGATAATCGAAAGGGTCACTGAAATTAGGGAACGGAACTGAAAATTTCTCCTTCAAAATTCGAACATGAGCTCTAGTGTTTGTGGGTTATTTTGTGCCCTGATTTCGTTTATCATTTCAATTTATCGATCCAGCATTATTTAGTTAGTTTTTAGGAGACCACGTGCGGGGCAGGTGCGAGATTCCCGTTAAAACTGATGTTAATCACGGCCAATGGATCAAGCTGGTCCAAAATCGGCAACATCGGGACTAAATTGGTTCAGGTGAAACATCGGGGAATAATTTGGTCACGTGGTGAACATTGGGGACCATTCTGGGTTTTCTCCCAATTTTTTAGCTTGTCTCTTCCTATTTTTGCATGTCCTTTCGTCTTAATGCAGCTGCTACGCACGCAAATCATACGTTCATGTTGGTGGCGGCCAATGACGTGATGCTCGATTCGTCTGCTTCGAGATTTAGCCCCGATTGCCAACGCCCCGAAGTGTTGAACAAGAACTTAGTTGAAGGCAACGTTCTCCTCTGCGGGTATTCGTTCAACTTTGTCATTGGCACCGCTTCGATCAAGAAAGTATCGGAAACCGCAAAGGCTCTCGGAGCAGTTGGCTTCGTGCTGGCCGTTGAAAACGCCTCCCCGGGCACTAAATTCGATCCCGTCCCCGTCAGCGTTCCCGGGATTCTCATCACAGACGTCGCAATGTCGATGGTAATACTAATACTAGCTTTTTCTTCTTTCACTGAAGCGTGATTTCCGTTTTTGGTCCGCAACTTTTGGGATATGAACATTTTTGGTTACCGAGATGCCACTGTCCCCCAATGTTACCGATTTTTGGACCATTTTGGTCCACCCGTTAATTTAATCGTTAAGTTTGAGGGCAGGCCCGACACATATTTCCATCAACAGTAACGGTTATGGACCAAAACGACCCAAAATCGATGACATTGTGCACTAAAAGTGGCACCTCGGAACACGGGGGACCAAAAACGCCCAAATACCAAAAATTGGGGACCAAAAACGGCAATCTCCCCACTAAAAAAAATTAGAATTTTTAAGATTAATGATTAATATTAGTATAAAAACACTGATTATTGTAGTTTTTGGTGATCTCGAAACCTTTCAGGAGCTCATTGATTACTACAATGTCTCCACCCCGAGGGACTGGACGGGCCGGGTCAAGAGCTTCAAGGCGGTGGGAAGTATCGGGGACGGTCTGAGGCCCGTGCTCCACAAATCTGCGCCGCAAGTGGCTCTCTTTTCGGCCCGCGGGCCCAACATAAAAGACTACAGCTTCCAGGATGCCGACCTCCTTAAGCCCGACATTCTAGCCCCGGGCTCGCTCATCTGGGCTGCTTGGTCTCCAAACGGGACCGACGAGGCAAATTATCTCGGTCAGTAAAAAAGTGTACTTCAGTTATGGGCTCTCTTTTTCTTCTCTTCTCCGTTTCTTTTCTTACATTCTTAAATTTTTGCAGGCGAAGGTTTTGCGATGATATCGGGAACCAGCATGGCGGCCCCCCACATAGCGGGAATCGCGGCCCTGTTGAAGCAGAAGCATCCTCGTTGGAGCCCGGCTGCAATTAAATCGGCTCTTATGACTACTTCGTCTAATATCGACCGAGCCGAGAGGCCCCTGCAGGCTCAGCAGTATTCTGGGTCCGAAGCTCTGTCCCTCGTGCCCGCGACGCCCTTCGATTACGGTAGTGGCCATGTGAATCCCAGGGCAGCTCTGGATCCCGGATTAATTCTCGATGCAGGTATTTTATTCTGCAAAATTTTATGTGGAAACTGTAAGTCTTAAATATTTTTTGTCATGTGAGTTAAAAGGGCTGGCGCTTTCAGGACACTCAAAATTTAAGGGATTACAATTTTAGGATCAAAATGGAAGACACCCAAACTTAAGGGATTGTAATTTTAGCACGTCAAGTTTCGAAATCGAAGCAATTTCAGGACATCAAGCTCCAAAAAGATGCCACGTCGCGTCTTTTGATGACATGTCACGTCATAGAGAGGTGATGTGCCGTCCAGTTGGCCCGCCACGTCATCAGAGGTGGCGACAGGGCGTTTAGTTGGCGGTTGATGTCCTTAAATTGCTTTGATTGTGAAAGTTGGTGTCCTAAAATTGCAACCCCTTAAGTTTGGGTAGTGCCACTCAAACTTAAGGGATTGAAATTTTAGGACACCAGAATACCGATTCGATCGGAGCTCTCTTCTTGAATTGCTCATTCAATGAGCATTCTCAATATTATGCCTTGAAGGGGACATTCAAAATCGAAAAAGCAATTTAAGGCACAAAAAGCTCCAGCTGGATGTCACGTCACCTCTTCCGGTGACATGCCATGTCATACAGAGGTGATGTGTCGTCCAGTTATGTATTGTCAGGTCATCAGAGGAGGCGACGTAGCGTTCAGTTGGCGATCGATGTCCTTAAATTGCTTCGATTTTGAATGTTAGCGTCAGAAGCTGCAATCCCTCAAGTTTGAGTGTGTCCTAAAAGTGTCGCCCCCTATTAACCTACAGAACCAAAAAATGCCAAGCGGTAACGGTTTAACGGGTCAACTGCTTTTGTGTCGTGCTCGATAACCCGATTCAGGATACGAAGACTACCTTGGATTCCTATGCACAACCCCGGGAATCGACTCGCACGAGATAATGAACTTCACGCACCTCCCGTGCAACTACACCCTCGGCCACCCTTCGAACCTGAACACTCCCTCCATCGCAATCTCGCACCTTGTGGGGACCAAAACGGTCACGAGGACCTTCACGAACGTGGCCGGCGAAGAAACGTACGTCGTCGCCGCGAGGATGGGGCCCGCGATAGCCATCGAGGCGAGCCCGCCGGCTATGACTTTGAGGCCCGGTGCGACGCGGCAGGTGACCGTGACGCTGTCGGTTCGTTCGGTGACGGGCGGTTATAGCTTCGGGGAGGTTTTGCTGAAAGGAAGCAGAGGGCACAAAGTTAGGATCCCAGTTGTGGCTATGGGTTACTATCGGTGAATAGGCTAAAATGGTGAGATATTCGTGTTGGAATAAGATGCGTAAGGTTTAGGTCTTTCTTGTGAAAGATTTAAGTATGTTCGTTCGAAAGGGGAGATTATTAAGTTTTGACATCGGTTATATGATTATGATGCTATGTGTTTATTATGATTCCACTTGTTTCTCTATGTAAGAATGTAACATTTGGTTCGAAGGATTTATTAGTATATCCTCAATTTGCTTTATTTTATTGTGTGATAAATTAAAGTACCTATTAAATTTTTTACTATTGTGACCGATGGAAATAAAAAATGTGGTAGGAAATATATGTAGTGGTTAAAGTGTTTCTTTAACCATGTCTCGTTGCAAAATCCGTTGTATTTGAAGTTGGAAGAAAGGAGCACGGCAATGCATTTGGTTTGTATGAACTAGTAGTAGGACACATAGATACACTACAAACATACAATATACACAGTACTTGTTGAATCTAGGCAGGTTTATTTGTTTATATGCTGACAGATGCTAAAAGCTAGGAGTTGTTGGTAGCAGGTTTTTTGGTTTCTCCGACTAAACTAAGTTCTTGCCATAAACCTCCAAAAGTAGGACCAAATTTTTTCAATCATTTCTCCCCGCAATAAAAATCGGAATGGCTAAATCATTAGGTCGTAACATTCAAGATCGATCATGCAGCCGTCGAATCAAGAAAATCCGAGCGGGATCCCAGTCCTAACAGAACCATTGTCATTGGATGCCGAAGATCCAAATCCTAAGCATCGAGCTCCTAACATCATCCAACGGCTCCTAAGCCTCTTGAGCAACGTACGTGTAGGATCCGATCTCACCCGCCTTCAGGCAAGTATTTTATTTCCCGAGTCCTTTAACACAATAATTATTACTCTGATCTTAAATAATATTTTCAGCTTCCCCCGCTGTTCAACATTCCAAAGTCTCAGCTCCAATGCTACGGCGAATCCATATACAGCATTAACGCAGACATGTTGGGAAAATGTGTGAATGCCGAAAATGCCCTCGATAGGTTCGTTGCGGTCGTCGCTTGGAGCGTGTCGACGCTCCGCCCCTTGCCTTTCGGTGTGGCTCCTTACAACCCTATCCTCGGCGAGACTCACCATGTCTCCGTGGGGACACTTAATGTGCTTTTAGAACAGGTTAAACGCCTTTTTTTAATAATACTAGTATAAATTGTTTCATGTGAATTTGCAATAAAATATCGGAAAAACCATTGACAAAGGTTTCACATCATCCACCGGTCACTGCACTTCATGCGACAGACGAGGTGAAGAACATCGAAATAATATGGTGCCAAGCTCCGGTGCCAAAGTTTTACGGTACATATATAAGGCACTTTCTCTTACCAGATTATTGATCATACAATATAGCTATGATTCCTTTAAACTATTCTTACAAGGCACTTATATTGAGACCGAGATTCAAGGGAAGAGGGTGCTGAATCTCCACGAGAGGAACGAGACTTACACGATGAACTCGCCGAAGTTGGTGATCAGATTCTTACCAGTACCGGGTTGCGAATGGTCGGGGGATGTAAAGATTCACTGTCGGGAATCTGGATTCGAAGCGGAGTTGTGTTACAGAGGCAGCTCTTTCTTTCCGAGGCCTTCGACCCGCAGATCGATCAAGGGAAAGATATTTAATTCTCAGACGTTAAAGACTGTTTACGAGGTCGATGGCCACTGGGATAGGTAATTAGGTTCTCATTACAATGTTGATTTAGATCATATTATCGTAACTGTTTTCTTCGATCGTAGAAGCGTTGCGGTGAAGGACGCTAGAACTGGAAAATCGACAGTCGTCTACAATGCTAGAGAAGCACTTTCTAATCTCAAGATTCCAATTGTCAAGGATCCAAAGGTATTAGTTATACCATGCATACGTAAAATTTTCTATCGCAATGTATGTAAAAATAACGGCAATGAGGCGAGGCCTATGCCTGGTGATCAAGGCTCTTTTGATCTCAAGATGTTGGGAATGCTACACGTTCGATCCCAAATTTTTTGAGGAGTCTGCCACACATAGACTTATATTCTGGTGTTGCTAACTTGATTGGCGATTCTGCAGACTATTATGTCATCCCCGGTGTTAATTTTGATGTAGAGGTGGGGTTCCTAGCGTTAAAAAAAATAATAATATGTTTTTTCTTGTGTTTGGGGATTCAAAGTCGGTTATGAGTACCGAGTCGACGGTTGTATGGGGCGAGACCAGTCGAGCCATCCTCGAAAAGAACTGGGAAAAGGCGAGGGAAGCCAAGAAGCTCGTCGAGGAAAAGCAGAGGAATCTCGCGAGAGAAAGACAGTCGAAACGACAAGCTTGGTGTCCGAAGCATTTTACTATGTCGCCGGCGAGAGGCGAAAGTGGCTGCAATTATTTTCCGAACAACGGGCTCGTTCCTCCGGCTCCGATCATATTTATGATATAGTGTTTTCCTATCTTGAATTCCCAGTTGACATCTTGTAGATTTTAATCTTGTTTTCTTTTAAGTTGTTGTATTTTTCCCGGTATTTGTATTGTTTGTCTCTCTTGATGAGAGTGGGCTTACCTCTGGATGATCAAATATTACCGAGGATCTTTTGAGCTCTTTAGCCCTATGTAAATTCATTATTAATGAAACTTTAATTTATAAAATATTTTGAGAAAATATAAAATAAAAATAATTAAAATAATTAAATAAAATATAACAATTCTATAACTGAAACCCATGAAACGCGAAACTACGTTGAAAGGTATGTTTACAATAACTCACTTGAAATGTGTGTTTATCTAAACTTGTATAGATGGTTTTAGATAGAGTTGTTATATATGAACTCATATTTTACATAAATGTACCAAACGCATCAACATATTGCAAACAACCATTAAAAATATTTTAACCCAGATACAAACTATCCCCCACCCCACCCCACGAAGAAGCAAAAGCACACCAAGGTAGAGGTGTTCAAAGGTTCATAAAAACGTAATTGAACCGTCGATCAACGGTTGAGGTTCAAACTAGAATCATAACCATGTTTTTCATTGTCCGGTTAATATTTTTGAAACATCAAATCATAACCGGCGGTTTAATCGGCTGAACTGAGGAATGTTATGGTGTTCACCTTATGTGAGCACCATCCGTGGGAGCTCTTATGTGGTACCGATTTGTACCACATAAAATGTAACATCAACACAATCAATGCCAGGTAAAATATGTATCAACCAATGGTACAATATGTGTCACATAACAGGTGTCCATGAATGGTGCTCATGTAAGGTAAACAATATAACATTCCTCTATATATAACCTAAAATGTGATGTGGTATTGATTTGACACTTTTTATGTGGCATTGATTACGTCATGGTTTTGAAAACCGGACCGGACCGGGCCGGTTCGACCGGAAAAACGGTGAACCGGTCGGAAATCCGGTTCGGGTCCGGTCCGGTCCGGTTCAACTTTAATTAAAGAAAAAAGAAAAAATTTCTGAAACTAAAATAAAACAAAAATAGGTGATTTAAAATTTGAATATGTTGTGGTTTAGTGGTAAAAGCTCTTGGAGTTAGTTTTTCAAGGTTGTGGGTTCAATTCCCCACTAGTGTATTTTATTTGATCTATTTTTTATTTATTTTTTATACCTCATTTTAGAATTAATTTTTTTTTATCTCCCAACATATTTTATTTTAATTATCTTTTAACCCTCAATTTATAAATCTAATTCTTCACGCCCCATTTGCAATTATTTTTTAATCCACAACACATTTTATTTATTGATTTATTCATAAATATAATTTTATTATATATATAGACACCGGCTTTACTCCGATTTTATTCTTATTTTATACCGGTTAAATCATTAAACCTTAAACCACTAAAATTTTCGGTCCGTTTCAAAAAAACGATTTTAAAACTATGGATTACGTTGATGTGACATGTCTACCTGGCACCAATTGATGCCACATAATAGATACCTACGCGTATAGGCATGTAACATTGATATATATATATATATATATATATATATATCCATTTTTTGTAACATTCAATTGAATATGGATATATGATAAATATGAAAGATAATACATAAGAAAGTGTAAATCATCTATAGTCGTTGGAGTAAAAAAATGACCCGTCTAGGAACTGATTAAGCTAGACCATCAGGCGAAATCAGAATCCAAAAGAAGGGCATGTCGAACAAAATCAATTCAAAAACCTGATGTTTTTTTACTATATAACCTTTTAATTTTCCGAAAATATAAATAAAAAACGATGAAGGGGGCGTTTTGAACTGTCAGCTTGTTAAAAAGCAAAACAAGAAAAAGAAACACGGTTCAATTGTGATCCGGCGGTTTGAACCGTCACCGAAACCGTAGTCACTTGTTCAAATCGTAACTGTAACCGTTTGGAGGATGGCTCCATGAAGGTCTACACCAAGGCTTCCTCAATTGCATTTGACCTCGAAACCCTTGTCAAATCGCATCGTAAACTCTTTAACCATTTGATCGAACTCATCCCCTTGCTTGCTTCTACATGCAAAATGACGATGCGGAGCCGAAACCTTGGTATCAAGGCCTCTCCACAGCCGCAAAGGCGTCTCTGAAGCAGTAGACCGAGGAAAACCTCAAGCTCGCTCGGAAAGCCCGGCTCGATCCCCATCGCCAACCCAATACTATCGCGATGATGATGAGGACGAAGAGATCATCGAATATCCTAACATATTGGGATTCAACAGGGCATAATTTAGGTGGTGATGCTGGTGGTGGGGAGGATGATGAGGACGAAGAGATCATCGAATACGGAAAGGTTCTAGATTAGACGAAGAGGAACGAAAGAGGAAGAAGTTATACATGGAAACCGAATTGGAAAGAGCAGAGAGGTTGCGCGATGCAAAGATGAACAAACCTCATGTTGTGCGGAAAACTGCAGCCGATAGGGCTATGCGAGTGAAGGTCCACGACAACATGCAGATGATCCGAGGGATAAAATACCGAGAAGTGGGAGGAAAGGAAGGAGACACAAGTGAGGATTAACGAAAAGAAAAGTAGGAAAACTGGAAGAGGGAGAAGTCGGTGAGGACCGAGTTTGAGGGAAGGAAATAGGGTTTTGTTGCTAAAGAAGGATCGTTGATGGTTTGCCGAGGATGTTTTCCGTTTTGATCGATGTTTATGAGTTCTTGGACAATTGACAATGGTTGAGGCAATCATACACTGGTTTATTTGTTGTGCCATAAAATTGATGGGCTTTGGTGATCATAGTTGAATCATATTAAAAACATGTTTTTTTCTTCATTTGATGTGGTATGGAATTTGAATGAGATAACAGTGAATCATTGTATCAATCTTGTAGAGAAAACGAGTTAAAAGGACTCGTTATTTAACATTCTTTATGCATGTGTATGTTGGTCGTCTTTTAGTTCGAACAAACGCAAACGAAAATTGATTGAAAACAGCAGCAAACAAGCGCATAAAACACACACAAGATTATGTGGTTCAGCCTTGACTTGAAGCCTATTTCACGGACCAACAGAGCCTCCTTTTTATTGATTCCTCCATATCTCGTCTACAATTTGCTAGTTTACAACGGCTTCCCTAGATTTCTATTACAGAAGAAGTTACACACTCATGAAAGTGGATAGTTGAAGTCTACAATCTGAAATTTATAAACTGAAGATTCAGCCTAATTCTGCTCGAGCTGCATTGACAGACAAGCTTGTACCAAATGCATAGGCAGGTTGTACTTTTTGCTGCTTGTTTTAATAAAATCGTTAAGGCACCTTTATAAGTTGTAACGACATTCAACCTGAGCCTTCGATCTCTTTCATGCTAGAGCCGGCGGGTTTTGTTCAAACTTATCTCTTTTAATCTCATCCATCAGATTAGGCAGCAGATTATCCGACGATTTATATTAAACCTGGCAGCTCAACACACTTGAACGGATTTCTCTTCAGTTTCAGCTTTCACCATTCGATCTCAGCACTTTGGAACTTCCTTAAGGTGTCAATCCGTGAGATTTTAGGCTCAATTTCCTAACCGATCTATTTATAGTAAACGCCAAATTGGTGCTTATACCATACCGACATTTTATTGTTGGTTCTCAAACTTTTAAATGTGACGTTTCAGTTCTGAAACTTTGCAAAACCTTTCCTTTTTCGTTAATTTAACGTAAAGAATTGGTAAAGGAACCATAAAGGAAATGATTTGCAAAGTCCATGAATCGAAGCACACATTTAAAAGTTTGAACACCAATAGATAGAAAAATGGAAGTTAGATACGACACATTTTTTGTATTGGGATACCTCTTGAAACCTACAAAAAGTTAAAAAATCTCTGGTGATCGAAGTTGAATTCATATCAATTTTAGACAACAGAATTTATGTAAAAAAATTCTAACTATTGGTGCTCAAACTTTTAAATCAGTTATTTTGGTTTTTAAACTTTGCAAATCATTCATATTTTGTTCTTTTACCGGTTCTTTATGTCAAAAAACCAAAAAGAAAAGATTTTGCAAAGTTTAAGACCAAAACGACACATTTAAAAGTTTAAATAGCAACAATGAAACTTTGGTGTAGTATAAGCATCAAATTTTTCGTTTACTCATTTATTTATTTTTTCGGATGAGACTAATCCGGTCGCGCCGCTTCGCACACCTGCAATGGTGGGTGAGGCTCCCAAAGGAATTTTCTGCATTCACAATGTTTCGAACCCGAAACATTGCTTAAGCGATATCAAAGCGCTTACCACTTGGATGAACCCCTGTTGGTTACTCATTTAGTTATATGTGGGCATATGCATATAAATTTGTTATTGGTGAATGTCGTCTTCTGCGGATAAGAAGTATTCCAAAGATGTTATATATAAATTATAAACACACAAACGCATAGCTTAAATATAAGTTAGTAGTGGCAGAACAATGAGTTACCAATTTTAGAATACTAACGTTTATAATCGAAGTACCTTAAGGATAATAAGCGACAAGTGGATGACACGTCATATTTTTAGATGGTGTGGCAGTT
This sequence comes from Linderniella brevidens, assembly GCA_004919715.1. Taxonomy (NCBI): domain Eukaryota; kingdom Viridiplantae; phylum Streptophyta; class Magnoliopsida; order Lamiales; family Linderniaceae; genus Linderniella; species Linderniella brevidens. The sequence goes on from SWDC01000153.1 coordinate 16,638,888, forward strand.
CATCTGAAAGTCAATTGGGAGCCATGTCATTAGAAGAGGTGATGCGGTGTCCAGTGGGTTATCACGTCATACAAAAGATGTGATGTACCATCCAATCGGACTATTACCTCATCAGAAGAGGTGTCATGATGCCCATTTGGCGCTTTCGCTTTTGAAAGTCAGTGCCCTAAAATTACGATCGCTTAAGTTCCTCAAAGTGTCACCCCACTAAACTTAAAGTATAAAAAAATTAAGGTTTAATATTTTTTTGTCATGTATATTAGAGGGGTAGAGTTTTAATGACAGTTCACTTAAGAGTTCCATTTTAGTCCTGTAAGTGTCAAAATTAAAACAATTTCGGGACACTAAGTTAATTGACAATTTTAGTCTTATATGTATAAAACTGAAACAATTTTAGGATAGTTAACTTGTAAACCTATTTCAGCCCGGAAGTTATACACTTAGCTCTGTCACATTAGTGAGCTCACTCTACAATAAAGTTGGCTTCAAAACATTTGAACAACGTGAAAAGAAGGAAAGAAAAAAGAAAAAAAAAACATTTGAACAACCTAAAGAAAAGCAGATAAACGATCCATTTGTTATGTCTGAGCTTTCTCCATTGACCATTCACAATATCAGTTATTTTCAAATATTCAAGCGACACCATCGAAATATTTAATTATTAAATTTGATAACTCAAACAAGATGTTACACAGGCTAGATACACAGGTTACATGTACATGTGGAGTTCGATACCATAGATATTCAGATGTATGATGCATACTGTAACTGGTTCATAAAAGTTTGAAAATTTACCCACCAAAAAAAAACCAAGAAGTTACTACAAAAGAGAACATGGCATGTAATATTTCGTTACCAGTTATCTTCAAGTATTTCATCCAATCGACATGTAGCAGATAAATGAATAATATTATATAAAAGGCAAATTAGCAAACCTGAAAATGAAGATGTTATCCGTGTCCGTCTTGAGTCTCACATTAAAAGTAGAAAGCCAAGTGTAGCCAAAGACAACTTGCCGGTTCGTACCGTCATTTTTTTTCCTAGCTCCTATAGTAATTCTTTTTATCTTTGTTGAGCATGTATATGCATATATATATATATATATAATATAATCATACCGGCAAGTCATCCTTGGCTGCATGTATTTACTCTCTCTACTATCCATGAAAGACTCTTCGACGAAACTCATTACTCTCCATGCAAATGTAGTCTTCTTCTTCCACAGTTGCTTCTGTGATGGAACAATACATGTAAGAAACCCCATTCAGATTTCGTTTCTGAGTTAGATGAACGACGAAAGCGTATTATAATATATATGTATAACATATGCACACGACGACGTACCATTTTGATGGGATGGGACCACACATCAATTTATTTATTTATCGCCACAATAGTGACTCTCTCCGATTTAGTTCACATCCAGTCGAATCTGAACTTCACCGTCGGCAATAGGTGACCCGATCTTACAGGGGGTTAATTTCCCCCTGTATGTACACTCCCAAGTCTCCTTATTATAGTCTACCATAATCATGAAAGCCAAGTGCAAGTCTGAAACTTTTTTTTCTTCACTTGGAGATATGATGAGCTCGCCCATTTGACATATTCTTAGATCCACGCGGATATTTTCAACTTATGATAGAATGATAAACACCATTATTTGGCACAAACATATAGACTATTAATAGTACCATGTCGGTAATTAAATTCAACTCTTAAATATATCATCAAATTTTATAGTGACTCATGCATTGGCTTCAACTAAAAAGGAATCGACCGGGCATGTGTACCATCATATTATTAGATATATATGATAAATTTGAAAACGTCACAAGAGGGGAGATATTAAAATCATGAGAGAAACTTACAATGAAAGGAAAATATCAATTATTTGAAGATGTGATTTTTTCTTCATAGAATCATGTGAGTGCTATGTGTGGTGACACTTTATTGGTACAAAAGTAGATTACATCGACCCTACATGCCATATATGCATATATATGGAAGCCGATGAACGGCTGTGACTAATAGCAACTTGTCTTCGGACACAATTTATTTCTCATTAATTCCTATATAATATATCTGGAATTAAAATAATGTCTGCAACTTGCAGCTGAACAGCTCCTTGTCATCATCTTATCCTCTCGCATGTCATTACCTTATATGACGGGTTACTTAGTCGAACCGAAAGGGGGTGTCAGTTGAGTCAAAGCTGGCTTGTAAATTTATCAACTTAAAATGCTCAATAATTTCTATATTCGTTCGTAAGAAAATATATAGATTTATATGGCTAGTTAACTAAATAAATTTTAGAGTTTTGATTAATATAAAGGATATTTGAAAAAAAAAGGATAATTAATTTCCTACATTGGATCTAAGAGATTGTTTGGACGAAGTGATTAAAAAATCATTCATCACCTCATTATAGTTTTTATTTGGATTGGGAAAAAATTAAATAATTGGGTCACTAAGAATATCAGTGTTCGTTTCTGGCCATGATGTTTGATAATTACAAAAATAGGTCACTAACTTTGTATTTTTTTAACACAATTGGGTTACCGGTCAAATTTCCGGCAAAAATGGCCGGAAATCCGATGTGGATCCATTGCTACTGACACATCTTTCACGTTGGATTTTCGGCGATTTTTGCTGGAAATTGACCGAAGATCCATTTTTGTTAAGATATACAAAGTTAATGACTTATTTTTGCAATTATCAAACATAGTGACTCTAAAACAAAAACTGGTATATCTTGTGACTCAATTTTATAATTTTGACGTTTTTATTTTAGGCTAGTAGCTAGATGGGTGAAAATTATTCCATGTCATTCAACGATGTATGATTGTCCAACTTATTCTATAAAAAGGATCCATGACACAAATTTATTTCGAGATATTATTGGTAATCGGTCTAATTTTGTATATCATACATACTTATCCTAAATCGATCAAATATAATTTATCTTCGGTTTTATATCTCAGACTTAACATAGTAAACATATTCAATTCATGGCTGAGCGTAAAAATGTTAAGAAATTTTTATCCGGTTTTATATTTTGTTGTTTTGATATTCGGACTGTTGTATAACGGGTGAATTAACTTTAATAACATGTCTATTTCTTTCAAGTCCGAAGAAATATCAAAACATAACTTTATCTCATCTTATCAATGAACGAAACGTCGACAACCCACAGCGTTAATATAATATAAAAAAACAATAAAAATGAGTTCGTAGCGTAAGCCTGTAGTATTCTGTTTTCATCAATCATTAGTTACGTGATATCGAGGTTTCTCTCCTTTTCATCATTTAACAAATGGGAAAATTATAATTTTTATTATGAAATATTAAGATGTTAGATGTTTTAACGTTGATAAAATTAGATTTATAAAATGTCGTAAAAATTAGTTGATTGTTGATGAGATGAGATAAGATGTATTAAATGTTGTAAATTTTAGTTGAAATAGTAGAAATTTTTCATCTATAAATAGACTGATGCATTTGTATTGAATCATATCGAAAACATCAATAATACTCTTTCTATACTTTTCAGTGTTTAAATTTATGTTCTTATACATGTTATAATAATTTTATAACACGTTATCAGCACGAGCGCTCTCCGACAACGATCAACCCTTCGGCCAAGATCTTATATAACTATAATCGAGGTATTGTAATTTTATTTTGTGTACGGTGAGTTTACTCGTACACTTATGTTACAAACAATTTAAATTATATAAATATAACATATATACAACTAAACGGCTTAGTCCGACTGGTTTCGCATAATATCGTCACTACAAGTTATGTGAGGTCCAAATTTCGAATCTCAGTGGTGACGAGTGGAATTTTTTTTGACGAGATTTTGAAAAGAGCAATTTAAATAATATTATTTATTTTATTGATATATCAAGTTATATATCATATATATTTTGAATTAATTTTTCAGTAAACGGATGGACAAATATTATTGCAACTGGAAGAAGTTAAATTTATTTTACTAAGAAGAAATACATATATTTTATCCATCTCTGGCTATTATGATTTTCTTATTATAGAATCATGTCGTTTTATAAAAAGATGAATCTTGCGCTCTTACTTTATTTACTGTGATGCTTATCGGGTGGTGAATAATATTTTTACAGTTGTTTCTAAAATATTGTTATTAATTGTAATATTTTCCATCATTATGATTACCGAAATATATTTAATATTTTGAAGGATGTTGTTATATACGATGATTGATCTCCCGATTCTTACCTTATCCACGGCGATAATTATCTATATGTGGATCATGTTTTTACCAAGATTTTACGAGAGTGATTAATTACAATATTTTTTTAAAAAATGTTATAATATATGTTTCTTATGAAATATATTTTGTGATAGAAATATGTCGTTCTACCTGATGATTGATCTCTTGACTACTATTATTTTTACGATGACACTCATCGGGATGTGGACTTTATTTTTCGTAAGGATTTTTACAAAAGAAGATTAATTGTAATTTTTCTTTAAAGTATTTTTTATGATAAACTTGTATAGATATTTATACTGGAAATATTAATGTTATTCACATCATATTTTTTTTATACTTTATGATTTGAGTATTAAAACGTGTTTTGTATTTATGATAGTCTGATGAATTTGCAAAGCCTCGAGTTTGTTGCCATTGACATCTCAGGAAAGAATTATTTATCTTGGGCACTAGACGCAGAGATTCATCTAAAAGCAAAACGTTTGGGCGACACTATTATCGCCCCCAAAACCACAACAAATGCAGGTGACATCACTGATGCCACAAAAACCACAACGGGTGCAGGTGACACACACCACTGATACTGTAAGAACCACAAGCGCTCAAGATAATGCAAGAGATTTGATAGTTCTTCGCCACCACATTCATGCGGATCTGAGGGATAGATACTTAAAGGGACAAGATCCCGTTGAATTGTCAAAAAATCTTAAAGATCGGTTTGACCACCTGACAAATGTTATCCTCCCAAAGGCAATGTATGAACGGATGCATTTAAGATTACATGATTTTAAATCTGTAACTGAATATAACTCGGTTGTTCATAAATTGACTGCCACACTAAAATTGTGTGGAGAACAGTTACCGAAGATAGTATGCTGGAGAAAACATTCAACATTTTTCATCCATGAAATATGATATCCCGACCGACTAATTCTATTGTTTATTGTTGGCTGAACAATAAAAAGCATTAAGAGTTAATTTCTTGTTTATTGTTGGTTGAACAAAACAATGAATTGTTGATGAAAACCCACGAATCCCGACCGACTAATTCTATTGCAATCCATGAAGCAAATGCAGTCAAAGGTAATAATGATAATATTTGAATTAATGATCGTGGTCGTTGTGGATATCGCGACCGTGGACGTGGCCTAGGAAATTACGGTGGTGGTTATCATCATTGGTCACGTAATTGTCTCACGCACAAACATTTGGTTGAATTATATCAACAAAATAAGGGCAAAGAAAAGAGACTTGAAATTTGTTCAAAGTGAACCTCTACTTCTGGGACAAAAGATGAAAATACACATTTCGAAACTGCGGATTTCTAGCTTTTCCTGAAGAAAACTGAGCTACTATGTATTATTATCGTATGCTTTATTATTGTGTGTATTTTATGCTTTATTATTGTGTGATTTATAATGTATCGTTTGAAGTGGTTTATTAAGTTATATGTTTTCTTGTGATATATCTTTTTATTTTAATAATGATTATTATGTGTTTGTTATAAAAGAATTTCTCTTTTGGAAACGAACATGTGCAATGGAGAATTATGTCTTTCAAACTGTGCAACGACTCATACGAGTATGAAGAATAAGAAATATTTCGATCATTTTGAAATGAAAGAAATAAGTGTTATTACAATATCCGGAAGAGCCAACATTTTACTACCAAGAGGAACAAGGCTGTTAATTGAAAATGCATTATATTTTCCTACGTCTCAAAGAAATTTATTGAACTTTAAATCTATTCGACATAATGGATGATGTTGAGACTGCAGAGAAAGCAGATGTTGAATATTCGTACAAAGGGAGTTTCTAATGTTAAAAGAATTGTGGAAACATTCCCTTCCTTTGACTCTGGGTTGTATTACACATATCGTAGAACGATTGAATCGTATGCTACCGTAAACCAGAAGTTTACTAATGACAGTACATTTGGTATTTGGCATGACCGGTTGGCCCATCCCAGTGCAATTATGATGCAGAAAATTTTGATGACCGCCACGATTGTTATGATAACCACACGGAAATGCCGATAACCACCACCGTAGTTTCATTGGCCATGTCCACGGCCTTGATCACGACCTTGACCACGTCCATGTCCACGCCGCGATATCCACCACGACCACGTCCACGATCATTGCTTCAACTATTATTAATATTACTTTTGACTACGTTCGCTTCAGGGATTACAGTGGAATTAGTCGGTCGGGATTCGTGGTTTTTCATCAACAATTCATTGTTTTGTTCAGCCAACAATAAACAAGAGATTAACTCTGAATGCTTTTAAATCTCATCTCCCTATATTGTTGTTGCAATATCATATTTGATGAAGGAAAAGTGCTGAATTTTTCCCCCAACTTACTGTCTTCGGTGATTGTTTCTCCACACAATTTTAGTGTGACAATCACTTTATGAACAACCGAGTTATATTCAGTTACGGATTTAAAATCCTATAATCGTAAATGCATTAAATCATTCATTGCCTTTGGGAGAATATCATTTGTCAGGTGGTCAAATCGATCTTTCAGATTTTTCCACAATTCAGCGGGTTCTTGTTCACTTAAGCATTCATCCCTCAGATCTGCAGGAATGTGGTGGCGAAGAACTATCAAAGGTCTTGCCTTATCCTGAGCACTTGTGGTTTTTACAGTATCAGTGGTGTCACCTGCACTCGTTGTGGTTTTTGTGGCATCAGTGGTGTCACTTGCATTTGTTGTGGTTTTGTGGGAGATAATAGTGTCACCCAAACCTTTTGATTTTAGATGAACTTATGCGTTTAGTGCCCAAGATAAATAATTCTTGCCTGAGATATCAAGGGCAACAAACTCGAGGCGTTGCAAATTCGTCATACTATCATAAAATACAAAACACGTTTTAATACTCAAATCATAAAGTCTAAAAAAATATATGATGTGAATTACAATAATATTTCCAGTATAAATATCAATACAAGTTTATCGTAAAAAAATACTTTAAAGAAAAATTACAATTAATCTTCTTTTGTATCTTCTTTTGTAAAAATCCTTACGAAAATAAAGTCCACATCCGGATGAGTGTCATCGTAAAAATAATAGTAGTCAAGAGATCAATCATCAGGTAGAGCGACATATTTCCATCACAAAATATATTTCATAAGAAACATATATTATAACATTTAAAAAAAATATCGTAATTAATCACTCTCGTAAAATCTTGGTAAAAATATAATCCACATACAGATAATTATCGCCGTGAGTAGAGTAAGAATGAAGATCAATCATCGTATATAGCAACATCCTTCAAAATATTAAATATATTTCGGTAATCATAATTATAAAAAATATTACAATTAATAACTAAATTTTAGAAACAACTGTAAAAATATTATCCACCACCCGATAAGCATCACGGTAAATAAAGTAAGATGCGCAAGATTCATCTTTTTATAAATCGACATGATTCTATAATAATAAAATCATAATAGTCAAAGATGGATAAAATATATGTACTTCTTAATAAAATAAATTTAATTTCTCCCAGTGGTAATGAAATTTGTCCATCCGTTTAGTCCAAAATTAATTCAAAATATATATGATAATAACTTGAGATATCTATAAAACACTCTCTTCAAAATCTCGTCAAATCCACTCGCCACCACTGGAATTCGAAATATGAACCTCCCATCACTTGTAGTGACGATATTCCGCGAAACCACTCGGTCTAAGGCGTTTAGTTGTATATATGTTATATTTATATAATTTTAAATTGTTCATAACATAAGTGTACGAGTATTATAAATAAACTCACCGTACACAAAATGAAATTACCATACATCGATTAGAGTTGTATAAGATCTTGGCCGGAGGTTGATCGTTGCCGAAGAGCGCTCGTGCTGATAACGTGTGATCTAACAATTATAACTGATATAAGAACAATAATTTGAACACGGAAGTGTATAGAGAGAGTATTATTGATGTATTTGATATGATTCAACACAAATACATCGGTCTATTTATAGATGAAAAATTTCTACTATTTCAACTAAAATTTACAACATTAAATACATCTTATCTTATCACATCTCATGAACAATCAACTAATTTTTAAAACATTTAATAAACCTAATTTTATCAACATTAAAAACATCAACATTATATTTCATAGTAACCTGGAAGTATTCTAATGCTTTATTTACACTATTTTATTATCACTTTTAAGGTTATCTATTGTAATAATTTAAATATGTCGTTTTTTTTATATTTGCTTTTGTTTGCAAAGATTATTCTCATATTGAAGCATTGATAGGGTTTGGGCTCATTTTCATTCTTAAAGCATCTCCAAGGAGTCGCTAAAACGTTTAAAGGGAGATTTGGAAGCGGAGGAACTCCAACCCACCTCCAACGCCACTCTATTTTAAGGGGGCACTATGCTACAATGCTCTGTTACCTATTGCGACCCCTTTATTATTTTTTTTTATGTTTTTTAAATATTGTGAAAGTGAAGAAATTGATTTGGGATCGGAAAAAAAAAACTTGAAGGGCATGAGGAAGAAGACTATATATAGAGGGGAGAGAAAACTTTTTTTTTTTATTAGTTCTTCCGATTTTCTTTTTATTTTAACTTTTTTTTCTAATGATATTTGTTTAGGTTTTATATAATAAATTTAGTTATTTAGGTTTATAGTAAATTTTATATACTATACACCTTTTGAGAAGAGAAGATGTGTTTGTATTATCTCTCACTGAGTTGGTGTGTTGCCCACCCTGTATTTATTTATTTCTTTTTATGTTGTTGATACTTTTGACCGGAGGTTGCTAGCCCTCGATCGCTGTTTCCGTTGTTGTTCTTCCATTTCTGTATATAGTCTTTGTTTTACGTTGGAGGATCCATTGGTGGGTATCTTTTGGGAAGGAGATTTTGTTTGTATATATGTCCCTTCATTGATCGATGATGTATTCTCGATTGTACAGTGTAATAAAACCTCTTTTGACATATGTAAAAGCATGTTTTCATCGATTTTCATTTACATCTTCTTTCGTGTCATTCTGTTGGGGAAAGCGCGTCAATAAATAATTCGGGCCCAGTGGTGGTTATATTTGGACCCCGCGACAATTTATCGGGATAATATAAAAGCCGGAACGACACCGAGAGAGAACACGAGATTTTACGTGGTTCGACCAATACCGCCTACCTCAACGGAGAGCACCAGTTTTACTATATTGAGAATATTACACCGTAAAAAATAACGCTCGTGTTTAAACCCAAACTCGAGACCACTTACCCACCCGGGTAATGTTTTTGTACCCCCTCTCAATTACCCCAATAAAACTACACCCGCTCTCACCCTTATCCACCCGAAGGTGGATAAAAATTTTACCTCTCACTCTCAACTCTCTCTCGCTCTCTCGCTCTACACTGATATTGAGGTGCTATTTCAAATGAGCAATCAAGGCCTTTTACAGGCACATGCTCACACAACAAGACAAAGCAGAATAGCTCACTGCATTCGTCACTTGGAGCTCCTTTAATGCACACGGGTGGTTGGCCAATCAAAGCTGGACCCAACAATTCTCTCCCTCTAGCCGCATTTAGCATCTGCATCCGCATCACCGAGCGTTCCTCCAGCGAGTTTGATCATGATAGTTACCCGTTCGTAAATATCATGAACATCCATTGGCCTTCCTTGACCCAGCTACACATAATCTGCATCAAGAAATCCAGTCCCACCCCACTTGATTTACTCAGCGATCAATCCTATGTGCAACTGCCAGCCGAATATAACCGTCGACTCCGAAGAGGGACTTCGATGCAACCCTTCTTCAGCAGGATTTCTCCTCTCACCATCATCTGCCACACGCGCGCGCGATTTCTGTGAACCCATCGAAATCTGAGTATTATATATCATACTCACGTCCAGACGATACAAACTTCCTCGCTCATCTCCCCCATAGCCCTTGATTTCTGTCCGGCTCAAGGATATTAAATTCCATGCAACTTTTAGACAAAGTCTCACAACCCAAAATGCGCACCACTCCGTCAACCATTTTGATCTTCACCGTTCCAACACCCTGAACAACACAATGATTTCCATCGGCCCATGAAGATCGAAAAAACATGTTCGTATTCCCGGAACGCATCAAAATATCCTTTTGGAGCAAACCCAGATATAATTTCCTTCTTTCTAAGAACGAGCGCCATCATTAGAGACTGTGAGAACGTCTCCAAGATAAACCGTGTGATACCTCCGTTGTGGAATTTTCCTAGCCGCTCGTCCTTCTTCCTCCAAGTCGGACCATTTTTTCTGATGTGTGCCGGCTCACCACACTTGTAACATCACATGCCCTTCCCGCCACCTGGATTTGAACCTGCTGCAGTCCCCAAATCCCCTGGCGTATCACCTTCCTCTCCGATTCTCTCCGTGTATAACCAACGCCCGGCTATTACCATAATTTGGTCGTCTTCTCTTTTCATGCTCCAAAAGAGTTGACTCCACCATCCGTCATCTTCACGTCTATTTTTCGTACCAGATGATTGTGGCCAAATTATCACCCGAATCAGGAAGCGAGGTAAGAAGTAAAAGGGCCTTACTTCTTCCTTTTCGACAGATCTTGACCCCAAATCCTCCTAGTCTTTTCCGTCATTTTCCTCGACTTTTCCTCGTCTCTCTCCAAAGCTTTTAGCCAAGCTTTGCTGAACGAGCACCTCCTTCACTCCTCTCTTCTGCAGAGCGAAACCTCCCATACTATCAAATTGTCGCCCTTTAATGTTGTTATCCGTCGTTATTATCCTTGCAGAGATTCAACAGCCTGGCCCAAATAGTATTGATCAGATAATTCCCAGGAAAGGCTAGCGACCTGCCTCCTAGACAGAAATACCCTTCTAAGTAAGTTCCCATGAAGATCTGGTGGGGTCACACTGGTCCCACTTATGCACCAATCACCTAGACAGAACTTACTAATGTCATAACTTGTCAAAATTTCCACCGCCGCACAAGCTTCGCCCAGCACCGAACATCCCATCAACGATAACCCATCTTGTACCGCCGCTTCTCCCGAACGGCCGCCGACACAAGGCAACACCTCGTTGAAACTCGCTCTGATATTGGGTCCCCCCGGACCGCAAAACCTTTTGATATCTTTTCTGATGTGGAATATCAAATACAGCTGCAACCACAGAGCATGTTGTAAATGTGGGCAGTAAAACGATATTGGAAATGACTGTAAAGGTAAAAGAACACCGGAATTTACGTGGAAAACCCCAAACAGATCGGGGTAAAAAACCACGAGTAAGGTAGAAATATTTTACTGTGGGTAAAATAGGGGTTACAACCTCTCAATCTATAAAGGAGAAAAACACTCAATATCTCTCTTTATAGTCGGAGAAGATACCTTACAAACCCTCTACCTCACTTATTACACAATATATATTGTTTTGCTTTCTACTGCTCTGGGATGATCGACTGCTGTTTGGTGTGTTCTCTATTGCCTCCGATCGATGCCTTTTATAGGCAAACCTAATACTAATAACAATATAATATTATTAATTATTATATATATAAAAGCCCATAACACATTTATTTCAACGACATGAGCACATGGTTTTGATATAACCATTTGCTCTATTTAATGCTTGACAATCTCCCACTTGAAGATTTGATTGAAGTCCAATCAGATCTTCACACCATTCTTTCGACCTTGCTATGTTAAGTCAATCCACAGGAGGAACGACACCACATAAACTTGTCCACGTTGATTGCCTTCGTCATGAAGTCTGCCAGATTATCCGCAGTGTGAACCTTTTGCATGTCCACTGTTCCCTCTTCCACTTGTTCACGAACAAAGTGGTATTGGACCCGGATGTGTTTGGTTCTTGAATGAAATGCTGGATTCCTTGCAAGATGCAATGCACTCTGGCTATCACAATAGAGAACAATGTTATTTTATTTGTGGCCGAGTTCTTCCAGCAACATCTTCAACCATATTGCCTCTTTACTGGCGTGCGTAGCTGCTACATATTCTGCTTCTGTCGTAGACGTTACGACAATCGACTGTAGTTTTGAAACCCAGCTTACGGCTGCTCCGCCAGCAAGATTAAACACATATCCGGTTGTGGACCTTCTTTTATCAAGTTCACCTGCATAATCAGCATCAACATAACCATGGACAGTAAAATCTTTACCTCCGTAGCATAATGCAAGATCAGATGTTCCCTTTCTATATCTGAGAATCCTCTTAACAGCACTCCAGTGCTCCCTACCAGGGTTGGACATGTATCGGCTTACAACTCCCACTGCGTAAGCAATGTCTGGTCTGGTGCACACCATGGCGAACATCAGACTTCCAATCGCAGATGCATATGGCACTCGACACATCTCGATCCTCTCGTCTTCATTGGTTGGACACATATCGGAGGATAACTTGAAGTTAGCAGCAAGAGGGATAGGTATTGGCTTACTGTTTTGCATGATGAACCTTCGCAGGACTTTCTTCAAATAATTCTTTTGAGAGAGCCAAATCTTCCGATTGCTTCTGTCTCGAGAAATTTGCACACTAAGGATTTTGCTTGCTGGTCCCAAGTCCTTCATCTCAAATTCACCAGCTAGTTGCTCCTTTAGATTATCGATACGATCTTTATTGGGTCCTGCTACTAGCATGTCATTGACGTACAACAGCAACATGATGTAATCGTCGTCACCAAATCTCTTGAAGTACGCACAAGGATCTGAATATAGCCTGTTGTAGTCAAGACTCAATATGAAAGAATCAAATCTCTTGTACCAGCATCGTGGTGCTTGTTTGAGCCCGTAAAGAGATTTGATCAGCTTGCAAACCAGATCTTCTTTGCCTTTTTCTTGAAAGCCTTCTGGTTGAAGCATATAAATTTCTTCCTTCAGGTCGCCATGGAGAAAGGCCGTCTTTACATTGAGCTGCTCAAGATGCAAGTCAAATGTAGCACACAATGACAAGACTACCCCTGACTGTTGTAAGTCGAACCACAGGTGAGAATATTTCGTTGAAGTTCTTTCTGAGCATATCCCTTTACAACCAGTCTTGCACGGTATCGCTCTACCTGGTCATCACCATTCCGCTTGATTTTGAACACCAATTTGTTTCCAATAGGTTTTCCTTCCTTGTGGCAATGGCACCAACTCCCATGTCTTATTTTTTCTGAGAGCTTCCATTTCTTCTTGCATTGCTGAAATCCACTGACTCGCATCTGAACTCGCCAGTGCTTCTTGGAAAGTGGTTGGCTCTCCATCCTCAGTTAGAAAACAGTATGCAATGTTGCTCTCAGTTTCATAATCTGAGTACCAACTTGGGGGATTGCGCATGCGCTTTGATCGCCTGAGGTTCGATACTTCAGTTTCGACTGGGTCGAGCTCTTCGTGTGCCGGTTCAGCTTCAGAAGAATCATCTTGCTTCAATTTTCTCTTCACTGGTGTTGATGTAGTCTTTGTCAAATTGCCATCATCATTGACTTGCTCCTGGTTGTTATCCTCCATGAAAATAACATCTCTGCTGATAACCATTTTGTGGTCAGTAAGATCCCACAAGCGGTACCCCTTTACTCCTTCGGCGTACCCCAGGAATAGACACCTTCTGGACTTTGGATCCAACTTCGTCGTTTCTTGATTGTGGTACATCACATATGAAGGACTGCCAAATATATGAAGGTTTGAGTAGTCTGCATGTTTACCAGTCCACATCTCCATCGGTGTCCTCATCTCTATAGCAGTAGATGGGGCCCGATTCACCACGTAACAGGCAGTACAGACCGCTTCTGCCCAGAACTCCTTGTTCAGGCCTGCAGTTCTCAACATAGCCCTTGTTCTTTCCAACAGGGTCCTATTCAACCGCTCTGCCACCCCATTTTGTTGTGGTGTGTAAGCCGTGGTGAACTGTCTTCTGATACCCGCATCTTTGCAGAATTCAATGAATTCTTTTCCAGTATACTCTCCTCCATTATCTGACCGCAAACACTTGATCTTCCTGCCTGATTCAAGTTCAACTCGCGCTTTGTAAGATTTGAAGACAGGAAATACTTCGTCCTTTTTCTTGATTGGATACACCCAGCACCTCCTGGAATAGTCGTCTATGAATGACACGAAATAATTGGCTCCTCCCAGGGATGTATCCGGTGCTTGCCAAACATCAGAGTGAACCAACTCCAGAATCTCTTTACTTCTGAAATTTGAGGAGTTGAACTTCAGGCGATGCTGCTTGCTGACGATGCAATTCTCACAAAATGGTAGAGACACCGTTGTGAGACCAGGAAGTAGATTCTTCTGAACAAGAATCTTCATGCCCTGTTCAGACATGTGACCAAGCTTCTTGTGCCAAGTCATTGAAGACTTTTCGATTGAATTTGTCGTGGCCACAGAAGCTTGCCCTTCTTGCAGAGTCTCCCCCTTCAGCATGTATAAGTTTGCAGCGATCTTTTCTCCTTTCATAATAACCACCGCTCCGTGAAAAATTTTCATGATCTTGTTCTCCAGTTCGATTTTAAGACCAAGATCGTCCAGCTGCCCCACCGACAGTAAATTTTTCTTCAAGCCCTCCACATGTCGCACAGCTTGAATGGTACGCACAGTGTCACCATACATCTTCAGTTTAATGGTACCAAATCCCACGATCTTCAGAGGTTGATCGTTACAGCTGTACACATATCCTTCAGAGGTTGGTTTGTATTGATGAAACCATTCCCTTCGAGCGGTCATGTGAAAAGTAGCTGCCGAGTCGAGAAGCCATATATCGTCAAATCTTCCCTTTTCTCCGACGGTGGTTGCAGCTTCACATACCATCACAAATCCATCGTTTGGAGCGTCGGCAACATTTCCTTGGGCATTGGAGTTTTTGTTTAGAGCCCAACAATCTTTCTTCATATGACCCTTTTTGCCACAATGGTAACACTTTATAGCCTTCTTATTTTTCGGGACCTGCCTTTGACTCCCACTTGGACCAGGTTCTCCAGATCTGGCCCGCTTTCGGCTTCCACTTGGACCACGCTCTCCTGACCTTGCCCTCGTCACTGTCAGCGCCTCTGCTTGATGGGGCGGAATCACTCTGTCCTTTTTGTCATTGCGCCGACTTTCTTCTTCCAGAACTGCAGCTGCAATATCATCGTAGATGAGTTCCCCCGCAGTTTGGTTGTTGGTTAGGCTGATGACGAGTTGATCATAGGAATCTGGCAGACTTTGAAGTAGAATCTCAGCACGTTCATTTGACTCTATGTTACAGTCCATGTCCTTGAGTTGACTAAATAGAGTGATCAATTTGTTGATGTGCTCCGTCACTGAAGAAGTTCTTCCATTCTTAGGGAATATAAATTTTTCTTCAAGAAAATTCTTCTGTGGAGTGACTTGACTTGATACATCTTCTCCAGATGATCCCAAATTTCTTTTGCACTAGTTTTCTCTACGATACTTGATAATATATCATCTGCTACTGCAAGCTGAATATTGGCGATGGCCTTCAAGTCTATCTTTCTCCATTTAGCATCGCTGGTAATTCTTTCAGGCCTACCAGTGATCGCCTCCAGACAATTTTCTTTTAGTAAAATTGCCTTGACCTTTACATTCCATAGCAAGAAATTTTTCCCGTTGAATTTCTCAATGTCATTTTGCTTGGCTGCTATTTTTTTTTTCAGAAACTTTAAATAAGTGAATAATAATAATCTAACAAACTTTCTGATGTGGAGGATCCAATATTGGCAACCACAGAGCATACGGTAAGTAGATATTATAGACACCCAGCCAAAGTTCTGATACCAACTGTTGTAAATGTGGGCAGTAAAACGATATTGGAAATGACTGTAAAGGTAAAAGAACACCGGAATTTACGTGGAAAACCCCAAACAGATCGGGGTAAAAACCACGAGTAAGGTAGAAATATTTTACTGTGGGTAAAATAGGGGTTACAACCTCTCAATCTATAAAGGAGAAAAACACTCAATATCTCTCTTTATAGTCGGAGAAGATACCTCACAAACCCTCTATCTCACTTATTACACAATATATATTGTTTTGCTTTCTACTGCTCTGGGATGATCGACTGATGTTTGGTGTGTTCTCTATTGCCTCCGATCGATGCCTTTTATAGGCAAACCTAATTAGCAATATAATATTATTAATTATTATATATATAAAAGCCCATAACACATTTATTTCAACGACATGAACACATGGTTTTGATATAACCATTTGTTCTATTTAATGCTTGACAGAGCATACTCAGAATACCAGTAAGGCTAGGCTCTGATATCACTTGTTGGGGAAAGCACGCCAATAAAATAATTTGGGCCTAGCGGTGGTTGTATTTGGACCCAGCGACAATTTATCGGGATAATGTAAAAGCCGAAGCGACACCGAGAGAGAACACGAGATTTTACATGGTTCTGCCAATACCGCCTACCTCCACGGAGAGCACCAGTTTTACTATATTGAGAATATTACACCGTACAAAATAACGCTCGTGTTTAAACCAAAACCAAGAGTCCCCTTACCCACCCGGGTAATGTTTTTGTACCCCCTTTCAATTACCCCAGTAAAACTACACCCGCTCTCACCGTTATCCACCCGAAGGTGGATAAGTATTTTACCTCTCACTCTCCACTCTCTCTCTCTCTCTCGCTCATTGGGGTGCTCTTTCAAATGAGCGATCAAGGCCTTTTATAGGCACATGCTCACAGAACAAGACAAAGCAGAATAGCTCACTGCATTCGTCACTTGGAGCTCCTTTAATCCAGCACATGGGTGGTTGGCCAATCAAGGCTGGACCCAACACATTCTAATCGTGACGTCTTGATATCGAGCCTTGCGTTTATTGAAAAACGCGGCTGTTGTCGTGCCTTCGAAGCGGGTCGGGGCGTGACATAAGTTGCCATATTAGAGCGATACAATTCAAGAAGCTAAAGCTGACACAAGACATTTATATACATATCATAGGTGAGGAGTCTTGGGTTTCTGCCAATTATATATAGCGAGATAGCTTTTCTACTGATGTAAGTGATGTGATGAACGATTAGTTAAGTGGTAATGTAAAATCCTATCATACCAAAAGAACAAAAATGGTTGGAGATGACATTACAAAATGTCAATTTCAAGTCTCATTCTCATTTTTACAGATTTATTAATTGCTCCCAAGATCAAGAAATCATTGTTTAGCGTTTGAATAGCTTAATAACTAGATTTTTTTTCTTTGTATCCGTGTCTTGTCTGCACACCTCGAAATCTCCAGTGTAATCATATATCGACAAATCATTATAAAACTTTCACAAGAACAAAAATAAGTTTTAGTTATATAACAAATAGTTACATGACCCGTCAACAGATATCAATCCATCATTTTTTTTATCATAATTCATTTTATATTTTCCTTTTTCACAAAATCTTCCGCAGTCACTGATATTTTTCAGATTTATGGCTCACGCCGAGGAAAAAAAATTTAAACTTAACATAGTGTGTATTAGCTACTGACGTTAGAACCCTCCAAATTACCTTAATTGGTAAAGATGGACATGACCACCGTATAAAAATACCACATTGTGGTTATTACATTGGAGCAAGAAGGGTCCCGACCAATGATTTCAAACTCCAAAATAAAAAGAGAGAGAAAGAGCCGATGCATAAATCATAGAGACTACAAGCCGAAATATCTTTTCAAATTGGACTTATCAAAATATTTATGTCCAACTTGAGGGGAGTGTTGAAGAAAGATCTTGAAGATTTGAGGATAGATGTCATATCTATTCCAATAATGAAGCTGCTGCACAAATCAAGAATCAAAATTAATCATAATCAAATTTTCAACGACTACATACCATAAATACTCCCATAACTATATATATATATATATATATATAATTGAATATATATAGGATGATGTACACTAGAGAAATCAATCAAGAAATACAATCACATTATTTTCAACAATTATGTATATAACTTTATTGGTTAACCCTTCATACTGTGTTAACTAGTGTCATGATGTATCTTCCAAATATTTTGAAGATTACAAATATAAGAGAGAGACTTGAATATAGTCTTCCATCGACGAGCTTGGCATGAGGACAAGACACCGAAATGTAGCCAAGAACAACTTGCCGGTTAACACGTGCCCGCGCGCGCGGGTGTTATGTGTGTGCATCGTAACGTAGATGCAAGACCGGCAAGTCATCCTTGGCTGCAATTTACTCTCTTGGCCTTCATGCAAAACCTCGACAAAGCACGGAAGAAACTCAAGATATATATATATATATATATATATATATATATATATATGTGCGTGTGTGTGCGCGGTTCTATTGTATAATATATATATATATATATATTTGTCTGTGTGTTTGAGAGGGGGGGCTAAACACAACTCTTCCATTAGAGGTTCTTGAAATTTTCACGTTCAACCGAAGCATGTGTCTTAATCTATTTATAGGCATGGAGAGTAGGATATTTTTATTTCTTTCAATAAATTAATGTGGCCGAAAGAGATTTGGGTCAGAAGAAAATGGCAATTTTTTGGCACTAATCATTTGGCTGCAATGAATATATTCTGTCAGGTCAATACCTTCCGAAAAGCAGCATCGCACCGCTCACAACCGTCAACGCAGCGCGCACATGATCATTCATGATGGGTAAGTGATGTGATGAATATAATTCCGATACTCATCAATAAAAACGTTGCTCTAAATTGTCCGGAAGTGATGATTTTAATAAATATTAGGGCAACTAGACATTGGTCTAGTGGTAAAGGAAGAGTCCTTAAAGATTTGTGGGTTAGGTCGTGGAATCAGACGGGTTTGGAACGTACTCATCTGGCTCCGGGATTAGTCTCAGCACTGAAGTGTGTGGCGCAATTAAGCATCCGCTAGGTCTGTGACTAGAAAGCTCACGCTCATATTTAGGGCTAGCCTATAGTCAGGTCGAGTGGAGATATATCGGACAGCGAAATACTAAATAAATAAATTAATAAATATCGAGGGTTATCTTTTGACTCTATTGTGTTTTAATAACACATGTTTGTTTTGCGACTATCATTTCGCAATAGAAATCGTCTCAAATAAGAAAACTCGCCAACTTATGTGATGTTTTTTGGACTTATCGAATTATAATTGTATCAATATATATGATAGATATTATTAGTATCATAATTTGAAGACTTTATCTTAAAATCAATTGACAATATTTGAAGTTACAAATTAATATATTAATTGAGAATGAGAGCTGAACTTTCCATGTGGGATAACCGATAATTTTAAGAGTTAGAAATCAGAAAGCAATGTGATTGGTATGAAATTATCAGAATGGATATTTTCATCTTTTGTTTGAAAATTTTCGGATGGTTTGAAGTGGAAAGAGTCTTGTAGCGCCAATTGCGACCAGGGTTCGTCTAAACAGTGGCAGACGCTGAAACAAACCTGAGTATTTCAGTTCCATTGCATTGTCGGCGAAAGGTCACGACGACAGATCCGCCACTTACATCAAAATCGAATACTAGATGATCGATCGAAGTATCCCAGGGCCTTCGTTGTGATGACAATTGAATTATTCAGTTATCCAATTATTTTTTTGGATAGGTAGTCAAATCACAAAGGCATTAGGAGTAATTGGCGTCCAACGAACCATGATTGAGACTTCCCGCTTATATGAGGTGCGCGGAAAAATGCGTAAATCTCGATACAGTCATGACTTCAAGGTGAATTTTTTGTAATTTCGGCTCCGGCCCTTTTCTCTCCAAAAAAAGGTGAGATGCGTTAGGAATAATGTACAAGATACGGATTAATATAAGTTGATAAGATTACACTTCCGATAAAAAAAAAAAAAAGACTACAGTTTTATCATATGCAACATGAAACTAGGACTTTAATTTTTTTTTCTTTTCGGATGACCGCAGGTATCCTGGTTGCCCCGACAAATCCGATCGTCTCGCGTCGCGCGCCTGCATGGGTGGGTGAGGCTCCCAAAGGGGGATGTTTCATTTATAAGGTTTTGAACCCGAGACATTGCTTAAGCGATACCAAGCCGCTTACCACTTGGATCAACCCCCGATGGTAACTACGACTCTAAAATGCTATTGCATTTAATATCATAAAAATCAACTCTTTATTACAATGTGCTTAATTATCTTCGAGACAAAATATATATAAAATGGGTGTCAAAGAAAATTTCACAATGACTTACTCGCATTTATTCACCACATATTGGTTTTATGATATTTAGAAATACTTTTAATTGGCCCAAAACTTGAATTTTATGAATTATTCGATATATGGATACTCTAACTAAAATCATAAGAGCATTTCTAACCCGTACTCGATTTTTGTATTGATGAATCGGGCAACTCTAATTGTGATACTAGTATATGTTTATCAATCCAAAAATAGTGTTGGAATTTTCATTTTTAAAAATTATAAAAACTTATTTTAATCATCTTTATTAAATTTAATAATATTATAATAAAATTAAAAGTAGTTTAGGTTTGTAAAATAGCAAGTGTTATAATTCGTTATTTATTTATAATTTTCCATTTTTGTTTTAACTAATTTAGGATTATATTACTATACTATTCCTTAAAAAATATTATATTATTATACTAATTCTTTTTTTTTTTTTGTCGAGAATGTAAGTGTAATTTTTTTTAACTAACTTAACGACGTACTATGGAATTAGTAGGTTTAAAATATAAAAATAATTTATGCTTTAATTTAATACGTTTTTTAAATTATATTCTTAGAGTAGATAATGGATTGAGAGTAAAAACTAAGGTAATAACTCTGTAAATTTAATGGATACTTATGATGTGGGTTGTGATGCTTTAACATAGCGGTGCAAGGGAGTCAAGGTGGTTGCGAGCCGCTCGCAAGCAGCTCGATCAAAGCTTGATTCGAATTCGGTTAAAATCGAGCTCGAGCTGGCTCGTTAACAATCGCGTCGAGCTTCGAGACTATCATGTACGGGCTCGTGGCTATTCTAGCTTATCGAGCATATGCTATTTTTTTAAATATATTAAATATTTTATAATATATATTAAAATAAGTATTTTTATTTTATATTATATATCGAACTCGAGATCGAGCCTGAATTCGAGCTTAAATATCTCAATTTTTACTAAGCTTATGGAGCTTATCGAGTTGGCCGATCTTTATTATTTTTTATCGAGTCGAACTCGAGCTGAAATTTATCAAGCTCGAGCTCAATAATATCTAATCAAGCTGAACCATGTTTGGGCGTGATTCGGCTCGTTCGATCCATATTCTATCTAGCATATTATTTATTTAAACCAATTTCTTTCGTCCAAAAATGACGTTTCAAAATTTGGTCAAAGTATAAGTTAAATAAATATTTACGCAGATGTGTGTATAAAAGATTCGCACTTATTCGGTGGGCTGCAAAATTTGACCAGTCATTGAGTGCGATTCGTAAAGTTGACGCTTGCAATAAAACGCATACAAATGGAATACATTTTTCCGTAAAAAGTATGTATTGCATGCATGGACTAGATTTGGATTTGTGAAAAAAAAAGCCCATAACTTGGCTCCTGAACGATATGAAAGAACAAAATAGTCTCGAAGCATTACTTTATTTATTTAATCGGTTTTATTTAACTTTTTTAGAAAAACGAGAATTTTATTCTAGAATATTTAGTGGACAAAATTTTACACTGAAATCTATAAACAAAAAGTTGATTCAAATAGTATCATCAATGGTAATACATTCTTCGAGCACTCTTACATGATCTCAATTGTTGAAGTCGTCAATGCATATATGTTCTATAAGACCAACACAAACGAGAGAAACTCTCTCCTACGAGAAAAAGTACACATCTCGAACAAGAGACGGAATTTGATTTTAAATAAAATAATAATAGGAATACAATGCAATCTTGCTAGTTTGCCCTGTATTCAATCAAATCACTATCCTCCTTCAGAAATTGCCTGATTATACAACCTATTGATTGATGCAGACATTGAAATACAAGAAGTTGATGATTTCTATTACAAAGGAAGATAGATGTCTATTATCAACAGTTGAGTGTCATAACAAGGAATCATTCATTGTTCAATGACAATCTCGGACAATCTAGTCAAAGAATCTCCTCCGTTTCTTCTTCCGCAGCACTCCCTTCTATAGCTCTCGCAGCATCCACCGCCGCCGTCTCCTTTGTTCCTAGAAACATTTCCACAGTATTTGTCAGCGAGATCTTCTTCGACCGTAACGATCTCTATTATGTCACGGTGTGCAAGAAACTGCGAATCTTCGGCTGCATCTTTTTTCTTATTGGCACCGCAGCATTTCTTGTCAGCACAAGATTTGTTTTCTTCTACGTCCTTACAGCACATCCCGTCCCGATTCTTCAGTGTAAGAACCTCTGCTGTTAAAGCATCGTCCTTTGGCGAATTGTTTTCTTGACAGCAACCTCGAGGAGTTATTTGATCACGCATATTGTGAAAGTTTGAATTTTTATTAGCATTCGGACATTTCTTGTCATCTGCAGCACAAGAATCCGCTACTGGATTCAAATCATTGCAGCATTTCTTATCATCAAGACAAGAAATGGCCCTTGAATTCGACGTATCACCGCTTTTGTTGTCTTCTGCAAAAGAAACCAATCTTGAATTAGAATTGCAGCATTTCTTGTCATCAACACAAGAACCCGCTCTTGAATTCGAAGTATTGCAGCACTTCTTGTCAGCAGCGGAAGAAATGGCCCTTGAATTCAACGGACTGCTGCTTTTCTTGCCTTCTGTAGCACAAGAACCCACTGTTGAATTCGAACGATTGCAGCATTTCTCGTCATCTTCACAAGAACTTGCACTTGAATCTGGAGAACTGCAGCATTTCTTGTCATCAGCATATGAACCCGCACTTGCATTTGATGTGCTGAAGCATTTCTTGTCATCAGGATATGAACCTTCACTACAATTAGAAGAATTGCAGCATTTATTATTGTCAGCTGCAGAACAAATGGCCCTTGAATCCAAAGGTTCGCAGCTTTTCTTGTCTTCTGCACAAGAACCCGCTCTTGAATTCGAAGAAATGCAGCATTTCTTGTAATCTGCATCTGAAACTGCTCTTGCATTCGAAGAATTACAGCATTTCTTATCATCTGCACAAGAAACAGCCCTTGAATTCAAAGAATCACAGCACTGCTTGCCATATGCACAAGACACGACCCTAGAATTCAAAGGATCCAAGTTTTTCTTGCCATCAGCACAAGAAACGGACCTCGAATTCAAAGAATCGCAGCAATCCATAGAACCCGTCCCCAAATTCGAAGCACTGCACTTCTTGGAAACACAACACGCTTTATCCTCGCACTTTTCCCGAGCCTCAATGCACGTATCCTCCCGATTCTTCAGCCTTTCACACTCAACCTTTCCTTGCCTCGAACCCCTCAGCAACAGCATGCTGTTGAAAATCACCAGCAAACACGTCCCCACGTCCACAAGCACAGCAGCCCAAACGAGAGGATGCCCAGCAAGGGCCAATCCCAAGATCCCAGCTTTAGTAGAAAAGGAAATGGCCACGTTTTCATATATCTTTCTACGGGCTCTCCTCGCGAGCCTGTGCGCTCTCGGGATTTTCTGTAAATCGACGGACATTAAGATAATATCTCCGGTCTCGGTGGCAAGAGCTGAACCAGAAACTCCCATCGAGATGCCTACATCGGCCGTGGCTAAGGCCGGTGCATCGTTTACACCGTCGCCGATCATAGCCGTGGGGCCGTCCCTTTGGAGCTCTTTGATCTCTCGTGCTTTGCCTTCCGGTAAGAGTTCGGCTCGTACGAGGTCTAAAGCTCCATTCAACTGGTGGGATGCAAAAAAAAAAAAAAAAAGAAAGAAAAATTATGACGTCGTATGATTCCGTGATGTGTTACGTCATGAAATATTTATACTTGATTTTGTGCTCTGTCTGCCGCTCCTTGACAGTCGCCGGTGAGCATTACGGTTCTGATCCCCATGGATTTGAGGTCTTTGATCGCCTTTTCGGCTCCCGTTCGGCATGTGTCCGAGAGAGAGAAAATCCCGACGAGGGACGAGCGCGTGAAGACGTAGCCAACGGACTTCCCTTCCACGTCGTAGCCTTCAATATTGGGAACTGAAAAAAAAAAACAAAAAAATTGCAATAAAGTCACCAAGACAAAGAATAAATTTCAGCTCTAATGCTTTCAACCATGGAAGCTTTGTATATAACTTGATTTTCTGCACCTTCGTTGCAGCCCGCTTTCAGCGCAATCTTCTTATTCCCAATAAAAATTGCATCGCTGCCGATTTTCCCATAAATCCCTTCGCCCGGAAAGTTTTCAAAGTCGTCGACTGTATCGGGCCTCGGCTCCACGGAGTTTTGCCTTGCATAATCAACTAGTGCTTCAGCCATCGGATGAGAAGATTTGCACTCTATGCTCGAAACCCTACAAATTTTTCGAACCGAAAACACTGTTACAACTCTATAATCTCATTTTTTTCTAAATAAACAAAAAGACAGAAAAAATTTACCAAAACAGCAGCTGATTGAAGCTAATACCATCATGTACTGATTTGAAATCCACCACTTGAAATTCCCCTCGAGTTATCGTCCCCGTCTTGTCGAAGGCCATAACCTTAATCTTCGCGAGGTTCTCGAGATGCTCCGCTCCTTTGAAAAGAACGCCTAAGGTAGCAGCTTTCGAGAGCGCGCAGAAGATGGCAACGGGAGTCGAGAGTAAAATCGCACAGGGGCACCCACTTACTAAGACGACGAGAGCCAAATGGTACCATTTTCTCTTATCATGGAAACCGAATGCAAACGGGGCAACGGCTACTAAAGCAGATATCACCACTATCGCTGCCAAAAAAAGACGTGTAAGAAAACGAACACTCGTAAGAAACGAATGAAAGGAAAGAAAAGGAAAAGAAACAAATAAACACGAGCCTGGTGTATAGTATTTGGCAAACTTGTCGATGAAACGCTGAGTTGGGGACTTATTACACTGAGCTTCTTCGACGATCTTAGTCATTCGAGCAACAACGCAATCTTCTGCCACAGCTGTGGTCTTAACACTAATGTATCCTGTTAGAAAGGTTTTTAAGCAACTTCCAATGAATCAGTTGAGATCATAAAAGTTGGTGGTATCCCATATCGGTTAACTATGGCTCTCATACTAAAAAAAAACAATTATCTATCACCAATTGGTTTTAGGATGAAGCCCTCAGTTTCTAACAGAATCTCAATTAGAGAAGACAGAAATAAGAGTATAGATTAACAACGAGATTACCGTTGAGATTGATCGTGCTAGCCCAAACGGTGGAGTCCTTCTGTTTGGGGACGGGAAAAGATTCGCCGGTCAAGATTTTCTCATCCACTTCGCAGCTGCCGTCCACAACGATACCGTCTATTGGTATGATTTCTCCGGCTTTGACGGCTAAGATTGTGTTTAGTTTGACTTCATCTACGTCTATTTCTTCTCCAGTTGTGGCTATTACGGCTCTCTGGGGCACTACGTTGACTAAGGAGGACATAACAGCACTTGCCTATGTTGTCATCGAAGAGAAAGGAAAGGGGAAACAAAATCAATAGAAATACATAGCTAATAAAACTTTTATTTTCGTGGAGTAATAATTACAAACACAACACACCTTGTGACTTGCTCTTGATTCGAGCCAATCGGATATGCTGAACAAAAACACGATAGTACCGGCTTCCCAGTAATCTTGCAGGGCTAATGATCCTCCCACTGGATGATTTTTGAAACAAAAAGATAATATATATCTTAATTAAAAGAAAAAAAAATCAAACCCGAAGATCCCATATTATTCTATTCTCAGAAACATTCTTAGCATATACTATCAAACACTGTTTTCTTTAAATTTCTACCCAATTTCTGGCCGGTAGCGCACAATTACAAAAGACGGGTAGCTATTTTTTTTTTTTATTTATTTTTACCTGTGATGAGCACGAGGATGTTGATGTCGAGCGTGAAGCTGCGTAGAGCGGCGACCCCTTTGAGCACGATGGGCGGAATTCCTACGGCGACCGAAGCGACGGCTAACCACTGCAGAGGGCCGTAGAAGTATTTGAGGAAAGAAAGCAGAAGCAAGGCGCCGCTGGCCACCGAGTAGGGGCTCGGCCATTTGTTCTTGTAGCTTCTTGTTCGGCCGTTTGCTCTTACGCTCGCCTCTAGCCTCGCCTGGTTCAATGCCTTAACTGAGACAACGACAACACAGGCGAAGAGATTGAAGCACCTTGCCGGCGGGGGAGATAAATAAATAAATAAATAAATAAATGAAATAATTAATTTTTTTAATTACCAATTTGTATCTGGGAAACGACGAGGGGATCGTGAACGACAATCAGTGTCTTGGCCGGCACCAAAATAGAGTAATCTTCGATCCCATCGAAACGCTTGAGGACATTCTCAATCAGTGGAACTTCGGATGGGCAACAGAGCCCCAAAACGTCGAAGTACGTTTTCTCAAGCTTCGGCTTCTCTACTACGACTTCCATGCTTCTCCTTTATAGCCTGCACACAAACATATATATAAGTTATATTTTTGTTAAACCCATAGTTCTTTGTCGGTGTGCAAAGAGGCAATGAAAGAAAAGAGAGAGAGATATATAGAGAGGAGGGAGAACGGAAGACTTGTTGAACCTGCAATGAACGGCAGTAACAATCAAGCTGAATGCGATTTTAATGGCAATCACTGGAAAATGATGCAGCGAGGTACTTGTGAGAGAGAAGGTTCATAAATAGAAAACATTATTAAATAACAGTAATAGTAATAATAAGAATACTTTGGAATCCACGTGGAAATTGCACTAATTTGTTCAGAGGGCTGGCTCAAGATTTTTGCAAGTAGGGAACAGATAAAGTTATTTAGGGGTAAGTTACTTGTTTACTATATTGGAAGATTGTTTTCTTCGATTCGCTATTAATTCTAAGAATCTCTCTTTATTTTCGATACTATTCTAAAATTTTTACAGTTACGATTGGATATAAAATATATTAAATTAACCGTAATGATTATGTTCTATCTAAATTAATTAACTATGCAATACAAAGGTTATTGTGGAAATTCTTTTTCGACATTACATTGATGGATAAAATTAACAATTAGGAGGACCTAATCTTAAAAATTTAATTTATATTCTAATTGGATCGTAAAATCAAGTCTTAGCTTGATAGATATCACTATAAAATTTAGGGCTCCCTTAGGTGGTTGAACTACTTGCCGCCAACGATTTCATCCCACTTAGACTTCTTCACTATCGTAGTTTTTGTGGATTTAAAAAATGCAAACAGACTTGGGAGAGTATATAGTGCTTGAATTCCAGATATCTCATATCAATGAGTTTCAGGTTCAATTTCGAGTAGGCTTAATCAAGATCATTATGGTCTTTTATGGAATATAATGGTTTTGCAGCATAGATTGTTGGTCGAAGCCGGGAACTTACGTGAAATAAGATTAGTCCATATAAGATAATGAAAATTATGTTGGCGTGGCCAGCGGCCCCGATCGAGTAACACCTTAGCTAAAATTTGAACAATTAAAGATAAAGTGGACACCGAGATTTTTATGTGGAAAACCCCCCAAACAAATCGGGGTAAAAACCACGGGCAAGGAAGAAGAATTTTACTATAGAGGAAATACCTAGGAGTTACAACCTCTCAATCTGTAAGGAAAAAACACTCATTATCTCTCTTTATAGTCGGAGAAAATACCCACAAACTCTCTATATTTTTTCTCACGCCTCTATCTCTCTCTTTTGCTCTCGCTCTGATAGGATGCCTTTTGTTGTGCTCGCTCAATGCCTTTATATAGGCAAAATCCTCCTCTAATAACAATATAATAATAATTTAATTTTTAATTAGTAGATCGGATCTTGAGCGGTGCAATAAATGAGCAAATGGTTTTGCTCACAAACCGTTTGCTGACAATCTCCCACTTGAAGATTTGATTGAAGTCCAATCAGATCTTCACACCATTCTTTCTCCCTTGCCATTCATGTTGCTTACGTCTCCGCTAGGCCACTTGAGGAACGGCACCAGATGAACTTGTCATTGTTGACCGCCTTCGTCAAAATAATCTGCTAGGTTCTCTTTCGTATGGATCTTCAGCATATCTACCGCGCCCTCTTCCACTTTCTCACGAACGAAGTGATACTGGACTCGTATGTGTTTTGACCTGGAGTGAAAAGCTGGATTCCTTGCAAGATGCAAGGCACTTTGACTGTCACAGAACAGAGGAATACTCTCTTGTTCCTGCCCGAGTTCCTCCATGATCATTTTCAACCACATTGCCTCTTTACTTGCCTGCGTAGCTGCAATATATTCTGCTTCACTTGTTGATGTCGCAACAACGGACTGAAGTTTTGATACCCAGCTTACGGCTTCGCCAGTAAGAGTGAACACATACCCTGTAGTAGATTTGCTCTTATCAAGATCACCTGCATAATTAGAGTCAACATACCCTTTAACAGTAAAGTCTGCTCCTCCGTAACATAATGCAACGTCTGAGGTTCCTCGAATATATCGTAGGATCCTCTTCACCGTGTTCCAATGCTCTCTACCCGGATTCGCCATGTACCGACTCACTACTCCCACTGCATGTGCAATTTCTGGTCGTGTACAAATCATCGCGAACATAAGACTCCCCACCGCCGATGCATATGGTACTCGAGACATCTCCATCCTTCCTGCTTCGTTGCTAGGACTCATACTGGAGGATAACCAGAAATTAACAAGAAGTGAGGTAGAAATTGGCTTACAGTCTTGCATATTGAAGCGACGCAAGACCTTCCTCAGATAGTTCTTCTGCGAAAACCAAATCCTCCTATTTCTTTCGTCTCGGTGAATTTGCATCCCTAGAATCTTGTTTGCTGGTCCCAAGTCCTTCATTTCAAATTCCCTAGCCAACTGTGCCTTGAGTTCTTCAACGCGATCTTTGTTGGGGCCTGCTACCAACATGTCGTCAACATACAACAACAATATGATAAAATTATTCTTGCCAGACCTCTTGAAATATGCACAAGGGTTTGCATGAAGTCTGTTGTATCCAAGGCTCATGATGAAGGAATCAAATCTCTTATACCAGAATCTCGGCGCCTGTTTGAGACCGTATAGAGATTTGTTCAACATGCAAACCAAGTTATTCTTTTCTTTGTCTTCAAATCCTTCCGGCTGGAGCATATAGATCTATTCTTCAAGATCCCCATGAAGAAAAGCCGTCTTTACATCTAGTTGTTTTAGATGTAGATCGAATGTAGCACACATCGCCAGGACTACCCGAACAGTCGCCAGTCTGACTACAGGTGACAATATCTCATTGAAGTCAATGTCTTCTTTCTGAGTGTAACCTTTTACCAGTAGTCTCGCACGAAACCGCTCTACTTGATCATCACCATTGCATTTGATCTTAAAGACCCATTTATTGCCGATTGCCTTTCTTCCGCGGAGGTAGTGGCATTAGCTCCCAAGTCTTATTCTTCCGTAGAGCTTCCATTTCTTCTTTCGTTGCTGCCAACCACCGATCTGCATCTGAACTGCTCATTGCTTCGTGAAGAGTTGATGGCTCTCTGTCATCAGTTAGAAGGCAATATGCAACATTATTGTCCATATCGTAATCATCATGCCAGGTTGGTGCGGCTCTCTTGCGTTTGGCCCTTCCGAGTTCTGGCTGTTCAGATTCGATTGGCTCCTCCTCGTGCTCCGGTGCTGCTTCAGAAGAATCTTCTTCTACAGACTTCCCTTTCACATGTATTGTCGTAGTCTCTGCGATTTCTTTTATAGTGCTATCATTTCCTCCGTTGAGTTTATCTTCTAAGAAGATAACTTCTCTGCTGATGATAACCTTGTGGGTAGTGGGGTCCCACAGGCGATACCCCTTAACTCCATCAGCATACCCCAAGCACAAACACCTCCTGGATTTCGGATCCAGCTTCGTAGCTTCTTTGGCGTTGTAAATTACGTACACAGGACTTCCAAATATATGGAGCTTGGAATAATCCGCTGGCTTTCCGGTCCATATTTCCATCGGCATCTTCTGATCAATTGTCGTCGAAGGCGATCGATTGATCACGTAACATGCGGTGTTGTCTGCTTCTGCCCAGAATGACTTATCCAGGCCTGCAGTTCCCAACATGGATCTTGTCCTTTCCAAAAGAGTCATGTTCATCCGCTCCGCTACTCCATTTTGTTGTGGAGTATACGCCGTGGTGAAGTGCCTTTTGATGCCTTCTCGCTTGCAAAAGCTATCAAATTCTCTGCCAGTATATTCTCCTCCATTATCCGTCCTCAAACACTTGATCTTCTTGCCCGTATCAAGTTCGACCCGGGCCTTGTAAATTTTGAAGGCCGAAAACACATCTCCTTTACTCTTGATGATATGCACCCAACACCTCATGGAGTAATCGTCGATGAAGGACACAAAGTACTTCGCTCCTCCTTGTGATGTAAACGGTGACTGCCATACATCAGAGTGGACCAATTCCAGAACATCTTTGCTTCTAGAATTCGATGCTGCTTGTGAATTGTAGTCGGTGCTGCTTGCTTGCTATGTAATGTCCACAGAATGGTAACGACACCTTCGTGAGACCCGGAAGTGGATTTTGGCCCACAAGAATGTTCATGCCTTGTTCAGACATATGCCCAAGCTTCTGATGCCACAACATAGTAGATCTTTCACTTGAACTTCCCGAAGCCTCAGATGCTTCCCCTTCTTGCACCGTCTCTCCCAACAGCATATACAAATTTGCAGCTACCTTCTCACCTTTCATGACTACAAGCGCTCCCCGGAATATTTTCATGATTCCTTCCCGAATTTTGATTTCGCAACCAAGATCATCGAATTGTCCCACAGACAATAAATTCTTCTTCAGATCTTCCACGTGCCGCACTCCTTGAATAGTGCGAACTGTACCGTCGTGCAGTTTCAACCTCACGGTTCCAACGCCTACGATCTTTAAGGCGTTATCTTCGCAACTGTACACAGATCCTCCTAAGATATGTTCGTAGTGGTTGAACCAGTCTCTTCGAGAGGTCATGTGATAAGTTGCCCCGGAGTCGAGAAGCCATATCTCGTCGTACGTCTTCCTGCTCTCCGTTGAGATGGCTGCTTCGCTACACAATATGTTCCCGTCATCTGGTGTGTTCGCCAGATTGCCTTGAGGATTGGAATTATTCAAATTCCAACAATCTTTCTTCATGTGACCCTTCTTTCCACAGTGGTAGCATTTCAGATTCTTCTTCTTACTTCTGGACTTGGACCTGCCTTGAGCGTGACTCCCACTTGGACCACGTTCCATTGATCTCCCTCTCATCACCGCCAGAGCTTCGACTTGCTGAGAACCCGCTTGCTGGTCCTCTTTGTTCCTCCTCCAATTTTCTTCTTCGAGAACAGCAGTTGACATGTCATCGAAGACCAGAGTTTCGACTGTGTTCGTCAAGTTGATGATGAGTTGATCATACGAATCAGACAGACTTTGAAGTAGAATTTCTGCACGTTCTTGAGGCTCTGTTTTATACCCCAACGACGTTAGCTGGGAAAATAGAGTATTCAAGACGTTGAGATGCTCCGTCACCGAAGTAGATTCAGACATCCTCAAGGTTAACAATTTTCTCTTTAAGAAAATTTTGTTGTGTAATGATTTCATTTCGTACAGTTTGGTAAGGTGGTCCCATATATCCTTTGCCGTAGTTTTTTCTTCTATGCTGGACAAGATGTTATCCGCCAGTGCCAGATGAAGATTTGCGATAGCGTTCCCGTCTATCTCGTTCCATTTGATATCATCTGCGAATGTGGTCGGCTTTGCACCAATAGTCGCAAGACATCCGTCTTTCCGCAACACAGCCTTTATCTTTAATTTCCACAGTGAGAAATTCCTCCCGTTGAACTTCTCGAGATCAAGTTTCGCCGCCATGATTTCTGCTCAGCTGTGACCGATACCTTCGACGGAATTGCAGCAAATAATTATTGAAATCGTACCGGCTTTTCGTCACCGTTCAACGGCAATATAATATCTAATTTATTTTCTGATGTGGACGGTCCACGTTAGTGGCAACCACAGAGCATACGATAAATAAATATATAAAACCCAAGTTTGGCTATGATACCAATTGTTGGCGTTGGCAGCGTCCCCAATCGAGTAACACCTTAGCTAAAATTTGAACAATTAAAGATAAATTGGACACCGAGATTTTTACGTGGAAAACCCCCAAACAAATCGGGGAAAAAACCACGGGCAAGGAAGAAGAATTTTACTATAGAAGAAATATAGGAGTTATAACATCTCAATCTATATAGGAAAAAACACTCATTATCTCTCTTTATAGTCGGAGAAAATACCCACAAACTTTCTATATTTTTTCTCACGCCTCTATCTCTCTTTTGCTCTCGCTCTGATGAGATGCCTTTTGTTGTGCTCGCTCAATGCCTTTATATAGGCAAAATCCTCCTCTAATAACAATATAATAATAATTTAATTTTTAATTAGTAAATCGGATCTTGAGCGGTGCAATAAATGCGCAAATGGTTTTGCTCACAAATCGTTTGCTGACAAATTAGTCATGACTTGGGCCTTTGTAAAAAATCATCAAATTCGATAAGATAATAAGATAATAATTTTTCTGAAAACCCCTTTATAAATGTTAGGTGTCATTAAAACTCTAAATTTCATAAGTATATTATTATAAATATTAGAGATAACTACACTAACACCCCCATATAGTATTGCTCATCACACACACACACCCTCTGACTATGGTATTTATACTTACATTCCTTTTGTACTCAACCTTTACAATAAGATCCCTTCAGTCTATTTTGGACAATAATTTAAAATTTTGAGCAAATATTTTGAGCAAATAATATATGTCATATTCCAAATTTACCCTTTGTCTATCAACAAAAATTACATGTTCTTTTTTCCTTTCATTAGTTTATGTCGAAAAGATGATTTTATATAAACGAATTTGAAAATTTACATGATATATCAGATATATTCATTTCAGAAATTATTATTAAATATATATATTTGAACCGCTTAAATATTATGTCATTATATATAAACTCACTTAAACATGTTTATTTGACAAACTAAGGGTAAATTGGGAATATCACAATTATTTTCTGCCCAAAATTTTAAATTAATGTCCAAAATAGAGTGAATGGGTCTTGACGCAAGGGTTGAGTAAACTAAAAGGGATGTAAGTGTAAAAACTATAGTCAGAGGGGGGGTGTAATTGAGCAATACCGCATGGGGTGTTAGTATAATTATCCCTAAATATTATGGTAATTTGCTAAAATATTAATCTATTGTTACTTGATTTTTTTAAAATTTTAATCTAATTGGATTTCATCCCTACCTTTTTTACAGCAAAGAGTTCCGGTGTCGACTTCTCTAGCAGCAGCAACAAATTGTGAAGAGTTGTTGTCGCGCTCAAAGAATTGGTTGATGCATGAATATAATCAATGAAACAAATATAAATTCATTTATTTTTAATACATACTAAATTTGTTGCATTTAAAAAGTCTCTTGAATTAATAAAATATAAATTTATCAATATAATAAAATCTATAAATTAATAAAATTTCATGTCCCATGATTATTAATTGGGATAATTACACCAAACCAACATTCTATGTGGTATCACTCAATTACACATACACCCCCTCTGACTATATTATTTACACTTACACCCCCTCTAGTTTAATCAAACTTTATCCTAAGACCCATTCATCCTATTTTGGACATCAATTTAGAAATCAAGGCGTCCAAATTTACTCTTAGTGACTATATTTCGTAAAATAAACATGTGTAAGCGGGTTTATATATAATACACGAATATTTAAGGGGTCTAAAAGATGATTTGTATAAATAAAAAATGAAAATTTACATGATATACCAGATATATTATTTTAATAAAATATTCTAAAATATACATTTCGGCTACTTAAATATTAATGCATTCCATATAAACATGCTTAAACATGTTTATTTTACGAAATATAGCCACTAAAGGTAAATTTGGATGCCAGAATTATTAAATTGTTGTCTAAAATAAGATAAATAGGTCTTAGTGTAAATGTTGATTAAACTAAATGAGGTGTACGTGTAATTATTATAGTCAGAGGGGGTGTACGTTTAATTACTGTAGTAAGAGGGGGTGTATGTGTAATTGAGTGATATCATAGGGGGTGTTGTTGTAATTATCCCTTATTAATTTATAGATATTTTACTTATTAAACTTATATGCTATTCATAAACTTTATAATCAATCAAAGTGAAATTGGACTTACATCCCAACAAGTTGGCTTTTTTAACAAAATAAATCAAAAAAAATATTAATTAATCAAATAGGGCGTTTTTCGCACCTATTATTAAAATAGAGTGTTTTGCGGGTATTACCCGCGACGTCGCGCCTAATGGCCGGCCGCGACGTCGCACCTAATGGACGCGATTCCTTTTCTGGCCCGTTTAAGCGCAAATGGCCGAATAAGTGTATTTGGGCCTGTCGTCGCGGTTAATGAACGCGTCGTCGCGTCCATTGGGCGCGACGATGGTGACAACACGATCACACTTTCTCTGCAATTTTCTTTTTCTTTTGGATGCAGAACTGATGTGGACGTAACGTTCACGAGTTTTGCAGAAGAATCGTCGCGTCCAATAGAGGCGACGTCGCTTTTATTAAATGCGACGATTTTCCCTATATAAAGTACTATAATTTCATATACTTTGATATGTAAAAAACAACTTGAAGTATTTAAATTTCTCCTCAAATTATGACATCTCGTAAAATTCAAGTCTCTATCTACTACGGTGGCGAAATCATTACCAAATCAAACTCCATTCGTTACAACATCCCACCCATTTATTTAGACGAATTCGTCGCGACACTATCTTTGCTCAATTTCTGGGCATGCTATATGAGGTTATTCGCCTCGACAACAATTTTTCCTCCTTAACCGCTCATGTTAAGAATGAATACTATCAGCATTCTCGACTCTATCAGATGCTCTTTCAAATTTCAAACGACGCGGAACTATCGTACTTCTTGGATGCTGATGCGGAACTTAATTTAATTGAAGTGTTTGTCGAGGCCAGCTAGAACGTTCATCCCGACCATAATGAAGAGGCACCCGACTGTTCACCAACATCACCCCAGCCACTCGTTCCCTGATCTCACGACAGTTACTCAAGGAATGAGTGACTTTTCACTCCACCCTCCTCATATAGACATTCCTTCGAGCAGTCGTGATGTTCCTAATATGTCGAATTACCTGAGCCTGTGCCCGAAGACTTGCAAAATAGTGACCTAGCGACTCTGAAGCTGATGACGTTGGTTACCCATTGGACGATTTTCCGGATCCCGCAGATGATAACGACGATAGCGACGATGATGGAAACAATGATGGTCCCGAGAAGGACATTCCATTGCCGGCGGATGATGCTCGTGCGTCTTACCAACCCGTGCCTTTTTATTCAACATATCAAAGGCGCCTCCAGAAGCCAACGAGGTCGGCGGTGATTTTTACAGTAGGGACAATCCCAGGTTCAGAGTCGGTATGCCATTTAGTACCAAAGCTCACTTACAAGAAGCTGTTGGTGATTATTCTTACATGGTGGCTAGACGTGAGTTTCACGTCTCAGAAAGTAACAAAACCGTATGGGGCGTGAAATGCAACCATAGCGATGACTGTCACTGGAGGTTACGAGCATGCTTCAAACCGAAAAAATGTTATTGGAAGATTACGATATACGGGGGCCACACACATGCTACATGAACGAGTTGGCGAGAACACACCGTAACATTTTGCGAAACACAATTGCGAGAATGTTGATTGGAATAGTGAAGACAGACCCTCAATTTATACCAAAGAATGTAAAGCAGCTGGTGAAGGAAAATACCGGGTACGACATCTCATACATTCAAGCGTGGCATGGTCTCAATAGGGCGAAAGAAAATATTTACGGCACCTGGGAAACTTCAGTCCGACAACTTCCTATCTTCATGAAAGCTTTGAAGCGTTACAACCCCAACACGGTCGTCAAGTGGTTGAATCTTCCAACTGAAGCCCCCGGTGTGAAGAAATTGGGGTATGTTTTCTGGGCTTTCAAACCTTGTATTGATGGGTTTAGGCATTGTCGTAGAGTTGTTTGCGTTGACGGTACACACTTATACTCCAAATACGAGCATAAAATGTTAATTGCATCTGGGCTCGATGCAAATCAAAATATTCTCCCCCTTGCTTTTGCCATTGTTTCAACGGAAAGCAGACATTCTTGGCGTTGGTTCCTGAACTTACTTAACATCCACGTGTTGGATGAACAAGGTGTACGCCTCATTTCGGATCGTCATCGAGGTATTTGTATTTTCCTACATACATTCATGTATTAATTTGACACCCTTTTCATCGATTGATCGTAATTTGTTATAGGAATATTGGCTGCGGTAAGCGAATTAGCAGCGTTTAGGCCGCCGAATGGTGTACACCGGTTTTGTCTACCCCATGTCGTATCAAACTTCAACACTGAATTCAAGAACAATGACCTAAAACAGTTATGTCATAGAGCTGGAATGGCCCACATGTTGGAGAAGTTCAATCGCATTATGGAACACATTAAAGTTCTCAATGAATCGGCCTGGAAGTGGTTAGATAAGATTGACAAAGAGCAGTGGACGTTTGCTTACGATGGTGGATTCCGATGCGGGGTGATGACCACTAATATCTCCGAGGCCCTTAACGGAGTTTTCAAAGGGGCGAGGTGTTTACCGCCGAAAGCAATAGTGGACTTTAGCTTTCATCGATGCGTTGAATACTTTCGCAATCGATTTTCGGAGTGCTCTGCAGCGGTGGCTAACACCGAAAGCGATTGGTCTCTGTATGCGTGGAATAAGTTCAACGACTGGACAAGTCGTTCTTGGAGTCACGTCGTCTTTAATTTTGACCCACGTTTGCAAACAGCTGAAGTTTATACTTCGGCCGTGAATCAAAGCAAGCACGTGGTAAACATCTTAGGAAAGACGTGCACGTGTGGAAAATGAGACACATATTTCATCCCATGTTCTCATGCCCAAGCAGCCTGCCGTATGTGGGGAGTTCATAGCATGCATCATATTGCTCCTTTCTATAACAAACAAGTGTACCGTAAAACATACGAGGGGTATTTTCATCCTCTACATGACGAATGTTATTGGGAGACTGCTGAGTTCTCTCTTATACATAACGACGCTCTGCGTACCAGAAGAGGTCCGGGGAGAATCCGTACAACTCGTATACAGAACGAAATGGATCGTGGTGGTTCAAGGCGGAGACAAGGTCGAAGAGGCGGAGGCAGTGGACAACGTTGATTTATTTTTTTTTAGTACTTTTAGTATTCATATGTTGTACGAATATCTTTAAGCGAATTATTACAATTTTTCAGTTACGTCCGAATTTACCTCATATTAGTTGCAAACACGCATGATAAAGGTTACTGAAGTTGCAGGTGGCGTTGATTAATTGTATTTTTTACTTATTTATTAATTGTATTTAAAAACTATTTAAATTGTTCATTATAAAATATAATTCTTACGTAATATAAATAAATAAAATGAAGAAAATGATAATTAAGAAATACGCATTACAATAAAACTAATATAAAATATAACATCGTCTAAATAAAAACGATAAGTCATAATAACATAATACATGAAAACATCGTCTGAATAACATAAAAGCTAAGGCATATAATGCCCTCCAGTACCGCATCTACAGGACGCTGCTCTCTACGCAGATGACGACGGTCAACAGGGGCCTCACGCTCGGAAGGACGACGAGGTTGCTGACGTGGAAGTGGAATCTGATGGGAAGATGAACGGTAAGGTGGCGTGTCCTCGTCGTCGTCGTTCTCGTAAGTGTATTGCATCGGCGTAGTGTACCCCGATGGCATCGACGTCACATATCCACCATCGCCGTATAAATCCGCCGGAATACGCGATGACGACGGCCCAGCACCTTGAGTGACATGATGCGAGGATGATGCCCCACGATCTTGCGTAGGAGGAATGTCGGTGAACTGTGTATCATGTCGCTGACGCCTATCGATGATTAGACGCTGCATACGATGTACAACGTCTAATCCTCCGTCCACTTCACGACGACGTAGTCTTGACTCCACGTCATCGAGATGTTGTGCCTGTCATTTAGCATATTCAAATATTATTTTGCCTCGAAGAAATCGAAATTAAATATAATAAATAAAATTAATATATAAACTAACCATCACGTCGATGAATGCTCCATCTCCCATCTGAAAGCCTCGCGACATGTGAATAGACGACGGAGATATATATCGACGGGTCACGGACTGGTACCTCGTAATAGTCACTGGTGCACTGCGGTCCGGAACCTATCTCCAGTCCATTGACAATCCTCGAGTGCCTTTGACTCTAATACGCCTCGTGTAGTTCGTGTTGCGATCTCCAATCTTTTCCGAGGACATTCCGAGTGCTAAAGCGATTGAGATCTACAGTAAGATACGCCGGTGGTTGTGGCACCGACTGAAATAATCCGAACTGTCGCATCAGTTGTAATGATGAACTTCATCGATGTCCTCGAGCAGCGTAAGGTAGGTCATCGACGTGTGACTTCCACTGAAGTCGAGAAACATCACCGACCCGAACAGCAGCAATGCGTATGCACGCGGGTGTTGATCGACGATTAGCTCGTCGGTCATGTCGTCGACTGGATTTTCTTCTAACCAGGCCACAAACTTTCGAAGAGGCAACTTGGTCCCGTGGTACGCTCCTTCGGGAGGTCTGTACCCAGTCAACTCCTCGCAGTAATCGAGCCACTGCTCCTGCGTCTTATGAGGGATCACCGCTTACGGAAATACCGTCCACGGGGAGTGCCCACATCAAACCTACGTCCTCTAAAGTGACTGTCGCATGCCCCACCGGTAGGTGAAACGTGCGTGTCTCCTTTCTCCACCGTTCTACGTATGCGGTAATCAAGTGTGGATCTATTTTCTGAGATCCACAACTATAGACGACGTACAGCGACATAGTATCTAACTTCTCCAAAATACGACCGTGTAAATGCACCGGTCGTGAATCTTACCCCATACTACGTTTTCCAACCCCCTCACCGTCAACAGGGTGTCAATAGCACCATCCGTGTTGGATAGCACATCGTTACAACGATGACTATCCTGAAAAATCAACAGCAAACGATTGATCGGACCGTAGAATTCGTTCGTATCCATCATAAATCGAACAAAACAATGTTGTAACCAATCAAACAATACAGATCCGACTAATGACTATACGAATCCGTCTAATGTTATAACCAAACAACGAAAAACAAACGAACAACTCAATTTAACTATAATCAAACAAAATACCTAATAACTATACGGCGGAGAGCGTACGGAGGGGCGGAGGCGGTGGAGGTGTGGCGGAGGCGGCGGTGGTGGCGGAGGTGATAGCGGACGCGGCGGCGGCGGTGGACGCGGTGGTAGTGGTGGACGCGACGGCGGTGGTGGCGGTGGGGGACGCGGCGGCGGAGAGAGAGCAAGAGAGAGATAATGAGAGAGATACCGAGAGAGAGAGAGAGAAACCGCGAGAGAGAGACCGGCGGAGGTGGCGAGGGCATTCGGCGGGCGGCGGGCGGAGCGGCGGAGGTGGCGAGGGCGGAGACGAAGAGAAACCGAGAGAGAGAGAGAGAGAGGGCGGGCGAGTTGAGCGGGAGGACCTCGGCGGGGTGAGCGGCGGACACGGGCGGACGGAGGCGGCGGCCGGAACGTTAGGGTTAGGGTTAGTGAGAGAGAGTGAGGGAGAAAATGAGGGAGAGAGAAATAGATCTGAGATCTATATTTCCCCGACGGGCGCGACGAATGAGTTACTGGGCCAAAAATATTGGTCCTTTACACCGGCCCAGTACAATGGCCCAGCATTTCGCGAAATACAATCCGTCGCGCCCATTAGCTGCGACGTCCCGTTTATTAGGTGCGACGTCGCGGGTAATACCCGCAAAGCACACTATTTTAGTAATAGGTGCGAAAAATGCCCTACTTGATTAATTAATATTTTTTTTATTTACTTTGTTAAAAAAGCCCAACAAGTTTGAAACTCAGTATGAAAAAAATAGCTTAATTCATATGGAAACTTAGATATGCTTGTTGAAGATTATTTCATCGGATTAACTAATATGGTGTTTTCTCTCACCTCATTATGGGAATGTTTCTTTCTCACATCCCGGACATCTTATTTGTATTTTTGGTTAGGGGTGTAATTAGTCGAGCTCGCCTTATTTTCTTGGTTCGACGAGCTCGAGCTTTTTAGAAAAAAAAATAACAAAGATTGAAAAAACTAACTCATAAACAAAAACTCACAAGTGAAAGTGAATTCATAATATATTAAAATGAAATCTTTTTTTTTTTTTGAAAAAGGAAAAAAAAGAAAAGGTTATCGATATGTTGATGCAATCCTATGCCCACTTAATTGATGTCGGTATATAATTGGCACTTCATTTCATCTCAGCCTTATTAATTGATTTATTTTTCTTCATTAATTTCGTGTCGATACTTTTTAGTGTATTCGTGGTCCCAAAAGTTGATTGCACTGACGTGCAAAAGCAAAGGTGAGTATTATTCCACCAGTAATAAAACTATATGAAATTATTTACACATGTTTATTAAAATAAAATTCCTTGATTAGAATTTATCCAACGCACTTTATTATAAAAAAATAATAATCAGACTGAACATTATGATGTATAAAATGCATAAAACCTTGGGCGGCTAAGGTTTGCTATTATAATACTAAGGATTAGTTGAAACCCACGCACGATTCAATTACCTAAGATATCGATTTAAAAAATATTTGTTACGAATTATCGTACTTTACAACAACTTTTATTCCATGTAAGGCGACTCCACTGACGCATATACATAACATAGTAGCATAACGAGACGATTTTTAAGGCTGGATTTCGAACTAAAAAATTATATATTATGCCCAAAATCAACGAACTATTTATTTTAAAGTTCGATTCCATGATAAATAATTAGACTTGAGCTCAACTATGAGCTTGTTACTCAACAAAGTGAATTTAAGCTCAAGATTTTTAAATTTATCTGAACTCAACCCAAAAAATTCCATTAAGTTTATATAAAAAATAATTAAAAAAACTCAACTAATACTGTAATAATTTTATTATAATTGTTAAGGGATGTTCAAACCAAAGTTTCATCACTAAAAAAATATAAGAGGATGAAGAGCTCATATATATGGTCCCATTGGTAACATTTGACAATCAAGTGGAAAGAAATCTCACGTCATAAGAGGAATAAGCACGATCTAAAAATGAACACAAGCATGAAGGAAAGTAAGGTTTACAATTAGCCTCGCAATGCTCTTCATTTTCTTCCGTCAAAACTTATCAGTTTCCGGAATGATATTCCCTCAATGAGAGAAACAAGTCCTGCATGATAAGACAAAAAGTTCCCAACAGAAAATTCGGGAAAAAAGGAAAAAAAAAACCGAACTGGCTGAATTAGCGATAACGAAGGAGATTTTAATACTTTTCTTATGAGAGGACGGAGAGAAATAAGAGTCCTTTTTTATAAAATGAAGTTTTCATTAGTGTTTTGACCTGATCGAACCGGTTAATTCAAATAAACCTTGAACTAGTTAGAATTCTGATTCGCTCTTGGTCTCGTTGATGTTTTAAATATTATGGATAATTATACCAACACCCCTTGTGGTATCACTCAATTACACTTACACCCCCTTTAGTTCAATCAATCTTTACACTAATACCCCTTCATCCTATTTTGGACAAGAATTTAAAAATTCGGGCATCCAAATTTATCCTTAGTGGCTATATTTCGTAAAATAAACATGTTTAAATGGATTTGTACATAACACATGAATATTTAAGGGGTCGAAAAGATGATTAGTATAAACGAAAAATGAAAATTTACATGATATATCAGATATATTGATTTTATAAAATATTCTAAAATATACATTTCGGCCACTTAAATATTAATGAATTCCATATAAACCTGCTTAAGCATGTTTATCTTACGAAATATAGCCACTAACGGTAAATTTTGATGTCCGAATTATTAAATTCATGTCCAAAATATGATGAAAGGATGTTAGTGTAAAGGTTAATTAAACTAAAGGGGATGTAAGTGTATTACAATAGTCAGATTGTGTATATGTGTAATTGAGTGATACCACGATGATGTTGGTATAATTATCCCTAAATATTATAATAATATAGATGCGTATAATAAATATCACTTAAATATAATATAAATATGGTATAATATTATAATAATATAAATAGATTACAATAAATATTATAATAATATAGGGGAACGGTGCGGAAATCTCCGCGGAGCGAGATGTCATCCCGTCCCGCTCCACGGGGATTAG
Organism: Linderniella brevidens; assembly: GCA_004919715.1. Lineage (NCBI taxonomy): Eukaryota > Viridiplantae > Streptophyta > Magnoliopsida > Lamiales > Linderniaceae > Linderniella > Linderniella brevidens. The sequence continues at coordinate 16,681,523 of SWDC01000153.1, forward strand.
ATGTCCCGTTCGGGGCGGACCCCACGGAAACGGGGAATCCCGGCACTATTTACAAGTCTAAGAAATAACTAATACTTTTCAAACGATCTTGATTTGCTAGAGAGTTCTAACGCAGATCCACGAATGAAGTCCACGGATATGGTAAGCTTATCATGCTCTTGCACCATTTAGCCAAACGGTTTTGGGTCAATAATAATAATAATAATAATAATAATAATAATAACTAAAATATTAATCTGGTAGTGGAGAGCTATCACATCATAATAGGGCACTAGAACTAGAACTAATGGGTTTCGATTGATAGGTCTGACTTTGAGTCTACAAGAGAGCTCCATGATATGTCCAAATCTAATAATGTAAGTCGACAATGAAAGTTCAAAAAGAATTTCACATTACATTTGTCTCGGGCAATATGTACAAAGCATAATTATTGATTCATTCCTCAAAATTCAATTATGGGAGAGTAATAAGTTCTTGGATTTCAATTCTGTTTCTTTCTAAAAATGCAAAAACCTTGTTGGGTCGAGCATTTATTCAATCACTCACGTGCAAGCAACAAAGCAAGCTAGAAAAATCATAAAGGGCCATGAGCGTTTCGATGAAAATGTATGCAATGACATATGTTGGTTGGCTTCTTCCTCTAACATTGGCCTATAAATCGGCATTTTTTTTCTACGGCGCGGTGGTGTTCCCGCTCAAAAAGTAATGAGCCAATATTTGTTGATTGTGAAAAACCACTACAAAATCAAACATGCGCCCGGTTGATTTTTCCGCCAATTTGCGAGGCGGGACCCAACGGGAACGGGGACGATTTCGCCCCCAATTACTTAGTGGGAATGGAGACGGAGATTCCCTTTACCCCATTGATATTCCTACTTCTTCCTGCATATATATGAATAGACCTATTTGTTTGATTGTCAAACAAATCAGAGAGAGAGAGGGAGAGAGAGGGAGGGAGGGAGGGTGGGAGGGACAGAGAGAGAGAGAGTTTACTCGAGTAATTGAAAAAAGTACCAATACATTACCCAACTCGAGCTAGGAGTATCAGGATTGGGCTAAACACGATTGTTAATGTGAACTGTGTAATATTCTCAATATATTAAAACTATTGTTTCTCTTAGAAGGTAGGGGGTATTGGTTAGACCACGTAAAATTTTGTTGTTCTCACTCGTTGTCTTTTCGACTTTATATTATCCCGATAAATTGTTGCGGTGGCTAAATAAATTTTCCTCAAAAACCTATCTCAATCTTCATATATTTCTATTTTGCAGTTGCAATATGCAATCATAACAAATATAGATTTTAATACAAAATGAAAACATTATAGATATAATTTTTTAAACAAGCAAGATACAAATCACTACGTTCTCTTCTATATTTGAATGAAAGTACAATTAACAATCGTTCTTAAAAAATGAGGCTTTTGGAGGATTTTTTTTTTTTTTCTGCCAATGAACTTTTGCCTACTGATCAAATTTAGGCTTTCAAGGTGTTTGGAGGAGAGGTTTCCGAATATCCTTGACTACCAAATACTTTCAATGAGTCCGTCACACATGAACTTGTCCTAGAGTGATTTATTTGGTTAGTATGAGTTTATTTGGTCAAAAGGCCAGAGATACCGGGTTAAGAAAGACCTCAAAAGCATTTCGGCTGTCTAAGAGCATTTTCAATAGGTATTTTATTTTGGTATAAAACACAAAATATATATTTCTTCTCCAATGAGTAATCTAATTTAACGTTATTATTGTGTTGATGAACATTATTTCTCTGTTTTTAGAGTAACACTATTTTCCACCGCTAAAATCGCGTTATAATTTTTATTTTCTTTTTAATTTTGTTTAAATATTTTATGTCATAATCATAAAACTTCAATTATATAAACGTTATTTCTTTATTTATTATTACTTTCCTTTTTTAATAAAATTAAAATTAAAGTTTTCGACTTCCCGAAGCGGGCTTTTATTCGCCGCCATAACCAACCCTGTCCAATTTCTAATGAATCAAGATAACCATTTGTATATGAATTATACCATTGGTACGTTTAATATATAAAAATAAATTAGTATTTATTTTTCTAAAATAATAATAATAAGAATAATAAATTTTTAGCCATAATTTAACATATTTTGTTTCTGTAAATAAATATAATGACAATAAGTATGAATATGTATGAAATTATTTTTAGTGTAGAAATAGAGATAATGAGTTGTAGTAAAAATTCGTAAGGATGCGTTTGGATTCGTACATGTGAATGGAATCGTATGAAATTAAAATTACGAATTCAAAATCTGAGTTGCAAGCTAAGTTACATTGTTTGGTAAACATTAGGATTTCTGACCGCTTACGCGATATGCAGTAAACCTAATTAGTAGACTAGCTTTAACAAGTATCCAAGTACCGAACACGAGGAATAGTCCAAGTACCAGCAATAACCTATCGACTCGATATCTAGCCTAAAAATTTATTTTTGAGATTGATTTTCTAATTAAACTAATAACTAAATTCCTACGACTCGGACTAAGAAAAGATGACTAAAGTAAATAGAAGTAACTTCAATAAAGACGTGCTGCGATTTCGTATTCCGCTAGGCATTGTCGGTAAGGTCGTAAACTATCGTTCGGACACAGGTATTGATTAAATCACGATAATTTCCTACCCACGACCGAATTTGCTGTCGCACTAGACGAACCCTAACATTTACGAAAAGGCTTAATCGTTATTTAGCCATCGCCCTATACGATCTATAATGCATCGAATCAACACATAGACATGTTTATACGAAGAGTAACACAATACATAAATAAGTCATAAACGATAAATGATCAGGTTACATGCGTTCACGAATAATATACGTCCAAACTATGACTCTACTTAACGTTCATCTCGTCCCAAACATGAGATAAATTTAGCTACTCATAATAATAAAAAAAAAAAGAAATAAATTAACAAAGAGGACCGAAAATTCATAAATCCTCCCTACGGGCTAATCCTATATTGATCTCGGTGGATTTCTCCGTTCTTCGGTTGAGAGTGCGGCATCTTCGTTGAATTTTCTATCGCCGAGTCTCGAAATCACCTAGGTGTTTCCTAGGGTTCTTGAGTCTCTTTTTTGGTCTTTAATTTTGTCCAAAGTGAGTTGTGGGTGGTTGTCCTCAACATAGGGTTAATCTCGGCCTTTATATAAGAGTCCAACTATTCACAGTCGCGGATCCTCACAGGTATGAAACTGCGGCTTCAAGTTCTGTCTCAAGCTCACGGGTGTCAGCTCTGCCACCTTGGACCATGAGTTTTTCTGTTCATATGTTCACAGGTTTGAACCTCCTTAGTTTGGAACATGAAATTCTCTGCCCATATGTTCACAGCTGAGAATCTCCTTACTTCGGACCATGAAATTCTCTGTCCATATGTTCACACGTGTGAACCTCCTTAATTCAGACCATGAAATTCTCTGCCCATATGTTCACAGGTGTGAACATGAGTGCTTGAAGCCGTGAGTGTTGAATTGATCGGTTGTGCTCGATTTTCGTCTGTTTTCACCCAATTTGTCGCCTTATGTTCATTCAACGCTACATACACGAAATTAGAACTAAGGAAAGACATAAAAGTAAAGCATAACGTCTTCGCAACTCATCTTCGAGATAGAAAGCATATTGGAAAATAATACAAGTGATTTCGGAACGCTACACTAATGGTCGATACCTAAAAGCACGAATTTCTCTAACATCACTATACAAGATCCGTACCACCTCGCCGAGATCCACTCAAATCACTCATTGTATAAGCTAATATGTTTGTGCATTCTATCAGTTCATGTAGTAGTTTTAGCCCCTATCTAAGCTTGCAAGTGGATCATACATTCACGACTCTCGTACTCTCGGTGATAAGACGCGAATCAGAAGGTCTTTTCTGGGTTGCGTCAAGGCTCAACTAACTATTTTGGGGAGTGAACATCTATAGGATATATCATAGCGATCATGTCGGTGTCGTGCCATTGTTGATAGCGCGTCGCATAACATCGTCGTTATCTCTTGCCGCCTTGAAATCATTCCATCATTTTTTTTCTCGATCCATCAGACTTTGGCTAAGCCCGTCTTCTCTCAACTTTTTTTGTTGGATGAGAGATTATCGAATGAAGGGTTCTTAGCATCTTTGCCACGTATCTAAGCTCTTATACTCTTGTGTCGTTAAGCTCTTCTTCTCTTAGTCCCTTTGCGTGCGAGAGATTATCGATGTAAGAGTTCTTAACGAGATACTATTATTAATCAATGTTATTTTCATACAACGGTCGGGCTACGATTTCCATTTTGGCACTCAACCTTCACTTCCGCTATTATTGAATTGGATGATCTCTGAAAGTTTATCGGGTAAGTGGTTCTAATTTTCGGAAATTTAAGAATAAACATGCTTAGGCTCAAAGTGGCTAACTACGATGGTCGGAAAATTTGGATATGATATTATTTCCTAATGCCTTCTTCACTTTCACGCAGTCACACCTAAAGCGTTTTCAGCACCTAAAGCAGTCACACCTAAAGCGTTTTCAGTACCTAAAGCGTTTTCAGCAAGTTCTTAAGGAACGTAAACCGTGCACTACTTGACACAACCAATGAAATGAACCAAAAGCTTGTCAGTTCAAAGATCTCATAAAGTGGGTCATGCATACGAATCTCATGGTATCACTAAATTCGTGAAAAAAAATCAAACATTTGTGCATTGTCCTAATCACTTAGAAGATTCCAAAAAATGCAATCCAACTTAGGAATGGGAAGCAAATAATTATCCAAAAATGAATAAAACATGCCTTTCTTACTGAGTCATGCACCCCGAACTGATCAACATCGCATTCATCATCTTCTTTAGAGATCTATTTTTGCGTTCTGCAACGACATTCGATTGAGGTGAATACGACGCAGTAGTCTGATGAATAATGCCATGTTCTTGGCAGAATTCTTCGAATGCAACCACGTATTCTCCTCCTCTACCACTTCGAATTATTTTATTTTTTGAGTCGAGTTGATTCTCAACTTCACTCTTACATCTCTTAAAGGCCTCAAGAACTTGGTCTTTTCCACGCAACGGAATCTTGTGCAATCGTCAATAAAAGTAATAAAATATTTTTTTCCATCTCTAGTCTGCATGAACTTCAGATCACATATATCAGTATGAATCAGTTCTAGAAGTTAACTACTTCTTTCCACGGAGGAGAATGGTGCTTTGACCATTTTTGCCGCAACGCAGACCTCACAATTTTGTTGTGAGTCTATTTCCATTTGTGGAAACATGTTTAAACTTACTAACATTTTAAGTTTGTTTAAACCGACATGTCCTAATCTGTCATGCCACAAACTAGAACACTCAACCAAGTACAAAGAACTTGTTTTATTACTAGCGAGCTGAATCTCAGGTTTCAAAGTAGCCCTTGCCAACGAAATGACCATTTTTGGTCAGTACATTACTTATCGGCCTCAAACACCTGTCTAAATTGGGCTTTTCTTAGCATGGACGGAGACTAGATTCTTGCGGATGTCAGGGACATGCAGCACATCCACCAGCGCAGCTCTTTGCCCTAAGTCATCTTGAGGACCACCCTTCACAATCCTACAATTGGTGAAGTCGCCGTGTTCTCCATGTATAGCGTTCTTCCGGAAATCGGGATATACTCAAAGGACATCTCTTTATCGGAGCAGATATGGTGCGTTTCTCTGGTATCGATGTACCACGACCTAGGGTTCTCTACGATATTGGCTTCGTACACGACCGCGACGAGGTCTATCTCCGACAGATCTGAGGCCAGTTTTGCCTCGTACAGATGAGTCTGGTTATTTTTTATCCTCTTATTCTGTCGGGATTTGATAGCCATATGTCCGGGCTTGTCACAGTTATAGCAGTTCCCTCTTATTTTGTTAGAGTTTGGCTTCTGCTAGTTCTGCGACATATTTGCCTGCTTGCGTTTCTTGGCAGTGCCCCACTCGGCCAAGTTCGCTCGTGCCTCCAGGTTAGCCATCTTGTTCTTGGCCTCGATCTTTCGGTTATCTTCCTCGATCTGAAGCCTCACAATCCAGTCCTCAAGCCCCATTTTCTTGCGCTTGTGCTTGAGGTAGTTCTTGAAATCCTTCCACATATGCAGTAACTTTTCTATAATAGCAGCTACCTGGAAGGTTTCGCTGATCTGCATGTTCTCCGCGTGTATATCGTGGATGATCCATTTGCAGATCTCGGACTTAATCCAAAATCGGTTTGGAGTCTGTCATCTTATAGTCCAAGAACCGCCCGACTATGAATTTATTCAGTCCGGCATCATCGGTCTTGTACTTCTATTCCAACGAGTCACACAATTCTTTTGCACTCATAGCCACTGCATAGACGTTGTATAGGGAGTCGTCGAGAGCGTTCAGGATGTAGTTACGACACAAGAAGTGGTTATGCTTCCATGCGTCCAACACAACCTTCTTGTGCTCGTATTGCTCGTTCACTTCGGGAGCATCATCATCCGTCTCGTTAGGTGCGGGTTCCGTCACCTTTGGTGGGAGTTCCTTTAGGAAGTGGACCAGGTTAAGGGTTGTCAGGTAGAACAACATTTTCTGCTGTCAACGCTTGAACTCGATCTCATTGAACTTCGTCGGTCTCTCGGCATGACTACTGCCGGTCGTTGCGGGCAGGGGTAGTGCAGTCGGAATGTTTGCCATCGATCAGACAGAATAACATCTTACGATTGTTGGTTCTGGTGGTTTGCGTCTGGTCGGTGGCTGCAGAAACTCGAACAGAAATTTTGTTATAGTCGAAGTCGAGGCACGTACTACGTACGCTGTTCGTAAGACGTTATTGCCCCGTATTTCAGTGCCTCGGGTTTACGCAATCCGTCCCGAAGATACCACGACTTCATAATTCAGTTCCGTTGCACGGCGAATCTACTCATAGACTCGAACTTTTCTTGCTTTTAATTAACTCGGACTTGTATGCATTAACTCTTGAATGCTGCGGTGAATTCGAAATTGTTTTTTTCCTTCTCAGCATGGGCCAGTTAGCACAAGCCACCCCTTCGACCCAACGGTTCGGTCCGAACCGTTCCGTTCGACCCATTTCACGAACCGTCACGACCCACTGGACCCGAACCGGTCCGTGACACGTCATCGTCGTCCACACGGCACTTGCGTCCGCGAACCGTTGCGACCCAACGGACCCGAACCTGTCTGTGACACATGATCATCGTCCACGCGACACTTGCATCAGCGCCACGTTAACTTCAGTTGTACACGTGTCCTCTGACACGTCAGCATCACCTGTCACGACCCACTAGACCCGAACCGGTCCGTGACACGTCATCGTCGTCCACACGGCACTTGCGTCCGCGAACCGTTGCGACCCAACGGACCCGAACCTGTCTGTGACACATCATCATCGTCCACGCGACACTTGCATCAGCGCCACGTCAACTTCAGTTGTACACGTGTCCTCTGACACGTCAGCATCACCTGTCACGTCACCGGTGACATCACCGTTGTCGCCTCACCGGAGCATAAACTTAAAGGCTCCTCACTCCGATGAGTCGTGCAAAGTGCGCCTCAAAGGACCCATTGCACACTTGGTACGGCTCGGGTCGGTGTCGGGCTCGGCCTAGGCCCGGGTGCGGGCTCGGCGGTGCGCCTCGCACTTGGGCTATAATTTGATCTAAAACCCCCACACAAGCTCATAGTCCACTTAACCACTTGAGCAAACCTTTTTTGAATAACTCATGTAAGGAGATTCCTTATAAAGAAGTGAAAAAAAGATGAACTTTCCAATGTGGGACAACAACAAATCCCTTTTATATATTAAATATATTTTATCTCTTTTGTTGGGCCAACTTCGAAATTAATTTCTCATTCACCCGACATCGGTTTTGAGCCAATTAATATGCGATAGATTCTTCTCGAAACGTAGAATATGAATCTTTCATCAATTTCGAGTTTCGGCAAACGATGGTTTCTCAATTTAATTAAAATCGATTAAACTCTTATTTATTGGGTCTAAAACTTAATTTTGAGCCCAAAGCCCGAAATTCCAACAATCTCGGTATTAAACGGACCATAAAAGAAAAACTTACATCATAGTTGTTTCGGCGTAGCGTACGAAGTGGCAAAGCTAATTAGAGAACATAAATAGTAGTTGTTATATCTCATTCTCAACTCAAATTGCATCCCTCATATCCCTCGGTGAGTCCGACTGAGCCATATTTCGACACACGAAAATCGCTCGCGAATCATCACGCAAATTCGCCGATCTTGCTTGTAAGCGCCTCTTAATCTCTCTTTGCTCCTTATTTCTCTGCGTCCCTTTTATGATTCGTGTTACGTGATTCGTACGATTTATACGTTAGGGTTTATAAATTGATTTAACCGCTCTCTATTGGATTCCTGTCGATCTTGTTTAAGAGTTTCCATTTTCTGGTCGATCACCTTCGTTTCTATAAATTAGGTCACCGATTAAATTTTCTGCGGGGTCTGATTGGTTTGGTGACATGGGGTTTGTTTTGTTTAATTTTCCCCTTGCGCGATAAAAAAAAGGAATTAGAAATAAAAAAGGGGGGAGTCCTTAGACTACAAGTCTTAGATTTGAGGCGATGAATAGATTTGGACCAATGTATCTGAGTTAACACAACGGCTGATTTGAGGTATTAAAGGTCATATCTTGGTTTTCTTTGCAGACTCACATTTAGGTGCACGAACCAACATTATTTTGCATGTTCTTATCTTTTCCATTAATCACTATTTCATTTACCCACATTATTTTGCATGTTCTTATCTTTTCCATTAATCACTATTTCATTTACCCACATTATGAGTTAGGGCGGGGCATGACATACCTTTACCTAATAAGGAGGTTCGAGTGTTCTTGTATTATTATGTGATTTTGACTGACTTTTTGTTACGTAGTTGATAAGTAGAAAAACGGTAGGAAAAAGAATGAATAATCCAGTAGCAAGATATGCTTGTTGATCCGCTATCCCGTCCCAGTTAATTATCCCCTGTCCTGTTTAAACTTGTTTCCATTTAATTATTTACGCATTCTTTTTATCGCCAAGAAAATCGGGAATCAAAGTTGAGAAATCAATTTCATCAGGTACTATCAAAACTTTCCACCAAAATGAACGGCGAGGAAACCGCAGCATCCCCCGAATCACAGGAGCAAGTTGATGTCGGCGAGGTGGAAAATCCCGACGATGATCAGCTCCCTTTGGTCCCAAGAAAACGTTTATCTTCGGGCCCAAGCATAGGAACTTTTACGATACAATGCGCCAAATGCCTTCAGTGGAGGATCGTTCCCACTAAGGAGAGATACGAAGAGTTTAGAGAGCGCATCGCGGAGGAGCCTTTCCTCTGCGTAAAGGGCAAAGAATGGAACCCGAATTTGTCTTGCAATGCGCCACCGGATATTACGCGAGACGGGAGTCGGGTTTGGGCCGTCGATAGGCCCAACATTCCCCGGGCCCCTGAGGGATGGGAACGCCTTCTGAGGTTCAGATACTCCGCGAGCTCAAAGTTCGCCGACGTGTACGTCCTTACTTTTTTCTTTTTCATGTTTGGATTTGGAAAGTTTGGGGCGAATGTTGTTTATGTCCCTAATGTTTGGGGTACGGGTACTTTTGGTCCCCATGTTCTGAGCAGTCACATTTAGTCCCCAGTGTTACCGATTTTGGTCATCGATAATATTAACCGTTAACATGGATGGAACTACGGGTCAGGCCAGAGTCCCACAATTTGGCCCGCAAAGTTCGGGTTGGCACGGCCCGTAATTGGTCCAAGTTTTAACGATTAACTTAACCGGACCAAAATCGCTCAAAATAGGTGACATTGAGGACTAAATGTGGCATCTTGGAATATGGACGACCAAAAACACCGATACCCAAAACATTGGGGTACCAAAAACGGCGTTCTCACGAAAGTTTATATAACATAGTTGATAATTTCCATGTGAATGAAAGAGGTCTTTACTACAACTGCTTTGGCACTGCTTTTACGAAACTGCAGGCAATATGTTGCACCGTGTGGCACGAGGCTCCGCTCAATGGTGCAATTGCAAAGGTAATCTCTAGTAATTGCCATTTACAATTAAGAGGGATATACATTCGTTATCGCGAGACTCCTCGCGTGATAATCACAATACAACAACAACACTCTTTTCTTTAGGTTCCTCAATGAGAATCCACATTACAAGAAGCAAGGCATTAGCAAGGCACAGTTTTCGTTTCAAATCCCTAAGCCTTTTCAAGAAGAACGTGTGAGGAAGCCTTCTGCTGCTGCTTCTGATAACGGGATCACGGGATCATCCGATGCTACAGAAGGTGACTTTAAATTTTTCTCACGCTACCGTATAAGCTCCATATAGAAATTAATAAATGGAATACACGTGCCTCTTTTGCTGACTAAGCTCAAATAATGAAAGATTTATATATTATATCTGTAATTTTTGGCAGTTAATCCAACGCCGTCGGGATCTTCTTCGAAGGACTGCGCTGAATCACCGGAGAGCGGTAACACTCAAATGCCAAAGAAGAGAAAGGTCTCGTCGAAGAACCCCGGGAAATCGTCTAATCGAAAATGATTTCGTTCAGTTTATATCATATGGATTATTAGTCCTTGACTTTGCACACCTTTAGTTTATTTCTATCTCAAGAAGTAACAAGTTTGAACCTTAGATGCTTGTCTATCTTTTTATGTTTTTTAATTGAGAACACATCAATTCGACAAACTTAAACAAAATATTATGTGATAACCGTCTAAAGCATTGTTTTCTAAACATTCAGCGGTTTTGTGCTATAACAAATACAGCCCTTTTACATGCATATTTCCAACTTGGAATTATATAATAGTTGATGAAAAGAGAGAAATTTGTAATAAAAAATTTAACTTATAATATATAATTCTTTTATTATTATATTAAGTATAGTGTATAATATAATAGCAAGATATGAAGAGAAAGCTCGAAACAAAGATTTTTTATTCCTCTAGTATGTTTACACAAGTGAGATCACTAACCTATTTATAGGTCCAAACTCTAGCTACCCTGTTTATTACAAGGTGTATGACACATATCTAATCTAATGGACATCCACATTACCAAGGTATGACACATATATAATCTAATGGACATCCACATCATAATGCATATATATATATATATATATATATATATATTCATGACAAAATTAATTGTAAGGTCCAATATTTGGGAAAATTATAAGATTTGGTCACTAACTATACATCTTTTCGTTTTTGGATTATTATGTTTGATAATTGCAAAAATAGGTCACTAACTTTGTATGTCAAAACAATTCCGGGCTATGTTATCAATTTTGAGTCACTAAGTATATATATTTTTTTGGTCACTAAGTATACATTTTTCAATTTTGGGTGTCTCATTTGGTTAGACTAACTTTTATACATAGTGACCAAAAATTGAAACATTATACTTAGTGACTCAAAATCAAAACATATATACTTAGTGACCTAAAATTGAAAACATGACCCAAATTCTTTTGACATAAAGTTAGTGACTTACTTTTGCAATATCAAACGTAGTAACTCAAAAACGAAAACATGTATACTTAATGACCTAATCTTATAATTTTGCCTTCAATATTCCTCCGTACACTTCCCCGGATTACATCTACAAAGATAGTCAACATTTTGACTCTCTCTCTCTCTCTCATATGCATATGTGTTATAGACACTTTGTCCGAGATTGAAAAAAACCATTCAATTTCAGCAGGTCGTCACAAGAAAGAAACACATGGAAATTTTCTATCCAACTCTCCTCAATCTCTTCTCTCCTTTGTTTTCCTCTCACTTCACGTAATCTCTTACAAGACCGAAGACTCTTGCGCGATCGTGTCCTTTAACGGAGGGTCGGGATTTTCCCGTACATGAGAACACAGTGTATTGGCGTGTATAAAAACAGAAAAGTTAATTTCTCATTAATGAATCAAGTATTGTACAACACGCTTTATACTATTCCTACTTGTACATCATTTCACTTTAGTCCCTGTAATAATCTAAAATACAGAAACTACCCTACCGTTACATTTAAGCTTACATTGTAACCTCACTACATAAACCTCTCATCCCTCATTCATCTTTACACTCCCCCTCAAGTTTGGGGTTAAAAGTATTTAACATACCAAACTTGCTCAACAAATACTCGAATTGGCCTCTTCCTAATGCCTTGGTAAGTAAATCTGCAGGTTGTTCAGCAGATGGCATGATTCCATTTTAATTACCTTCTCTTGTATCTTATCCCGGATGAAATGACAGTCCACTTCGATGTGCTTCGTCATCTCGTGAAATACCGGGTTATCGGCTATTTGCATTGCTGATTTACTGTCAGTATATACTATTACCGGTTCCCTGCTTGAAATGCCAATATCCTTCATGATGCTTATCATCCAAAGCACTTCTGCAGTGACCATTGAAATAGCTCGATATTCAGCCTCAGCTGAACTTCTTGACACAATGTTCTGCTTATTAGTTTTCCATGACACTAATGAGTTTCCCAAAAACACTAAATAACATGTCAAAGACTTCCTAGACTTGGGCCAAGAAGCCCAGTCAGCATCACAATAAGCCGTTAGTGTTAGTTTACTCTTGGCATCAAGAAATATCCCAATTCTCGGTTTGCCTTTCAAGTATCTCAACAATATATGCATAGCATTGTAGTGAATTTTTTGTGGTGCATGCATGTTTTCTGAAAGGAATTGAACATCATATGATATGTCTGGCCTAGTTAAGCACAAATAAATCAATTTACCAACTATCTTTCGGAAAGAAGTCACATTCATCTTACCAGCTCCTGAAGACAAAGTGTAATCATCATCTTCAGGATCTATCTGTTTTGCATTCTGCTCTACTGGAATGCTAAGTGGTTTGGACCCCATCATACCAGTTTCTGCAAGTAAATCAATCACATATTTTCTTTGATTGAGGACTATTCCCTTTTGAGATCTAGCTACCTCAATTCCTATGAAATATTTGAGTTCACCTAGGTCCTTCATATGAAAAATACTATTCAAATAACTCTTTGTTTCACTGATCATGTGATCGTCATTCCCTGTTATTACAATGTCATCAACATATACTAATAAGATAACTATGCTTCTCCCCCTAGATTTTACAAACAAAGAATAATCATTCTTTGATTGTTTAAATCCAAAGGTACTCATAGAACCTGTGAATTTATAATTCCATTGACGTGAAGCTTGTTTCAACCCATATAAGGATTTCACAAGCTTACATGCTTTCTTATTCTATCTAAATAGTCATGCCTAAGCCTTGAGGTATACACATATACACCTCTTCATGTAAGTCACCTTGCAAGAAGGCATTTGTTACATCCATTTGCCATAAAGGCCAATCATGTATGGATGCAAGAGTTATGACTAATCTAACAGTGACATGTTTAGCTACGAGTGCAAATGTGTCATTATAATCAATTCCTTCTACTTGATTATAAACCTTTGCCACTAACCGTGCATTGTATCTTTCAATACTACCATCAGCTCTATATTTAACAGAATAAATCCACTCACATCCAATTTGTGTTTTACCTTCAGGAAAATCAACTATCCTCAAAGTTTGGTTGAGCTCTAGTGCTTTAATTTCATCCTCCATAGCCTTTCTCCAATTCCTTGACCTTGCTGCCTCCTGGAAAGTGTTTGGAACCTCCTCATGATTAAGTGAACCTAGGTATTTTCTGTAGTCTGGGCTGATATTGTCATACTGCATATATGAAGACATAGGATAGACAACAGAACAAGTGAGGTTAGTATCATTATTTAAGGGAGAAATGAATTCTTACAGCCAATTTGGTGGCCTTCTTTCTCTGCCAGCTCTTATTTGGGTCTGATCTGGTTCTCTTCTTTCCTCTTGAACTTCATTTTCTGTATCATTCACCTGTTCACCTTCATGATCATCAATAGCTGCATCACTTAGATCATTATTCATGAGCCTGAGACATCTCATCATTATCCAACATATTATCCTTGTTGCTGGAATATAATAATTCATCAAACCAGAATTTATCATCATCATTTACCATTGCAGGTTGTTCTAGTCCTCTGCCCATATGCAGATTAAATGGAAATTTATCCTCATGAAAAATTACATCTCTTGAAATAATAAAACTATTTGTCTTAAGATCAAGAAGTTTATAGGCCTTTTGATTGTCCGCATATCCCATAAATACACAAGCCTTAGATCTGTGTTGAAATTTGTCTAACTGAGGTAAGATTTTGACAAAGCAAAGGCAACCAAATACCCTTAAGTGCTAGAAATTTGGTTCTTTGCCACACAGGGTAAAAATGGAGTTTTTCCTCTTAGTAAAGGAGTAGGAGTTCTATTTATTAAATATATTGCAGTTTTCGCACATTCTCCTCAATACTTAATTGGTACATGTGATTGGAATTTTAGAGCTCGGGCAAGATCAAGGATATGTATATGTTTCCTCTCCACCACACCGTTTTGTTGTGGTTTATAGGAACAAGAACTTTGATGTGCAATTCCTAGTGACTGAAACATGGTCTTACAATCTTTACTAAAGAATTCCATCGCATTATCAGCCCTCACTGTCTTTACAAACTGTGGGAACTGATTTTTTACATAAAGCAGAAAATTCTTTATGTGATCATATGCCTCAGATTCGTTTTTCATGAGGAATGCCCATGTTGCTCTAGAGAAGTCATCTACGATTGTTATAAAATATTTCTCATTATTGTATGTTGGTTCCCGATATGGTCCCCAAACATCCAAATGCAATAGCTCCATCACAGAATCTGTCTCATTTGAGCTCTTAGGAAACATAGCTCTACTATGTTTTGCTAAGGGGCACATTGGATAATAATCATGCATATCTACAATTTTCAGTTTTAGTTGTGGTAAATATTCTAATCTCCTAAAAGACATGTGACCAAATCTTCTATACCATAAAGAAATTTTATTAGTATCTGCTTTATTTAATACATCATGTAAAATCTTTCATTCACTATTACATGACTTGATATCTAGAATAGACCTAGACTAGCAGATTTATCATATCTATTTCTAAGCAAGTAATAAAGACCATTATATGTTTTACCAACCCCCTTATCCTGTCAGTCCATTTCTCCTGGATCAAGCAAAAAATAGGGAAAAAGGTAACATATGCATCAGCTTCCATGGATAGCCTAGATACTGGTAGTAAATTGTGGTTAAAGCTGGGTACAAATAATACATTGTTCAGTTTCAGCTCATAAGAAAGAGTCAGTACCACATTTTACTGCTTGGTCTATCCCACCATTTGGCATCCTCACATACATATTGCTTAAACTAACTGATTCTATATCAAATAGTGACTCATCTGAAACCATATGGTTGTTTGCCCTTGTATCAATTATCCAAAGGCTATCATAAATCAGTTTTGGATATTCATACCTGTGTTTTTACCTGTTTGTGCTTGCTGAAGTTATGGCAGCCATAGGACCTTGCACAGGTGCTCCTCCCAGGATAGAGACTATCTGTTGATATTGGTATGGAGTTAATTGAGGGATCATAGATCCTCCTGCAGCTGTTGCTCCCATGTATTGACCTCCAGCAGTTGCTGCTCCCATGTTGTGATCATTCCCTTGGGCACTCACTGTTGTTGAATTGGCTCTATTCACATTCTCATTCCACTGAAATCCTGGGGCTTGTTCTGGTTATTCATGTTGTAAGGGTTAAGACCATTAAATCTTCCCCTTTGTCCTCTCCCACGGGAGCCTCTTCTTCCTCCCCTAACATATCCTTGGGGATATCCATTCAATCTATAACAGCTCTCTCTTGTGTGACCACTGAAATTGCAGTGATCACACCACATAGATGCCTTATCAGCCTGTGTTTTCCATGTCTTGTTCGGATTCACGCCTACTTGTAGAGCAATAGAAGAAATCTCAGAACTGTTACCCTGCATATTTATATTCCGTTGTGCTTCTTCATTGCAAACCAAGGAATACACCTGTCTATGGGATGGCAGAGGAGACATCATTAATATCTGTGATCTCATGTGCGAATAACCATCGAGTCCCATCAAGAATTGCATCATCTTCAGCCAAATTCTTGATATTCCTTCGATACGTTGTTGGATGGGGACGTGATGAGTCTATCGTACTCATCCCAAAGCTGTCTCAATTTGGAGTAGTAGTCCGTAACTGAGCTTGTTCTTTGCGTGATTGTATTAATCCGGTGGTAAAGTGCAAAATGTCTGGCCCCGTTCACCTTATCGAATCGTTCCTTCAAGTCTTTCCATATCATATGAGCGGATTCGTAGTAGATAACACCTTAAATTAGATCTCTCGATAAAGAACGATGGATTCAGAATCTTACCAACTATTCCATTGCTCAATCAGTGATTTCTCAGACGGCTGCGAACAAGTTCCGTCTATGAATCCCAACTTGTTCTTCGCTTGGAGTGCAACGATCATTTCACGGCTCCAAATCCTATAATTCTCTGCCCCCTTCAAGACCTCGCTAACAAGATCAAGATTTGGGGTGTCGGACGGGTGGAGATAAAGCGGATTGTTGAAGTCAATTTCCGTTTGATTCTTTGGCGCTGGATCCTTTTCCGATTCATTTCCAGCCATAGCTTCAAGAGCTTTCTTGTTTTCCGATTGATTTTGTCGACGTCTCTTGATTTTTGGATTTTTGTGATCCTACGGCTCTGATACCATATTAGCGTGTTGAACAAAAACAAAAAAAGTTAATTTCTCATTAATGAATCAAGTATTGTACATCACGCTTTATACTATTCCTACTTGTACATCATTCCACTTTAGTCCCGGTAATAATCTAAAATACAGAAACTACCCTACCGTTACATTTAAGCTTACACTGTAACCTCATTACATAAAACTCTCATGCCTCATTCATCTTTACACAGTGGTCTGGCAAAACTTGAGATTCGATTCCAAAGGGAACAAATACGCAGAGAATTTTATATAATGCCAACTCTTTTCTTGAAAATTGATGGTGCAAGAGTTTCATGATAAATAGGCTTAGCTCGTAAGGTCCCTTGCATCCTCGGCTTCTTTTCATCAATTCTTTAAGGAAAAGTACATTCAATACCACAACAAATACAAATTTTATATTTCCCTCCATCTCTGAATTTAGCAGTAGGATTTTAAGACATCACATATCCACAAACTTCGTCAATAACAAAGACAACATTACGATACAACACAAAGCAAAGCGCAAATTACAGTGCCAAGTTTCTATCCCATTTTCATAATTCTTAAATACATACAACATAACTTAGAGAAAATGTCTCAATCGGTAGTCATCGGCTGACTCATGCAGCACCTGAAACGGGCTTTTCTTACCGTATTCATAACCTCGGCCTCCGCGGACTCGAGCATCCTCACGATCTCACCGAATGACGGCCTCACGTCGGGATTCGGATCCCAGCAGAGGGCCATGATCCGGCCGAGAGACGGGAGGCAATCGTGCGGCACGGTGGGCCTAACCCCTTTGTTGACCACCGCAAACGCCGCCTGAACGGCGGTCATGTTAGAGAACGGGAGCATGCCCGTGATGAGCTCCCACAGCACGATCCCGAAGCTGTACACATCCACCTTTTGGTTGTAAGGCCTGTGTTGAATCATCTCCCTGCACATTTTTTTTCAATGGAACTTTTTAAGTATTGTCACTGGCATCATCAACAGGGATGGCAAAAATGCCCATTAAGGACCCATTTGAAGATCCAATGGGTCTAATTTTAGACCATAATCATTAACAGATCTAGGATATTGAATCGGAAATATACTAATTATTTAACCGAACGAGGGCCTGGATCTAAGTGGATCTACCCATTGCCACCCCCATCAGCATCTGTATTTGTATCATAAAGAGAAGAACACGACATATAGAATTATAATTCAACACGGAAGACGACAACGGGTTTAAGTTAAACCATTCAGAAAGTCTCTCAGCAATATGAAAACGGTCGGATGGGCAAATAGATGAAAGTTATAATGAGTGTGAGAATAGATGAAATTTTAGAAAGGGAATGAGTTAGAATGCGTTCGGTATAAAGATTTCGACCTGGAAAAGAAAAGGAAATGGGTAACGGTACGACACTCAAAAGTCGAAGCATGATGTATCATTGCCTAATACACTAATAATGTTTTCCTTCGTCTTTCCACGAAGAAAAAATTCCGCATACCAAACGGAGTGCTAATGTGTTGAGTAACGACCATAAAATGGACAGACACTAGTGCTGCGTTTGGTACGAGGATTTCGGTTAGGAAAAGAAAAGAGAAGGCACGAAGGGAACAACAATCAAAGCACAGAGCATCATTTTCAATGCTCTAACTTAGTTCCCGTCGTGCTTTCCATGCACGAATTCTGCATACTAAACGCAGCCTACATGAACAGAAAAAAAAAGGAAAGAGGGTTAGAAAATATATTACGGAGCCATCCAACGATACGTGCCCGTCTCGGGGGTCATTCCCTCCGTCTGCACCTCGATACGCGCCACTCCGAAATCGGCAATCTTAATAGACTTATCAGCAGAAATCAAAAGGTTATCAGACTTCAAATCCCGATGAATCAGATTCAGCCCGTGCACATACTCCATTCCCCGAGCCACATCCAAAGCCTGCTTCACAGCCAGCTTCAAAGGCACCGAACGGTTCATCCTCTTCATCAAAAACTGACGAACCGAGCCACCCTTTGCATACTCGGTCACAATGCACCACACCACGGGCTTGCGGCACGCGCCGATGAAACGCACGATATTGGGGTGCCTCAGCCTCGCGAGCATCATCACCTCCTGCTGAAATTGCTGCTCCATCAACTGAGCCCTCTCGGGGTCATTCTCCGGTTTCTCCAGCAGCTTAATGGCCACATCCTCTCCATTGTAAGTGCCCCTATATAATTTCCCGAAAGCCCCCTGAGCGAAAGCGGGCCCCATGTTGAGCTTGCTGAGGTCGATTGCCCACTCGTTATAACTCCCGAGCCCCTCGGTTTGGTACTGAGGGTTCATCAAAGCTTGTGCAAGAGCATCGTTGCTGAGCCCGTTGGAGGCTCTACCGTGGTTGACGCTCGCAGCCACCGAGTAGTCTCTGACACGCTTGAGGCCTTGGTGGCCTAAGATTCGCGTGTGGGAATCGTTGGATCCCACGCTGCTGTTGTCCACCGACATTGCAACCGAGCCCCCGCCGGTGCTTAGCTGCATGCTTCCGTAGCTGTCGATGGAAATGTTCGATCCCTCGTTGAGTTTTCGGTAGAAGTTTTGGGAGAAATCGTAGTTGTCGTGGTTGTTATTGAGACCTGTTATTATTCCAGTGTATTTCGGAGCCTCCAACATCTTCGCGTTTCAGGAGGAATCTTGAGAAGTCTAAAATTTCTTGGCTAGCATTTGCACAGAAATCCTACACAGACGAGAAGAAAGTTCAAGAAAGGAAAAAAATTTTCTGCGCTTTTTTACGGTCACTACCGCTACATGTTAATTTTTAGAGAAGAATATAGCTTAATCGAAACATTCAAAACATGAAATATACATTAAGCACAAAATCATTACATGTAATTGTTGAGTTAATGGGCTTCTGAAGGAACTTTTCCTAAAATCAAAAGCTTAAAGCCAAGATCATATCACATCTTCCTAATTACCACCATGTGTACCCAAAAATAAAGTTAGACTGCAACAAATTCAGCGGCTGCTGATTTCATATTTGCAGCATCACTCTCTTTCTCTAGATTTGACCACAATAACATAGTCAACCAGAGTCGACTCACGGATTAAACCTTGGAATTAAAAGACTATCACGCCTATGGAAGTATTCAGAAGACAATACCAAGCCTTGGGACCAAAATCGGGAAAAAACACAAAATCGGCACAAAAAGAAAAGGCTAAACCCTAAGAAATACAGAGAGGCGATAGCAGCCCAAGATCAAACCCAAGAAACAAGTGAACAAAACGAACCTCGATCCAAGGTAAGACTCTACTTTGGAGTTTTCAACATTCCGACCCCTGCTTTTGAAGCGTCCAAAGCAGACACGCAAAGGTTGGGCCTTAAACGACGGCGTTCGGAAGAACTATTCTAGAGAGAGAGAGAGAGAGAGAGAGAGAGAGGCGATTTGAGTGAACAAAAAAAAATTCCCTTTTCCATTTTCTTTCCTTGTTATATTTTCGTTCTAATTAATTTATTATTTGTTTGTCATTAGGGGCACTAGGGCTGAAAACGAGCCGAGCCGAGCCGAGCCGAGCCGAGCCCAAACATGGCTAAGCTCGAGCTCGGCTCGATTAAGTGTAAAGTGAGCCCGAGCTCGATCAAACACTAAAAATCGAGGCTCGAGCTCGGCTCAAAAAATTATCGAGCTGCTCAAGCTCGGCTCGATAAGTTCGAATCAATATTAAAATAATATTTTTTCGAAATAAATTAATATATATATAAAAATAAAAAAATAATTAAAAATGAATAATTTGGGCTCAATAAGCTCGACGAGCTATCGAGACCATATAAAAATTAGCTCGAGCTCGACTCGATAACTAATCAAGTTGGCTCGAGTTCGGTCAAACTCGAACTCAAACCGAGGTGCTCGCGAGCAGCTCGGTTTGTTTTCACCCCTAATGGCCACTAAGATCATGTCCAACGGAAAAACTCATTCTCAAACTCAAACTTAAACTCAAAATGCATAAGTCTTTTCCAATCGAAAAACTCATTCACATACTCAAAAATTCATACTACTTTTACAAATTTTCTACCCAAATATTTTAAAGATTTTTCAAACAATATTATAAAAATTCACTTACGTATAAATATAAAACAGATAATAATGTATGATTAAGAGCGGAGGTCGACTATATGTTGAGCTCTTGAAGGAGAACGTGTGGACGAGTGGTCTAATCGCCGATTTTGGGTGTAAAAAGCTTTGGAATACGCTAAACTGAAATAAAATTATTTTTTCTTTACATTGGATTCAACAATCATAAAGTTAATCACATTTTCACACTAATTTTTATTTTTAGTAAGAAAGAATTCCAATACCATGTAACATTGTTTTCTCACCTCACAATAAAGTCCCTCGTATCAAATGTTTTGTCATCTATTACTCACATATGTATACTCCTATGAATATAATTGATAAAGTCTTGATCATTTTGCTTCATCTTCTTGATTCAAACCGATTGCTCAACTCGTTTAAATTCTTTACTTGGTGCACCTCATTCTGCTTGTAATTGTAATCGCCCATTCATTTCTCGTCATATATTGTATATCGATGCTGCTATGACAGCCATGAGCATTGTTTGCTTAACATCTTCGTTTTACCAATATATGTAATCCATTTCCTGCATTGTATATTCTGAAATGGCACACATTGCTGCAACCATCCTCCAATTTCATCAATAACACACCTGCTAAACACACAGTGAAAGAACAAATGTTTCACAGTTTCGGGCCCGTGTTTGCACAATAAACATGAAACATAGGAAATGAGAACCCCGACGACACCAATTTGTCTTGAGTCAGAAGTTTTCCTTGCATAACAAGCCACATTATAAAGACATGCTTCGACACACTTCATCTATTTCATATAGTTGTTGTTACTCGAAATTGTGGTGATGTCTCTTTTAGCGTATTGTACCTGAACTTACATTGTATCACCCATCACTTGTAGCTAAGCCCCATTTACAGACGACGCTCTAAATAAGTCTTTCGCTCTATTTAACTTGCGCTAGTGCCAACTGCAGATGTTCAGGGCTTGGTGTGACGAAAAATTTGTTTCCTTTAGGTAAACACTATGTACCCATTTGAGCCATAACCCACAACTTTTAATGTTCAGTCTGTCGTTATTCTTCTTGCTGTTGGGTCCAGCCACATGCGGCCGCCCAACAATTAAGGAAAAAAAAATATAAAGAAAATAATATTATATTATAATATTATTTTAATGAACGGTTCGTATTGAAGGGCGACGCGGCGGATTCCTGTCCACCGGTTTTGAGTGGTCCAGAAGAGCTGAAGACATCTATAAATAGGCTGAGGATTTTTCAGTTATTATTATCCCAAATCAAGTGAAGATTTCCAGTGAGAGAGAAATAGTGAGAGGTAAAAATACTTATCCACCTTCGGGTGGATAAGGGTGAGAGCGGGTGTAGTTTTACTGGGGTAATTGAGAGGTGGTACAAAAACATTATCCGAGTGGGTAAGGGGTCTCGAGTTTGGGTTTAAACACGAGCGTTATTTTGTACGATGTAATATTCTCAATATAGTAAAACTGGTGCTCTCCGTGGAGGTAGGCGGTATTGGCCGAACCACGTAAAATCTCGTGTTCTCTCTCGGTGTCATTTCGACTTTCATAATATCCCGATAAATTGTCGCGGGGTCCAAATACAACCGCCGCAGGGCCCGAATTATTTTATTGGCGCGTTTTTCCCCAACAAGTGGTATCAGAGCCCTGCCCTGCTGGTATTCTGAGTATGCTCTGTGGTTGCAGCTGTGTCTGATCTTCCACATCAGAAAAGATATCAAAAGGGTTTAGCGGTCCGGGGGAGCCAATATTAGAGCGAGTGTTCAACGAGGTGATGCCTTGTGCCGGCGGCGTGTTCCGTTCGTGAGAAACGGCGGTACAAGATGGGATATCGTTGATGGGATGCTCGGTGTCGGCGGAGCTTGTGCGGCGGTGGAAGTTTTGGCAAGTTGTGGCAATAGTACTGTGTAAGCAAGTTCTGTCTAGGTGACTGGTGCATAAGTGGGACCGATGTGACCCCACCAGATCTTCCTGGGAACTTACTTAGAAGGGTAATTCTGTCTAGGAGGCAGGTCGCTAGCCTTTCCTGGGAATTATCTGATCAGTACTACTTGGGCCGGGGCTGTTGAATCTCTGCAAGGATAATAGCGACGGATAACAGCACTAAAGGGCGACAATTTTGATGGTACGGGAGGTTTCGCTCTGCGGCAGAGAAGAGTGAAGGATGTGCTCGTTCAACAAAGCTTGGCGAATAGCTTTGGAGGGAGACGAGGGAAAGCCGAGGAAAATGACTGGGAGGATTTGGGGTCAAGATGTGTCGGAGAGGAAGAAGTAATGCTCTTTTACTTCTTACCTCGCTTCCTGATTCGGGTGATAATTTGGTCACAACCATCTGGTACGGAAGAGAGCCGGTGAAGGCGGTAGATGGTGGAGTCAACTCTTTTGAAGCGTGAAAAGAGAAGACGGCCAAATTTATGGTGATAGTCGGGTGTTGGCTATACACGGAGCGAATCGTAGAGGAAGGTGATACGCCAGGGGATTTGGGGACTGCAGCAGGTTCAAATCCAGGTGGCGGGAAGGGCATGTGATGCTACAAAGGTGGTGAGCCGGGACACATCAGGAGAAATGGTCCGACTTGGAGGAAGAAGGACAGACGGCTAGGAAAATTCCACAACAGAGGTAGCACACGATTCATCTTGGAGACGTTCTCACAGTCTCTAATGATGGCGCTCGTTCTCAGAAAGAAGGATATTATATATGGGTTTGCTCCAAGAGGATATTTTGATGCGTTCCGGGAATACGAACAGGTTTTTTCGATCTCCATGGGCCGATGGATATCGTTGTGTTGTTCATGGTGTTGGAACGGTGAAGATCAAAATGGTTGAAGGAGCGGTGCGCATTTTTGGTGGTGTGACGTTGTCCCAAAGTTGCGTGGAATTTAATATCCTTGAGCCAGACAGATTCCAAGGGCTATGGGGTTTCATAGCAGGGGGAGTCTGAAAATCACACATGGCGGAAATGGTCCTACCAAAGGGAGAAGAGCGAGGAAGTTTGTATCGTCTGGACGTGAGTATGGTATACAATACTCAGACTTCGATGGGTTCACAGAAATCGCGCGCGCGTGGGGCAGACGATGGTGAGAAGGGAAATTCTGCTGGGGAAGGGGTTGCATCGAAGTCCCTCTTCGGGAGTCGACGGGTATAGTCGGCTGTCAGTTGCACATAGGATTGGCCGCTGAGTGAATCAAGTGAGGTGGGACCGGAATTCTTGATTCGGATTATGTGTAGCTGGTACAAGGAAGGCCAATGGACGTTCGTGGTACTTACGAGCGAGAAACTCTCATTAGTCAGACTCGCTGGATGGATGCTTGACGGTGCTGTGTCTGAAAGGTGTCGAGTGTGGCTGGAGGGGGAGAATTGTTGGGTCCAGCCACATGCGGCCGCCCAACAATTAAGGAAAAAAAAATATAAAGAAAATAATATTATATTATAATATTATTTTAATGAACGGTTCGTATTGAAGGGCGACGCGGCGGATTCCTGTCCACCGGTTTTGAGTGGTCCAGAAGAGCTGAAGACATCTATAAATAGGCTGAGGATTTTTCAGTTATTATTATCCCAAATCAAGTGAAGATTTCCAGTGAGAGAGAAATAGTGAGAGGTAAAAATACTTATCCACCTTCGGGTGGATAAGGGTGAGAGCGGGTGTAGTTTTACTGGGGTAATTGAGAGGTGGTACAAAAACATTATCCGAGTGGGTAAGGGGTCTCGAGTTTGGGTTTAAACACGAGCGTTATTTTGTACGATGTAATATTCTCAATATAGTAAAACTGGTGCTCTCCGTGGAGGTAGGCGGTATTGGCCGAACCACGTAAAATCTCGTGTTCTCTCTCGGTGTCATTTCGACTTTCATAATATCCCGAATTGTCGCGGGGTCCAAATACAACCGCCGCAGGGCCCGAATTATTTTATTGGCGCGTTTTTCCCCAACACTTGCAACATATCGGGTTCAAGCTCAGTTATCACTAATTTCTTTGCCCCACAAATATTCCTCACAGCGTTGATCTACCTACTGCATAACACTGCTAGGCAATATGAACATGCTCCCGAATAGCTAAGCCAGGGGAGGACAAGGTTAATAAAGCAGCATCTTCCCGGCATAGGAAAGTTTTGTGAGGTCAGTATTTGATACGCTTAAAAATTATTTCTACCAAAGTTTGACACTGATGCAGCAAGTGTGTCATATTGTCTCAATTACTTATAACATACAATATAATGTTATACTTCGACGCACTCAAGACACACATATCGGGAATAATCATTCAATGCTCAATAAGTGCGCATCTATACGACTTAAAAAAAATTAGCAAGTTGTGGACATTGAACCATCCATCGGAACTTCCTTGACATACTGAACTTTTCGGTTCTCGACTGTTGTTATTTGGCACTAAACATTAATAGTTCAACATCACATCATAACTCGTCTTCTTCAAGAGATGTGCACGGTAAAATGTCAAGCTTTCTCTCAAACTTTTCGACTGAATTAAGTGGAATAGGCCGGCCGTTATCGGTTAATGTGCACATGCAACCCTTGACTTGTACGAAGTAGACATCCACAATTTTTAAAAACATTAGTTACATTAGACCGTTCGAATTCCTTGAATGTTATATCATGCTCATAAATTTCAACAAAACCACGCAATTCTTTATAATGATGCTTATTAAATCGATGTCGAATGATACACTTGCTTTGTTCAAGACTTGCTTTAATAGCGGTGAGTTCAGATTGAATTATCTCTTGAATAAAAGATAATGATACCACCAAATCTGATTGTGAAGACTCCAAATATCATTCTAACTTGGCATGATGCCTCTCCACTCTGTTAGTTGTGTGATTTCCGAAGTTAAGAAATATGTCGGTCTAAATGGATACAAATATTTCATGGTGTCGGTCAATAGTTATTTAGATAAGTAAGTACACCTGAAAAGTCAAACAATCTTATTTTAATTCTTATGAATAATAAGTTATAATTAATTTACTATTTATATATAATTCAAGAATACCTCGAAATTCGTAATGTTGCTTCAAGTTGTGTCAAGTGGATAAATATACGTTTTCGTCTTCATATTGAACTAATGTTGTCCATACTTTATTGAAAGAGTTTCATGCATAAAGAAGCGTTATTGATGCCTTGTACTTCTTCATAATGCTTCTATATATGTGTCATCTACAAAGTAATCCATTTAGCTTCTGGAAAACGTTGCATGCTTTCATTAAAGCCAACTACCTATCTGTGACAATAACATGCAGGGTCGTGCATCCATCCATTGTCAATTTAAGACAATTAATGCCCAATTATAGTTGAACTTCTTCTATTTATGCATCATAACGAATAATATACAGAATGTCATATCAGTAGAAATTATACAAACAATATCAAGGAGAGTCATTGTGTACCTATGAGTTTTGTATGTCGCATCCTTCAAAATCACATGTGGAAATGCATGTCATAACTACAATAATTTTGGGTGGAGTGAAAAATAAAACCTTTAACTCATTGGTTGCACTGTCTGAACGACTTTAAAACACATAACATTGCTGCATTTGAGTTTCACCATTTTTCTCTGTCATCCGAAGCTTTTTACGAGCATTATATACAATTTTGATGGTTGAAACGTTATCCAAATTTTGCTTCTTCAATATTGACAAGATGTCTCGTGGTTTCACATTCTTTCTTGAGAAATCTTCCACTAGTATAGCCTCTTTCTCAGATAATCGCCTTGGATATGGATGGCCTTCTAGATCCAATACATGGTCATAATTATAGATTCGACATATTACGAAGAGCTTCCAAAAGTTATCTACCATTGATTTTCCTTTAAGCTGAAATTGATAACCAATCCTTCTTGTACCCGTATTTTTGTGGAGATTTATTAACTTTTGTAGATTCCACCACCATCACATTGAAATATAACTTTCAAACACTTGTCACCTGAATTAATCTTTGATATTTTAATGACAATTACATAGCCAAGATTTAATCCAACATTTTGCACCCAAACAATTAATTTTGTTGAAATTTGAACACTAGGAGAAAAAATAGTTATTAGAAACTAAACTAGCTCAAGGAAAAAATATGTATCGTAATTATAAAACATTTCCGTTACAAAATTTTTAATAATAAATATCATAATACAGAATCATCGGCATTCGTATGATCCACCATTTCAATTTTCATCATGTTCTATTATCCCGTAAATCTCATTCTACTAAAATACATATAAACAAATACATAACATAAGTAATTGATGTAGTTAGAAATTTGAAAAAAAAAATCAAATTTGAATGATTCAATATGTGCGTTATTAATTCATAAAATGACCAAAGGATTTAACACGTTTGGGTTATTAATTCATAAAAATAACCACGCAGGGCAGATAATCAACTCAAGAAATTATTATGAAATCCAAATTATAACTCAGAGAAGACTAGTTGTTAAATTCAATATTATAGCAAACATTGATAAATATGTAGAAAAAGAAAAGAAAAAAACGTGTCGGAATCATGCTGGCTTTAAAAAAGTCACAATCTTTTCCGTTATTACGTAGTTATGTAAGATATAGATTTTATTTTTTATTGGTTGTTAATAAATTTAATCTATACAGAGTTGACAATTCCTTCATAAATACTTGCAAATGATATTATTTATATTGGAAAATGATATACTTTAATTAGTCAAAGACAATAACTCATTATTGAAAAGGATTTAGAAATACTATCAAAGATGTTCAATGTTAAAATGCATACAAATCATGCAATTATCTATGAGATAATTAATAGGGGTTCAAATAGAATCCATGGGGTGAATAGAATTACCCTTAAGTATTTTGTTCGCTAAAAAATCATAAAATTCACATGTGGTTTTACCTAAATGCACAAAAACCTCCATGGTTTTTTTATTGCGTCAAAACCCTCGTGGTAGTGAGAATTCTGCACATTACCTCCCGGGCAGCGGTTCTTCACGAAATTGAGTTAGACGCGCTCTTAATGAGGTTTGGATTAGCTATGGCCGCCACGTCTTTTGGTCGGAAATGACATGAATAACATCACTTCATCTTCTCAGACAATCCAAAATAACCAATAACGAATTGAAGGTAGGGCTCGACCGATTAAGAGAAAATCTTTGCTGCGATTTCCACTATAGAAGCGAGTTTAAATTTAAATCGAAACCAATTAAGGTGGATTGTCAGTTGGTCGAGTTATTCATGTCTTAATTTATGTTATGTTGTGTTGTGTGAAGACATTGATGTGTTTATATGTTCTGTAAATTTTGTGAAACCTCTGTGTAATTTTTATGCATGTATTTATATTTTCTGCAAGTTCTTTGAAACCTCGTGTATTTTTTCATCCTTTATGTGATGGTTTTCGTAACAGACAGAGTGTCTTCTGCTTCAACGAATTCGTTGAAATTGAATTCAGATACAGAAATCATAGGTACAAATGTGGTAGAGTGGATGCGGTTAGAGTTGTTGGGCTTATTAAAGCCGCAAAATGTATATTATTTTGTAATTGGAGGGATGGAGAGTGATTTTTTCATGTAGTTGAGTATGATATATAGCAACATTGAAGATGATATCTCCAACTCTGAAGACGTGCAACCAAAAAGATGCAATCTCAACGCAGAGCATATCAGTGACCTAATCGATATATGTGACAATTTGGAGAAGAGAGTTGGGGCGTTAGAAAGCAATGCAAAAATGTTGAAGTGCGGCGTTGTCGGGATGATGCTGGTGATACTTCTCGGGGTGATGATGTCGGCTTTATAGTGATTATGCTGAAGTGTTTTGTTCTTAATATGGGGTTTGTAATGTGAACTGCCTTGATTTTTGCTGGGACCGAGAAAAATTGTTGTAAGAACTATTAAAGTGTTGCTTTGTAAGACACTTTAATGCGATCATTTCAAGTTTCATGTGAACATCTAACTATAACATTTCGATTCTTGTCTGAATAACATTAAGATGTCACCATTAAACATGGATTATAATGGATACAATCTGAGTATGCAGCCTTTGTCTGAGAAACATTAAACAAAAGCATTCAAAACATGCATCACAAGAGCATAAACTTGTCTTAGAAACATGAACACAGATCTGGAACAAACAAGCCAAACAGACACTAGACAAAACAGACTAACACAACCCACAGACATTATTACTTTCCCTTGTCTTTTGGTGCTGCTGGAGTTTTAGTTACCGGCTTGCACGACATTTGCACACCTCTTAACAAACTTGAGGTTGTCATCTGGCACAATCTCTTCAAGGCCCTAATAGTAGTAGCGTTAGTTTCTCTCTTCCTTTTGGGCATATTTGAAGAATTTGAAGTTATCTTACGCTTTGTTTGGCTCTTTACATGTACATCTGGATTTGTGGTGGAATCTTGTGCATAATATGATGTGAGTAACCATGAAAATGTGTTTCAATTGCAAAGTATGTCATATTTGAGTAGGAACCACTAGATCATATTTTGCAACCATTAGAGCTGAGGCAGAAAAAAATGGAGCAAATTTTGGATCTGATGGTGCATCAAATGGTCCAACCATTGGAGCTGATGCTGAAAGAATTAAAGCAAATTCTGGAACTGATTTTGGAGCAAATGGTGAAACCACTGGGACAGTTTTAGCAGCAACCGTTGGAGCAGATTCTGGAACTAATGTTGAAGCAAATGGTGTAACCACTATTGCTGAATCACCATCACTGACTAGAGTAGATTCAACAACACCCACTCGAACATCACTTGCAGGCTACATGAAGTAATGAACTAGTATGTAGTGATCTTGACTTGGAAAATTGAGTAACATTAGAAAAGTTGAAGACATTACCTTGTAGAATCATTAATGGGGATGTGGCTTGCTTTCGCAATTCCTTCTGTTGTGTCCTGGTTTCCAACATATTGCACAAGCAACTGCCAATCCTTTTCTAGTAGATGATGTGCGTAGATTTTTGGTTATTTGCATCCGGTCTCCTTTTCTTTTTTGACGTGCCAGCTCTACAACCAACTTGTGGTGGGGCAACTACACCTAGTGGGGACACCTCGAATTCACATGTAAAATGTGATGCGAATAAACATTCATATATACTTGTTTACTGAAAATTGCATCAATGTCCGACTCATACTCGAGGCGATGAAGGTCTAAACATGCAATGGCATGGCATCATTGATACCCAACCATTTGCCACATTCCACATGTACACTTCTTTGATTCAGATGCACCACATGATTCGGATCCCAATGCATAATCTCAAACTCATCGCCACTAGCCCAAGTAGCAAGAAAATTCCCACTCTCATTTTTTTTCAATCTCAACTTTCTTAAGAATGTTGGGAAAAACTTATTTGTCCAACTTCAGCATCCCTTCTCTTACTCTGAATTCTGGACATGCACTTCTTCATTATCAATTCTATCATCTTAATAATAGGCAGATCCCGTTCATGCATTATGTGACACACTGATGTTGTTCGCAAGCACATCACACTTTGTTGTTGTCGGAAAGTAGCTTCTTGCCCAGTGTTGTGCTGGAATCTCAGCGAAACATTCATAACGGGATTTATCACCATTTGTTTTGGATGGATAACCCTTCCGAATATCAAGCATGGTTGTTTTATGTTCATTTAGATTGTAACAAGAGAGTCTTCCGAAACAAGTTATTCAATTCCAACCCTTTATACTTGCCTTGAAATTGTTATACATATGTCTTAAGCAAAACCATGCCCAGAATACAGAGCAAGTTTCGAAATTGCTTCCATAAGACTTTTTGTCAGTTACTTATAAAAGCAAGATTTGCCACACTAACTTGACCAACATCCCTAAACAAGTTTAGAAATCATTCCCAAGTATTCTCTTTTTCAATCTGAACAAAGGCCCAAGCTAATGATAGTTATTGTTGTTTCCATCCATAACCACAACACTTAGTAATTACCCCTTGAAAACCACCTTTAAAAAGCATCCATCCAACCAAATAATCTGCCTACAACCAGCTCTAAAGCCATCAATCAGAGGCTTCAACCATAATAGAATCTTTTACAAGCGGTGGATTTTCGTCCCTACTGACATGGGGAATGCAAAGTTGGAATGAAAAGTTTTTTGTATTATTAAAAAATTAATTTCTTTAATTTATTTGAATTATTAAAAAACAAAAAAATATTTGGAACCGTAAACCGACGGTTCCAATCCGCAACCGTAACCGGCATGGCCGGTTCCAAACCGTAACAGTAACTGTGGTTACCACAGTTTGGTTACGATTAGAGGTTTTCGTTCCGTAAATCGGCGGTTCATAACCGAGAATCGTAATAGCAAACGGATGAACACGTCTACTCACATTCATCCTCTCTACCACAAATATCATCATCGACATCAGCTTCACAATCACCATCTTAAACATCATTCTTAGCATCTACCCCAACTTCCCCATCCCCCACTCCAACCCACCCACACCCTCATTATGTGACCTAACCGCACATTTTTTAAATCGAAAACACCCTCATGCAGGGGATAAGTAATGTGGGACACCTCCATACTCGGATCAGAAATCATCATACTCTGAGTGTCAGTATAAAACATGCAACTGCCCAACATATGTGAATGACACTCTCGTTCCTATGTTGAGTCATCACATCCCTAATAATCTAGTCGCTTTTATCGCCCTAAGCCCGGTTTTCACAGTGTCATCAGATATGCAATAAAGGTGTTCACTGCACCCATAATACTACCACGTCAGTTTTTCACTATTTTTTTCTATATTTTATTCTATAACACTTTAATAATACTTTTTTCACAATCATAACACTACTATAACATAGGCCCACAACTATAAAAAAATAATTATTTTTTTTTCACTTCTCTCTCTCCTCCATCATATTTTAATAATTTTTCTCATATCTATAACATGGTGTTATAGACATGACACTGTATCATCCTATGAAACGCCCACAATGGGGAGAGTGTCATGTGACACTCCCACATGGGTTTATGACACTCATATGACACCCCCATTGTGGTTACCCTAATAATTGGATATCACAACACTTACCCTCTGCGCGTGTGTAAAAAATTGTGCAAAGTCCCCAAGAATAATCTATCCTTATCCATACCCCTTAATAACACCTTCAAACCCCCAACGTACCGCACATTTGGAGCCACTCAAATCTCCCATCGACCCCTAAATAGATTTTACAGTAAACATTCTTCATTTCATCTGAGAAACCATGTTATAAACAGCCATCAGCCTCTGAAAATTTCGGCAACTCCGATGAAGATGGTGATTGTTACCCATCGGGTTTTCGGGTAACGTAAAATATCCCGCGAAGTGTAAATGGCTAGTGAAGAGGCGAGAGGCTCACTATTTTATGGCATACAACCGCCACTCGGGTGTTCCCTCACGAAGGGGGAATGTAGGACCCCAAGAAGTAGGCGACGTCAAAGGGCGTCCCAACTCCAAAATAGATCCTCGGGGTCCCACCCTCGAACACTATTTAGGATGGCCCTCGGGATTAAAGGAGAGGGAAAGCGCCGAAGAAGATCGATTGGACTCTGGATCGAGAGAGACCCTCGGGACAGTTCCATAGGGCTCCAACCAAAAAGCCGCTCGGGTCCTCCCGGAAGAAGCAAGGAAGCCAGAGGGAACGACTCTCGGAAATGGAAGACGTCAAACACCAAATGAGGAACCGCGACACACGTTCTAGGAAATGGAGAACGTGGAGACGGAGGAAGATCGTCGTGACAACGTGGGAGACCCGATGAGAGGGCCGATGTAGGTAGTTAACGCCATACGTGGTAGTCATGGCTTCACTCCTATAAGTATCAAAGGTGTTCGGTTAGGTCCATGTATCAAACACTCACATCATTCTAAGCTTTACACATAACTATCCATCACGTTCGAAGAGAAAACTAACTTGAGCGTTGGATTGGCGTCTCCGAAACGGCGCCCCCCCTAGTTCACCTTTCTATCCATTTCCATGATTCTCGCCGGAGGCTCTCTGCCTAACCCCGTCGAACAAGAAGCTCACCGTCACCTCTTAATTACCTTCTAAGCGGATAATCGTGCGTACCCCGAAGGGGTCATTTCTGAACGCATCAAATTGGCGTCATCTATGGGACGAGGTATATTAAAACAATAAAAATGGTGAGTGTCAGAGATGATCCATCGTTACCCGGAGGTCCGACCATGGAGGAAATGTCTAGAATAATGGCGACCATTGTGAACATGGCGTTCTCACAACGCCCATACTTGCAAGAAATAAGGAAGATAAGGAGAGACGTTGAACCCTTAATGGCCGAGCGACCAAAGAAGAAGAAGGGACCAAAGAACAAGAGATAAGCAGCAAAGGTCGGGCGAAAATAATAGCGCTTCCAACGACACTGATCGAGAGAAAATGGCAGAATCACATGATAATGAGGGGCGACCAGAAGGGACTCTACGAGAGGAGTTAGATGCTCTCCGGGTATAGGTCTTCATAAGGTTTGAAAAATTTTAACCTAACCGTAATCGAAAACAGGTGGTCAACAATTCGGTTAACCGCGGTCAACGGTTATGGTTCAAACTGTAACCGGACCATTATTTACGAAGGTTCGGTTACGGTTTTCCATTTTCCTAACCGTAAACCGACGGTTATGAACCGCAGTTCATACAATAATTGGATTAATTGGAATTTAAGATTTAATATTTCTTTAATTGAAGTTAGACTGAATCTGGGGTATTATAATTTTATTTATTTCTTTATTAAAGTACCAATTATGGGCTTTTAATTTGTGTTTTTTTTCATCGGTCATAAAATTGTTCGTTATATGTTACGGTTAATTTAATTTATATCAATCCCAATGGTCAGCAACGTTACGGATGAATAAGAAGATACCTACGACGAGTCTGCGTCGAACACTACTGAAAGCTAGAATTCCTTTTTAACATTCAAGGTGTAAATGGTTAATTTTTCAAATATTTTTGGTGTATTTCTTTTCTATAAATTTCTAAGTTGGAATGAAAATTTTTCTGTATTATTAAAATATTCAATTTTCTTTAATTTATTTCAATTATTAAAAAACTCAAAAAAACATTATTTGGAACGTAAACCGGCGGTTCCAAACCGCAACGATAACCGGCACGGCCGGTTCCAAACCGTAACAGCAACTGTGGTTACCGCAGTTTGGTTACGATTAGAGGTTTTAATTCCGTAAACCTATAGTTCATAACCGGGAACCGTAATCGTAACCGGATGAACACGTCTACTTACATTCATCCTCTCTAGCACCATTATCAGCATCTACATCAGCTTCACAATCACCATCTCAAACATCATTCTTAGCCTCTACACCAGCTTCCCCATCCCCAAATCCAACCCACCCACACCCTCACAAAACCTCTTCTTCACCAGCAACCACATTTTTTAAAGCAAAAACACCCTCGTGTAACTGAGATAGAGGTGATGAGTGTCGAGATAAGGAAGCTAAAAGAGCTCGACGATCCCCCCGTGCTGGTGTCGACACCCCGAAGGTCCCCCGTTTTAATACTCGTTATCCCATTGCACAATGACTTTTGCTTTCCAGAGAAGACCCGGTATGATGGCATGGGACATCCCGAGGATCATCTGGAAAACTTTGAGGGAAACGCAACCCTTTATAAACTGGATGACGCGATTAAGTGTCAAGTATTCGTCACCACGCTCACTAGAGGAGCGCAACACTGGTTCACCATGCTACCAACGGGGAAAATTCTAAACTTTCTGCGTCTCACCTTTGCCTTCTTGAAGCATTTCTCGAGCAGTAGGAGGAGACCTTCCTATGCTGTCAATTTGTTGAATATAAAACAGGATGATCGAGAGAGCCTTCGGGACTATCTCAAGAGTAGAGCTGTCAAATGGGCGGGTTGGGCCTGGAAATTTTAGGCCCGCCAGGGGGTGGGCATTGGTGGGCAAGCCCGTGCGGGCCACGGGCCTAAGCGGAGCGGGGCGGGTAAGCCCGCGGGCTGCCCACCGATTTTTGAAAAATAAATAAATAAATAGTTTTTAAATATATATAATATATATGATAAATTATATAAATATGACATTGGTCTAATGATAAGAGAGTAGTGTTTTACACGTAAGATGGTGAGTTCAAACCCCAAGTTCATCTTTTATTTCAATATTTTTTATTTTTTATTTTTTTTTAAAATAGGGTGGGCTTTGGCGGGCTACGGGCCGTTTTGACAGTTCTTCGCATGA
Organism: Linderniella brevidens; assembly: GCA_004919715.1. NCBI lineage: Eukaryota > Viridiplantae > Streptophyta > Magnoliopsida > Lamiales > Linderniaceae > Linderniella > Linderniella brevidens. The sequence continues at coordinate 16,716,501 of SWDC01000153.1, forward strand.
GGGAGAGAGGATCTCGGCTCCCCGAGGTGAGAATTTCCAAAGAGAGGCCCCAATCAAATCGAGGATGAGAGATACTCGAAGGAAGGTCAATGAGATTCGAGCGTTGGAAATTTGTGATGACCGTTACCCTCTTCGGAGACCACTTCGAAGCAAATAAGGACCAAAAAACCCAATTTCAGGGGAATACTAAGGTTTCCATCAGGAATTCGGGCACGCCACGAAATTGCTATCACCTTAATGATGAACTCGAGAGATTGGTAGAGATCAATCCAACTACACGAAGCGAATTGGTCGAGGAAGAGAACAATCCGATCCCGAGGATGCAAAGGAAGGAGACTAAACGAGATTCAACAACGACCATATCCACTCCCAGGCTCCCTCGAAGGGAGATCTCCTGATAGAGGTAGGAGAACGGCCCATGGAGGTCGCAGGAAAAGCCGAAGGGCCAACAATGAAAGGAGGGAGCCCGAGCGGGGACAATCTCCCAAGAGACCAATGCCACCAGTAACGAGAATCAACATGACATCTGGAGAACCTGCTTGTGGTGATTCTAATCGAGCTAGGAAGGCGGCGATCAAGAAACTGCAGATTTACAAAGTAACGACCGTGGAAAAATGCTCAGGTCCCCTGATTAGCTTTGGCCTCGAGGACTTCCATGGAGGAGACGACTCCCATGAAGATGCCCTAGTTATTCGGGTTGAAATAGCAAACCATGATGTGGGGAGAGTATTTGTCGACAACGGAAGTTCTGTAAACATCTTGTGGAGGTTTTGGACCAGATGGAACTAGAAAATACTAGATGGACACCGTGGAAATAGTCTTGTTCGGATTCATCGGACACGCGATCGAAGCGATGAGAGTAATCCAGCTCCCAGTAACGCTGGAAAATGGGAACTTGAAGAAAATAAGAAGCATCCCGTTCATGGTGGTGCAAGCGCCTTCTTCCTACAATGTCATCCTTGGTAGACCAGCCCTCAGCTTCTTCATGGTTGTGGCCTCGGCACGACATCAAAAGATGAAGTTCCGTGTGGGTGAAGTGATCGACGATCGAAGAGTAGTCGGATGTTTTACATGTATGAAGTAAGGTTGGAGATAAAGTCCTTGAAGCTCCAGAAAGGAAGTCGCTCTCTGTATCCCAGAAGGGAAGTCGTTCGAGTGATACACTGTCTAGATGAAAACATGGTTGATGGGGAAAGGGAGGAAGTCGCTGGAAATATTATCACAAGGTAAGAATCCCTCGGGGGAGCAATAGTCGACTAAAGAAGGAACATAGGAGGTAATAATAAAACCTCCTTCGAGAATGGTAAAAGATAGCTCGAGATTCGCCGAAGAATTGAGGAGGGGCCTCATAACTTTGTAGAGACAGAACGATGACGTGTTCTCATGGTCCGGAAGCAACCTAAAGGTAATCAGTAGGAACATTATGAAACATAAGTTGAATGTGTCTCGGGGACCTCGCCCAATATTCCAGAAAAGGAGACAGCTCAGGCATACGAAAGATATGATTGTTCAAGAGCAAGTGGAAGGGCTCATAAAAGCCGAACACGTGAGGGAGGTACAATTGCTGACAGGACCATAAAATGTTGTGTTGGTTCCCAAATCATCGGGAAAGTGGCTCATGTGTGTGGACTTCAGGAACCTCATGTCTCAAAGATTGTTATTCCCTCCATCGGGTGGATCAATTAGTAGAATCCACCTCTGGGAATAAATTACTATGCTTCCTTGGCGCTTTCTAGGGATATCATCAAATTTGTCTTGCCGAAGAAGAGCTGAAGACCAGCTTTGTGCCAGCGAAGAGGACTTTCTACTATGAAGTGATGCCCACCGGCTTAAAGAATGATGGTGCCACGTACCAACACCTGATGGACAAAGTATTCGAGCACCAGATATGCAGGAATGTGGAGGTATACGTGGACGATATACTCGTCAAGTCTCGGGAACAAGTTTGTTTCCTGTCAGACGTTCGGCAGACACTCGCCACTGTTCGGAGATATGGCGTGAAGTTGAACTCCGAAAAGTGCACCTATGGTGTCCGAACAAGGAAGTTCATCGGCTATTTATGGTGACAAGAAGAGGGATTGAAGCTAACCCGGACAAAGTAAAGGCTATCTTCGACATGGCATCTCCTAAGAATCTTAAGTACAAAGGATGACTGGGAGGATAACTAATTTTTCCAGGTTCATTGCTTGGTTTGTCGAGCGAAGCCTACCCTTTTTCAAGGTATTGAGGAAGATAAAAGATTTCCAGTGGAGTACTGAATGCGAGAAGGCCTTTCAAGAGCTAAAGGAATACCTGAAAAAGTTGTTGGTGCTAAATAAACCAAAACCCGAGTATTAATTGTATAGCTCTCAGCTACCTCCAGAGCGGTTAGCTCAATCCTGGTCAGAGAGGAAGGGAGAGAGAGGAAGCCCATGTATTTCGTAGGTCACATTCTGAAGAGAGTATATGCCCGATATAGTAACCAAGAGAAGCTACTCATGGCGCTCGTCATTACCGCTCGTAGGTTGAGACCTTATTTATCCAATTGCGGTGCTAACCAACACCCCGATGGGAGGATAGTCTCAAGACCTGATATCTCAAGTTGATTGGTGAAGTGGATTACCGAGTTGGGAGAATATGATATACAGTTTCGACCAATGACGGCCATAAAAGCTAAAGCAATAACGAATTTCATAGTAGAGATGACTGAGGAAGGACGGTCGGAGATGTGAAAGATGTTCGTGAATGGGTCTTCATGCCAGTACGAAAATGTCAAGGGGTTGGTGATAATATCTCCGTGGGGAGAGGAGAATAGCCTTGGGATAAGATTGAATTTCAGGCATCTAACAATGAGATAAAATATGAAACTCTGCTGATCGGGCTCAAGATGGCCAGGAGTTTAGGGATCTCGAGATTAACCCTCCACTCGGACTCCCAATTGGCTATACAGCAAGTGGAAGGGAACTTCTTGGTAAAAGGGGAAAATTTTTCGGAGTACGTTAAAGCCTTCGAGAAAGTGAAGAAAGACTTCAAATAACTAAAATTGGTGTTAGTATCCCGAGCTGAAAATGAGAAAACTGACATAGTGCAAAATGGCTAGTTCTCTGAATCCACCCGACGAAGGAACAAGGGTTGAGCTAGCCCCCGAGGTTCATCAAATCAATAGGGAAGAGGAGCTCCCTCCGGATGACTGACAATATGACCTCTACCAATACATGATAAACCAGACACTACCCGAGGATAAGGTACGTGCACGGGACATCTTGAAGAGGTCATTTCGATTCACCATGATAGATTGAATATTGTTCAAAAGGTCATATTCATGACCTTTATTTAGATGTTTGTTAAAAGGAGAAGCAGAGGAAGTCCTTCGAGATATCCACGAAGGCACCTTCGGGGAACTCATAGGAAGCATGGCCTTGGCTCGGAAAGCCTTACTCGCATGATTCTTTTGGCCGACAATGAAAGAAGATTATATCAAGTTGGTGCGAGGGTGCCTCACATGCAAAAAACATGCTAATCTTCAAAGAGTAATGGTCGAGATGATGAGATCAGTGGTGTCCTTTTGCCCATTCGATCAGTGGAGGATGGATATTGTGGGGCCCTTCGAAGGCAATGCATCACAAAAGAAGTTCTTGCTGGTAGCCATCGACTATTTCTCGAAATGGGTGGAAGCTGAGGATCTCGTACGTATCACGGAGAAAGTTATCATTACCTTCCTCTGGATTAATATTTTGTGAAAATTCGAAATCCGGAAAAGACTCATCTCCGACAATGAAAGGCAGTTTGGTGGGAGAAATTTAAGAGAATGGTGCGAGGAATTAGGAATCGAGCAAGTGTTTATCGTAGCCTACCCGCAAAGTAAAGGACGGGTGGAGGTGACGAACTGCACAATAGTGCTATCACTTAAAGTTCGGCTGCATGGGCTGAAGAGGGCTTGGTTCAGTGAACTGCAAAGCGTTCTCTGGTCATACCGTACGACGCCCCGATCGGAGACCAGAGAGACCCCCTTCAGCTTGGTATATGAGAGGCGGTTTTCCCAGCGGAAGTAGGACAAGAAAGTGCTCGGATACCTGACGATAATGATCAACTCCGAGCCGATGAGTTAGACCTAATCGAGGAAGGCAGAGAGAAGACCGCATTAAGGATGGACGCCTACCAGAGAAGGATTGCTCGGGCGTACAATCGGAGAGTGTGTTTCAGGAGGTTCGAAGAAGGAGATCTGATCATGAAGGAAAAATTACAACAAGCAGAGGGAAGTTCGAACCAAAGTAAGAAAGGAGAGACAGCTCTTTGGAGGACATGAAAGGGAGGAACCCGACTAGAGGCGTGAAAAAGGCCCTCCGATTGAGGCGTGAAAATAAGAATTTCCCAATTGAATTTGGAGAGCACGACTAGAGGCCACGTCCAACAGAACCTGATATTGGTCAAGAAAGGCAAAGGGATACTTAGTTTCAGGAAAGCCATTAGCTCTAACCTGAGCTAGACACCCCTAGAAGTTAGCCTCTTCTGACACTTGATCGGCGGGGACAAGATCTTGAGCTAGCAGCTCTTCCATAACAGACTGTGTGCGCGTTCTAATTGGAGCTCGGCTCAGACTTTCTCTATCTCAACCGGGGACTCGTTAAGCTGGTTAAGCGGCCCACCTCATGCGCCCCCTCGAGTAACTTCATTGTTGTCTCTACGTTGTGATTAGGGTCGAGCCCGCCAATTCACTTTGAAGCCTAAAGCGCCTAACTCTACATATGAGAGTGAACATGCCTCTAAAGAAATAGTTAGCTCTGAAGATTTTCAAAGAATGTTGCAGAACAAGAGCATGATACCTGGCTCTGAGAAGGGGCCCGTTTCTCCCAAAATTGTTTATTCGACAACTTGGTTATATGGTCCCTCTCTTCGTGGGTAAGAAAGCCTCTCATGTAAGAGTAAGAAGAGGCCCCCTTGGTCTCCAAAAGAAAGTGAGGATGAAGAGGGGCCTCATGGGAAAGTGAGATATCTGCTTGGGGGAGACTCGAGGTCTTTGTCTGTAATGGAACCTTAGTTCTATTCAAAAAGAAGTACTGGATACCTTCGGTCGATGACCATTTGACAGAAGGAGGAACAGGCTTGGAGGAAGGGGTCTCGCGAAGTTTAGAGGAAGATTCTCGTGTTCAGAAAGCTACAACTGATTCAAAATCTATTCCTTTTCCTAGATAATAAAGAGGGAAAAATTAGAAGAATAAATGGTTACCAAAGAAGGGTGATGGGGCATACCTAAATATCTATGGGAAAGGATATATTTGGGATAAAACCAATTTTGGTCCCCGATGTTCATCACGTGGGCAATTTTGGTCCCCGATGTTTTGACTTGCCCATTTAGTCTTGAAGTTGTCCAATTTGAACCACTTTTGGTCCCTCGGTTGGATTGAACATCAATTTGGATGAAATACGTCATGAGAATCGCATTAATGTATTATAATCCTCCAAAATACCGTTTATACGTCCATTAATCTTAAAATTCCCTAAATTTGTCTCCTTCATCACACAATCGAACCCTAAAAATCGAAACCATAAAAATCTAAATTGAGTGATGAAGGAGATGAGTTTTGGGAATTTTAAGATGAATGAACGTATAAATGGTATTTTGGAGGATTATAATACATTACGTGTGATTCTCATGACGAATCCCGTCCAAATTGATGTTCAATCCAACCGAGGGACCAAACGTGGTTCAAATTGGACAACTTCGGTGACAAAATGTGGCAAGTCGAAATAGTGGGGACCAAAATTGCCATGGGATAAACATCGGGGACCAAAAGTGGTAAAACACCGATGTATTTAGAGGAAATATTATGACCTCGCTGGGAATCTCAAATCACCAAACCAAACGGAAAAAGTCTGATCACTCACTAGGTCCATGAATTCGTGAAGAGCGTCAAGAGATTGGGGAGGCACGCAACAATGATCTCTCCAAGGCAAAGAAGAGAAGCGAAGATCCTAATGAGAGGATGAGGGCATCATAAAGAAGAATATGCTCATCCAACCTTTGGTGGCGTGGAAGTTAACATGGAAAATATCGACAAAGAAAGCGGTGAAGATAAACTTCACATCCTCCCTTTCGCTAATCTTGAAAAAACCGCTAAGTAGCTCCCATTGGGCGAAAGTTTGAGTTGACGAGCGACTGCCGCCAAAGCAAGAACTAAACTGCAAGAGTTTGGAAATATCTGGCCGGGAGAGATAAGCAGAGCCTTACAGAGATCTAAAAGGAAGTTGAAAAGTCGGAATCTATGCCCCTTGTCTATCTGATTGGTGTAAGACGTGGGGAAACCCGTGGGCGGAAGAGAGGCCACATGTTCAGGCCCGGGAATTCTTACTTCATAATCAGGAGGAATCCTGGCTTTCTCGAGAAATTCGGGTAGTAAAGAAGGATTTAAGGTAGACACTTTGGTGCGATACCAAGGTAAGCCTGCCCTGCCCCGAATCTTCCGTCTCAGCCGTTCATTTGATCAGATCCCTGCGATAAGTTTTGTCATCTTTTCCCTCTTTTTAGGGAGGCCACGCGCATGATTTGAAACGGGAACCACACCATGAGAGCGTATCCGCCGAGAGGACGCGCTTGGGTTACCTCTCGAACCTCGTCGAAATCTGAGAAGTTGGATGCCGACCTTGTGGAGATATGGTTAATACCCTTACCACAGGAAAGAGACATGGATTTAGCTAGAGAAGGATGATAAAGAACTGGGAATAAAGTAGAGGAAGCATGATGGGTAGCACTCCTTATATAGATCCTTTAAGAAGAGCCGAGTCGTACGAATAATGGGTCAACAAAGAGTGCGCGATAAGTCAGGACTATGTTAAAAATAGCTGGCAAAGTTCCTCGCAGGAAATTAGGAATATACGAAGAGGATTCTCACGATCTTGGTATAACTGTTACCTTGCCCTGAGGGAGTAATTCGAAAGGGATAAGTTACGAATGAGTAACAGCTTGGAACTGTCAGCGGGATCAAAGCATTATTTCCAGGGCTTAATTCAATTTGGGGGCCAGGTCATCTTTAAGGATATCATTGATCTCTGGAATGATGGTGAATAAATGAGATTATTCGGGCTCTCTTAACATTATAACCGAAGAGGGTTCATCGGAGGATGCGTTTCAAAAGAATAGCAAGAGAAAATTCGTGAGGAAGATAAAGCAAGATATTAAAAAGACGCTCGAGGCATTATTCAATAAGCAAACGAGCGCTCGAAATGCAAGTGCTTCTTGAAGTATGGATAAAAGTTGAATAGAAACGCCTTAAGCGCAGTTCATTTAAGGGGCACCTATAACGTGCAAAACAAAAATCAAAAACTAAAAGTCCTAGTTACACCAACTCTAACGGACTAATCCTGCCTGGCTTGTTTGGGGTGCCCTCCGACCTGCACCGGGAAAACTCTCTCCTCAACCACCTCTCGGGTCGGAGCCTCACCAAGTTGTTTCGGGCCTCCACAGCCTCGTTTTCGGTCTCATTGGCCTGCACTAGAACCTCCTCATCAAACTTTTCAGCCTAACCGACCTGCTCGGGGACCTCACCGCCACTCTGCTTGTCGGTGCCAACCACCTGCTCAGGAAATAGCTCAGCCCGCACCGGAACGTCTTCTGCTCATGCCCTCCCCTCTTCGATCTCCTCCTCCTCGGGGCTATCGACCATGATGGGCTGGGAAGCTGGGACCACCCTGGGAATTTTTCTTCTCAACACGGGGCTCGGGGAGATAACCAGTGTCGGGAGGACACTGATTGAGGGCCTGCTCAACATGAAAGAAAGGGAATCGGGCCATGTCAAAGGCACCCGTCTGGATCTGGGACAGGCACCCGTAGAAGCAAGAAGAGGGAGATCATTTGTGTCCCGTAAACTTCCTTTGGGACGTTTTGAACTCCGTCTTTTTGAACTCCTCCTGCTCAGCGTGATACTCAAGCAGATGATCCTTGGCCATCCTCTGGACATGCCTCCGATTGGCTTTGTTGGGGAAGCCGCACAAGAATTTGATGCAGTCGGCAGCCCGAGGACGGCTAAAGAAGGTCGGTTGCTCGGGGCAGGAAGCTCGGAGGGAGGATCGTTCGGGGTATTCGTGTTGCCAACTTGAGGGGTCTATTTCGTTCTCTTTGAGGAGGAAGCCCCTTGTGTAGACCCCCATTTTTTTAGGTGGGCTTCCGAAGGGCAGAGAAAGCCATAGGATTTTCTCTTTACCTTTGCCCCCTGAAGAAGCAGAGAGCGGAGAGTTGGGAGGGGAAGGAGCAGCAACCGCTTTGGATCCCTTCTTTTTCTAAAAAGCAAAAATCTCCGCGAGATTCATCCTCGATTCTGAAAGAAACATGTAGGGGGGTCCCGTCACAAATGGATGTAAACACACTAAGTTGTAGACTGATGTTGGACGTGATGTTGGGCTAACACTCACACTCACTTAGAAACACACAGCGAAAATGATAATTATCCAGTGACGAAATGAAACGACCACAAGAAGTGATTCTGTGCAGCAAGTCAAATAACTTGCTGCGTGCCTCAAGGCGCAAAACTCCACTATAAAGATGGATTACAAACTATCAAAAAGGATAGTCAAAACTAAGCCTAGCAAAACCTACGAACCAAACGATTCTGCAAACTACAAAGTCTTTCGACCTTTGAAAAACTAGGCTAAAAAGAAAAACTCTCTTAAGAGATGATACTCGCTCGAACTCTCTCTTAAAATCTCTTTCTCGCTCGTTGTATATTCAATGGTGAAGTGAAGTCCCCTTTTTATAGTCTTCGACTTCGTGACTTCTTCACCACAGACTTGGTCACATCCACTACGTCCACTAAGATAGTTGTGACCGTTGAGAGTTGATTTGAATCAGCTCCAAATGACTTGGTCTTGACTTGAGCTCCAATCTTCCTATTTTTAGCATGCTTCACTCCTATTTTGCTCCAGCTTATCCATACTCTTTCCACACGGTTTGATCCATTCCGGCACTTATCCATATCCTGTACAACACTAGAAAAATGCCACGTCTTCACTAAAATAAGTTTTGGGCATGAAAGATAAAACTGAGATAGGGAACATTCTCGGCCAACAAATGTTGACTAGAATGTTACCCCAACATTGCCAATGTTGAAAGCTCAACATTAACAATCTCCCCCTTTTTATCTTTCTTCCCAAAACCAAAGCAGAAGTTAGTCGTAATGAAACTCCTTCTGAAGGCCACATCTACTCAACCACAAAACATTAACAAAATGGTTAGAGTAAACACACAGCCAGAATAGAACGAAAACTATTCAAAGTACTACTTAGATAGTACACGCCATTAAGGGTCTGAAAGTGAAATATCTGCAAAACAAAAAGAAATGGTCCATAGACATAACAGAAACATACGCTAGACAGCAGGCAAGCATGCAAAAACAAAATGCAATAAAGGCACACAACCGCATGCAAAGAATATTCAGACCCCTGCCTAAATATTCAGACTCTCGATCGAGTCCTCTGCCTCTTCCTCACAATCTCCCCCTGTCTGTACTGCTTCAGCTCCTTGACCATCCCCCTGTCTGTACTGCTTCAGCTTGAATGGAGAGATCTGGAAATAGTTACAGACCTCGATAATGAACGAGGGGATAGGAAATCGAAGGCTTGTATCTAGTTGATCGATGAAAAAGGTATGAAAATCCTCAGGAGGGCCACTCGCTACCTTAGTGAGACGAGGAATTATAATTACATAGTCCTCGGGCATCCCAGTCTTCTCTATGAGGCTCGGAATTAGGGATTCCGAGAGAGAAGACACCATCATCTCATGCCATGGGAGATCGTGGTTTTCCAATAGGCCTCCACTTGAGAGACCCATTTCCTGAGGGCCTGGATATAAGCAGGCTCCTCCCCAAAATCGCAACGAAGAGGAGGATGTTGAGCATCAAAACCGCTATAGTCGATAGACGTTTTGGTTCGACGGCAACGACGATTAGGGCGGCGAAGACGGGAGGAGTTGGAAGGATTGGCAGAAAGAAAAGTGTAAGAGGCGGAATCCTCATCACTATGGTGAGAGGAACCACCGGCGCCTGACCTCGAACCACGAGTAGCCTCGGTTCATTGAGTTGAATAAGCCATGACTAAACGAAAAAGGAAGGAGAACTTACACCAAGTGAGATGAAGAGGAGAGAAACAAAACGTAGGGAATCTGAAGATGGGTATACGTTTGCGGGAGTAATCTCAGAAGAATAGCGTAGGAGAGAGTCTGGATATTGCTATGTGTGTACATGTATGGATATACCAAGGGTCGGTAAAGTGGAGATTATGAAGGGACGGGGTGTCTAATCGTGGCAGGAGCACGCACGTGACTTTAGGGTTGAGCGGACTCGACCGAAAGAGAAGCCTCTAAAAACCTGGGACCCGCTCGGATATCTCACCTTAAGTTGACCAACGCCTAAAACTCGTGATACTCCTTTCAGACTATTCGGGAGGGAGACTACTGTTACCCTTCGGGTTTTTGGACTACGGTAAAATATTGTCCCTGAAATATAAGCGAATGATAAAAGGACAAGTGATCGGGTGTTCTTTTAACATAATGAAGAAATGAAGTCATAAGAAACGGATGTCGCCGAAGGACATTCAAACTCCTGTTTTTCGAGACTCTCGAGATCGCTTCTTTAGGTCTCGATAAGAAGCCGCTCGGGCGGTCCAAAAGAGGAAGCGCGCTAGTAGGACTAATCCACCCCCTCGTCGGGAGGGTTGTTGCTCGGGATAATGAGGAAACCAATTGAAAGGAGGAGAGGCTCGAAGCTCGAGAGAGTAATCCTCAAATACGTCCTAATCGGAGAGTAAAAAACATGGCAGAATAAGTCACTACACACGTTCGCTAGAATGGAGAACGTGGGATAATGGGAAGGTTTGCCGAAGGACGTGGGAGGACCGAGGAATGGACCGACATGGGTAGTTATCCGTGGAAGTTATGTCGCGGCTTCTATCTTATAAATAGCCAAGGTAGGTGGCTAAAAAGGTACTGAACCTCTCTTGCTCTACTCAATAATCCGACTAAAAACTACCCGCCATGTGCGAAGAGAAAAACTGACTTGAGCGTCGGAGTGGCGTCGCCAAAACGGCGTCCACCCTAAGTTCATTACTTTGTATTTATTTCAGGATCGTTAAAGAGGGAGATAGCTCGCGTAATTTCATCCAATTCGAAGACTTCGCCACTGTTTTCTAGCCACCTTCCTGGCGGAGAATCGTACGTACTCCGGAGGGGCCATTTCTGAACGCATCACCCTGGATCGTCAAAGAATCTTATGGGCGTCTCCGTGGGCGTTTGAAAAACAATTGATCATCCTCCATGAGCTGCCCGAGGGAGTTGATCCGTGCTCTGTAGATCTCAGTTGGTGTCAATTTAATGTCCAGATTCATGATTCTCCCTTCTGGGCCAGGAATATGTCTACGATGGAGAATATTGAGAATCGACGAGGCAAGTTTATCGACAGCGACACTGATGAATTGCAACAATGGCAACCATTCATCCGTGCTAAAATTCGGTTGGATGTCAGCAAACCTCTCCGATGAGTTATGAAGCTTCAATGCGAGGGCCAAGACGATGTTTATGATCTCCTTTCGATATGATCGTTTACCCAACTTTTGCTATCTATGTGGAGTCCTTGATCACTCTCTCAATTCATGCTCGCAGCAATATGAAGATTCCAAGATCGGGGCAAGAGATCAATTCTCATATCCACCTTCGTTACGTGCGACCCCGATGATGCAACACATTTTTGGATCGGCGGCAAGCAACTCGGGTGGGATTTCTAAAACTATTCCCGCTTTTACCCGACCCACAACCCTCCCCCGACCTAATCGAAATATCCAGAAATTAATCCCATTAATGACCCTTCCGAAAATAGTGTTGTACCCTCTAAGGAAACTTCCAAAACCCCACGACTTGGCTTGTCCAGCTCAACCCCATATCCCCCTAATCACGAAAGTGATACGAAAGTTCCAAACCTCCGCAACAATATAATCCTTCTAATCAATCGGACCAGTTAAAGCCTTCCAATAAGCCTATCACCCAACCAAAGTCGTTATTCTTTATTCTCTTACCTAAGCCAGCAAATCCATCAACATTAATGAAGATCCAAACCAACCGTACCTCTCATTCCCAACCCCGACAGATTCGACAACAGTAATTCCTATGAAAAAACTTTTTGACAGAAACGAAGCCCATGAGAAATCTCTCAACCAAGCCCAAGACCACATATTCCAATGAACAAATTATAGATCTTACACATGCAGACCCGGGACACAACTCTCTTCAATTCAAACCCAGTATATATTCTCCCCTTCCTCAAGACTCTCAAAAAAACTTTCAACCTCTTAACGTACCTCAACTTGCTATCAACCTTAGCCCCCCAGATAAGACCAAACGACCTAAATCACTTCGAGCTGTAAAAGCGAAGATGAGACAGAATAAGCATTCTCCTATAACCACTATTGTCGCGTCTGCCACCATTACCGACCCTTCCCATAACCCTAAGAAACGCAAGAAATGTGAACAACGATGATTGCATGGCCCCACAGAAGCGATCCCTTAACAGAGTAATCAACCTGATGGAACTTGTTGAAGATTCGGCGAGAATTGCAAGTCAGTCCCCCTGACAATTATGAATTGCCTAAGCTGGAACTGTCGGGGTCTAGGGGGCTCCCGGAGAGTTCATGAAGTCGGATACATCATCTGACTGTATCAGGTGGATATTTTATTTCTTGTTGAAACAAAATGTGGCAATCAACGGTTCGAAGTAATTAAAAACGGCTTGCATATGCACGGGGTTTGTGTAGAGTCCTTAGGTAGGAAAGGGGGCCTTGGTTTACTGTGGAAGAAATCTGTCAGCGTAAATTTTCTCTCTTATTATTTCTTTCATACTGATTCCACGATTGACGGTCACAATCATGACTTATCCTGGCGAATCACCGGCTTATACGACGATCCAGTTGCACATCAACGGCATCATAGTTGGACCTTGTTATGTAGGCTGAGTGAAATGAACGTTCCTCGCTGGCTTTGTTTGGGAGATTTTAACGAAATCTTGTCGCAATGAGAGAAAAAGGGGGGACGGCCCAGGGCACACAAGCAGATTGATGATTTTCGGAGCACTCTCGGCGATTGTGGCTTACATGATCTAGGGTTTTCGGAAGGGCTCATAATCGTATTTCTCGTATCAAAAATTAAAATGGTGTGTGGTGTGAAGACTCTGCTGATATCGAGATCGATGTTAGCTTCTTTTTCTCAAATCTTTTTACATCTAGTCATCCCTCTACTGTGGACATGGAAAGAGCGACGCGTGCAATCTCACCTCGGGTCACGAATAGTATGAACGACTTTCTAGTACGACATTACACCGTGGACGAGGTAAAGCAGGCAGCCTCTGGTATGTATCCTTTCAAATCTCCGGGTCCGGATGGTTTTCCCCCGATATTCTTACCAACGATATCGGGGTATTGTGGGCCCCGATATTACTAGTTTTGTCCTTGGTTCTCTCAACCATGAAGAGTCAATTCCATCCCTTCACAATACAAGTATAGTCTTAATCCCTAAAAAAAGAGACCCGGAGACCTTAGCCCAATTTAGACCTATTAGCTTATGTAACATAAATTATCGTATAATTGCTAAACGTGTTGCTAATAGGCTCAAGCTTCTCAGAATTCAATCATCTCGCAGAATCAATCCGCGTTTATCCCTAATCATCCCGTTACGGATAACGTACTTGTGGCCTTTGAACTAAACCACGCCTTGAAACGGAAACGACGGGGCAGAGAAGGAGCGTGCTCTCTCAAACTGAATATGAGTAAGGCATTTGATCGAGTCGAATGGCCTTTCCTTGAGATGGTGATGGGTAGACTCGGTTTTTGTAGCTCTTTTGTCTCTCTTATATCTCGTTGTATTTCCTCAGTAACCTATGAGTCTGTATTGAATGAGAAGTCTTTTGGTCATTTAACTCCATCACGGGGCCTCCGCCAAGGAGACCCACTCTCACCTTACCTCTTCCTTTTTTCGCACGGGGTCTTTTTGTAGCTTATTGCAGGAAGCTGAGGAACGCAAAGGTTTGCGAGGTCTTGCGGTGGCTCGCCACGCGTCAAAGGTCTCTCATCTTCTATTCGCGGATGACACGATAATCTTCTGCCAAGCCACGTCCCATGATATGGAAATGATACGTGAAACTATGACGGATTATGTTAGTTAGGATCGGGACAAAAGGTAAATTTTGAAAAATCTTCAATAATAACATTATTTTCTCCTAGTGTGCCGCTGCATGTCCGTGAAGAGTGTTGGTGGATCCTAAATGTTTCGAGCTCGGCACCTCATAATCTCTATTTGGGCCTACCATCGGTGGTGGGTAGAAACAAGAAAGAGGTCTTTTCATATATTACGCACGCACCGCATCTGGGACAAGGTCAAGGGATGGTCGTCGAAATTATTATCACAAGCGGGGAGGGGGTACTTATCAAGTCAGTCATCCAGACAATACCTACGTATGCCATGAGCTGTTTTCTTCTACCATGCCAAATTATCCATGATATACAAAGGCGCATGTCTCGATTTGGTGGAGCTCCTCAGACAAGTACAAACCTCATTGGGTTGCATGGCATAAGTTGACACGAGCAGAGACGAAGGAGGTACGGGTTTTCGTGATATCTGTTTGTTTAATGAAGCTCTACCAGCAAAACAAGCTTGGAGGATTCTTTCTCAACCGGACAGCCTTCTGAGCCAAAGTTTTGAAAGCTCAATACTTCCCGACGTGGCGTGGGATAATAGCAGCTCGACCTTTGCTTCTTTCTGGCCTTCGGTGGCAGGTTCATTCAGGCGCTGACATCGATGTATGGAAGGACCCGTGGATACCACGCCCTACTTCCGTCAAGCCAATCTCGTCACCCCACCCGACAAGGATTATTTCTAAAGTGGCGGAGCTACGGTTATCTCCTACCGGACCATGGAATGAGAACCCGATTTCAGAGATCTTTGCCCCTGTTGATGTAGAGATGATCCTTGGCATTCCTCTCAGCCTATCATCACGGCCCGACAGGCTTGTTTGGCACTATTCGAAGGATGGAAAGTTCCCGGTTAAAACGTCTTACCATTTGGCCAAGACAGTGGCAACTATTGGAGCTGCTACAACTAGCTCTTCGTGGCACTTCATTTGGCGTCTTTGTTGTGAAGCACTCCCCACGACAATCAACCTTCTCAAGCGGGGCTGCTCAGATACCCGCCCTATCGCAGGTGAGGGCATCACAATGAGGATAGCTTCCATGTTTTCTTGGGATGTCCGCATTCGAAGGCGATTTGGAGGTCAGTGTATGGGCGGGTGGTACTGAGCCTTGGATTCGTGCTGCCTACGAGACCCTTGATGAAGATGATTACTCACGATTTCTTTCTATATTGTGGGCCATCTGGGACTCAAGGAACAATTGGGTTATGAAGCAGAAACTAATGAATCCTAATGAGATCGTCATAAAAGCATCATATGCAATTCGAGAAGCACGTAAGGATGCTTGCTGGTGATCTTTTATCTCGACGAGGGAAATGGGATGGCGATGCCCTCCAGCGCAGTTTATCAAACTAAACTCGACGGGGCTATCTACGACTCTCGTGTTGGGGCTGCGGTCGGGTAATCGCCCGGGACCATATGGGACATTGCGTTGGATGGTGCTAATTTCTACAAGGGCAAGTTCGAGTCCGATACTATTGAAGCACTCGTGCGATGCAATATGCGATCTTTCGAGGGTGGAAGCATGTTATATTCGAGGTGATTGCAAAACGCTTATTGAGGACCTTAGGGATAATTCCATCGAAGCAAAAACCTGCTGCGCTATTTTTCATCGGTGCCGTTCTCTTATGTCCGGCATACGGGTAATGAGGGAGCTCACTATTTAGCCATTGAAGCTAGGTTTTACCAGGGACGGACATGCTCCACCTACTCAGGCGTTGGCGGATATCTTGAACTCTCACTTGATATTAGTATATCCGGTTTCCTAAAAACAAAACCCAAAAAATATATTTGTAATTCGCTCTTCGTTTACAATTTTATATACTCGTTCATATTAAACATTAACTTCATTATTCATTTTTCCCGTTTCTGATATTCTTATTATCTATTTAATATAGACCTATTATATACATTTACATGCATGTCTGTCCATGAAATGGCTGGAAGTATTATAAAACTCATAAATACGGTGTAAAATGTTACAGTTTAATTATAATCTTCATTTCATTGTTAGTTTTTAATTCTATTTTATGGTTAGATTCAAGTATCGTCACACATCGAGTATGCGGGGTTACCAATCATAAATAATAATATTGGAGACAGAGAATAAATAAGTGAGGAGTTCCACAAATGTTTGTCATTATTATGAAATATTATATTAAGATGTGGATGTTTTTAATGTTGATAAGATTAGGTTTATTAAATATTGTAAAAATTAGTTGATTGTTGATGGAATGAGATAAGATGTATTTAATGTTGTAAATGTTAGATGAAATAGTAGAATTTTTTCTACCATAAATAGACCAATGTATTTGTATTGAATCATATCGAAAACATTATTATCTCTCTACAATCCCGTTTTTATATTTTTATTCTTGCCCAATTATAATAGTTTTATAACACGTTATCAGCACGAGCGCTCTCCGGCAACGATCAACCTCCGGGCAAGATCTTATACAACTATAATCGAGGTTTGGTAATTTTATTTTGTGTACGGTAAGTTTATTTATAACACTCGTACACTTATGTTACGGACAGTTTAAATTATATAAATATAACATATATACCACTAAAACGCCTTAGCCCGAGTGGTTTCGCGGAATATCGTCACTACAAGTGATGTGAGGTCCAGATTTCGAATCCCAGTGGTGGCGAGTGGAATTTTATTTTTGACGAGATTTTGAAAAGAGCGATTTAAATAATATTTTTATTTTATTGATATCTCAAGTATATATCATATATATTTTGAATTAATTTTTGACTATACGGATGAACAAATTTTATTACCACTGGGAGAAATTAAATTTATACATCTCTGATTATTATGATTTTCTTATTATAGAATCATGTCGTTTTATACAAAGATGAATCTTGCGCTTCTTACTTTATTTACCGTGATGCTTATCGGGTGGTGGATAATATTTTACAGTTGTTTCCAAAATATAGTTATTAATTGTAATATTTTTCATTATTATGATTACCGAAATATATTTTATATTTTGAAGGATGTTGCTATATACGATGATTGCTCTACTGATTCTTACTCTACTCACGGCGATAATTATCTATATATGGATTATGTTTTTACCAAGATTTTACGAGAGTGATTAATTACGATATTTTTTTTATGCTATAATATATGTTTATTATGAAATATATTTTGTGATAGAAAGATGTCGCTCTACCTGATGATTGATCTTTTGACTACTATTATTTTTACGATGGCACTCCTCGGGATGTGGACTTTATTTTTCGTAAGGACTTTTACAAAAGAAGATACAAAAGAAGATTAATTGTAATTTTTCTTTAAAGTATTTTTTTTTACAATAAACTTGTATTGATATTTATATTGGAAATATTAATGTTATTCACATCATATATTTGTTTACTTTATGATTTGAATATTAAAACGTCTTTTGTATTTTATGATAGTATGACGAATTTGCAAAGCCTCGAGTTTGTTGCCCTTGACATCTCAGGGAAGAATTATTTATCTTGGCAACTAGACGCATAAATTCATCTAAAAGCAAAAGGTTTGGGTGACACTATTGTCGAACCAAAAACCACAACGGGTGCATGTGACGCCACTGATACGGTTAAAAACCACAAGCGCTCAGGATAAGCAAGAGCTTTGATAGTTCTTCGCCACCACATTCATGAGGATCTGAGGGATGAATACTTGAATGAACAAGATCCCGCTGAATTATGGAAAAATCTGAAAGATCGATTTGACCACTTGACAACTGTTATCCTCCCTAAGGCAAGATATGAATGGATGCATTTAAGATTACAGGATTTTAAATCCGTAACTGAATATAACTCGGTTGTTCATAAGGTGACTGCCACACTGAAATTGTGTGGAGAAACAGTCACCGCAGTATGCTAGAGAAAACATTCAGCACTTTTCATCCAATATGATATTGCAACAGCAATATAGGGAGAGGAGATTTAAAAAGCATTCAGAGTTAATCTCTTGTTTGTTATTGGCTGAACAAAACAATGAATTGTTGATGAAAAACCACGAATCCCGACCGACTGGTTCTACTGCAATCCCTGAAGCGAATGCAGTCAAAGGTAATAATGATAATAGTCGAAGCAATGACCGTGGACGTGGTCGTGGTCGTGGTGGACACCGCTGTCGTGGTCGTGGCCGTGGTCAAGGTCGTAGTCAAGGCCGTGGACGTGGCCGAGGAAATTACGGTGGTGGTTATCAGCATTTCCATGGTGGTTATCATAGCAATCGTGGCGGTCATCAGAATTTTCCCCAGAAGAGGGAAAATTAGAAAATAATGATGAGAAGAGGCACACTGAACAAAAGAACAACGATGAGCAATGCTATCGTTGCGGTGGTTCGGGCCATTGGTCACGTAACTGTCGCACGCCCAAACATTTGGTTGAACTATATCGACAAAGTAAGGGCAAAGAAAAGATGACTGAAACGAATTTTGTTCAAAGTGATTTGGCCTCTGCTTCTGGGACAAAAGATGAAAATACACATTTCGAAACTGCGGATTTCTAGTTTTTCCTGAAGAAAACTAATCTACTATGTATTATTATTCTGTGCTTTATTGTTATGTGTATTGTATGGTTTATTATTGTGTGATTTATTATGTATCGTTTGGAGTGTTTTATTAAGTTATATATTTTCTTGTGATATATCTGTTTATTTTAATAATTATTATTATGTGTTTGTTTATAAAGGAATTTCTCTGATGAAAACGAACATGTGCAATGGAGAATTATGTCTTGCAGATTGTGCAACGACTCATACGATTTTGAAGAATAAGAAATATTTCGATCATCTTGAAATGAAAGAAACAAGTGTATTACAATATCGGGTAGCACAAATATAATTGAAGGCTCCGGAAGAGCCAACATTTTACTACCCAGAGGAGCAAGGCTGATAATTGAAAACGCCTTATATTCTCCTAAGTCTCAAAGAAATTTATTGAGCTTTAAAGCTATTCGACATAACGGATATCATGTTGAGACTGCAGAAAAGGGAGATGTTGAATATTTGCACATTACAAAGGGGGTTTCTAATGATAAAAGAATTATGGAAACATTACATTCCTTTGACTCTGGGTTGTATTACACATATCTTAGAACGATCGAATCGTATGCTACCGTAAACCAGAAGTTTACTAATGACAGTACATTTAATGTTTGGCATGACCGGTTGGGCCATCCCGGTGCAATTATGATGCGGAAAATAATTGAGCATTCACGTGGGCATTTAATGAAGAACCAGAGGATTCTTCAAAGTAATTAGTTATCATGTGTCGCTTGCTCTAAAGGGAAGTTAATTATTCAGCCATCACCAGCGAAAATAAAGAATGAATCCATAACATTTTTGGAGCGTATACATGGTGATATTTGCGGACCGATACATCCATCATGTGGACCATTTAGGTATTTCATGGTATTAATTGATGCATCGACTAGATGGTCTCATGTATGTTTGTTATCAACACGCAACATGGCGTTTGCGAGATTGCTTGCACAAATGATCCGACTAAGAGCACATTTTCCAGATTATCCGATAAAGAAAATACGCCTTGATAATGCTGCTGAATTTATTCCAAGGCATTTAATATTATTGTATGTCATCGGAATTGATGTTGAGCATCCCGTGCCACACGTTCATACGCAAAACGGTCTTGCAGAATCGTTGATTAAGCGCTTCAATTAATTGCAAGACCATTATTGATGAAGTCGAATCTTCCCTCGTCTTGCTGGGGACATGCTATATTGCATGCAGCAACACTAATTCGCATCAGGCCAACAAGTTATAATGATGTCTCCCCATTACAAATGGTTCATGGTCAGGAACCAGATATTTCCCATCTAAGAATTTTTGGATGTGCAGTATATGTTCCAGTTGCTCCAACCACAACGAACAAAGATGGGACCTCAAAGGAGGTTGAGAATATATGTCGGATATGAATCTCCATCGATGATAAAGTATTTGGAACCTCTAACTGGAGATTTATTTACGGCCAGATTTGCCGACTGTCATTTTGATGAATTGAATTTTCCGACATTAGGGGGAGAAAAGAAACAGCTGGAGAGATATAGTTGGAATGAATTATTGCTAAATCAATATGATCCTCGAACTAAAGAATGTGAACTAGAAGTTCAAAAGATAATTCATTTACAGAGTTTAGCTAATCAACTGCCAGAAAGTTTTACTGACCTTAAAAGAGTGACAAAGTCACATATCCCAGCTGTTAATGCTCCTGCAAAAATAAATGTTCCTGCAGAACATATTATCGAGCCTAAGCCACAGCTAAAGCGTGGTAGGCCCTCGGGTTCCAAAGATAAAAATCCTCGGAAAAGAAAAGAAGCAAATAATAATAAGAATGGTCCAACCGAGGATTTATCGACTGGAGAAGAGTCGATGGGCAATGAGAATGAAACTCATGTACCTGAACGTTCAGAAAATAATGAGAATGAAGAGATCTCGATAAACTATGCCCAAAATGGAATTAGATGGAACCGAGATGAAGTCAACGTTGACGATAAATTCTCATTTACGTAGCGCTACATGAAATGAATGAGATTAATGAGAATGAGGATCATGAACCAAAGTCTGTACAAGAATGCATACAAAGAAATGATTGGCCAAAATGGAAAGATGCAATCGAGGCCGAAGTGAAATCACTTGAGAAACGAAAAGTTTTCGGACCTGTAGTCCGTATACCAGAAAATGTAAAGCCGGTTGGATATAAATGGGTTTTCATTAGAAAGAGGAATGAAAACGGTGAAATTGTAAGATACAAAGCACGGCTTGTTGCACAAGGTTTTTCGTAATGACCAGGTATTGATAATGAGGAGACATATTCTCCTGTGATGGATGCAACTACTTTTCGTTACATAGTGAGTCTGGCAGTAAGAGAAGGTCTCGATATGCGTCTTATGGATGTTGTCACTGCTTATCTATATGGAACACTTGACAGTGACATATATATGAAGCTTCCCGAGGGATTTCAGTTGCCTAAAAATTCATGGCCCAGAAATGAGTACTCAGTTAAGTTGAATAAATCGCTTTATGGATTAAAGTAATCTGGGCGAATGTGGTATAATCGCCTAAGTGAATTTTTAGTAAAAGAAGGGTATCGGAATGATCAAACTTGTCCCTGCATATTTCTGAGAAGATGTGAAAATGAGTTTGTCATTATAGCAGTCTATGTTGATGATATCAATATAATTGGAACTCCTGAAGAGTTGACCAAAGCTGTTGATTGTTTGAAAAGGGAGTTTGAAATGAAAGATCTCGCAAAAACAAAATTTTGTCTTGGACTTCAAATTGAATATTTGAAAAGTGAAATATTTGTACATCAAGAGACTTATACGAAAAAGGTGTTGAAAAGATTTTACATGGATGAATCTCATCCACTGGATACTCCAATGATTGTTAGATCGTTAGACGTAAATAAATATCCCTTCAGACCACACGAAAATGATGAAGATCTACTTGGTCCTGAAGTACCATATCTTAGTGCTATTGGAGCACTAATGTATCTTACGAGTCATACGCGACCTGATATAGCGTTCGCTGTAAACTTATTGGCAAGATATAGTTCTTCGCCTACTCGTAGACACTGGAATGGAGTTAAACGGATTTTTCGATACCTTAAATGAACATCTGATATGGGATTGTTCTATTCTAATGAGTCGAAATCAAATTTACTTGGGTATGCAGATGCTGGATATTTGTCTGACCCACATAATGCTCGATCGCAAACAGGTTATTTATTTACATATGGTGGAACCGCTATTTCATGGCGGTCAATGAAACAAACATTAACAGCTACTTCATCTAACCATGCGGAAATTATCGCTATTCATGAAGCTAGCCGAGAATGTGTTTGGTTGCGATCGATAATTGAGCATATCCAACAGACTTGTAGGTTGATTTCTGAGAAATTACTTCCAACGATCTTATATGAAGATAATGCGGCATGTATTGCCCAATTAAAGGAAGGATATATTAAAGGGGATAGAACAAAGCATATTTCACCGAAGTTTTTCTTCACCCATGATTTGGAGAAAAATGGTAATATTGATGTACAACAAGTGCGATCAAGTGAAAATCTTGCAGATTTATTTACGAAAGCACTTCCCCCAATTAGTTTCAGGAAATTGGTATATTCAATTGGAGTTCGAAGACTCCGAGATTTATAATGATGTTATCATCAGGGGGAGAAAATACGCGTTGCACTCTTTTTCCCTTCACTGTGGTTTTTCCCATCTGGTTTTTCCAGTAAGGTTTTTAATGAGGCAACAAATGAAAGCGTATCAAAAGGAATTATGTACTCTTTTTCCTTCACTAGGTTTTTATCCCACTGGGTTTTTCCTAGTAAGGTTTTAACGAAGCAAATTCTTTGAAAAACATCCAAGGGGAAGTCTTATGAAATATTATATTAAGATGTGGATGTTTTTAATGTTGATAAGACTAAGTTTATTAAATGTTGTAAAAATTAGTTGATTGTTGATGGGATGAGATAAGATGTATTTAATGTTGTAAATGTTAGATGAAATAGTAGAATTTTTTCTACTATAAATAGACCGATGTATTTGTATTGAATCATATCGAAAACATTATTATCTCTCTACAATCCCGTTTTTATATTTCTATTCTTGTCCAATTATAATAGTTTTATAACAGTCATGTTATACTTGGAAGAATCTTTATATTACACTTTATTAGCTAATAATAATATATTATTCATGTGAAAGTACTATAACCCATTGCAAAAAAAGCAAGAAAATCATGCCTTTCTCACGGCCAATATTTGGATATTACTTTATGGCCCTTGATTAGTATGATCTTATTTTAT
Source organism: Linderniella brevidens (assembly GCA_004919715.1). NCBI lineage: Eukaryota > Viridiplantae > Streptophyta > Magnoliopsida > Lamiales > Linderniaceae > Linderniella > Linderniella brevidens. Next base: position 16,739,536 of record SWDC01000153.1, read on the forward strand.
GTCCTTCAAAAGTTCTATATGTATATCTACATATGAGGCCCGTAGCTGAAGGAGTCGAGGCCTGAAAAGAAATATGAAACTCGGGCCTTCGACCCTTCTTAAGTAATTTTTTTTAAATAAGATATGTAATGTAGCATAAATTTATAACTTACATGTAATTTAAAATTAAGAAATACAAATAAAAATAAATTTCATAGTGGAATGTTCAATAAATACTTTAACTAGTCATATAAATACTACTCGTTTGGATGTTTTAGAGACAAAAAAAATTAGTCAAATCTGCATAATCTAGTTGTCCGGCCAATTCTTCAACTGACAATATTGCTGACCCATTCAGTCGATTTTGTGACATTGTGAATCGAAGATAATTCTTGATCAACGTTAACTTTGAAAAGCTTCTTTCTATTGATGCAACTGTTACGGGTATTGTTAAGAAGAAGTCATATGCGACACATGTATTTGGAAATAAACCATGCAACTTCACAAAACACTGTAGAATATCGATTGCTCTCTTTTTATTTTTCAAATAGCATTTCACAACCATCAACTATGGACATAGTTCATCACCATTGATGTCTGAGCGTCCATTATGACACAAGTATTTTTCAAGCTTCTTACAAGACTCCGTTAAGCTAGCAAACGACTCACTCTTCAACTTCTTCAAGTTAAACAAAAATTCGACGATCTCGTTATATTGTTTAATTGTTCAAAACCGAACTTTGAGAGATATTCGAGTTTGATCAATCATAAATAAAAAGTAGTCAATCATAAAAGATTCTATTTTATTAATTTTTTTTATTTAAACTAAAAAATAAAATAATTTTGGCATATGTATATAGATATATATGAAAAATATTGTGTCCCAAAGCTGGGCCCTTAGGCTCATTGACCTCGCATGAGCTACGGCCCTGCATAGAAAATAGTTTTCATCTAAAACTAAACGCAAAATGGAAATACTGGGAACGTACGATTATGTATCAAGATCACGTTTATACGATAATTTTTTTTTTATATACTATTGAAAGATCTTTTCTGGGCCTAACTGAATGATGGGAATCATTTGGGCTATTCTAATTTAATTAAACTTTACTCAGTGATGGGCTTTATGGTTCGGACCACCAATTCTTGATCATAAATAGAAACTTTATATCAATTCTATATTATAATCCGAGATAATAAATTGTCAAATTGATGTGTCAATTCAACTTAATTTTTATATATAAAATATATAAGTAAAACTATAAATAATAACTTCCATGTTACATGCAATATGATTTCCACATTGTAATTAACTACATCCACATTATTTCCACATTTTAATTTTTGTAATTAAACAAACATTTTACTGTGCGAAATTTACTAGCTTATGAACTTTCGTACAGTCGTCACCGGTCTAACTCTAGCCTAATTATTTACTTTTGGAGTTGATATATCAAATGTAGGCGTTCCGTGCTCATTTTGATATTTTCTCTTTATAGAATACTCTATATCAAATGCAGGGCATTGAAATTTATAGTTCAAGCAAGTTCATTGAACGCAGATCACTTATTTATTATAAGCGTGCTCTTGATAACTTAGGCAATTAATTGTAATTGAAGATATAGTACACAAACTCAATCATTGCCCTTTTCATTTAAGATATTAGGTAAGGAAAAAGTTATTTTATGGTGTGTAGATGCCAGTGCTAAATGCTAAGATGAAAATGAACGATATACAAAATGCGATAAAAAAATAAAAAAAAACTTGTAGGGGCCATGAGAGCTTTAATAGTACAATAATTAAATTAAAACTAGCATCTTATAGTCAAACTTAATAAGTGAAGAGAGCGAAAAAGTCCTATGTAATTAATAAGAGAAAAGAGCTTACTAGTTCTAGTAAAAGTCATTTCTCAAGCTAAAAGGTGGTTTAGTGTTTTTTAAACTATATCTAAGTAAAAAAGCGATATTTTATGTAAACTATGCAGTATATGTAGTTAAGTTTCGTTTTCAATTTTTAAAGTATGAAGAGCTACTTCGGAAACGTTTAAATAGTAATAAATTTGAATATTTGTAAAATAGTAGATATTTATAACTAATGTGTTTCGAACTTATTTTGTTGTGCTTTTTATCGGAAACATCAGTTAAAGTGTCATAACAACAACTACATAAACTATGACCCAACGAGGTCTCCGGTAACATCATGACCCGATAGAGAACAAAAGCTAAAGTAACAACCAAATACAAGCAAAACAAAAGAAAACGGAAAGTCGAAAGAAAATAAGTAACAAAGTATTCAACTCAAAGAACAAAAGAACCTACCATAAAATGGTTATAAAGCCAAACTACGATACTCTTAACTTTTATCGATCTTCAACTTCAAGTATCTTGTCTTCTTCGGAAAGAAAATTCTCAAAGAGAGACAACAGCTCCTATAGTGAGGAGACACGAGCTTCCAACTCGAGAAACTACCGGGATAGAAAAAAAAACAAGAGCTAAGAAAACGGAAGGAGAGTTACCCCAACCTCCATCTGGAGGAAGGGAGAGAGAAGGAAATTTTTTCCCCATTTTTTCTCCTTTTTTGCGAAATGAGGTCAAGCCGCTAGGGATTTTCCTAGGAGGTGATTGTTTTTGTTGCGTTGACTTACAAAAAGAATGATATTTTGCCGACAAACATCTTTATTACGGAATCGTAGTTAAGTGTTGGGAATTATTTAGCTCAAACCAGAAGCAAAGACATATGTGAACTCAAGCCGGAATCTATCTTTTAAAATCGATAAGCAATAGATAAATAACTCAGTAATGCCTATATGTATAACCGCTGTGGAAATAGATTCGACATCCAAACATAAAATCATACGAAGATAATGAATATATATATATATATATATATATATATATATAAAACATATGTTGCTTTGCAAAAGACGAACCATATGACATAATTAATATTTCATTTGGAAAACCTAATTCGATGACCTAATAACTAATATGAGGGCATTAAAAATTATAAATAATCTTAATTGATCATATGATTATATGGTCGACAGAACTTTAATTCCTGATTATATTTATTTTAATATACAATTGACAATTCTTTTTTAAGGTATCTTATTAGTTGGTCTTTCATGATTATATTTGTTTTAATATACTTTTATATCATGTCACGTCAATGCAATCAATGTTACGTAAAATGTATCAATCAATGTTATAACATATTTTAGGTTGATGTGGCAACAATTGGTGCCACAAGGTGCTCATGGATGACACGCACCTTGTGAGCACCATATATATATAATTCGAGATCTTTTTTCTTTCGCTATATAATTAACTTATTTTAAGACTCCGTTGAGAGTTATTTCACTTGATATGCCGCTATGTTGGGATCGATTTGAGTTTAGGGGATGAATAAACATTTAACGATCGTGTGCCCTTTTGTTGTTTCAAGTTGACAGTTGGTCCGTTTTTTTTTTGTTCTCAACTATCACTGAAGCTTTAGATGCAAAAATCCTAGCGATAGGACTGGTCTGGGATACAGCCCAGAGCCTCTGAACTCTACTTCCTCAATCTCTAAATTTGTTGAATTCGTAAAATCCTCAGAACCAATAGAAATGACCGAATTTCGGGTCCCTTCAAATGAGAGACAAAGCAAACATGGGCTAGGGTATAAACCTAGATCCCAAGATGCTACACCAACGATTTCCCAACCAAGACATCCATGGGTAAAAGACCAGTTCCTGAGACTCATGGAAGGATAGATAGAAAACCTCAGCAAAAGCCTACTGAGTACCGGAACCGCTATCAGAAAAGGTTCGGTGCTCAGTACAAAAATCAGAAATACAAACTCAATAACACCCGACACCTAGGTAGGAGGAAGACTCGACCTAGGGTGCCCGTGGATCCAAGCATATGAAGGTGTTTCAAGGTTATCCAAATGTGGATACCCAAACACTTACTTGGACATGGACCCAAACAAAAGATGGGTACCATAAACCCACTCATTGTAGGGACATGCTAATGAGATCTGCAAGTCCAGCTGGTACCTGGACAGCGGCTGCTGCAAGCACATGATGGGGAACCGAGAATTGCTCTCCGACATAAAATCATGCACAGGCCAAACTGTCACATTTGGAGACAATGGGAAAGGTAAAGTCATCGGTAAGGGTAAGCTTACCTATGGCCACTTCACACTAAATAACATAAGTCTTGTAATGAATCTTCACTACAACCTAATTAGCATAAGTCAACTATGCGATACTGGATACTCGTGTGATTTCAAAAAGGATAGATGCAAAGTCATTGATCTGCTTGGAAAAATGGTACTCACTGGTTGGAGGACCAACGGTACCTACATAGTGAGATGGAAAGAACAATATGTGACAAAGCCAACTTGCCTGTTAGTTGAAAGCTCTAAAAGTTGGTTGTGGCACAAAAGATTGAACCATCTAAATTTTAAAACTATATCCTGAGCCCTTGACTTAGTTCATGGACTACCTAAAGGGCATTATTACAAGGACAAAACATGTGCAGCTTGTCAACTCGGCAAGCAAGTAAGATCTACCTTCAAAAGCAAAGGGAAGACAGCGTCTAAGTGCTGCCTAGATCTATTGCATATGGATCTATTCGGTTCTATACCAGTACCCATCTTAGGAGGAGCCAAGTATACTCTAGTCGTCATTGATGACTACTCAAGATATACTTGGGTACTGTTCCTAAGAACTAAGGATCAAACGCCCTCTATGTTGATCAATTTACTGAAAAGAGTCCAAAATGAGCAAAGCTCTAAGATCAACACGATAAGGAGTGATCGCGGTACTGAATTTCTAAATAACATACTTAACACCTTTCTCGAGGACCATGGCATTCGCCATGAGTTATCTGCCCCCAGGACACCACAGCAAAACAGAGTTGCTGAACGAAGGAACCGCACACTTAAGGAAGCAGCTAGGACCATGTTGGCTGATGCTGACATCTCTCAGAAGTTCTGGGCGGAAGCAGGCAATATCACATGCTACACTCAAAACCGCTCAATGATCTGCAAAAGTCTAGGAAAGACTCCTTATGAAATATGAAAAGGGAACATCCCCTCAGTACGATACTTCAAAACCTTTGGAAGCCGATGTTATATTCACCTCAACCGGAGTCATCTATCAGCATTCGAGAATAGAGCAGATAAATGAATATTTGTGGGATACTCTGTTGTAAGCAAGGCCTACAGAGTATTCAACAACAAGACGTTATCTATTGAAGAATATGCTCATGTCACTTTCGAGGAATCTCAAGAAGAAGACAGCTCACCAGCAAAAATCAACCGTCAAAGCGAGCTCCTGGAAGATGCACACCTAGAGGAGTCTAGTGATGAGGATGTTCATGGTCCAAAACTGAACGACGAGCACAGAGGAACGCTGCCAGGGACGATAGAGAACTCACAAGAACCTAGTACCGAACCACTTCCGGTACCCAGCGTTGAAATATCTTCAGGAAGCCTAACGCCCATCTCAAATGAACTAAACGTAGCACCGGAGGAATCCAGTCACGCTCCCACAAATATGAGAGATGTACCAAGTGATGGGGAATGCATTAAGTGGAACAGGACCAAACTTAATCATCCCTCATATCTAATAATGGGTAATCCAAATGCACCAATGAAGACTCGACGATCACTCCAAAATCTCTTCAGCTATGCATTCAAATCTCAGTCACAACCAACGAAGATTGACGAAGCGCTAAAAGATGAAAGCTGGGTTGCAGCCATGCAAGAGGAACTGAATCAGTTTGAAAGAAATGAAGTCTGGACCTTAGTTTCTCGTCCTACGCAGACGGTAATCGGTACCAAGTGGGTCTTCAAGAACAAAGTAAATGAAGATGGCCTTGTCATGAGAAACAAGTCTAGATTAGTTGCTCAGGGATTCAGGTAAGAAGAAGGTATCGACTACGATGAAACATTTGCCCCCGTGGCCAGGCTAGAAGCAATAAGGATCTTCCTAGCCTATGCAGCTTACAAGGACTTCAAAGTATATCATATGGATGTCAAGAGTGCGTTTGTAAATGGAGTGTTGTCTGAAGAAGTATATGTAGCTCAACCACCCGGTTTCGAAGATCATGAGAAACCAGACCATGTGTACAAGCTCAAGAAAGCTCTCTATGGTCCTCCCAGAGCTTGGTATGAGACACTTATCGGATTTCTTGTCGATCACGGTTTCACCATAGGAGTTGTCGATAAGACCCTGTTTCGCCTCACCAAAGGAGAACACTTCTTGCTGGTGCAAATCTATGTGGATGACATAATATTTGGTTCCACAGACCCAAAGCTATGTAAGAAAGTGTCGAAACTCATGTAAGACAAGTTCGAGATGAGTATGCTAGGGGAACTGAATTTCTTCCTACGACTTCAAGTCAAGGAAATGAGTCAAGGAATATTTATAAGTCAACAAAAGTACACTCTAGATCTACTAAAGAAGTTTGGACTTGAGGACTGCTCACCAGCCGCAACTCCCATGAGCTCCTCCATCAAGCTCGACAAAGACGAAACCGGTGCTAAGGTAGAAACTACCAAGTACAGAGGACTCCTTGGGTCCTTGCTGTATCTAACAGCAAGCCGACCACACATCATGTACAGCATATGTCTCTGCGCTCGGTTTCAAGCAGACCCAAGACAGAGTCATTACATAGCTGCCAAATGAATCCTCAAGTATCTCAAGGGTACGTCCAACGTAGGACTATAGTATCCTAAGGACTCTTCGTTCCCACTGTATGGCTACACGGATGCCGATTATGTCGGTTGCAAGCTGGATAGGAAAAGCACTAATGCACATGTCAATTTCTTGGAGATAGAATAATCTCTTGGTTCAGCAAGAATGACCTCAATTGACACATCAACAGCTGAAGCCGAATACCCAGCCGCTGTAGTTGCTGCTCACAACTACTTTGGATTCAGCATCAGCTTAAATATTAAGGGATAAACGAGTCAGAGACACTCATTTACTGCGATAACAGCGATAACACAAGTGCAATCGCCATATCACAAAATTCGGTACTCCACTCAAGGACTAAGCACATTGAGATCAGACATCACTTCATCCGTGATCATGTAATCAAGAAGGATGTTCGCTTGGAGCATGTACGAACCGATCATCAAGTGGCGGATATATTTACAAAGCCGCTTCCTGAAGCGAAGTTCGCTATCTTCAGAAACGCTCTGGGCCTGGTTGACCTATCAAGCCTTTGATTGTCAAAATAGGTCATGCATATGCTTGAGTACCGGATACAATAGTTCAAGGAAAAGAAGATCCGCGAAAGATAAGGCTACATGGGTAGTATGATTCAGGGGGAATTTTCGGTACTCATAAAGGGAGAATATTCATCTAACAGCTACTCCACACCGAAAACGAGAGTACAAAACTGTTTTTGTTCTCCATAAATGAGGAAAACCAGGTCTGAGATGCAGGTCGTCAGTCCGAGAAATTTTCTCGGAGTAGTCAAATCGTCTGACAGCATTAAATGCTGTCGCATCACTTTATCCCGCCCATTTACCTCTACTTATACGCCTGAAACGTCACACTTACCATTTACGTTTTCTAAATCTTCAAAACCCTAATTCTTAAACGCTCTCAAATCCTAAATCCCACACCTTCAAATCTTCAAACTTTAAACCCAGAAATATTAAATGGCCGCTCAAACTTCATCTTCTACACAAAATCCTTCAGAGTTCATGAGGGTCGCCGTGAAAGTTGATGTCCTGAAACTCATGGGTTCCAGCGCCGGCGAAGTCCATCAGATGACATCATGCATCATGGACTCCGGCCTGGCGACTTTTCTAGACAGCGAACGTGAAATCTTCACAGATCACGTTCGCGAGTTCATCGCCAACGCCGTCTTCCCCTCGGAGTCAATGATCTTCAGTCACGTCCAGAACCACGACATCAAAGTCACGAAGGAATAGTTCGTTGAAGAGTTCGATCTGCCAATAGTGGGACCGACGAACCTCCGTGAGGCCATAGGCGACATACGCGAAGATCTGAAGTCGCACATGTCCCTGAGCGGAGCCACCTTCAAAGATTCCGACCGAAAGACGGTACTGAAGCTCGTGTACCGTCTTCTCCATGTCACCGTGGCGAAATGGCTGCTTGGGAAGGCTAAAGCATTTGACATGCTCACGGCTGAAAAGTTAGACGCAATGGTGGCCATCCTCACTCATACCGGCATGAACTGGGCCCCATCGTCTTCAACGCCTTCCAAGCCACCGTTCGTGCTAAGTCCCGACTGATAAAAAATTTCGGTCCCCAGCTCACCCATATCCTGAAGAAGAAGATAGAGGGGGACATATTCCAAAACTTAGCACGACGGGACTACCTTTCTGATGAGTGAGTGATCGGCATTCACTCGGTACCGGAGGTAGCGTTACCTTCTCCAACAAAGGGGACGAAACGAGCAGCTGCCACCAAGTCCAAAGCCAAGGCACCTGCTGCGCAGCCCAAAAAGAACAAGGTTGCCGCCCCCAAGGAGAAGACGTTGGCTGTAATCTCACAGGCAGAACCGGAGCCCGTGCCCCTTCAGACCGTGCCGGGCCCGATGCCAGCAGAAAGGCTCGCTGCTGAAGAACTAACCTCTCAAGTTCTAACGGACATCTTCCGTAGCCTCACTGGAACTGGAGAGGGCATGGGGCGAGAAGCCGGAACCGGTTTCCAGAGTGAATTTGCTCTGGCGGTTCCGAGAGGGGGTCAAGTCAATGCAGCTGCCCCCGAAGAGGTCCCAGTACAACCAGCATCGGCTGAGGACCAACCTGTGACGACCGCCCGAACAACAATCCTGGGCATAGTCAACATGGAACCCACTGCGATGTCATCCAAGAAAAGGAAGCGCACAAGTGGGAAAGAGAAGATGCCCCACTCCAGCCCCGCCGTTCATCATACACCAACACGGTCCTGAGCGCCGTCGAAGCTCACCTTGAAGAAGCAATGACTGTGGTTCTTCAAGACTTTGAAGAGTGGTGGAACGTACGGGTCGGGATGGCACTAGCCTACATCTCCAAACGCACAGCCAGCGGTGCAACGGCCATCGAGATCCAAATGCTGGAGAACCTTGGATTAGAGTCACCTATTACTCTAATCCAAGGTCGGGAGCTGTAGAGGTGCACACTCGACTGCACGAGATCAACCGTATGCTTCAACAACGAGAAGCAGCCTTCGACCCCAACCATAGAGAAGTCAGACGCGAAACGAAGATTCTCAAGCGGCTTCGGGCGGAGGCTGCAACTTTGGAGTCGAGGATGGGGGTGATACGGGCTGAGCTACAAATACGGGGACCACTCAGCTCTGTAACCTTCAGCATATACGGAATCGGAAGGGTAGGGACTTCTCAGACGCCAGTTGGAAGTCCTCAAGACCAACAACAAGCACGACACCTATCTCCGGTTCCCGCCTCTCCAAGGGAAACCACCTCCGTGTTTCCCAGTACGGCCAGTGAAGCAGAACCTGCTCCAGTTCTGCAAGAGGCCATCTTGAGCTCACCACGGGTCGACGAAGCCCCTCAACAGCAAAGCCCAACACCGATTGTTGAAGCGTCGGCCCCGTCATCGCCTCCCTCGACGGCAGCGCTTCAGCTCCTCCTCACTTATCAAGAGGACGTCGATGCTGCTCCAAAATCGCCTTCGGTCCATGAAGAGCAAGGAGCACATGAGGCCGGTATCAGCGCTCCACCTGCTGCTGTGGTCAACCCGCCATCCCAAACTCAAAATCAAGAGCGGGAGGTGACCCCAACACCGCAGCCCCTTGCGTCCGCACCCTCCTCTTCCCGCCCGCATTCTGGACTCTCTCAGCACAGCTCACGTGGAGTCATCTATGTAAGGCGCACTGATGAGAGCTCAGCAAGATCAAGCACAAGCTGAGAGACTCCGCCAAGTCCACCGAAGAAGTGCTTCAAAAGGTGGACACGATCGCTGCCAGCCAGGTGGAGCTGAGGGTTGGTCTCACTGAAGTTCGGGAGAGTGTGTCGGATGAGATTAAAGTTCTCTCCGCACAACTCGCTGCCATCGTTGAGCATCTGGCGGCTCAAGGCGATACCGGCTCGGTGATTGCCAAAAAGGGAGAAGGACGAGGGAAGAAAAGCGCCGGTGGAAGCGCTAAGGCGAGCATCACCAGAGACCAACGGCAACCAACACTGGCTTCGGCTCCTGAGTCCTCAACAACAGTACCAGCTCCGGTATTGCCTAGGACTCAGACAGGAGGATCCTTGTCATCACCTATGTACCAAGGCGCGAGGTACACAGACAGCAATGAAGAGAGAAACAAAGTCATCGGGCTGGTAATATCGGATCAAGATCTCCCGCCCATATGCCGACAAGGAAGAGTAGAAGCTGGAGTTGGACCGCTCGAGCGAATCTACCACCCTACCGGGCTAAGGAACATCGCAGCCTCTCTCACGGGTCAGCTAAGTGAAGTTGTACGGCTTCACGACATCAAAAAAATCTCCTACGCCAATGCGATCACTCAAAAGAAACTTGACAAGATCGCTAAGGAGAAGGAGAAGAGAGGCTGAGGACCGGACAGTTCTCTCTGGTGAGCCTGATCTAAGTTTTGCCAATCACCAAAAAGGGGGAAATTGATGGATGTTTAGTTTTGGTGATTGAGCAAGAACCAGAACTGCGGTACCGAAACCACTACGGAGGACTGGATGCCAGCTGGAGCAGGCCAGTACCGGATCTGCAACAGCATCTGTCAATGAGGGACAAGGTACAGACAGCAGACCGGAACGCATTAAATGCAAGGCTGCGCTGAGTACTGGAGGAAAGCAAAAGACTTTCCCAAAGAGGCAAAAGCGGTACCCAGACGCAGCTTCAACACTGAGAGCCGCAGTACCCAAAAGAGGCAATGAAGTAAATGCAGCAAGAGCGGGCTCAGGCGTTCAAATCGCAACGGCTACTGCAGAACCGCGAAGTATAAAAGGCCGAAGAACCTCAAGACATAGAACACAATTCTTTTAGCACTTGTAATCATTTTGTACGAAAGAAAAAGCTTTAAGTCTACGTTCTTGAGCGTTCATATTCAAGTGTAATTTTGTAAACAACAGACTGTAAAAAACTATTGTAGTTAGAAGGTGTAGGTTGTACGTTAAGTTAACCATATTTCTAAGGGTGTCTTCCTAAGGAAAGAAGGGGAGACTAGGAGTTCATTAACACTCCGAACTTCCATAAACAACTCCGGTGTCAAACACAAATACAAACACAAACACTATACTATTCGGTATTCAGCAGTGATCTCTTCCGCGTTACTGAGTGAATCAAGTGTAAGAACACAAAATACACATAGTACTGAAACCATTCGGTACTAAGAGTCAAATACAAAAACTTTGAGTAGTGTTCATTCAACCCCCCCCCCTAAACATTACCTAGTACCGACCCGATCATAACAATCACCATTATTATTATTATAATAAAAATTATTATTATCATTATATTATTATTTTATTATATTATTATTATTACTACTACTACTATTGGAATAACCAAAAAAGAACAAAACTTAAGAATGACTTTACATCACACCTTTTTTTTCTTCGAAATGAAGATCCATCTTTAGGCCATCTCTGGCCCACAACACAAAAATACAATTAAATTAACACAAATATGCAGTTGCTACAGTGTTTTTACTTCAACCCATAACTCTATTTTCTATACTAATTTTTACTTCAACTCATTAACTCTATTTTCACTAAAATTATATTTCATACATCTTCTTATTGTTATTATAATTTATTTATAAAATGAATTAAATTTAAATTATGATTGAAAATTTATTTTTTTATTCATATTTTCAAAAGGTAAATAATTATTTATATATATAATGTTTAATTGTATAATTGACATGTTAATTTAACAACAAATATTCATACTTTCTATGTAAAGTAAAATATTTATTTTAATTTCATAAAATCAAAACAAAAAATATAGAAAGACGTTATATAATTTAAGTTTATTATTTTAATGATATAAAATATTTCAACATAACTAAAATAAATTTATATTTTAAAAGAAATAAAAATAAAAATAAACTATAATTCTATTTTAGAGTTGAGAAATATATTTACTCTAAATATATAGCATCACTGATTGCAAACTCAATAATAGTATGAAAATAGAGTATCCATTGAAGAAGATATTTATTCTATTTTAGTGTACATCTCTATTTTAATGTAGTGTTTTACACTAAAATAGAGCTAACACGCTTGTCAACATAGGAAATGCATGAATATCGTTTTTATTCCCTGCACCATCTTAATTAATGACAGAAAAGTTCGAAAATATCTGGCAAAATACAAAATCCCCCGTCAATTATTGTCTCTCATTAATAAATCCCCCATCTAAATGTATTTGACATAAATTTTTAATTATACTTTATTAAATATATTTTTCGTTTACCTATTTTTTCTACATACTCGTAGGCTCCTTTTCACTATTTTAACCAACGGTATTTTTTAACTAAAAGGAAATTTTAGCTTAAAGCTGTTCATTTTCTACTTTATTATTTACTTTATTATTTATTCTTCTATACAGTAGAAACTCGATAAAATAATACTCGATTATTTAATAAACTCTTTAAGATAATATTTTTGTCCGGTCCCGACACGGGGATAACGTGTTAAATTAATAATCTCGCTAAAATTATAAGATAATACATTTTTTATAATTTCTATAGGTCCCGTATAAAATATAAATTAATAATTACTATATACTACATAATATTTTTAGGGAAATTCATTTAGCTTTGTGTTTAAGGCTTTTACCATTGGTGCTCAAACTATTTTTCAGTCCATGTAGGTACATAAGTGTTTAAGGCTTTTCCAATTGGTGCCCTAACTATTTTTCAATCTCAGTTACTATGTGGTGCTATATAGTAATCGATGATGACATATGATGACTTTTGTACCTCAATCTATACTCATATAAAGCGTCCATAATAAAGTAACCGCTCAATTTATTTGTACACAAAATAAAAAGGGTAAGTAACATATAACATACCCGTGGTTTGAAAAATAAACATCAAAACTCCTATGATTCGAAATTTGCATATAACCCCCTCCTTGTCATTTTCACCGAGATATTATGGTGTATAATGCTAAGTTTTAAACAACATTGGGGGTACGGTGCTAAGTTTTAGAAAATATAGGGAGTACGGTGCTAAATTTTAAACAATATCGGGGGTACGATGCTAAGTTTTAGAAAGCATAAGGGAGTTTCGCACAATAAAAAAAACATAGGGGATTTGATGCTTATATTTCAAAGCACAGGTGGGTTATATGTTATTTAACCAAATAAAAAAGACTTAAACAATTGGGTTAACTACCAGAACTGAAAAACGGCATCACCAATTGGAGAAGCCTTAAACTCAGGGGTACCTATTGAAACTGAAAAATAATTTGGAAACTTGTTGGAAAAGCCTTAAATCAAGGTTGTCTATTGAAATTTCACATATTTTAATTAAGGTTTCTTGAAAAATACTCAATTGTCTTTTGTTTTTGTACGTTTCTAATAAGGCAAGAGATTGAATGATTTTGCCAAATTGAGTCATTCAGTTGATATATGCATATGGTATGATAATTAATTGGAAGTTTGAAATGTATTTGAAAATCGAACACTTCATTATAAATTAATCAATTATTAATTTATCGATTAATTAATAACTCTTTTAATTAATAAATTTTGTTGTTCCCGAGTATATTAATTTATAGAGTTTCTACTGTACTTGGAAATATTCTTTTACTGTAATAATGACGAGGAAAATGATGACCATAATAAGTAATGGTAGATGATGATCATAAAAACAATATTTATTATCATTAATATTATTGTTATATTCAAGTTTGTGGTATTTTTATCGATAGGGTAAATGATAACTTTGGTGCTTATATTATTCTTTTAACCCGGAGAATCGGTAAAAGAACCAAAATTGAAATATTTTGCAGAGTTTAGGAACCAAACGACACTTTTAAAATTTTAAGCACCAACAGGGTGATTTTGCTGGAATTCCTATCGAAACAAAAAAAAGTTAAAAAATCTCGTGGTTATCGAAACTGAAATTTATGTCAAGTTTACACAATAACATGTATGATAAAAAAAGTTTTCCAACTATTGATGCCTAAGCATTAAATGTGTCGTTTTAATTCATGAACTTAGCAAAAATGTTCATTTCAGGTCAAAAAAGAAAACAAGAAAGAGAAAGTTTTGCAAAGTTTATGAACGAAAACGTTACATTTAAACGTTTGAGCACCAACAATGAGACTTTGGTACAGTATAAGCATCGAATTTGTCGTTTACTCTTTTCAAAATAGATGAAGACATAAAAATTAAGAAGTGTAGGTACATATTGAAGTTTTTTTAAAAGTACATATTAAAGTTGGAGGTGGTATTTTTTTGCAATTTATCCGAAAATATCACATGTAATTTTCACAAGGTTCATTATTGTGAATGACCTAAGTTAACATGAAAAATATCACGCGTTTCTTTCTTAATATCTTTGCAATATAGACTTTTGTTAATGTCGTTTTCAAGAGAAAAGAAAAAATTGGAAGACATTCTCATGCAACAACTCTGGATCCCCCGACATTATTATAATATTATATCATATACTCTTTTGTGATAAAATATACTCCTTTTATTCTGCATCCAAGTGTATTTTTAATTTCTTTTTTCCCTTTCTTCTCTTTTTATTTAATATGTGGCAAGGTTTGACACCGTAGTTCCATCAGCCTAGTTCACTACGAAGCAAATGATACTTGTGATTGGATATGGAACAATGTCACACAAACATCTATACTCTTTTATTAAGCGTTAGCGTTTTTTAAAAATAGTCAATTCGGTGTATCATAATTAACCGATATTTTAGCTGTAATTAATAATTAAGAAAAATTAAATTAAGTAACTCACTTTCTAAGAATACCGTGGGGGGTTTGAATTGATCTTTCATTCATTTTTTAATAAAATTGTGTTACAACCATAACGACCAACCCTCATTTTTAGTTCTCGGAATTCATTTATTTTATAAATTACACATCAATAATTTTATTTGCACACCCATTAGATGTGCGCAAATACTAGTCTATATTATTTATGAGCTTTTTGAACACGATTTAACTCTCACCGGCCAAACTGAGGACTTTTTTTTTTTAAATACAAAATAAATGAATAAAAATTGCACAACGTTTTCCAGATATTTTAAGTATTTTCGCCCATTTAATTTATTTTTTTTGTATATTGAATTGAATAACGTATTGGGACAGCATAAGCAGAAGCAGCTAGTTTATTTATGCAACAACTCACCGCACCTGTTTTTCTTTATTCGCACAACCTCTTTGTTTAGTTCGTTAGTTTATATTAACGAGGGTTTAAATTAATAAGGTTTATATAAAATTGATTATGTATAAAATAAAATGTTTGTTTGGTTAGTGGATTTATAATAATCCATATGAGAGACGTGTTTATATAAACTCGTATACATAGGTTTAAACCTATTATATATAAACCCTTGGTTTATATAAATACATTAAAATTTTATAAGTTCACCTTTAAAACTATTAAACCCATAGAACAAAGTTTGGTTTGGTTTCTTTCTCGTCAACAGCACAGCAGCAGCATTTTTTTTCCTAATAAAGTCTGTCTCGCTCTCTGCACTTAATATTCTACGCCATTATATAAAGCTTCCTCCTACTGTTTATCCCCTGCAACTCTTAACAGTTCTGAGATTTTCTTGGGTTTTCCAGAAACCCGAGTGATGTAAAGAGAAACTGAATCTTCGACGTCTTCTTTACAAATTAATTAATGCCCATTTGCTGTAATGACGCCTCGCTAGTAACCGCTGTTTGTGAAGTTTGGTTATGTCCGTCATTTAGCTCGTTTTGAAATTTGTGGGACTGATTTTATTACCGTGGGCGCTGCTAAAAGGCGTTTTCTTTTCGAACGCTGTTTCCCTTTTCAGTAAGCGAAGATCGGAAACTTTATGGCGTCAGGAGTCTAAAGTTGTGTGTGCTTACTTACCGTAGCGTGTCTCATACTTGGGGCGCATTTTTAGTTCAGGAGTAGTTGCTGGGTAAAAAAGCCTCTTTTCACTATGTAAGAAAAGGGCTCTCTCCTATGTTGCAATCGAGCTTTATTTGTGCGCGCCGTTAGCTGAAGATTTTTGGGGCGTTGAAATTGCGTCTGTTTCATTAAAATGGTTTCTGGTGTTGATGCGGTCATGGGGTACAAGTAGTTCTTCCAAAATCGTCACACCTTTGTCCGATTTTTGATCCTTTGATGATCCATTCTTTGTTTCAGTAATCACTGAACCTTATTCTCTGGAAATTCATTAGAATGTAAGCTTCCTTACTGTAGACACACTTTTGTTAGTGGTTCAAGTGTCTTTTCTTTACCACAGTTCTAAGAGCTTCTGCTATTCATAGTTAGAGTGTGTTTTTACCTCTCGAGTCCTTTCGGTGTAATAATGGAAGAAACGTTCGTCCCTTTTCGCGGTATTAAAAACGATCTCAAAGGAAGGCTTTTGTGCTATAAACAAGATTGGACCGGTGGTATACGTGCCGGGTTCAGGTTCGTGTCATCATCTTGTATAAAATACGTAGTGATCGAAAATATATAAACGCTTTGTGATACTTTTTTTTAATTGATTTCTTCACTTGTATACTGATCCATTTTGCAGGATCTTGGCTCCAACTACGTATATATTCTTCGCCTCGGCAATACCCGTCATATCTTTCGGGGAACAGCTCGAAAGAAACACTTGTACGCGTTATAAGAATATTTTTTTTTGGTCAAATTTCAGTTTTCTCGGGTATTTTTTTTCAGGAATTTGTAACACAAAAGTCCCCCGTTCTTCAGATGGAAGCTTAACCGCAGTGCAAACGCTTGCGTCGACGGCGCTCTGTGGCATCATTCACTCGGTCATCGGTGGACAGCCTCTGTTGATCCTCGGGGTCGCGGAGCCGACGGTGTTGATGTACACGTTCATGTTCAACTTCGCCAAGGAGCAGAAGAATTTGGGCCAGAGGCTGTTCTTAGCTTGGGCTGCATGGTAAGGACTCGGGAAATTCGAACGCAAGAATTGTGATTTTTTCCGTGTCTTAAAAACTGAAGTTGTCTTTACAGGGTTTGCGTTTGGACGGCTCTTTTGCTCTTTCTACTGTCCGTATTGGGAGCTTGCTCTATCATCAACCGATTCACCCGTTTGGCCGGCGAGTTATTCGGCCTCCTCATCGCCATGCTCTTTATGCAGCAGGCTATTCGTGTGAGTACAGCTCTGTTAAATGACCAGTTCACCTAAAAGCTTAAGCTTGCAGTGAGTGTGTATCATATTTTAAATTTATGTATTGTACTTCCAACACGCCCCCTCACGCCTTAGCTGATTTATTTATTATTTAGCCTTAAACATATAATTTTCATTTAATGGGTGGTCTTGAGGATTCGTACCCATGACCTCTGTAAGCGTTGATACCATGTTACTGACCAATACACCTAGAAGTTTAAGCTTGAAGGGAGTATGTCGCATTGTAAATTTATATATTATATTTCCAACAAACTCTAAATTGACCACCCTAACATTCATTTTCTCGGTTCTTTTGCTGTGGTAGCTCTTTCATCTTCTTACGATCGATATAAGATTTAACTAACATAACGAAGAAAATTCTAAAATTCTCCTCCATAGGGAGTGTTGGAAGAGTTTGGCATTCCTCAGAGAGAAAGCCGGTCCAAGATCGAGTTTTCGAAATCTTGGCGTTTCGGTAATGGAATGTTTGCGTTAGTACTGTCGTTCGGTCTCCTCCTTACTGCACTGAGGAGCCGTAAAGCTAGATCGTGGCGGTACGGTGCAGGTAATTTTGCAGAAGCTTTTATAGCAGGATATTTATTACCGAGATTGCTTTGTTCACTAACTTCGAAGTATATTCTTTTTTTCCAAGGATGGCTTCGAGGTTTCATTGCGGACTACGGCGTGCCGCTGATGGTGCTCGTGTGGACAGCCGTCTCTTACATCCCGGCCGACGATGTCCCACGCGGAATACCGCGAAGGCTTTACAGCCCTAATCCTTGGTCCTCCGGTGCGTACTCCAATTGGACCGTCATTAAGGTGCTTCTTTGATCTGTTTTTTTTTTTTTCAGCAACCTCTTGTATGATTTTTGTCGGGAGAAACCCAGAATGGTCTCCAATATTTGCCTTACTCTGTGGACCAATTTAGTCCCACCGATGTTTCGTTTGAACCAATTTAGTCCCCGACACTGGCGATTTTGGACCAATTTGGTCCTTCCGTCACGATTAAACGTTGATTATTTTAGGATCTCGCGCGTGCCCCACGAGTGGTCTCCTTCTCAGTTGAAAACTAACTAAAGGAGGGTTGCCGAATTGAAGATTTCTCCTCGGAAATTCGAGCATGGCATGGTCTGCTTCGTCGTTAACATCAGAAGAGCGCGATACGAACCTCTAAATCTTGCGAATGTTCCGACAAACCCTCTATTTTGCCAATGTGGTTCGAGCTTCCTTTGCTGACGGCTTGGACTACTCTGAACCCGTTAAAATTGACGTTGATTGTGATGAAAGGACCAAATTGGTCCAACATCGACAACATTAGGGACTAAATTAGTTCAGCCAAAATATTGGAAGACTGAATTGTTGGGGACCATTTTGAGTTTTCTCCCGTTATTTTTGTCTGCTTACCATCTTAGTTGCGATTCATTGCAGGATATGCTGAAAGTACCACCGCTCTACATCGTGGGAGCTTTTATTCCAGCGACGATGATCGCGGTACTGTACTACTTCGATCACAGCGTGGCGTCTCAGCTCGCCCAGCAAAAGGAGTTCAATCTCAAGAAACCTTCTTCTTACCATTACGATCTTCTCCTTCTGGGATTCATGGTACGTATTCATATGTGATTGCTTAGCTTTTGCCTCTTGATGGTAACTCGTTTTCGTCTTCTCGTGACCGATTAGGTGATACTGTGCGGGCTTATAGGCATCCCTCCTT
Organism: Linderniella brevidens; assembly: GCA_004919715.1. Taxonomy (NCBI): domain Eukaryota; kingdom Viridiplantae; phylum Streptophyta; class Magnoliopsida; order Lamiales; family Linderniaceae; genus Linderniella; species Linderniella brevidens. Next base: position 16,758,510 of record SWDC01000153.1, read on the forward strand.
CGAACGGAGTCATCCCGCAGTCTCCTATGCACACGAAAAGCCTGGCAACCCTCAAGCATCAGGTATATTTTCGTATTTCTGATTATTTCTCGTCATTACATGTTAATAATCGTGCTGATGAAAAGATTGTCGAACTCATTCCCCGATTATTTTCTTACAAAAAAGCTATTGAGGAATAAGCTCGTGTCAACTGCCCGAGAGAGCATACGAAAAAACGCCAGCTTATCTCAGCTGTACAGAAACATGCAAGATGCTTACAACGAAATGCAGACTCCACTCGTTCACCAAGCTGCATCTTCTCTGGTACAATTACATATACTTGTACATAACGATGTAGTAGCTAGGGAGAACGCCATTTTCTGTCCCCCAATGTTTGGGGAATTGGCATTTTTGGTCCTCCCACGTTCCGAGATGTCGCCTTCTGTACTCAATGTTACCGATTTTTGGATCATTTTGGTCCACCGGTTAATTTAACCTTTACTTTAGACGGAATTACAGCACGAACACGCCCGATTTCACGGGCCGCGGTCAGGTCCTCCTTTCTGGCCCGCAAAGTTTGGGCTGACCCGGCCCGTAATTCCGTCCAAACCAATGGATAAATTAACCAGTGAACCAAAATGGTCCGAAATCGGTAATATTGGGGACTAAAAGTGACATCTCGGAACATGGAGGACCAAAAAATGCCCATACCCCAAACATTGGGGGACCAAAAACAACATTCTCCCTGCAAATTACTACTCTTGTAAGAAAAAACTTCAGGGCCTCAAACACTTTGATGCGTTCCTTTAAAAACAGGGACTCAACGACCTGAAAGAATCCACCGTGGAACGAGCTTCTAGCGGCGGCTACATGGGCGCCCCCGTCGACGAAACTGTGTTCGACGTGGATAAGGACGTGGACGGCCTCTTGCCAGTGGAAGTGAAAGAGCAGCGCCTCGGCAATCTTCTTCAGGCTTTAATGGTCGGAGGCTGCGTCGCTGCTATGCCTCTGCTTAAGAAGATCCCAACTGCGGTCTTGTGGGGCTACTTTGCCTTCATGGCCATCGAGAGTTTGCCCGGAAATCAGTTTTGGGAGAGGATATTGCTGCTCTTTACGGCCCCGAGCCGAAGATATAAGTAAGTGTTTTCTCTCTATCACCCGAAGTTTGTCTCGGCCCAGTCTGGTTTTTTTTTAGGGAAATAGCCTCTGGACGAACGAGTTTTATTTTATTTTTTCTAAAATATCCTCCAAGTGCGTAAAGACCATTTTAGCCTTACTACCTGGGGCCCACATGACGGGCTAAGTGGTTATGTTAAACGCTGAGCGTTTAAGGGTGGGTAGGTGTTGCGATGTCACGGCTCAAATCTTTGCTACAGAATGACAAAAATTTTACACGGGTAATGAGCTCTGACTATCCATTATATAGCTGAGAACTACTGTGACAATGTTGGTTCTCAGACTGTAAAATGACAAAAGTACCCTTAAAATTAAAGTCAAAAGACCGATCAACGTGGCTATTTGGTCGACATTTTTTTTAAAATAAGCCTGCATCTCTCTTGTTAACTTAAGAAAAACGTTTGACTCAGGGTGTTAGAAGACTATCACGCCACATTCGTAGAGACAGTTCCGTTCAAAGCGATCGCGATGTTCACGTTATTCCAGACATTTTATCTCCTCCTCTGCTTCGGGATAACGTGGATTCCAATAGCCGGCGTCCTCTTCCCTCTGTTGATCATGCTTCTTGTCCCGGTTCGACAGTACTTACTTCCCAAGTTCTTCAAAGGAGCTCATCTCCAGGACTTGGACGCCGCGGAGTACGAAGAAGCACCGGCCATGAGCTACAACTTACCCTTCGAAGTAAGTTAGTTAACTAACATGTTATTACATCTTTTTCTTTGATAAGCAATATCATACAGCTTCTCTTGAATATTATGATTCGTATATATGGAGTTGTGACTCGACATGCTGGAGTATTTCCTCAGTTACAACAGGTTACGCATGACTGTAACATGGTTTCAGAGCTCATGCCCAAGAGGTCATGTGGACGAATCCGCACGACCACCCATTTAACAAATTACACGTCTAAGGCTAATAAACCAGCCTAGACGTGAGGACCAGTGTTGGAAATCAAATAAATAAATATATATATATATATATATATATACGATAATGAATTTAAAATAAATTTTGTTTCCAAGACGGACCCTCACGTCTTGGCTGATTTCGTTTTTATCTAGCCCTAAACGTGTAGACTTGTTATATGGGTGGTCGTGAGGATTCGTACACATGACCTATTGGGTCAGAGCTTTTATACCATGTTGAATTTCCACTTAACCTAAAAGCTTAAGATTGGAGGGAGTGTATCATATTTTTCAATTTATATATTTTATTTCCAACATGCACATCATTGTTTAATAAATCGTGCGGTCATGGGCATGCTTAGGGTCAAGGAGGTCATCAGCCACAGGCAGCGAATGTCGATGGGGCTGAGCTGTTGGATGAAATTATTACGAGGGGTCGGGGCGAAATAAAGCGTGCCCTAAGCCCGAGAGTGACGAGCTCGACCCAGTCGCCTCTCGGTGAGATAAGATCGAATTACAGTCCACAATCGTCTCGGGCGGCTTATAGCCCTCGTATGAGCGAGATACGAATGGAGGAAAGCCCGAGATTGAGCACGAAGGGAGCACCGAGCCCCCGGGCTGTCTAAGCTTGGACGGAGCAGCCATGACTCACTCGTCTTCTTCCTCTCGATCGAGTTATTGAGTAGCTTGTTGGTATTAATCGCGTTTGTGAAATGCTCGATAGCTATAAATATTAAATACTACCTATTGCCATGGAAAACAAATCTCGAGAAATGATAATGGATATTATTATGTTTAGTGTACTATTTTGTTTCTATACTTTTCTCTTTGTTCGCAAACTAATTGGTCAAGTGAGTTCATGAGATAGGAAGACAGGGATTATTCTCAAAATAATCTTTATATGATCTCAATACTTAATTTTGAGATTACAACGACCTGATCTACTCGATACACAGTGAAAAGAAATTATTGGAATGTTAGTCTTTTTATCAACTAGGTCATTTCAATTTACAACACAGAAAATAATGTCAACTCTGTAAAAAGTAAAATAAAGTAGTTATAATAATTTTTATGAAACTATCAATTCTATTTTCAACACTAAAAAAAATATTATGTAAATTTGCATCCTCAAATTTTCAATTTTACTAAAATTTATTTATAAAAACAAAAAAAAAAAAAACATAACTATAATCTAAATTTGGCCTAATACTCTTTAGAACAGTTTGTTTTTAACATTAAAACAAATTTCAAAATTCAGGGGTCTATCGTTAGTTATTATAACTATTAGGGGCTATATGAAATTAAATAATAATTGAGGAGTTGTTTGGTTAAACCCTATGTAGTCGGGCATCAAATACGATCCATTCCCAATATTTCTAATCGTTTCCTGTAATTCATCAAATCTCTTATCAATAGACGTTTCAACCCCCTTCATTTCGTCAATCGATCATAGAAGGAGCAAACGCCGTAGTTGAAGGCTGGATAAATTATCCCAAGGCCGTAGGAAAATTAGGGAATTCTCGAAAGCCCTAGAATCTCAATTTTGGGGAAGCAAAGGTGGTGTTTTGAGTACTCCTGGTGTTTTAATTGTTTTGCGTCCGTGGATTTTTCTTTCTTTTCGTTTCATACCATGTTTTAACAGTTTCTGATTCTACATATGGTGCTCACATTTCACGGAAAATGTGTCGGGTGCGTCGTCTTGTAATTTCCTGTTGGGATGTGAACCTATTTGCGTTCTGATTATATCCTTAAAACCACTTAGCTGAAATTAATTGCAAGTTTATAATTGATATTTCAGTGAACCGACGAAGAAAAATTCAATGCATTGGAAGTCATTGCTTGATAATTTATAATTTTACCGTTTCTTTGAGCTTTCTGATTCGTTTGTTCATCGAATTGCTGATTTTCTACCATCTCTATGCTATTTACATTTATGTTTAGAGCATCACATGCTTAGTTTCTATTATTTATTTTTCTCTTATTTTGTTGTTGATACTTTTCTCATTCCATGTGTTTTTTGCTCTATTACCAGTATAATTCTTTGTTTGAACATTGTATTTCTGCAGCACCATAAAATTTATTGTAGTTTGGAAGTAATTTCTCTAGTTTACCAGTGACCCATCCATGGCTGAGAAGAGTATTATAGTCATCTGCCTCTCTGGTGGTGAATTTGAGACCAAAGAAGATGGTGAACTTTCATATAAAGGAGGCGATGCTCATGCAATGGATGTAGACAGCAAAATGAAGCTGAAAGATTTCAAGTCGGAGGTAGCAGAAATGTTCAGTAGCAACACTTCTGCATTATCCGTCAAATACTTTCTCCCCGACAACAAAAAGACCCTCATCAGCATCTCCAACGAAAAAGACTTCAAACGCATGGTAAAATTCCACAGCAAGTCGGGGACTGCAGAAATTTATGTTATGAATGAAGAAAATTTGGCTCCCGATCAATCAAAGCAGCCACCGGGTAGTAGGTACTTCTTCGTTATGTACATTGTCTTCATTGTTGAATGACCACTTCACCTAAAAGCTTAAGCTTGAAAGAAGTGTATCGTATTTTAAATTTATATATTTTATTTCCAACACGCCCCCACACGTCTAGGCTGGTATCTTTCTTATCTAGCATCAAACATGTCATTTTCTTAAAAATCGGTGGTCATGAGGAATGAGGATTTGTACCCAAAACCTTTTTAGCCCTGAGCTCTGAGACCATGTTGAGTGACCGCTCCACCTAACAGCTTTAAGCCTGAAGGAAGTGTATCATATTTTAAATTTATATATTTTATTTCCAACATTCATTCGTAAGGGCCAAGAGGAAAACTAATTTGCAAGGATTATTGCAATGTGCTATACGTATGAACAGAATCAATTTTGTTTTTCAGGATGAATACAGCAACTTTTCCAGAACACGAAGCACCACAAACTTTTCAGGAACTCCAAGCACCCGTGGATACCTCCGCCACTATATTAAACAGCGTTGTGGACGACATGAACGAAAACGGTCTCATGATCGATGCCACCTTCGATGTGGTTAACGATGCTAATCACGAAGAGGCAGAAGAAACCAACGTAATTTCCGAAATTCCCAACCCCAACGAAGTCCCCAGGCCAATTTCATTCGTCGATCTCCGTATGGAACCGCCGCATCCCATCGCTGCGTGGAACAACGGGCAACAAAGCACCATCACCGGCATTGGCCAGAGGTTCAAAAGCGTCCACGAATTTCGCGAGGCTGTGAGAGAATACTGCGCAACGAACAGGTTCGCCTATAAATACAAGAAAAACGACGGCCAACGCGTGACTGTAACTTGCAAATCAGAGGGATGCCCGTGGAGGATTTATGCCTCGAGATTATCAACCACTCCACTAATTTGCATCAAGAAAATGAACCCAACGCACACTTGCGAGGGTTTATTATCGAGAACTGGCTACAAACCAACGAGGGGTTGGATTGCAAATATCATCAAGGAGAAAGTGAAAGCAAACCCCGAATATAAGCCTCGGGATATCGTAGAAGACGTCAAGCAAGAATACGGGGTGGAGCTAAAGTACTACCAGGCGTGGCGCGGGAAGGAGATAGCTGTGGAGCAGCTAAAGGGCTCTTATAAAGAGGCATATGGCATGTTGCCCCATTTCTGCAATAAAATAATGGAATCAAACCCGGGAAGCTTAGCTTCTTTCTCCACGAAGGAAGACTCCACCTTTCACCGGTTGTTCGTCTCCTTCCACGCGTGCTTGCACGGCTTCGAACATGGCTGCCGCCCTCTGCTGTTCTTGGACAGCAAATTTCTGATGTCCAAATATCAGTGCACGTTTTTAGCTGCAATAGCAGCCGATGGAAACGATGAATTCTTCCCCGTTGCCTTCGCTGTTGTGGATGCGGAATCCGACGACAACTGGCGTTGGTTTTTAAGGCAGCTGAAAATTGCACTCAAAGTCCCGCGGAGGTTGACTTTCGTCTCAGATAGGGAGAAGGGCTTGAGAAACTCAATTGCTGAGATCTTTCAGGCAGAGGAAGTGTACAACGGGTTCTGCCTGCGATCTCTCTCGGAGCAGATGGTTAGGGATTTGAAAGGGCAACTCTCCAACGAAATCAAGAGCCTCGTGCTCGAAGATCTTCTCGGTGCTGCTCACTCCGCGACTCCCGAGGGCTTCCACAAGCACATCGAGGGCATTAGAAGCAGCTCGATCTCCGCCTACAGCTGGATCGTGCAGAGCGAGCCCGTTCACTGGGCCAATGCCTTCTTCCAAGGGGTGAGATACAACCACTTGCCCTTAAACTTCGGTGAGCCTTTCTACAGCTGGGCATGGGATGGCCGCGAATTGCCAATAACCCAATTGGTTGAAGCCATACAGGGAAAAATCATGGCACTGATCTCCACGAGACGCGCACTCTCCACGCAATGGCTCGGGAGGTTGACTCCTAAGATTGAAGAAGAGTTGGAGAAGGAAACTCTCAGAGCTAGGCAGTTTCGGGTGCTGATGATGGCGGGTGATAAATTCGAAGTTCGTGGGGATACTATCGAAGTTGTGGACATGCAGAGCTGCGACTGCTCTTGCAAGAGGTGGCCACTCACGAGGATCCCCTGTTGCCACGCGGTGGCTGTAATGAACGGTACGAACCGGGACGTTTATGGGTATTGTGAGCAGTACTTCACAGGTGAGTGTTACAGGGTCACGTATTCGCAGCCGATGCAGCGAAACTCGAGCACGGTTGTTGCTGCTAGGCCCAACAACGGGGCTGAGGAGGCATCGGTGAAGGTGGCTCCTCCACCGACGCGGCGGCCCCCGGGGAGGCCTTGGAAGAACGGGATTGGGCCCATAGACGGTAGGAAACGGAGGCCGAAGTGCCGGAGGTGTAAGGGGATTGGGCACAGTAAGAAGTCTTGTACAGAGGTTGTGTTGGAGTAGTTTGTTGCGGTTGGTTAGGGCTCTTTGTTGGAGTTTATTGTTACTGTTGCTTTGTGTCTGCGTTTGTTTGGGCAAGCGATGCTTTAGTTTATTCATCTTCGAAGTGGTGACGAGTTGTGTGTTTGTTTTATCTCTTTTGAGTCGGAGACTTTGAGGATCAATTGGAGATGTTTCCATAGCTTTGAACCTAAACACAAACAACTTCTGATATCTATTCAGCTAACCAACTTCTTTGCTACGCTCTGATGATAATGATGATGATGATGATGATGATGCCTAGCCATGAAAGGTCAATTGAAATCGTCTGACTACATTTAATTTTAAGGCTTTAATTATGAGATTTGGTTAAGCCACGCTATAAAGTATTGTTAATGCATGTCCAAGGAGTGAGAATAGGGTGGCAGCAATAAAACGACGACAGCCGCACATTATTTTAAATTGCAAAACTTTATTTAATAGGAACTTTAAATATATATATATATATATATATATTACCACTTTTATATTTTTGTGAATAAACTGAAAGAAACACATTGCACAACAGAACACAGTGTAATATCTACATAAATGCAAGGCTTTTTTAACAAAATAAATCGAAAAAAAATAAAAATTAATTAAATAGGGCGTTTTTCGCACCTATTACTAAAATAGTGCGATTTACGGGTATTACCCGCGTCATCGCAGCTAATGGACGCGACGGACCATATATCGCGAAATGCTGGGCCATTGTACTGGGCCGGTGTAATGGGCCAATATTTCGGGCCCAGTAACTCATTCGTCGCGGGTAATAGGCGCGACGTCGGGGAAATATAGATCTCAGATCTATTTCTCTCTCCCTCATTTTCTCCCACACTCTCTCTCACTAACCTTAACCCTAACCCTAACGATCCGGCCGCCGCCTCCGCCGCCTCCGTCCGCCCGTGTCCGCCGCTCACCCCGCCGAGCTCCTCCCGCTCAGCTCGCCCGCCCGCCCTCTCTCTCTCTCTCTCTTCGCCTCCGCCCTCGCCACCTCCGCCGGTCCGCCCGCCGAACGCCGCCCGCCCGTCCGCGCCACCGCCCGTTGCTCCCCTCTCTCTCTCGTTATCTCTCTCTTGCTCTCTCTCCGCTGCCGCGTTCACCACCACCGCCGCCGTCTCCGCACCTCCGTACGCGCTCCGCCGTATAGTCATTAGGTATTTTGTTTGATTATAGTTAAATTGAGTTGTTCGTTTGTTATTCGTTGTTTGGTTATAACATTAGACGGATCCGTAGTCATTAGTCGAATCTGTATTGTTTGATTGGTTATAACATTGTTTTGTTCGATTTAGGATGGACACGAATGAATTCTACGTTCCGATCAATTGTTCGCTGTTGATTTTTCAGGATAGTCATCGTTGTAACGATGTGCTATCCAACACGGATGGTGCTATTGACACCCCATTGACGGTGAGGTGGTTGGAAAACGTAGTATGGGGTAAGATTTCACGACCGGTGCATTTACACGGTCGTGTTTTGGAGAAGTTAGATACTATGTCGCTGTACGGCGTCTATAGTGGATCTCGGAAAATAGATCCACACTTGATTACCGCACTCGTAGAACGGTGGAGAAAGGAGACACACACGTTTTACCTACCGGTGGGGGAGGTGACAGTCACTTTAGAGGACGTAGGTTTGATGTGGGCACTCCCCGTGGACGGTTTTTCCGTAAGCGGTGTGATCCCTCGTAAGAAGCAGGAGCAGTGGCTCGATTACTGCGAGGAGTTGACTGGGTACAGACCTCCCGAAGGAGCGCACCACGGGACCAAGTTGTCTCTTCGGAAGTTTGCGGTCAGGTTAGAAGAAAATCCAGTCGACGAGTTAATCGTCGATCAACACGCGCGTGCATACACATTGCTGCTGTTCGGGTCGGTAATGTTTCTCGACTCTAGTGGAAGTCACACGTCGATGACTTACCTTACGCTGCTCGAGCACATTCCAACGTGTGGGCCATTCCAACTCTATGACATAAATATTTTAGGTCATTGTTCTTGAATTCAGTGTTGAAGTTTGATACGACATGGCATAGACAAAACCGGTGTACACCATTCGGCGGCCTAAACACTGCTAATTCGCTTACCGCAGCCAATATTCCTATAACAAATTACGATCAATCGATGAAAAGGGTGTCAAATTAATACATGAATGTATGTAGGAAAATACAAATACATCGACGACGATCCGAAATGAGGCATACACCTTGTTCATCCAACACGTGGATGTTAAGTAAGTTCATGAACCAACGTCAAGAATGTCTGCTTTCCGTTGAAATAATGGCAAAAGCAAGGGGGAGAATATTTTGATTTGCATCGAGTCTAGATGCAATTAACATTATATGCTCGTATTTGGAGTATAAGTGTGTACCGTCAATGCAAACAACTCTACGACAATGCCTAAACCCATCAATACAAGGTTTGAAAGCCCAGAAAACATACCCCAATTTCTTCACACCGGGGGCTTCAGTTGGAAGATTCAACCACTTGACGACCGTGTCAGGGTTGTAACGTTTCAAAGCTTTCATAAAGATAGGAAGTTGTTGGACTGAAGTTTCCCAGGTGCCGTAAATATTTTCTTTCGCCCTTTTGAGGCCATGCCACGCTTGAATGTATGAGATGTCGTACCCGGTATTGTCCTTCACCAGCTGCTTTACATTCTTTGGTAGAAATTGAGGGTTTGTCTTCACTATTCCAATCAACATTCTCGCAATTGTGTTTTGCGAAATGTTACGGTGTGTTCTCGCCAACTCGTTCATGTAGCATGTGTGTGGCCCCCCATATATCGTAATCTTCCAATAATATTTTTTCGGTTTGAAGCATGCTCGTAACCTCCTGTGACAGTCATCGCTATGGTTGCATTTCACGCCCCATACGGTTTTGTTACTTTCTGAGACGTCAAACTCACGTCTAGCCACCATGTAAGAATAATCGCCAACAGCTTCTTGTAAGTGATCTTTGGTACTAAATGTCATACCGACTCTGAACCTGGGATTGTCCCTACTGTAAAAATCACCGGCGACCTCGTTGGCTTCTGGAGGCGCCATTTCATATGTTGAATAAAAAGGCACGGGTTGGTATGGCGCACGAGCATCATCCGCCGGCAATGGAATGTCATTCTCGGAACCATCATTGTTTCCATCATCGTCGCTATCACTGCGGGATCTGGAAAATCGTCCAGTGCACCACCAACGTCATCAGCTTCAGAGTCGCTAGCGTCACTATTTTGCAAGTCTTCGGGCACAGGCTCAGGTTGTGACACATTCGACATATTAGGAACATCACGACTGCTCGAAGGAATGTCTATATGAGGAGGGTGGAGTGAAAAGTCACTCATTCCTTGAGTAACTGTCGTGAGATCAGGAACGAGTGGCTGGAGGTGATGTTGGTGAACACGTCGGGTGCCTCTTCATTACGATCGGGATGAACGTTCTCGCTGACCTCGACAAACACTTCAATTAAATTAAGTTCCGCATCAGCATCCAAGAAGTACGATAGTTCCGCGTTGTTTGAAATTTGAAAGAGCCTCTGATAGAGTCGAGAATGCTGATAGTATTCATTCTTAACATGAACGGTTAAGGAGGAAAATTTGTTGTCGAGGCGAATAACCTCATATAGCATGCCCAGAAATTGAGCAAAGCTAGTATCGCGACGAATTCGTCTAAAATTAATGGGTGGGATGTTGTAACGAATGGAGTTTGATTCGGTAATGATTTCGCCACCGTAGTAGATAGAGACTTGAATTTTACGAGATGTCATAATTTGAGGAGAAATTTAAATACTTCAAGTTGTTTTTACATATCAAAGTATATGGAATTATAGTACTTTATATAGGGAAAATCGTCGCATTTAATAAAAGCGACGTCGCCTCTATTGGACACGACGATTCTTCTGCAAAACTCGTGAATGTTAAGTCCACATCGGTTCTGAAGCCAAAAGAAAAAGAGAATTGCAGAGAACGCGTGATCGTATTGGCACCATCGTCGCGCCCAATGGACGCGACGACGCGTTTATTAACCGCGACGATAAGCCCAAATACGCTTATTGGCCCATTTGCAGCGCTTAAACGGGCCAACAATGGAATCGCGTCCATTAGGCGCGACGTCGCGGCCATTAGGCGCGACGTCGCAGGTAATACACGCAAAAAACTCTATTTCAGTAATAGGTGCGAAAAACACCCTATTTAATTAATCCATATTTTTTTTCGATTTATTTTGTTAAAAAAAGCCTAAATGCAAGCATGATGTTTTTTTTTAAACGATAGTTTCATTCCATAAAAATATTGGACCAAAATATTATAGTAGAGCCAATAAATAAACTACTAAATATTATAATGAAAAAATGGAAAAGAAAGATAATTAGTATGATCGATGACTTCATTGCTTAAATCAACAGTGCAAGCATGATGTTAATATCTAGACAAATGCAAGCATGATGTTAATGGAAAAAGCAAATAAAGAACCAGCCTTAAAATTAAATATGGGACAGCAAAGAGAGACGTGATTTCAAGCCATGCAAGGTGACACCACCAAATGTGGAAATCCACAACCATGAATCGTATTGTTATTTCCCGTACTCAACTCCGATTCCCACCAAAGGTGGCATGAAAGCAAGCAATTCTGCAACTCTAAAAAATTCATTTTTTTCACAAAAATCTTTCTTTTGATCAATGTCATTTATTTTTCAAACTACATTCCTACGTATTAGGGATGTATAATGAAACTATTTTCTTTCGAGTATTTAGTTCCACACTCTCAAGATCTAGAATACATTTAAAATTACAATCACATCCTCACTACATAAATCACTCATCACTCTAATTTCTTAACACTCCCCCTCAAGTTTGGTACCAAATAAATTTAACATACCAAACTTGGATAGTAAATATTCAAATTGAGCTCTTCCCAATGCCTTCGTAAGTTAATCTGCCGGTTGTTCACGGGATGGAATATATGAAACTTTGATTACCTTTTCTTGAATTTTATCCCTTATGAAGTGGCAATCAACTTCGATATGTTTTGTCCTCTCGTGGAAGACCGGATTTTCGGCTATTTGCATAGCAGATTTGCTGTCCGTATAAATGGTTATTGGTTCTTGATTCACAAGTCCAAAGTCTTTCATTAGGCTGGTTATCCATAATATTTTTTGCAGTAACCATTGAAAGTGCCCTATATTCTGCTTCAGCCGAGCTTCGAGACACCGTGTTTTGTTTCTTTGTCCTCCATGATATTAGTGAATTCCCCAGGTATACAAGATAACCTGTCAATGATTTTCTTGACTTGGGACATGAGGCCCAGTCTGAATCACAGTAAGCTTTCACAGATAATGTACTATTTGTATCAAGAAATATTCCAATTCCAGGTCTACCTTTCAAATACCTTAACACTCTATGCATTGAATCAAAATGATTTTTCTTAGGATCATGCATATTTTGTGAAAGAACTTGAACCGCATATGAAATATCTGGCCGTGTTAAACATAGATATATTAATTTGCCAACAATCTTACGGTATGAATATATATTTTCCTTACTAATTTCATTGATACCTGCTGATCCAGTTTCATTGCAGCTTGCTGATCCTGCACTTTGTGTCATCATTTGCTCTGCTGGAATGTTTGATGGTTTTGATCCCATCATTCCAGTTTCTGCTAGCAGTTCGAGCACATACTTCCTCTGATTCAGAATTATTCCTTTCCTGGACCTAGCTACTTCAATTCCCAAGAAATATTTTAATTCTCCTAAGTCCCTCATATGGAAAGATTTATTTAGATAGCATTTGGTTTCATCTATCATATCTTTGTCATTCCCAGTTATTACAATATCATCAACATATACTAATAAAATAACTAGACTACTCCCCCTTGATTTTACAAACAAAGAGTAATCATTCTTTGATTGTATAAATCCAAAAATATTCATGGCCGTTGTAAATTTGTGGTTCCATTGACGTGAAGCTTGTTTTAATCCATATAAGGATTTTTCAAGCTTACACACCTTGGAATTTTCACTTGAATTTATCATATTTAAACCTTGAGGCATAATCATATACACCTCTTCATTCAAGTCCCCTTGCAAAAATGCATTGGTGACATCCATTTGTAATAATGGCCAACCCCTTATAGATGCAAGTGATATAATGAGTCTAATGGTAACATGCTTAGCTACTGGTGCAAAAGTTTCGGTGTAATCTATACCCTCAACTTGATTGTACCCTTTAGCTACCAAACGTGCCTTATATCTATCTATGGAACCATCAGCCTTATGTTTAATAGAGTATACCCACTTACATCCAATTGGAGTCTTACCTTCCGGTAGATTCACTACCTTCCATGTTTTGTTTTGTTCCAGGGCCTTAATCTAAATTTCCATGGCCTTCTTCCAATTTTCAGACCTAATTGCCTCTTGAAAAGTATGTGGAATCTCTTCTTGTGCAATAGCAGTTAAGTAGTTCTTGTATCTCGGTTCGATCTTCTCATACTGTAAATATGAAGACATAGGATAACATACTGAGTTAGTTCTGTTTTCATCATTATTAAATGGTGAAATAAACTCCCTTAACCAGCTCGGAGGTTTGCTGGTTCTACTCGATCTTCTCAATTGTTGATCTGGCTCCAAGTTTCCTCTTTCCTCAGCTTGATTATTTATTTCATCTCCCTGTGGACTTTCATTTTCATTAAGATCAGAAACATAATCATTAATTTCAGTTTGTTCATGATCCATAAATATATCATCAGATAATGCCTCATTTTCTCCATTAGAATACATAATATCACCAAAGAAAGATTCACAATTCTTATCTGTTTGTACAGTTTGCTGTACTCCCTTCTTCACTTGTATCTTAAATGGAAATATATCCTCGTGGAATATCACATCCCTAGAAATTGTGAAAGTCTTAATCTTTAAATCGAGCAATCTATAGGCCTTTTGGTTGGCAGAATATCCCATCATAACACAAGGTCTTGATCTTTGATGAAACTTATCATGTTGTGGTATAGTTTTAACAAAACATAGACATCCAAAAACTTTTAAATGCTGGAAATCAGGTTCTTTTGAATTCAAAACAGAAAAAGGGGTCTTTCCTTCTAATAATGGTGTTGGAGTCCTATTTATCAAATATATAGCCGTCTTTATGCATTCACCCCAATATTTTATTGGAATTTGTGACTGAAATTTCAATGCACGAGCAACATCTAATATGTGTCGATGTTTTCTCTCCACCACACCATTTTGTTGTGGTGTATAAGCACATGAGCTTTGATGCGTAATTCCTGATGATTCAAACAAATTCTTGCAATTCATGCTAAAGAATTCCAATGCATTATCAGTTCTCACTGTTTTAACACATGAAAACTGATTTTGTGCATAGACTAGAAATTTTTTTAAATAATCATACACCTCATATTTGCCTTTCATGAGGAATCCCCATGTAGCTCTAGAGTAATCATCAACTATAGTGAGAAAATATTTCTCATAATTATATGTTGGTTCCCTATATGGTCCCCAAACATCAACGTGTATTAATTCCATCACAGAATTGGTAACATTTGTCCTTTTGGGAAACATAGTTCTACTATGTTTTGCCAAAGGACATATAGGGCAATATATGTGATTGTCTATCGGCTTCAACTTAAGTTGTGGCAGCAATTCTAATCTTTTAAATGACATATGACCAAATCTTTTATGCCATAGAGAGATTTTATTATAATCTGCTTTATTTACTACATCATGATATCTCTTTCCTTCACTATTACATGATCTTATACCTAGGTTACAAACCAGGCTAGCAGATTCATCATCAATCCTAAGTAGGTAATAAAGTCCATTCAAAGTTTTACCAATCCCCTTTATCTTGCCAGTCCAAGTCTCCTGGATTAAGCAAAAGAAAGGATAGAAGGTAACATATAGATTAGCTTCATTAGACAATCTGGAAACAGAAAGTAAGTTGTGCTTGAAGTTAAGCACAAACAATACATTCTTAAGTTTCAGATTATCAGAAACAGTCACAGTCCCATATTTAGCTACCCTACTAACATCACCATTCGGCAGTCTCACACATATTTCATGATTTTCCTTAACTGATCTTATATCAAATAAAGATTCATTATAAATCATGTGATTATTAGCCCCTGTATCTATTATCCAGCAGCTATCATCTAATAGTTTGGAGTTGATCATACCTGATCTTTTACCTGTTTGATTGATAGAGGTCATAGCTGCAGAAGAATTCTGAACTGGTGCATTCCCCATTATTGCCAGGATCTGTTGATATTGTTCTTGAGTTAATTGAGGCAACATTGATCCTCCTGGATTCTGTTCATTGTTCTGAGGGATGGCATTTGTTGAATTCACTCTATTTTGATTATCATTCCAATGATATCCAAATGGCCTATTCTGATTTTGGCTGTTGTATCTCCCTCGTTGGCCTCGAC
Organism: Linderniella brevidens; assembly: GCA_004919715.1. Taxonomy (NCBI): domain Eukaryota; kingdom Viridiplantae; phylum Streptophyta; class Magnoliopsida; order Lamiales; family Linderniaceae; genus Linderniella; species Linderniella brevidens. The sequence goes on from SWDC01000153.1 coordinate 16,773,919, forward strand.
CTCTTGAGCCTCTTCTACCTCCTCTGTTATTCCCTTGGGGGTATCCATGTATTTTATAGCAATTTTCCTTGGTGTGACCACCCATCTTACAATGATCACACCACCTCTCATTCTGTGAAGTCCATATCTTGCCTTGATTAATTCCTGTCTGTAGGGCTATGGATGAAGATTCCATGACACTTCCTTGTATGATAATATTCCTTTGAGCCTCTTCATTAGATATCATCGAGTAGACTTGTCTATGAGACGGCAGTGGTGACATTAAGAGGATCTGTGACCTCATGTGAGAAAATCTATCATTAAGTCCCATTAGAAATTGCATCATTTTCAGTTGGTCTCCAAATTCTTGGTACTCTTTTGAAATATTGTCTGAAGGAGATGGAGCGAGGCTGTCGTATTCATCCCATAGTTGTCTCAAGCTAGAGTAGTATTCTGTCACCGATCTCATTCCTTGGGTGATTGTATTGATTTGATGATAAAGCGCGAAGAGTCTTGCACCGTTAACCTTATCGAAACGCTCTTTCAGGTCTTTCCAGATCAATTGGGCGGATTCGCAGTAAATCACACCTTGAATCAACTCACGAGATAAAGAGCGATGAATCCACGATCTTACAAGCGCGTTGCACCTTTTCCATTGATTGCTCTTTGCCTGATTTTCTTCCGATTCTTGACAAGTGCCATCTATGAACCCTAGCTTGTTTTTGGCCTGGAGCGCTACAATCATCTCACGACTCCATATCTTGTAATTTTCAGCTCCTTTCAATACCTCGCTTACAAAATCGAGATTCGGCGTATCTGACGGGTGAAGATAGAGCGGATCATCAAACTCGAACGTCATTTTTTTCTTCACTTCTTGATTCTTGTTTACCTCTGATTCGGTTATGGAGGAGATCGCATTCTTCCCCAAATCGATTTTCCCGTGATGATTTAATCTTCAAATTTCTGAGCGCCGTGCTCTGATACCATCTCAAGATCTAGAATACATTTAAAATTACAATCACATCCTCACTACATAAATCACTCATCACTCTAATTTCTTAACACACACTAATATCAAAGCTGTGGTTGATAATCGGTCACGGATCTTAATCAACGAAGCAATGCTGATGTCACCTATTAAATTTATTCTGCTTCCAACTGCTACAAGTACTTCGTAGCTCCTCAACATTAAAAAATGGTCCCATGCAAAATTTTAGTATCAAATATAGGTTTGGTCAACAACTAATAATATTCTGAATTATCACAGAGATCTTCTGAACTAAGTTGCCAAAAGCAGTGCATTGGCCTGTTTTATGTTAATACTTGCCATAGGGCATAGCGTAACTAGACATTTATGACTTATTATCAGTCTTTGGTCACTCTATTTGAACATTGAAAAAATAGGCCAAAAATTCCATATTTCAAAACAGTTTGTTGAGTCTCCAATCATTTTTACGATAAATAAACTAGAAATCATACGTGTTTGCTGACGCAGAACTTTTTTCTCCTCACTTAGGTCGCCTCCCGATATGACATAATGCAAAATAGAATGTCCGACTTATTTTGTGAAAAAAAAAATTATCTACTGCCAAATTTTTTCCGACATATAAACTTAGAAACATATTTTTTCAGTCAGCTACTAAAATCGATTGATTCAAATTTGTTGAAACGTACGCATATTCATAGAAAAGAATCACGCGCATGATCAAGACTAACAACTTGCATACAAGTTCTATTCTATCCGTGGAGTGCATTTGATAAATTACAGAGAGACACCTAAAGATTCCCATGCTGACATTCATGCCTGCCCGCACAATTATTTATTCTTTTTGAACTAATCAAAAGTATTAAATATGCACGGACTACAAATACATATTGTTTCAGTTCTTCTCCCCAAGTTTGTTGTTCAGAAATGGAACCCAAGGTAAATGTTAGAATTTCAAAATCCTTATGTTGATTTCATATTTTATGCCATTTTCAACTTCGGTGGACTCCGAACGAATCAAGAAAACGTTTCTCGATCTTGTTGTGTATATAATTCACAGAAAACCGAGTTCAAGGTCGCAATTTGCTGCGGGAAAGATAAGATTAGGACCCTCAAGACAGTATCCAAACTTACAGGTAAGCAAAACTCTTTTAATGGCATTTTTGTTGTCCTGGATTAGATAATAATAACACATTTACTACTGTTTGGTTTCTTTTTTCCAACCCGAAATTAATAGATAGCCCACTAAAAAAACGTAGTGGGTTTTTGTTGTAATTAATCTGACTAAGATGGACGAGATGAAATATCGCATGTCTGATTATAAATAATTTATCTTGCGCATTAATGTGAGGGCTCGTAACCAAACACTGCCTAAAGCTTCTGCATTTTTAGATACTAATAATAATATATACTGCATATATTTATCTACGCTTATTATCTATCATCAGGGGTCGATGAAGTAACGGTGAGTGCCGAGAAAGGGACACTAACCATTATAGGCACGGTCGACCCGGTGGAAGTTGCCTGCCAACTCAGAAAAGCAGGAATATGCGCTGAAATTACGAGCGTGGGCCCCCCGAAGAAACCGGACCCTCTGAAAAAGCCCGAACCAGACAACAAGCCTAAGCCCGAACCAGACAACAAGTCTAAGCCACCGGAGCCCGCGTGTTGGAGGCCGTGCCCAGAGTTTGCTGGTGTGAGCTACGTTACTTACGAAGCTGCAGATGGCTATGGCTACGGTGCTTGCACAATCCTGTAGTTAAAAAATCTCATGCTCCTTCCCTACCATATTGTAAGGATTGTGGCTGCTCTCTCCTTCTATTCAGCCTTTGAAATAAACCAGCTGATTTCCATTGCACAACTTGGATTTTCCAAGTGACAGATAATATACAGTTTGAAGACCTTTTTTCTGCTTCGTAAAGGTCAATGGGACGTGATTTTATTGCGATCGAGCAATAGTCATGAAAGCTATATATAAATGTGTGCGGCTTTATCATTAATATCAAATGCTGTAAATACCAATCCTTCCCGCAAATATTTTTGCATGGTGATGAACTGATTTTTACGAGGATTTTTGAAACAGGGTGTTTTGTTGTATTAGTTTAATGTCGGAATGACAAACATAAAAACCAAACGATAAATGTCACAGATCAATAAACAGCAGATGAGTTGAAATTGACTTACCAGACAGAGCTAATAATTTCTTAAATCACTTCTTCTTCTTGCCTCCTCCAGCCTTCATCTTTTTGCTCCCAGATTCCTTTTCATTCTTCTCGGTCGCCACCTGTCCACAGGCACAAACAAGATGATGGTGATGGTGATGATGTCATCCAATCACAGAGTTTGAGAAAAAAGCCAATTTTGCATGAGATTGAGAACGTTGGTTCAGAAACCCAAGTAAATATTAAGCAAAACGAAGCAGTCATTCACAAGTAGACACTATAGCATAGAAACCGCCCCCTGCTTTTTTCAAACATTGAAAGTTAAAACATGCTATGCTTCAAAAGGAAATGATTTCGAGACCATTAATTTCAGCAGTTTTGAATAATGAGTTATGATCCTTCAAGAGGACACATTAGGACTATATATTGTCTCTAAACAGTAGGAGAAAGTGATCTTTATACTTGTATATTCCCCTGCCCTCTCTACATAACACACAGAGACTCATGGTGAGAAATCAGAGAATAAAGATTCAAATTCACCGAGGGATTTCAGCTTTCATGCGTGCCAACACAAGCTTCTGCGTAGCAGTATTGGCTGGCATAAGCTGACAATGGCCCCAGGCCTGGAATAAAAGGATGATCTGTAACCATCGTTCTTAAGCTTGAGCTTGATTGCGGACTTAGGGGCCATAAGGACACATCGAGTACCCTGTTGGTGAGTACCCAAATTTAATCGAAACAATTTTAGGAAGAAATCTGTACAAGATCCCCTCTAAATCTTTTTTATTTTTATTCTTAGTCATAAAGTTTTCCATAGAGCAGGAATAAGAAACTAACGATTTAAAAGAATGGCAAATCCACTAGAGATTAGAGAAATATCAAAGGGTAGTGGGAATGCAGAGACCTTAATCTTTTTCGAAAGATATGCCAGATATGGAGTGTCAAGGAGCAAAATCCTCAAGAGTTGAATATTCCAAAGAGGTCTCTGGAAGAATTGTTTTGCTAAACTAAGTTATCAAGTCCAAGATATTGGTGAATGGCCTTCAGGGGAGCATCAACAAAAAAAAAAAACAATTACGATCATCCCAGTTAAAATTTCACATAATTAAGACAGGCTTCATAAGGATGGCTACAATATAATTATCGCCTGTCACCCAGTTTAATATAATATCAAGCAGAAATTTGAGTTAGAATCAGAAAGAAAATTCACACGGAGAACCACATGGTACAGCAACTTGGTATTGTTAAAAATTCCCTTGAACAGGTTTATTCATATAAAATTCGAATAAGATTGAGGAACGATCAGCAATAAAACTCACAGAGTACTAATTTACAATAAGTTGATATTGTTATGGCATCTCCTTAAAAGATATTATCCACATATACCCTCCAACAAAAAAGACACTAGCAAAGGGAAGGAACTTATGGCTATAATATGTATAGAAGAAAAAGAATACAACATACCTTTCTTTTAGGTGGTGCTGGTGCATTAGCAGACGGTTTGAAGAATGATTCCAACCTGAAGAAATGTGACGGATAATTAGTACCATGCAAAATTGAGTTGCGAGCTTTTCTAACATCAATTTTTTACATACCGTCCCTGGGACGATTTACTTTTAGCAGCCTTGATCTTTTCAATTGCCTATTCAAAAAACAAGATGAATCAGCCATCAATATAGTAAGAACCCTCTTCGCTGTCAATCAGGAACAGTCGAGTAAATTTTACCTTAGTGACTCTGTCACTGTTGAAACCATTCTCATTTACCAAGAAGGTTATCAGTCCCTGGAAGACAAAAGAATAGAATGATTTTCTGATCATCTGATCATTACAAAACAAATATGAAAAAAGTAAATATATAATGTTGTGAAGTATGCAAATTTAATCACTTCTTCATCAGGTGCACTCCACTTAAGTTCAACTTGATCTCCATCTGTGACCACTGATGGCTCTTTGAAAAGTCTTCGAGCTTCTTCATATGGCCATTCATCTGGAATCTGGTATCTGCAAGTCATCACATAAGCTCCACAAAGTGAAGGATACTCTAAGCCAAAGATACACAACAGTGAATAGTCTTATCTTTACATGCGAGGATAGTTGAGTTTTATTATTCCATCAATATTGCTTATTTTACTATCTTTAAAGTCTTGAGATGTTTAAATATTATCGTCAAGGAAAAAAGTTCTTAAACCAACAACAATTATTCTCGATGAGCCCTACCATCTTATATATATTACAGACTCCAATTAAGATGGTGCCAAAATAAAATAACCATTACTTGACGCAAATGTAAGAGTATATTGACTATCTCCTGATAGTAGATAGAAAGAACCAGCTTGAAACTGGTAATTCATAAAACAAACGGCACATCACATCAGCATTGTCAGTAAACAACTAAGAAATCTTAATAAAATGGAAACTACGAAGCACCTTTCTTTATTGATGTTCTCCAGTATGTTCTCAATTGAGCCATGCTGGCGAATCAGTTTTAGAGCAGTAAGTCCACCAATACCTTAAAGAGAGAGAAATGCATGCTTGAGATAAGTTTACTTGCATCCAAAAACCACATTAGCCAGGGTCAAGACAGTGGTTCACAAACAAAATTAGAATTTGCTGAACTAACATATCTCCTATTAAATCATTTCTCCATATTAAACCAACTTTTATTCTCTTCACGACAATGTGTAACACACACATGCACAAATAGATGAATATAGACAGAGAGAGCTAGGGGGAGGGAATAAAAGAACTCAAAGGAGGATAATTGCTCTCATTTCTATAAAGCAAACTTCTTTATATTACCTCTAATACTGTCGCAGTAATCGCAACCAGAGAGAATGCAGAGGTCTATAAACTGATCCATTGTGAGACTCAATTCCTCCAAAACCTATAACATAAAAGTCTTAATCAACTAACTGCAAGCTCATATTAACCATAAGGTTTGTGGTACCTTTGAAACTTCAAATTCCATTACTGGAATCTTTTTTGAGCTAGGATCCATTAAATGCCGCAGAAACCTTGGAGCTCCAAAAGTTAACAAATCCATGTCTTCTGACGCCACAGCATATACCTAATGCACATCGTAAGTTCAGCGATGTCCCAGAAGCTCACTTAATACACAACTGTTTTACGACCACACACTGTGTTGATCGCTCCATAGTCCATAACAACGCCGTAAACTTTTTCTCTAATACAAAAGTACTAACTTCTGCTCAACTTTATACAATGTAGCCACTGTCACCATAAACAACATGCATCTTGTTTCAAATAACTATTTTGACACTACAACATGATTTGCACACCTTTTCTGCTTTACAAAGGGCAGCACACTGTGCCTCTGCTTCAGAAGGAGCCTGTGCATGTCAAAAGAGAAATTACACGCAGGAGGAAAGACCGTGAACATATTCATGCATAATAAGTGTGTAACAATGAACAATCTTCAAAAATTACAAAGTTCATCAAACCTCAATCACGGGGACACCCATGAGCTTTAGAAGCTTTTTGCAATCTTCATTGTGTTGCTTTGTAACCTGTGCCATGTAAAAGTGCCTTACACAGGGTCCTTCCACATAAGTAGATACGGTAGATGGTATCAGAAAGCAAAAGAAAAACGACAAAACTTAAACCAGTTCAAAGAAGCTAGATAACATAATGTTTAACAGATTCAATTCATAACTCAACATATCTTTATAATACATTGCAGAAATCCTGATTCCTTTTAAACTGATAGAGCAGCTCTCATGCAGCATATTGAAACTGGTCGAAAAGTGTCCGTTGAACTGCTAACCAATAACAATTCCAATTGGCATGTTTCCCATTGAAATTGTATTATGAGTTTTTTTCCAGATCCGATTGATCCATTCCATCTTAAATTGGGCCTCAGAACCACACCCTGTTAAATTTGGGTTATCGAGGCCCGCGCACATGCGCCGCACGTAGGAGGGAGGACTGTATAAGCTTGATGGGGTTCCTTCCTAAAACTAATTGGTGATAGGAGGAGTGACCCATCAAGCTTATAAACCGATCAATTTTTCTCGTCGTAATCAATGTGCGACATTTGCCCCTCTGATACTCTTCACACACCCAAAAGCATTTTCATAACAAGAAACTTTCGAGTTTGCAAAACAATGTACAGACTTGAACATTTAGAAGCACATGAAATATTCTTCAACAAGTCAAGTTTGCTCACCAAAAGCTTACCTTTACTGTTCTTTTACTAAATTTTTCAATATCCTCCTTGTTTCCAGTCTGAAAATAACAGGAAATATTAGTTGATTTTGATCAGAATAATGAAAAATACGAGCAACTATGGTTCTAATAACAACCTCTAGGGCATCATTTAAGTCCGCTGTGGCATCCGCTCGTTTTGAGTATCTATTCGACAGATAACAGTTATTTAACTTTCAATCAAGAATAAATGGTTCCAATATGGTGGTCCGACCAAAAACCACCCATCAATGATAACATACCGTTTTGCAAGTTCTTGTTTCTTGAGATCTGGAGGTTTCCCATCAAACACATACCTGAAACAATACAAGTCAAAATGCTCAAAATATTGCTAACATGTACTACAGTTCAGGAATTCATAAGATAAGGTTAAAAGAATTACACTGGCTTAATTCCGGCTTCCAAAAGCCTGATTGTCCTCGAGAACATACCTTGCAAATGACTAAAGGTACAAATACAAAAGAGATTGAAGAGCATTAGCACAATAATTGTGATAAAGATTTATTTATAACAATCTTCCTCCAGGCTTCCAATGCTACCCTACAACTGTAAATAAGCACATGAGCACACACATCTACAACTATATGTATATTGAATGATTTTCATAAGAAAAACTAATTCACTAGTACTACTGGAAAGTGTTCACAAAGGAACCCATTACAGTAAGACCACATTCTGGTTTATATCGCAAAGAGCCCAAATTGTAAAAGTACACGAAGTAAAAGAACTACTAAATTTCTGAAGTGACAGTAAAATAGATCTGAAATATAACGAACAAAAGAATCCCAAAAAATAAATTTTCTTTGAGTATTTTCCCCTCAACGTTCAGAGGGAACTAGTGGAAATAATTGGACGGATATTTTCTACGTTCCCAATCTCAACAACACCATCATGTTTAAAGTCTTCAATATATTTTCTTTCCGTACAATCAGCAAAGCCTACATTTCAATAATTTATCACTTTATTCCAATATTTATCTTGCTCCTCTGTCTTTCAAGTAAACAAAAGGCTGCAAATTTTGCAAAAGCAAGCACCTTTAATAAATTATAATGACGGTCCTAAACATAAACATATCCATGCGGCAAAAAATAAAAGAATAGGTAGTCAAACAAACTTGAAAAGTATGAATACCTTGTTACTTCACCAGCTTCGTTAGTAAGCATTTCAGTCCCAGTTCTTCCAACCACAATCTACATTAAAATACACATTAAAATTGAGAGATGTGGATGTACGCCAATCATATTTACAATGAAATGAGAAATCGATTATATTATTCCAGCTCAATACCAAAAAAAAAAAGGACGAGGGGTTTACGCACAAGGAATTGGTAAATGCTCATGCTGGCATCAATAGCAATTTTTCTGCCAAAGTAGCTCTCGAATTTCTGCTCTTTCATCGCCTTCGGTGCATTATCAGCCAGCAGCTTTGTTAAACCCTAGAGCGTGGGAAACATAGTATGCAGGTGTCGGCGACGACCTAAAATAGCCAATTGACTTAGAAGACGAACAAATAGATACCTTGATTCCCATTTTAGCTGCAGAGAGAGAAGAGAAGAGAAGCGAACGGAAGCAATGCCAATCGGTGTGAAAGTTTGAGCGTTGGAATCTAATTAGGGTTTAATAGTTTTCGCGCCTCTTTCTTTAATCGGAGCCTTATGGGAATTATCCGAATACAATTCATCGCTCCTTTAGCGAGACGGGGCCAATTCAAGAAAAAATCATTTTTGATCCCCGGTGTTTATTCGATAGGCCATTATGGTCCTCGATATTTCAGTGCCCCACACACTGAATATTGTAGTTATCCAATTTGTGCAATGACTAAATGTTGCGAGTAGAAACATCGGGGACCAAAGTTGCCTATTGAGTAAACATCAGGACAAAAAATGGTTTTGTCCAATCTACAAAGGGACATAAAAGGGGATCAACAACATGAAGAAGTTCCGGAAGGTCAAAAAACATTACCGGAAGATTGAGCGTTTCATGCGAGAGATCTCCGAGGTCATGGAATCACCTGAATCCTCCTGTAGTGATTCCAGCTCTTAGAAAAATCTTCTTCCGTCGTCGTTCCCTATGTCTAAGTCTAGTTCCTGATTGCTCTTAGTTTTTAAGTTTTTTCATGGTTTTCGGTGGTTGGGGTCCCTCCTTTTTTATGATGAAGGGGGAGAAGTAGGGCTATTAATGCCTTAAGACTGTTATGGTAAGGCTGGCTTGTGTAAACCCTTATGCTAATATAATATTTTGCCTGACTCGTTGTACTATGCTTTTAAGATATATCCTGATACTTATGTGCTACTTGAGTTTTTGATTGGCTAAGGATTGAGGAGAAGTATACATATTAATGCATATTAATGCCTTAAGACTGTTATGGTAGGGTTGGCTTTGTAAATCCTTATGCCAATATAATATTTTGTCGGCTCGTTATATTATGCTTTTATAATATATCATGATACTTATGTGTTACTTGAGTTTTTGACTTGCTAAGGATTGAGGGAATTACGTACACAGGCAGTGGGAGCGGAATGATAAGATCTGGTAGCTTATGATATTTCGAATGATATATCCTGGTAACTTCTGAATTTTGTCTGTGATCTATGTCTTTACTTATTGAAATATGACATGGATTATCTGCACTTAGATAAGGGGATCATACATGCTTTACTTGATAATTTACATTGGTTTTATTCATGACCATGAAATACTTAAATATGTTATGTGCTTCAAATGCTTACAAGATCAAGTGTGCTTATATGTTTAAGTGAGACATTAATTACTTGTCATGATCAAAAAAGAGGAGATTGTTGACCTTTTTGGTCCGATACCTGCGAGAGTTTTGATGATTCCAAGTAATTGTATAAAATGTGGTATATAACTTGAAAAGCTTGATATATATGTTTAAGAATGTAACAATATTCGATCATGCATATGTAAATTAATTATAAGTTGTCAAATATCTGTGATCATGTTCTTTACTGAAATATTGTGATAATCTGATTATTAATATCTCGCTTGAATGGAATCTCCTATTGTGTTATACATGAAAAAGATATCGTGCTGAGATTGGAAAATATGTCATATGTCGGATATCTGTCTATATTAAGAAAGAAATCGTGGAGAAATATGCGAAACTGAATAGTAGTTGCTAGTCAACGTGTAAATCTTTCTCATGTGAAATTGTCGGTTATATATGGAAAGTGATTGTGTTGTACATGGAAATTCCTATGCGATATCCTAATGTGTTGTATAAAAGTGTTGGAATTTGGGCTATAGGCCCAAATGGGTTTTAGACCCAATAGATAAGAGCTTAATCGATTTTAATTAAATCGAGAAGCCGTCGTTCGTCGAAATCCGAAATTGATGAAAGATTCAAATTCTACGTTTCAAGAGGAATTTATCGAATATTAATTGGCTCAAAACCGAGGTGAATGAGAAATTAATTTTCGAAGTTGGCCCAATAAAGAGATGAAATATATATTTAATATATAAAGGGACTTGTTGTCCCACATTGGAAACTTCATCCCTTTTTCACTTGTTTATAAGGAGTCTCCGTACATGGTCTACTCTAATATATTGCCCAAGTAGTTGGTGGGTTATGGGCTCGTGGGCTTGTGTGGGGGTTTTGGACCCAATTATAGCCCAAGTGCGCGGCGGTGCCCCGCGCCGAGGCCGAGCCCGGGGCCGACACCGACCCGAGCCGTGCCAAGTGCGCAATGGGCATTTTGAGGCGCACTTTGCGTGATGCATCGGAGCGAGGAGCTTTGAGGAGCCCTTAATTTTATACTCCAGTGAGGCGACGGCGGTGATGTCACCGGTGACGTGGCAAGTGATGCTGACGTGTCAGAGGACACTTGTACAAGTGAAACTGACGTGGCGCTGACGTAAGCGCTGAGTGGACGACGATGACATGTGCAAACCCGTTGGATCGCGATGGTTCGTGAAGCGGGTCGAACAGAGCGGTTCGGACCGAACCGTTGGGTCAAGAAGTAACTGTTGACGATTGGGCCCAGAAGTTGCGTTTATTCGCAGAATGGCCCCCAGTCAAAGTTCCAGAAACTGTCAAAAAGACCCAACAGTTGCAACGCTTTGCGAAATGACCCCAGAAAGTTTGCCAGCTATAAATAGGCCCCTGCAGAATTGGAAAAATCATTCAATCGACCTCCAACATTCTAGAGATAGTGCATACACAGTCCAGAGTAAAATAAAAGCAAGAAAGGCTCGAGTCTTTGAGTAGATTCGCCGATAATTTTCTATCGTTGTGCAACGTGTAAAATTCTGAAGTCGTTGTATCTTCGGGACGGATTGCGATAACCCGAGGCACTGAAATACGGGGCAATATCGTCTTACGGACAGCGTATGTAGTACGTGCTTCGACTTCGACTCTAAAAAAATCTCTGTTCGAGTTTCTGCAGTCACGGACCAGACGATATACACCGGAACCAACAATCGTAAGACGTTACTCTGTCTGATCAATGGCAAATATTCCAGTTGCACTACCGTTGCCCGTAACAACCGGCATCATCCATGTCGAGAGACCGGCGAAGTTTAACGGGACCGAGTTCAAACGTTGGCAGCAGAAAATGCTGTTCTACTTGACGACCCTGAACATGGTCCGCTTCCTGAAGGAGCTCCCACTGAAGGTGACTGAACCCGCACATAACGAGGCAGATGATGAAGCTCCTGAAGTGAACGAGCAATACGAGCACGAGAAGGTTGTGTTAGACGCATGGAAGCATAACGACTTCATGTGTCGTAACTACATCCTGAACGCTCTCGACGACTCCCTATACAACGTCTATGCAGTGCCTACGACTGCGAAAGAGTTGTGGGACTCGTTGGATAAGAAGTACAAGACCGATGATGCTGGACTGAAGAAATTCATAGTCGGCCAGTTCTTGGACTATAAGATGACGGACTCCAAACCGGTTTTGGATCAAGTCCGAGATCTGCAGTTGATCATCCATGATATACACGCGGATGCAGATCAGCGAAACCTTCCAGATAGCTACTATTATCGAGAAGCTACCGCCTCTGTGGAAGGATTTCAAGAACTACCTCAAGCACAAGCGCAAGAAAATGGGGCTTGAGGACATGATCGTGAGGCTTCGGATCGAGGAAGATAACCGAAAAATCGAGGCCATGAACAAGAGGGCTAACATAGAGGCACGGCCTAACTTGGCCGAGTCGGGCACCGACAAGAAACGCAAGCAGGCAAATACGTCGCAGAACCAGCAGAAGCTGAACTCTAACAAGATAAGAGGGAACTGCTACAACTGTGACAAGCCCGGACACCTGGCTAAAGATTGCCGACAGAAAAATAGGGTCAAACAGAACCAGACTCACCTGTCCGAGGCAAAGCTGACATCAGATCTGTCGGAGATAGACCTCGCTGCGGTCGTGTACAAAGTCAATGTCGTAGAAAACCCCAGGTCGTGGTACATCGATACCGGAGCAACACATCATATCTGCTCCGACAAAGAGATGTTCTCCGAGTACATCCCTATTTCCGGAAGAACGCTATATATGGGGAACGCAGCGACTTCGCCAATTGTCGGATTGGGAAGGGTGGTCCTCAAAATGATCTCGGGCAAAGAGCTGACGCTGGTGGATGTGCTGCATGTCCCGGACATCCACAAGAATCTAGTCTCCGGCTCCCTGCTGAGCAAAGCCGAATTTAGACAAGTGTTTGAGGCCGACAAATATGTACTGACCAAAAATGGTCATTTCGTAGGCAAGAGCTACTTTGAAAAAGGGCTCTTTAAATTAAGTGTAATACCTGTAAAATGCGAGATTAAGCTCGCTAGTAATAAAGCAAGTTCTTCGTACTTGGTTGAGTGTTCTAGTTTGTGGCATAACAGATTGGGACATGTTGGTTTAAACAAACTTAAAAAGTTAATAAGTTTAAACATGCTTCCTCAAATGGAAATAGACTCACAAAAATGTGAGGTATGCGTTGAGGAAAAGATGGTCAAAGCACCATTCTCCTCCGTGAAGAGAAGTAGTTCACCTCTAGAACTGATCCATACCGATATATGTGATCTAAATTTCGTGCAGACTAGAGGTGGGAAAAAGTATTTTATTACTTTTACTGACGACTGCACAAGATTCTGTTACGTTTATCTTCTAAGTGGCCAAGACGAAGCTCTTGAAGCCTTTAAGAGATATAAGAGTGAAGTTGAGAATCAACGACTCAAAAATAAAAATAATTCGAAGTCACAGTGGAGGAGAATACGTGGCGCCATTCGAAGAATTCTTCCAAGTACATGGCATTATTCATCATACTATTGCGCCGTATTCACCTCAATCAAACGACATTGCAGAACGCAAAAATAGATCTCTAAAGGAGATGATGAATGCGATGTTGATCAATTCGGGCTACCCCAAAACTTGTGGGGGAAGCAATTCTCGTTGCAAACCACATTCTAAATATGTTACCACACAAAAAGAGGGACCAAACTCCATATGAGTTATGGAAAGGTAAGAAGCCGACCTACGATTACCTTAAAGTGTAGGAGTGCCTAGCAAAGGTTGAAGTACCTAAACCGAAGCAGGTTAAGATATGACCCAAGACTGTTGATTGCATTTTCATCGGATATGCTAATAACAGTAGTGCATACAGATTTCTGATGCACAAATCAGAATCTCTGACATGAACGCATGGATGATAATCGAGTCGAGGAACGCCGCATTCTTCGAAAATACATTTCCAAATAAGGAAAGAAAGGAGATAAGTTCTGTGAAAAGAACTCACGATGCCGTTGAAAGTTCACCTCAAGAAGTTGAGGAACTGAGGCAAAGTAAAAGAAAGAAAGTGACGAAATCATTTGGACCCGACTTTCTGACGTATATGATGGACGATGAACCCCGGACATTGCTAAAAGCCTTGTCCAGTCCAGAAGCACCGTTCTGGAAAGAAGCTATCAATAGCGAAATGGAGTCCATCATGCAGAATCATACCTGGGAACTCGTAGATCTCCCGAAGGGGTGCAAACCTCTCGGATGTAAGTGGATCCTAAAAAGGAAAATTAAGACCAATGGGTCGATCAAGAAATATAAAGCTCGATTAGTCGCTAAAGGGTTCAATCAAAAGGAAGGATATGACTTCTTTGATACATATTCACCCGTAACAAGGATAACGTCCATTCAAGTTCTCGTTGCTATTGCAGCGTTATATAATCTCGAGATACACCAAATGGACGTGAAGACAGCATTCCTGAACGGGGAATTAGAAGAAGAAATATATATGAAACAACCCGAAGGGTTTGTAGCATCCTTGCAAGAGAACAAAGTATGTCGTCTCGTGAAATCACTTAAACAAGCGTCGAAACAGTGGCACGAGAAATTCGATATGACGATGCTATCGAATGGGTTCAAAATAAACGAGTGTGATAAATGTGTTTACATTAAGGGCACACCCGAGGAGTTTGTGATTGTATGTCTTTGTGTAGACGACATGTTGATCATGGGAAAAAAATAATCGTGAATACGAAGAATATGTTGAAAAATTATTTCAGCATGAAGGATGTGGGTTTGGCTGATGTCATATTAGGGATAAATATCTCTAAGACACTCGAAGGAATTGTTCTGACACAATCTCACTACGTTGAGAACGTGTTAAAGAAATTTGAAGCCTTCGATGATCCTCCGGTTAAGACACCTGTAGACGCTAATCTACATTTGGTCAAAAATAAAGAAGAGCTTATATCGCAACTCGAATATGCTCGGGTGATGGCAATTTGATGTATCTGTCTAACTGCACTAGACCTGACATAGCATATTCAGTGAGTAAACTTAGCAGGTTTACTAGTAATAGCCATTGGATAGCACTAAAGAGAGTGCTAAGATATCCGAAGTACACCATTAATTATGGCATACTCTATTCGAGATATCTCGCAGTTCTGGAAGGATACTGCGACGCAAATTGGATATCTGACAGTAAAGACTCCAAATCCACGAGTGGTTACGTATTTAGCATTGGCAGAGGAGCAGTTTCTAGGAAATCCTCAAAGCAAACGTGCATAGCCCGATCAACGATGGAATCGGAGTTCATTGCACTAGATAAAGCCGGCGAAGAAGCTCAATGGCTTCGGAATTTTCTGGAGGATATGCCTTGTTGGAACAAACCTGTGCCAGCTATAATGATACACTGCGATAGCATGGCGACTATCGGCAGGGCACGAAGTTGTATGTATAATGGTAAGTCTCGGCACATACGTCGGAGACATAACATCGTAAGACAACTAATCTCTAATTGAATAATCTCAATTGACTATGTGAAGCTAAAGAGACCATAGCAGATCCTTTGACGAAATGCATCACTAGAGAACAGTTAAACACTGCAGTATGGGGAATGGGACTAAAAATCCACACACCAAGAAAAGGCACAGTGGAAAATCAACCATGATGAGGGGAGATCCCACGAACTTGGTTCAATGAGACAACTAAGATGTGGCTATTTCAGTTGTATACTTGGAAATCCTAAAAGTCCATTCTCGAGAGCTGCCCAGATAATCTCTCGATGACGTGTTGTAAGGGTAAGCGTGTACGCATGATGACTATACCAAATTGGTGGAGTATTTCGAGCTACTCCAGGATTAAGTCCTAATAGTCGGTCCCCTATATAAGTGTGAAGTGGGGCCGTTTCAAAGGAAACACTTATGAATGGAGATACGGTCCAAGGCCAAAACGGACACAACGTGAGAATCGAAAGAGATCAGATTCATCTTTGTGTATATGCTGTTGTCTTGGTTTACACAAAAAGCCGCCAGTTCATGACATCACGTTCACTGAGCAGCGAGTAAATCCGATAGCATTTTACTAGAGAAGGTTCGAAACCACAAGCTACCTATCTCGATGCACTGATGGATTGTCGTGACTTTCTTGCTAGAGTCAGCATGCATTGCATTTGCATTAATTTTCAATCATGTGGGGGATTGTTGAAATTTGGGCTATAGACTCAAATGAGTTTTAGACCCAATAGATAAGAGTTTAACCGATTTTAATTAAATCGAGAAGTCGTCGTTCGTCGAAACCCAAAATTGATGAAAGATTCAAATTCTACGTTTCGAGGGAAATTTATCGAATATTAATTGGCTCAAAACCGATGTCGGATGAATGAGAAATTAATTTTCGAAGTTGACCCAATAAAGAGATGAAATATATATTTAATATATAAAGGGACTTGTTGTCCCACATTGGAAACTTCATCACTTTTTCACTTGTTTATAAGGAGTCTCCCTACATGGGCTATTCAAATAGCTTGCCCAAGTGGTTGGTGGGTTATGGACTCGTGGGCTTGTGTGGGGTTTTGGACCCAATTATAGACCAAGTGCGAGGTGGTGCCCCGCACCGCCGAGCCCACGCCCGCGCCAGTGCCCGGGTCGAGGCCGAGCCCGAGCCTGGACCCGGACCCGAGGCCGACACCGACCCGAGCCGTGCCAAGTGCGCAATGGGGGTTTTGAGGCGCATTTTGCCATGTCACCGGTGACGTGGCAAGTGATGCTGATGGGTCAGAGGACACGTGTACAAGTGAAACTGACGTGGCATTTACGCAAGCGCTGAGTGGACGACGATGACGTGTGCGGACTCGTTGGGTCGCGATGGTTCGTGAAGCGGGTCGAACAGAGCGGTTCGGACCAAACCGTTGGTCAAGAAGTAACTGTTGACGATTGGATCCAGAAGTTGCATTTATTCGCAGAATGGCCCCCAGTTAAGGTTCCAGAAACTGTCAAAAAGATCCAATAGTTGCAACGCTTCGCGAAATGACCCCAGAAAGTTTCGCCAGCTATAAATAGGCCCCTACATAATTGGAAAAATCATTCAATCGACCTCCAACATTCTAGAGATAGTGCATACACAGTCCAGAGTAAAATAAAAGCAAGAAAGGCTCGAGTCTTTGAGTAGATTCGCCGATAATTTCGTATCGTTGTGCAACGTGCAAAATTCTGAAGTCGTTGTATCTTCGGGACGGATTGCGATAATCCGAGGCACCGAAATACGGGGCAATAACGTCTTACGGACAGCGTACATAGTACGTGCCTCGACTTCGACTCTAACAAAATCTCTGTTCGAGTTTTTGCAGCCACCGACCAGACGATATACACCGGAACCAACAAAAAGTCTATGAGATAGATGTGTGAAATATGTTACTATCGGAAATCACTTTAATTTAGAAAAGAAATCATGATATATCCGCTTGCATGCATCTTGTTTGACTTGAAATGAGTGAATCAATTGCATATCTTTCCTTATACGAATCTGGTCTTCTTCAAATGGAAAGAAAGTGATTGATTACGTTTATTATTGAAAGAATACTGATCGGAACTATTTATGGAATGTGCTAAAAATGAGTGATCACCATACATGGAAAATATGCTATAATTCAAATTTACGTGAATATATGAAAGAAAATCATACAAATTGGTAGTATGATTGTTGTGTTTATGAGGCTTATTCGTGGCATGGTCTATATGAGTTAAATGCATAGAATATGCGCAAACTTTGTATATCTTTGTGTTTAACTTTCTGTGTGAAGTGTGGAGCTTGTTTGGCCTATAAATGGAACGACACTTCAAAGACGAGGAAAGCAAGACTGAAAAAAGCAGAAGAACGAAATTCTTGAGTGTTGAGCTTTAATTTGCGAAGTCATTATTCTGCCTGAGCGATCACTTTTGATCTAGTATTCCCTTGTGAGATATCACTGTAATTTCACTGTAATCCTGTCTTCGGACTTGTTGAGCATCTTAGAAAACACGAGTGAAGTCTGTCTGCACGTGAATAAAAGAATCTGCAGGTTATGGGA
Organism: Linderniella brevidens; assembly: GCA_004919715.1. Taxonomy (NCBI): domain Eukaryota; kingdom Viridiplantae; phylum Streptophyta; class Magnoliopsida; order Lamiales; family Linderniaceae; genus Linderniella; species Linderniella brevidens. Next base: position 16,792,064 of record SWDC01000153.1, read on the forward strand.
TCCTTCGGTAGCAAGTTGTGTTTAGTCTGAGAGTGGTGATTCCCTGGGAACGACGTTGAACGGGACTCGGTGTGAGACAACCTATCACAACCTAGTGTTCATCGTGTTTGGGTTGAGTAAGGGCATTTCAACCATTATTGTAACCAACTATGGTAAACAAATAGTGATTGATTTAACTCTTGAAGAACAAACCTCAAAGAGATGACTAAATCTCGATTGGGGATATAACCCCTATAAAAATCTCGGTGTCACGTTACTTTTTCTGTCTTCCCGTGAGACAAATACAAACATTTTCAAATAACCAGGCGATAACCTTGAAACGATTTAAAGATTTACAAGTAACTACCCGGATTTATCATTATCTCTTGAAATAACTTTCAAACTATTTTATTTCCTGAAGTAAAAAGGTTTTTCAAGATAAGAAGAAAATTTCTAAAAGCCTAATTCAGCCCGTCTTTTAGGCATACTTTATAATTCAATGTCAATTTATATTGATTGATAGTTGCTCCTTAACCAAAATTTTCATACTTATAATTTGAGAGAATTGCTATATTAACGTCTGTTATGAAAATTTACTTAAAAGTTATATATAAATGAGGCCAAAAAACTGTAGTCCAATTTTTTCAAAAAAATAAAAGACTTGGGCAATTATTACATAAAATTTGTTTAATTTTTGGCACTTTTTTAAAATGTAAACCCGGATAATGGATATTCGAACGAACAATATATGGGTCTCATCCGATTTAGTTAAAATACAGCGGATGTGACATCCGATCCAATTTTTTAAACCAGATATCCGATTTTTTCGAATTTTAAAAGGGTAAATTTCTTATCAGACCCTTCACGTTTTTCAACTTCCTGACCAGTCCCTCTCCAAGTATTTCTTTATGTTTAGTACCCATTTGCGAAAATTGTGTGTTTAATACCACCAAATATTGAAAAGACTAAAATAACATTTCTTCACAGATTCAGTTATACAAAATGTTCTCATTATTATACCATGTTCTCATTGTTATATCAATATTTCAATTATTATACCAATTGTTTTACCTCGTTAAATGTAATGGTATTATTCATTATTATATCAACTGTTCTCATTATTATACCACTATATTCAATTATTATACCAAATGTTATCATTGTTATACTAAAAATAATGTTATTATAATTTTATTATACGAAAGTGATTTTTTGCATATTATACCATGAAACACGATTAATATACCAACAAAACTGATTATTGTACCAACAAAATCGACTTTTGTACTAATTTAACCGATGATAACAAATAATTTCGATTTGGTATAATATTCAACCAGTTAAACTGATTATTGTTGGTATAATATTCAAATTTATTGGTATAATAATTAATTTTATTGGTATAATAAGCAATTTTGTTGGTATGATAAAACTATACTAACATTAGTTTTTGGTATAACAGTGATAACAGTTGATATAATAAGTTAATATATTGATATAATAATGTAAACAATTGGTATAATAGTGATAACAATTGGTATAATATTCTTAAATTTGACTTGGTATAAAACTGGAGAGAGTTGTAATAATATCTATGTATGAAGTAATGTTATTTTTGTATTTTCAACGCCTTTTGGGTATCAAACACGCAACTTTTTACAGATGGGTACTGAACATGAAGAAATATTTAGAGGGTGACTGATCATAAAGTTGAAAACCATAAAGGAACTGAAATGGAATTTATTCATTTTAAAAATCGGATATCAGATCGGAATTCAATTCTCAAATATTTTTGCAGGGTTTATGTAATGCAATTAATTCTTGGTAAAAAATCTAAATGAAAATGGTTCCATGTGCCTTGTATGTTTATACTATCTTTTACGAACTATTTTTGAATTACTACGTATTTTTCAACTGAGCGTTCGATTTAAAAAAAAAATAAATTAAGCTTTGGATTAAATAGCAATAAAATAAAAATTAAGGATAAATAGCATATAACCCACCCGCAATTTTAAAAAGAAGCATCACAACTTATATGGTTCGAAAATAGCATAAAATCTCTTCCTTGTCATTTTCACCACATAATTGAGGGGCTACAGTGCTATGTTTTAAAAACCACATAAGGTGCGGTCTAAGTTTTAGAAAACAAGGGGGTACAGTGCTAAGTTTTAAACAATACCAGAGGTACGATGCTATGTTTCAGATAGCACACGAGAGTTTCACGCAATAAAAAAAAAAGAATAGGATAGTTACATGTATTTCGGTATAACCACGGTATTATCCAAAAAAATAATAGTGAAATAAAAAAAAATAGAAAATGTATAAAAATTAGAAAATCCCGGGTTGGTAAGTAGGTTTTGACTGGGAGACGACGACTGAACAGACAGACGCAAACACACATACAGAATTACGGAAGTTGGGGGCGATGGCGGTTCCAGGTGGCAGGCGCGACGGCGAGGAAGATGACGGTGCGAATCTCTTCGATGGCGGTGGGGCGATGGATTTCGCCGAAGAGGAACTCGACGTCGACCACAGCGATGTGCCTCTCCATTTACGTCCTCTTCTTTCCGCCGCTGAGTCCGGCGATTTAAACGCCCTTCGTCAAGCGTTAGGTCGTTCCCTAGTATAAACCTTTCCTTTTTTTATGCTCCCTTGCTTGGTTTGTGTTGGACTACTCTGCCTACTGAGATTATGTTCATAGTTGTTAGAAATGATCTATTTTCAGCCATTAGATGGTAATTATGGTTTATCTATTTTGTGCACAACTTGAAGCTCTTTTTAGTGGCATTTGGATCGTGGATTAGGTGATAAGGTCAGGTGCATGACAACTTTGGAGTACTATCTTAGTTAATATGTCTTTTGGTTTCTGGTCTTTGATGTATGTGGATGTTGTTTGTCGTATTCTTTACTGTTACCCTTTTCGGAGTTGACGCATGAGATGAAAATTGAGGTTGAGTTCGATGTGTTTATGTTAATGTGTCAATACTTGTTTTTAGGCTTGTCATTCTTATACGTTGAATATGTATGTTTGAATCCATATTTGGTATGAATCCGTAAGATTGCTCTCATCCATTTCTATGATTTTGTATCCTTGCATGTTTCTTAGGTCATTGGTGTTCTCTTTTATATGTCTTTCCTGAATTTTTTATTTGCCGCATCTCTAAAAGCTGCTGTAGTAGAGTTTTTGCTGATTTTGATTATCCATTTTAGGGATGAAAAGATAGATGCATTGCTTGAATTGAAACCCAAACTAACATCTCTTTTGTAACGAACATCAATCAGGTAACCAAGCCTACCACTTAAGCTGTACATATTCGTACGTCACTTATGCTAGCCATTTTAACTCTCCCTTTCACCATGTCAAGTGGACGGTTTATTTGTAATGTTTGAATTTGATAGCATTGAAGTTAATAGATGTGGCGTCCTTTATGTTTGATACACTCTTTTTTCTTGTTTTGATCAACTCTAATTGGTATCATTTGTCCCTTAATCGCCAGTTGATTTGTACCATTAGAGGGAGAAGATCGATTTGGTATCGTTTTTCCTTTGAAAACTTCACGGTTATCAGTTTATTCCCTGTTTGGATGCTTATATCAGATTGATTACTATATTTCAATCTTTGTTTTAGTTTTCTGCGATATGTGGAAAGCGGAGCTTCATTTGATTTATATCATCTAGCATGTACAAAACATTTCGTCAAAGGTTCTTAAATGAGGCAGGCGGCAAGTTAGTTCTTTGTGTGGCATCTGACTTTATTCATCAACATGTACTGATTATTTCCAATGTGTGATTAATCTATCAGAACTTATCATTGTGAAAAGGCTGCATTAGTTGTTTTGGTGCCACTATATAGTTTTACGTGCTATAGCTTGCTCGGATGACCTATATCTGTCAACACTTTTGCAGTTGTGTAACCCAATTGTCATTTAAGCTTTATTTACGAATGCAGATAATTATAATGGTAACATTGATGATCCCGTGGAAGATGGCGACTCACTTCTTCACATCGCGTGTCTTTATGGCCATCTCAATTGTGTCCAGGTGAAATAATCTTTGGTCAATTGACTGAAATAAAATTTGCATCGTAGTGTGTCTCATTTTAAAGCATGCATAAATTGATGATTCATCATTGCCTCCTTCACTGCAGTATTTGCTGAACAGAGGAGCAAACATGGAGGCTAAGGATGAGGATGGTGGAGTTCCCTTGCATGATGCTGCTGCTGGAGGTAGCTTCACTTTTTTTTTTCTACAATTTACTCTCAATGACCTCAATTTTTGCTTCGTATTGATCAGAAACACTTTGCAGGTTACACAGATATAGTCCAACTTCTCTTTAACCGTGCTAATGACCCTGAACGTATCAAGAGAATGATTGAAACTGTTGATGTTGAAGGCGACACAGTGAGTCAATTTCTTGCCTCTTTCAATACTTTTGCTCTACAAAATGTTCAGTCAAACGCGCATAAATAAACGAAATCCATATATTTCTTGAGCATCTCTTAGCCTCTTCACCATGCTGCTAGAGGGGAATACGTCGAAGTCATATTATTGTTGCTTGAGCACGGAGCTTCTCCAAACAAGACAAACATTTATGGGAAGGTATGCAAAAATTTCGGTGTTTCGTCAGGGAGCTAATTACCTCTGTTATATATGAGAGTTTTATCCTAGAATTCCATTAAAAAATCTAGTTGGTTTTTTTATCCATCTAATCTGGGATGACAAATATCTTTCTCAACACATGTCGATAATTAGTTTTGTGACGGTGGGTTGCTATATACTCTACGGTTATATTACATTTTTATGCAGACTCCAGCAGAATTAGCTGAACCCGGTACAGATGCTAAAAGACTACTGGATGAAGCAATGGCTGGTGCACCTAGCAACACCTCCTAACTCTAATGGATACCATCTCCTCGGCTTTTGTTTTTATATATAGAGGTACGATCTCTTAAAAAAAAAACTTAATTCACTAATGAATGGATGATGTGGCGATGTGTTGCTATCGGGAGCGTGATGTTTTGAATTTTATGTTCACTGACCTTGAGTAGTTCAAACAAGAGTAATCAAACCTCAGATCATGAAATGATAAGCCCTTCTGATGATCTATTGCTGGGAGACCAAGAACCAGAGCAATTACTACGTAGAATAAAGAAGTTACTCATGGATTTTGAATCAAAATGTAAACACCATGTGGGTCAAACCAAGAAAGGTGGAGGACGGAATTAGTAGAAACATATACCATTTACAAACATTGTGAGTGTCTAGTTGTTTATAGATAGTTTCCACCCATGCATGAAATATAGTTTTACTTACCTACATTTGGCGTTGCTATGTGGGTCACGAGCAACAATTGCTCCCGGGATTTGTTTGGTTCCATGTCTTGTTCTGTTTTAGGATATTCCTCCTCCTAACGTTCGATCCTTCTTCGAGGAGCCGGGGTACCTCCATTATCTAAATCAGAATAAGCCCCACGGAGAGATCGATAGTGAATAATGGCATTCAGCAGTAGTAAGCCCTTCGAATGCACAGGCGTATTTGTACCTTAAGAATGAGCTCTTGGAAACACCGTTCCACGCTGTCTCGGGCTTTGGCACTGCACTCGAGGAAGAGACATCCAAGCTCTTTCGACAAGGCAAGCCCTTCTTCCCTACTCACAGCTCGTTCCGATTCCTGTCTCAACGAAGGATATGGATAAGGTTGTTTTTAACAAGATATACGAATTTTCGAAAAAATAAATATGGAAATGCTCAATGGAAGGAAGAATGGGGTTGAAGGAAGGGAACTTGCTCTGTCTACTTTGTTTGCAAGGAGCATCTTAACACAGTCGGGATTCGTAGAGTAAAGCTCCATTTCTTTGGCCCATACGTCGGGTATGTTGGTGAACGTATCCCTCCTCGTCACGTCATAAACTGCAACAACGGGCGGTGGTAGGTTAGATATCGTACTTCCCTAGTTGAAAATGGGGTGGAGTTAGCGACGAGGCGTTAATGGTTTTACCGACAATAATGGCTTGGGCACCTCTGTAGTAGGAGCTTGTTAATGTCCTAAACCTCTCCTGTCCAGCTGCACAAGTCAATCCGTAACTTATATGTTCCTTAGACATCACACTTATTAGTTTTTTTTTTTTTTTTGCCCGGTACCCCTGGCCTTGTGGACCAAGTAAAATTAAGGACTCCTGCACAAGCCTGTAAACTACGTCAACCAAATAAATCACTCTCGTACAAGATAGGCTCAGTCAAAGTACTTGGCAGCCATAAAGATTCGAACCTGCGACCTCTTAAGTATGTCAACTTTTTGAAGAAACTCTAAATTAAGGGTTAGATTCTAGTGGAACTTCTTAACTATCTATCGTAGTATGCATAGACTTGAGTCAGTACGTACATGGAGAAAAATTCATCTAGAAGACGGAATCGTCTCATAACCGACAATAAAGTTGACATAAACTGAATTGTTGGCGGGAGCAAAATCAGCGGGGCAGAAAATAAATAAATAAATGCAGGTAGATGGTATACGTACCCGTGTCCCATATTGTAAGCTTCGCTCTTCTGCCTCCAACCTCGGTGAACTTTATTTTGAAGTCAACACCTTTGAATACGAAAGAAGAGGCAAGAACTCGTTCATCAGCTTTGGGACCCTCCATAATACAATTGAGGCAAATTACAGTAGAGTTCTTCAAGACCTTTGAAACTTTTTTAAAGAGTGAGGAATTATATCTCAAATAAATACCTATGGTAGGGGAGAGATGGTCCTTGACGGCGTTAGAAATGAAGGTGAGGAGGAGGCTACTCTTTCCGACAGCTGAATCGCCGATGAGTAAGATCTTGAATGACAGATCGTAGCTACCACTTCCCATCTCCAATTTTATATCTTAAAATCTCAAGATATATACATACACAAACACACTTATGACCAAGTAGAGTAGAGTAGAGTAGTCTATCTATATTTGTGCAGATACCTCCTCAACAACTATGTATCTATAAGTTGAGCAATAAATGAGAACATTTTTGTTTATTGTTTCACAAACGTAACCGTACGTAAGAAGAATATATATAATTAAAGAAAGAATTTATTAGTATGCCGTCACAAAGCTGGTTCTTTCTCTTTCTCTTGTTGTTTGCATGTGTGGGGAAACAGGAAAACGACAATGGCAGACGATTACATTACAGAATAGGGAGGGAGGGGCACAAAGATGGGATGAGAGAGTTTCAATAGGAATGGTGTTGATGGCTATATAGTAAATAAGTTCAGACATTGCGGGAATTCGAGTGAATACGTTGCTAGTAGGGTTGGCCATTCTATACCTTTCTTTATACAAGATAGTGTGTTACCGTTTGTTTGTTTTGTACATATTTTATTATTAATATAAGGGAATCTTCAAAAAAAAAAAGAGATTGTTTCTATTCTACTCGGTGGGCCGTTTCCTAAGAGTGCGGTGGTGGTGGTGTTTTTTCTTCTTAATGAAAGGAGGAAGACGACACCTGATCTGATGGTCATAACGGAGGCAACCACATGTGATGTAATAAGATTCTTGTTTGACTGTGATGTGATGTGATTAGTCAAAGTTATACAAAAAAGTTCTCCAATATTCCCATCTCAAAATATTACCTTTCTATCATAAAATACTAATAAAAATCAAATTGTTTCTAATGAAAGAAAATACATATAGGTAACATCTAACAAACACATATTTTCATGAACAAATTCTTCATCCAGTAGCTTTTTATTGCTATTATATTTTGCAACAATTTTCTTTTTTATCGCCCATCATATTATCACAACATCCGCGTTTCTCTTTCACACAGCCAGAAAGTCACTAAACTGAAGCAGAGTGCATCAATCAATAGCACCAAATAACAACCATTACACAAGAACAAAACAAACAGAATCCCTGTTTTTAGATGGAAAGGAAAATACAACTCCACTCACTAAGCCTCGCTAGGGAATCCATGATCTATTGCCCAGGGAACCCTTGAGGTGGAGGCATCATCGGAGGTCGGCCCATCTGCATACCTGGCGGGTTTGGCCTCGGCCCATTGGTCATAGGAGGCGGAAACATAGGTGGTGGTGGTGGAGGTCCTTGAGGTGGAGGCAGCGGTGGTGGAGGTAGGGTTTGAGGTGGTGGAGGAGGGGCGCCGCCGTTGGTGGAAGGAGGTGGTGGTGGTGGTGGTTTATTTGCTTCTGGTGGCTTTATCTTGAAGTACAACTGCAGCTGCATAACGGGCAATAAAAAGATACCATGCTTAAGAAGTTACGATCACCAAATTGGTTGACAATTGATATATCAAGCACTGCCGGCTTTGACAACAAAACCTTAAAATCAGGGCGTGAAGCATTTAGTTTTAGACCAAAGTATGAATGGGTATGCGTGTGTGAATCACACGTGCATTTTTAATGCATATAACAAATAGTACACCGTCGGGTTGTAGTAAAATATCATTCTTGACACCACTTACCGTGAACATTTTAGAGTCTGGATCCCAGTGAGAGAAGAACTTGGGAGTTGATTTATCAATCTCTATACTTGGAACCTAAAATCATGAAGAATCAATCTCACAAAAGTTCTTAATTTGTGCAAAGAATGGGACTGGGCAACGCGATGATACCTTGAATGCAATAATTTCATATGGGTCGGCAGCAAACAAGAGAAACTGGTATTGCTTGTCAAATGGTTGGACTCTCTGTAGATGGCATTGCCAAAGAGGTCAGCGTGGAAAACAAGAAAAAAAATAACTTCCAGTAAAGCTCATATTATTACTGATGAAACATACCTGTTCAAATGATGACATAAATCGATGCCTCGGTTTAATGTTGTCTTCAATCTCAGGATATTCTATCTGTGCATTTCAAAATTCGTTAAAACTTATCCACGGACAATCAATGACAACTTGTCAAGGACATTAGCTAAGCAATTAAAACTCTTGTATTGGATGGAAAAGCTCACTCATTAAGACCAATAGGCTAAAATCAAAAGGTTGTAGGCATTGGGACAAAAATAGGAGGCACAGAATTGGTAAGAGTAAGACCAACGTTATAATGGAAGCATTCAGACTTATCTTTCCTGTTAGTGTTACGTAGTAGCTTTCAAAATGATAGACGCTGTATAGAGACAGAGAACAACATGTTATACACACACAGATCTAAGTTCCCAAATTTCAGCAAAATCTTAATCATCCAGCTACAGTTAATTGCAATTTAGGGGAAAAATAAGCCACATGCAATAAATACATGAAGAAGACCATACAGCAATCAGTCCCCGAAAAAGGAAGCCCACAAATCAGCAGCCTATCCTTCTATTTCATTTCCAAATTCCAAACATATATTTTGCGCAGTTACAGTGGTATTATTTCAACAATATCAGCAAACAAACATCAACATACAGTAGAGAAATCCGTATGCAAATGCAGAAACAGAATAACAGCCCACACGCACCTGAAAGAGCAACGACCTCTGTTTCGTATCTGGGTCAAACTGCTTCGTCACTCTATATCCTGGCCTACCAATTTTGACTGCAAAAGATAAAAAAAAATCTATCAAAGTCTAATTCCACTAGCACAATCAAGATAACACACTCCATCTACAAACCAACTCTTAACTCAGAGTAGAAAAACTGAAATTGAGAAGCCCTTCATGAGAATTGAAAAAAAAAAAAACATCGAGACAAAATATTAATCAGTTACCAGATTTCTTTAGCGAAACCGTGCGCTTATGCGGTTGTGGTTGAGCCGGAGCATCTTTTGCCTCGCGAGAAGCTCGCTTAGCAAGGTTGGTCTGGTGACGCTTGCCTTGCGTGTGAGCCAAATAGTTCCCCTCATTGTTGTGCAATGTCAGACAAAGCTTACACTCGTAGCTGTTTCACAAACAAGATTTTATGACTTCAAACAAAAAATTATTATATTTTCCACTAAATTCCAAATAATTTAATCGAAAAAATCAAAGAAAAAAAGGAGGGCGCGATGCCAGGATATTCTCCACCGCAACATATACCTAATGAGAGTGATTGTAGTTTTTCAATCCTTTAATGGATGACTGACGCCATACAAGTACAGTAAACTGGGAACTAGACTCACGATTAGGGTTTTATTTTCCGTAATTTACCTGCCGAGGTGGTTGCGCATGAAGTAAGGGTCTTTGGCCAGGTCGATGGTCTCTAGGGCAAGTCTGCGGAGACGCTCGCGGCGGTCAATTGCTTCATTCTGGGCGGAGGCTGCTCCGCCGCTGCCGGGCTTCGAACCCCATTCTCTGTCCATTTCGCCGCGAATAGTTTTCTCACTCCGGTAACAGCTTGAGCCGCTTCTGATTAATTAACAAGCGATTTATTTGTTGCTAATTTTTATTCATAGAACGTAGCCGCTTAGGCTCTTTGATTTGCTGGACAGACGTAAAAGGCCACAAATTGGGCCAACATGTTATTGGGCTAATATAATTAATTGGGCTGCTGTTTCCACGCATAAGAGGGATTACAACTCAACGTCATTTGCAGTTTTAACACTCCAACACTTACCTGAACTACATTGTTAGCTATTAAATGATCCTAACTTCAAATCTAAATCAGACTGTAAGCTACGAAATGATCTCATGCTTCAACGAGACTAATTATCTGGTTTTGGTTTATGTATCCAAAGCGAATTTGCACTCATTGTCGATGGAAACTCCATCTTCGAACCCTAACATTATTATCGGTTATGATATCTAGGGGTGCGCGTGGTGCGGTTTTGATTAGTTTTCGAGCAATTTCACACCGTATTGCCATATGCGATTTTTTGAAGAAAAAAATTAAATTAATTGCGATTTTGAAAAATGCACATGCAATTTTGAGCGGTTTAGATGGTTGCGGTGCAGTTTGCGGTTTTTTACTAGGAATGCATTTATGGCCTCGAGCTCAAGCACGAATGAGATCGACTTGAGCTCGAGCTCGAGCTAACTGTGATGAGCTCGAGCTTCACTATTTTTTGCTGATACAAGTAAAATAACATATCGAATGACACATTGTTACTTAGTAGTTTTTGGCTCAAACAGAGAATTAATAAAGTCTTAATACTATATTAAAAACAAAATAATGAACAATAAAAATCGTAAATACAAATTTCAATGCAGAGGCAGAAAACAATATATAGAACAAAGTCATGTTAGGTACTACACAATATCTAGAGCTTGTAGCATGGAGGAAAAAAATTCTCAAGTTGAATACTTAGTGTTTAAGTCATGTTGATTTCAACTTTAATTAGCTAGTCATAAATATATTGGCTTTCATGATATATTAATCTAAAGGCTAAAGATAATATATAGTTAACATTTGATTAGCATAAAAGTAAAAATAGATGCAAAAGTAAAAAAAAATATAAATATTAAAGCACATGCGCTGCGATGCAGTGCATTTTGTACAACAAAGTCACACATCACCATTTTTACCGTGCGGTATGATAATTAAAATCAAACCGCGGTTTGAGCGGTTTATTTGATAAGTCAGTGCGGGCGATTTTTCAAAATTGTTGCACACCCTAATGATATGACTTTGACTTTCAGCATCACAAGTTCATGGTCTATGTGTCTCATTCCAAATTCACGCAGACTAAAAAGTTGAAGAACTCAAGTAATTTGAACTCGTGACATTTTTCTAAGATGTCATGACCCAAACAATTGACCTATTCGGTCAGGACTAGTATATAGTAGTTGGGAGGTTCAACCCCAATCATTTTTCAATCATCTAAAATGGATGTTGAAGATTCAATTTTGCAGTGTTGACCATAAAATATTTATGACTACTTTTGTCAATGAATTTAGTTTGCAGCATGATGCAATTACATAATGTTAAAGTGCTAAATATTATATGCAATTCTATTGATGAATTACACTTACAAATTCACAAAAAGACAAATAAAAAATAATAAGAAATAGTACTCTGAGGTGTTCAACAATATAATTGTATACCCTTAAAAAACAATATAATTATATAATATTATTATGTTAGAGTTATTATTAATTAAAATATTTAGTAAATAAAATTTAATTTAAAAGTAAAATTGTAATAAAAAAATTTAAGGGTAAGATTTGTTACCAAAATCACATATTAAATTTACACATCAGATCGTTGTAAAGACATCTCTATCTTAATATGTAAGTGTTGGGCCGCGGTGAGTCGCATCTGGTTGGCGGCAGAGCTTCGGTTGTACGTAATTCGAGGCACGTACGAGTACGCTTTCCGTAAGACAATATCGCCCCGAATATCAGTGCTATCGATTGTTGGCGATTGTCTTCAAGATACAATGACTTTCTGAATCTCGTATCGCAACACTACGAACGGGATTTTTCGGTGAATCTACTGGAAATTCGAGCTTTTTCTTGCTTCGAGAACTGGGGAGTTGGGAGTATCTTATGCTAGATTGCAGGACTCTAATGAATGAATATCTCCACTTGTAAGGGACCTATTTATTTGCCTTCGAAAGTTACAGGGGGTGAATCCGAATTCATTGCAACCTTTGGACTTCTGACCGTTTGACTTTTGGGGCAGGAATGCGGATAGTCGCAACTTCTGGACTGCCCCGTGCAATGGAAGCTTCTCGACCCAGCCTGCTCGTATTCTCTGGTCGGGTCGGTCCATCCAATGATCAGGGTTCGTGCGGCCCAACGACCCAATGGGGCATGCCACCTCAGCTAGCCCAGTCAACGCTTACGTAGCGCCACCTCATCATCACCTATACGCGTGCTTGCTTGCCACGTCACCGTCTTGCTGCCACGTCATCGCTGACCAAACTTTTGGCTCAATAGCTCCTAGCGACGATGCGCCGTGCGAAGTAAAAAGTGCACCTATAAAGCGCCCATTGCGCACTTAGCACGGTTCGGGTCGGTGTCGGGTGCGGCCTCGGTCCGGTCGCGGGCGCGGGCTCGAGTTCGGGCTCGGCGGTGCCTTTACCAGAAATACTTTACCCTTCTGGGTATAATCATCATTAAAAGCAAAATTGCTTACCCTTTACCACACGTCATTGAGTAATTACTCTGGCAACTTACGAGAATGAGCTTCTTAGACATGTTTCCAAGTAAGCTACGAATCGATCTCAGTTTAGTTATCTCATTGAACCAAGTTCGTGGGATCTCCACTCATCAAGGTTGAGTTAACACCGAGCCCCTTCTTGGGTGTGTGGGTTTTAGCACCATTCCCCTTACTGCATCATAAGGAATGCCTTTCGCCAAAAAGTCTGTTATGTTCTCTTTTGACTTCACATAGTCAATAGAGATTATTCCACTAGAGATCAGTTGTCTTACAGTGTTATGTCTCGGACGAATGTGCCGAGACTTACCATTGTACATGCTACTTTGTGACCTGCCAATTGCGGCCATGCTGTCGCAGTGTACCAGTATTGGCAGCACAGGTTTATTCCAACAGGGAATATCTTCCAAAAATTTTGTAAGCCACTCAGCTTCTTCGTCGGCTTTATCCAGCGCAATAAACTTTGATTTTATCGTGGATCGAGCTATGCATGTTTGTTTGGAAGATTTCCATGATATTGCTCCTCCAGCGATGGTAAACACGTAATCACTCGTGGATTTGGAGTCTTTGCTATCTGATATCAAGTTAGCATCACAGTATCCTTCAAGAATAGCTGGATATCTCGAGTAGAGTAGGCCATGATTCATAGTGTGCTTCAGATATCTTAATACCCTTCTCAAGGCTGTCCAATGACTACTCCCGGGATTACTCCTAAACCTATTAAGTTTACTGATTGAATATGCTATGTCAGGTCGAGTGCAATTCGATAGATACATCGACTGCCAATCACCCAAGCATATTCGTGTTGTGATAAGTGTTCTCATCTATTTTTGGCTAAGTGCACATTTGAATGTACCGGAGTCTTAGCCGGAGGATCATCAAAGGCATTGAATTTCTTCAACATGCTCTCAACATAATGAGATTGTGCATCAGAATTCCTTCGGGTGTTCTAGAGACATTAATCCCTAGAATGACATTAGCCAAACCCATATTTTCAATGTTGAAATGGCTTTTCAACATGTTCTTTGTGTTCACGATCACTTCTGATTGCTTTCCATGATTAACATGTCGTCAACATAGAGACAAACAATCACGAATTCATCGGGTATGCCCTTAATGTAAACACATTGTCACACTCGTTGATCTTGAACCCATTCGATAACATAGTCATATCGAATTTTTGGTGTCACTGCTTCGGTGCTTGTTTAAGCCCGTATAGAGACTTCACGAGTCGACACACTTTGTTCTCTTGCCCGGGTATGATAAACCATTCGGGCTGTTTCCTGTAGAATTCTTCCTCGAGTTTCCCATTTATGAATGCCGTTTTTACATCCATTTAATGTACCTCGAGGTCATACAATGCGACAATAGCAAAAAGAACTCGTATGGACGTAATCCTTGTCACGGGTGAGTAGGTGTCGAAGAAATCGTATCCCTCCTTTTGCGTAAATCACTTGACTACTAATTGAGCCTTATATTTCTCAATCGATCCATCAGTTTTACATTTCCTTTTAAGGACCCACTTGCATCCTAAAGGTTTACACCCTTTTGGAAGATCTACCAACTCCCAAGTATGGTTCTGCATGATGGATTAAATTTCGCTGTGCACAACTTTTTTCCAGAACGGAGCTTCTGGACTCGACAAAGCTTCTTTCAATGTTCGAGGTTCGTCGTCTAACATATAAGTTAGAAAGTCGGGCCCAAACGACCTGGTCACCTTCTTTCGCTTGCTTTGCCTCAGTTCTTCTTCTTCTTGAGGATAACTTTCGACAGCATCGTAAGTTCTTTTTTCAGAACTTATTTCTTATCTTTCCTTCTTTGGAAATACATCTTCAAAGAATACAACATTCATTGATTCTATTTTCATCCCAACATTCATCCCAACATTCCTTGCGTAAACCCCTAGGCTACTAATTGAGCCCTATATTTCTCAATTGATGCATCTGTTTTACGTTTTCTTTTAAGGACCCACTTGCATCCTAAAGGTTTACATCATTTTGGGAGATCTACCAACTCCCAAGTATGGAAAATAAGGAAGACAACCAATCTAATGACCCAAGGAAAGAAGGAAAATAATGACTTTCAGAGGGGCGAAGACCACCAAGGCCCCGAGAGATGATATCCTGAAGAGAGATTATTTAATGAATAAAATATTTGGATAAGGGAAATAAGTTATGAATTGTGAGATACATTGAAAAACACGATGAAGACATGCTATAATGGAGAACGGATAACGTGAAAAGGGGAGTTATCAACCAAGATAACCACCCTCTAAGCATATATATCAGAATATCTTATGGACACAAGGTACATTGACATAATTATACTGTTCTTTATCTCCCAATAATTTTTATGCTTAATTCCATCAAAGTGAGTATCCCCTCTTGACTGATGCAAGAGGGTAAGAATCCCCCAACATGTTATCTCCACATCGCAGGAATCAAAGCTTCAATTCTCCTTCAAAGCAGAATGAAGGCCACCTCGCTATTCCCGTGGTAGGTTGGCGTAAACAGCATCAACTTGGCGCCATCTGTAAGAAGATGTTCTTCATAAAAGAAATTTTGATGGTGATTGTCTGATCCGATCAAGTTTCACCCTAGGATGGCGCGCTGACTATGGAGAATCTTGCTAGAGTGATGAAAGCGACCGTGGATGCATCACTCGCTAGATGCCCGGAACTCCGAGAAGTCAGAAAGCTAAGAATCGATAATACTGGTTTGATGGAAGAAATACCCAAACAAAACAGACCTATGGATCTTCGAGAAGAACAACAAGGATCCAGTGGTAACGATAACTTAGTAACCTCTCCCAGGGAACATGGAAAAGGGCTCAGAAATGAAAGAAGATAAGAAGAGCTAAGGGAGAAAACCATAAGAGATGATTTCAAAATATTCGGAGAATCGGCGACAACAAAGAGAGAAACAAGCAGAAGAAATCAAGATGATGCGTGAAGATATCAGGGTATTAAAGAACTTATTGGCTCCTCAGGAACCTTTCCCTTTTCCTCGTTCTCCTTTCTCAGCCGAAGTAGTAGATGTACCATTGCCTCCCCATTTCCAACTTCCTGAAATAGGGAAGTATGATGGTACACATCACTTTGCTGACTTTGAAGGAAATGCCAGACTATATCAACTTGATGATGCTATTAAATGTCAAGTGTTCGCCACATTTCTTGTCAAGGGAGCATTCCGATGGTTCACGTTGCTCCCCCTGGAGAAATTCGAGGCTTCCAAGATTTCAATAAGGTCTTCTTACGACAATTTTTCAGAAATAGAAGACGTCCTTCATCAGTCGCAAAGATATTGCACATAAAACAAGAAGAACGAGAAAACCTGGCGATTATTTCAAGCGCTTTAGCCAAGCAATGATGGAAGCTCCAAACATCAATTCTGAAATACTCATGGGTACATTCCAACACGGTTTAAGAGATGCGGACATGTATAGATCCCTAGCAAAAAAATATACATCCTTTATAGAAGAACTGATTATGCGGGTAGAAAGATATATAAGGGTAGAATAGGCCCAAGTACTGGAAGAAAATAAGAGAGGAAAGGACCCTCTTCGCGAATACATATATTAAAGATGTCCACCTAGAAATACCGGGTTCCCAGCACTCGTCTCGATGATGCCCCCCCCAAATGATACTTAGCACATGACAGAAGAATGTTTTCATTTGTATGATGAGTTGGAACGAATCTAGATATTCGAACAAAATTAATGGACATATCTTGTTCAGGAATCTTCTAAAAGGGTTTTAGAACAAATCTATTCTTGAGGAGGAGAGAACATATACATGAGAGGGAGAATCAGAAGAACGAAGGATCGACTGAGCATAAAAATGGCCCATATAAAAAACGACTAACCCTAACGACGAGTATGTTTGAAGTGGTTTGAAGTAGGGGATTTGGTGTTGAAAGAGATCTTGAAGGAAGACGACTTGATCAGCCCTGGAATGCCCAGAAGCTGAGGAAGTATTATCCTTAGGGGAAGTGCCTTCGAGTTTGTTTTCTCTTTAATTTCCTTAATATTACCATGTCTGAACATGTTTTGAATGAATTTGTTTTTGCTTTTTATGAGGTGAAACGTGTCGAAAAATCTACATATCGATTAATGTAAGTCTAAATGTGGACGAGGAAGATGACATTTTCAGAAAAAATACCTTTGAAAGGTTTAAGAAAACGATCTTAAGGAAAATCCACGTGTGGCTAAATATAAGTCCACATATGCTCGAAAAAGTGAATCTTTGCAAAGGAAGGAAAGAATAAAAATCTCGGATAAGATAATAAAACGTCCTAAAAAGGGATAGAGAAATCCACATGTGATCGAAAAAATATCTTGAATAGGATGATCGAATTCCCTAAAATGGGGAAAGATAAAACGACACCCTTGAATAAGGTGATAAGATGCACGTGTGCCTAGATGAAAATCCATAAACACACATCTCTGAGGGAAGCTACACTTCTTAGAGAGACAAACGCTCTCGAAAGAAAGGAAAAGAAAAAGAAAGGGGACCTCATAGATCATACAACCTAAAACTTCTAACTACACGATCTCTAGTGGGAACCACTTTCTCTAGCCTACATGACATCGGCTTCATTGCCACTTCATCTTCCCCTTCCATCCCAAGTTGTCCGACTTCTCCATGACCCGATCGCACCACCTCATTTCCTTGAGCTTCGACAATAGAAATATATAGAAGAGCTTGCTCCTTATAAAGAATGGTGAATGAGTATTCTCCCCCAGGAAATCCATTAGCGCAGAATGAGGAGGGACAACTTGAAAGCCATGGTTTAAATAGAGAGTGGCTGCTGCACAAATCTGAACGACATACACATGATTCTTGAAGAAATTATTCTCCATTTGGGCACGATCTTTTCGTTAAGAATTCCAATTCCACCTCTTTGTTACGGGCCTTGGACTCTTCTAACGGCTTATTCAATCGATAAACTTCCTGAATTAGCAGCATTAAGTGAAAGCTCCAATTTAACATTCCGTGAGCGAGAAGAACTTGCGACATCTCGCTGTGAGTGGTGACGACTAACAACTTCACTGGATAATGATAAGGTCTGGCAGAAACGAGAGAGTGCTTGAAACACAAGTTGGGAAAAATAATAGCAAAATATCAAAGTTATTCCTAACCCAAAACAAGGACCAACGATCCGAGAACTCTTTCTCTGGAAACTTCTTAAGAAAACCTTATCTTCTCGGGTTGGGAACTTTTGTGTAAATGCCTAAGTAGCATTCACCACACTCTCTCCAGAAGGAAGGGTTGAAAAGTATTCCGAGTAGAGAAAATCAACACACTGGAAGAGAAGACACCGAACCCCCCGAAGAACGCTTGACTCCTTTGGAGGAAGCACCTTCAGGGAAGAGAGAAGATGATCGTTTGAGAACAGAGAATGGCTAGAAGAAGTCGGAGGGGCCCGAGATACGGAGCCTTTCCGTGAAGTAGACATGGAGTTTTAACAAGAAGGAAGAAGAAGATAGAAGTGGATGTTACAGATTTTGGTTTCGTGACTGGGATATGTGCGAAGGATTGAAGATGAAGGATTAGGGCTAATACATAAAGAAAATAAGATGGGAAGTGTGTTTTTACATGGATTGATTGCAATTCTGGCCTAGACATACGAGTTGAGAGGATGTGGAATTGACATTTGTTGTTACATCAAAGGAGAATAGATAAATTTAATTTGATAAAAAACGCAAGAATATGGCAGCGATTCAAATTCGAACACTTTTGTGACTATTAAAGATTATGAAAAGCCTAATAAGATATGAGCATTGAGTCATGACATCCGAGGATGGCTCTCTCGGGAATCATCTGCTTAAAACTACCCGGGAACTACAAAAGGAAAAAAAGAAAAACATGGAAAATAGAAAAAGTAGATACAAAAAAAAGATCGGTTTAGTGCGAGTCTCTTCGGACATCCTGATCTTCTGCGGCTATATCTTTGTCTTCTTCTTGTTCAGAAGGTCCCGCTAATCTTTGATAACCATCCCATGATTGTTATGCGGGTTAAATTCAGAAGCAATTTTACTGAAAGTTATCTCAATATTGAGGAAAACGAAAGGGTATTCATCTTCGGAAAATCCATTAACTCACAGTTGGGAAAGGCATCCACGGAAACCATAATCAAAATATATGTTGGCCGCTTTGAAAACTTTCAAAAGGAACATTCCCTTGGCGATCATTTCCCTAACAACTTATACGCTTGAAATAAAGCTCCATTCGAATTCTCTTGTTTTCCGCTTGAACTAAATTAACTCTTCAGATGTATGGGTTCTTGTGCCTCCTCGAGTAATTTCATCGTGATTTCCACATTATGAGATCTTCGACTCCAACATTTCCTCTTGAAGTCTACAACGACGAGCGCTTTCTCATGGCAAGAAGTAGGCCTAAAGAATTAACTAACCCCCCCCCCCCCCCCATTCTCTAACACGAAAGCAAGACTAGGTCCCAACGAAGTAATGGATGAACTACCTCCATGAGGAATAAATAGAGGAATTTTTTGGAATAATTTCACCTTCGAGAAGATGCCCCTTTATAATCAGAGCAAGGGAGCCCTCGACTGAGTTCTAAAGGCTTCAGAGAAGATTCCCGGAAAGCTAGCACCGAAGAAAATCCATTCCTCTAGCTAAAGAATTAAAAATGGAGCGCCCGAGGAACCCTTAAAATAAGAAATCAAGGTGATGGATTCAATTAAATATTTTACCACCCGACTAACGTATAAAAAATTCATTAACTCCTTTTTTAGACTACTGGTGAGGGAGACTATTGTTACCCTCATTATCTCTCGGTATAGGTAAAATATCCCAATATCCATAAAAAACATAAGAATATGTTTTCACCCGAAGAAAGGGTAAAAGGAAAGGGATAATTTTGCTTACAATCAAGAAGTGAAGAACTAAGCCGGAACGCTCGAGAAAAGAAGGGGAGAAAATGGCAACCTAATCTGATGACCCAAGGAAAGAAGGAAAATAATAACTTTCAAATGGGCGAAGACCACCAAGGCCCCGAGGGATGACATCCCGAAGAGGGATTATTTAATGAATAAAATATTTGAATTAGAAAAATAAATTATGAGTCGTGAGATACATTGAGAGGCACGATAAAGACATGATGTTGTGGAAAAGGGATTATAGAACGTGAAAATGGGAGTTATCAACCAAGAAACCACCCTATTAAAAGCATATATATAAGAATATCTTATAGACACAAGGTACAATGACATAATTATACTATTCTTTATCTCCAAATAATTTACATGCTTAACTTCATTAAAGTGACTATCCCTTCTTGACTCAGGCAAGAGTGTAAGAATCCTCCAACCTGTTATCTCCACGTCGCAGGAATCAAGGTTCCAATTCTTTTTCGAAGCGTAGTAATAATAATAATAATAATAATAATAATAATAATAATAATAATAATAATATAATAATAATAATATAATAATAAAATAATAAAAAATGATAATGGATTAATTAAGCGATAATTCCGTCATTAGCCGATAATATCTACGATCCAATTCATTCGCCGCCTTCTATATAAAATAAGCCGCCCACCGACTCATTTTTCTCATTATACATCTCCCACCTAACTTCTGCTTTGTCTGTACGCTACCTTTCACTCTCTCGTCTTCTTCGCCGACTCGATCCAGCGACGCCAAAGCTATGTCTTCCTACCGAGGAAAATACGCTGGTAAGTATATCTTTCCTCCTATCATTGGATGGTCTAGATCTATTTTCCCCCAACAGTTCCGTTGCAAAAGAGCGTGATTTTGTGCAACACTGTTTTTCATGACAGATCTCGGGTTTTTTATGTGGCCTTGCGTTTTTTTTATCATTTCGCCGGTTGATTTGTGAGATCTGTTTTTTTTTATGCGGATTGCGAAATTTTTAGTTGTTTTCCATTCGATATGACGTTGTTATACCTATGTCTCTGTTAAGGCGTGACCACACAGCAGATCCGCTTTGGTTTTTCGCATGGTATATGCAGATCTCGTCTTATGAACTGATTTATTGGTAATTTGGTATAAATTACGATGGTGCTGTAAACTCCGTTGATCTTGTGTGATGTGATGAGATCTGAGCTTTCCAGATTGGATATCTCTGGAACTTTCACATTATTGGGTGAACCAATCTGAAATCATCATGTTCATCTCTTTTTTTCCCATAAAAACATTAAAACATCTTTGTAATTTTTCAGATGAACTCATTGCCAATGCTGCTTACATTGGCACTCCGGGTAAGGGTATCCTAGCTGCTGATGAATCCACCGGTACGATCGGCAAGCGTCTGTCAAGCATCAACGTTGAGAACGTTGAAACCAACAGGAGAGCCCTCCGTGAGCTTCTCTTCACCACACCCGGTGCCCTTCAGTACCTCAGTGGAGTTATCCTCTTCGAGGAAACTCTCTATCAGAAAACTGCTGCAGGTATTGAATCTATTCATAGTGTCCTTCGATGGAGGCATGTTGTGTTATCTGTATTTTGATTTGAGAAAGTGTATTTGATGAAAAATTCAAGAATCATTCGATGACTTTGCTTGCAATCTTGAAATATCAGGGAAACCATTCGTTGATGTCCTCAAGGAAGGAGGGGTCCTCCCAGGCATCAAAGTCGACAAGGGCACGGTAGAGCTCGCTGGAACCAATGGGGAGACCACAACCCAGGGGCTCGACGGGCTAGCCCAGCGGTGCCAGCAGTACTACACCGCCGGTGCCCGCTTCGCCAAGTGGCGGGCCGTCCTCAAAATCGGGCCCAACGAGCCGTCCCAGCTCTCCATCAATGAGAATGCAAACGGGCTGGCCCGCTACGCCATCATCTGCCAGGAGAACGGGCTCGTGCCAATCGTCGAGCCCGAGATCCTCGTTGACGGGCCCCACGACATCAACAAGTGCGCCGACGTGACCGAGCGGGTCCTCGCCGCGTGCTACAAGGCCCTCAACGACCACCACGTTCTCCTCGAGGGAACTCTCCTCAAGCCCAACATGGTGACCCCGGGCTCGGAGTCCGCCAAGGTGGCCCCCGAGGTGGTGGCCGAGCACACGGTGCGGGCCCTGCAGAGGACCATGCCCGCGGCGGTGCCCGCGGTGGTGTTCCTTTCGGGGGGACAGAGCGAGGAGGAGGCGACCAGGAACCTGAACGCGATGAACAAGCTCAAGACAAAGAAGCCTTGGTCCCTCACCTTCTCGTTCGGGCGGGCCCTGCAGCAGAGCACCCTCAAGGCCTGGTCGGGCAAGGAGGAGAACGTGGCCAAGGCTCAGCAGGCTTTCCTCGCGAGGTGCAAGGCCAACTCCGAGGCCACGCTGGGGACTTACAAGGGTGATGCTCCTTCGGGCGAGGGGGCTTCGGAGAGCCTGCACGTGAAGGACTACAAGTACTGAGGTATTTGAGCTTTTTTTTTTCTGAATTGCTGTGTTTTGTGTGTGGTTTTCGTTTCGGAGGTTTTTTTCTGCTGTGTGTTTTGTTTTGATGATGAGAGAGCTGAGTGACCTGGGTATGGATTTGCGTTGCTCAGTTTTGTTATTTCATCTTTAATCGTGAGACGATGTGTAGGGCTCTAATAAACCGGACAAGTGCGGCTATGTTGGATTATAATAAGCTGTTGCATTCTAATAAGCTACTATTATGATTATCCCTTCATCTGCATATTAGGCTCTCCAGCAACGACCTGCATACCCAAATGCATTTTGTAGCAACTTTCGCATTTTGTAGTACTGCATTTCGAAATAGGAGAGAGAAACGAAAAATGCATTTTACGTTTGCGTTTGCAGTACTGTTGGAAGTATTCACTGCATTTTGCGTTTTGCGTTGCATTTTGTAGCACAATTGGACATGGTCTTATGTGTTCAGACATTTTCTTGATATTCTGAACATGATTTGGTTTGCCGAAACAAGGATCTATAATATGGGGTCGAAAAATACTTTTGAAACCAAAACAATAAGATATATTTATTCAAACCTACCCATGCACTAATTAGCATAGTATTTAAAGGCGCATCCAGGGGCGCCTAAGGCGCAAGGCGAGGTGACATCATTGAAAATTCAACTTTCTTGGATTGCTACCAAGTGGACAGATGAGTAGAAACCACATAAAATGTCTGTGCCAAGTAATCGAACCCGAGTTGCATAAATATATATATATATATATATATATAAACTTCTATGGTTAGAGTTATAACATCAATATTTTTATGAAATATTATATTAAGATGTGGATGTTTTTAATGTTGATAAGATTAGGTTTATTAAATGTTGTAAAAATTAGTTGATTGTTGATGGGATGAGATAAGATGTATTTAATGTTGTAAATGTTAGATGAAATAGTAGAAAATATTCTACTATAAATAGACCGATGTATTTGTATTGAATCATATCGAAAACATTATTATCTCTCTACAATCCCGTTTTTATATTTATGTTCTTGTCCAATTATAATAGTTTTATAACACGTTATCAGCATGAGCGCTCTCCGGCAACGATCAATCTCCGGACAAGATCTTATACAACTATATTCGAGATATGGTAATTTTATTTTGTGTACGGTGAGTTTATTTATAACACTCGTACACTTATGTTTCGAACAGTTTAAATTATATAAATATAACATATATACCATTAAAACGCCTTAGCCCGAGTGGTTTCGCGGAATATCGTCACTACAAGTAATGTGAGGTCCAGATTTCGAATTCCAATGGTGGCGAGTGGAATTTTATTTTTGACGAGATTTTGAAAAGAGCGATTTAAATAATATTATTTATTTTATTGATATCTCAAGTATATATCATATATATTTTGAATTAATTTTTGACTATACGGATGAACAAAATTTATTACCACTGGGAGAAATTAAATTTATACATCTCTGATTATTATTATGATTTTCTTATTATAGAATCATGTCGTTTTATACAAAGATGAATCTTGCGCTTCTTACTTTATTTACCGTGATGTTTATCGGGTGGTGGATAATATGTTTACAGTTGTTTCCAAAATATAGTTATTAATTGTAATATTTTTCATTATTATGATTACCGAAATATATTTTATATTTTGAAGGATGTTGTTATATACGATGATTGATCTTCTGATTTTTACTCTACTCACGGCGATAATTATCTATATATGGATTATGTTTTTACCAAGATTTTACGAGAGTGATTAATTACAATATTTTATGTTATAATATATGTTTATTATGAAATATATTTTGTCATAGAAAGATGTCGCTCTACCTGATGATTGATCTTCTGACTACTATAATTTTTACGATGACACTCCTCGGGATGTGGACTTTATTTTTCGTAAGGATTTTTACAAAGAAGATTAATTGTAATTTTTCTTTAAAGTATTTTTTTTACGATAAACTTGTATTGATATTTATATTGGAAATATTAATGTTATTCACATTTATATTTATTTTTATACTTTATGATTTGAATATTAAAACGTCTTTTGTATTTTATGATAGTATGACGAATTTGCAAAGCCTCGAGTTTGTTGCCCTTGACATCTCAGGGAAGAATTATTTATCTTGGCAACTAGACGCAGAAATTCATCTAAAAGCAAAAGGTTTGGGTGACACTATTGTCGAACCAAAAACCACAACGGGTGCAGGTGACGCCACTAATACGGTAAAAACCACAAGCGCTCAGGATAAGGCAAGAGCTTTGATAGTTCTTCGCCATCACATTCATGCGGATATGAGGGATGAATACTTGAATGAACAAGATCTCGCTGAATTGTGGAAAAATCTGAAAGATCGATTTGACCACTTGACAACTGTTATCCTCCCAAAGGCAAGGTATGAATGGATGCATTTAAGATTACAAGATTTTAAATCCGTAACTGAATATAACTCGGTTGTTCATAAGGTGACTGCCACACTGAAATTGTGTGGAGAAACAGTCACTGAAGACGGTATGCTGGAAAAAACATTCAACACTTTTCATCCATCAAATATGATATTGCAACAACAATATAGGGAGAGGAGATTTCAAAAGAATTCAGAGTTAATCTCCTGTTTATTGTTGGCTGAATAAAACAATGAATTATTGATGAAAAACCACGAATTCCGACCGGCTGGTTCTACTGCAATCCCTGAAGCGAATGCAGTCAAAGGTAATAATGATAATAGTCGAAGCAATGATCGTGGACGTGGTCGTGGTGGACATCGCGGTCGTGGCCGTGGTCAAGGTCGTGGTCAAGGCCGTGGACGTGACCGAGGAAATTACGGTGGTGGTTATCAACATTTCCGTGGTGTTTATCATAATAATCGTGGCGGTCATCAGAATTTTTCCCAGAAGAGGAAAAATTACGAGAATAATGATGAGAAGAGGCACATTGAACAAAAGAACAACGATGATCAATGTTATCGTTGCGGTGGTTCGGGCCATTGGTCACGTAATTGTAGCACACCCAAACATTTGGTTGAATTATATCAACAAAGTAAGGGCAAAGAAAAGAGAATTGAAACGAATTTTGTTCAAAGTGATTTGGTCTATGCTTCTGGGACAAAAGATGAAAATACACATTTCGATACTGCGGATTTCTAGTTTTTCCTGAAGAAAACCAATCTATTATGTATTATTATCGTGTGCTTTATTATTGTGTGTATTGTATGCTTTATTATTGGGTGATTTATTATGTATCGTTTGGAGTGTTTTATTAAGTTATATGTTTTCTTGTGATATATTTGTTTATTTTAATAATGATTATTATGTGTTTGTTTATAAAGGAAATTCTCTGATGGAAACGAACATGTGCAATGGAGAATTATGTCTTGCAGACTGTGCAACGACTCATACGATTCTGAAGAATAAGAAATATTTCGATCATCTTGAAATGAAAGAAACAAGTGTTATTACAATATCGGGTATCACAAATATAATTGAAGGCTCCGGAAGAGCCAACATTTTACTACCCAGAGGAACAAGGCTGATAATTGAAAACGTCTTATATTGTCCTAAGTCTCAAAGAAATTTATTGAGCTTTAAAGCTATTCGACATAATGGATATCATGTTGAGACTGCAGAAAAAGCAGATGTTGAATATTTGCACATTACAAAGGGGGGGTTCTAATGATAAAAGAATTATGGAAACATTACCTTCCTTTGACTCTGGGTTGTATTACACATATCTTAGAACGATAGAATCGTATGCTACCGTAAACCAGAAGTTTACTAATGACAGTACATTTAATGTTTGGCATGACCGGTTGGGCCATCCCCGTGCAATTCTGATGCGGAAAATAATTGAGAATTCACGTGGGCATTTAATGAAGAACCAGATGATTCTTCAAAGTAATGAATTATCATGTGTCACTTGCTCTAAAGGGAAGTTAATTATTCGGCCATCACCAGCGAAAATAAAGAATGAATCCATAACATTTTTGGAGCGTATACATGGTGATATTTGCGGACTGATACATCCATCATGTGGACCATTTAGGTATTTCATGGTATTAATTGATGCATCGACTAGATGGTCTCATGTATGTTTGTTATCAACACGCAACATGGCATTTGCGAGATAGCTTGCACAAATGATACGACTAAGAGCACATTTTCCAGATTATCTGATAAAGAAAATACGTCTTGATAATGCTGCTGAATTTACTTCCAAGGCATTTAATGATTATTGTATGTCGATAAGAATTGATGTTGAGCATCCCGTGCCACATGTTCATACGCAAAACGGTCTTGCAGAATCGTTAATTAAGCGCTTGCAATTAATTGCAATACCATTATTGATGAAGTCGAATCTTCCCTCGTCTTGCTGGGGACATGCTATATTGCATGCAGCAACACTAATCCGCATCAGGCCAACAAGTTATAATGATGTCTCCCCATTACAAATGGTTTATGGTCAGGAACCGGATATTTCCCATCTAAGAATTTTTGGATGTGCAGTATATGTTCCAGTTGCTCCACCACAAAGAACAAAGATGGGACCTCAAAGGAGGTTGGGAATATATGTCGGATATGAATCTCCATCGATAATAAAGTATTTGGAACCTCTAACTGGAGATTTATTTACGGCCAGATTTGCCGACTGTCATTTTGATGAATTGAATTTTCCGACATTAGGGGGAGAAAAGAAACAGCTGGAGAGAAATGTTAGTTGGAATGAATTATCGCTAAATCATTATGATCCTCGAACTAAAGAATGTGAACTAGAAGTTCAAAAGATAATTCATTTACAGAGTTTAGCTAATCAACTGCCAGAAAGCTTTACTGACTTTAAAAGAGTGACAAAGACACATATACCAGCTGTTAATGCTCCTGCAAAAATAAATGTTCCTGCAGAACATATTATCGAGCCAAAGCCACAGCTAAAGCGTGTAGGCCCTCGGGTTCCAAAGATAAAAATCCTCGGGAAAGAAAAGGAGCAAATAATAATAAGAATGGTCCAACCGAGGATTTATCGACTAGAGAAGAGTCGATGGGA
Source organism: Linderniella brevidens (assembly GCA_004919715.1). Classification (NCBI taxonomy): domain Eukaryota; kingdom Viridiplantae; phylum Streptophyta; class Magnoliopsida; order Lamiales; family Linderniaceae; genus Linderniella; species Linderniella brevidens. The sequence continues at coordinate 16,819,478 of SWDC01000153.1, forward strand.
AATGAGAATGAAACTCATGTACCTGAACCTTCAGAAAATAATGATAATGAAGAGATCTCGATAAACTATGCCCAAAATGGAGTTAGATGGAACCGAGATGAAGTCAACGTTGACGATAGATTCTCATTTAACGTAGCGCTACATGAAATGAATCAGATTAATGAGAATTAGGATCATGAACCAAAGTCTGTACAAGAATGCAGACAATGAAATGATTGGCTAAAATGGAAAGACGCAATCGAGGCCGAATTGAAATCACTTGAGAAACGAAAAGTTTTCGGACCTGTAGTCCGTATACCAGAAAATGTAAAGCCGGTTGGATATAAATGGGTTTTCATTAGAAAGAGGAATGAAAACGGCGAAATTGTAAGATACAAAGCACGGCTTGTTGCACAAGGTTTTTCGCAACGACCAGGTATTGATTATAAGGAGACATATTCTCCTGTGGTGGATGCAACTACTTTTCGTTACATATTGAGTCTGGCAGTAAGAGAAGGTCTCGATATGCGTCTTATGGATGTTGTCACTGCTTATCTATATGGAACACTTGACATTGACATATATATGAAGCTTCCCGAGGGATTTCAGTTGCCTAAAAATTCAGGGCCCAGAAACGAGTACTCAGTTAAGTTGAATAAATCGCTTTATGGATTAAAGCAATCTGGGCGAATGTGGAATAATCGTCTAAGTGAATTTTTAGTAAAAGAAGGGTATCAGAATGATCAAACTTGTCCATGCATATTTCTGAGAAGATGTAAAAATGAGTTTGTCATTGTAGCAGTCTATGTTGATGATATCAATATAATTGGAACTCCTGAAGAGTTGACCAAAGCTGTTGATTGTTTGAAAAGGGAGTTTGAAATGAAAGATCTCGGAAAAACAAAATTTTGTCTTGGACTTCATATTGAATATTTGAAAAGTGGAATATTTGTACATCAAGAGACTTATTCGAAAAAGGTATGGAAAAGATTTTACATGGATGAATCTCATGCACTGGAACTCCAATGATTGCTAGATCTTTAGACGTAAATAAAGATCCCTTCAGACAGCGCGAAAATGATGAAGAGCTACTTGGTCCTGAAGTACCATATCTTAGTGCTATTGGAGCACTAATGTATCTTACGAGTCATACGCGACCTGATATAGCGTTCGCTGTAAATCTATTGGCGAGATATAGTTCATCGCTGACTCGTAGACACTGGAATGGAGTTAAACGGATTTTTCGATACCTTAAAGGAACATCTGATATGTGATTGTTCTATTCTAATGAGTCGAAAGCAAATTTAGTTGGGTATGCAGATGCTGGATATTTGTCTGACCCACATAATGCTCGATCGCAAACAGGTTATTTGTTTACATATGGTGGAACCGCTATTTCATGGCTGTCAGTGAAACAAACTTTAACAGCTACTTCATCTAACCATGCGGAAATTCTCGATATTCATGAAGCTAGCCGAGAATGTGTTTGGTTGTGATCGAGAATTGAGCATATGCAACAGACTTGTGGGTTGCTTTATGAGAAAATTACTTCCAACGATCTTATATGAAGATAATGCGGCATGTATTGTCCAATTAAATGAAGGATATATTAAAGGGGATAGAACAAATCATATTTCACCGAAATTTTTCTTCACCCATGATTTGGAAAAAAATGGTGATATTGATGTACAACAAGTGCGATCAAGTGAAAATCTTGCAGATTATTTACGAAAGCACTTCCCCCAATTAATTTCAGGAAATTGGTATATTCAATTGGAGTTCGAAGACTCCGAGATTTATAATGATGTTATCATCAGGGGGAGAAAATACGCGTTGCAATCTTTTTTCCTTCACTGTGGTTTTTCCCATGTGGTTTTCCCAGTAAGGTTTTTAATGAGGCAACAAATGAAAGCGTATCAAAAGGAATTATGTACTCTTTTCCCTTCACTAGGTTTTTATCCCACTGGGTTTTTCCTAATAAGGTTTTAACGAGGCAAATTCTTTGAAAAACATCCAAGGGGAGTATTATGAAATATTATATTAAGATGTGGATGTTTTTAATGTTGATAAGATTAGGTTTATTAAATGTTGTAAAAATTAGTTGATTGTTGATGAAATGAGATAAGATGTATTTAATGTTGTAAATGTTAATGTTATAGGTCTACTATAAATAGACCGATGTATTTGTATTGAATCATATCGAAAACATTATTATCTCTCTACAATCCCGTTCTTATATTTTTGTTCTTGTCCAATTATAATAGTTTTATAACAAATATATTGGCTATTATTATATTTTCATTCTCAACTAAGTTGAACCTACCATATTAACTCCGACGCCCGTGGTTGAGCGACTAGACTTGGCAATGGAGCAGTAGCTAACCCTCATCCCCTCCTTGTCTCGACGCCGTGGAGATTTGTTTGGATCCCTAATCTCGCGGAGAATTCCATCCAATGTCTTTTTTAAGTATAAAATATTTTTAGGTGTTTGATACATCAAACTAAACAATAGAAAAAGAAATAAAATTCGCTCGACAAATTTCCTAAAACATATATAACAAATAAGTAGAATATTTTGATTAATAGTAATTTAGTAAGTTCATGTATCAATCGGTTCCCTAAGAAAATATGGGGCTGGAATATTCCCAAAGGGTGTGAAGTATAATCTCCGTTTCCGCCTCGTCTCCGCCTGATACGGATTGCAAAGGATCACCACTTGTGAAGATTTCGACAATAATATTTTATTAAACTTAGTCTGCCCCTTACAACTTATTCATGCGATAAATATAAAGCTAAACATAAATTAATGATATTACAACTAGATTATTGAACATCTGGGTAATTTGAAGGATGTTGCACGTGATTCTCTGCGTTCACTTCTCTTTTGCGTACCCATAATCTTGACCGACTCCATCAGTTTCTCCAATCGCCCAGATGTTCACTGTCTCAATCTGGGCCTTCAGTAATGTTCTCGAAAATTGTAGTACATTTTTGTGTTCTCATGATGCATAGTATATGCTCGAGAATAGCTCGACGAGATGGTACATACCCTATTACGAAAGGTAAGAAGTTTGTCTTCTCGAATTCTGAAGTTGCTAGTCTCTTCTTATTTTTGCTTTGTAATTTATTGTAAGTTTGTCTTCTTGTGATTGTGTGAATTTTCTCAAACAAAGTAGGTCTAATTGCCCTTAAAAGAAGTCCAATAAACAGAGAATTAAATAACAATAGCATCTATCCACCGCCACCCACAGGAACACTGAAGCTTCATCTGACTCCTCGACCTCGTGAGGAAACGACATACGAAGTCCTTCTAGTTGTTCCAAGAGAGGAAGATAATCAAATTGCATCGAAATAAGTGAAGTAGAATATTTTCTTCGTTCTTCTTTTATTGTCTTGAGGCATAAGCAATTGCTTTTTCTTCTTGCATGAGAACACATCCCAAGCATTATCTTGACGCATCATTGTAGATAGTGCATTCTCTTATCTCCGGATCCGACAAGGTTCTAAGAATAGGGGCTGAAGTGCGTCTTCTTTTTAGTTCTTGAAAGGCTTTCTAACACTCGTCATTTCCATTATAATTTCGCACCCTTTCGAGTCATCTTGGTCAAAGAAGAGGCTAACAACGAGAAATCTTTGACGAGTCATCGATAATATTTAGCTAATCCTTGAAAATTTCGTATTTTCGTCACGTTTTTCGGACGATTTTAATCCAATATGGCTTGAACTTTTTTGTTGGATCTACCAAGATTCATATTTTGGATATGCGGTGCTCAAGAAAGCTTATTTTTCAAATCCAAAACACACATTTCGAAAGTTAAGCGTGAAGCTGATTTTCTCAGGGAGTCTCTAGTACATAGCAAGCATGCTCATCGTATGATCTGGAATATATAAGTACATCATCGATAAAGATGATAACAAACTTATCGAACTAGGGTTCAAAAGATCCGATTATGAGCGCCATAAAGGGTACATGAACATTTGTAAGTCCGAAAGACATAACACATAATTCGATATCTGGTTCGCAAGGAAGATTAGGGATATTAGTTTCCCTAATCCTGAGTTGATGATAACCAAATCGCAAATTGATTTTGAGAAAAATGAAGCTTCTTGTAGTTGATCGAACAAGTCATCAATCATAGGAAGAGGGTATTTGTTTTTTTATCGTAACTTTGTTCAATCAACGGTAGTCTGTCTATACAACAATATATCGGTTTTTTCTTGATGAAAAGAACACGCCCCACAGAAATGCATTTAGTCGGATGAATCCCTTATCTAATAACTCAGCCAATTGCATCTTGGGTTCTATAAGTTCAGCTGAAGACATCTGATCGGGGTATAGATATGGGAGTAGTCTCCAAAAGCGTTAATGACGAAATTAACTTCTCGAGTAGGCGGTTGTCCCGATAGATCCTCGAAAAAAAACATCAGTGAATTTCTTTTACAATGGGGATATCGTCTATCGTGTTAGTTGAATGAGAAATGTTGATGATTGAAGTTAAAATGCCCCATATCCTTGATGCATTAATTTATGAGCCGAGAGTATTGAAATGAAAACAATTGATACCGCCAGACCTTCAAAAATCAAATCCTAGAAGTCCAGGCCTAGGGAAAGTAACGAGGGTGTTATTCAAGAAATGCATAAGAGAGTCGATCCATGCCAAGAATGACATCTAGATCAATCAACGGTAATGATATCAAGTCGGCTTTTGGAAAAGAAAATTTCATTAGAATGGGACAGCTTTGGAACACTAAGACTCGAGCAATATGTTCCCGAAGAGGGGATGTACAATAACCTCGGGTAATAAGCTGTTTCGAATAGAAGATTGATCGAAACTTGGGTCAACGATAACATAGATCGAACGATCTACAACAAATACTTGGCCTAAAGAAGCAACGATATATTAAGGCCAATACATGAGGTCTTTTGGAGGAAAAAATAAAAAAAAAATGATATCGAACTTATGAGAAATGATCTTTAAACTTCTCTACAAAGACAGCCAAACAATAGTCTTGATGTCTCCTTGAGATTTTGTCACCATCGACGCACATCCTTGCCAAGAGTTTCACTGCAACCACCATACGATGACACGCGTCAATTACCAAAGTATCAAACGTCTCTATATTCCAGTCATGCATCAGCTTCCGTGGCATCTCTCACGCCTCTGAATATCGGAATAAAACGTACACTCATAGGATTAAAACCTCCATATGACATATTTGGATTAGGAATCGGTATACTAGATGACGGTAGAGTTGATTCTCTGGGAGGAGGAACATATTGAGCTCCCGATAAGGTGGTGGAACTCCATGTATACGAACATAATCGTAACACATTTGATATTGTTCTAATGTCATTTTCTCAACTCGTATCTCAGCTTGTGGTTACTCGATATGAGTCATATGAACATGAATAATGTGTCTCGAGGTCTTCGAGGAACAAGAAAGTAAAGAGGACTTGAAGAAAAACAAAAAGCGTGCCCCAGTGTCGACTTCGAAATAGAACCATAGGTTCCATAATGACTATAGATGGAAGAGATCGATATCAATAGCAATAACATTCTCGTCGACAAAAAGGAAAAATGGATCCATTGGTTATATCGAAAAAAAAAAGAGATAATGAATGCAACAAGGGTCTGGTACGACCAAAATTGTCACGCCCCGGCCCGCACCAAAGGCGCGACAACCACCACGATTCTCAATAAATGCACGTCGATATCAACTTACACGTCACGAATTCAAACCATATGAAAGAAGCTGAAAATCGACGAAAACTCAAACATAATCTCATTCGAATATATATCACCGCCAATGGATCCAACGTAAAATAAAGATACTATACCAAAATGGAAGAAATTGCAGCGGAAATGATGATCGAGAATGGCAAACCGATGATGATACGGACACACCTCCTCACAGAAGATATGGTCCTCAACGATGATACCTGTTACAACCTAATATATTGACTATTTCACATTTACAAGGTAAACAATTACCACCACGCAGCGCACGGGGAAAATACAAAGTGAAAGTAACTCATAAGACATATCAAGAACATAAAAAAAAAATCACAGTAACACATAAGCGCGTGACTAGCCATTACCTCCTCGAATTGAACTCCCCTTCGAGAGCATCGAGAGTCACTGTTTATGCCCGTTACTCCATATACTCCGAAGCAAGTTTCCTAATGTTCTATTTACCAACTCGGTTTGCCCGTCCGTTTGCGGATGTGTCGTGGAGCTAAAATTCAGTGTCGAATAAAAAATTTGTTGTCGCGATACAACATAATAGTCCAAGGAACACCATGGGGTCTAATGATGTCCCAAAAGAAGATTTGAACTACCACAGCAGCGTCATTGGTCTTATGAAATGGGAGGAAATGCAACATTTTTCAGAATATGTCAACCACCACCAAGATAGAAGAATCAACCCCAGAATGACATCTATCGATCACGAATGCTTTCACGAAGACCTTTGAGATATCTCGCAATCGTTAGACCCTCCGATTCGTTAAGATTATTCCATTGAGCAGTTGTAAAAACTCTGCATCGTACTCTTACGCTCGTATCTTTCTATCAGCACTTTGGTATTGATGAAGTAATATCTACTCATAATTCGAAGGTAAAATTCACTTATCAATAGTTGTTTCATACGACCATTCTCTGTTTCGGCATCGTTGGTCTCTCTCCCACATGTGAATGATCCACATTTCAGCCAACATGCTACCATTTATACTCTCTCTCCGATCTTGAGGCGTATCCATGTAGTCGAAGAACTTTTCGGCATCCTCTATCCACTCTAGAAAGTCATCAATTCCCAATGACCCATCAAAGGTATCAAGGTCCACTTTCAGTTGAAAATTACTACCACGTTCCGGACGTTCCCTTCTTCTAAACTGAAGCTAGAGCGGGAGTCTGAGTGGTCTTTGCTTCTGCGTTCATCTCTACATTGCCGGTTAGGCCGTCGGGTCCGAAAATCTATCACTGTTGTGGAACCCATGCAAACGTCCGATCACTTCTAAAAATCGCTCTTCCAAGCGTTGCTCCAAATATTGCAACGATTCGTCATATTCCTGGTCTGACCACCGTCACCATCGTTACCATTGCTCATCGTACCACTCTGATAGGGATGGTGAACACAAAGATGTCGACAATAATATTTTATTAAAGTTAGTATGGCCCTTACACCTTATTTATGCGATAAATATAAAGCTAAACATAATTAATCATATTAAAACTAGATTATTGAATGCCTGACTAGTTTGAAGGGTGCTGCATATGATGCTGTGAGTTCACTTACTTCTCTTTTGTTAGTCATGATCTTGACTCCATCACTGCCAAAAGAGAAGATTTCCTCCCCACCTCGCCGGAGGAAGACACAGGGAAGCTTCGCTCTTAGTGGGACGAATCCCCACATTGAACATGGAGTCTTAGCCCTATTTATTTGTCAAGTCACCCAATACCGCCTCAAATTTCGGCGCCAGTTTGTGAGGCTCACTTGTACTTTATACGTAACGTGTAATTGTGAATTTTGTCCATTATAAAAGCACTTCCAATACATATAAAACTCCAAAACGTACAAGACTTAAGTCACCAAAAGAGCAAACAAGACATCATATACCTCACACAGAAATCGAAATTCACATACCGATAATTAGCACACATAATAATCACGACTCGTCCACACTTAATTATGTACAAATTAACAGTAAACTTCATAACATGGCGGAGACACGCATGCGTGGGTGTTTTTCTTAATTATTAATTATCAACGTCTTCTTGCGGCTGTTTCACGCTGTGCATTGAAGAACACGGCGGCAACTGGTGGGCCGAGGCCGTTCTCCTCCCCGAAATGGCGAGTGCTAAAGTAGTCCCGAGTGCTCGGGAAACATGTGACGGTCTGTCTGCCTGGCTGTTTGTACAGAACCAACACAAATCTATGGATTCCGATGTTGGGCCTCGGCATCTCGTAGCTCACAACTTCTCTTCCTAATATTTATTTTCATCATATCATTTTTCTTCTATAAATTTCACCTCACTAATATACACATTAACTAGAGAGCATACAACCCTTTAGCAATTTAAATGAGAAAACTTAATAATCATTTATCGAAAACACCAACTTTGCAATACAGACTCGTAAATAATAATCTTTTTTTAATTCTCTCTTAACTTGTGATTTCAATCCACCCAAAACAAAAATACGTACAAAGAGTAAACAGTCCAAAGAATCAACAGAGTTATTCCGGTCATTTTTATTGTTATTTTTAATATAGAATTGTTATCTAACTATATGTGAATCATAGACGGGGCTTGCTGCCATTTGCTAAATGACTACTTCAGGTAAAAGCTACTTCACCTAAAAGCTTAAATTTTAGTGAATGTATACTATTAACTTTATATATCTTATTTCTAATACGTCTCATCACTTTTAGGCTGATTTCTTTTCTAATGGTCTTAGATGTGAAGTTTTCTTTTACGCGTGGCCGGATGACTCATGTCCTCTTGGCCTAAGTTCTGATACCATGTTAAATGGTCACTTCACTTCACTCGAGAGTACCATATTTTAATTTTATATGTTTGCTTTCTAATACACCCCACGTCTACTTTGATATCATTGAACATCTTGCCTCGCGCGTATTTGGATGGTCGTGAGGACTCATACTCATGACCTCTATAGATCTTAGCTTTAAAACCATGTTAAAATGACTACTCATCTAAAACTTTAAGCATCTTTTATGGAGTGTACTATTTTGGTCCTATAAAATTTCTCACACGAATCGTGAAGGAAATGAAGCTTGATATTATTCTTTTTAAGCACACGTGCATGTGTGTGCAGCAGCGTGATCTTACCAAATGTGGCATCAGTTGTTCCTGGAATGTCGATGACCAACCTGGAATATTACAAATAAATATACATAAATCAGACCGAAGATAGTCCTTAGTCTTTCAAAATCCAAATATAATTGAAAATTAGTTTAAACATTTCCCTCCAAAAATGCCCATCTCAAATATCAGTCATCTAATTAATGTAATGTACCAGTGGAGATGTTCCCTGAGATATGGATCACTTGGGCCTGGAACATCAGGGTCCGTCATGACCTGCATGCACATATAATATATATATATATATATATATATATGAGAAAATATATTAATTAACTTTGTTTATATATGTATGTGTGACCTACCAAGGTGTAAAATGATCTGAGATCGCCACCTTGAATCTCAACTCTAGGGTTTTGGGCGACAGCAGAAGGATAGAACTCGTAGCCATTGCAAACTTGTTTGTTTCCATATGTCACGCACATGTTTATGTTCGGAGCAAATGGTTCCAACACGTCATCGATCACTCTCCCGACGATCAATGACTCCGATGTGCTTCTCGACATTATTGTTATTTTCTTTTTGAGAGAGAGAGAGAGAGAGGGTTTATTATGGACAAGAAAAGTTAGAATTAATTATTAGGAGTGCTTATAATTCACTTCACGGAGTCAAATGACCACATATATATAGTGCAAACGGAAAATACGACAAATCTTGATGTGACATTATTCGAACTCAAGAGCTTGTCATCGAATGGATTAATAACATACTTTGTCCATCGAAGAATGTTAATTTAGCTAGTCTTTTGTTGATACGCAAGTCCCTCGAATAGTGGATTTAAATGACAATCATAGTGCATAAAAAAATAAATAGCTTTTACTTGATAAAGTAAAAAATAATTCGATTCCATGGGAATCGGGTTATTTCCCCTCTAGGTAATTAAGAGAATACGCTCTTTCGCAATTACGGTAAACGCACAATCCAATAAAAAGTTCCAGAATCGTAATATTTTTCTTGATTGCATTAAAACGGGTTATTATGAAAAGACAAAAGGGACTACATCTTACACATTTATTCGACACGTAATAATGTAATGCTTAACAAGTGGAAACAAAGGCATTATGTGTGAAATTTGATTTTATTATTTGCATTAAGAAGCAATTTGATGTAAAAAATATGTTCTTGAAATGGGGGGAGAATATGTAAAGGATTATTAGAAAAAGAAAGAAGAGTGATCGTTATTGGCTATCGTTACATACTAAGATGTTAGGTAGTAGACCAAATCCAATCTGTGAGCATAAAGATGATTCTATTCAAAAGAACATAGGCAAATCAGAATAGGACGAATGGAATATAATATATATATATATATATATACATTTATACATATAATGGATATTGATGAAATAACTAACGGTGATTAGGTGGATGGTAATTAAGGTTGGAATTATTTAATTACGTGACTAACTATAGCTATCCACAAATATGTGTGAGAGTAATTAACATATATACTCATTCGTACGTACGTATTCACAAATCATATAAGATTGTACGACGTGCAAGAAACTCAGACAATGAGGAGGTGCTTGGGTGCGATGTTCACGAATGAATCAACATTCAACGTATAGTACGCTGTTTGGCAAATAGACTAATAGATCTGTAATTTTACAAACAATCTACATATAACATCACTCCGTATATTGGGACATGAAAATATTAAATCTTAGCAATCAAACATAAATCTAAAAAGCAAAAACCACACGGTTCACAAGAAAGGCAGTGTAGTGAATGTAATCAAAGCCACCATTATCTGGTCATTAATGGAGGATAGTGGCAGCATTTACATACATTGTTTGTTTTGTCGTCTCTTAGGTTGTAATGATATTCATGAACTTCCTCTTGGCAAACGCCAGCCACCATTTGTTCGGAGTTCCATTGGGCCGGTACGCAACGCTCAGCAATCTCCCGCTCGTTTCTTCCCTTATTTGTTTCAAATATTCTCTAAACAGCTCTGTGCATAGCATAGCAATACAGTTTTTCGAATTGAGTCATGTTAGGAAACATAAAATAAGCAGACAAGAAAACATTAAAATTATGAAATGGTAAAGATATCAATAGTGCATTGAGCCCTGTTTACGATGATTTACCTTTGGCATACAGTTTACATCACTCAATTAGATTTAATTTAAGATTGCAAGCAAGTAGCAAAAATGCTTCAGCGAGGAGAAGTCCATTAAATATGAAACTTTTTCTTCAAATCGAGCAGGGAACAGAAAGTCTACGTTATCCATGGTTCAACATTTATTTATTTTTTTAACTTTTTGCAATTGAATGGTATTTTTTGTCACCTGCTTCTTGCTGAGATTGTGGAAGAGCAAATAGGCCCGGGAAAGGGAACGCGTGCTCTCCAGGAACAGGAACCTTTTCGAGGCCCAGATTGATAATTGCTTTGGTTCCTTCAGCTAATGTTCTGCAGCCCTCAAGCCTCTTCAAAGCAGTGTTTATGTAGAATGTTAAATAGATAAGCAGCTTATCGGACGAACTCTTGATGTCGTAGTTTCTGAAGAAGACATTCGCACGGAAAAATGTAATGGCTTCATCGACTATATCTATGCTGTCTGTAAAAAAACAAATAATAACCATTTTATAGTATTAGCACAAACCTACAATTATTTACCATACATGAGGCATTAAGGTTTTAACCTGACCTTGTTCGGATACTGGTGCGGGTCCTTTTATGTGGCTTTTAAGGGGAAGAAGAGGGCACCCACACGCTTTAGTAATTTCTTCGTCATCAGTGAAACTTGAATGGTAAACCTGAAGATTCATCATTTTATACGCTCGAGTGACATACATTACATGATAATCCTACCACATAATCTAAGATATGATAAATATAAAAAAAAAAAAAAAAAGAGAACTAGTAAACTAACTTAGAAATGCTGTCCAAACTCCATTTTAGCGGATAATTATCTCAAAGACACCATTTTAACTGTGCTTGTGTATATGAGAACGTATCATTCAGGAGCGACAAAATCATAGGGTGAAGCCCCTCACTTCCACAACTCGTTTATTTAGCAAGCATCTTCCGGAAACAGGCAAATTCAGAGATAAAAATTAGTTGGATTAAGACAATAATTCAGAGGTTTCATTGTCGTTGCGAAGTCATAATGATCTTTGAATAAGATTGTCAAATAGCACAAAACCATTTGATATGAAATCCCACTTTCTAGCTCGTAACCATTGACATTATTTATAGAGAATTTAAAGCCTACAAACAAGTAGAAGAAATTTAACCAGCAAGCAAGAAAGAAAAGTACCAAAAGAAAGAGAAATAGATGATTCATTACCATGTTTGTCCTCAGCAAAAAGTTCGCCTGAGTAGTTGCAGTATCATGTCAAGCTAAGCTGCTACTATCCAATGGTTCGCCGTCTCGGCTGTTCTGGATCGGGATCGGCCCTCCACGCGCCGGAGATACGGATTGGTGCGGTTTTGGTTCTGTCGCGGGCGATATCTCGGCGTTGCGGCTAGATCTCGGATGGATCGAAACGGAGCGGCCGATTTATCGGCTTTAGCGGCCTATAGAGCGGCGTTTTGAGTCAGGGAAAGATGTGGCTTTTGAGCTTGTTATATATACCAGCGGCTGCTGCGGCAAGATGACGATGATGGCGAGACAAACCCAACCCTATTTTCTATTAATTGATTTTTTTTATTTGATTACAATTGTGGAAAAAATATTGATGTTTTTGTAGTTGTTCCAACTTCCAATACATGTGGTTTCATACATACTTGTAAATTATTTCAAACATATAAGTTAAATATATTTGTATAAAATCTTAATAATTTGAATTGTACCGTAGGTTCATATGAAGAAGTTTTTTTTTTCTCTTCGGTGTATTTCAATGGTCTGGTTTCAACGTAAGTTGAACATTTGTTCTCCATGATTTTTGTTCTGGACATGCTCTACTACGTTGTTTCTTGTCATTTTTAGTTTTGATTTTTAATTCTGATTTTATTTGTTACAAATAAGTTGTTTTATATTAAAAATGACACACAAATGACTGATAAAAGGATAGGTCGTTGGTAACATAATAATTTTATGTTACAACGACGGACAGACGGACCATCGACTGATGATAACGCATTTGTTTTGTGTTACAACAACTTATTGATGGTTACACGATCGTTTTGTGGCTGACGAACGACCAACAAACCACTCGACTGATGATAACGTATTCATTTTGTATTAAAACGAACGACGAAACGAATGATGTTGACACAATGATAAAATAAGTCGAACTAATTTTTGTAAATTTTTATAAATATATAAGTTAAATAGTAAAATATCTTAAATATATAACTTATTACTTTGAGTGCCTTAGACAAAGTATTACTTTATAAAAGTATTGTAAGAAATATGCAACCACGTCGAAATTCCACATGGATCTATAATCTTTTACCATATGAAAAACTTAAAAGCAAAGCACGAATATATAACATGTACTTAAATACAAATTGCACAAAAAAATGTCATTTGAACACGAACAATAGATTCAAGAACACAGTCTATATGTGCGAGACGTTTAAGCCAAATAATTGACAATTGATGATGACACAAAGATCCATAGTAAAAGAAAACGTTCAGATGTGGGATCATATCCTCACTATACTTATCGTCATAAACAACAGATCGGGCAGGTCTTTCCTTTTCGCCTTTGTTCGATCAACAGAAAAAACGTATCGAACGCAATTAAGATAGACTTGATAAAAAATAATAAATTAAAAATTCATTGTGAGACAAATGTCGAAAATTAATTTTAGTATATAGATAAATTTTATCTAATTTTTCCTAAGAGGAATTTTTCCCCTTTTTGTTATCAGAGGTTTGTGAAGTATAATAGTGATATTTAAGGCACACTTCTAATATAATGATATTGCCTTAAGTTGTTTGTAATGTAAAATATTTAATAGATGCAATTATATTTTAAATGTGTATTATTTTTGAAAAAAAGTGATTTGTGAGGATCAATTATACTAAATCGAAAAATTGAAGTGTAAAATGATAATTGCTCAAAGTAAAATAATTCAAAAAGAGAAGGGTAAATTGATCCGGTCACGAGTTACAGAATTTTTAATAGCCCGCGTGGGGGCACATATGAGATTTCCATTAAAATCGTTAGTCGTGATGAAATGATCAAATTGATTCAGACTTGACAATATCATGAACTAAATTGATCGGACAAAATATTAGAGACTAAAAGGTCTACACGATAAAAACATTGGGGGACTATTTTGAGCATTCTCGGTAATAAAAATGTGAAATGGGGACTTGGGACAATAATTTGTATTATTAATGGATCAAAAAAGAAAACACGATAAGATATAATGTTGATGATGAACTGATAAACCAGAACAAAAAATCTCATCGCAAGCTCACAGGCCATCACTGCAATGGAGGCCTCTGCGCAATTCTCGGCCGTTAGTTCCCGCCATTTTCATCTCAAACTCCAAAAAGTGCCACTCCGCAGCTCAGTACTCTCCAGGAGCTCCTCGGCGTGGTCACAAGCCCTCTCCTTTAGCTCCGGGAACTCGTTCACAGTTAGAAAACCTCGCTATCAATCTACAGCTTGAAACCATCGTTTTTATTCTAATTGCTGATTTCGACTGGTGCAGAGAGAGCTATGGAGAGTGATTAACTCCAGTGGTCCCCTGATTCTTCGGCGTGAACGGCGAGGCGTCGTGAGAGCTGAAATGTTTGGCCAGCTCACTGGCGGGCTCGAAGCCGCGTGGAACAGGCTCAAAGGAGAAGGTTTTTGGCTATTTGCTTGATGCTAATTATGCTTAAAATTTGGAAAAGATTTGTTAATTTTATCCTTATCGCGCACACACACACTCTCTCTCTCTCTGGTGGATCTTATAATCTGTTACTTGCTCAATTTCTCCATGGGGCCATTGCAAAATTTGTACTGACTGTGAAAGAAAGAAATAATTTCTATTGACTTGTCTGATCCGCTTATCAGCAATGCTTTTTTTGTATGTGCTATGTTCGTTACAGAGGTTTTGACGAAGGAAAACATTGCGGAACCTATGAGAGATATAAGAAGAGCTCTATTAGAAGCAGATGTAAGTGATGTCGTGTTTTTAATGTCTTTTAATGATGTATAATCTACCTTTTTGAAACTCGGAACATATCATGAGTTCTTACTCGAAATTCCATTCTTAAAATAAGCATCTTAGAATCAGCTACTTTTATAAAGCAGTTAATGTATGTTCAATTCCACGCAGGTCAGCCTTCCTGTCGTCCGAAGGTTTGTTGAGTCTGTAAGTGAAAAAGCTGCCGGTACTGAATTGATAAAAGGAGTGAGACCAGATCAGCAATTAGTTAAGGTATGCTTTTAAATGAACCGTGTACATTTCCAGAGTAAGGCTATCGATTTTGAAAAGAATGTAAATCATTTCTAGCTATTTGAATTCTTGAATCATTGCATTGGAGGGAGCTATATTACCATTGTTTCTACTTGTGTGAGTGATTCCATTATGAAAATGCTTTGCCGATGAAGTTTTCAGCATTCAATCAAATTTGTAATTGTCACTAAGGTTTAAGATCTTTGATAATTCGTGTTGGAAATCTTAATCTATCTTGCCAAATTTTCTCAATGTAGATAGCTTTGCTTTGTACGTATCATGATCAAAGAAGATAAAACCGTCCCAGCAGTTTAAGCTGTTCACTTCTTGTACTTCTAGCACAATGATTTCTACTGTGAGCTCACTTTTACAAAAGCATCTTTTATTACTTCGTAACTTTAATTGTGAGCCATCAGATCTTCTCTCGTGTTTGATCGAACACTCCACAGTTCAGCTAACATATTTCAAATGTTAGTTAAATAAACAGCTGCTTAACACTTAAAGTGTGCAGCTCTGTTCTTCTTCCTCCACTACCTGTACCTTTGAGCTCCCAAGTAACAGAGTTTAGGTTTAATCTTTCAACAATTCCATCTTAGTAAGAGAAAAAAAAAATCCCTGATTGGTTGTTATCTGATTTCAATGGGCACAGCATGTTTGCAATATCCTGAATTGTGATGAGGTGGTATTGATTTAATTGCTTTCTTCCGAAGAGCGAGAGCATTTTGCATGCAATGTTGATACTGATTAGAATGTGTCTTGAAAATCAGACAGCTTTGAACATGGTATTCTTTTGTATGTTAAGTAGTTCGAATGTGTCCTAACTTCCCAGTGATTATCAGTTCTTCTGAGAGCGAGAAAAGCGGCTAGTTATTTAATAGTATGACAAGTTTATATCTGATTGACGTAGATTGTGCACGACGAGCTAGTGAGAATAATGGGTGGAGAGGTCTCGGAGCTGGTTTTCGCAAAATCTGGACCGACCGTCATTTTGTTGGCTGGTTTGCAAGGTGTTGGAAAGACTACCGTCACCGCTAAGCTCGCTTTCTATCTCAAAAAGCAGGTTCCCTTTGAATATTTTTAATCTCTTGTTTTTTCGTTTTCTTCTAAACCATAACTTTCCTGTTCACCCGATTGTACTAAAAAAAACCGACTTAACAAACAGGGGAAAAGTTGCATGCTAATTGCTGGGGACGTCTACAGGCCTGCAGCAATTGACCAGTTAGTCATATTAGGTGAACAGGTAATTTCATTTTTTGCTCAGTCGACAGTTGTTCAAAATGTTAAATATTAGAGCAATCATCATTGTACCATCCTCATCTTTCACACAGAAAACGAAAATTAAGATTCGAGGAATGTGAATCTGGAGCTTTGCTGGATTATTTGATGAAAAGTCATGGCATCGAGTGTTAGGAGTCGAACAATTATTTTTATTATTAATTTGAATTTGATTTTGTTAGGTTAGAGAGATTTATTAGGGATATTATTGGGCTTTTTTAGATACGTTTGCTCCTATAAAAGGAGGGGCGTTAGTAGCATAATCCTTTCGTCTTGGTTTAGGATTTTTAAGGGCCGGAGTCTCTGACTCTCTGATTGTGAGGGCCGGAGTTTTCGAACTCCGGATTTAGTAGGTAGCTATTAGTATTGTTTATGTCAATGTTCTTAGTCCGTTATTGATTAATAAACATTATTCTATCCCGAATTTTCCGTCCACCACCTTCTTATCTCTAACATCGAGGTTCAAAAGAAAAATCTTGACTGAAAAAAATTCACACTTACAATGTTATGCTAGTCATAGAATCATTCATCAACATACTTTGTCAGATACCACGATGCCTTCAATGGCATCTTTGTTCCCTACTAAATGTTTTCCATGTCTTTTTTTTATTAACTATCATTTTACTTCACTGATTCACCTTTGAACAATTTGAAACAGGTTGGGGTGCCTGTTTACGCAGCTGGAACTGAAATTAAACCTGCTGAAATAGCGAAACAAGGTCTAGCGGAGGCTAGGAAAAAGAATGTGGATGTGGTCATTATGGATACTGCTGGAAGATTGCAGGTTAGACATAAACTGCTTAAGTAATCTCCTTTCATTAATTTAGCAATAAATGTACCTTATGGGCCAACAGATCGATAAAGCTATGATGGATGAGCTGAAAGTAGTTAAAAGGGTATTAAATCCTACGGAAGTTTTACTTGTGGTGGATGCTATGACCGGGCAAGAAGCTGCTGGTACGTGTTTTTCGAAAATTTATATATCTGATTCATAGCTTGTTAACAACGAACTTAGTGAAGCCTATTATTAGTGGCTTGTTTGCTGTCATGAATTTGACCAGATAAGACTAATATTAACCCATTTAATTCTGTTTGGTTTCTTTTTTTTTTTTTCAGCCCGAGATTAATAGAATTGCCACGAAAACGTTACGGGCTTGATTAATGAATAATCTGACTAAAATGAATGAGATAAAAAATATTACAGGCTTGATTATAAATAATTTATCTTGAGCATCAATGTGAGGTCTTATAACCAAACACTGCCTAGGAGTAACTTAGCCTCTTGATATTGTTAGCACTTACACTTATCTTTTGATGACATTATAGCACTGGTTTCGACATTCAACATCGAAATTGGAATTACTGGTGCCATTTTAACAAAGCTAGATGGAGATTCGAGAGGCGGCGCTGCTCTGAGCGTCAAAGAGGTCAAATGTTTGCTTGCATATCACCATCTCTTTGCTTTTTCTTCCCCCTTTCCCATGGATTCCATTTGATTAATGAAAGTATGTCAAAATAGTAATCACTTCTTGATACCAAGTACAATGAAAAGGATAATCGTACGTCTGATGAATTGAAAGAACACATGACAACCGGTTGCCTTCTTTAGATTACAAGGCCTTAACTTTCATATATATTCAACATTTCTACAGTGTCTCAACATGATTTCATCTAAGTTCCACCAATGTAATCTCTTTTCTTTTTTGGGTACAGTTGATTCGAAGCGATATTTTTAAACATTTATCAGGAATTCGTGGACTTTGCAGGTCTCAGGCACGCCAGTAAAGCTCGTAGGGAGAGGGGAGCGAATGGAAGATCTCGAACCCTTTTATCCAGATCGCATGGCGGGGCGTATCTTAGGAATGGGGGATGTTTTATCTTTCGTGGAGAAAGCACAAGAAGTGGTGAGGAACTATTTTTTCAATGGATCTAAATGATATTCTATGGTACAAAAAGTATTTTTATACGTGATTATTGATAAATGATTAGATGCGCGAAGAAGAGGCCGAAGAGCTGCAGAAAAAGATTAAGGATGCAAAGTTTGATTTCAACGACTTCTTAAAGCAGACCCGTACGGTTGCACGAATGGGCTCGATGTCACGTGTTCTTGGAATGATACCTGGAATGGGGAAGGTGTATATATATATATATAACTCTGTTTCTGTTATGTGTTGAGGCACTCGTTTTCCCGATCTTTACTGCCTTGATGGATCAATTTTCCGGTGGCTTAAATCATCCTACTGAAAGTAACCCAATGTATTTTGCCTTGCTCGTTGATTCTTTTCTCGTTTTCTTAAATGGAATCTATTGATGCGGTGTTTGATGATATACTACATGGAGATAGTACGGTTTTTTACATAAAGAAAATCAATAAGACGAATTAAAGGTACAAAAACATCCCGGTTGGTTATATTGATAATGAGAAAATGTACCTAACTGGTTGGTTTCCAACAGGTGACTCCTGCACAAATTCGAGAGGCAGAAAAGAATTTGAAAATGATGGAATCTATGGTAGAAGTGATGACTGAAGGTGACTGATTTCTTTATCTTATTCCATTCATTCCATCACGAACGAAACTGCATCAACAACTCGTGCATGTATTCTCTGATTGTAGAGTAACCTCTATCAGAGTGTACGTAGTTCCAGCGGCTTTAAGGCTGTGTTTGGATTGAAGAAATTATAGTGAAAAAAACAATTGGAGAATAAAATGCTTTGAATAAGATTTTCTTTCGTTTTCCTCATCAGTTGTTGAAGAACTTAATTTTGCTTAGTTTTAAGTATAAACTTGAGCTATATTTTTTTTTTTTCATTTCTTTTCCTTATCTGTTTCTTCAATCAACCAAAATGATTTTAAATGTCTTGCAACTAATTTTCATAACCTGCAATGCAGAGGAGAGGGAAAATCCCGAACTTCTGGCCGAATCGCCCGCCAGGAGAAAGAGAGTCGCGGACGCTTCCGGGAAAACAGTCCAACAGGTCTGTGTATATCGGTCTTAATAATATGAAAACACAAATCGCGAAAATTTCATCTACATTTTCTTAAAAAGTTCGATAGATCTCTATAGCAGGCATAAATACATATGATTAAATTAAAAGTATATTTTCACTTTTTTGCAGGTTAGTGGACTCGTTGCTCAGCTGTTCGAAATGCGTGGACGGATGAAGAATCTAATGGGGCTAATGGAAGAGGGATCGCTTCCCACGATGAGCAATATTCAGGAGGCTCTCAAAGCTGAACAACAGGTTTTCCTATATCTCTTCGCATAAAATGCACCACCTTCTTGATTTTGATTGAAATCTCACCTAACAGAGCAGACAGGATTTGTTGAATTCAACTGCTTGTTCCCTGGTTCGGGTTTTATTTATCTATATGTCGTTTGTTTGTTTGTCTGTTTCAGGCTCCGACGGGCACATCAAAGAGAAGGAGAAAAGCGGAATCGAGGAGGCAGTTCTCCGACTCATCTGCCCGGCCAAGCCCTCGTGGGTTCGGGTCCAAGAATTGAGGCAACATCTTCAACTACACATCTACCTGTATTACACTCACTACTAGATCACGAAAAATGATTCAAAGTAAATTATTTCTCTCTCGTTCTCTTTTCTAGTCCATATATCCCATGCGTTAACTGTCCGCTGCCATTGTAATTTCATGCATGGTTTTGTAGACCCGACTGAACCGGGACCGAGAAACCTTGAACCAGTTGATATTCCGATTCGGTTTCAGTCTAATGCATGTTTTATAAAAAAAAAAAGAAACAAAAATGAAAAATGCAATTAGGTAGTAAATATACAAGCCATTGTGCAAAAATTAATTGTGTTGTGGTCTATTTAGCTCCTTGTAAAATGTCTTTCACAATGGATGGGTTTGATTCCTCATTATTCCTTTCATATTTGATCCTTCATTTTACAATTAAGTTTTTTATTTAATTTGTATCCCCCATTTTATTTACTTTATTCACAACATATAGCTCATCATTTCTAAAGACATCGATTTTGTTTTGTTTTTGTTCATGTTAAACCACTAAACTTTACATCGATTTTATTCCGTTTTTGTTCACATTGAACCACTAAACTTTAAAGAGGAAAATTTTCCTAAACCAGTTTTTTTTCCAATCGTTAGTTTTTCATTTCACCATCAAAATTATTTACAAGTCGGTTAACTAACCGAAAGACGCCCACTGCTTACATTATGGAACGACAGTGGGTAGGCTCCGAAGAGAAGAAACAACAAATGCCAATGTAGGACAAAAACCAAAACAAAAAATGTCAAAAGAATTACCACTAAAACTTGTCCATACCAATGCAAAAAACAAAAAGGGAAGATCGATAATGCCACCGATAACCATCTTACAAGTGGTTTGCCTGGTCATCGGTATCACTCCCAGCATTGACGTCAAGAAGACTGCACTGGCTGCTAGTACCCTACAGTGTTCGAGGTGAGGACCCATTTAAAGCTCAATGAACGAAGAATCACGCCGTTCTTGTGCCGCTAAGAATTCCTCCCACTCCATTCGTGCTTTATCCACAACTGTCTTCCCGAATTGCCATTTATTTTCGAACAACCAGAGGTTCCTCGTCTTCCATAGCATCCACAAAAGGGTAAACCGAAAGCTGGGTTCGATGTCGGAAGACTTCAGTTGTAGGCCCTGAGTAGAGTCGACCCCACCAGTCCTTAAAGCACGCTGTAGGATGGTTGTTGTGGGTCCAGGAAAGTGGAGCAATATCCCAAGCGAATTTGGCTTGTGGACAGTGGAAGAGCATGTGTTCCGGACTTTCCTCCTTCTCGCCGCAGGTGGAGCAAATAGTGTCGATCTTGACTCCTCTTCTTGCCAAGTTAGTTTTGGTTGGGAGGGAGTTGTGGAGGCACCTCCAAACAAAATGTTTGAGCTTGTCTTTAACTTTCAGTGCCCACACAGCGCTTTCAGAGCTTCTCCATGCTGGACCCCAAGTCACTACCTTCAGCTTTCGAGCTTTGTTGTGGGATTGCCGTAGTAACATTTGATGGGCAGACTTAACTGTAAATTGACTTTTGAGTCCGCTTTCCAGTGCAGTTTGGGGCCATCAGTTGTACTGTTGCTTCTTTCTGAGCCTTGGAGAATAACATATCGCGCTTGCATCCAACACTTCCATTGCAAAGATGCTGAAGAAGGGACATTGCTTGTGAGGAGATCACTCTTGGGGCAGTACTTGGCCTTAAGCACCTTTGCAACGAGGAGGTTCGGTTGTTTGATTAACCGCCATAATTGTTTAGCCATCGTGACATCATTAAATATCTGGATTTGTTGAAAGCCAATGCCTCCCATTTCATGAAAACCTTCATTTCGGGTACTATTTCTCGAATAAATTCGGTTTATCAACTGCCCAAAATAAAACCAACCACCACATTTTTCATCGCATGCTCTAATTTTTAAGCTAATATACAAAGGGTAAATTCCCTTTCAGTACCATTTGAAGTTTCAACTTCCTGATCAGTACCCCTCCAAGTATTTCTTCCTGTTCAATACCCATTTGCGAAAAATTGTGTGTTTAATACCACCAAACATTGAAAAGACGAAAATAACCCTTCTTTACAGATTCAGTTATACCAACTGGTCTCATTATTATACCAATATATTCAATTATTATACCAACTGTTATCACTGTTATACCAAGTCAAATTTAAGAGTATTTTATCACTATTATACCAAGTGTTCCCATTATTATACCAATATATTCAATTATTATACCAACTGTTATCACTGCTATACCAAGTCAAATTTAAGAGTATTATATTATACCAAGTGTTTCCATTATTATACCAGTATATTCAATTATTATACCAAATGTTATCACTGCTATACCAAGTCAAATTTAAGAGTATTATATCACCATTATACCAAATGTTCTCATTATTATACCAATATATTCAATTATTATATCAAATGTTATCACTGTAATACCAAAAGTAATGTTATTATAATATCCGAATTGTTTGGTATACATTCGAATTTATTGGTAGAATAATCAATTTTATTGGTATAATAAGCGGTTTTGTTGGTATAATAATTATGTTTTGTGGTATAATACGCAAAAATCACTTTCGTATAATACACAAAAAACTTTATTTCGGTATAACAGTAGGTATAATAATTAAAAATATTAGGATAATAACGAGAACAATTAGTATAAATGTGATAACAGTTGGTATAATATTCTTAAATTTGACTTGATATAAAACTGGAGATAATCGAAATAATATTTATGTATGAAAAAAGGTTATTTTTGTCTTTTTAACGCTTTTTAGGTACCTAACACACAATTTTTTTCAGATAAATACCTAACAAGAAGAAATAATTCGAGGGGTATTTAAGAGGAAATTGAAACTTTAAAGGGTAGTGAATAGGAATTTACCATATACAAACTGTATACAAATGTTTGTTACAATCAGATTAACCTATAACTTCACGAAATACCAATTCGAAGAAAATTGCCATTTGCATTACTCAGTTCAATAAAAGATTACTCATCCAATGAGACCGAAAGAGAGAGAGAGGTCTTCATGACAATCAATTCAGTCCAAATTCATACGAAACATCCAAGATAATACGTATGTCACATTACAATCATTGCGTTCGAGCAATTGGCTCGAGGGCTTCGACTATAACTACACTGTTCCCCCGAATGACCTGCAAAAACAATAGAGACGAAAGAAGATCCCATCATTCATATGCTGTAATGAAAACATCATCATATGCTAATTATTAGTCAAAGACACACACACACACATACCACCATCCCTATGTCGGTTTTCTCATTCCCGTTCACTTCCAATGTGTTGTCTACCACAAGATTCATAAACTGGTCGAACCCGCGGAGAGTCCCAATCACCATGCGGTTCGCGTTAAGCTTTTACTGATGTAATAATAGCATCAGATAGTTTTGTCAAATTGTGTCTACTCACTTACAGCATATAATATGTTACCAATTCATGCTCGAAAAGAAACATCATCCCGGAAATAAGAGAACCCCTTCGTTTGTTGGGATTGAGGCCCCAAAATTTGATTTTGAGCCCAGCAAAACAATTTTTTCTTCTTTTTTTTGTTTTTTGAGATTTCGAAGTAAAGATTACTTCACTACACGTGAAACCTATACGACAACAAGAATTAGGAACCCCCGTTAGAAACCCAGCTTCAAATTGGCATCGTTGATAACACTGGAGCACAATGGATTACAAATTACTACATAGAACTCACTCTGCAATTTCTTGTCCATGTACCTGTCGGAAAAAAAAAATGAAACGGGGCTATCAATTGTTACAAAAAGAAAACATGTACTCCGCGGAAGAAGAAAAAAACGAGACAATAACGGGAAATTTAGCTTACTTTTTTAGATCCGGGGGTTGGCCTGATCTGCTCATGGCGAAGAAACCCTAAGACGTGGATTGGGAATTTCTGCTGGCTTTCTAGAAAGAGAAACCCTAGAAAATTGGCGTGAAAATGTGAATGGATTCAAGATCTTCGGATTTTGCAGGCTAAACAATCTCTTCAGAAGAATGATAATACAACCCAATGAGCTTTTATGTTTGGTCCCATTACAGATATTGGGTTGAAAGAGTTGGGTTCCCCGCCCATTAATATAGAAACAAAGCTCATGGCATCAACAACGCCGTGGAATCTCGCTAGAAAGAAAAAGAAAAACCACGCCGTGGAAGCCTAGTCACCATTTAACAAAATTATATAACAAAAAATGAGAATTATATATAAATATATTGATGGAAACTTTAACTTTTGGTGATTGTACAATGGATCGGAGCATGGCGACGATCGAAACAAGACGAGCACCGGAGCTGACGTGACACGTACTCAGAAGACGAGTAATGACGAGCGAGGCCTATGACCGCATGGACCACTAGAACTGAAGAACATTAAATAAAAGGTTGCAGCAGCATCAGATGTTGCCCAAAGCTATTACCCAAAGTGAAAAAAACGGTACTCAGACGACTAAAGAGTCCCGAGGTCGCCCAAATAAGTAAAGGAGTCCAATGTGGCTGCAGACGAATTCAAACGTTCAAATGCAACGTATACTTCTTAAGTGAAGACTATAGAAGACCAAAGAGTTCAAGGAGCTAAACACAGACAGAGAGCACACAACCTATTTGAAGTGAGAGGACCTGCAAAGAACAAACGCGAAAAGCTCTCAAGAACAACTACGAACTTGTGTGATTTGAGTGAACATCTTTGTAAACAACTGATTTTAAAAAGCAGTTGTGAGTATGTTCATGAGTGAAACACTTAAACAACAGATTTAAAAAAGTTGTATTAGAAGTTAGCTAGGCGTAGATACGGTAGTATTTGTGAAAGTAGCTCAAACTTCTAGTAGTACCTTCCTTGCGGGGAAGAAGGGGAGACATGTGAGATTTCTAACTCCGAACTTACATAAATAAAGTCATGTGTACAAACATTCTCACAAACACATACACGCACAAATAAGTAATAAACAGTGGTAACTTCCGCACCACTGTTACACGAGCGAGAGCGAAGCACAAGGTGAGGACCGGGAAACAACTGAGTATTGATCCAAGTACTCGGTACTGAACGAAAAGTAGTACTAAACCTCACAAAAAGGAAGAATTCCTAAGTGTTTATTCACAATCCCCTCTAAATGTCGGTATGATCCTAACATATATACAATTAAAATACACGTATAAAGTGTTAAGTGAATCGACCATTTTATATCTTTTCCTATTCTTGAATCATTTTTCATTTTACATATGAAAACAATATGCGTCACTCCAAGGTAGATGATATCCATATGTGAAATACTGGCATGGGATGTGAATCACGCCCTTTAGGATATAGCCTATATCTTCAAAATATAAGATTAGGTCACAAAGTATACATGTGTTCGTTATTGAGCCACTATGTTTGATAATGACAAAAGTAGGTTACTAACTTTGTATGTCAAAATAATTTTGGGTCATGTTTTCAATTTTAGGTCACTAAGTATATGTTATTCGATTTTGTGTCATTAAGTATACATGTTTCAATTTTGGGTCACTATGTTTACGAGACCAAATGAGTGACCCAAAATTGAAAAATGTATATTTAGCGACCCAAAATCGAAAAATATGTATACTTAGTGACATAATCTTATAATTTTCCCAACCTATATCTAAGACAGTCGATGCTATCCTACACACTTGGTTATAACCCAAGTGGGTCGAGATTGTGACATGTGTCCATCTACAAGATGATGGGGTGATTAACACCATTGGATGAGGAAGGATATGTCACAATTTTAATCCGATTATATGCAATTGGATAAGATAAAATAAACAATGTAAGACAACGTAATCAAAATTTTCTCATGATCGGTTAATTTTTTTTTACGAAACACAATATTTTTCTAGAAGTAATTAACCAATCATCATGCATTTATCTCGATGTGAACATAACTGTATGATATGCATATGGTCCTACATCCACGATCTTTCGAGACTACTTACACTACCTGGATAAGGTAGTATCGTAAGGTTGTTAGACCCTCTCCAACCGAAAAATGCATTCTTAAACTCAAACTCATTCTCAAACTTAAAATGCAGTATTTTTCTCCAAACCGTTAAACTTATTCTCAAAATCAAAAGAATATTCCTTAAATATTCTCTTTCACACCAACTTTTATAAAATTAAATTACTACCCATATATTATCCATAAATTACACCACGAGATTATTTTAAATTCGATTGAGAAATATTTAAAAATTTTAATAACAAAATTATTATTTGTTCATATACATTGAAAGTATGTTTATTAAAAATAAAACTATGCTACGGAGGCCTGAACTGAGGCGGAGGAGGCAATTTCCTAGGCATCCCGAGCCTCGGAGAAAACTCGGGCGGAGGTGGAGGAGGCCTCGGCGACGGAGGAAAGCCTCGCCTTGACCTGTTTGGACAGTTCGATGTAGCATTCTTGCAGGTTTTGCATTCTTTTTGGTAGCACACGATTTGGAAAAAAGGGGATGATCTCTTCCTGCCGGTAGATTCCTTTGTACTCGCTTTGCTGGGAAGACATTAAAATTGACTATTCATTCTTTTCACTATATTATATAAAATACTCGATTGAAATACAGAAAAAGTTATTTACGGAAGGCAAAATCTCAACAAGATCATAGTAAAACAAGCCTGCGATATTATTAGCCACGGGCAGTGAGAAACTGCAGTAGGAACCACGAACAAAGTCTGCACCTTCCCGGTAAGGATCGTACAGAGTGTTGAAGAAACTTGGGCTCAAGAGATTCTTTATGGGGTTTGCTAGAGCATTAATATCTTTGCCAGATGGATCTTTTGCATCCTGTTCAATGGTCTTGACCTTGAGCCTTCACACGTCCCATAGAGGCAAGCACTCCACGGTGAAATGGACCTCCTCGACACAAGAGGGACGAGCCCATGTGTCCGACGATCTTCGCGCTCGTCTTTGGAGCCCTTGGTGGGTGGGAACTGGAAGGTAAGTTCGGACTCTTCGGCTTCGTATTGGCCGAGGATCAAGTTCGCCAAATGGTTTTAAATTAAGACTTTTGTGCAATTTCAAAACTACAGACGCATAATTTCAGTTGAAACGCAAAATTGAGTTTACTGAGGACAGAGAAACTGTTAATCTCATTTTGAGTTTGAGTTTAGGGTTCGGTTGGATTCGGTTGGAGTTATTTTATCCCATTTTTTTGGGTTTTAAAGTAACCATTTGAGATTGTCTTATATATTAAGAAAGTGTGGACCCTTCAAGTCCAACACAAAAGAAAATATATTTTTACGTTTTATTTTTTTATGGTTTCCAAGGGAATTTGCATGCATCGATCAAACTCGAGTATCATATCAGCTAATCAGATGTTCAATGTGAGATTAAAAATTCATTTATGATCAAGCAAAATCAAATAAGACCTACATTAGTCAAAAATCAAATTAACTTAAACGCTGACAATTAACTCTCAAAGATGTCCAAACGCTGACAATTAACTTCAATGACTAATCAACCCAGCTTGAACATTTTGTCTTCTGATTCAAAATAATTAGAACTATTTTTTATTTAATTAAAATTACCGCTTACCAAAAATGGCCCACTTGGAGCTCTCGATTCTCCGGTGCGGCTCAACGGAGCAGCCGGGCCGTCCTACCTAGTTAAAGTTTGAGAATAGGTCGAGAAGACATCTTCACTTTCTGCTAATCTCATCTTTATTTAATAAATATAGGGATGATTACACATACTCCCCCTCTTACTATAGTAATTACACTTACACCCCCTTTACTTTAATCAAACTTTACACTAAGACACTTCATCCTATTTTGGACATCAATTTAAAAATCCGTGTATTCAAATTCACTCTTCGTGGCTATATTTCGTATAAGTTTAAGCAGATTTATATGAAATACATTAATAAGGGGTCTAAAATATGATTTGTATAAACGAAAAATGAAAATATGCATGATATCATATATATGTATTTAATAAAATATTCTAAAGTATACATTTCGACCACTAAAATATTAATGCATTCCGTATAAACATGCTTAAACATGTTTATTTTACGAAATATAGCCACTAACGGTAAATTTGGATGTCTGAATTATTAAATTGTTGTCCAAAATAGGATATGAGTCTCAATGTAAAGTATAATTAAACAAAATGAGGTGTAAGTGTAATTACTATAATCAGAAAGAGTGTATGTGCAATTGAGTGATACAACATGGAGTGTTGGTGTAATTATAAATATAATATTATTGTTATTATTTGTAAGCACTATATTATTGGTTGTAAATAATATACCTTGAAATACAAACGAATATTTATTTACTGATCACTCACCTCGAAAAGAGAGAAAAAATAGATACTTTCAAATGGACCACCACCGCCAGCGATCCTCCTCCGCCGACCAACGCTTCATACTCTCTCCTTCCACAACTATTGCCCCACAACAGACCGATGACTACAAAATCGGCGTCCTCTACACCATGATCACCTCCGCCGATCTCACACTCAAACACACCACCGCCGACCACCACCTGCGGCTCCACGACGACAACCCTGCTATTTTCTCCCACTCACCGGAGAAGGCGTGATTCCAAATCCGATGATCACACAGTTGGTGCCTTCAGTGGGAAGGTTTGAGAAATCTAGTCCGGTTAGTGTCCGAGGAACTTGAGGAAGACACACGCAGTGGTGGAGGGAGACGATGATGACGTGGAGATGCTCCCGCCTCACGAGATGGTGACGCGTAGCCTGATGAGTTCGACGTCCTGTCCGGTCCTCATCCTCTCTTCTCCTTCTCCTTCGCGATCTTGGCGAGCTCCTTTTGAGTGATCGCCTTGGCGTAGGAGAGCGTCTTGATGTCGTGAAGCCGAACGACTTCACTCAGTTGGTCTTCACTGAGAGAGGCAGCGATGTCCCTCAGCCCGGTTGGATGGTAGACGCGCTTGAGTGGTCCAACCCAGCTATACTCTTCCTTGTCGGCATACGAGCGGGAGAACTTGGTCCGGTATTACCAGCGCGAGGACTTTATTTATTTCTTCGTTGCTGTCCGTGTACCTCGCGCCTTGGTACAGAGCCGTTGATAATGAGCCTCCGACTTGACCCCTTGGCAGTACCGGAGTTGGTATTGCTGTTGAGGACTCGGGAGCCGGAGCCGGTACTGGTGTTTGTTGCTCTCTGGTGGTGCCAGCCTTAGCGCTTCCACCGACGCTTTTCTTCCCTCGTCCTTCCCCCTTTTTGGCAATCACCGATCCGGTATCGCCTTGAGCTGCCACATGCTCGACGATTGCAGCGAGTTGTGCGGAGAGAACTTTGATCTCATCTGACACACTCTCCCGGACTTCAGTGAGGCCAACCCTCAGCTCTGCATGGCTGGCAGCGATCGTGTCCACCTTCTGAAGCACTTCCTTAGTGGACTTTGCGGAGTCTCTCAGCTTGTGGTTCATCTTGCTGAGCTTCCAATCGGTGCGCCGTACATAGGTGCGGGCGAGATGAGGAGGGTGCGGACGCATGGGGCTGCGGTGTTAGGGTCACTTCCCGCTCTTGATTCTGAGCTCTCGGTGGCGGGATGACCGCGGCAGCTGGTGGAGCGCTTGTACCGGCCTCTGGTGCTCCTTGCTCTTCATGGACCGAAGGCAACTTGGGAGCAGCGTCGACGCCCTCTTGATAGGTAAGAAGTAATTGGAGCGCTGACGTTGACGGAGGCGAAGACGGGACCGAAGCTTCAACAGCCGGTGCTGGGCTTTGTTGTTGAGAGGCTTCGTCGTCCCGTGGTGAGCTCAAGATGACCTCTTGCAGAACTGGAGTTGGTTCCGCTTGACTGGCCGCACCGGGGAGAAATGAAGTGGTTTCCCTTAGAGAGTTGGAACCGGAGATAGGTGGTGTGTAGAAGGTTGATCTCGAGGACTCCCAGCTGGTGTCTCGGATGCCCCTACCCTTCCGGTTCCATAAGTACTGAGGGCTACGGAGCTGAGCGGTCCCCATATTTGTAGCTCACCCCGTATAACCCCTATCCTCGACTGCAAGTTTGCAGCATCTGCCCGAAGGCGCTTGAGTATCTTTGTTTTGCGTCTGGCTTCCTTGTGGTTGGGGTCGAAGGCTGCTTCTCGTTGTTGAAGCAGACGGGTGATCTCGAGCAGTTACACCTCTAAAAGCTACCTACCCTGGATTATAGCTATAGGTGACTCTAATCCAAGTCGCTCCAGCATTTGGGTCTCGATGGCCATGACACCGCCGGCTGTGCGTTTGGAGATGTTGGCTAGTGCCATCCCGACTCGTGCGTTCCACCACTCTTCAAAGTCTTGAAGAGCCACGGTCATAACCTCTTCAAAATGGGCTTCGACGGTGCTCAGGACCGTGTTGATGTAGGAAGAACGACGAGGGCTGGAGTGGGGTATCTTCTCTTTCCCACTTGCGCGCTTCCTCTTCTTGGATGGCGTCGCGGTGGGTTCCCTGATGACGATGCCCAGAATTACTGTCCGGGCAACCGCCTTAGGTCGGTCCTCAACCGGTGATGGCTGTACTGGGACCTCTTCGGGGGCAGCTGCATCAACTTGTCCCCCTCTCGGAACCGCCAGAGTAGATTCACTCTGGAACCGGTTCCGGCTTCTCGCCCCGTGCCCTCTCCAGTTCCAGTGAGGCTATGGAAGATGTCCGTTAGAACTGGAGAGGTTGATTCTTCAGCAGCGGGCTCTTCTGCTGGCATCGGGCCCGACACAGTCTGGAGAGGCACAGGTTCCGGTTCTGGCTGTGAGATTACAACCAGTGTCTTCTCCTTGGGGGCGACAACCTTTTTCTTCTTGGGCTGCGCAGCTGGTGCCTTGGACTTGGACTTGGTGGCAGCCGCTCTTTTCGTCCCCTTTGATGGAGAAGACAAGGCTACCTCTGGTACCGAGTAGAGGCCGATCACTTGCTCATTGGAGAGGTAGTCTCATCGTGTTAAGTTCTGGAACAGGTCCCACTCTATCTTCTTCTTCAGAATATGGATGAACTGGAGACCGAAGTTCTTGATCAGTCTGGATTTAGCCCGGATGGTGGCTTGGAAGGCGCTGAAGACAATGGTGTCCCAGTCCACGTCTGTGTGGGTGAGAATGACTACCGTTGCCTCTAACTTCTCACCCGTGATCATATCAAAAGCTCCAGCCTTCCCAAATAGCCCTTTCGCCACAATATCGTGGAGAAGACGGTACGCGAGCTTCAGTATCGCCTTTCTATCGGAGTCCTTGAAGGTGGCTCCGCTCAGGGACATGTGCGGCTTCTGATCTTCGCGCATGTCTCCAATGGCCTCACGAAGATTGATCGGTCCCACCGTTGGCAAATCGAACTCCTCAACGAACCACTCCTTGGTAACTTTGATGTCGCGATTCTGAACGCGACTGAAGATCCGCGTGTCGGAGGAGAAAACGGCATTAGAGATGAACTCGCGAACGTGATGAAGATTTCACGTTCGCTGTCCATGAATGCTGCCAGGCCGACGTCCATTATGCATGACGCCATTTGGTGGACTTCTCCGTCGCTAGAACTCATGAGTTCCAGGACATCGACCTTTACGGGCACCCTCATGAATTCTAAGGAATTCTGAGTGGAAGATGTTGAAGGTTGAACGGCCATCTGAGAATTTCTGGGTTAAAGGTTAAAGTTTTGAAGATTGAGATTTGGGAGTTGAGAGCGTTTGAGAGTTAGGGTTTAGAAGATTTAAGAAACGTAAATGGTAAGTGTGACGTTTCATGCGTATAAGTAGAGGTAAATTGGCGGGATAAAGTGATGCGACAACATTTATGCTGTCAGACGATTTGACTATGAGAAAATTCCTTGGACTGACGGCCTGTGTCTCAGACTTGGTTTACCTCATTTATGGAGAACTAAACCAGTATTGTACTCGTATTATCGGTATTGAGTAGTTGTCAGGTGAGTATTCTTCCTTGATGAGTACCGAAAATTCCCCCGGAATCGGTACTACTCATGTAACCTCAATTTTCTCTGAGCCTCTTTTCCGTGGACTATCGTCTCCGGTACTCAAGCACAAGCGTGAACTGTTTTAGCATTCAGTTGCTTGATAAGTCAAGTAGGCCAAGAGCATTTCTTAAGATAACGAACTTGGCTTCAGGGAGTGGCTTGGTAAATATGTCAGCCACTTGTTGTTCGGTCCGTACATGCTCCAAGCGGACAACCTTCTTGATCACATGATCACGAATGAAGTGGTGTCTGATCTCAATGTGCTTAGTCCTTGAGTGGAGTATCGAAGCGATAGCACTTGTGTTATCACAATATATGGGTGTCTCTGACTCGTTTATCCCATAATCCTTAAGTTGATGCTGGATCCAAAGTATTTGTGAGCAGCAACTACCAGCAGCTAGATATTCGGCTTCTGCTGTTGATGTGACAAAGGAGGTCTGTTTCATGTTGAACCAAGAAATCAGTCTATCTCCAAGGAACTGCCATGTGGCACTTGTGCTTTTCCTATTCAGCTTGCAACCGGCATAATCGGCATTTGTGTAGCCATACAGTGAGAACGAAGAGTCCTTAGGGTACCATAGTCCTACATTGGTCGTACCCTTGAAATACTTGAGAATACGTTTGGCAGCTATGTAATGGCTCTGTCTTGGGTCTGATTGAAACCGAGCGCAGAGACATACACTGTACATGATGTCTGGTTGGTTGCTGTTAGATACATCAAGGATCCAGTTAGTCCTCTGTACTTGGTTGTTTCTACCTTAGTACCGGATTCGTCTTTGTCGAGCTTGATGGAGGAACTCATGGGAGTTGCTGCTTGTGAACAATCCTCAAGTCCGAATTTCTTTAGTAGGTCTAGGGTGTAATTTTGTTGACTTATAAATATACCTTGACTCATTTGCTTGACTTGGAGCCCTAGGAAGAAATTCAGTTCCCCCAACATACTCATCTCGAACTTGTCTTGCATGAGTTTCGACACTTTCTTACAAAGCTTTGGGGCTGTGGAGCCAAATATTATGTCATCCACATAGATTTGTACCAATAAGAGATGTTCCCCTTTGGTGAATCGAAACAGGGTTTTGTCGACAACTCCTATGGTGAAGCCGTGATTAACAAGAAATCCAGTAAGTGTCTCATACCAAGCTCTGAGTGTTTGTTTTAGACCATATAAAGCTTTCTTGAGCTTGTACACATGGTTCGGTTTCTCATAATCTTCGAAATCGGGAGGTTGAGCTACATATACTTCTTCAGACAGAACTCTATTCAGGAAGGCGCTTTTGACGTCCATCTGATATACTTTGAAGTCCTTATAAGCTGCGTAGGCTAGAAAGATCCTTATTGCCTATAACCTGACCACCGGGGCAAAGGTTTCATTGTAGTCGATGTCTTCTTCTTGTCTGAACCCTTGAGCAACTAATCTAGCCTTGTTTCTCATGACGAGACCATCTTCATTGACTTTGTTCTTGAATACCCACTTGGTGCCGATTACCATTTGTGTGGGATGGGGAACTAATGTCCAGACTTTATTTCTTTCAAACTGATTCATTTCCTCTTGCATAGCTGCAACCCACCTATCATCCTTTAACGCCTCATCAATCTTGATAGGCTATGATTGAGATATGAATGCATAGATGAAGAGATTTTGGAGTGATCGTTGAGTCTTCATCGGCGCCTTGGGGTCACCCATTATTAGATCCGAAGGATGATTAAGTTTGGTGTTGTTCCACTTAATGCATTCCCCCTCACTTGGCGCATCTCCCATATTTGTGGGAGCAGTACTGGATTCTTTTGGTACTACGTTCAATTCATTTGAGTTGGGCGTTGAGCTTCCTAGAGGTACTTCAGAACTGGGTACCGGAGGTGATTCAGTACTCTGTTCTTGCATTTTTTGATCGTCCCCGTTAACATCTCTCTGTGTTCATCGTTCAGTTTTTGACCCTGAAAATCATCATCACTAGATTCCTCTAGGTGTGCATTTTCCAAGAGCTCGCTTAGACGATTGATATTTGTTGGTGAGTTGTCTTCTTATTGAGATTACTCGAAAATGACATGAGCAGATTCTTCAATGCGTATTGTTATTGAATACTCTGTAGGCCTTCCTTATAGCAGAGTATCCCACAAATATTCCTTTATCAGCTCTATTTTAGAATGCTGACAGATAACTCCGATTGAGGTGGATATAGCATCGGCTCCTGAAAATTTTGAAGTAGCGTACTGAAGGGACCTTCCTGTCCAGATTTCATATGGAGTCTTTCCTAGACTCTTGCAGATCATTGAGCGGTTCTGAGTATAACATGCGGTATTGACTGCTTCCGCCCAAAACATCTGAGAGATATCAGCATCAGCCAACATGGTCCTAGCTGTTTCCTTAAGTGTGCGGTTCCTTCGTTCAGTAACTCCGTTTTGCTGTGGTGTCCTGGAAGCAGATAACTCATGGAGAATGCCATGGTCCTCAAGATAGCTGTTAAGTATATAATTTAAGAATTTAGTACCGCGATCACTTCTTATGGTGTTGATCTTAGAGCTTTGCTCATTTTGAACTCTTTTCAGTAATTTGATCAACATAGAGGGAGTTTGATCCTTAGTTCTTAGGAACAGTACCCAAGTATATCGTGAGTAGTCATCAATGTTAAATAGAGTATATTTGGCCCTCCTAAGTTGGGTACCGGTATAAGACCAAATAGATCCATATGCAGTAGGTCTAAGCAGCGCTTAGACGTTGTCTTCCCTTTATTTTTGAAGGTAGATCTGACTTGCTTGCCAAGTTGACAAGTTGTACATGTCTTGTCCTTGAAGTAATGCACTTTTGGTAGTCTATGAACTAAGTCATTAGAGCTTAGTTTGGATATAGTTTTAAAGTTTAGATGGTTCAATCTTTTGTGCCACAGCCAGCTTTTAGAGTTTTCAGCTAACAGGCCGGTTGGCTTTGTCACAGACTGTTCTTTTTATCTTACTATGTATGTACCGTTGGTTCTCCGATGATCGATGACTTCGCATCTATCCTTTTTGAACACGTATCCGGTATCGCATAATTGACTTATGCTAATTAGGTTGCTGTGCAGATTCTTCACAAGACTTATGTTATCTAGTGTGAAGTGGCCATAGGTAAGCTTACCCTTAACGATGACCTTACCTTTTCCATTATCTTCAAATGTGACTGTTTGGCTTGTGCATGGTTTTATATCGGAGAGCAATTCTCGGTTCCCCATCATGTGCTTGTAGCAGCCACTGTCCAAGTACTATTTGGACTTGCAGATCCCGTTAGCATATACCTGCAATGAGTGGGTTTATGGTACCCATCTTTTGGGTCCATGTCCAAGTAAGTGTTTGGGTATCCACATTTGGATAACCTTGAAGCACCTTCCTGTGCTTGGATCTACAAGCATCCTAGATAGAGTCTTTCCCCTACCTAGGTGCCGGGTATTATTGGGTTTGGATTTCTGAGATTTGTACTGAGTACCGAACTTTTTCTGATATCGGTTCCGGTACTCAGTAGGCTTTTGTTGAGGTTTTCTGTTTTTCCTTCCATGAGTTTCAGGAACTGATCTTTTACCCATGAATTCCTACTGTCTTGGTTGCGAAATTGTTGGTGCAACACTTTGGGATCTGGATTTATAGCCTAGTCCATATCTGCTCTGTCTCTCATTGGATATGGGTACCGAAATTCGGTCTTTTCCATTGGTTTTGAGGATTTCACGAATTTAACAAATTTAGAGGTTGAGGGAATAGGATTCAGAGGCTTTGGGCTATATCCCAGACCCGTCATGTCGCTAGGATTTTTGGATAGACCTTGCAAGGTCTTGAGTTTCCTTAACGATTCAGACCAAGATTCAGACATCTTGAGAAAGTTTAGAAAATTGGGTTTCGTTTTGATAGAACTTTCTTTGAGAGATTCATCTTCAGCTCTCAGAGATATCACTTCAGCTTTAGCTTTAGTGAGTTCTTCAGTGTTGGTAATGGTGAACATTATTTCCGGTTATGGCTCTACTTTCTTTAGAGTAGCGAGTTTCTGATACTCCTTAGTCATCTCATGTAAGGCTTGTACAGATCTTCACGAGTAAATTTGGGTTGTGAGAAATCAAATACCTCACATTCGTCGATATAAGCCATCAGGCACTCGACTTCGTCATCGCTTGATTCTTCTTCTGACTCTGAGTCTTCAGAGTCTATTTTTGCCCATTTCTTGTCTTCAGCTACAAGGGCCTTCGGTTTATGAATCCTTTTTTTGCTTTCCTCTTTGCCCTTATCGTTTCTGAACTTTTTGCAGTCGGCTATGAAGTGGTATTTCCTGTCACAGTTAAAACAAGTGTTATTGTTAGAGTCATCCTTAGTGTTTTTCTTACCCGACTGTGGCGATTAAGTGGGCTGATTTCTCTTCATGAATCGCCCGAATGTTTTGATAAAGAGTGTCATCGCCTCTTCGCTCATGTCATCAGCGGACTTTGAAGTGCTTTCTGCGGCCGCCAGAGCTTTTACTGGTGGCACCGGCGTGACTTCTTCCATTCGAGTTTGTAGCTCGATTCGTACGCCTTTAGGTCGGCAAAAAAGATCATGGAGTTGTAATTTTCTTAGATCTTTAACCTCCCCATGGCCATTGTCTTGACGTCCTATTCCATAGGGAGCACCTTCATGACTTTTATGGCCATGTCTCTGTTCTCGATTGTTCTCCCAAGTGATGAGAGGTCGTTGATGATGGTGGTGAACCGGTCCTCAAACTCTGCCATGGTTTCCCCGATCTTCATCTTGATCGAGTCGTATTTTTGAATGGCAACCACGAGTTTATTTTCTCTGGTTTGCTCATTCCCTTCAAAGATTTGGGAGAGTTTTCGCCAGACCTCTCCAGTCGTTTTACACAGCATCACTTGTCTGAAGGTTCCTGTGTCCAAGGTCTTCAAAAATGTATCCTTGGCCACTTTGTCGAGATTCATTAGCTTCTTTTCAGCGTCAGTCCACTCGCTTTTGATCTTTGGAACATGTTGGGGTTGTGAAGGATCGCTAGCATACACATGATTTATTTTGAGGAGAGTGGGAGGTACATCAGTGACAATTTCCCACATGTCCTCGTTTTGCGCCGATAAGTGTGACTCCATTCTTATCTTCCATTCCATGAAATTTTCTCTGCTGAACATCGGCATCTGGCTATAGGTACTCATTGTGTGATTGAAGTAAGTCTGCTCTGGTACCACTTGTTAGGATCGGGTCGGTACACGGTAGTGTTTAGAGGGGGGGGGGGAGGGTGAATGAACACTACTCAATTTTTCTAAGTGTTTAACTCCCAGTACCGAAAGGTTTCGGTACTATGTGTATTTTGGGTTCTGACACTAATCAATTCAATCAGTGACGCGAAAGAGATCAATGTTGAGTACTGAATAGTATGTTTTTGTTTGTGTTTGACACCGAAATTTGTTTATGAAAGTTCGGAGTGTTAATGAACTCCTACGTCTCCCCTTCTTCCCTCAGGAAGGCACCCTTAGAAGTATGGTTTACTTAGCATACAACCTACACCTTCTAACTACAACAGTTTTTTACAGTCCGTTGTTTACAAAATCACTTTTGAAAATAACACTCAAGAACGTAGACTTAAAGCTTTTTCTTTCGTCCAAAGCGATTACAAGTGCTTAGAGTCGTATCTACGTCTTGAGGTTTTTCGGCCTTTTATACTTCGCGCTCGTGAAGTAGCCGTTGCAATTTGAATGTCTGAGCATGCTCTTGTCGCATTTACTTCTTTGCCTCTTTTGGATACTGTGGCTTTCAGTGTTGACTCTACGTCTGGGTACCGCATTTGCCTCTTTGGGAAAGTCTTTTGCTTTTCCTCCAATACTCAGCACAGCCTTGCATTCAATGCTTCCCAGTCTGTTGTTTGCACCTTGTACCTCCTTGACAGATGTCTTGTCGTTGCTCCGGTACTGGCTTGCTCCAGCTGGCATCCAGTCCTCAGTATTTGTTTCAGTTCTTGCTCAATCACCAAATCTTAAGCATCCATCAGACCTCAGTAAAGTGAGGAATGTTGTGTGGAGGCGAACGGGTTTTATTGAGCAGTAAATAATGATTTTCGCGTTTTATTAAAAGCTTATAAATTGAGTTTTTAAGGATATTTTAATATCGTTCTAAGTTAATGATTTTTAGTTTTTTTTTACATGGGTGTTTAATTAATGTTGATGGGAAATGCATAACGAAAGAGTTTTTGCATTAGATAATTAAAACCCTTGCATTCATTTCTCATCCTCTCACTAAACCCCTCCGATCTCTTTGGAAATGAAAAAAAAAAACGAAAATTTCTCCTTCCTTCCGTTCATTAATCGAGGTTGGAGGAACTCTCTCTTTCCTTGTTTATTTGGTGTTCTTTGTGTGCCAGTTCGTAAGTCTTTTAAGTTGGGAGATGTGTCCAGTAGGAATTATTTTATGCACGGGTAGAGTACCACCACTGAAAAAGACAAGATTTGGGATTGAAAGGTGGACAATCGTGAAGAGTATTGGAGAACTGAGTTCAAAACATGGTTATGAAGTTTTTAGGTTGATTTGTGCTGTGTTATTGGGTTTTTGTTATGTTATAAAATCATTATAATTAGTAGAAGAACATAAATATAAACACTGGAATGTATAGAAAAAATCTTATTAATGTTTTCTATATATCTCAATACAAATACATCAACCTATTTATAGATGAAAATATCTACTATTCAAAAGCATGATTCACGCCCAAAACATATACATCGATATACTATTCACGTCACTATTCACGAAGACTACTCATAGGGCGTGATTCACGCCTTAGACATCGACATCATATTATATACTTACAATACTTCCCCTTGGATGTCTAAGAATAGATGATGATATTGACTATGTTGTCGAAAATCGTACTGGGAAAAAGCCCTACTAAATAAAACATGGTACATCATTCCTTTGATACACATTCATTTGTTGCCACATTAAAAACCTTACTGAAGAAATCCCATGAAAAAATCCACAGTGAACGGAACAAGAGTGCAAAGCATATTTACTCCCCCTGATGATGATATCACTACAAATCTTGAAGTCTTCGAACTCCAATTGAATATACAAATTTCCTGAAAATTATAGGAGAAATGCTTTTCGTAAATAAAGCTGCAAGATTTTCACTTGATCACACTTGTTGAAATCTATATCACCATTTTTCTCCAAATCATGGGTGGAGAAATTTTTTGGTGAAATGTGTTTTGTATCACCTTTAGTATATTTTTTCTTTTTATTGTGCAATACATGCTGCATTATCTTCATATAAGATCGTTGGAAGTAATTTCTCATAAATAAACCCACAAGTCCGTTGGATATGCTCAATTATCGTTCACAACCAAACACATTCTCGGCTAGCTTCATTAATAGCTAGAATTTCCACATGTTAAGATGAAGTAGTTGTTAAATTTTGTTTAATTAATCGCCATGAAATAGCGGTTCCACCATATGTAAACAAATAACTTGTTGGCGATGGAGCATTATGTGGGTCAGACAAATATCTAACATCTGCATACCCAATTAAATTTGCTTTCGACTCATTAGAGTATCACAATCTCATATCAGTTGTTCCTTGTAGGTATAGAAAATTCGTTTAACTACATTTCAATGTCTACGAGTCGGCTATGAATTATATCTCGATTTATAAAGAAAGCTATATCGGATCGTGTATGACTCACTCGTAAGATACATTGGTGCTCCAATAGCACTTAGATATGATACTTCAGGACCAAGTAGCTCTTCATCATTTTCGTGTGGTCTTAACATATCTTTATTCACGTCTAAAGGTCTAACAATCATTGGAGTATCCAGTGCATGAGATTCATCTATGTAAAATATTTTCAATACCTTTTTGTATAAATTTCTTGATGTACAAATATTCCACTCTTCAAATATTCAATCTGCAGTCCAAGACAAAATTTTGTTTTTTCGAGATCTTTCATTTCAAAATCGCCTTTTAAACAATCAACAACTTTCGTCAACTCTTCACGAGTTCCAATTATATTGATATCGTCAACATAGACTGTTATAGTGACAAACTCATTTTTACATCTTTTTAGAAATATGCTAAATAAATACATAATAATCATTATTGAAAATAAATTGATATATCACAAGTAAACATATAACATAATAAAACACTCCAAACGATGCATAACAAATCACACACTAGTAAAACATGCAATAATAATACATAAAAAATCAGTTTTCTTCAGGAAAAGCTATAGAATCTGTAGTTTCTTCAGGAAAAGCTATAAAAACCAGAAGCAGAAACCAATTCACTTTTAACAAAATTTGTATCAAATCTCTTCTTTTTGCCCTTACTTTGTTGATATAATTCAACTAGATGTTTGGGTTTACAGCAGTTACATGACCAATGGCCTGAACCACCGCAACGATAGTATTACACGTCATAGTTGTTTTATTCAGTATGCATATTCTCATAATTATTATCGTAATTTTTTCTCTTCTTGGGAAAATTTGATGCCCACCACTATTATTATGATAACCACCACCATAATATCACCGGCCACGTCCACGGCCTTGACCACGACCTTAACCACGACCACGATATCAACCATGACCACGTCCACGTGCTTCGACCATTATCACTATTACTGCTGATTGCATTCGCGTCAAGGAGTGCAGTAGAACCAGCCGGTGGGGTTCCTGGTTTTTCATCAACAATTCATTGTTTTGTTCAGTCAATAATAAACAAGAGATTAACTCTTAATGCTTTTGAAATCTTCTTTCCCGATATTGCTGTTACAATACCATATTTGATGGATGAAAAATGTTGAATATTTTCCCCACCATACTATCCTCTGTGACTGTTTCTCCACACAATTTTAGTGTGACAATAACTTTATGAACAACATAATCATAATCAGTCATTGACTTAAAATCATCTAATCTTAAATGCATTTATTCATACATTGCTTTTGAGAGGATAACAATTGTCAGATGGTCAAATCGATTTTTTAGATTTTTTTTCACAATTCATAGGATCTTTTCATTTAAGTATCCATATCTCAGATCCCCATGAATGTGGTGACGAAGAATTATTAAGGCTCTTGCCTTATCTTGAACCGCTTTGGTTTTTACAGCATAATTGGTGTCACCTGCATTTGTTGTGGTTTTTGTGGCGACAATAATGTCACCCAAGCGTTTTGCTTTTAGATGAATCTTTGCGTCTAGTGCCCAAGATAAATAATTCTTTCCAGAGATGTAAAGGGCAACAAACCCGAGGCTTTGCAAATTTGTCCTACTATCATAAATTACAAACACGTTTTAATACTTAAATCATAAAGTATTAAATAGAATCTATGAAACAAGAATAACATATGACTTGGGAATCGTTAATACTTCTAATATAAGTATCAATACAAGTTTATCGTGAAAATACTTGAAAGACAAATTACATTTAATCTTCTTTCGTATCTTTCTTTGTAAAAGTTATTATGAAAAATTATATCCACATCCAGATAAGTGTCGTCGTAATATTAATCATAAGGCATAGGTCCAACGTCGGACATATCAACATCCTTCAAAATATAAAATATATTTCGGTAATTATAATATTGAAGAAATATTACAACTAATAACTATATTTTAGAAACAACTGTATAAATATTATCCACCACCCGATAACCATCACGGTAAATAAAGTAAGAAGCTCAAGATCCATCTTTGTATAAAACAACATGATTCTATATAAGAAAAATCATAATAGTCAGAGATGGATAAAATATATGTATTGCTTCTTAATAAATAAATTTAATTTCCCAATGGTAATAAAGTTTGTTCATCCGTTCAGTCCAAATATTAATTCAAAATAAATACGATATAGTTATTAAGATAAACCATAATATATTTAAAATTTTGATAAAATAAAGAAATATTATTTTAATTGCTCTTTTCGTAAATCTTGTCAAAAAAATTCCACTTGACATCATTCGTTGGTTATTAGCGGCATCCCGAAAACGTCCGGGTCGAAATATGGGACTTGATGAACGAAAGGATAAGCTTATGGTATAGGCAGAAGCTTAAGAGAATGTTAGAGGCGAGGTAAGAATGTTCGGACCACGTTTTTCTTGTTAGCGAACGTTTTCTCCTTTAGAAGCTATGAGATCAAATTGATCTTCAAGCCTAATATATTCATCCGTAACCCGACTTAGTTAAGTGATTGGACTGTTCCTCTCTAAGATATCCTTCTAGTGTCCCTACTGTCTTGAGAAATTAGATGCTCCCTTTTTTCTTCTCTTTTTTCCCTTTTTTCTTATTTTTAGAATAAGGTATGGTACCTCAAAGGCACTTCTAGAGTATGTTTGTGGAAGGATGGAACAGTGGAAGGCTGGTCCTTTGAAATCTGGACCTCACGTCACTTGTACTGACGATATTTCGCGAAACCACTCGGGCTTAGGCATTTAATAGTTTATTTGTTATATTTATATAATTTAAATTGTTCGTAACATAATTGTACGAGTATTATATATAAACTTATCATACACAAAATAAAACTATCATACCTCGATTATATTCATATAAAATCTTGGGCGGAATAGAAATATAAACACTGAAATGTATATAGAGAATTTTATTTATGTTTTCGATATATCAATACAAATACATCAGTCTATTTATAGATGAAATCTCTACTATTCAAAAGCATGATTCATGAGCAAAACATATACATCGATATACTATTTACGTAACTTTTCACGACGACTACTCAAAGGGCGTGATTCACGCCTTAGACATCCACATCATATTATATATTTATAATATGTTAAAAATTTTCAGTCTTTTGTTGTCTTTTTTCAATGTATGGTTGTGTCTCTCTTAGTGTTTGAAAAAGCGTTCCGTAGCCCCTTATAGCGCGCTACGGTGTAAATTTTTTGGAAAATGCGCTATAGCGCATGGAATTTTGTGTTTTTTTTTTCTTCAAAAAGCGCACGCTACTTTCCGCTTTTTGCGCTATATTTGAAATACTGGCGATATTTGGGTCAATGATAATTTAGTGAAGTCAGGTGTCTAATTCGTAATTTATTTATCATCATGAGGTCCATGTTAAGATTATTATTGTAATGGTAACACGTTAATTAACCGTGTAATTATAGTTAAAGGACAAACCCAATGTATTCTCTTCTATTACCTACCGGATACATGTATTGGTTTCTCATTATCCGGAAAAGACAAAATCAATTCAAATACCGCAAAATATACATCTGCGTTTTAAAGACTCGATATACATAAATAAAGGGTGGCTTTGTCCATTATATAATTTATACTAAAAATTAATTATTATTATTATTATTATTATTATTATTATTATTATTATTATTTTTAAAATTCCTATTGATTTTTGTAATTAATGAACATATAATATTCACCCAAATTTCTTTTTTGATTTTGATATAATATTTGTCCATATTGATATTTGTAATTAAATAATATTTAATATTCTTCCATGAATTAATATTTATTATTATTACTATCACATTATTATTAGTAGTAAATCATCTCATTATTATTATATTTTCTCATTTCCAAAAAATTCTATTATTTTTTGATGAATAAATTATGATAAAAAATTAAAATTGTTATATTAAGAATACAGATATCGAAAAATATAGATGAAAATAAATAGATTAGCTATTATCCTTACTATTTATATGGCATTATACATGACTTGTTCGAAATACTCATGCAATATGCTACGATATTTGCACTACGCAACATCGAAACTAGAACGCTGCGTATTGCGCAACACGCGTTTTAGAATACTTGTCGCTCTTAATTGTTGTATAGACACTGGAAACTCGTGTTAACCACTTGGGTGTTTTATCCCTTGTAAATTCATTTTTCTAATTAAAAAAATAACATGTGTAACCACGTGGACATTACA
Source organism: Linderniella brevidens (assembly GCA_004919715.1). Classification (NCBI taxonomy): domain Eukaryota; kingdom Viridiplantae; phylum Streptophyta; class Magnoliopsida; order Lamiales; family Linderniaceae; genus Linderniella; species Linderniella brevidens. The sequence goes on from SWDC01000153.1 coordinate 16,863,310, forward strand.
TTATAATAATTGTGAAATATTTGGGACGATGGTGTTTATTTTGTTTCTTTCTTTTATTGTTTTCCTAGATTACCGCCCCTGAGATGTGCCAATTTAATATTCCCAACAAACTACATTTACCAAGTTTAAATCATACCCAATTTACCCCTACATATTTACTTATATAACTAAAAATCAACTCTAGAATCTAAAAAAATGAAACATTAGTGATTGTTATTAAATAATTGGAATCATGTATCTTAACACCACATCAAGCACCTCCTGCGACCTAGTTTTTTTTTATTAATGTGCCATTTAATTGCATATACCAAATGGCACCTGCATATAGTCTTGCCCATATTAAACCGGAACCGGCGGTTCCGACCGGCCAACCGCCGGTTCCGGTTGGTAACCGGAACCGGCCACCAACCGCATCCGGCGGCCGCGGGTGGCCGGTTCCACGCGGTTTGGGAATTTCCCAAACCGCAAACCGCAAACCGCAAACCGCCGGTTGCAAACCGGCGGTTTATATAAAAAAAAAATTAGATAAAAAAAATATAGCCGTTTGATAATTCAAACGGTTTGAAAAAAAAATAGAAAAAATAGACGTTAAAAAAAAAAAAAAAAAAGAACTAGCCGTTGTAACCGGCGGTTGCAACGGCTACATTTTAATAAAATCTATAAATACCCCCCCCCCCCAACCCCTTTTAAAAAATCACAACTCAATTATATCTCTTACTCTCAATTATTCACTCTCAAAACGCGTTATTCTCAGCATCGTTGTAGTCCACGAATTAAAAATAAACTAATTAAAATACTAGTCCCTCAATCCTAGCCCGGCTTTACTACCCTCATCAATCTCCGCCCGGCTCTACTACACGGCGCTCCGAATTTTACTCGCCTATTTTTTCGTAAGTTTACACATATTTTATCGTACGTTTATTCTAATCTTTTATTTTAGATATGGATAGCCGTCGTCGAGGATCGAGTTCGAGTTCGAGGTCGAGGGGGAAACAGATTGTTGGTAGTTCATCGCAAGATGACTACCAATATGACGACTCCCCCGAAATTATGCTCGACCTAAGTGACGTTCTCGGCTCGGACACGCAAGGGTGTCCAACCGGAAGAAACTCCGATGCCGACGCCGCCGACCGAGACCCAAGCACGGGCCGCCACCGCCGCCCTTCGCGGTACACTTCAAGAAGGTACCGACCGAAAATAAAGATTTTTTTAGAGTTATATGTAATTATTGTGGTAAGGAGTACCCTTTTAAGAAGGGGGACGGATATGGCAATTTTACCGGCCATATCCGCTCAAAACATCCTACTAAGATAGGAATTAGTCAAAGTCAAATGCACGGGGCTACGGGTACGGGTTCGTCCGCTACCGGACAAGGACCCAGTGCGAGTCCGACGTCTTTGTTCATGTACAACGAAGACGTTGCGCACAAACAACTTGCAAAATTTGTTTGCGCGAAACATCTTCCTTTTCGGTTTGCCGACGATCCGATCTACGAAGAGTGGATCAGAAAGTCGTATAACCCCCAAGCGAAGAAAGTTTCACGTAGCACCCTTACGCGAGACATTAGGAAGACGGTACTCGCGTATAAACGCGAGTTAGTAGATCAATTAGGAAATTTAGAGTGTAAAGTGTCCATTGCCTCCGATATATGGAGCGATCACTGGCAAGATCATCATTACATGGGCGTTACATGCCATTGGATTGATGACTATTGGCAAGTACAGAAACGCTTAATTGCGTATAGGGAATTTGACACAGCACACACAGCTCAAAACATCGCACTTAAGCTTAGGAGTATCTTATCGGAATATAGGATACTCGAGAAGATTTTCTCGGTATCCTTTGATAATGCTAGCGCTAATAACGCGAGCATTGAAGATTTGATTAAGTATTGTCGACCGTCATTTGGCGGTCGATTCTTTCATGTGCGGTGCTTCTGCCACATACTTAACCTATGTGTTCAGGACGTACTCACGCATCTAAAGGCACACGTTACGCCGATACGAACGGCAATTAGTTACATGATGCGCCACTCTTCTGTACTGAAGAAGTGGAAGCGTCATTGTAAAAGTTTGGGAATTACGCCCAAGAAGTTTGCCTTAGATATACCCAACAGGTGGAATTCCACCTACAAGATGCTAGAGACGTCGTACGAATATCGCCACACCTTGAGCGATTTCTACGACGAAAACCCCGAATTCGGGGTAACATTACATCCTACGATGTGGGACGGATGCAACGGCATATGTGAAATACTTCAAGTATTTCACGATGCCACGAGGGAGATATCGGGAATATATAACCCGACATCTATCTCAGCATTAGATCATTGCGTTAAAGTCGCATGCATTCTAAACGCTTTTGTCAATGACGACATTGCGGGTCCGGCCGTTTTAGCCATGAAGGCTAAATGGCTGAAATACTTTTGGAAACTACCCGATATCTTCATCATTGCGAAGATATTAGACCCCAGATTACGCGTAGGGGGGACAAATAATTTTCTGGGATTATACTACCAGTCCATTGCGGCTAATTCTAGTTTTATCCCCGATGGCTACCACATTCAAGTTAGGAATGTAGGGTATGACGCTCTAAAGGCAGTCTTTAGAGCGTATAAGACCGATAATGGCCAAGACCCAACTCGATCGAGTTCGGGTCAATCCACTAGTAGTAGTAGTGCTAGCGGTAGTGATCGCTTAGCCTCCTACTACAACCTCCTCACACGAGCAAACGCCAAAGGTCGACGAACCCGTTCATAGAGTTAGATAACTACTTGTCGACCACTTTTGAGTTCGCCGAGGATGAAGATCAGTTCAACGTCCTCCGATGGTGGTCAAAGATGTCGCCAACGTATCCAACGTTGGCGAAGATCGCTAGGGAAATCTTTACCGTCCCAATTTCAACCGTCGCGGTTGAACAAGCTTTTAGCATGGGCGGCTTAACTTTAAGTGAAAGGCGTTCGAGGTTGACGGTAGAAAACGTCGAATACCAATGCCTTCTCGATGATTGGACGAGAGCCGAACATCGGACACAAGACGCCACGAATACCGATTCGGATGACGACGTATTCGACGACACCACCGGCACTAATTCTAGTGGTGGCGGCAATGGCGGCGACGACTAAGAGTAGAGATCATAGAGAATCTCCGAAAATGGCGAAAGATTCAAGCCCGAAAAAAGATAAGTCCTTAAATTTAATACTAATCTCATTGTATTAATTTTTTTATTTTATATTTTTAAATAATTACTTACACATACAATCTTATTTTTCAGCCAACGTCTCCAAGAAATCGCTCGCGTGACGACATCCAAGCCAACGACAAAGTCCGAAAAAGTTAAGTCCTTAATACTAATTTAATTTCATTTTTTAATGGCGATTGTATAAAAAAATATTATCTAACTAACTTCTTTTGTATATTTTTTTTTTCAGAAACCGATTATCGACTGACATTGGCAAATGGCGATTGTGATTCAAGTATTCAACGATCAACGAATAAATTTTTTTTTTCTTACTTTGTATTTTCGACTTTGTAAATTTTAATTGTAAATGTAACTTCATTTTTGTAATGAAATTAATTTATGATGATTAATATTTTAAAATCGAAACCCTTGTTATATACTGAAAAAACATAATTGTGTCCCGAAAAGTCGAAAACTATCGAAATATACACTATAAATTCAAAAAAAATTAAAAAAAAAATAAATAAATAAAAAAAAATTGAAAACCCGGCGGTTGGTAACCGCCGGATTCACGTTGACCGGCGGTTTGACCAACTGCCGGTTGGTCAACCGGCATCCGTCTCCGGCCGGTTGCGGCCGGTTGGTCATTTCGACCAACCGGCAACCGCCGGTTCCCAACCGCCGGTTAACCGAAACCGGCGGTTGGGCATAACTACCTGCATAAGTTGAAGTTGATGGATATGATGATTTTTACAATAACACCCTAACATCGACATTTCAGTTTTAATCATTCTTGAAATTATTGTGGATTATCTATACTTTTTATTAAAGCTCGGCATGAATTAAAAACATTGGTGTATCAATTTCAACCCATTATATTTTTCTACAATTAATAATTAGTAATAAAAATAAAGTTATTTACGCACGTTCATATTAAAGATAAAAATCTGTCATTATTGTAACAGCACCACTAATAACGGACTAAATGAAAATAATTATCTACAACACACAAAAAACACACGTATACAAATATTTTAGTTATTATTATTAATATTATCGTTATTATGATATCATAATTATTAAAAAAATTAAATATACAATAATAATGCTTAATTTTAAAATCAAATTTCTGTTATTGCACAGGCACTTGACTGTGTTGATTTTACTAGTATTTATTAATTTCGGGAAAGACTTGTGATATAATGTACTAATATAATATGAGTATACTTGAAGAAAAATAACTAAATGTTGACTATTTTAATCAAATGTTGGTCTTTAATGGATTAGATGGTGATGTTGTTGACCAATTATTATTTAAAACTACGTTCATACAATAGGGGGATAAAGATATTATAAATCCCAGAATGTTCGCGCTTTAATAATTATTTAATATTTAAAATCTAACCCACCACTAATCTAATATTTCATTAATGACCCATCAACCCCAACACACATCATTCCCTGAATACCAAATAACTCGAGCAAGCAAGCCACCATAAGTAAAAGCTATGCTAACAACTCCCCTTATCACATCACTATATATTAGAAGCCCCTTCACATGATCTTCCCACAAACACACATTAAGCCTCTAATTAAGCTCATTCCGTCGACGATCGCCGGAGAAATTAATATCTTTTCAATTATTTCAAATTCAATAAAAAAAAAAAAAAGAAAGTCGAAAAACAGAGATGGAGAAGAACGAGGCAACAACCATCGACATTGCGGCGGAATCGAGCAAAGAGAGGAAAGGAAAAGCTCCGCTCCTCGGCACGCCCCACCACGTCGAGCACCGCACGGCGGCGGCGGCAGCCACGGGCTACAAAAGAGGCGTCGCGATCTTCGACCTCATCCTACGCATAAGCGCCGCCACCGCAGCTTTGGCCGCCACCATCGCAATGGGGACGACGGAGCAGACGCTTCCCTTCTTCACTCAGTTCTTCCAGTTCAAAGCCAGCTATGACGATCTCCCTACTTTCTCGTAAGTTTATTACCGCATCAGCTTCGGTTCTGACACGTACGTATGTTCTCTCGTGATCATCTTGCCTATGTTAAAGGGGCTTCGATTTGTCTTGTTCCCTCAGGTTCTTCGTCATAGCCATGGCTATAGTGACAAGCTACCTCGTTCTTTCCATACCCTTCTCCATCGTGTGCATCGCTCGGCCAGTAGCCAATGGACCCAGGCTCCTGCTTATCTTCTTAGACACGGTACCCTTTACATATATATATTCTATTTTCAACACGCTCCATCTTGCTGGTTTTTTTCTTCTTATACAGCCTTAGACATGTAATTTTCCTAAATGAATGGTCGTGGGGAGTTGTCAGGGCCGAATTTAAAGCTGGGCATCCTAGTCTATTGCATAAGGCTACGAACATTAATGGCTATATTTTTAGGGCAATATCACATGCACCTGCCTATTTATGGTCGACATTTATGCTTGAGGGCCTCACTCTGTTACAAGAACGGGCCACAAAAATTAAAAATAGGTCATGGAGTCGTACCAAGGACCTTTGGGACCTGAACTCTGATATCGTGCTAAAAGATCACTTTTGCCTAAAAGATTAAGCTCGAAGGAATGTATCATATTTTACATTTATATATGTTTATTATTTCTGACGTCGTCGACTTTCGTTTCGTTACGTAGGTTGCGCTTACACTGGCGACCTCGGCAGCTGGTTCTTCGGCAGCTATAGTCTACTTGGCCCACAACGGAAACTCGGATGCGAACTGGCTCGCGATATGCCAGCAGTTCACCGATTTCTGCCAGAGGACCAGCGGATCGGTGGTGGCTTCTTTCATCGCGGTGGTTCTGCTCGTTTTCTTGGTCGTGCTTTCGGCTGTAGCTCTCAAGAGGCATTAAGTGGATATCTATTGAGATTGTACTTCTTGGTTTCACATTTCCTTTATTTCTTTCTGTGATTGAGTGCATATTTTCCCTCGTCTCCATAAGGTTGTTGCAGCCTATTTCGAAATTTCCCTGTGTTTTCCTAAAATCAAATGTAGAAAGAATTGCTTGGGCTCTTGAAGAGTGATGTAATTCTTTACTTGGTTCAAATGTACATTACAACTATCCCACTTGTAAGAACACGAAAACCGTCACACTATAACACAGCTCTCGACTTTGCACACTCTCCTCCATACAATGGACACCCATAGATGGATATACACATTACAACTCCGTAGGCTTAATGAGGAAAAGAAGAATACGCGAAATCTGCTGCATAAGCCACAAAACGCGTGAAATATGTTATTTACTCACTCGAGTTTGCGATGCCAACCATGTTAAGCATGTTGCGGTCCTCTTTAAATCTCTCCAATATCGTGCCCTTGATGGCTTCTATTTTTTCTTGATCCCCTTTTTTAGAAACAACGCCCCAACACTCGATTACTTCGGGGTGTACGCGGGAGGCCTTCGACAGGCACGGGCTCCCGAAAGTCGTGCAAGCAAAGGTATGCCCTTGATCGAGGCCCGAAGAGATGAAAAGACCGAAATGGTTCACACGGCCTCCGAATCCAATTCCGTTAGGAATGCTCTCTGAGCTGAAATTCACCGCGCACTGCGTTTCGGAGGGAATTTTTAAGATTTTGTCTTACCTACTCAGTTGGGTATAAAGCAACTCCTATCAGATTTTGACACGTGGTCCACTTTATCACAATCCAGCCCATGTTGGTACATCAATCAATCCATTAGATTTTTGACACATCATCGAAAATTCCACGTGTCAAAAATCTAGTGAGCCCAACTGGGTAGGATAGAACAGACCATATTTTTAACTAGATCTGCAGGCTGAATTAGTCACACCCGTAACCGGCTTGAGAAGAAAGAACTGCTTACCCATTGTATGTTGGTGTTTGCTCCCGTGGGCCTGAAGATCGAAGCCACTGGGTACAGTTGAAAAACGAACGACCGCATGTCCCCGTAGAAATCGCCATGCCTTTCCCATGGCTGAGAAGCGTAGCCTCCGTATATGCAGCCCTCTTTATCTTTGACAACCAGTATGGTTGGTCCATGATTTCTGCAGTTTCAATTGAAAATTTACCCATTCCATTCCATGAAAAGATTCCTATTTTTTTTTTTTCTGGGTGACCCGGGGATCCTTGGCCGGGGAGACAAGGTAAACCCCGGGGTTCAGCACAATAGCGTGCAAAACACTCGAGGAAATGTTGGCAGGGGGAATTGATCATGGGAAATCTCCCCCATAATCCTTAAAACATATGTTAAAAAACAAGCTACTCACTGTATGTTCCCCAAAAACGTGCTGAAGCTCAACCCGTGAACAGCGCTATGATACAAGAGCTTCCACTCATCCAGTTCGGTTGCGGACAAAGCTCCTCCTATATGCCAAGCATATTCTTTCCTCAACAAAATCAGCGATGGATCAATGTCATCTAAGTGCTGCAGCTGAGGTATTTGAGCACCTGCAAAATCAGAGAAAAGCATTGTGGTCCCACAACTTATCAGACGGGGAAAAAATTTCACAAACCCGACCACAGTAATTCTTAATGATGGCAAAAGAAAAAGAATACACTTCTCATCATGAAAGATTCCAAAAGAAAGAATATCAATGGGAGAAAGGTCATCAGGAAAAAGAACCTGCATTAGAGGGAGCCAAAAAGCTCCCTAAAATTTTTCTGACTGCTGGAAGATGGGAGCACCACTTCCGGAAATCCTCAAAAGACATGTTTTCACCTTCTATATTTGCAGCATTGATGAAAACCTCGGCAATTTCCTTGCACGATCCTTCGTTAGGCTCCGAGCCTTGTTGGTGCAATATCTTGTCGAGCATGGTATTTAATACAACTTCAAGATCAGACCTGAGCAAACAAGTGCCTAGCATTAAAGAAACTCAGAAAGCATCAGAATAAAAAAGATAGATTAGTTTTTTTTTTTTTTTGACCTCACCCTCCAACGGTTCCATCATCTGAGACATCTAATATTTGGTAGATGAATTCTTCAATGTCCTCGTTTGTTCCCTTCTCGTAAGTCCCCTAAACATACAAAGCATTAACTTTTACATGTTTCACTCTTAACAATTGGCATGATACCGCGTTCAAGAATCACAATTCGCTATGTTCCCTTCAATCTTGATATAGTATCCAAGCAAAATCAGAGTAAAATTAAGTTTACGTTAACAATCAAACATCAATGTACAATCACAGTATAAAACTAGAGAAAAATGAATAAAAATGCTCCATAACTCACTTTGGCGATGACGAGGTCTTCAAACGTAAGCTTGCCATCCTTACGCTTCCGCGTAACGATGTTAAAAATTCTGTCCCCTGCAGGCCCATCCATACCAATATAACCCTTGAAAACATCACGAGATACGAATTTGCCGTTGCTTTGCGATTTAACAGCAAGCGAAGCGAATAGTGATCTTAAATCTTCCAATTCATTATCAGTAAATGCTCTGAAAGAGAAATGATTCGTCGAATGATCAAGCGCCTCAATTCATGAAATTGTTTGGAATCGAAATAGTGAGCTGAAGATCGCGAAACCTGGTGGCGGAGACGAAGCGGGGATCCGAGGACGACGACCCTGAGTTGCCCATTTCTTTCCACGCCTGCTGCAGTTCGTCGATTGATTGCTCTGCTCTATGATTGACTGATTGTAATTTGTTAAATAGCTATATATTTTCTAATAACGTCCAGAACTTTATATTTAAATGTTGTTAAATTAACTTTCAGTACCCTTTGAAGTTTCAACTTCCTGATCAGTACTCCTTCAAGTATTTCTTCCTGTTCAGTACCCATTTGCGAAAAATTGTGTGTTTTTAATACCACCAAATATTGAAAAGACAAAAATAACCCTTCTTTACAGATTCAGCTATACCAACTGGTCTCTGTATTATACCAATATATTAAATTATTATACCAACTGTTATCACTGCTATACCAAGTCAAATTTAAGAGTATTATATCACTATTATACCAAGTGTTCCCATTATTATACCAATATATTCAATTATTATACCAACTGTTATTACTGCTATACCAAATCAAATTTAAGAGTATTATATTATACCAAGTGTTTCCATTATTATACCAGTATACTCAATTATTATACCAACTGTTATCACTGCTATACCAAGTCAAATTTAAGAGTATTATGTCACTATTATATCAAGTGTTCTCCTAATTATATCAATACATTCAATTATTATACCAAATGTTATCACTGTAATACCAAAAGTAATGTTATTATAATATCCGAATTGTTTGGTATACATTCGAATTTATTGGTAGAATAATCATTTTTTTGGTAGAATAATCAATTTTATTGGTATAATAAGCGGTTTTGTTGGTATAATAATCGTATTTTGTGGTATAATACGCAAAAATCACTTTCATATAATACGCAAAAAAATATTTTTTTTGGTATAACAGTGATAATGGTTAATATAATGTTTGAATATATTGGTATAATAACGAGAACAATTGGTATAATAGTGATAACGATTGGTATAAATGTGATAACAGTTGGTATAATATTCTTAAATTTGACTTGATATAAAACTGAAAATAATTGAAATAATATTTATGTATGAAGAAGGGTTATTTTTTACTTTTTAACGCTTTTTAGGTACCTAACACACAATTTTTTCAGATGGGTACCTAACAAGAAGAAATAATTCGAGGGGTATTTAAGAGGAAGTTGAAACTTTAAAGGTACTGAATAGGAATTTACCCTTAAATGTTTCCACGGTTTCCAGATAATTGCAGATAGGTCCACCACATTAGTTGGTATTTCACATCTGGCCCATAGCTAAAAAAATCATCCGGATTAAAACCCTACCTCGCACGCCTTCACCATAATCTTCGTCTATGTGTCATTCGCTGCGAATATATTTTGGTTCTTCCCTTCTTCGCCGATTTCGCCAGCTCGATTAAAATCTAATTTACATCAAAACTATGACTCTTGGTTCAGGAGGATCAAGCGTTGTGGGTAATAGTTTTATACTTTTTCTTTTTGTGCTCTGGCATTCCTTTCTTGCTGCTGATGATTATTTTGTCAAGCGAATCATTGAACTTTTTCGTTGATCGTTTTAGAATTATCTGTTGGATCTCCTTGTCAACAAAGTTTTCGACCTATTGGCTCCCATGAATCTATGAATTATGTAAAAATGTAGGTGTTTGAATGCTTAATTCAGGGGTTAAAATTATAGAGTTTGTGTTGGCACCATTTCCATTTCGGTTTCTATGTTTTCTTGCAATCTCCAAAACGAAATTAATTTTTATTCTTTCCTTATTTTCTAATTATTTCATGATCATCTGATCAGCGAGCTTCCGCTTTGTGTTTTGATGCTTCCCTTAGCCTTTGTCACGACGAAAGGTTTGACTGGGGCAGTGCTATTGTTGTGTAGGATCCGTGGTTTAGTGAATATAAATGATGACAAAAAAGTTCAAAAATCTTTGGCGATTGAAGCTGAATTTTATACCAAGTAACATGTATATATATATATAAAAAAAGTTCATACTATTGAGGCTCAAACATTTAAAAGCGTCGTTTTATTTCTTGAACTTAGCAAAATCGTTCCATTTTTTGTTTTTTTACCGGTCCTTTAGGTCAAAAGAACAAAAAATGGAAAAGTTTTATAAAGTTTAGGAACCAATCGGCACATTTAAAATTTTAAGCACCAACAGTGAGACTTTGGTATAGTAAGCACCAAATTTGCCATCTAACCCTATTATGTTAGAGATCGAGCACTGAGTTCCAAAGAAGTATCTATGATCTTATTTTTATTCTCATTCCTGAAAATGGTAGTCCCTCGAAATTTTCGATTGTTGGAGGAACTCGAACGTGGAGAAAAGGGAATCGGGGATGGCACTGTAAGCTACGGAATGGATGATGCCGACGACATTTACATGCGATCTTGGACCGGAACCATTTTAGGCCCTCACAACGTGAGTATCTCACATTGAAATGAAATAGCAGAGCAAGGATATATCTCGCTTTTTTTTTTTTTTTTCTCGTGTTTTTTTGTTTGCTGTTTAGACAGTACACGAAGGCCGTATATATCAGCTGAAGCTATTCTGCGACAAGGATTACCCAGAGAAGCCTCCCGCCGTTCGATTCCATTCGCGTATCAACATGATTTGTGTAAATCATGAAACTGGAGTGGTATGTGTTTAAATTACGGGTTCCATCCTAAAACCAATTGGTGATGGGAGAGGAGAGACATCTTTGATTTATATATTGTGTTGGGTGATGTAGTTTCTCGACGTGGGACAAATAATCTCAAAATGCCCCTTCACGTGTGGCACGATTCAGAGCCTGACACGTGGGCATATAAAATCGAGTGGCGGTAAGTCATATAAGCATGATAACATGCAGATCGAACCGGCTTTGATACCATGTTAAATGACGTGCATATCACATGGTATCAAAACTTAGACCCGACAGGTCATAGGTACGAATCCTCACGACCAAACCCCATTTAATAAAATTATGTGCGTAAGGTTAGATAATAAAGAAATCAGTCTAAACGTTAGAGGACGTGTTGGAAATATAAGATATAAATTTAAAATATGATACACTTCAGTCTAGCATAAACTTAGATGAAGTCGTCCACCATCATCATAGCTGATCATCCGAATCTACCAAGAATGTATCAAAGATCAGTAATGGTCCGTTTGGTTACTGGATTTCGATTTGAAATCCAAATTTCTTCCAAATCACTCATTTGAAAAACTGCTCGAATTTGGATTTCGATTTAATCCAAAATCCGAAGAGAATCTAAATGCTTGTTGTTTGATGATTTTGAAATTTTTTGAAATCCAAATCCTCGCGGTAATAATTTTTATAAATAATAATAATAATAATAATAATAATAATAATATTATGCGTGAACGATGAGTCGAGCTGGCTCGCGAGCTCGATGAGGCGGCTCGACAAAAGCTCGGCTAGATCTCGACGAACGATGAGTCGAGCCGATTCGCGAGCTTATTTTATTTTGTTATTTATTATTTTATTTTATTTTTTTTGTATATATTAATTTTTTTTTTAATAAAATGTTCGATGTCGAGCTTCACGAGTTGGGGCTCGAGCTCAATCTCCATTTTTTAAATCCGGATTCTGAGATCCTAACGATGGCCAAACAATGAATTTTGATTTGAAATTGAAATTTTGAAATTCATAATTTAAAATAACGGGATTCAATTCAAATACACGAATCCAAACGCATCCTAAAATAAATCATACGTATAATTGTGATTAGTTAAGATAAAAGGATGCATATGAACAAATTTATCTAATGTGAAGGTGGAGCCGAAGAAATTCGGGATTCTCGCGAATTGGCAGAGAGATTATACCATGGAAGACGTACACTGACACAGTTGAAGAAAGAGATGGCTATTGCCCACAACCGTAAACTGGTTCAGCCTCCCGAAGGAACCTTCTTTTCTTGAAGAAGATGCATCGTTAACCATTTTAAGCCGTTCTTGGTCATTGATTCCGTGTTTATTATGTGAAAAAAAAAGTTGGCTTTGTATGTTTATGGGAAATGTGAATTTATCTTCCTTTTTCATCCTGCAAAATAAATGGCTTTTAATCTTTCTTTTTCGACAGGGATTAATTAGGAAAATGACATGGGGGGATGGCAATTTGCAATATTATTCAACAGCCTAGTAGTTAATGAGCAACCCAAAATTTTCACGAGCTATAATTATTACATCACATTGCTTTTATGGAGATGGATATACGTCGCCTCACTTCCAATTTTTACCAATCTAGTCGGCTCTAGCTCTTTATAGTCTATGCCGATCCTTTGAGTTAATTAGTGTTTTTCTTTCTTTCACGGTACACGAGAGGGTCTACGTGTTCTTAAATTTTTTAAGGTTAAAGACTTAATACCCTTGTATGTGGTTATATTGAAATGCAAATAACTATCATATGTTTCTTTTTATTGCGCGAAACTCTCATGTGCTATCTAAAACTTAGCACTGTATTCTCGATATTGTTTAAACTTAGTACAATACTCCATGTATTATCGAAAACTTAGCAACATACCATTTGTGTTTTTTATAACATAGCATTGTACCTCCAATTATTATGTTAAAATGACAAGGAAGAGATTTTACGATATTTCCGAACCATAGGGATTTTGATGCTTATTTTTCAACTCACGGGTGTGTTATATGCTAATTGCTATTTACCCATTTTTTAAATTTATGTTAAAAAAAACAAGCTCACGCCACGGATCATGAGCTTTCAATCCCAACTTAAATTTGAGCTTTACAGTTATGAGCTTGACCCTCAATTGAATCAGCTTGACCCATCTTTAACAATAATCCGGAATTTCATGAATCAGCTCAACCTTCAATTGAATCAACTGCAGCTTAGCTGCTGATTATGTGTGTATATCAATCAATATATGTGTATAATATATATTAATGAAAGATGAAGATGAAAAACAAGCAGAAGAAAACATGTTACATGTATGATATATTATAACACAGCATGTGAGCTAATTGATTGAAATCTTCAATCAACTTTAACCTACTACAAAGGATACAAACGTACGCATTCTACATGATATTTTGAACTAAAGAAACACCAAGTTAACCTCTGAAACATACTTAATTTCACTGGAGAAATGAAAAGGAAACCTATATATAATTAATAGTTAAATGATCACCATGGCTGAGGAGGATAATAATTAGCTCCACCACCACCACCACCACCACCATTCCATATCTCCATGAAAGCCCTAACGATGACCCCATGATACTCCGTAGAGTTCACCTGCAAGAAGCAGTTCAAGAGCTCCTTGAGGTCTTCCTTTGCGTATATCTCGTTCTCAATAATCATCTCGAGCATCGAGCGGCGGAAGTCGACATAAGGGTCATGAGAATCTCTCTCCTCCGCCGCCACACTCTTACCACCAAATCCGACACTGTTCTTGTTGTCAGAAGAAGAAGTAGTACAGCTGCTGGTGCTGTAATGGTGATGGGTTCTTTTAGGTCGTTTATGGGCAGGGTTGAACAAGGAAGAGAACCAGCTACTGCATTTTATGCCGGTGCTCTCAGTTTTCAGAGTGTACTTTCTCTTGATTCCTCCTGACATTTTTGTTGGGACGAATATTCAATGGACTGCTTGTCTTGCTTGTACTCAATATATATATATATATATATATATATATGTACGGGTTAATTATTTTTTGTCATATATAATACTATGTAGTATTTTTTTAGTCCTATAAGAACATTGAGTTGCAATTTACGAAAATAAGTTTCAAAATTGAAACAATTTGATGACACATAAATTAAAACTTGCAATTTTAGGACAAGGGTTGTCCAAATCGAAGCAATGAAAGGACAATTAACGTCATAATTTTCAAACCTATTATTCTAAAATTGCTTCAATTTCAAAACTCGGTGTCTTGAAATTACTTCAATTTTGAAACTTACTGTCCGAAAATTGCAACATTTAATTTAAGTGTCCTCAAATTGCAACATTTAATCTATGTGTCCTCAAATTGCTTCAATTTTAAAATTCATTGGCCTAATATCTAACATACCCTAATTTAAATAAAAAGGCCATTTACCTAAATATACATGATAAAAAAAAAATAATTAAGCCTTATTGTTTGTGAGTCGGGAGATATTCTCTCCCCACACTCAGACTAAGTACAATACGAATGTATTCTGAACCTCGCTCGTTGTTGGCTACGAGATGAGATGAATCGGATTGATAGCGGGACTTATTCTCCTAGTCTGTGGAGATATAGGAGGTCGTTGCTAAAGAATATATATATATATATATGCGCACACACGAATTTATGTTATAATGCCTAGGACTTCATAGTTGCAATAATGCGATGGGATTCATTTCTGCCTTGGGGACCCTCTCTGTGCAATTAATTTTAGCTTTCCAGATAATTAATATTTGGCAAGACTTGTATAAATAATATTGTCTGGTTTTGGCTTGAGAGTAATGTAAGGATAAATAAAGGCTTGCTTGTCCATTGATTATTCTGAGACCATCCATCATTATTACATGTTGCTTCCCTTCAACAAAATAAGTCAACAAATATTATTTTCATGTCGAATGATTTTTTAGCAGTAGGCTTTTCTCGATCAAATCGGACACGTGGCGAGCGACCCATCTCGAGCCGGCTTCGGTGCAGGAGAAGGCGTGAGTGCCCTTGGCGTTCGATTTCCATGCAAGCTTCGGGTGCCTTCTTACGAATCTATCAAAAACTGAAAATTTAAATAATAATAAAAAAAAAAAAAGAAAAGACAAAACGGTGACTGGAAAAATTGGTAGAGTTGAATACCTCTTCGTATATGTGTAGTGGACCCCAGTGATCGTCGAGGCCGAAAAGAAAAGCCATCTGGTTTTTCTTTCTCACGATGAAATCCAAATCTGGAATTTCTGGAAGCTAATGTAAAACCGGAAATGATTTTTTTTTTTCGAAAGGATAATTTAATAAATCAACAAAAAGTAAAAAATACAGGTAAATAGCTCAAACAACTCTCTATCGAACATCCAGTAAGGACGAAATCTCCACCAAGAGAGAAACAGAATTATCAGATACAAGATCTAAAAACAAAACAAACCCGCAAAAAAGTTTGATGTTTTTAAGATCAAACATTTTTAAATTTCGGTTACAGTGAAGTGTAAGCAATGCTATTGCATGGTTTCCGAGAGCTAGAAATAGAGAAGAAAATGTTCTGATAAATGGAAGGTTTACCAGCTCAAATTCAGTCTTGGCCATGAAAAACATGTTCCTGATCACATTGTACTGAGAGAAAAAAAAAAAAAAAAAGTCCAGAAAGGTCAAAATGGCAATAAATTCTTTAAGAGGATTAAATGGATTGAATTGTTAATCTCACATTGAGAACTTGAGTGATCATCACTTCCACAGCAGAAGAAGACCAACATCTCCCGATAGATTTCTTCACGATGAATCTTGAAATCTGAGGTGGAAGATTTCCGATCAAGGATCCCACTGAACTAACAACAGTAGATAGAATCGCAGACCTGTCACGCTAAATCATTACATATAAGTTATATGTTCAAGAAATATGTCACGAGATTGATAAAAAAAATAAAATAATAAATACTTCAAAAACAAGGGCAGAGCATGCAACGAGGGTCGTACGCTGCAATTTTTCTGATACGCATTTGCTCTGTTGATGCTGTGTTCAAAGCCAAAAATGGATAAAGATTGATGCAATACGCAACCTATAGAACATAAGAAGATTCCCCGTATTAAACACATCGTGTACAGAAAAACAAATGTAATAAAAAGACATACACACAAGTGAATGCATATATGCGTACCTTATGCTGAAACTCTTTGAATAGTTCAAGTGATATATATGAACCGATTGAGTGACCGACCTTCAGATATACATCAATTGTCGATCAAATATAGTCTTATTTTGTCTATCAATAAGTAGAATAATCGATTTGAATTTTGTATCAAGCCCATATATATATATATGTATGTATGGCTCTTACCAGCACTATCGGCACTTCAACATTTTGAAGTTCCTGCTCCATGAAGCGTAACTGAGTAAAAAGCATAAAGATCGAAGAAAAAGGATAAGGCATACATGAATCATTCAAGCATGTTTACAAATTGCATACAATTTGAATGTGACTTATACAAACTAAAAATCACAAACAATAGCAGCATTCAATGCCCTTTTTCAGAATCTAACTGTGCTACAGAAAGATAGATACCTTGTGATCAAGTTGCTCTTGAATGGAGAACAACCTCCCAGCTGCTTCCCAGTTCTAGAAAGAGATCATCAGTTAACAACTTACATGTTGATAATCAGTCAAAATATTCAAAGATCACAATTTTGATGCAGCTACAATTTTTTAGTATGAAATCGATGTCTCCTCACACTCAAATTTTTAAAAATTAGCGAACCATGGAGAGGTATCAGAAATAGGGACATTGTTTAATAAATATATTCTACTTCGTCTCTCAACTTCTCTTCAGCTAATTTCATAAGAGTATTAAGAATCTTATTTTCATTCTTCTGTATATCAAAGAAACGAGTACACAGAAAGTCTCTTTATATGGCTTTATAAACATCCAGAAAGACATGCTAAACCATTTTATGTCAATCACTCAATTACTCTTATAGAAACTACAAATCATCGAATGTTGTTGAGTGTATGTAGGTTCGATCTTAGCAATATATCAACATAATAAGGAAGGTCTAGAAAATAATTATTACCTTCTGTGTGTGGGAGATGTGACCAATAGCTTCATCCAACGAAGAAAACAAGAAATAACAAATCAAAGATCACGAGCCCGATTGTTGTATTTCAAACCTCTACGAAAAAAAATCATCAGCGAAAAAATCCGAGGGGACGGGAAATAAAAACATCTTTACTTGCCGGTGACAGATGCAATCCCTCCTAACGACTCATAGAGGGACTCCAAAAAACCGGTGTAAAATGCAACCACACCTATCCATTTCGAACACATTCTAAAGCTCAATCACACAAATGCGTTCAACATTCATAAATCAAGATATTGAACGTGAGGAAAAAATTCGAAATACCGGGATTTCCAGTAACGAACAAGACATGCAATTTAGGATCCCGAGCGCGAATCTCCAGCAAATCCGTCTTGAATCTGAGGCAATAACACCGACCCACTAAGGTTAACAACACAACAAACATGTTGTAAGAAGCTCAAGAATTAATGGAAGAGCACCGCTTTCTGAAAATACCCAGAAACATTAATCAGCCTGAAATTCGCACGCTTCTCCATTTTCGGATTCAAACCCCCACTCAAAATTCTCGCTGACGAAGCTGTCCTGCCACGGGACACGAACACAGATTATTAGCGACAGCGATGAAGAAGTGGGCTTTTCTTACCCTTATTAGAGCGGGTGGGGTCCAAAGGTTTGTGGCCGCAATAATTAAAAATGCGAGGCGAGAAAGAAATGAAGCACCTGATGACGCTGGAGTAGGTAGCTCTTGAACATGGGGTGAAGATGAGGGTTAGGCTTGAAACCATTAATCGCGTCTAATTTCACAATGGGCTCCAATTTAGTTGCAAAATGCGAATAGATCCGTCACTAACTGACGTGAAACTACGTGACTGTGAGTAATTAGTCATGAAATTTTAATTACAATGCTATGATTTCTACCATCTTTTTTTAAGGGGATTTTTACTTTTTTGTTCCAATGTTTAGCAAATGGGCGCTTTTGATTCCCCATTTTTCCGACTTACAGTTTCAGTCCCCAATGTTGTCGATTTTGAACGTTTTTGTTCCCCCAATTAACTTAACCGTTAAAATGGACGGAAATACGAGTCGGGCTAGCCCGAATGTACGGGCCAGGCCGGGCCGGGCCAACTCGAATTTTGAGGGACAAAGAAAGGGAAACTCGGCCCAACCCGTAAATTCGAGCTGGCCCGGCCCGTTTTCCGTCCATCTTAACGGTTAATTTAACTGAGGGTAGAGTTGTCAAAAAAGCCCAAAGCCCGCGGGCCGGCCCGTACAGGCCCACCAAAAGGGCGGGGCGGGTCTGAATTTTTTAGGACAGCGCGGGTCGCGGGTAGCCCGCGGGCTACCCGCTTATTTTTTAAAAAATAAATATATATATTTGTTATTAATAAATTTAATATATATGTAACAAATTACATAAATATTTCATTAGTCTAGTGATAAAAGTGAATTATTTTATACGTAAGGTATTGGATTCGAACCCCACGTACACTTCTATTATTTTTTTTTTTTTTATTTTTCATTTTTTTAAATTGGGCATCAATTTTATTTTATTTTTTTTAATTGGGCGGGCCAGGGCAGGCATGTGTTTCAGAGGCCCGCGCTCGGCCCGTCGGATGGCGGGCTACGGGCGGGTCCGGCCCGTAGGATCGTTTTGACCGCTCTAACTGGGGGACCAAAAACGCTCAAAATCGACAAGATTAGGGCCTGAAACTGTAACTCGGAAAAATAGGAGATAAAAAATGCCCATAGGCCAAATATTGGGGACCAAAAATATAAATATCCCTTTTCTTAAGTTACCAGATTTTCCACCCATGGCACCAAATACCTAAATTCTCACTAAGTTTAGATTTAAGTGAATCGAAATCTCACCGACGTCGTGATATGATAACTAAGTTCTAGCGAAACTAAAAATCCTCATGATATGTATGTCTTGTATCAAATCCACACAAGAATAAGAAGCCAAGAAGTTCAAATGGTTTTGAGTTTATGATATCCATATCGAGATGTCATGATCTGACCAATTTGCCCACCAGTTGGAGCCATATGCCTTTTACCATGTTAAAAAATCAAAATGCCATAAAAAGTATTGGGATTCATTGTTTGGATAATATAGTAACTTTTTGTTTGGAAAATAAACTTGTATTGACCTCAGACCGTTGATGTGTTAACTACATCATGTATTAGTTATCTTGCTAGAACTAATTATTACTCGTTCATTCTATCAAGTATCTATGTTATCGACTAGGTTACAATCTGTAACAAGCTTTTTTATTTTTTACAAAAAGCTAGAAGCCTTTCATTCACAAACTTCAAAATTTAAAAAAAAAAAAACAGCATGTCCGGCTACACATTCGCTATTATGTACTCTGACATTTCTCTCATGCAAGATATGATGTTGTATATTTTAGTGTAATTGAGAATAAAACATACAGGAATTAGAAGGTGCGGAGTGATACTCAGAAATCGTTTTATTTCGAAACTCTATAGTTGTGTTTGAGAATTCACTTTCTAAAGACAATATTTGCGTAACATCCCGTCCCAGGACCTTGTGTGGTTGGGCAACCGCATTTCGACTGATGTATGTCCTTAATGTACCACTCTATAAGGACTTTAAAGTTAAGCGTGTTTGACTTGAAGTAGCACTAGATGGGTGACCCCTTAGGAAATTTGCTCAGGATGCGTGCGAGTGAGGACAAAGCACGACGGAAAGGCTAGTGGTGGTACATTGAGGACATACATCAGTCAGAGTGCGGTGGGTCCAACCACACAAGGTCTCGGGACGGGATGTTACACAAATATTGTCTTTGAAAGTGAATTCTCAAACAAAACTCTTGAGTATATTCGACCATAAAAATTAGAAGACCTATATTCTCCAGCATGATAAGTTGTAGCGGCCAGTCATCAGTATAATTATGTTCCTCCTACATTTGACCTTCCCTAGTCGAGGAAAGTCATGCATTTGCACCATCTCCGAAACTCCAGTATGCACATCCCGTAAACACGATGCTACAAAGTTTAGGTGATTTCAGACAATGCAGTCCCATCGCACAAAAGATTCGACGCCAGATTGATAAACGTATTTTAATACGTTTATTTTGATTACAAATAGATCTTATTTTGAGTTAATCGTAGCCGTTTATGCATCTATTCGTGTTATTTATGCTTATTTTATGTTGAAGGAACATAGAACGACAATTGGAAGAAAACCGAGCGAAAACAAAGCAGAAAACGACTCAACTTCGTCCCGCAGGCACCGTCACGGCATGTTGACACCCCGTCCATGCCGTAACAACCAAGGCAAAACAAGAATAAGCTCCCAGGAAATCGTCACAGCATGTTGACACCTCGTCCATGCCATGATGCCCAAAGCAAAACAAGAATAAGCTCCCAGGAAATCGTCACGGCATGTTGACACCTCGTCTATGCCATGACGCCCAAAGAAAAATAAGATTATGCACTCAGGATATCGTCACGGTATGCTAACACGCCCTCCATGCCGTGACGACCAAAGCAAAGAGAGATTTAGCTCCCAGGAAATCATCACGGCATGTTGAGCACTCGTCCATGTCGTGATGATCAACAGTAAAAGAGCTTTGTGGCTTCGTCCATGCCGTGACGGCCCACGATTATCCTGTGATGCACAGTAAACACTATAAAAGGTCGTTTTGTAGCCCTAAATTCGAATCCGATCTTCCACAATTCGAAACATGCGACCTAAAAGACCTTAAGAGAGGCTAAAAAACCCTAGGAACACCTCGGTAATTCTTAGGGTTCACAAGAGGAATTCAACGAAGAAACATCGCGTAATCGGACGAGAAACGAAGAAATTCTACGAGACTTCTCAGAATGCATCTGTATAGGGAATAATCATGAATCCTATGTCATTGTTCTCTATCTATTTCGTTGTTTATCCATGTATCATGAGTAGCTAATCCTCGTTTGTGTTTGGGATGAGATGAACGCTAGGTAGAACCTTGGTTTGGCGTAGGTTACTCGTGAACGCGTGTATTTGGTTATTTATCGTTTATGAATATATCTATTCGACCCAATATGTCTATGTGTTGAGTTGATACTTCGTCTAAATATGTCTATGCATTGATTCGATGTTTGATATCATTTAGGGAGATAACTAAATAACAATTAGACCATTCATGAGCGTTAGGACTCGATTATAGGGCGACAACAAATAATCGACCCTCGTATTAGATAATTGCTAAATTACATTCTCACGAACGTTTAGGGCGACAACAAATTCGGGAAAGAGTACGATACCGAATTTCTACTCTTTCCCGAATTGTTGTCGCCCTAGACGTTCGTGAGAATCTAATTTAGAATTACCTAATGCGAGGGTCGATTATTTGTTGTCGCCCTATAATGAAGTCATAACGCTCATGAAAGGTCTAATCGTTTAGTTGTCGCCCTAAACGACACCAAACATCGAATCAACCTTAGACATATCGATACGAAGTATCAACTCAACACATAGACATATTGGGTCGAACGATAAATAATAAAATACACGCGTTCACGAGTAACCTACGCCAAAACAAGGTTCTACCTAGCGTTCATCTCATCCCAAACACAAACGAGGATCAACTACTCATGATACATGGATAAACAACGAAATAGATAGAGAACAAGGACATAAGATTCATGATTCTTCCCTATACGGATGCATTCTGAGAAGTCTCGTAGAATTTCTTCGTTCCTCGTCCGATTACGCGATGATTCTTGGTTGAATTCTTGTTGTGAACCCTAGGAATCACCGATGTGTTTCCTAGGGTTCTTTAGCATCTCTTAAGGTCTTTTAAGTCGCGTCCTTCGAATTGTGAAAGATCAGATTCGGATTTAGGGCTTCAAAACGACCTTTTATAGTGTTTAGCGTGCATCACAGGATAATCGTGGGCCGTCACGGCATGGACGAAGCCGCAAAGTCCTTTTACTGTTGATCGTCACGACATTGGCGAGTGCTCAACATTCCGTGACGATTTCTTGTGAGCTAAATCTCTCTCTGCTTTGGTCGTCACGGCATGGACGATGTGTCAGCATACCGTGACGATTTTCTGGGAGCATAATCTTATTTTGCTTTGGGCGTCATGGCATGGACGAGGTGTCAACATGCGGTGACGATTTCTTGGGAGCTTATTCTTGTTTTGCTTTGGGCATCACGGCATGGACGAGGTGTCAACATGCCGTGACGATATCCTGGGAGCTTATTCTTATTTTGCTTTGGTCGTCAAGGCATGAACGGGGTGTCAACATGCCGTGACGGTGCATGCGGGACGAACTTGAGTCGTTTTCCACTTCGTTTTCGCTCGGTTTTCTCCCAATTGCCGTTCTATGTTCCTTCAACATAAAATAAGCATAAATAACACGAATAGATGCATAAACGACTACGATTAACTCAAGATAAGATCTATTTATAATCAAAATAAATGCATTAAAATACGTTTATCAAACCTCCCCACACTTGAACTTTTGCTTGTCCTCAAGCAAATTAGAACTAAACACAAAAATGCAGCACGACTTCTTCACAACTTATCATTCAAGGTAAAAATCATGATATAGGAGTAGAAGAAGCGATCTCAAGCATGACAATGATAATCAACGACGAACAAGCACAAACTTACCTAGCAATACCGATCAATACCCCTCGCATGGATTCACTCTAATCACTCGGTGTATAGGCTTATATGTCGGTGAATTCACTCAATTCATGCCGTAATCTATACTCTACCATAACTTGCAAATGAATCGCAAATCTACTACTCTTGGTGATCAAGCATGGATCATAAGGTCTTTCCGGTTTATAAGCTCTCGACTAATAATTTTGGGGAGCAAACTTCCATTGGATGTGACCTTGTCGGTTGTGTGCCATTGTTCGATAGCACGCGGCATAACATCGTGGTTACTGCTTCTCGCCCTTATATATTTTCACCTTCTCTTTTTTGTATCGGTCCATAAACCTTTGTCTAAGCCCTTCTTTACTCAATTTTTTTCTTCTTTTTTTTTTGAGCAGGAGAGATTATCGAAGAAAGGGTTCTTATCATCTTTCCCCATATCATAGCTCCTCTTTTCTCGTGCCATTAAGCTCCTCTTCTCCCGTGCCTTTGCGGGCGAGAGATTAGTGATGGAGGAGTTCTTAACGAGAGATTATCGTTAAGGAGTTTTTTTTCGTATGGCGGTCGGGCTACGCTTTTCCACTTTGGCACTCAACCTCCACTTCCGCTATAAATCGGGTAGATTATATCTGAAAGCATATCTGGTCAGTGGCTTATACTTCCGGGTTTTCACAAATAAACAGGCTTAGGCTCAAAGTGGCCAACTACGGTGATTAGTCGTGGTAAGAAAACTTTGGCTATGGACTTAATTCCTAATGCCTTCCTTATCTCCATAAAATCTTACCTTAAGTAATTTGAAAAGCATATCACATAAGCAAGCTCTAGAGAGAAAATACTACGCACTATATCACACAACCAAGAAAGAAATTGAGCATGAAAAATAAATACATATTTTCTTTATGGTGCTCATATGCTCAAAATAATCCTCACATAAGGCATATACTCATGTGTACGGATCTCTCAAAGTATTGCTAAGTTTATCTATGATGAAAGAAACTGTTATTCGTGCATACCCTACTCCCTCACAAAACTCTCATATCATGCAATCTACTTTGAAAATAAAAAGTAAACAATCATGCATAAATCAATAAAACATGCCCTCCTCAACGAATCATGCACAACAAATAAATAAAAAAATAAAAAATATATTGTTCCCGTAAATTTCAATAAAATGCCCCTCCCCAAACTTGAGATTTACGTTGCCCTCAACGTATATATAAAAAGAACAAAAGAAAATAGGAATTTATTGAAACAAGTGAGGACAAAGTGTGCATGGCCTTGGTGTGTTTCGCTGAGTGGAATTGGATGCCGCTTTTACATGCGTAGATGGTGTTACTCGGACACTTAACCTGATAAAATAGACTAAAAGAAAAATAGACATAAAAAGAAATCATATAATATTAGTAATAATAGGAAAGTAAATAAATAATAAAATAAATAAAAATAAAAATAAAATAATAAGTAAATAAAGTGGCTAAAGCACCAACTACGGCTTTCCTAATATCAACTATTCCCCGGAAACGGCGTCAAAACACTTGATTGCTTCGCGGTGCACTAATTATTTAGAGTGTGTGTGCGTGCAAATTGCAACAAGTAATAATTAAAACGAATAACGTTATAACTATCACCACGTGCGACACATTGTGTACCTATCGTTCGTAGAATAGTTCTAGCAAGTATCCGTGTATCAATCTCAAGGAATAAATTGAGTACCAGTACTAACCTATGGACTCGATATCTAGCCTAGTAAATGCCTTACAAATTATATATTATGAAACTAAATTCCGACAACCTAAACTAACACATCATAAAGGACTAAAAGATACGACTAAATAAGTCTGAGTAACTTTAGATAATAAATATGTGCTCGGAATATTGAATCTCGTTAGGTGTCATCGACTAAGCCGTAAACTACCGTAACTGCGTGAAATATCGATTAGATCGCGGTAATTTCTACACACTCCCGAATTTGTTGTCGCCCTAGACGTTCGTGAGAATCTAATTTAGCAATTACCTAATACGAGGGTCGATTATTTGCTGTCGCCCTATAATCGAGTCCTACCGCTCATGAAAGGTCTAATCGTTATTTAGCTTTCGCCCTAAACGATATCAAACATCGAATCAACACATAGACATATTGATACGAAGTATCAACTAAACACATAGACATATTGGATCGAATAAATATTTCATAAACGATAAATAATCAAATACACGCGTTCACGAGTAACCTACCCCAAAACAAGGTTCTACCTAGCGTTCTTCTCATCCCAAACACAAAAGAGGATTAGCTACTCATGATGCATGGATAAACAACGAAATAGATAGAGAACAAGGACATCGGATTCATGATACTACCCTATACGGTGCATTCTGAGAAGTCTTGTAGAATTTCTTCGTTCCTCGTTCGATTACGTGATGATTCTTCGTTGAATTCCTCTTATGAACCCTAGGAATCGCCGAGGTGTTTCATAGGGTTCTTTAGCATCTCTTAAGGTCTTTTAGGTCACGTGTTTCGAATTGACGAAGATCGGATTCAGATTTAGGGCTTCAAAACGACATTTTATACTGTTTAGCATGCGTCACAGGATAATCGTGCGACGTCAGGGCATGGACGAAGCCGCAAAGCCCTTTTAATGTTGATCATCACGACATGGACGAGTGCTTAACATGCCATGACAATTTCCTGGAAGCTAAATCTCTCTCTGCTTTGGTCGTTACGGCATGGACGGCGCGTCAGCATACCGTGACGATTTCCTGAGAGCATAATCTTATTTTGCTTTGGGCGTCACGGCATGGACGAGGTGTCAACATGCCGTGACGATTTCCTGGGAGCTTATTCTTGTTTTGCTTTGGGCGTCACGGCATGGACGAGGTGTCAACATGCCGTGACGATTTCCTGGGAGCTTATTCTTGTTTTGCTTTGGGCGTCACGGCATGGACGGGGTGTCAACATGCCGTGACGGTGCCTGCGGGACGAACTTGAGTCGTTTTCTGCTTCGTTTTCGCTCGGTTTCTCCCAATTGCCGTTCTATGTTCATTCAACATAAAATAAGCATAAATAACAAGAATAGATTAAACGGCTATGATTAAATCAAAATAAGATTTATTTATAATCAAGATAAACGTATTAAAATACGTTATCACAGATCCATTGCAATGTTAATGTCAAGACTATTGCAAATGCATTCCGGACTACTTTAAAGAAGAAGAAAGCGCACAAGCAGTTGGGTCTACTTTGATTGGTTCAAATCCATCATTTAGTGCCTCTTTCACGGGCTTTTGTTTTTTTATCTCGTTTTGCGTTTCTTGGTTATTTTCGCCTTTTAACCCTATATGGTTTCCACTTATATAAGTGAGAAGTGAGGACACTTCATTCTAAAACTTGTTAATCCGAGATATGATTCACGACCAAACGGACGCATCATGAGAATTAACATATATCAGATTCATCATTGTGTGTAAGTTATATTCTTACAAAATATCGCCGGTCAAGAATTACGTTAAACGAGCAATGAGTAAAATCCGATAACATCACAAGAGAAGGTTTTAGCCACAAGCTATCAATTTATCCAACACCCCCCACATGAATGAATAATAATGCACATGGGTCGTCGTGCTCTTACTAAGGAGTCAACATGTGCACTTATATCCATTCACGTGGATGATGTTGGATAAATTGGACTAAGTTACTTACTTTAATCGGTTATATAGAAATTGAGAAGTAAACATTCAGAGCAACTCAAAAGTTTTGTGGGATTATAAATCTACATTTTAAGATGGGTTTATAGACTATTGATTTGCTCAAATTTAGTTTTAAATAAATTTTTGAACAACTTTGCTAAAACTAAAGCTGAAACCGAAAAACTGTAGCTAAAGAACTGAAATCAGTTTGCTAAAACTGAGATAAAATCGAAGTATTATGGCAGTATAGAATCCGATTTGTTGAATTAGCCTATAGTTGGGATCGAAACCACGGTATTGTAGCTGAAGTACTGAAACCGATTTGCTAAAACCGAAGTAATGTAGTTGAAGTACTGAAACTGAAACCAAAATGTTGTAATCGAAGTGTTGAAGTGAAAACGAAGTCCCGAACTAAAGTATTGAGCTAAAGTATGTTTGACTTCTACCATGGGTAATTGTACTATGGTTTTAGTAAAATATATGGGTTTTAAGAAGTGCTATAACGAATAAGTTCAAGTTGTGATTGTTTGCATAATATCCTCGATCATTATGGGTTAAAACAAGAAATCAAAACATCATGAGTTGTGCTCGTTCACGAAATAATCACTGTAAGTTTTCATTATCTATAAATAGATCTCTCACGAGTTTGTAAGTTCATTCATCCATACCTAAGCAATCGTATCATACTCACATCAGTGACATACCTATGTTGAGGCTCGAGAGGTTTATTGACCCCCCAATTGGCCAGAATAATTAGATGGGGAAGAAGCTAAGTGGTTTATTGTTTCCTACTCACTTGGATAACAACATAATTCCATTTGATTTTTGATGGATAGGGTAGTGATGAATGCTGATCAAGATAACTTAGGGTGTAGGTAATAGACTTATCAAACAACAGGATCTTATAGGCTATTTTTTATGGGTTTATTATTTTTTTAGTCATATAATTTATGGGGTGTGGCGTGACAAATAATTTAGGCGTGACAACTAGATTGTCTTTATTTTCGAGTTTAATTCAAATAGTTATGAATTGTCCAAAATATCTCGTCGGGAAGTCACTATTGTTGCTAGAAGAGAGGAGGAAAAACAACTCCGGAACAATTGAGGCGTATCCTTTTTCAGAACTGTTTGGCTCCACTATTTCGTTGTCTTCAAATATAGAGAAGTCAGCTAGTGCTGCTATCACGCCCCGAGTTTCGGATGGGATGAACAAGACCCTATTATGTCGGTATACCGAGGAGGAGGTTAAACATGCGGCTTTTGATATGTTTCCTTTCAAATCTCTGGGACCTGACGGCTTTCCGCCAATATTTTATCAAAAATATTGGGATCTCGTCGGTCATGCTATAACTAAATATGCCCTTGATTTTCTAAACCATGGTATTTCGTCACCGTCATAACATCATACACATCTAGTTCTCATCCCTAAGAAAAAAACCCATAAACATTTAACCTATTTTAGACCAATAAGTCTTTGTAACGTGCTTTACTGTATTGTTTCGAAATGCATCGTTAATAGGTTGAAGCATTTGATGGACTCTATTACTTCTGAAACCCAGTCTGCCTTTATCCCTAACCGTCTCATTACAGATAATGTCCTAGTGGCATTCGAACTCAATCTGCATTGAAACAGAAAAAACCGGATAGAGAGGAATTCTGCTCCATCAAACTGGATATGAGCAAAGCGTATGATCGAATGGAATGGTCCTTTCCCGAGGTGGTGATGGGTTAGCTCGGGTTTCATTCTTCCTTTATTCGGCTTATTATGCGTTGTATGATTTTGTTCTCAATGGAAAGACTTTTGGTCACGTTGCTCCATCTCGAGGCCTACGAAAGGGAGACCCGTTATCGCCTTACCTTTTTCTCTTTTGTTTTGAGTCTTTTTGTAGCCTAATACAAGAGGCCGAAAGATGAATTAAAGGGCTTCGCCATACGGAGACGTGTCCTCACGATATCACATCTCCTCTTCGCGGACGACACTATGATCTTCATCCAAGCTATGGGTGCTGCGATGAAAGTTACTAGGAGGGTGCTGGAGGACACGAATTGGCCTAAGGGCAAAAAGTAAACTTCGAAAAAATCTTCGGTGTCGTTCACACCGAATGTAGCCGCCCCTACTCTGTGATCTTTGCTGTCCGTTACTTGGTATTTCGGCTGCAACAACACATGACTTATTACCGATAGGATTTGGACAACAATCAATGTTGTTAATGTCCTCCGGATGGTATTATCAAGATCAACTTTGATGGCACTTTACACAAGTGCCGACGAGGTGCTGCTGTTGGGGTTATGGCATGCGACGAGTTTGGAAGATGTATTGGTTGGTGCACAAACTTTTACCCGGGGCATTTTGATGCTGAATCCATTGAAGGAATGCCATTGCTTCGTGCAATTAAATTCATCAATGGAGTCATGTGATTCTTGAGGGCGACTGTAAGATGCTCATCAACAGGATGAGAACACATCACTTGGATTCATAAAGAAGAACCCCCTTACTTATGGATTGTGACGCACTGTCGAGGCTTATAGCTTCCGTATAACGAGATAGCTCACTATTTAGCAAAAAAGCTAGGTTTTACCTGTGAGGGTCGGATTATTTAAGTAACTGGCCTTTGACTGGGTCAATTTTAAAAAAATGGCCTCCATAATGTTTGAAGTCTATTCTACCCTTACTAACTCAGGGAAAAAGACGTCTTTACCCTTATTTAACCCATTCAACTACTCAAAGTAAAATTAATTAGGTTTAATCGATTCCACCCACTGTAGCGTCACGGGTCTTCTTCTTCTTCTTCTTCTTCATAACCGAGTACAATAATTGACAGTTAAAACTGAAGAAAGACACATAACGGAAACGAAGCAGTAAATTTCCAGATCTAAGAAACAACCTTTACCCGAAGCAGAAAATTCTCCAAACCGATTACAATGGCAATGAACGCGCGTCCCGAAAGAGTGCCGGTAATTTCACTGTGATTTCGTCTTCCTCAGGAGCAGGTCTCGTGCGTCGAATTGGTTGGGTCCGGCGCATGGTTTCCCAATTGTGCAATTTGGACACTTGTTCGCAAGGGAACCGTGCGTCGAACCAATTGGGACCCAAACAGTCGCGCAAATCAGGGGACCCGTGATTGCAGGCGTGGGACCCGAGCACAGTCGCACGGTACCCATACGGGCGGCCCCTTCCGATTGTGTGCGGGTACCATGCGATTGAGTGCGGGTACCATGCGAATGCGTGCGGGTACCATGCGATAGTGAGCGTGGGTACCGTGCCTGCGGGTATCCTACGCGCATGCACGGGTACCATGCTCTTGTGTGCGGGTACCATGCGCGCATGCGCGGGTACCATGCTCTTGTGTGCGGGTACCATGCGCGCATGCGCGGGTACCATGCGCGCAAGCACGGGTACCATGCTTTTCTGTGCGGGTACCATGCTTTCCTGTGCGGGTATCATGCTTTACAAGCGCGGGTACCATGCTTTCCTGTGCGGGTACCATGCTCTTGTGCGCGGGTACCATGCTTTCCTGTGCGGGTACCATGCGCGCATGCGCGGGTACCATGCTTTCCTGTGCGGGTACCATGCGAGTACTAATTGGTTATTTACTCTTATGATTCTCAGGTTGTGCTGAAGAAGCAATTGTCATCCCGAGACGACGACTTCGAATTCCGATTGACAATGACCGGGATGTACACGGAGGCAAGCGCGAAGATCAGGAACAATCTAAATGAAAATGAGTGGGAGAGTTACAGGGCGGGGAGTCCGTTTGGTAGACTCGTCGAGGCTGCGGCCGATTTCAATTTATCCGCCCATCTCATTACGTTTTTTACGAGGAGGCAGACTACTCTTCACGAGCGCGAGGAGTTGTGGATGGTCATAAACAACCGACCTCTCCGTTTTTCTAAAGCGGAGTATTGCTTGATTACCGGGCTAAGGTTCTCCGACGATATCCCGGAAGTAGACTCCAATGGTGATTTCGCTCAGAGAAACTTCCCGGGAAGATCCACCATCCGTTTGTCGTACGTCGAGGATCGGCTGCGAGAGTTGGGAGCCAACGATGACGGAAACGTCAACTTCGCTAAGTTGAAGTTGGCGGACATTCTCTTTGCCGCAGCTGTGGTGCTGCCTCGACCGTCGAAGAAGGACACGGTTCTTCGATCGTGGCTGCTTTCGTTGGTCGAAGACGAAGTCGCATTCGCCAACTATCCTTGGGGTAGCGTAGCGTTCAAAGAGGTGATACGCTCGCTGAAGATACACCTCAGGGAGAAGAGGGATTTTGTGCGGGAACGAGCCCGCAACGGGGGCAGCGAACACTACGGGCTACTGATTAGTGGCTTCGTTCATCCGCTTCAGGTCGTTCATTATTTAAAATCCTTATAAATATATATTTAATTCTCATTATATATTTGCTAATTTGGTTTCTTTGCATTGTAGGTTTTGGCGTACGAGTGCATACCAGGCATTCGGTACGCGTTCGCAGATCGTATCAACAAGGCGGACGTGGTGAACCCGCGGATATGCCGGCACGTCACCAAAGATTGGTCGACGAAGGGAGCTCCGAAGATGGAGACGATCCTCCAAGCCGTAAAGGGGTCACCCGTCTCGGGGATGTTGAGCTCGACTGTATCGGAGATGAACGAGCCGTATTTCCGATATAGTCGGTTCGAAGTGGAGGAGCGGCATGAAGCCCTCGACCATATAACGAGTCTCCTCGATGATGGTGTCAAGCTTAAGTGCGTACGGCATCTGCCGGCCGCGGTGGACGTCGCACCAACGCAGCCTTCGCCAATCATGCCGCAACTATCCCAGCGGTCATTCTACGAGGAAGAGGCGGACCAATTTCGTCCCCCCTCACCTCCACGATACCCGAGCCCTCCTCCTCAGCATTACTCCCCTTCACACCCACGGTACCCGTCCCCTCCTCCACAGCATTACTCGGGCCCCACCTTCGAGCAATTCGATGAGTTCACAAGACGCGTGGACCAAAATTTCGAGACGGTAAATCATCGATTCGACGACGTTTCTACGAGCATCTCGCAGTTACGGGACTCGTATGATGAACGATGATCCACGGCTCAAGAGTGGGGCGCGAGTATATTCGGGTTGCAGCAGTCGATGACTGAATTGCAGCAGAACTTGCAACAGGGGTGGTACAGGCCCAACCGAGCTTTCCGACGCACGCATCGCACGGTACGCCCCTATAAATAATTTGTTGCAATTTCGATAGTTTCTGACGTTGGAGTTTTATCTTGTTAGATTATGAGGCCGGTGGATCCAACCAGGCGTTCTGTCCCTCGGAACCCGAGGCAGCCCGAGAGGCCGAGTTCCCGCTTGAACCCGAGGCCGCGGAGGAAGCCGCTGCCGCGGAGGAACCCGAGGCCGCGGTGGAGTCGACGCCGCCTCGGGAAACCAGG
Source organism: Linderniella brevidens (assembly GCA_004919715.1). Classification (NCBI taxonomy): domain Eukaryota; kingdom Viridiplantae; phylum Streptophyta; class Magnoliopsida; order Lamiales; family Linderniaceae; genus Linderniella; species Linderniella brevidens. The sequence continues at coordinate 16,895,401 of SWDC01000153.1, forward strand.
CCCTCCAAGTATCAGGTGACCCCATTCACCGACCCGAACCAGAACCGTGTCCGGAACAGCATAAACCCAATGCTGGAACGGCACATGAAGAGAAAGCTGAAGTTATGGCCTCGGCAAAAACAGATGATCGATACGATGGAAGATACCGAGCGGCTCCTTTGCTTGTCCCTATCGTACCGAACCAAGACGTGGTTTCAGCAGCTGTACACGCCTTTGTTTTGGCTCGACGACGCGGTAAGAACAATTGATAAATTCAATACTTCTAAATGCATTAATACGTTTTATTAATTAACTTATTGCCTTTTATTTTATAGCACATTGATGAAAGCATCAGAGGGTTCCTCGAGATGCAGGGGGTTCATACCTTCTGCTCTCGTGCCATCTCCTTCATGAGTGTTTCGATGAAGGAGAGCATCGATCGGGACTGCATAGAGGACGGCAAATTTGTCAAGGGCATGCTGGCCTTTTTGGTCCACTACGCAGAGGGACGGGATCAGGACTGGCCGTGCGTGTCATGGCAAACATCGGACTACATCGTGGTGCCGGTGCAGACCATCGCCCATTGGGTTCTTGCAGTCCTCGACTGGAAGAACAAGACGATACGAGTATTCGACTCGGATCCGTCTTGCGATGTCGACATGCGCAACATGCACGCAGCCCTCGCCAGTCTCCAAGTAGCTGTCCCGATCGTGCTCAAAAAGCTCGGTCTGATCGCAGCAGCCTTTAGGAAGTGGAAGGTCGAGCGGATCCCCAACTTCAAGAAGCAAGAAAATTCGTAAGTGTATCATATTTCGATATTATGTTGATTTTAGTACTTCATATCTCATTATTAAATATTTGGTTGTTTTCAGAGGCGATTGTGGGGTTCACGTGTGTCGGGCCGCATTTTCTATGTTATTCCGGGGCGATAACGTCGCGGAGCTTACGGGGCGGCAAGTGACCCAATTTCGTGAATTTTTATGTATTTCGATTCGCATGAAAGATTGGGGTGCTTGGTATCAATAATTTATATATATTTCAATAATTTTGTATTTGGAAATTTTGTAAATCTGGATAAAATTTATGTCATAATGGAATTTCGAGTTGTATATTCGGGAAGTTGTATTATCTTATAAGTTGGATTTCGAGTTGTATAGGCACGGTACCCGCACACAAGCGCACGGTATCCGCACACAAGCGCACGGTACCCGCACACTAGCGCACGGTACCCGCACACAAGCTCACGGTACCCGCACACTCGCGCACGGTACCCGCACACAAGCTCACGGTACCCGCACACAAGCGCACGGTACCCGCACACAAGCTCACGGTACCCGCACACAAGCGCACGGTACCCGCACACTCGCGCACGGTACCCGCACACAAGCTCACGGTACCCGCACACTCGCGTACGGTACCCGTACACAAGCTCACGGTACCCGCACACAAGCGCACGGTACCCGCACACTCGCGCACATGATGGCAACTAAAATGAGTTCTAAACATGTGCTCTACATGATGACAACTAAAATGAGTTGTGTCAATGTGATATACAAACTTCGATGAACTTATTGAATAATGTTTATTAATTATATTGTGATACACAAAACTTTCATAAGCTTCTTCGTATAATGTTCATCTTGAATCGAGTTTAATCTTTATCTTGAGTTAAAATTGATTATTTTTACCATAACTGATTAATTCTTGAAATTTGTAATATTCGAATACAAATAAGCTTATATGAATTCAACTAAGACATTCAAATAAGCGTAACTTTAATTAGTCATTTTCTTGATAAGAGTTTAGAGAGAAGTGAGAGCAAAATACGAAGAGCGAATTCAAATATTAGTTTTTAAAGATTTCACCATTCAATTAAGCCTTATTCGGGTTCGAATAAGCCCTATTCGGGTTCAAATAAAATATGTTTCGATCCCTTTTATCAAACCCCATGGCGCACGGTACCCGCACACTAGCGCAGGGTACCCGCGCACTTGGCGCACGGTACCCCCACACTAGCGCAGGGTACTCGCACACAAGCGCAATGTCCCCACACACATGGCGCCGTTATTTTGAAAACATAATTTGGTAATTTATGATTATCAGAATAATTTGTTAGTGATTATCTCGATCATGATAAAATTATTTTATGATTTAACGTACAGACAAGACGTAAAGCACTGACGTGATTGATATATAACATATTTAATATAATAAAAAAATAAATTATTATTTTATGATTATCAGAATAATTGATTAATGATTACTTGGATCCTGATAAAATTATTATTATATGATTTAACGTACAGACAAGACCTACCTACTGCGCTGACTTGATTGATGTGACATATTTAATGTTGAAAGCATTTGATAACTGTACTGTACCCGCACACAAGCGCACGGTACCCGCACACAAAGGCACGGTACCCGCACACAAGCTCACGGTACCCGCACACAAGCTCACGGTACCCGCGCACAAGCTCACGTTACCCGCACACAACCGCAGGGTACCCGCACACAAGCGCACGGTACCCGCACACAAAAGCACGGTACCCGCACACTCGCGCACGGTACCCGCACACAAGCTCACGGTACCCGCACACTCGCGCACGGTACCCGCACACAAGCGCACGGTACCCGCACGCAAAAGCACGATACCCGCATACATTATACGATACCAAACATTACAACATACCTAATATCCATATCAATTATACATAACCACATGTACAAATCAAACTCATAGGATTTACCCCCTCCTACCGAATTCTCCGACGGATGGCATTCTATTTTTTTGTGCTCTTCCGCGTTTTGGGTCAACGAGTGGTGGTAACATATTGACAATTCCTTCAACGCGCTCGGTTACAGGCCATATGGTACCCTCGTACGCTGATTTCCATGTCTCCAAGCTGTAATACGCATGGACTAGCGAATATACCCCTACATTAGCGTGTCCACAAGCCGCAATGGCGTGCGCACATGGGATACGATCGATATCAAACATCTTACAACTACATGACTTCATCTCGATATCGACCACCTCGTTGAGTCCATGCCCGTATACATTATACCGTTGAATGCCAATTTCCGAGACGTGTAGATTTTGAGAATTTATGTAGTGAGACCGTAGGATTGACTCGACCTTCGGCGTAAATGACGTGACATTGGCTGTCATCGAAGCTTCGCAAGTTCTTCGATGCTTACTAAACCAACTAGTCGTCAAACGTTGTATCGAATCCAACAATCCTATGAGTGGAAGCTCTCTATCCGCACGTAGAGCGGCATTTATCGATTCCGAGCCGTTTGTGGTCATGATGTTGTACCTCGTTCTCGGGCAATACGATCTCGTCCATTTTGCCTTCGTACCCTCCTCAAGATACGTATGCACGTTTTCGTACCGTTCCTTTAACGTTTCCAACAATCGATCGCAATCGCTCGTCTTGTAGGCGTACGCAATATTAAGGAATAACGCACACATACCTTTCTCCTTCATACGGGTCTTTATATTTTGTTGAATATGCCACGCACAGAACCCGTGAAACGCATTTAGGAAAACTGCCGTGACGGCTGTCTTTATCCCGCCATGTCTGTCAGAAATTATGACGAGGTCATTTGTATCGGCCACGATCCGTTTTAATCTCGTTAAGAACCATGACCAAGATTCGGTAGATTCGGTGCTCGCAATACCCCATGCGATAGGATATTGGTGGTAATCGCCGTCTTGCGCCGTAGCAACAAGCATCACCCCTTTATACTTTCCCTTTAAAAAGGTGGCGTCTATAGAAATTACCTTACGCATGAAAGCAAATCCCGCTATGCATGCACCGTATGCCAAAAACAGATATTTAAATCTGTTTTCCTCGTCCATCTCCCAATCCGTGACACTTCCGGCGTTCATTTGCTTCACGGCCTCCAAGTACGCCGGGATCAACGCGTAACAATCGTCCCCGTTACCGACCAACTCCTCCGTAGCGATTCTTCCCCTTCCAAGCCTTGTAATAAGAAACATTCACCCCCTATTTTGCATCATAGACATGATAGCCTTTGGCGCGGGAATGTCTTTAGGCCCGCTAAAATTGTCAAGAAGCATCCTAGACACAACCGATGAAGTTCCTTGACGATGACTTCGACGTCGATGAGACACGCCGCATGTGTGTGTGCCGCAATATGTCCGTACCGAGAAAAAAGGGGAATCTCTATCTTTTGCAGCTCGAAAGCGCCACGAACATTGCTCCATCGCACATCTTACTACATACAAAGTCTTGTTCGACTTGACTAATTTGCACTCGAACGACGCAGCCAACGCGATTTTAGATATTTCCTCGATAACTTCCGCCTTATCACGAAACTGCTGCCCAACGTGTAGGCTTGAACCGTCCGGAAATGCAAAAGTACCATCGGCAGCCTCTTCTACCGGGTTTCGATCTACATCGTCATCTTCATCGTCATTGTGATCACGGGCTACAAATTCCTCTTCCGACTCGCCAGTGTTTTCAATTGGCTCATCTTCATTTTCATTCGAATGTCAACCCGAGTAATCCCTATCCCCAGACGGTCCAGCGATATCTTCAAGACCCTCATCTTCATTTTGGTTAGAAGGGCTGCAACCGTACCCCTCAAACGGTTCGATTTGCGCATTTTCATCGCAATCGGCTATGAGCCCGGTATTATTACTAGAAGAACCAGCAAATGCGTCCGACGGAGCCACAAGCGCACCTTCCACCACCTCGACATGAATCACGGGTCTCGATTGAGGGCCACCAAAACCCAAGTACGCACGTAGAGCATAGTCGTTATCGGTGTATATGGGCCTCGGATAACTATAGGGTACATTTGGCATATAGCTTAGTGTTAGCCTCGCATTATCGTTGCGAAACGCTAACATGGATACAATTTGCTCCTTTACGTCTTGTAACGTGCATGCGTCCTCATCCACCAAAATTGAATGCCAGCTACAACTTGACGCAGGAGACCAAGTCGAGGTATTGTCCTCGCCGATTAACCACCGACCATCGAATTGAAATACAATGTTGGTAGTTGTTTGAGCACCTGCAATATTATGCAATGTTATTGTTTAGAAAATGATTCTCGTCATATATCGTGCTTATATATGATCTTCAGCGCATGGATCCCGAACATGGGATCACGGTACCGCACACAACGCAGGGTACCCGCGCATAAACGCAGGGGACCCGCGCATAAATGCAGGAGACCCGGCGCAGGGGACCCGCGCATAAACGCAGGGGACCCGCACACTAGCGCAGGGGACCCGCGCATAAACGCAGGGGACCCGCGCGCATGGTACCCGCACCAATATCTCACGGTACCCGCACCTATATCGCATGGTACCCGCACGCAGGGGTCCCATGCACAAAAACTAGACCTCAGAATATGTATTTTCAGGTTCGATTTCTCGTAATAACCACTGAAATATCGCTACTCTGGCTAGTACACGTGATCTAATAAATAACCCATACATTTTAGGGGGTAATGGACAGGAAATTCACCATTTTCGACGTTAAAATTGCAGTTTTCATGTAACGAATGCTTACTGGTAAATATGCTGAAATGCTTGCTGTTTTCTTGGTTTGAAAAGTTGTTTTCCGGCACTAAACGAACAGAACAGCTCGTGTCACTTTAGGTTTGTGAGAGAGGTGTGTGTGGTTACCCTTTGTTCTTTAAAATGGAGAAGATAATGCATTCATATCGATTGTAAGGTTATGGTTAAAGATGGAGATGGACCCATGTTCTGTTCAGTCAGTTATTGCGGCCATTTTTTCGTTTTTCTTTTTTTATTTTTTATTTTAATGACTTAAGTATCAGAATTAGTTAATATGGTTAATGTTTAAACAAAGTGAGGGCTATTGACCAAAAAGAATCGTCAACGAGGCCATTTTTTTAAAATTGACCCAGTCAAATGCCATTTTTTTAAAAGACCCGAGGGTCGATCCCCACTTACGCAGGCTTTGGCTGCGATTATGTCTTGGGACTTGCATTAATTTATGATTGGCATGCTGTATTTATAATTAATTAAAGAGATTTGGAATCTTTATTAATTTATCACGCATCTGAACTGAAGCACGCTGTATGATAGTTGACCTTAAGAAACAATGAGAAAGAGATATCATCATGTTTGGTGCATGTGGGGAACCATCTAGAGCATATAATAATATATATCATCTGTGTTGTGCCTGTAATAACAAAGAATATTATAATAATGTTTTGCACTGCTATTCACACTAATACTGACAAAAAAAAGATTGGTATTTCTTACCGCTCTACGATGCATTGATTCTTCTATATAAGATGTGCATGCTATCAATAGCATTCGGTATTTAATTAAAAGGCGACGCCACTCCAGCGGGAAGTTTCGAGTAACATAGCGACGTTCACAAAGTCGTCAAAGGTGAACGATATGCATGCTACTTTTTTTTTTTGTACCAATATAGTTTTTGAAAGTTCCTTCAACTAACAAAAAGATTAAACCCTTGGTGTTGAATTGTATTATAGTGAATTATCATGGCGGCTATTGCGATCAACCTCATCAGCACTAATCCTCCGAGCCTTACCCAATGGGCAAGAACGAAATGTTCCATGAACACAAAAACTCGTGCGAAGAAATACCCACTCATCATCAACAACAACCTCCGCCCGATCAAAGAGCGAGAGATCTCACCGAAGTCTCCAACCACCTTTGACTTCGAATCCTACATGCAAGAAAAATTCACCCTCATCAACAAAGCCCTCGACGACGCGGTGCCTCTAAGAGAACCCTTGGAGACCTTCGAACCGATGAGGTACTCACTGGTCTTGTCGGGGGGCAAAAGGATAAGGCCGATGGTAATTCTGGCGACGTGCGAGCTCGTGGGTGGCAGTGAACAAACGGCACTGCCATCCGCGTGCGCGATGGAGATGATCCACATCATGTCCCTGGTGAACGACGACCTTCCCGTGATGGACAACCACGACTTTAGACGCGGGAGGGAAGCGTGCCACAAGGTCTTCGGCGATGCTCGGGCCGTCGTGGCGTGTTCCGGCCTCCACGCCCACGCGTTTGACCACTTGGTCGCGCGCACGAAAGGGCTCATCTCCTCGGAGAAGATCGTCTCGATAATCGGAGAATTGGCTCGAGGGAGTGGGCCCGAGGCGCTCCTAGCGGGCCAACTTGTCGACACGATCACGCCGCCGCACGCGAGTGAGTCTTATTGAAGTTAATAGTGGGCTTTTCTTATCAAAACCATTTAGCCATGGCCTAGTTGTTGCCTGTTGAGATTTTTGTCCCGCATCGGATAATTCAGCTCACATGACTCAATTATTATATCAATGAGGCAACTTCACCTATCACCAATTGAGTTTAGGCTGAAGCTCTCAATTACTAATATGGTATCAGAGCGGGCTTGATCTGCGCGTCGTCGCGCGTGATTCACTCGCCGTCATCCGATTCATATGTCCACTTATTAGGCCTTCAAACATGCCATATATGAGGGGCGTGTTGACTATCCCACAATGGATAATTCTGCTCTTAAAGGCAACTTCACCTGGCACTAATTGGTTTTATAGGATGAAACCCTCAATTTCTAATACATTCTTATTTCAAATTTACAAGATTGATACGGGATAAACTTTCATTTCTTCTTGCATTATCGCTTTTTATTCCAGTGTCGGAGTTAGATTGGTTGGAGCGTTTGCACACGCTGAAGACGGTGATTATAATGGAGAAGTGCGTGGTGATCGGGGCTATTCTCGGTGGCGCGAGCGATGAGGAGGTCGAGAGGCTGAGGGTGTTTGGGAAGCTCGTGGGGCGTTTGTTTGGGTACATGGATGATATTCTTGATGCCGAAGAGATGCGTTGGTGGTTGATAAGCGTACTTACCCCAAGGCTCTTGGGCTGGAGAAGGCGAGAGAGGTTGCGGAGAAGTTGAGGAGTGAAGCTCAAGACATGCTCCGTGGGTTCGGATACGATGAAGGCAGGGCTGCTCCCTTGAGCGCATTGATTGATTTCATTGCTTTTAGGGATTATTGATTCGGCCGGATATGATGTGAGTTTAAGGTGTGTGTCGAAAGCGTGTAACTTGGGCGTTGTGGAATTTAATCTTGTATAAGTGTTATGAATCATCATAAACAATAATAATAAATGTCTATGATAATAATATTAATAATAATAATAATAAATAAGTAAACAAACTCCTTCAGCATTTTGATGTTAAGTAGTAAAATTCCTACTTGTCACAAATAGATCTAGATGCAGCAAGAAATTCGAGCATTTTAAAATTTAATAAAATATTTTAAATTTCTATATTTTTAATTCAAATGCATTCAAAAGAGACGAAAATGGCTCGGCGTGGCCCCGCCCGTAAACTCCGTCCAAACTAAGGCTAAATTAATCGGTGAATCAAAACGGTCCAAATCGATAACTTTGCGGACTAAGGTGGCGTCACACAATATGAGAGCTCAAAAAGCCCATATCCAAAATATTGGGGGGTTAAAAAGGGCATTCGTCCATAGGAATGTCTTCTCCGATTGTATTATGTAATTGAACATATGTTACTACGAGTGAACACCAAAATATGTTCATCATTATGTGTCACATAACATATGTATCTTTATCATGTATTTTGTTAATGTTTTCTTCAAGCGTACTAAAGAAACAACCGTTTATTTTGTCGGAACATTCTCGTATTGGTGTTTTGTTTTATTGCAGTTTATCATAATTTGTGTTGTCCTAAATGTTCTTTATATTGGTTTATTATTTCTTGTGGAAAAGTTTTGAGTTGTTGATATGGGAAAATCCGGATTTCCCCAATGGTGCTTCTCCATACTCGAACCAATTCAACAAAAGCGGTGAACTAGCGAGAACGGTAATAAAAAGGAGATTTGGTATGGGAATTGTAAGTCTAATACCACCACCCAACCCACTCTTTGGCACGCTTAGAGTCAATGATATCCATATGGAGATGTCATGACCCAACCAAATGACCTATTTATGGGGATCTATGCCTTTTACCATGTTAAGAACCAAAATGCCCAAAAAAATATTAGGATTAATGTTAAAATGTATGTAAAGTAGACGATATTTTTCCTGGATCGTAAGACAACGTATACGGAAATCATTTATGTATTACTTATCTGTATAATGTATAACTACCTTGCTAGAACTATACACTATCTGTAAACTCTAACAAGTATCTAGGCTATCAATTAGGTTACAAATTTGTGAGCCAGCATTGCATTTACAACAAACTAGGAGCCTCCCAAATTTGGAAACAATTGAATGTCTAAACTACACATTTGCCGATAAGACTCGAAAATTTCTCTCATGCAAGATATGATAGGTTTGTTGCGGCCATTGTCATTAGTAAGTTTCGTTCTTCCTACTTTTGCCCTTCCCTAGGCGATTCATCCATTTGCACATCTTAGAGTCCAGTGGTACCTGCGTTGGCTATTATCATGGGCGAAGCCAATGTATGACGAGGGTAGGCATGCCTACTGTGAAATTTTCTGAATAACAAAAAGAGAGGGGGTGGTCCCGTAAAATGATATGAAAATAACTAAGTTAAATGTAAAAATAAAAATGTTGACCCTAATGTTGAAATATACTCGAGATCAGAAAGTTTCTGCACATCGGGAAATTAAACTTAGCAATAAAATGATTCAAACATAGTTTGTAAAATACGCAACAAGTTATTTAACTTACTACGCCTTCAGGGTAAAATTCCACTACTAGAATGGATTACAAAAAGAACAACTATCAAAGATACTAAAACTAGCCTAGCAAAGAATCTAAGGATTCTCCACAGAAACTCTATGATCTATGTAAAGGTAAAACACACTAGGCAAAAACTGTTTGACGAAAATAATATAGTGAGAGCTCTCTCGTTGTTTTTTTCTACTCGTTCGCCTCTCTTTTAATCGAGATTGGAGTCTTCTATTTTTAATCTTGATTTCTTCGACTCCAATCATCTTCACGTTCTCCATGATGTCTACGACTCCACTACAGGGAAAGTGACCTGAATTGTTCAACCATGATCTCCATCTTTTCTATTTTTAGTAAGCACTTGTCTTCATTCGATCATGCTCTATTTTTTAGTATCCACTTCACTCCACTCTCTTTGAACAAGTCCATCTGATCAATAATTCCTGCACACACGTAAATAAAACCATAATAATAGGGTAAAGGATTTTTGGGTCTGAAAGACAAAATCAAGGATGAACCAAGTCTGAGTCAAACGATGTTGACTCAAGTACTGTGTCCACATTGTCAATGTCAACATTAACAATATCCCCCCTTTTGTCGTTCTTCCCAAAATCCATGCAGAGATACATCCACAGAACTCCCCCTGAAAGCATCAAGTAACTTAGAACAAAAACTGGCGCAAAATTATAAAAGTTAGTACATAACCACTTAGAAGTCTTAAGCACATCTGCAAAACAAAAAACGCACATACCATTCTGCAAGCAACAGAGAAATCAGACAAAGCAATTAAAATAAGAAAACTAAAAATTAAGACTCTCAATAGAGTGGTCAGAGGTAGCTCCTTCTTCAGCTTTAGATTCCTCTTCTGCTTCTCCTTCTCTATTTCCAGCTCCAGCTTATTCTTCTGCTTGTGCTTCTTCATGTCCATCTCAGCTTCAGCATCATTTCCCTCATCAGCAGCAACATCAGTCTTCCTAGCTTCTTCTTCTGCACCTTCTACATCTCCCCCTTTTTGGGAAGAAAGTAGACTCCGAAGAGTCTCCCTTTGTGGAACCAATGAAGCAATAATATCATCCATATACTTGATATGGCGTTCCACGACTGATGTTGAAGCAGATGATGAACCAACATTGGGTTCACTATTTTGAGCTCCTTCCCAGGGCTAATCCACAACCTTGTGTAGCCCCGTCAAATGACTCGCCGCTATGGAATATGAGATCTTCTTGTGTACCACATTATCTGAGTAGGTTTGAACCCCCCTCGAACCAACATCAACCAAATGAGTGATGGAAAAGGACGTATTCCTTTCCCAACCCGTTCGGCTTGATATGCTATTTGATTAGGGATATATTCTTCCCAGTTAATGGAAAGATTTTTCCCTAAAACATATAAAAGTTGTGCCATAGGTTCGGTCACTCTACTATCATTGGATGTGGGAAGCCAATTATAGATTGCTTTTTTAAATAGCACAGTGTAAGGTGTGATGTGAATGGCAGAAAAGTTATGAACCCATTTCACAACCTTTCCGCCAGTAATGAAGCGCACAACTTCATCCATGTCATTCTCAGCAAACTGATCTACTTCAGGAGTCCCAAGAAATTCATTAATTAAAGAGAATTAAACTCATAAAGATTATTCCGTAGGTAAATCTTACCGAATTTCTTAGAGTTTGGCTCATTAATCTTGGGAGAAAGGTTAGTGCATACCTCTCTAACCACACAGTCGGAGTGAGCGCCCAAGATAAGCACGGCCTTCCCAAGATGTCTTGACTCCAAGATTGAAGGACACCTTGTTGACTGAAGCTTGTTTTGTCAACGGTTCTTTCTACGCGCAAATTCCTCGAGTGGTATGACTTCCAGAGTTCTTTGTTCTTCTGAGCGTAGAACTTATGCTGCTTTTCAGACACTCTCGCCCTTTTGGATGAGCGAGATGTTGATTCTGCTTTTCGCTTTCCTTGCTTTTTCTTCAACATATTTTTGATGACACCAAGTGGAACGTCATCAAGAAAAGTTTCTTCAACGGGTATGGCTTCTTCTTCAAGCAAGGCCACCAGCGACTCAGATTCAGAGCTAGGGCTTGAATCTCCTCATGCTTCCTTGAAATCTTCGTATGAGCTGTTGTTGTCCTCAGAACTTTCCGACGATGAGCTAATCAGAGGGATTTGTTGCTGAAATTCCATTTGCTTCTGTGGGGGGTCCTCCGCCGCAGGTGTTGAGGATCCATCTCCTTCATCGGCGTTAATTGGCGTCTCCTCTTCTTCATGAGAAACAATATCAATAGGAACATGATTATTGTAAATAACTAGGGCTAAGATGTTGAGCTCTCAGTGGGCTCAACATCCTGTGGGTTATTGATTGGTGAGTTCGAAATAGGTGAGTTCGCCATTAATGTATAATGAAAGAAAGCTCAAAAAACTTGTGATTTGTAGAGATAGATTAAGAAATTATGAAATAGAATAGTGCGGATTAGGAGAGATCAAGTGAGCATAAATAATGGGTAAATCCAAAAAATAGTAACGGTCGAAAATTTCTGTTGTAACGATAGTTTTCAGCCTGAAAATAGCACAAATTAAGAGTTTAAACATAAAAAAGATAGCCGTTAGGGCTTGATCAATCAGGGGCTCCAAGTGAAGATAGCCGTTCTTCAATTAACACTAAATGAGAGATATATATTCTAGACACGACATATATGTGTACTAAATCATCAGAGACATAAAACATACAAAGAAAATATAGTATGATCAAAATGACTAGTCACATATGTTGCTCAACATAAGACCCAACATTCTCAAACAATTTCCTTCATTTTCTGTTCAACACCATAGGACTCAATTTTCTTTCTTTTAATGCCCTTTTCTCACCCTTATTATAGATAGAAGATATTGTGCACTGCCCTTAAATGACTTCCTTTTCATCAAGGTTCAGCTTTATGTATGCAATACATCGTCATCGCGAATGTCGTGTATTTAAGGAATATTTATTTACTGAACATGTATCTTGAAAAAGGATAATGAGCATATTTGTGCTAGTGAGTGGGTCATTTCAGAAAATGGTCTAGGTGAGTCAAATTATTTCAGGAATTTAACAAGGAGGAACTTAGACCAATCAAAACAGTAACAACCATATTTGACATATGCTAATGTTGATCCAGATAATGGACCAACATTTACTGACACTAACAGAGACATATAGACTTCTTCAGGCTTGAGAACCTTTCAAAGTCTAAGGCTTTAGTGAAAATATCTGCTAACTGATTCTTAGTATATATATGCTCTATTTTCACTAACTCTTTTCCTATTATATCTCTCAGAAAATGATGGCTAATGTCAATATGCTTAGTTTTAGAATGTTGAATCGGAATTTTCGAAATATTTATGACACTTAGATTATCACAATACATCAGCACAGTTTCGCTCTCTGACCCATAACCACTCAACATACTTTTCAGCCATATGAGTTGTGTACTACAGCTACCTGCAGCCACATACTCAGATTCGACAGTAGAGAGTGAAACACAATACTGCTTTTTACTATACCAGGACACTAAATTATTACCTAAGAAGAAACAATCACCACTTGTGCTCTTGCGATTATCTTCATCACCTGCCAAGTCAGCATCACTGAAACCAACTAAATTTGTGTTAGTATCCTTTGAAAACCACACACCAAGACTAGATGTACCACGAACATACTTCAAAACCCTTTTAACAGAATTTAAGTGTGAAATTTTTGGCTCTGCCTGATATCTCGCACATGCACACACTATACATAATATCTGGTCTACTTGCAGGAAGATATAATAAGCTACCTATCATTGAACGATAAAATGTTGGATGGACATTTTCCCCAACATTATCTTTACTTACATTCTGCGTAGATCCCATAAGAGTTCTCATTACCTTGGCATTATCTAACCCAAATTTTTCACCGTATTTTTTGCGTACTCCTGGGACATAAAAATGCTGTCTTTACTTTGTTTCACCTGCATACCTAGGAAAAACGTTAGTTCACCAATCATACTCATCTCAAAGGTCGAATTCATAGCTTGAACAAACTGATCCGACATAGATCGAGATGTTGATCTATATACTACGTCATCAACATAAATTTGTGAGATTAACACATCATTCTCAACTCTTTTTTTAAAAAGAGTTAAATCGGCTTCACCTCTAACAAAACCAAAGTCTAAGAGAAACGAAGTAAGTCTACCATACCAAGCTCGAGGGGCCTGCGCAAGACCATAAAGAGCTTTTTGCAGTTTAAACACATGATCAGAATGATAAGGATCTTCAAATCTTTTCGGTTGCTCAACATAAATTTCTTTATCAACAAGTCATTAAGAACGCACCCTTTACATCTATCTGGTTTAAGGTAATGTTGAACCAACATGCAAAAGCAAGAAGAGCCTTATTGATTGTAACCTTGCTGTGGGACCAAATGTTTCATCAAAGTCTATTCCCTCAACTTGGGTATAGCCTTGGGCAACTAAACGAGCTTTATTTTAATCACATTCTCATATTCATCATATTTGTTTTTGAAAAATCCACTTTGTACCAATGACGTTACCATCACTTGGTCGTGGAACCAAAGTCCAGACCTGATTTTTATCAAATTGTACAAGCTCTTCTTGCATAGCATTGATCCAAAAATGTGCTTGAGAGCTTCAACAATATTTTTTGGTTAAATTTTAGAGACAAAGCAGTTAAACCTTACCTCGTTGTATACGGAAGTCATGCATACATTTTTTACTATTAATCTGTAGTCTTTTCGTGGTCTATCCCTTGTTTTCCGCCCTTCATCTAATCTTCCATTGATCTGATCACATGGATGAGATTTTTGAGTCCTAGCAGGAGGATCTCTTCGAACATTCAAGGTTTCATCTTTAGTATCCTGTTCATGAGCTGATGTTGAGTCACATGCTGGCTAAACATTGTTTGCTTTTACATCCTATGCTCGACCAACCGTAGGAACAACATCTGCAATATCAACTTGAGGAATATTTCTTCTAAGGTCAGAGGTATCATCAAAACTATATTTACAGATTCGTGAATAGTTTTCAATCTAAGATTGTAAACTTGATAAGCTTGACTTTTAGTAGAAAACCCCAAGAAAATGCATTTGTCACTTTTTGACTCAAATTTTGTCAAATATTCACGATCATTCAACATATAGCAAGAACATCCAAACACATGAAGACCGTAGGTTTCGTACCTTTCAAAATCTCATAAGAGGTTTTCTTTGTCCCTTGAAGAAAAAAAACTTTATTGGAGATATGACAAGTCGTGTTCAATGCTTCACCACAGAACCTTTTAGAAAGACTCTTAGATTAGAGCATTACACGAGCCATTTCCTGAAGAGTTCTATATTTTTCCTTTCGACTACCCCATTTTGTGTCTTAGGAGAAGAAAACTCATGGATAATACCCTTTTATCACAAAAATATTTAAAAAATTAATTTTCAAACTCTCTGCCATTATCAGATCTTACACGAAAAATGGGGGCACAAAACTTAATTTTGATCATAGCACAAAAAGTTTTGAAAAAATCAAAAGTTTTGGATTTCTCTCTAAGAAAAAATATCCATGAAAACCTCGAAAAGTCATCAACTATGACAAAAGCATATTTTTTACAACCTATACTATCTACTTCCACATGACCCATTAGATCGATATGAAGTAACTAAAAACAGTGGACAATTCTAAAATGTTGAAAAATATGTTGATCAACATTATGACTGACATGCTTCTGCTTGCCTTTCAGACATTGTTCACAAACAATCTTACCAAATTCCTTTAGTTTGGGAATTCCTCTAATTGCCTCATGCCGAATCAATTGTTCTGAGGTTCTGTAATTGACATGGCCCAATTTATTGTGCCATAGAACAATATCATCTTCGGTCTTTGAGAGTTTACATACCTCTTTTCGCTCATTCTTATCTCCAACTTGGTAATATCACTTGATCTTTTACCTGCCATCACATACAAATTCTTGTCATTAACGACCTCGCAACATTCTCTAATGAACCTTACCGCAAGATCGTCGTCACATAATTGACATGCTAATAAAATTAGCAACAAGTCTGTCAACTTGGAGTACATTCCTTGGGGAAGGAAAGCCAATAACATTGAGTTTTCCACGTCCGAGTATTCCGCCTTTTGCTCCACCATCAAAAGTAATTGTACCATTACTTAAGGGTGTATAGTCTATAAGGTAATCTTCGGTACCAGTCATATGGCATGAACAACCACTCTCAAAGTACTAAGATCCTGAAACATTAGCTTTTAAGGACATGTAAACCACATCACATTGAAGTAACAACTTTTTCACCCAAACTTTCTTCCGACCTGATGGACTCCAAAAAGCTCTATTCTTATGATTAGCAGAATTTGAACTAAGGTTGTCTGAAATATCTTCAGACATTCTCTTCAACACTGATTTCTCAATGTTGAATCGAATGTTGGATGGTTTTTCAGTCAACATAAGCTTTTTGGAAATCTCATCTTTCAGCTTCCAGCAAAAAGGTTTGATATGTCAAGGTTTAATACAGAATAGACATTTAAAACTTCTAATCCTGGACTTACATGCAGAATGCTTAGGTTTTTTTATCAAGAACATGCTGTGATTTGAATCATAAACCATGTTTAGAAGTATTACCGAAAGAGAGTACCTCGGCAAGTGTTGATTTGCCTTTATTCATTTTTGAAAACGTATCTGTAGCTTTGTTGACTTGTGTTTGCAACTTGTCAATTTATTTGTCCTTCCTGGTCAATAAAGCTTCCATCTTGCTCATTCCATCAAGCAAGCTATTGATTACCTTTTCATTGTTCAGATTTTCCTCAGCCAAGGCTTAAACGAAATCCTTCAGTTTCGAGATTTGCTTTCTTTGATTTGACCACTCCACGTACGATTGTTTGTACGTTTCTTCCAGTGATTCACAATCCTCGGCAAGCTCTAAAAGATCACCTGTATCATCTAACATCAAAGATTCATCAATATTGTTGGGTTCATCATAATCAAAGAGAATATAGTTTCCAGATGTTGAATCCACTGATGGATCAACATCTATTACCACATTAAATCCAGTATGATGTTCTTCATCTTCATTGTCAGAGAAGGTTGGATTAAGGACTGTTGTCCATTGGGCGACCTGATGCATATCTCTAGCTGACACATCTTCTTCATCATCAGAAAGGCTTGCCCAATATCCTTTTCCATACATGCGAAGAGTATTAGCACATTCATTTGCATAATGTCCCCAGTCTTTGCAAGCATGACATTGAATAGAGTCCCTGTCAAGCTTGTCAACTTTCGCTTTCTCAGCAGAATTTCTTCTGTTGATAGGGCGATTAGGCGAATATGAAGACACTTTAGCGTTGAGAATATTCTTGAATGTTGGACCAACATTCAACTCCCTCTTATTTTTCAGTAACTTCTTGAACTTTCTAGCTATCATAGCCATATCCTCATCATTGTCAGAATCAACCTCAGATTCAACACCTGAAGGTTGAGTGACTAGAGTAAGACTTTTACCCCTTGATGCAGTTTTTTGAACTTCGAGATTAGTCTCGTAGTTCTTCATAATGTTCATCAGGGTATTGAAGTCGAGTGCGGCTAGATTGTGCGCTTCCTCAACCACTGCCACCTTCACATTAAACTTTTCAGTTAGTGACCGAATAGCCTTAGAATTTTAAACTTTGTTTGAAATCGGTTCACCAAGGCTATGACACTCGCTAGAAATATTCAAAAGTTCTCCAAAATAGGTAGTGATATCTTCATCGTCCCTCATGGGAATATTTTCTAATTGGCTATTTAAAAGTCGTAACATAGTGTCTCTCACACTAGCGCCACCCTCACAATAATACCTTTGCAACATGTCTCATGCATGTTTCGCATTAGTACAATTTTGAATGATTTTAAACATTAATATCGACCGACGAAAAAATAGCATGTAAGGGTTTTTTATTGAAATCAGTTGCTTCTCTTTCAAGAGCAGTCCATTCAGCAATGTGCTTATCAAAAACTTCCCCGTCAACATCAGGAGGTGTTTTTAGGAGGGGTATAACCATTGAGAACCGAATCTCATGCACGAGAGTCAATAGACTATATGCATTGACGCATTCAGATTTTCTAGTAGGTATAGTTAGATTAGTCTAAGACGGGGACTTTGCCAAAATAATTTGAGCTTAGCGCATCCATATCAATTGGATAAAAAAGCTTAGTGTATCAAGCGGTTGCTCTGATACCAATTTGAGAGGGGATGGTAACGTAAAATGATATGAAAATAACGAAGTTAAATGTAAAAATAGAAATGTTGACCCTAATGCTGAAACAACACTCGAGATCAGAAAGTTTCTGCATAGCGGAAAATTAAACTTAGCAGTAAAATGACTCAAACATAGTTTGTAAACTACGCAGTAAGTTGTTCAACTTGATATGCGCCTTTAGGGCAAAATTCCAGTACTAGAATGGATTACAAAAAGAACAACTATCGAAGATAGTAAAACTAGCCTAGCAAAGAATCTCGCGATTCTTCTAATCTTCACATTGAAACTCTACGACCTATGTAAAGGTAAAACACACTAGGCAAAAACTGTTTGACGAAAATAATATAGTCAGAGCTCTCTCGTTGTTTTTTCTACTCGCTCGCCACTCTTTTAATCGAGATTGGAGTCTTCTATTTTTAATCTTGATTTCTTCGACTCCAATCATCTTCACGTTCTCCATGATGTCCACGACTCCACTATAGAGAAAGTGACTTGAATTATTCAGCCATGATCTCCATCTTTTCTATTTTTAGTAGTCTTCGTTCGATCATGCTTTCGATTTTTAGTATCCACTTCACTCCTCTCTTTGAACAAGTCCATATGATCAATAATTCCTGCACACCCGTAAATAAAACCACAATAATAGGGTAAACGATTTTTGGATTTGAAAGACAAAATCAAGGATGAACCAAGTCTGAGTCAAACGATATTGACTCAAGTATTGTATCCACATTGTCAATGTCAACAATATCAACATTAACAATACACACACACACACACATATATATGTGTGTGTGTGTGTATTTGTAGGATAGTTGTCAATTTTGGTTAATAGTACCCTTTGACTAATCTTTTGGTATGCCTTAAAATCTAAGCATAATAATATATCATAACAGAATTTTATAATCGCTTTGACGTTATCATAGCATTTTGACATTTACATTTTTTCCACTCATAGGCGGAGCCAGTGTAGCCCCAGGGTAGGCCGTTGCCTAATCTGAAAAAAGTACTTTATATATATATATATATATATCTGATTGAAAATAGGCTAAATTAGGGTTCAGGCCTACTTAAGAAAGTTTCTTAAGAAATCAGACCCCACAATGTTTTAAAATATAGTGAAGGATCCAGTTTAAACTTTCAATAGAGATAAGGACCCATTTGCGATGAAATGTCTAATATACCCTTAGTACTTCAGAAATTACTTAAAATGCCATTGTAAATTACCCTTCAGATACACGAATATTACGAAAGTATGCCATCGTCATTATCAAGCGATCAAAATCAAGAATTTAATCTTCACGTTGATTATTAAATAAGGAGAATTCGATCTCAATTTGCATATGGATCTTAGTAACCGAGGAGAACCACGACATTAATGTTCGACGACGTAAGTTCTAAGCTTTGTAATGAATTTTCGTCTAAAAATCATTTAGCAAATTGAAACGGGTGAAATCTCGATTTTAATGTCCGGGTATGTTGGATTCGACTCAATTTGATCATGGGTCTTAGTAATTGAAGGGGATTATTGATGTTAATCATGGTATAACGAAAAATTTTGGTACATAAGATTGAGTCGTTTGCTAATTAAAACGCTTAGCGGGTAACACTTCATGCTTTCTGGGTAACAGTTCATACAACACAAATACGACATACTTTGTAGTTTATAACAAATGTTGCCGCAAAACGAACACATAATTAGAAAAAAATAACGACTCGTCACCAGTAAATAACACATGTTGTACACAAGTAAAGGCAAAGAGGGATAAATCGGAAACAACCGGCAACACCCAAAAAACACTAAAACCGCTCGAATCTCTGATACAAGTGACATGATAAGGTGAAATCGACGTCAATTTGCCATGTAATCAACGAAAAACTATGAAGTTTATCGTGGAATATTGCATTAAATACACTTCGAAAATCTCGTTGAAAAACGGGTGAAATCTCGAGTTTAATGGCCAAATAAGGTGGATTCAGCTCAATTTGATCATGAGTCTCTGTAATCGAAGGAGATTATTAATAATAATCATGGAATATCGAAGAATTTTGATGAGACCTAAGATTGAAACGTTTATTAATTATAAAGTTCGTTGGTAACACTTCATTTATTCTGCGTAACAGTTCATGCATTCTGAGTAACCTTTCTTGGATAACAAGCAAGAGGCTAAGAGGAATAGATAAAAACAACCGACGACACCCAAAAATCAATGAAACTGTTGGGATCTCCGAATTTAGTGAACGAATAAAGTTAAATCGACCTCAATTTCTCATGGGTCTTCATTATCGACGAAAATTTTTAAATTTGATAATGAAATAATACTTCAAACCAATTCAAAAATCTCGAGGTGAAACCTCAACTTTAATGATCGAAAATCGTGAAATCAACTCAACGTGATTACAAGGCTTAATAATGTAAGGAAATTATTGATGTTAATTATGGAATAATGCAAAAACTAGTTTCCAAAAAATTGTAATATTTTCAAGCGTAATAACACTTTATACACTAATCATAACACATGCACATCAAAAGAAAACGCTTCAGTAAGAACGTTCTAGATTGTCAGAGAATATTAACAGGATAATGACTGATATTACCACATTGCCTTCAAATTATACCACATGTCTGATAATAAATAACAATATGAAATCAATTTATAACACAATTGTGGAAATTCGTACTAAATAATATCTTCTCAGTTCCACATTACTAATTCGATTAAATATGTTTATAAATGCACTTTTTTCGGATCTATAAGATTGACATTCATGGAAATAGATGATATGATGAAGCTAAACCACCAAATTCCTTTAGAAATAACGTTATGTGAATGTTGATGTAGAAAGTACAATGTTGAAGTCATTAGTCTTGTAAACAATACTATTTCATTCCAAAACATAGAGTATATCAATCTAAATGAACATAACTTTACATATTTCATCACAAACTTGTTCAAATTTCAACATTAAATCATGAATAACATTTTATATACCATATTCCCTAAATCTTAAGCTCCGAACCCTAAACCCTAGGTCCCGAAACCCGAAATCCACCCAAAAATTTTTTATTGTTGCATCATATAAATAACAAGTTATACATAATATTACCAATTTTTTGTGTCGTAAATCCTTAATCTTAACCTCGAAACCCTAAATCCAAAAAGTAAACCTAGAAACCCTGGCACAAACTGCAATTTGTAACAGATCATTCATTTCGTATAGCACTTAAACACCCACTGGTAACGCTTAATCCCTTACTAGTACCATTTTATGTATTTCAGGAGAATTTCTAAGATTCCGCCAAATATCAACTCGAAATCAATATTTCCTCCACACCACATATAAATCTCAAACCCCAAATATTTCCACCACACCACATATAAATCTCAAACCCCAAATCCCCAACTAGGACCATATGTTTACATGGCTAATAACTTCAAAATTCGACTAATAACATTAACATTCGAAGATTGTGTCTTTCAAAGAAATATGACGGTTTAACATCATCAAATCTTATATTTCCATGAATGACAATCGTATACATCTGAAAAAAGCACATTTACGAACAAAATTAATCGAATTATTTACAAGAATTTAGAGAATCGTTAAAAACTGTGTTTGTATAGTTCTTTACAATCAGCCATGTGGTATTATTTGTAGGTAATGTGGTGATGTTCCATGCTAATCCAGAACCTTCTAGAATGTTCTTATTGAAGTGTTTCTCTTGCGTGTACATGTGTTGCCGAACGTGTTACTCAGTTCGAAAATGTTCAAGACTCATCGTATTTGTCAATAATTCTCGTTGATATTTAAGCCTCGTAATAAATTTGCGTTGATTTAACATTATCCAGCCAATAATTTCGAGTTCCCCCCGTTTTTTCAACGGAATTTTATGATTGAGATTAATACAATATTCCATTATAAACTCCATTAATCTTTCTTGATTATCAAGACCCAAATTGAGGTCGATTTAACCTTATTCGTTCACTAAAGTCAGATATGCCAATAGTTTCAACATTTTTTGGTGTTATCGGCGATTTTCGATCTATTCCTCTTGCTCACATGCTTTTTATCCATGAAGTGTTACACAGACTATAGGAATTGTTACCCAGAACATAAGAAGTGCTATTCAACAAGCGTGTTAATTCACTTTTTTTTTTTCGAATAATTTCAAAATCCCGCCCAAACCCCATTCAAATTTAGGAATTCCGCCTAAATCCTCAAACTCAAAACTATACCGAATAAGTGACATTGAATATCACTTAAACCATTTCTGGTACCTTTTAAAAAATATAGGTTTACATGTTTCACATGGAATACCTCTTATTTATTTTGCGATGACAAATGCTTTTTAATTCATGCCACTTTAACGAACAATGATTTATGCAAAATTTTCTGTCGATTATAATTTCCGTTAACCTTGAACGACGAGCGATTAAGCCAATACGGTGGCGCAACATAATATTCAGGCTATGGATCACTCGAATTTATACATAGTAGCTGCAATTTCGGCCGAAAATATGATTCAATTCAAAATTATTTTTCCTTATTTGCGTTAAAATTTTCAAAAAATTCGCATCTCAAATATTACATTCGATGACGTAAAGATCAGAAAAAACCGCCGAGGGCACGTCGAATTTGATTTGTTGCAGGGTCGATGTGCGAATGAATAGAGCCTCATACGTCATGAAAAATTAAGATCTATGATCATGTTTTCCCAAAATAAGCGAGAAATAATACTTGATTGCTGACTTTTTCCATCCACTTGACTGCTGATTTGAAATATTGTCATGTAGGATTCCGACTTATTTTGTAAAAAAACGGGTTGTCATGTCGGTGACTTCATTTTGAATCGAATAGAACGGCCTAAAATCGAAAACCTATATAGTCAGTGAGCCAAATGTATAATTTGGCCATATTGCAGCTTGTCAATTTTAGAAAGTTTATTTAACCTTATCATATTTAAATTTCAACAACTGTCACTTTACATATTCAACATTAGAGGTGAGCAACTACGAATATTCAATTTTGCATATCCGTAATTCAGATATCGAAATTTTCGGATATCTAGAAATGGAAACCGTATCCGGTTCGTATCATTCAGATATCCAAATTCCGGTCCGATTTATTCGGATATGTAAAACCGAAATCTATCCATTTTTAAAGTTATACTTGAACTTTTTTTATAAATGGTTGTCATTTGTCTAAAAGTTTTTCCTATTTCTCACCATAATAAAAATATGTAACATCTAAAAAATCTTAATCATAATAACTCACAAGAAACATAAACACTTTTAAAATATATATATATATATATATATATATGATTTAAAAGTTGTATCATATTTGATAACAAATATAAAACACAACATTAATGAACCAAGTCATCACATAAAAAAATATATTTAAAGTCAAAAAATGAAATAACAATAATAATAATAAAATTTTAAAATCCAAAATAATCATGTTGAATGTACCAAGTGTCTTTCAAATCCAAATCCAAACATCAAATGCGTCAAATGTCTCATTGCTAATGATTGTTGGTTTCTCCTTAACCAAGTTTTTCATGCTATAATTAAAAAAAATAGAGATATATTAATGTCTAATATGAAAAATTATATAATACATTAGAACAAATTCTCTTAAAAAATTATAGGCAATTTTTTTTATAGAAACTTGGGTCATTATTATATAAAATTTTGATTATTATTTAATTTTTGTATATTTATTAAAATATAAATTTGGATACCGTATATCCGAATTTGAACTCGGGTAAAATAAAACCGGATCGAATATTTGATCCGATTTTTTGAACGATTTTTCTGATTTAAGAACCGGATATCGGATCGGAATTCGATTTTGGAATTTTTTTCTCACTCCTATATCCACGGTATTAAATAGAATTTCCATCTCGTTTTATACGTTCCTAACCTAAATAGAGACTTAATTCCAATGTCATCGCTTCATAATGTCCTTATATTTTAAATTATTTATTTAGTTTATGCAGCCTTTCCGTTTACCAACGGTTTAGCAACGATGTAAAGAGAAACCCAACTTGCTCTATTGGATTACGACGTCTGAAGTAACAATTCAAAGCAAAGGCTTCTTCAACTCAGATTACAATGCAAAGGGTAGTGTTTTAAATTGAAGCTCAATACAATTGAATCAAATATTCCAAATAATTAATTAAATTAGAGGAAATATTGTAAAGTGGGCAAACTTAGAGTTTGCATTGAAACATAAAACCGACGAACCAATTGGCTAAAATGTCGGCGGCCGTTAATTTATTTATCGAGCCGCTGACTTTGATTTTAGTTGTTCTATTTCTTATTTAATTTGTTCTCTTCACCTTATTTAACGGATCATTATAAAGGTCGAAACTTTTGGAATTGATTGTACCGTAGGTTTATGTAAACGGTGATAAAGGAATAGGTGTTCAAATTGCATGTTAAATTGATGGTTTTTTTCTAAAACCAATTGGTGTTAGGAAGATGTGTCTCTTTTGATTTATACATTGAGTCGAGTGAAGTTAATATCTTGATGTGGGACAAATAATCTTAACACGCCCCCTCATTGGCACGATTCAAGGCCTAACACGCGGACATCAAATCGGGTGGCGGTGAGTCAAACAAGCGTGATAACACGCATATCAAACCTGCGCTGATATCATGTTAAATTGAGGGTTCCTTCCTAAAACCAATTGTTGTTAGGAGGAGGTGCCTCTTTTGATTTATATATTGAGTCGGGTGAAATTAATTTCCCGATGTGGGATATATAATCTCAACATTGCACTACGTTATTTCTACATCGTTATTACAGTTAATGATATACTATTTTGTGGGTTTTTTTGTTGACTACAAACTAATAAGAAAACAAGGGTCACAGAGAAGTTCTAAAAATGTGAATAATGGATTATGTGGTTTTAGAAAAGATTAAATTTGATGACTGCTTTGTAGAGAAATAATTCTGTTCATAATTAAATTGGTTGGTTAAATTTGAGTTCCAAAATTTGGAATCGACCTATATGTATCAAGGAAAGGTAAGAATAAACATTCAATCTAATTTCGCTCTTTCGCGGTATTGGTAGATGATCAATCTGATTTAGATTGATTGTCGGTTCTCAATCTTCACAGTGACTTAGATATTGAAGAAGTTATCTAGCATGCTGCTTGCCGCTGCGAGCCGAAGTGTGTGTGCGTGGTAGTGAAGATCGGTTGGTAGGTATGCACAAGATTTTTTTATGTAACTTCAAAGGCTATCTCTTGTCGCGTCTCCTCTTATTCGCGCCTAGAAATGATTCTCACTATAAGACTTAAGTTAACTAATAGATTATACAATCCACCTAGGGATGTCAACGGGGTGGATTCGGGGTGGGGTCTAAGCACCATCCTCGTCTCCGCCAGTAAACGGGGATGAAATTGTCCTCGTCCCCTGGGGATCCCCGTCCCCGCAAAATAAAATTAATTAATATAAATATATAAGTTGGATATAATATCGAAATAGTATTTTAAATATTATCTATTTAAGAATAATATAAACTGAGTATTTTTATAATTTACAATATTGGATCCCTGAGGGGAACAACGTCAGCCATCCTTAGGGCGAAGAGTTTATTTCCCGTCTCCGTCCCCGCCCCAATGGAGTAGAAAGTCGGGGATTTCCCGTCCCCTTCGAGGTGGATCCCTGTGGAGGACGGGGATTTCCGACTTTCTATCCCCCCGGGGTGGGGACGGGGACGACGGAAAATATCTGGCCCGTTGACAATCATAAATTCACCTAGCTACACTCTTCTTAGTATAACTCCTAATATCTACCAAACTGCTTTGAAAGTTAGTTGCTTCAACAACGTTATAAGTCTTTTGGTATATCACAACATGAACTTTCTCAGTTTCACGTTTGACTATACAATACCTTCACTTCTATACAATGAAATTTTTTTCTAGACTTTTCTTCGCTCGACACGGCTTCTCATTTATCTTGTTTTGGATGATCTCTGTGTGTCTGTGTATATTTGCAAAAGGTTGACTTCAGTAGTATATCCACATATATTTATACTTGAGGGTCTGAAGATGACCGTTGATTGGATGAAGAATTTTCATACCCGTTCCGGAATTCGCATTAAATGCGATTACTTGAAATGAAAAAGTTGACTCCCTTTGTGCCTACACTTTGGTCTTTGTGTTTTATCCATAACTGTATATTTCCAAGTTGAACGGTTAGTTAATCTGCAGCCTTAATTCCAATTATCGTGCTCACTAATGTATGTTGAATTTTGTCATATGTTTATCAAAAGTTCAAAACGTTCAGTGATGAGAATAAAAAATGGATTTCTGTAGAATCAAAAAATCGTCTCCTTCCCTTTCACTCCAAATAAAAATAAAGCAGAAAATATTCTACAAAAGCCATTGTAAGGCCAACATATCTCCACTTTTCTCTATTTCTCTTAACTCGTTCGTCTGAAAAAAAATACCCTTATAACTTATATATAACGGAAAACACCCTTACTATCTTAATCTGGGCATTACCGTGAATGTTCCTCGAAGGTCAGGCAACATTCATGGAGGAAGTGCAACGAGGGCGGGTGGAATTTTTCCGGCATCATCAATATATATAGGTTAGTCTCAACAAACTCCTAGAGCTCAAAATGCTGAGCTTTGGTCAATTCCTAAGGGAACTTCTTATTATGAATACATGTTTTTAGTATTATTTATGCAATTTACATTACATACCTAAAAGTCAACAATATAGCAACTAAAAAGTGTTATTATGATGGCAATTGAACAAAAAAAATAATTTTTTAGGAGAAAAAAAGGGCCGAAGCCAAAATTACGATGCGATTACATGTCGGGGTAAGGCAACCCCTGTTATGTCCTTAATAGTAAGGGGTAAAGTCCACTAGGTATGACATCACAAACAAGAACACCCAGAGGTTTGAACGTTGCTTGCCTAACCAACCAGTCTGCGCAAACGTTTCCTTCTCGGTATGTGTGGTAGATGTTCACCGACCATTCTCTAGACAGTATTTCTTCAATTATATTGACCATGGGTCGTAGGATCGGTGAGCAGGAGACCTTCGAGTGAGGATATCATGGACAAGCAGCGAATCAACTTCTGCAATTAATGAACAACATCATTTATTTCAAGCCAAATGTAGTCATGTGATAATGGCCCATAGCTCAGCACAAACCGAAGTGCATAATTCTCATTCTCATCCCGAATAAGACCACCCACGCTTGCTAACCCAAGATTTCCCCTTGCAGCTCCATCAGAATTAAGTTTTAGGACATGTGAGGGTGGTTTCACCCATTTAACTAAAGGCCATATCCGCCTTTGTTTCGTCTGCTGAAGTGTAGACATATGCCATGCTCGTGAAAAATGACCTGATATGCAATGGACAAGATCAACTTTGTTTCGCGGGATGGCTAGATCCGGGTGAAAAATAGCTTGGTTTCTCCACGACCATAGAAGCCAACACCTTGTTGCGAAGATGGTCGGCCAAATTGAACCTGGTTCGGTGAGATATTAATAAGCATTCATTCACTAAGGTACATATAAAAACCCGGAGTGAAAGTCTTGGAGGGACAAGTGAATCCCATATGTTCCCTGCTCTCGAACAATCTCGAAGAATATGGAGCATTGATTCTACCGTACCCGGAACACAATGGCAGCTCGTAGCCAAAGACAAGTGGCGTCGGGCACGTTCTTCATTTATAAGAAGGTAATGATGAGCTGCCAGCCATAAAAAGAATCATACTCGGTCAGGGCCTTCAAGTTTCCATATTAATTTCCAAAGCGGGTTCGGTTGTTTCCGAGGAGAAGATCGAGTTAATTAAGCATACGTTGTAGACACAGAGTACTTCCCAATAGCCGAGCTCATCCACAAGGGAAAGTCAAAGGAACACATCGTATACTCGGGAGGGGCTACACTAGCTATTTTGAGCAAAATGGATTGATTAACGAAAGGTAAAATACTTCCCCAGAGCCAATTCCCCGAGTCTCCTACGTAATCTCGAATAGGCATGTTGTAGTCCAACGGGGATATAGGCTGAGTCGTTAAATCACATAAAGGAGATGATAAATCGGGTACCCATCTATCTCTGCAGAATCGAGCCCTTGTTCCATCCCCGAGACACCAACCCATCATTGGTTTTCCAAGAGTCTGCGCGCCCTGTTTTATTCGTAAGGACCAATCCTAGTTCCATCTACCTAGATATTTGCATGATAAAAATCTCGCCCATTAATCACCATCTTTGTTCAACAAACCCCATGCGAGTTTTTCAAGCAAGGCAGTGTTAAATTCTAGAACTCTACGAAGTCCGATTCCGGCAATAGAAGTTGGCTTCGTTATCACTCTCCAATTAATAAGATGAATGCGTTGTCGATTTTATGTATGTCCCAAAGAAAATTCCTGCAGATCTGATATCTACGAAATCTGAACAGGGAACCGCAAGATATGCATCCAGTAAGCCGAAATTACTTCTTAGACCGATTGCACTAGCATAGTCCGTCCTGCGAGCGAGACGGATGCAAACGACCAACTAGTAAGCCTTCCTTTCATTCTAAGCCTTGAAAGATTGATGGATGTAATCTTCCGTGAATAATCAGTATGCCTAGATACTTTCTAAGATCTGCAGTCACTGAAAAACCTCCAGCTTAAGTTATTACAGTTTTGTCATCAGCGGGTACATTCCTTGAAAAGAACATGACCGTTTTCTCCGGATTAACTTTTTCACCCAAAGCATTACAGAAGCTTTGGAGGACGGAGAAAATCGTTTGCATCTGGTCTAGTGAGGCCTCAGCGAAGAGGAGAAGGTCGTCAGTGAACATAAGATGTGAGATAAGAGGCCCCCTCCTGATAGGTCTCCATAAACCCGCCTGAAACGAGTCCAATATAGCATGTGTCAACCGTTCAATACAGAGAACGAATGAGTATGACGAAAACGGGCATCATTGGCGAATGTCTCGCTTCATCTAGAAAGCGTATGTGGTCTCTCCGTTCCATAAAGTGTGCATCGATGTAGCATTAACACGGTCCATGATAACTTGTTTAAGTGCTCTGGTATACCTAGTAGAGTGAGTCTCTCCTCAAGAAAATCCCAAGAAATACGGTCATATGCCTTCTCCAAGTCAACCTTTATGAGCATGAACTTTTTAGCTCCTCTCATTCGATTCGAATGGATTAGCTCTTGTGCAATGATAATGTTGTCTTGAATATGTCTGCCCGTTACGAAGCTGGATTGGTTTGGCATGAAACACCGCAATCTGTTGGCAATAATATTCGTTATTAGCTTATACGAAACATTGCATAAGCTAATCAGACGAAATTGATGAATTGTTTCTGGACGGTCTATCTTTGGAATCAGCACTAGGATAGTGGAGTTGACTGATGCGAGAGATTGTTGATCTTGTAAAATGCTACGCACGAACTGAACGACCGATTCTGAGACAACCTCCCAATTAATTTGGTAGAAAAAGGCATGCAATCCATCTGGTCCAGCCGCAGGTGCGGATCTAGAATTTTCTGGCCGGGGGACCGTAATATAAATGCGTATATTAGCGTTGGAGATGAGAACGTAGAAGATAAATTTTCTTTTGCTCTCTTCCTTTAAAAAAATATTTACCAATTGAAATGAATTTATTCATTTAACAAATGAAAACAGTGATTATAAAAAACACAATGAAAAATCATTATAAAAAATACAAAGTTGGTAACATTGATGAAGTTCGACAAAAACAACATGTCATTATATTAATATTACACATCATGATATAAGATAAGAGCTAACTTTGTGTTTGTATAATATAACACCAACATAATAATGATAATATGTGATAGGATTGGACGGCACCAACAGAATATTAAACAGCAATAACGCAGCTCAAATGCGGATCAAACGTAGAAATGCAACGGAAATGAAAATACGGCGATAAAACGTGGAAAACCCCCTTCAAATCGAAGAGGTAAAAAGCACGGGACCAAACGGTCCAAAATCCACTAATCACCAAATTGAGTACATCAAAGTACACCCCGGCACAACCACAATGAGCTATAGCACCAAATCAAAGCTCCAAAACACCACAACTTAAATACAAGAAAAAATGATCAAATTCGTCAAAGAAAACAGCAGTGACTTCAAAAACTCGTAACTCACAGCTCAGACCTCGAAATGAAAATCCCGTCTAAGAGAATTGAAGATCGATGAGTCTTCTATCTCGAGTTAAAATTTCAGGTCAATCAGACAACGTTTGCCCCTCCAACTTTGAAAATTTTGAATCTGCTGCTGTAGAAAATGTTGCTGAAATTTTTTCTTTTGCTTCTGCTATTTTGTGCAGTGATGAACGCTACTGCTCTCTTCAATAATTTAACTGCTTTATACTCTTATGTGGGGTGAGAAAGTGGGCTTTTATCCCACATAGTTGGGAGCATAAACCCAACAAATCTCCCCCCCTCACGACTATGTGGAGGAAATTGCCAAACCGGCAATCGCACAACAAGCTTCAAACTTCGATCTCACCAATGACTTCGTCATCATATCTGCGTCGTTATCATCGGTGTGAATCTTCTCAACTTCAAGTTTCTTGGTATCCAAAATCTCACGAATCCAATGATACCGCATATCAATATGCTTCGACTTACCATGAAACGTTGGATTCTTGCTGAGATAAATCGCGCTCTGGATGTCACAGAAGAAGACATACCTTTGCTGATTAAAACCAAGCTCACTTACAATGTTTTTAATTCACAGAAGCTCTTTGCAAGTTTCCGTAATGGCAATAAATTCAGCCTCTGTCGTAGACAAAGCAATGCACTTCTGAAGTCTCGACTGCCAAGAAACAGCTCCCCTGCAAAAGTAATCAAATAACCCGAAGTAGATTTCCTCGTGTCAACATCTCCGGCCAAATCTGAATCTGTATAACCAACAAGAACATGCTCGTTAGAACCAAAACATAATCTTTGGATGTACCTCAGAGATAGTCATAATCAATTTCACAACATTCCAATGCACTTTTCCTGGATTAGACATAAATCTACTAACAACTCCAACTGCATGAGCTATATCGGGTCGAGTACAAGCGTACATAAGACTACCCACGTCAGATGAGTAGGGAACTCGGTCAATACCTTCTTTCTCTTTCTCATTTGTAGGGCACTGTGTCATGCTCAATCGAATAAAAGTACCAAGAGGAGTACTAACCGGTTTCGAGCTCTCCATATTAAACCGCTGCAGTACCTTTTCAATGTACCTTTCTTGAGATAACCACAACTTCTTCTCCTTTCGGTCAAGTGTGATCCTCATCCCAAGAATACATTGAGCCGCCCCAAATCCTTCATCGAGAAATGCTTGCTCAAGTAATTTTTCAACATGTAGATTCGAGTTGACGACGAACCTACAATAAGCATATCATCAACATAAAGTAATAAAATGATTATATGATCATCAATGGTCAGTATCATTCTTCTTATACCCTTCTTGAACCATTAACGATTCAAACTTTTTATACCATTGTCTCGGAGCTTGTTTCAGGTCGTACAAGCTCTGCTTCAATCTGCAGACGTAATTCTCCTTTCCTTTCTGAACAAAACCGTCAGGCTGCTCCATATAAATTTCATCATCAAGATCACCATGAAGAAAAGCAGTCTTGACATCTATCTGTTCAATCTCAAAATCAAGACTCCTGCCAAGCCCAAAACGATACGGATAGAAGTCATCTTTACAACTGGCGAAAAAATCTAACTAAAATCAATCTCATGCTTCTGGCTGAAGCCTTTAACAACCAACCTGGATTTATATCTGGGAGAAAGTGAGTTTTCTTCATGCTCCACCTTGTAAATCCACCTGTTCTTCAAGACCCTTTTACCTTTCGGAAGCTCCACCAATTCATATGTGTCATTCATGCTAAAAAAATGCAGCTCGTCTTTCATAGAAGCAATCCATTTATCTCTATCTGAACTATGAATGGCTTCTTCGTAAGTCTCTGACTCTCCTTCACTAGTGAGAAGCACAAACTCATCGAATGAATAATGTGCAGAAGGTCGCCTCTCTCTCGTAAATCTTCTAACTGAAGGTTCTGGCAAGTCAACATGTGTCTCCTCCTACCGATCAACATCATCGGCAACATGATCATCAACTTGAGTCTCAGCTTCACTTGGATTAGGTGTAAGTAGGCGATCCAAATCAATCAAGAGATCATTCTTGATAACTGTCTTCTCAAATTTATCGATTTCTTCAATCGTCTGATCCTCCATAAAAATAACGCCACGGCTTCTGATAAGCTTCTTATCAACGAGATCATAACATGTGTAGCCAAATTCGTCATCGCCATAGCCAAGAAAAATTGTCTTGTTTTGGCATCCAACTTTGATCTTTCATCTCTCGGGACATACACAAAACATTTGCATCTACAAACTCTCAAGTGGTCATACGAGACATTTTTATCATACCATACCTTGTCATGAACATCACCCTGCAAAGCAACTAAAGGAGTCAAATTAATAATACGAGTAATCGTATATAAAGCCTCACCCCAAAATGCTGAGGCAACGTTGCTTCTGACAGCAAATATCTGACTCTCTCCATCAATGTTTTATTCATCCGTTCAGCCAAGCCATTCAACTGAGGGGTTTTAGAAGGTGTTTTTTTATGCCGAATTCCATGTCGTCGACAATAAGCATCAAATGGTCCGCGATATTCACCTCCGTTATCCGTTCTGATGCACTTCAATTTCTTCCATGTTTCTCTCTCAACAGAAACATGAAACTCAATAAAAGCATCAAGTACCTGATCCTTCGACTTCAAAGCTCGGCCCCATAATTTCCGCGAATGATCATCAATAAATGTGACGAAGTAAGAAGCACCTCCAAACGACTTCACCTTCAAAGGACCACACACATCTGAGTGAACTAACTCGAGCAAAGTGTTCCTCCTGTGAGGTAGATGATGATGTAAAGAAACCCGTTTCTGCTTTCCGGCTAAGCAATGTACACATCTGTCTAGCTTAGCACCTTTCAAGCCGGGGATTAAATTATTCTTGGCCAAACAATCGAGTCCTTTCTCACTGATGTGACTTAATCTCCGATGCCAAAGACTAGAAGAATTCCCGCTATCAACTGCATTCACAACACTAGCAGAAACGTTAGTATATATAAATTCGAAAATTTCTTACCACGGGCCACAACCAAAGAGCCTCGAGTGATCTTCCAAAGTCCATCACCAAAGTGGCAAGAATAACCCTCATCATCAAGCTTTCCGGTAGAAATGAGATGCAATCGAACATTCGGAGGATGTCTGACCTCATTCAATAACAATTTCGAACCCAATCATGTGTCAAAGCAAATAGCGCCAACCACTTTTGCTAAACTGTCATTATCCATCTTCAAGACTCCAAAATCACTCGAAGTGTATGATGCAAAGAATCCCCGATTAGCCGTAACATGGTAAGCCGCACCGCTATCCAAGACTCAACTAGTCTCGCCTTTCACAAGATTGATCTCCTCGTCGTCATGAACAATTACAAGATTATCAGGAGTAGTGGTGGTAGTAACACGATCATCACCATCCTCAATATTCTTCTTTGACTGCTCCTTCAATTTAAAGCAATATCTCTTGGTGTGCCCTTTGTTTCCGCAATAGTCACATTCAAATTCCTTGAATTTTGATCTTACCTTGCTTCTTCGTCTGCTCTTGCCTCGGGCCATACGGTAGATCCGCCCATGTCCGGGGCCTTTAAAGCTCATATTGAAAACAAGGCTGCTTTAATTTCATCAACTGACGTCTGATCCGATAGCTTACATATACTGTCATGAGAAAGCGACTTGAACGTGAAGTGTGTACTTAGTGTTGTCGTAGGTTCCTCCTGACCATATCAGGTTTGAAAGTGATTTGAAGCGATCTCCTGCAACTGAGTCGAGTCAGAGATCCACTCACCATTATCTTTTCTTAAAGCTTCGAAATATGCTTCCGTGCGATGACAGCTCTAGTGTGGAAGTATTTGGTGTTACGGTCACCGAACTTCACCCATTTGCAACGAGATTTTTGAAACCATGTTAGTGCATCTTGGGAGAGTATGGTTTCAAGTTCTTGAGTCAACTATTGCTCGAGCGTGATTAGAAAGTACATGTTTGTAGAACTTGTTGAATTCCTCCGAGCCTAGAGATAATCTTACTCTTGCGGCGTTGAATGCTACCGAAGACGTCTCGATGCCATACCTTGAGATTGTCCCGGAGAGCGGCCAGTTTGAGATGTAGAGAACCAGCCGAATTCCACGATGAGCGAAGGAACTCCGAGAAATTTCCGTGGGATTGCCATTCAGCTAAGAATCTGAAGGGGCTGGCCGACACGTTATGGGATGTAAGCCCCATCGTCTTAATTAATATCGGTTGATGATCTGACTTGACCCGAGGTAGTACCTGAATCGAAGATTCGGAGAAGATAGTCCACCATTGTTGATTGCATGGACCCCGATCGAGCCGTTCGAAAAGCCGTTCAAGCCTGAAATAATCGGACCCCTCCAAGTAAATGCAGGACCGGAGCTTCCCAGGTCAATCAAACGACAACAATTAATCATTTCAATAAACTTGGTAACGTTATTTGGATTCAATGGAGCCTCGCCTTTCTTCTCGTCTTCAGAGATAATTTCGTTACAGTCTCCTATCATCAACCAAGGAACTTTGTCTATGTTGTCGCGAGACTCCAAAACATTCCATAGGGATACTCGATCAGCTCGCTGAGGACTCCCGTAGACTGCCGTAATAAGGCCTGAAACTCGACCCATCATGAACTTGCAGTTTATTGCTTTTTCATGATGTTTTAGTTCCGATAAGGTGATTGATGTTGGTCGCTCGCCAAAAGACCCATATACCTCTCCTTGAAATCCCCTTGCTTCCTATACGTGTATTGTTGAACCGTGGAATTATTTCTGCAAACAGAATCAGCTGTGGAACCACTAATCTTGGTTTCTGAAATGACCATAACATGAGGCCTATGTAGGAAAATTAATTCCTTCAACACAGTAGTGAATTTAGAGTCGCGGTCCTCTACAATTTCAAGCTAAAATAATCATAATGAACAGGAATGAAGTGGGGACTGACTTTCCCTGTCGGCCATAGTAATCTGCTGATTCTCCGTGACAGGCAATGCTGCCTTATCAGTGTCGTCCATACCCGAATGCAAATTTCTGATATTATCGGGTTACTGCGATTCGTCGAGATGGATCGGGATGTTAGAGTTGTGGAGCCTATCATCGTCTTGGCTGCCCGAGCTTGGAACATTCTTGGAGCTGTATTTTGATGGCATACCAGCTTGGAAGGTGAAAGGTGTTGATTAGGGGTAACGTGATCGATTTGGGTTATTTGATGAGGATTGTTGGTTTCTAACGGTGGGTTTTTTGTGGCTGTAGATAATTTTGTGTTGGTGGGTTGACTCCTAACCGTTTGTGGTCCTCTAGCTTTAGATTGGTGTCTTTCGTTGGCCCATAATCGTTGTCCGACTCGCTCTCTTGGAGTTCCTCAGCAGGGTCGTGGTCGTTCGTACAAACTTCCAAAGTTCTTTGTTCTAAAACTACTTCACGGTATGAGAATTTTCGCTTTCCACTTTCTGCTAACTCGATGTCAAAGGGGTACGAGGATTGTTACGCTACAGAGATTCTCCAGATGGTTCTTGATGGGGAAGAATTTGAATTTTCAAAGTGCTCTTTTGGTGCTGCGATTCAGCTGGTCTTCCTCCTCCTTAGACTGATTGATGGCCGCTCGATTCGCTGTTCGTCATCTTCTTCCTACGGACCATTGTTTAGGTTTCTAATTTTTCTATTGGCACCTTCAATTTCTCTTTTTGCACCCCCTATTTAATGTAGTGGATCATTAAAATACTTAAAATTCACCAAAAAATAATATATAATTAACTTCTTATGTTAAATATGGTAAATTATTAATTATTTACTCTATTAAATATTTCCTATATAATTAACTACGTTCTCTATCATATTTTATGTATAAATAAATTACATTTCATGTTATCACTCAGTTTATCATAATTATTTAATTTTTTATTTTTAAATTTGTCAAAACATGTACATGAACATTTGTTTTGTGATATTATTTATTTTAGAATATCCATAATATAGAAATATTATATAATTTATATGTAATTTATTTGATTAAAGTGAGTTTATTATAATATATGAATATTTTTATCGAGCGAAGTTAAATATTAATAAAGAATATCATAATATATTATTTACTATACGAATGCTATTATTTACTGGGGTTAAATGTAGTTTTAGTCATGTATCTTTGGGAGGGTGATATTTTTAGTCATGTTAAATTAAGGGTGGCAATTTTAGTTCCGTTAAGTTTAGGGTGACAATTTTAGTCCTGTAAGTATCAAAATTGAAGCAATTAATCTGGCTACCGGCGAAGGTCTCATCATAGTCGATGCTTTCTTCTTGTCGAAACCCTTGGGCAACTAATCTGGTCTTTTCCTCATGACTAGGCCATCCTCGTTTACCTTGTCTTCAATACCCCATTTTGTCCCAATCACTAGAAGTACAACTGCGTCATCAAGAATTGACCAACATCCTTAATGATCAGGAGTCACACTACGACCCCAACTCCAAGGATGCCCGCCGCGAAGTCAAAGTTCTCAAGCGACTTCGTGCTGACAAGGTGGGACTTGAGTTCACGTCTGGGAGCCATCCGAGAGGAGCTTAACGCACGGGGACAGCTTAATTACATGGCTCTCAGTACCTTCAGGATTGGGCGCATCGAAAATTCTCATACTCCGATCGTCACTCCCCAAGTTGGTATGTCGCCAGCACAAGATACAGTGGTGCCAATGAAGCAGAAAACTCAACTCCACTTCTACTAGAGGCACCGGAGTCAGTTCAGTCCCCACCAAGGACTCTGCAGGTTCCATAACAGCAAATCATTCTTGAAGTTGTTGCTGAGGAATCTGCCCCTCCACAGTCGCCACCCCGAAACCCCTCTCCACCGCCATAGCAAGATGTTGCGGTTCCCGACATTGTCCACACAAAAAACTCACAACTGCAACCAAACATGAAGAACCGGTTGTGGATACTGGTGTCGCAGAAGCTAATATGGAGAGGACCGTGATGACTAAACAACCAACTCCTCCTTCCACATCTTCAAAGTCCAGATCGGTACCCGGTGTTGGTGTCAGTGGATCCCGAAGCATGATCTACGTGCGCCACACGTATAGAGAACTCACCAAGATGAGACGCCACCTTCGGGATGACAATAAGGACCATGGGATCGTTCTGCAACGTGTGGATGTCATCGTTGCAAGTCAAGCAGAACTGACCGTTGGGCTTTCAAAAGTCAAGGAAAGCCTATCCCAGGAGATGATGGTGATCTCAGTCCAACTAACTGCAAGTGGAACATCTGTCCACACAAGGCAATACCGGAGTTGTGATTGTCAAAAAGGGGGAATGAAAGGGGAAGGCCGCCACCGCATCCAAAAAATTATTCCTGACTCTGACACAACATTTACAGTATCGGACCCTACTCCGGTACTCGCATCTAATAGAGTCAGAACCTCAGCCTATATTGTTGATCCACTATTTCAAGTGCTCAACTTCAAAAGCGACGAGGCTAGGGCAAGAGCTATTGCCTTAGTGATCTCTGAGGATCAGCTCCAGCCCATCAGGCCCGTAGGAAGAACCGAGGCTCGAGCTGGACCCCTTGAGCGCATATACCCGGCAAGGGTGCTAAGGGATATAGCGGAAAATCTCACCTCAGACCAACTCTTGGAGCTCATACGTCTACACGATATCAAGACATGTCCTTACGGAAGAGCAGTGACGCAACAAGAGCTGGCCAAACTCGCTAAGGAAAGTGAGAAAAAGGGGTGAGGTCTGAAGATGCTTTTTGGCGGAGGTTTTGTCAATCACCAAAAAGGGGGAAATTATTGTATATCTAAGTTTTGGTGATTGAGCTGAGAACCGGAGATGAAGCCAAGTATCGGAAATAAAGCCGAGTATCGAAAACAAGGGTGAGTACCGAGAGGTCAATGAGTCAAAGCTGGGACATGAAAGACGAAAGGCAACAGAGGAGCATTGAATGCAAGGTTGCAGTGAGTACTGGAACTGAGAGAGACAATTACCCAAAGAGGCAAAAGTCAGTACTCAGATATACGCAGACACTGGATGCAATAGGACCCAAAATGGGAAAGGAAGTTAATGCTGCTAAAGCCAATTGAAACGCTCAAGACGCAACGGCTAGTTTCAAAAAGCAAGCACTATAAATAGTTGATGAGCCGAATGAGAAGAACACAAGCAACAAGCGAGCGAAAACGAAAACAAGAGAAAACTTGTGATTTAGTGTTCATTATTTTCGTAGAACATTTGTAATCAACTGACTTTAACAAGCAGTTGTAAGTGTAGAATTATAAGCGAGACGTAGCTGCATGTTATACTTGTGTAAAGTAAATCATACTTCTAAGGGTACTTTTCTTGAGGGAAGAAGGGGAGAGATATGAATTCATTAACACTCCTAACTTCCAGAAACAACACTTGTGCATTACTTACAAACAAATACAAACACACACATGCACTAAGTAGTAATCACTTCCGCGTCACTACTTAATATTGAGAGAAACTAGTGAGGACCGAAACACACTGAGAGTACCGAATAAAAACTATACTCACTGAGAGATGAAGATACAAAAAATCTCTATTTGTTCATTCACCTCCTCTAAACACTTAACCTACCGGTCTCGATCCTAACAATAGAATATATGACGATTGTCAAGTCTAATCATACCATGTGCTTTCAATATTATGCAAAGTTATGAACGTATTTTTGCAAACGATATAATATTTTTAATCTCTATTAAGATTGATCATAATGTTTTTGTTTTGCATATTTTTTAATGGATCACAAAAAAACTTTTTTTCGCTGTGATTCGTTTTCAACTGTAATTGATCTTTCATGCTAAAAGTTTCTCGTGATTTTGTATATGTTAAAGATTTGATAATATGAACTAATAATTAAAATGGATAAATTGAATATTAAAACTCACTTCGACGGTTTTCGACCTAAAAACCATAACCTCATCCATTTCAATACTGGTGAACTGAAGCATCCTATAACAGGAAAAATATTTTCTTTTGAATAATCCAAAAAAACTGTAAACATTGCATGTACAATCAATCGACAAAACTTAGAAGATACACAAAGAAATGACCTAAAATTCATTTCCCAAATTAAAATTAATAAACCTTTCAAAATTGTGTGTATAATGCTAATGTGTGGGCGCATTTAATTTCCTACCCGTGTACAAATTTATCTGTGGCATATGCTCTATCTAATTTACAAACTATACAAAAATTTAAAATTTACTCTCAAGACGATGGATATGAAGACAACAAACCCTTGGGAAAACAAGGAGAGTTCTTCCACACCCTATCATGGATCCTAAGCATATCCTTAGCCTTCTCTTTAATCTTCTGCCCACAATTCACCTGAAGCACCAAATAAAGCTTCGCCACAACACCGACATGAATCATCTCCTGCAGGACTTTGGGACTAGCAGAGCACTTAGCAATCGCATGCAAGATTCTCACCGCACTTTCGCTAGCCAAGTGGGAGATCCTTAGTATCTTCTTCGAGACAACAGCTAAGCCCGCACCGTGCTTGATGAGCTCGGCTCGTCCCTCAGCACACTGGCAGAGCAAATCTAAGGCCACGAGCATCATTTCATTAGCCCTTTTCTCCGTGGACTCCAGCAGATTTTCAACCAACATGCTAACGAATCCAGATTCCACTGCCTTGATCCTGTTTCTGCCCCACGGGGAGGAGACGATGAGCACTTTGAGTGCTGCTTTCGAGGCCTTGTTTGAGATCTGATCCTGCAGAACCCGAGCCAGCTCGCTGGAGAACTCTTGCCCGAGGTTGATGAGCACGTTGGGCTCGGCTACTTCGAGCATCGATTTCAACACCATGACTGAATAAGCACGGGATTCGTCGCTCCCCCGTTTCATAATTAGGGCTAAGCATTCGATGAACTCGTTGTTGTTTAGGTGATTCAAGCCCGAATCTGACAGTGGAAGGCTGTGAATTATTGCCAACGCTTCTTCGCACATCCTTTGGGTGTCGAATGAGTTATATGACACGCGGGTTTTCTCCACGATCAACGAGGCTAGAAATTCTACGGTACCAACTCTCTCCATGCATACCCTATTCGATTGGCTTTGTGCTGCAATCGATTTTAGGGTTTTTAGGGTTTCGATGGCTCGATCTTGAGACTGGGCCTCGTTGAGGAGCTTTGAGATTTGGGTTTTTGTGATAGGAGCTTTTGGAGTTGGGAGCCTCTCGATGCCTTCTGCCGCGTGTAAGGTGCACCAAGATTGGATCAGTCTTCTCAAGGTGATGTTCGGGGTGAGATCGGATTCCGCAATAGGCTGTTTGGTGACCGGGCATGAGCTGCTCTTCTGAGAAAACATCCACTTCTCGATGCTTTTGCGGTCGTAGGTAATGCCCGTCATGACCGTCACGGGATCCTTCATGATCTCGAGGCTTATCGGGCAGTGAAAGTACGGAGGAACATCGATTTGATCGGACATTTTTTTTTTTGTAGGAAAATAGATGATGTTGGAGTTTTTTTGTTCTTGTTCGATATGGTGGTTGTCTGAATTGGTTTGAAGATTTTATGGTTGTGTGGGTGTGTTTATATATAGGGTGTGAGGTGAGGTTAAGAGAGAGAGGGATTCAAAGTTTGTGAAAGTCAAGACCACGGAAATTGTGTGGTGTTTGTGTGTTTCTAAGATGGGTAGGTTTTTGTTTATTTTATTATTTTGTTTGATGCTTTGGGGAGTTTGGACTATTGACTTTTCTAAGATGCCAAGTCTAATGTGGGAGGTAATATGTATTTGTACGAAAAATAATGCTGAATATTAATTGGTTTGCCTCATTTTCTCTTTTTGTGACTTTTATACAAATTAAATCACGTGGTGCTTCACTATTCAACGTGTTGGCTGTTCACTATTATGATTTGAATTCAATTTATGCAATATTAAGCATGGGAAAATTATCATTTTTGGGCCTATCTTTGATAATTGTAAAAGTATGTCTTGTCAAAATAATTTCGGATAATGTTTTCAATTTTAGATCACATATTTTTGTTATTTTGGTCACTAAGTATACATTTTTCAATTTTACAATTTTCGAAAAATATGTACTCAGTGACCTAAAATTGAAAACAACACACGAAATTATTTTGACATACAAAGTTGGTGACCTACTTTTGCAATTATCAACCATAGTGACCGAAACACGAAAAAATGTATACTTAGTGACCTAATCTTATAGTTTTGCCTATTAAGCATTGTTGTAAAAATTGGGTTAGGCCGCCTTGACAGATTTTCGAAGACGACAATCTTCGCACCGGCACCGGCGGAGTGCCCGGCGAAGGAGTCGGCGGAGTTATTCTTCAGGCACGTTGTCAAACACTTCGGTGTTCCAACGTCGATTGTGAGAGATCGGGATGCGAGGTTCACGGGACGATTTTGGACGTTCCTATTCAGACTTCTCGGGATGAAGCTGAAGTTCTCGATGTCATTTCACCCGCAGACGGATGGCCAAACGGAGCGGGCGATTCAAACGCTTGAGGAGTACCTGAGGCATTTCATTACGGCAAGCCAGACGAACTGGATCGACTTGCTCGACGCGGCGCAGTTTAGCTACAACCTGCACCGTGCCTCAGTGACGAAGGTCAGCCCATTCGAGATGGTGTATGACTTTCAACCGAACCAGCCATCGGTGGCGTATACGCGCATGATCGGGGAGTGCCCAACGGCGTATAAGTTTGCGTGGTCCAGATAGGAGTTGTGGACTACAGCTATAGATAGCATGGCCAAAGCTCAGAAGCGCATGAAGACATACGCGGACAAAGATCGGCGGGAGGTCGAGTTCGAGGTGGGCGACAAGTTGCTTCTGAAGCTTAGGCCGCACATGTGGAGACCGGCAATTGTTGGCAAGAGGAGCAGCTAACGCGTGGGCTCATGCCAAAGTACGATGGGTCGTTCGAGATCGAGTCTCGAGTGGGGCGTGTGGCCTATCGACTGAAGTTGCGGGAGGACCTGAAGATACATCCAATTTTTCACGTAAGCTTCCTGAAGAAGTTACACCCAGACGATACTTCGACGGAGCAAATGAGGCGTGTACTACCGAGCACCGCGGCGAAGGTGTTCACAACCTTGAGCACCACGACATCGGCTCGTTCATTGTCGAGCCAAACCCGAGCAATGATGCCCAGTCCAAGGGGCACGAGTTGGAGCGGTTCAACAGTTGGACACATGATACCTAAACATCGCCACATAGGGCGCGCGCACAGGGCAGCATCGGGCGCGCGCCATTGGGACAAGCCTGGCACACGCGCACGCAACGCTGGCGACAACGCGCGCGGCATCACGCGATAGCGTGCGCGCGCGCGGCACGATTGCATGCCCCGAGGCCTTCAGGACTTGGGCGCACGGCGTGCCGAGGCAAGGCGCGAGGCCCTGCCACATGCCCGACACATTGCGGGCGGCACTCGACGATGGGGCCAAGGCGGCCGAGCCCAGGCCAGCGAAGGGCGGTGGTCCGGTGAGGGTCTGGGCGAGCACGGCGGTGGCTCCGGCGGACGGCAGCGGCAGCGGCCTGTCACAACCTTGAGCGCCACATCATAGGCTCGTTCATTGTCGAGTCAAACCCGAGCAATGATGCCCGGTCCAATGGGCACGAGTTGGAGCGGTTCAAGACTTGGACACATGGGGCGCGCGCACGGGCAACATCGAGGCAGCATCGGGCACGCGGCATCGGGACAAGCGAGGCACACGCGCGTGCAACGCTGGCGACAGCGCGCGACATCGAGCTTCAACGCGCGCGGCATCACGCGACAGCGTGCGCGACACGATGACCCGCCCCGAGGCCTTCGGGACTTGGGCGCGCGGCGTGCCGAGGCAGGGCGCGAGGTCCTGCCACATGCCCTACACATTGCGGGCGGCACTCGACGATGGGACCTTGGCGGCCGAGCCCAGGCCAGCGGCTGGCGGTGGTCCGGTGAGGGTCCGGCCGAGCACGGCAGCGGCGGTCGGCGACGGTGCCGGGAGGAACGAGGCCGAGCAGGTGGGTCGGCCATGCGGAGCTAAGAAGCGTGCGCGCGGGCGTGACAGCTAGCGGGAAGCGAGAGTTTCTCGGGAAGCTGTTGGATGAGGTCAGGGCTGAGTTTTCGATCCGCGTGAGTGTTTGAACGAGCTTGGGCTGTTGTGAGAGTTTGGGGCGCCGAATTCAAATGGGAGAAAATCTCGAAGGGAGATTCTCGCAACAACCGAATTCGAATTTGAATGAGGTTGTTGAGAAATTCTCTCCGAGCCAAATTCGCTCGACTCCTATATAAAGGGGGCAGCCGAGCGTCATTCAAAGATACCACACATATGAGCGATCAACCACTTAGACGAGCGATACACACTCGAGAGAGAAGCGGGAATTCGGGGGCGGGCGGCGACATTGAAGTGATCGAGCCACACACCGAGTTCGAGCATCGAACTTAGACGGGGTCCTGACGAGGGTTTCACGAGCGAGGTGAGCGAGTGATTAAGATCCCGAGGGGCCGTAGGAAATAACCGTGAGTTGGGTAGATTAAGCGTTTCGAGGCCGAGGCTTGTTCGTACCCACGGGTTTGAGTGTTTTCTTTCCTTTGTAAACTTTACGTGAAATAACGATTGCGACAAGTCGGGTAGGCGAACCCGGTTGTCCCCAAAATTAGTCGTGCCTTGTTTTTACGTTTTCCGCATAGACAAAACATGGACGGACGCGGGAGAGGCTTATCGCGGCAAAGCATCAAATCGAGCGAGCGAGGAGGGCTTTGACGCGTCCCGGTTGTTCAGCGCGCGGGATTAAGAAATTTCGAAAAAAATTTCTAAGTCCCGGATTTGCAACATATAGATGGAAAGTATACATATACATAATAATAATAATAAAATTAGAATTCTAAAAGCACATCTTTACAACACAGCGGCTCGAAGAATGCTGATCAAATCCATTCTCCCAGCACCGATTCAACGCAAAGGAACATAGAGTAGCTTACATTACGCTCATTGCTGCAATT
This sequence comes from Linderniella brevidens, assembly GCA_004919715.1. Lineage (NCBI taxonomy): Eukaryota > Viridiplantae > Streptophyta > Magnoliopsida > Lamiales > Linderniaceae > Linderniella > Linderniella brevidens. Next base: position 16,939,435 of record SWDC01000153.1, read on the forward strand.
ACTTATACGCTTGACAAAGGGGCATGATTCCCTGTTAATGTAGAATACCCGGCGTTCCAACTTGTTTGAATTTTACTTGTAAAGACAATTTATTGAAAATTTATCTAATAAGAGGTATTATCTTTATCTTTTGTGCATGCGTTAATTTAATTATTTGCACTTATGATAAAGTCCTTAGATCATTATAGGCTGTTAGACATGGTGGAGCATATGATGGCGACCATGGAATATGTCTTAGGCTGTGATCTTAAATAAAGTTCCAAGTCGATGGGTATTTCAAGACATGACATTGAATAACCCGGAAAGACTTGTGTATATGATGCATACTTGTGAGACAAGAATGTCATGTTCCATTAACATCAGCGTGTGACGCAAATGCATATATGCAGATGCTTGTTAGGGAACAAGTTCATTGAACTTGACCCGAAGAAAATTCTTAACTGTAAACTTTTAATGTCGAATAAGAATTTTCATGTTGCTATAGTACATGACTAATCCTTTGACTTGAGGCACGATAGTAGTCTTGTGCGCATTGTACTTTGCTTTGATATATCTTCTGATTACTAGATAATCGCAAAAGGAATATGTTGGGTATTGTATTAGTGTGTATGGAGATTTGTCTGTGGCCAACATAGAATTCGACATTTATATTAGAATAAGTGAATTTCCTATGCTTTCCTTGGCTAAGGCACGATGAATAGAGATTCATAAAGGAATCATTTAAACATGAAATGAAATCATAGTTATTAGATCAATTGGGTTTCGACTTATAATTCTATGCCCAAGGTCTGATCGGGAAATTAGACTTCGAAAGGATTTTACGTGTATGCACTCGCAATCGAAAAGGTTTGCTCGCTATTTCACTTAAGACTAGGTGACCATGCTACTTGCTAGGTGTTCCTGTAGTTTGTGGATTCATGAGATTAAAGAGTTAATTTAGTAAATATAATGAATTGTAAATCCACTACTAGTGTTAATCGTGAGCCAAAAAGGGTCACACAAAGCTTTTGAGAATGACAATGCGAAATTGATATTTCCAATAGTTTGATTAAGCTTTAATTTAATTGTTGAATTAAATTAAGTTAGATAATTTGATTGTTTTAAGGAATATTATAATCGATTTAATTTAGTTGTTGAATTAAATTAAGTTAGATAATTTGATTGTTTTAAGGAATATTATAATCGATTAGATTGATTATTTGGGCTTTATATATTAATAAGCCCTACACAAGTTTACACGTTAAAAGGCAAAGAGGACTCTTTTGACCAAGTAAAAGAAAAAAAATAGTTTTTCTTTAATTCTTATGATTATCTTTTTAAATTTGGAATTAAAATATATAAGAAGAAATGATGATAAGCGTTTCATTTTGAAGTAATGAGAAGTCAATGCGGAATTATGTTTTTGACCGTAACATTCATTCTTGAATGAAAATTAATTCATGTATAGTGGGAAACATTTTTTTACACCAAGGCATTTAAAATGGTTTTAATACACGTGTGTATATATTGCAAAAACGGTTTTGTGATGATATGATTACCCACATAAAAGAAAGTATGTATTTATATATATATAAGCCAACACAACACACAACAAAAAAAGAGATCTTATGGCTTTGCTTGTTTGAGTTTACATAAGTTCACAAAATGAGAACTCTTTGCAATATCTATCTCGGTACTTACCGAGTGTTCAAGAAAGAATCATCATGAGCTCCCACGTGTATTCACAGCAAAAGAAAGAGTTTCATTTTGCTAATTCCTTCTTCGATTGAATATCAGTTCAATTATCGGGTTAGTTTCTACTAGCGAAGAAATAATTCCGGTGTCACAATCCAAACGGTGGACTCGATTAGAGGGGAGACATTTGGATCCCTACGACAGGTGTACGAGACCGGTGGACAAACGTATGAAGACGGTGATAGCCGCATACCTGGAATTGATTCCCTCTCATTCAGCGCTAGTCTTGCCCATATTAAACCGGAACCGGCGGTTCCGACCGGCCAACCGCCGGTTTTCAACCGCCGGTTCCGGTTGGTAACCGGAACCGGCCACCAACCGCATCCGGCGGCCGCGGGTGGCCGGTTCCACGCGGTTTGGGAATTTCCCAAACCGCAAACCGCCGGTTGGCCGGTTCAACCGGCGGTTTATATAAAAAAAAAAAATTAGATAAAAAAAATATAGCCGTTTGATAATTCAAACGGTTTGAAAAAAAAAATAGCCTTTAAAAAAAAAAAAAAGAACTAGCCGTTGCAACCGGCGGTTGACCGGGAACCGGCGGTTGCAACGGCTACATTTTAATAAAATCTATAAATACCCCCCCACCCCTCTTAAAAAATCACAACTCAATTCTATCTCTTACTCTCAATTATTCACTCTCAAAACGCGTTATTCTCAGCATCGTTGTAGTCCACGAATTAAAAAAAAACTAATTAAAATACTAGTCCCTCAATCCTAGCCCGGCTTTACTACCCTCATCAATCTCCGCCCGGCTCTACTACACGGCGCTCCGAATTTTACTCGCCTATTTTTTCGTTTACACATATTTTTATCGTACGTTTATTCTAATCTTTTATTTTAGATATGGATAGCCGTCGTCGAGGATCGAGTTCGAGTTCGAGGTCGAGGGGGAAACAGATTGTTGGTAGTTCATCGCAAGATGACTACCAATATGACGACTCCCCCGAAATTATGCTCGACCTAAGTGACGTTCTCGGCTCGGACACGCAAGGGGACCAACCGGAAGAAACTCCGATGCCGACGCCGCCGACCGAGACCCAAGCACGGGCCGCCGCCGCCGCCCTACGCTCGGATATTTTCGCGGTACACTTTAAGAAGGTACCGACCGAAAATAAAGATTTTTTTAGAGTGATATGTAATTATTGTGGTAAGGAGTACCCTTTTAAGAAGGGGGGCGGATATGGCAATTTTACCGGCCATATCCGCTCAAAACATCCTACTAAGATAGGAATTAGTCAAAGTCAAAGTTAAATGCACGGGGCTACGGGTACGGGTTCGCCCGCTACCGGACAAGGACCCAGTGCGAGTTCGACGTCTTTGTTCATGTACAACGAAGACGTTGCGCACAAACAACTTGCAAAATTTGTTTGCGCGAAACATCTTCCTTTTCGGTTTGCCGACGATCCGATCTACGAAGAGTGGATCAGAAAGTCGTATAACCCCCAAGCGAAGAAAGTTTCACGTAGCACCCTTACGCGAGACATTAGGAAGACGGTACTCGCGTATAAACGCGAGTTAGTAGATCAATTAGGAAATTTAGAGTGTAAAGTGTCAATTGCCTCCGATATGTGGAGCGATCACTGGCAAGATCATCATTACATGAGCGTTACATGCCATTGGATTGATGACTCTTGGCAAGTACAGAAACGCTTAATTGCGTATAGGGAATTTGACACAGCACACACAGCTCAAAACATCGCACTTAAGCTTAGGAGTATCTTATCAGAATATAGGATACTCGAGAAGATTTTCTCGGTATCCTTTGATAATGTTAGCACTAATAACGCGAGCATTGAAGATTTGATTAAGTATTGTCGACCGTCATTTGGCGGTCGATTCTTTCATGTGCGGTGCTTCTGCCACATACTTAACGTATGTGTTCAGGACGCACTCACGCATCTAAAGGCACACGTTACGCCGATACGAACGGCAATTAGTTACATGATGCGCCACTCTTCTGTACTGAAGAAGTGGAAGCGTCATTGTAAAAGTTTGGGAATTACGCCCAAGAAGTTTGCCTTAGATGTACCCAACAGGTGGAATTCCACCTACAAGATGCTAGAGACGTCGTACGAATATCGCCACACCTTGAGCGATTTCTACGACGAATACCCCGAATTCGGGGTAGCATTACATCCTACGATGTGGGACGGATGCAACGGCATATGTGAAATACTTCAAGTATTTCACGATGCCACGAGGGAGATATCGGGAATATATTACCCGACATCTATCTTAGCATTAGATCATTGCGTTAAAGTCGCATGCATTCTAAACGCTTTTGTCAATGACGACATTGCGGGTCCGGCCGTTTTAGCCATGAAGGCTAAATGGCTGAAATACTTTTGGGAACTACCCGATATCTTCATCCTTGCGAAGATATTAGACCCCAGATTACGCGTAGAGGGGACAGATAATTTTCTGGGATTATACTACCAGTCCATTGCGGCTAATTCTAGTGTTATCCCCGATGGCTACCACATTCAAGTTAGGAATGTAGGGTATGACGCTCTAAAGGCAGTCTTTAGAGCGTATAAGACCAATATTGGCCAAGACCCAACTCGATCGAGATCGGGTCAATCCACTAGTAGTAGTAGTGCTAGCGGTAGTGATCGCTTAGCCTCCTACTACAACCTCCTCAACACGAGCAAACGCCAAAGATCGACGAACCCGTTCATAGAGTTAGATAACTACTTGTCAACCACTTTTGAGTTCGCCGAGGATGAAGATCAGTTCAACGCCCTCCGATGGTGGTCGAAGATGTCGCCAACGTATCCAACGTTGGCGAAGATCGCTAGGGAAATCTTTGCCGTCCCAATTTCAACCATCGCGGTTGAACAAGCTTTTAGCATGGGCGGCTTAACTTTAAGTGAAAGGCGTTCGAGGTTGACGGTAGAAAACGTCGAATACCAATGCCTTCTCGATGATTGGACGAGAGCCGAACATCGGACACAAGACGCCACGAATACCGATTCGGATGACGACGTATTCGACGACACCACCGGCACTAATTCTAGTGGTGGCGGCAATGGCGGCGACGACTAAGAGTAGAGATCATAGAGAATCTCCGAAAATGGCGAAAGATTCAAGCCCGAAAAAAGATAAGTCCTTAAATTTAATACTAATCTCATTGTATTAATTTTTTTATTTTATATTTTTAAATAATTACTTACAATTACAATTTTATTTTTCAGCCAACGTCTCCAAGAAATCGCTCGCGTGACGACATCCAAGCCAACGACAAAGTCCGAAAAAGTTAAGTCCTTAATACTAATTTAATATCATTTTTTAATGGCGATTGTACAAAAAAATATTATCTAACTAACTTCTTTTGTATATTTTTTTTTCAGAAACCGATTATCGACTGGCATTGGCAAATGGCGATTGCGATTCAAGTATTCAACGAACAACGAATAAATTTTTTTTTTCTTACTTTGTGTTTTCGACTTTGTAAATTTTAATTGTAAATGTAACTTCATTTTTGTAATGAAATTAATTTATGATAATATTTTAAAATCGAAACCCTTGTTATATACTGAAAAAACATAATTGTTTCCCGAAAAGTCGAAAACTATCGAAATATACACTATAAATTCAAAAAAAAATAAAAAAAATAAAAAAATAAAAAAAAAATTGAAAACCCGACGGTTGGTAACCGCCGGATTCACGTTGACCGGCGGTTTGACCAACCGCCGGTTGGTCAACCGGCAACCGGCATCCGTCTCCGGCCGGTTGCGGCCCGTTGGTCATTTCGACCAACCGGCAACGGCCGGTTCCCAACCGCCGGTTAACCGAAACCGCCGGTTGGGCATAACTATTCAGCGCTAAAGAAGCTAAGGAATATGTATATATTCCAAACCATAATTATGCAAAATTCATACCACATACGTGATTTAAAAATGGTGCCGATCCGTATATTCGCTAGATGAACCGAAGGGATTGCATTTATACGATAAATGCGCGCTATTGATTTGAATTTTTCGCTGCGCATCACCCCGAGCGGCCTAGCGAACCCAGCATTCCCGTCCCCGCGGAGATCTGCCCCGAGTAGGACGGGGAATCCCATATATTTATCCCGTGGCGCGTGGACGGGAAGTTATTTTTTCTCGCATGGATCCCCATCCCGTTTTCCCCGCCTCGTGTATAATATAATATTTACACAATATTTATTATATTTATTATAAATGATTATAATATAAATAGTATTAAAATTTTATAAATAATATTACAATATAGTTTATAATATGTTCTAAAAAATATTCGATTTATATATTATATTATAAATAGTATAGTTTTTTTAAAATATAGCCTGGCGGGGAAATCCCCGTGGGGACGGGGATTTGATTCCCGTTCCGTTGACATCCCTATGCCTAGGATTGAGGCAAGCGATGCGAAAGCTACCAGATTACTGATGATTAAAAGTATTCAAATATAAGGCTAGTTGTTATATATTTTAGTGTAATTGGGAATAAAGCGTACACGAGTTAGGAGGTGCGGAGTGCACGCTCCGATAACGCATATTCCGGAACTCAAAACCAAGCGGGGGTCAAGGGGGTTGCGCCCCTAGTGGAGACGCCCTTGCGGGGTGCGGGGCAGTGCCCCGTCCCGAATGGGGCACTACCCTCAGAGCATGCACCCGAATGGGTGTGCATGCACCCACCCTTTGCCGCATGCACCCGAAAGGGTGTGCAGAAACCCTAAAGGGTATGAAGTTCGAAAAGGTGGTATCTGTTAGTAAACAGACCAACCTTAAAGGTGTTGTGTCCACTGACAAATGGACACAACTGGTCGAATCTAGAGTTATAAATAAGTGGCGAGACATACAACAAAAGGGCATTGAATTCACAAACAATTCTGAGAAAATCTCTAGTCTTATCCCGGGACAAATTTGGTGAAACTCGTAAGGGTCCGAAATATTGTCTTTGGAAAGTGATTCCAAAACACGATTCTAGAGAATATCCGGCCATATAATCAGAAACAATACAACAATCAAAGACAATATTCTGCTGATTTTATGGCTGAAACGGTGGGAGAGATTACAACGAAAATCTGCAAACTTGACAAGCTCGAGGGCGTAGATTACCGTCGCTGGCAAAAGAAGATGCACTTCCTCCTGACGACCCTCAAGGTGGTGTACGTGTTGAGTACGCCCATGCCTGGGATCGTTGAAAACGAAACGCTGGAGGCTGCCCGAAGGAGGAGCAAATGGGAGAACGACGACTACATTCGTCGGGGTCATATTCTGAACGGGATGTCGGATTCATTATTCGACATCTACCAGAATTTTGAATCTGCAAAGGACTTATGGGACGACCTCGAAGCGAAGTACATGGCAGAAGATGCTTCAAGCAAGAAATTCCTGGTTAGCAATTTTCATAGCTATAAAATGATCGATGCGAGACCGGTGATGGAGCAATACAATGAACTACTTCGTATTCTTGGCCAATTCGCTCAACACCAACTTATGATGGATGAGGCAATATCTGTTTCGAGCATCATTGATAAGTTGCCACCATCATGGAAAGATTTCAAGCACACTCTAAAGCATAAAAAACAGGAATGTACTTCAAGTACAATATATAGTTGGTAAAATATCGGCGTTCTTGGTATAATAGTCAGAAATTAAATAAAAAAGTAATAATATAATAAATAGGTTTGTTGGTATGATAATTGATTTTATTGGTATAAATTTTTGGATATTTTATTGGTATAATATTCGGTTTTGTTGGTATAATTATCATATTTCGTGGTATAATGTGTGAAAATCACTTCGTATAATAAAATTATAATAACATTATTTGGTGGTTGATAGTGATAACAATTGGTATAATGGTCTGAAATTCAACTTGATATAATACTGAAAATAATTGGTATAAAATCTGTGTTTTTTGGTAGAATTATGTTAATTTTTTGTGGTATAATAACGTGATTTGTTGATATAATACTCTCGAATGATGGTATAATTTTCTGAAAATTTTACCGAATTTGTTAAGAGAGATTATTTTAGTTTTTTCCATGTTTTTAGTATCAAACACATAACTTTTCGCATATAGGTACCTAACAGGAAGCAATATTTCAAGGGATATTTAAGAAGAAGTTCAAACTTAAAAGGGAATTGGTAAGGAATTGGTCCAAGGTTCAAGTTCTGAATTCTTTTTATTTTGTCCTTTTTTTTTTTTATTTTGCGCGTTGGGCTGCTCAATTTTTTAGAAAACTATTTAGTTCTTATACTTTTTTTTAGTTCTTTTGTTTCGTTTTAATATTTTTAACAAACGTGATTCACAATAATACATATTTTAAGTAATTTACTTTAATTTTACTTTTTCATCTTTTCTTATTTCATGGCTCATTGAATTAATCAGTTTGGACTAATAAGTCATGTTTCTTTGTTTTATTTTTCACATCTAATTGGTTAACCCCTATGATTTAATTAATAAAATAAATTAGAATATAAATAACTATTACAAATCTCCAAATATATATGCAATAATATTGCAAGCATAATATAAATGTCTATATTATTGAAATTTATTCTAGATTTTAAAGACATAATAATGCTCGCTAAGAATGACGTGATAATTTTGTTATGAAATAAACATTTCTTATTATTTAGTTTAAATATTAGTCGATTTTAAAATTAAAAATCATAATTTTGTCGTCGATTTTCATTTAATTTTTTAATATGGGCTTGTTATATAATGAGTTCGAATTTACTTAAATTTAAATTTTCAATATGAACTTGTCATATACAAAGGATGAGGACAAATAAAAATCTATCTTCTACCACCACCTCGTCGCCGATGCCAACATACGCTATATTATGGCCCCCCAATCAGAAGATTCTGGATCCGCCCTGAGTCAATACCTATATTATTATAAGCATGTAAACATATAAATAAATATATCTATTGTTGTATACATTTACAATTATAAATACTCGTACCACATGATAAATGTGGCCACATTTTTCTTCCGATGAAACGTAACATATCATTTCACGGATAACATCATCTATTGTGGCATAATTCTCTTTAAACCATCTAATAGCAAGAAGTGACTTTTAAGCATATCAACTAAGGTTTGCACTCCTTGTTTCGTTTAAGTTTTTAACTCCTTCAAACATGTTTAATCCAATACTACACAGAGCCAAGTACTATCAATATACTCTTCAAACAAGTTACTAAGTAAGAATATGGATTTCGCATTTTGACTTTCCAAATTATCACAACTGAGCTTTAAAGCTTTGAAGTTTCAACAACTTTCACGACCCTCTTGCGAAGTGCAAAACGTGATATCAAGTTTAAACATTTGTTTTGTACCTATGTTTCATTCAATTTGCCTCTATAGTTTCTCTGCTCTCTTTAGCATGTTTTAACCATTTATCGACTTGAGTATAGACCATTTGTTCTATTCAATGTGCTTCATCGACTTTCATCTTCAACATGCTTTTTGCATCATTCAACTTGTTAGCTTTCTCTCTCATACTTTCAACATTATTTCGAAGCAAAATAGATAGTTGAATTGTCTTTTGATTTGCCGTGAAATTATTCTTTCGACTTCTATGGTCGGTCCTAAAAATTCGAGATCAAAGCGAAGATCTAATCCATGTATCTCGACTTGTCTGAAACTTTGATTCCTGTGTGATATTTCATTACATAAGCTGGTCTTCTACAATAAAAAGATAGAATTGTATATACAAATACAATATATATTAATTATATACCATCTTCTGGATCTTATACATGGTCATTCTAACAATTGATGGAATTAAGTCGTCGGATACAAGGGATAATTTTGCATAACCAAATTATCATTCAATTAATTCGATCGGTAACAGCCTTTGCCCTTCAAACGCCTTTCTGCGGCAACACGGGCTTTGCCAAACGCCGACAATGAATTAATCGAAATTAAATTCAATTACAACCTTTATCCAAAACTTAATTCTTTCAACTGATAGAAGAAAATATAAGACACATCTAATAGAATAAAACCATGTTTTAGGTATTAAGGCATCTTGATGTAGTTTAACGGTGGAATTAGCCCATCATTGGGGCTTGGTGAGAAATATAAATTTTTATAAAATAAACACTTACTTGTAGAGAGTAATCGAACTTCAACTTTATTTCTTCGAGAGAGTTACAAGGGAGTTACAAGAGAGATGAGGGAGAGAGTAAAGGGAGAGAGTAGAAAAGAGCATAAAAAAAAGCACACCCTAAACATTTGGGTTTTAAGGTAATAAATAGAAGTACAATAATTGAGGGAAAGAAATTTTCTTTCGTAGCTGCCCCACTTGTTGAGGGAATCTTGACAGCTGTGAGCTTTGTCTTCGTGAATGTCACGATCAACTTTAAATTCTTCATTGTGGATGTCATGATCAACTTTAATTTCTTCACCGTGGATGTCACGATCAACTTTAATTAGCCTTGTCCACTTTGAGTGATCCTTTGGCTTTAAGCCTTTCAGAGTCTTTACGAGACTTGGCAATTTGTGCGACCTTGTCTTTAATAATTGATATTTCTTGTTCGATGCGATCATGAGTGTCATCGATATCTTTAATAAAGATATCATCCGGATTTTCCGGACTTTGTCCTTCACCAGCAAGGCAAATTTCTTCATCTTTTGATGAAGTCTCCATTGAGATGTCCGAAATGTCCATTCCAAAATTTTTTGCAATATCCTTTTTCATCTCTTCGAGATAAACATCAATTATCTCGTTGGGCTTCATTTTTCCCTTCTGAAGATTAATTCTTCTAGAGATGGTTTCAAAAGGACTAGGGGCTTCCCTTTGTTGGCGATTATTAATCGCATCTTTATATAGAGAAATTTTTTCTTCGATTTTATCAATCGTTTGCTGACTTTCATATTTGCCAGTTTGAGTTTTTCTAATCATTTTCTTCCAGAATTTAATATAAAAATTCCTCTGGAGACAAGGAAGTTTTTGTTGGGTATGACCAACTTCAGGAGTCCATCTCCAAATCCATGGAATAGAAAATTCAATATAGAAATGTAAAGAAGTCATTCCTTCTATACATTGTTTATTATGCTCCGCTTCTATTAGAAATAGAGAGACTTTAACCCATTCTTGGTAAAGGCCAAAGAAGGGTTCTTTTAGAATTTCAATAGATGCGCCATATAATAGCCACCATTGATAAAACCAATTTGGAATATCTTTCTTATAAACATCTGAGCAGATTTTTATCCACCAAGAATATTTTTTAGAATCATTTTGATATAAGAATATCTTATTAAAGGCATCAATATAATCATAGTAATTAAATTTAATCAAAATTTTTGATTCGGGATGGAGATATTCTATATCCTTTAAGGGATGAATTGCCCAATTTTCAGCAGTAATTATCTGCTTGATAATAATTTTGCTAAAGGTATAACCTTTTCTTTGAGCAGTTTGGGTATTACTCGCATTAAAATGCTCAAAATCAGCCGTTCCAGTGGCCTTTAAAATATTCTCGTAATTATCTCGAGATTTATAGAAAGGAGCAGCATATGATGCTTTCTCCAAATACCTCGACATTATTGTCCAAGGTTCATCAGACCATTTTAGGTCTTTAAATTCTAACAGAAGTATTACCTCTGTATGGTTCTTTTTCTCGTAATCGACGTCTTCGTCATCTTCTGCAATAATTTTTGCATAAGAAGTGCCTTCTTTATTTTGCGATTGCGCCTTTTGTTTCTTGTATTCAAGAAACTCCTTGTATGTCGGATCGTCTTTATTCCAAGTATTACTTGAAGACGCAGAAAATTGTGAAAGATTTTCTTTCACCAGTTTCTTGTTACCCATTTGGGCAATAATATGTCCACGACCACCACGTCCACCTCTATTAGAGGCGAAACCTCTCCCATATTGGGACATTGCTGCACATTGCAAAAAACTCATGTAAGAAATTCACGAGTAAGAAAATCAGGAAGACTATTATCGCTTCCCTTTTTATAAATTATTTCGAAATCGAAAGGGGCTAAATGAGCCTGCCATCTCGCAAACATTTGTTTTGAGACATTGTGTTTGAAATCCTTTTGGAACATGAATTTTGCTGCTTGACAGTCAGTTTTTATTAAAAACTTTTGATTGTAAAGATCATCTTGAAATTTTAAAACACATTTAACTATAGCGAGAACTTCTCTAGCTATAGTAGCATAATTTTTCTGAGCATTATTCCATTTTCCTGAATAGAATCTAACAAGATGCTCAAATTTATCATCTGGAGAAACTTGTTTTAATATTCCTCCATAACCAGACGCATCTGTCTCAATAATTTTTTGCCAAGTAGGATTAGCAAGCATGAGACAAGGAAGATGCATGACTTTACTTTTAATTTTCTTAATGGCCTCAGTATGACAATTTGTCCATTGACAAGGTGTCTTTTTTAATCTATCATATAAAATAGATGTATCAATTGCAAGATTTTTATAATAGGGGGAAATATAATTTAGGCTTCCTAAAAATCTTTGTAATTGTGTTTTATCGAGAATTTGATCAGGAAATTTTGACGCAAATTCAATACTTCTATTAATTGGAGTAATACTACCCTTTTCAATAGTATGACCCAAAAATCTAATTTTAGTTTGGAATAAAATCATTTTTGGACTAGATATGACTAATCCGTTTTGGATAATTATTTTCTTAAAAATATCAAGATGTTTAAAATGTGTTTCGATATCTTTAGAAAATACTAAAATATCATCAATATATACGATAATAAAGTTACTATAAGGAATGAATATATCATTCATAATATTTTGAAATTCAGAAGGAGCGTTTTTTAAACCAAAAGGCATAACGTTCCATTCAAATTGTCCAATTGGGACAGCAAAGGCGGTTTTATACCGATCCTTTTCTTCAATCTGGATTTGCCAAAAACCAGATTTTAAATCAAATTTTGAAAATAGAATTGCATTATGCAATCGATCAAGCAAATCCTTTTTATTAGGAATAGGATACCTGATCCATTTCAAAACTTTATTCAACGGTTTGTAATTAATTACTAACCTGGGTGCTCCTCTTTCCTTTTCTGCTGCATTATTAACATAAAAGGCGGTACACGACCAAGAAGATTTTGAAGGTTTTATTAAACCTTTCTGTAAAAGAGAATTTATTTCTTTCTTACATAATTCTAATAATTCAGCATTCATTTGACAAGGACGAGCTTTAGTGGGAATATTTTTCTCACTAAAACCTTCTTCGTAGGGTAAAGAAACAATATGTTTCTTTCTGTTCCAGAATGCATTTGGAAGATCATTGCATATTTGCAATGTAAATTCATTATGAGTTAGTTTAATTTTTTGTTGTAACTTAGGATTTTGGATTTTATCCTCAATCGTAAGTATATTGATTTCTTGTTTCAAATAATTTATTTGATTTTCTTTTGCTCTAATAAGAATAGAATTTTTAATTTCACTAAGAATTCGTGAAATTGGTTCAGTAATGAATTTAAAGTATACTTCTTTATTTTCGAAGCTTCCTTTAAATCCGCGTTCATCAATATTAGTGATAGGAAATATTTTCCTAAGGAATGGTGTACCAAGAATTACTTGGTTTGTAATGTTTTTGACAAGCAAAAATGATGTGGGAATGCAGACCTTATTTTTACAAATATAGGCCTTTGGAATCTTATAATTAATCTGCAACCTTTCTCCGCTGGCAGAGCTGAGAGAATGAGTTGTTATATAAAAATATTGAGTAGGTATAATACCTTCTTGGATACAGTTTAAATCTGCACCACTATCAATAAGAGCAATAAGATCTTTTTGATAATTTTTATCAATAAGTAGTGAAATTTTTACTAACCATTTTTGAGAAGTGATGACTTCTAGAGTAGAAAGAAAATTATCATTTTCTGTCTTACTGGTAAATTCTTCGAGGGATTTAAAAGATGATTCATCAAGGATTTCTTTTCCCTTTTCGAGTTTAGAAAGTCTTCTTTCTAAATTATCATTACTTAAACAGGTAGTCAAGGTGTAGTTTAACGTCTTTCTCATATGAATTTGATGAGAAGAAAAGATACTGTTAAAAACAGTATTAAAGAGGAGTATGATATTCCTCAAAATTTGGATCAATTAAATCGTTGGACAATTCCTAAGATAGATTACAAAGTAATCTATGAATTAGGAACCTTCGAAAAATTAGGTCTAAAACAGGTAGTCAAAACTACCGAAGAAACTATTTCTCTCAACAACGAAGAAATGGTTATTAGACTTCTAAGTAATAGAGACTTAGAAAAACATAGAATAAACCATAAGTTTATTCATATTGGGTTAGTTCAGGTCGCCTTTAAACCTTTAACTTTGGAAGGTTTACCTGAGAGCTTTATAGCAGCTCTTAGAGACGGTCGAAATCTCGACTGGAAACAATCCCTTATGGGAATAATTCAGTCTAGTCTCGCCCATGGCCCAGTATACTTTAATGTATACCCAAATCTCCAATTATCATTAACTGATGTCAATATATTTGATGCTCTAACATTAAATGTCAAAACTCACGGATATAATTACGCTCCAGGATCAGAAGTAATTTGTATCTGTTATAGGATTTATTATAAGCCTCTTTATACACTGAATCCTCAGTGTAAAATCGTTGATAAACCCATCAACGAGACTGTTCTTATAGAAACCAATTTCAGTAGATCTAATATCACAACTCGTAGATCTATTAAATGGGAAGAAATTCAATTCCCAGAAAATTGGGTTATTGAACGAGCAATGCCTCTTCAGCCCAAAATAAAGACTAATCCCACTCAAATAATACAAACAACAGATGGAACTGTTCAAATACAATTTGAGCAAAATAGAAGATCTGTTGATATTAAAACCCCAAGATCTAAAAATATTAGGTCAATCTCTTCACGATATCATATATCACCATGTGATTATTTGGTAAGGTCTCCTTCTAGAGCCTCAACTTCTCAAATTAGAGAATCAACCTCTAGTGATTACCTACCAAATACAGTTGAAGAATTGAGAATTAATTCAGATAATATTGTTCACGGTGTTTTTAAAAATCAAGACGAGGAAATAACCGAGTCAGAAATGGATTTTCGTGTTTAATGGATTTTAGATCAAAAATCGATTTTAGCTCGGGTTCACCGGCAAGAAAGAAAATTCAACAAGAATTCTTTCAACCCAAATGGGAACCTTTTAGAAAATGGTTTTTTGAAAACTTTAATAAAGAAGATAAAAATATTATCCAAGAAAATTTTTATAAAGACCTTGAAAAAAGGAATGAAAAATTACCTTTTGTTCCTTGGTTTTTAACGAAATATTTTAAGAATATGATTTCTGTTCTTGAAAGAAATTATAAGCTTTCAACGGGAAAAAATCTTATTTCAGTCTTTCCTCCTCAAACTAGTTTCCAAATGGAAAAAGAGAATGAAATTAGATTTTTTAATGCTTTTCAAAAATTATTTGAAAATGATACGCTTTCTATTACTATTAATCATATTAATAGTCTTTTAAAACAACAAAATTATACTAATATGTATGTTATTGTTTTACGAGAACAAATTTCTTTATTAAAGAAAAATATCGAAGAAATTTTATCCTCGATAAAAGACATAAAAAACTTTTTATTGAAAGAAAAAAATAAGTTAGAGACGGTTGATATTGCGTCTCCCAGTATTCAACCTCCACCTGAAATCATAGATTTTAAACTAAAATCTATTTCTCATATTGAGAAACTTCTTGAAGACAAATTTCAAAATCTTAAGCTTACTACTTTAAGCGAAGAATTTGAAGATCAATTAGAAAATTCTGATAATCTTCAAAATACATTTAATCAAGAAATTAATAAACTTAAGCATACGAAATATGCTGATAGGCCAACTCAAAGTAAATATTATTATCCTAGGCCTACTCCTCAAGATATCTTGTTCGAAGAACAAGAATTTATGCTCAATAATTCGTATAACGGTAGATGTATATACGAATGGAATTTAGATGGTTATACCGAAAGACAAATTTATAATATGATACATAGAATGCTTATGTATAGCACGATTTGCAAAGACAATCAAAATAATGATAGAGCTGTTGCAAAAATGATCGTCGCTGGCTTTACTGGTCAGTTAAAAGGTTGGTGGGATAATTACTTATCTCAACGTGAAAAGGACGATATTTACTTAACCATTAAAGAAGAAAATGGTCAACAAGTGGATAATGTTGTCTATACACTTTGTGTAAACATCATTGAACACTTTACAGGCCGATGGTCTGATAATTCTGAAAATATCAGAACTCTTCTTCAAAATCTTAGGTGTAAAACTCTTACATCCTTTAGATGGTACAAAGATACCTTCCTTAGCCGAGTTATGGAACTCCCTGAGTCAAATAGTACTCACTGGAAATCTAAATTTATAGATGGTCTTCCTTCTCTCTTCGCAGAAAGAGTAAGGAATAATCTTAGAAAAGGAGAATCGAGTATCGATTATAATTCCTATACTTATGGTAAACTTATTGGAACTTGCATACAAGAAGGCTTAGCCTTATGCAACGAAATAAAATTAAATAAACAAGTCAAAAGAAATTCTTGAGACGAAAAGAAACAATTAGGAGAATTCTGTGGTCAATTTGGCATGGAAAACCCTCTTGGAGCAAAACTCCAAAAGAACATAAAACTAAAAAATATTCTTCTAAACAATATGAAAAAAGAAAAGTTAGAAAATCTGAACGAAGAGAACAAAATTTCTCTAAAAGAAATAATTTTCAATACAGAAATAAATTTCCCCCTATTATCTGCCGAAAGTGCGGAAAAATTGGTCATAAAGCAAGTACTTGCTGGACCAAAAAGAAAATAAATAATTTAGAAATCGATAGTGAGTTAAAAGAAACACTATCGAAAATTCTTCTTGAATCTGATAATGAATCAGATCACTCTTCTGACAATGAAAATAACATTATTGAAGATATTTCATCAGAATCTGATGAATGCCGAAACTGTCAAATAGGTCAACCTTGCTCAAAAAATTCAGATAAATCAGAATCTGAATCGGAAAATGATAATTAGTATCAAATTATCTCCCAATTTCAAGAGGTTAATGTCCTCGACAATAATCTCTTAGAAATGCTTAAAGAAACTGATGATCCAGATTTAAAGAATCTAATCATCAAGAAAATTATTCAAAATGAAGAAACTTCTAAAGAAGTTATTCAAAAATCAGAACCCTATAAAATGACAGAAGTAATGAAATTACTCCGAAATAAAAATAAAATTAACGAATCTCCAGTTAATATTAAGGATTTAACTATTGAGATTTCAATTCTTAAAACAGAAATTAATTATATTGGAACTCCTATACTTATGGTAAACTTATTGGAACTTGCATACACGAAGGCTTAGCCTTATGCAATGAAATTAAATTAAATAAACAAGTCAAAAGACATTCTTTAGATGAAAAGAAACAATTAGGAGAATTCTGTGGCCAATTTGGCATGGAAAATCCCTCTACGAGTAAAACTCGTAAAGAACATAAAACTAAAAAATATTCTCCTAAACAATACGAAAAAAGAAAATTTAGAAAATCTAAAAGAAGAGAGCAAAAATTCTCTAAGGAAAATAATTTTCAATACAGAAATAAATCCCCTCCTTTTAGCGCCAAATTCATTCAGTAGATCCGATCCGAAAGATGGTATCAGAGCCATGGTGGGGGTGTTAAGAAGTCAAGGTGTAGTTTAACATCTTATTCTTATGAATCTGATGAGAAGAAAAGATACTGTTAAAAACGGTATTGAAGAGGAGTATGATATTCCTCAAAATTTAGATTTCCAGTGAGTACTATTTGACTCAGGGAGTTCCATATCTCGGCTAAGGAAGGTATCTTTGTACCATCTAAAGGATGTAAGAGTTTTACACCTAAGATTTTGAAGAAGAGTTCTGATATTTTCAGAATTATCAGACCATCGGCCTGTAAAGTGTTCAATGATGTTTACACAAAGTGTGTAGACAACATTATCCACTTGTTGACCATCTTCTTCTTTCATGGTCAGATAAATATCGTCTTTTTCGCGTTGAGATAAGTAATTATCCCACCATCCTTTTAACTGACCAGTAAAGCCAGCGACGATAATTTTTGCAACAGCTCTATCATTATTTTGATTGTCTTTGCAAATCGTGCTATACATAAGCATTCTATGTATCATATTATAAATTTGTCTTTCGGTATAACCATTAAGATTCCATTCGTATATGCATCTACCATTATACGAATTGTTGAGCATGAATTCTTGTTCTTCGAACAAGATATCTTGGGGAGTAGGCCTAGGATAGTAATATTTACTTTGGGTTGGCCTATCAGCATATTTTGTATGCTTAAGTTTATTAATTTCTTGATTAAATGTATGTTGAAGATTATCTGAATTTTCTAAACGATCTTCAAATTCTTCGCTTAATGTATTAAGCTTAAGATGTTGAAATTTTTCTTCAAGAAGTTTCTCAATATGAGAAATAGATTTTAATTTAAAATCTGTAACTTCAGGAGGAGGTTGAATACTGGGAGATCCAATATCAACCAGTTCAATCTTATTTTTTTCTTTTAATAAAAATTTTTTTATATCTTTTACTGAGGACGAAATTTCCTCAATATTTTTCTTTAATAAAGAAATTTGTTCTCCTAAAACAATAACATACATATTAGTATAACCGCTAGGGATTGATTCTCTAATTTGAGAGGTCGAAGCTCTAGAAGGAGATCTTACCATATAATCACATGGTGATATATGATAACGTGAAGATATTGACCTAGTATTTCTAGATCGTGGAGTTTTAATATCGATAGATCTTTTATTTTGCTCAAATTGTATTTGAACAGATCCATCTGTTGTTTGTATTATTTGAGTTGGTTTATTCTCGATTTTGGGCTGAAGAGGCGTAGCTCGTTCAATAACCCAATTTTCTGAGAATTGAATTTCTTCCCATTTAATAGATCTACGAGTTGTAATATTAGATTTACTAAAATTGGTCTCTATAAGAACGGTTTCGTACACTGAGGATTCAGTGTATAAAGAGGCTTATAATAAATCCTATAACAGATACAAATTACTTCTGATCCTGGAGCGTAATTATATCCGTGAGTTTTGACATTTAATGTTAGAGCATCAAATATATTGACATCAGTTAATGATAATTGGAGATTTGGGTATACATTAAAGTATACTGGGCCATGGGCGAGACTAGACTGAATTATTCCCATAAGGGATCGTTTCCAGTCGAGATTTCGACCATCTCTAAGAGCTGCTATAAAGCTCTCAGGTAAACCTTCTAAAGTTAAAGGCTTAAAAGCAACTTGTACTAACCCAATATGAATAAACTTATGGTTTATTCTATATTTTTCCAAGTCTCTATTGCTTAGAAGTCTAATCACCATCTCCTCGTTGTTGAGAGAGATAGTTTCTTCGGTAGTTTTGACTACCTGTTTCAAACCTAATTTTTCGAAGGTTCCTAATTCATAGATTACTTTGTAATCTATCTTAGGAATCGTCCATCGATTCAATTGATCTAAATTTTGAGGAATATCATACTCCTCTTCAATACTGTTTTTAACAGTATCTTTTCTTCTCATCAGATTCATAAGAATAAGATGTTAAACTACACCTTGACTTCTTAACACCCCCACCATGGCTCTGATACCATCTTTCGTTTCGGATCTACTGAATGAATTAAATCGTCGGATACAAGGGATAAGTTTGCATAATAAAATTCTGGTTCGATGAATTTCATCGGTAACAGCCTTCGCCCTCAAACGCCTTTCATTGCGGCAACACGGGCTAGCCAAACGCCGATATGAATTAATCGTAATTCAGAATTCATTATAACCTTTATCCATGACTTAATTCTTTCAATCGATTTTTCACCATAAAATAATATAAAACCATGTTTTTAGGGTATTAAGGCATCTTGGTGTAGTTTAACAAACTTTTTAGCCTTCCATTAAGGCTAAATGAGATAGAATAATATATAAAAACAAAATAAAAAAAAATACTTACTTTGAGACGAGGAGTTGTACAACGATCTTCAACTTTTTCTTTCTTAATTATTTTTACAAGAGAGGAGAGTTACAAGGGAGAGAGTGTAGAGAGAGTCTAAGAAAAATTTTATAAAAACCTTGAAAAACGGAATGAAAAATTACCTTTTGTTCCATGGTTTCTATCAAAATATTTTAAAAATATGATTTCTGTTCTTGAAAGAAATTATAAGCTTTCAACGGGAAAAAATCTTATTTCAGTTTTTCCTCCTCAAACTAGTTTTCAAATGGAAAAAGAAAATGAAATTAGGTTTTTTAATGCTTTTCAAAAATTATTTGAAAACGATACACTTTCTATTACTATTAATCATATTAATAGTCTTTTAAAGCAACAAAATTATACTAATATGTATGTTATTGTTTTAGGAGAACAAATTTCTTTATTAAAGAAAAATATTGAGGAAATTTCGTCCTCAGTAAAAGATATAAAAAATTTTTATTAAAAGAAAAAAATAAGATTGAACTGGTTGATATTGCGTCTCCCAGTATTCAACCTCCTCCTGAAGTTACAGATTTTAAATTAAAATCTATTTCTCATATTGAGAAACTTCTTGAAGAAAAATTTCAACATCTTAAGCTTAATACATTAAGCGAAGAATTTGAAGATCGTTTAGAAAATTCAGATAATCTTCAACATACATTTAATCAAGAAATTAATAAACTTAAGCATACAAAATATGCTGATAGGCCAACCCAAAGTAAATATTACTATCCTAGGCCTACTCCCCAAGATATCTTGTTCGAAGAACAAGAATTCATGCTCAACAATTCGTATAATGGTAGATGCATATACGAATGGAATCTTGATGGTTATACCGAAAGACAAATTTATAATATGATACATAGAATGCTTATGTATAGCACGATTTGCAAAGCTAATCAAAATAATGATAGAGCTGTTGCAAAAATGATCGTCGCTGGCTTTACTGGTCAGTTAAAAGGATGGTGGGATAATTACTTATCTCAACGCGAAAAAGACGATATTTATCTGACCATGAAAGAAGAAGATGGTCAACAAGTGGATAATGTTGTCTATACACTTTGTGTAAACATCATTGAACACTTTACAGGCCGATGGTCTGATAATTCTGAAAATATCAGAACTCTTCTTCAAAATCTTAGGTGTAAAACTCTTACATCCTTTAGATGGTACAAAGATACCTTCCTTAGCCGAGTTATGGAACTCCCTGAGTCAAATAGTACTCACTGGAAATCTAAATTTATAGATGGTCTTCCTTCTCTTTTCGCAGAAAGAGTAAGGAATAATCTTAGAAAAGGAGAATCGAGTATCGATTATAACTCCTATACTTATGGTAAACTTATTGGAACTTGCATACAAGAAGGCTTAGCCTTATGCAATGAAATTAAATTAAATAAACAAGTCAAAAGACATTCTTTAGATGAAAAGAAACAATTAGGAGAATTCTGTGGCCAATTTGGCATGGAAAATCCCTCTACGAGTAAAACTCGTAAAGAACATAAAACTAAAAAATATTCTCCTAAGCAATACGAAAAAAGAAAATTTAGAAAATCTAAAAGAAGAGAGCAAAAATTCTCTAAGGAAAATAATTTTCAATACAGAAATAAATTCCCTCCTATTGTCTGCCGAAAGTGCGGAAAAATTGGTCATAAAGCAAGTACTTGCTGGACAAAAAGAAAATTAATAATCTTGAAATTGATAGTGAATTAAAAGAAACACTATCAAAAATCCTCCTTAATTCTGATAGTGATTCAGAATACTCTTCAAATAATGAAAATAACATTATTGAAGATATTTCATCAGAATCTGATGAATGCCGTAACTGTCAAATAGGACAACCTTGCTCCAAAGATTCAGATAAATCAGAATCTGAATTAGAAAATGATAATTTGTATCAAATTATTTCCCAATTTCAAGAGGTTAATGTTCTTGACAATAATCTCTTAGAAATGCTTAAAGAAACTGATGATCCAGATTTAAAAAATCTAATCATCAAAAGAATTATTCAAAATGAAGAAACTTCTAAAGAAGTTATTCAAAAATCCGAACCCTATAAAATGTCAGAAGTAATGAAATTACTTCGAAATAAAAATAAATACGAATCCCCAGTTAATATTAAAGATTTAACTGTTGAAATTTCAATTCTTAAAACGGAAGTTAAAGAATTAAAATTAAGTAACAATAATTAGAAAGAAGACTTTCTAAACTTGAAAAGGGAAAAGAAATCCTTGATGAATCATCTTCAAGATCCCTTGAAGAATTTACCAGTACGATTGAAAATGATAATTTTCTTTCTACTTTAGAAGTTATTACTTCTCAAAAATGGCTAGTAAAAATATCATTACTAATCGAAAAAATTATCAAAAAGATCTTATTGCTCTTATTGATAGTGGTGCAGATTTAAACTGCATCCAAGAGGGTTTAATACCTACCCAATATTTTTATAAGACAACTCATTCTCTCAGCTCTGCTAGCGGAGAAAAGTTGCAAATTAATTATAAAATCCCAAAGGCCTATATTTGTAAAAATAAGGTCTGTATTCCTACATCATTCTTGCTAGTCAAAAATATCACGAACCAAGTAATTCTTGGTACACCATTCCTTAGGAAAATATTTCCTATACCAAAATTGATGAACATGGATTTAAAGGAAACTTCGAAAATAAAGAAGTACTTTAAGTTCATTACTGAACCAATTTCACGAATTCTTAGTGAAATAAAAGATTCTATTCTAATTAGAGCAAAAGAAAATCAAATAAATTATTTGAAACAAGAAATCAGTATACTTACGATTGAGGATAAATCCAAAATCCTAAGTTACAAAAAAAATTAAACTAATCATAATGAATTTATATTACAAATATGCAATGATCTTCCAAACGCATTCTGGAATAGGAAGAACATATTGTTTCTTTACCCTACGAGGAAGATTTTAGTGAGAAAAATATTCCCACTAAAGCTCGTCCCTGTCAAATGAATGCTGAATTATTAGAATTATGTAAGAAAGAAATAAATTCTCTCTTACAGAAAGGTTTAATAAAACCTTCGAAATCTCCCTGGTCTTGTACCGCCTTTTATGTTAATAATGCAGCAGAAAAGGAAAGAGGAGCACCCAGGTTAGTAATTAATTACAAACCTTTGAATAAAGTTTTGAAATGGATCAGGTATCCTATTCCTAATAAAAAGGATTTGCTTGATCGATTGCATAATGCAATTTTATTTTCAAAATTTGATTTAAAATCTGGTTTTTGGCAAATCCAGGTTGAAGAAAAGATCGGTATAAAACCGCTTTACTGTCCCAATTGGACAATTTGAATGGAACGTTATGCCCTTTGGTTTAAAAAACGCTCCTTCCGAATTTCAAAACATTATGAATGATATTTTCATTCCTTATAGTAATTTTATTATCGTTTATATTGATGATATTTTAGTATTTTCTAAAGATATCGAAACACATTTCAAACATCTCGATATGTTTAAAAAATAATTATCCAAAACGGATTAGTTATATCTAGTCCAAAAATGATTTTATTTCAAACTAAAATTAGATTTTTGGGTCATACTATTGAAAAGGGTAGTATTACTCCAATTAATAGAAGTATTGAATTTGCGTCAAAATTTCCTGACCAAATTTTTGATAAAACACAATTACAAAGATTTTAGGAAGTTTAAATTATATTTCTCCCTATTATAAAAATCTTGCAATTGATACATCTATTTTATATGATAGATTAAAAAAGATACCTTGTCAGTGGACAAATAGTCACACTGAAGCAATTAAAAAAATTAAAAGTAAAGTAACGCATCTTCCTTGTCTCATGCTTGCTAATCCCTCCTGGCAAAAAATTATTGAGACAGATGCGTCTGATATTGGCTTCGGAGGAATATTAAAACAAGTTTCTCCAGAAGATAAATTCGAGCATCTTGTTAGATTCCATTCAGGAAAATGGAATAATGCTCAGAAAAATTATGCTACTATAGCCAGAGAAGTTCTCGCTATAGTTAAATGTGTTTTAAAATTCCAGGATGATCTTTACAATCAAAAGTTTTTAATAAAAACAGATTGTCAAGCAGCAAAATTTATGTTTAATAAGGATTTTAAACATAATGTCTCCAAACAAATGTTTGCGAGATGGCAGGCACATTTAGCCCCTTTCGATTTTGAAATAATTTATAAAAAGGGAAGTGATAATAGTCTTCCTGATTATCTTACTCGTGAATATCTAACATGAGTTTATGCAAATTGCAGCAATGTCCCAATATGGGAGAGGTTTCGCCTCTAATAGAGGTGGACGTGGTGGTCGTGGTCACGTTATTGCCCAAATGGGTAATAAGAAACTTGTGAAAGAAAATCTTTCACAATTTTCTGCATCTTCAAGTAATACTTGGAGTAAAGAAGATCCAACATACAAGGAGTTTCTTGAATACAAGAAACAAAAAGCGCAATCGCAAGAAAAGGAAGGTACTTCCTATGCAAAAATTATTGCAGACGACGACGAAGACGTCGACTATGAAAGAAAGAATCATACAGAGGTAATACTTCTGTTAGAATTCAAAGATCTAAAATGGTCTGATGAACCTTGGACAATTATGTCAAGGTATTTGGAGAAAGCATCATATGCTGCTCCTTTCTATAAATCTCGTGACAATTACGAGAATATTTTAAAGGCCACTGGTACGGCTGATTTTGAGCATTTTAATGCGGGTAATACCCAAATTGCTCAACGAAAAGGTTATACCTTTAGCAAAATTATTTTTAAGCAGATAATTACTGCTGAAAATTGGGCACTTCATCCCTTAAAGGATAGAGAATATCTCCATCCCGAATCAAAAATTTTGATCAAATTTAATTATTATGATTATATCGATGCCTTTAATAAGGTATTTTTATATCAAAATGATAATAAAAAACATTCTTGGTGGATTAAAATCTGCTCAGATGTTTAAAAAAGGATATTCCAAATTGGTTTTATCAATGGTGGCTATCATATGGCGCATCCGTTGAAATTTTAAAGGAACCTTTCTTTGGTCTTTACCAAGAATGGGTCAAAGTTTCTCCTTTCTAATAGAGGCGGAACATAATAAACAATGTATTGAAGGAATGGCTTCTTTACACTTTTATATTGAATTTTCCATTCCATGGATTTGGAGATGGACTCCGAAGTGGGTTATACCCAACAAAAACTTCCTTGTCTTCAGAGGAATTTTTATACAAAATTTGGAAAAAAATGATTAGGAAAAATCAGACTGGCGAATACGAAAGTCAGCAAACGATTGATAAAATCGAAGAGAAAATTTCTCTTTATAAAACTGCGATTAATAATCATCAACAAAGGGAAGCCCCTAGTCCCTTTGAAACATTTCTCGAAGACTTAATCTTCAAAAGGGTAAAATGAAGACCAACGAAATTATTGACGCATATCTTGAAGAAATGAAAAAAGATATTGCAAAAAACTTTGGAATGGACATTTCGGACATTTCAATGGACACGTCATCAAAAGATGAAGAAATTTGCCTTGCTGGAGAAGGACAAAGTCCGGAAATCCGGAAGACATCTTTATTGAAGATATGATGATGCTCATGACCGCATCACACAAGAAATAGCAATAATTAAGGACAAGGTGGCGCAAATTACCAAGTCCCGTGAAGAATTTGAAGGGCTTAAAGCCAAAGGAGCACTCAATATGGACAAAAATAATTAAAGATTGATCATGACATCCACAAAGGAGCACTCAAAATGGACAAATATATTAAAAGTTGATTGGGACATCAACGGTGAAAAATTTTCCACAACTAGCTTTAATAAAGCTAAAGTCAAGATTGAAGACTTTCTTGCCATTTTTATCACAGCTGGCAAGATTCCCTCAACAAGTGGAATGGCTACGAAGAAAATATTTTTCTTCTTTAATTTTTGTACTTCTATAAATAGCATTGAAACCCAAATGTTTAGGGTGTGCTATTTTATGTACTCTTAAACTCTCTCTACACTCTCTCCCTTGTAACTCTCCTTTCTTGTAAAAATTATCTAAGCATCAAAAGTTGAAGATCGTTAAACTTCTCTTTACAAGTAAGTTTTTATTTATTTTTTGTTTTTATATATTATTTTATCTCATTTAGCCTTAATGGAAGGCTAAAAATTTTGTCTTCTGGAGAAACTTGTTTTAATATTCCTCCGAAGCCAATATCAGACGCATCTGTCTCAATAATTTTTTGCCATGAGGGATTAGCAAGCATGAGACAAGGAAGATGCGTTACTTTACTCTTAATTTTTTTAATTGCTTCAGTGTGACTATTTGTCCACTGACAATGTATCTTTTTTAATCTATCATATAAAATAGATGTATCAATTGCAAGATTTTTATAATAGGGAGAAATATAATTTAAACTTCCTAAAAATCTTTGGAATTGTGTTTTATCAAAAATTTGGTCAGGAAATTTTGACGCAAATTCAATACTTCTATTGATTGGAGTAATACTACCCTTTTCAATAGTATGACCCAAAAATCTAATTTTAGTTTGAAATAAAATCATTTTTGGACTAGATATAACTAATCCGTTTTGGATAATTATCTTTTTAAACATATCGAGATGTTTGAAATGTGTTTCGATATCTTTAGAAAATACTAAAATATCATCAATATAAACGATAATAAAATTACTATAAGGAATGAAAATATCATTCATAATGTTTTGAAATTCGGAAGGAGCGTTTTTTAAACCAAAGGGCATAACGTTCCATTCAAATTGTCCAATTGGGACAGTAAAGGCGGTTTTATACCGATCCTTTTCTTCAACCTGGATTTGCCAAAAACCAGATTTTAAATCAAATTTTGAAAATAAAATTGCATTATGCAATCGATCAAGCAAATCCTTTTTATTAGGAATAGGATACCTGATCCATTTCAAAACTTTATTCAAAGGTTTGTAATTAATTACTAACCTGGGTGCTCCTCTTTCCTTTTCTGCTGCATTATTAACATAAAAGGCGGTACAAGACCAGGGAGATTTCGAAGGTTTTATTAAAC
Source organism: Linderniella brevidens (assembly GCA_004919715.1). Lineage (NCBI taxonomy): Eukaryota > Viridiplantae > Streptophyta > Magnoliopsida > Lamiales > Linderniaceae > Linderniella > Linderniella brevidens. The sequence continues at coordinate 16,966,199 of SWDC01000153.1, forward strand.
CTTTCTGTAAGAGAGAATTTATTTCTTTCTTACATAATTCTAATAATTCAGTATTCATTTGACAGGGACGAGCTTTAGTGGGAATATTTTTCTCACTAAAATCTTCCTCGTAGGGTAAAGAAACAATATGTTTCTTCCTATTCCAGAATGCGTTTGGAAGATCATTGCATATTTGTAATATAAATTCATTATGAATTAGTTTAATTTTTTTGTAACTTAGGATTTTGGATTCTATCCTCAATCGTAAGTATACTGATTTCTTGTTTCAAATAATTTATTTGATTTTCTTTTGCTCTAATAAGAATAGAATCTTTTATTTCACTAAGAATTCGTGAAATTGGTTCAGTAATGAACTTAAAGTACACTTCTTTATTTTCGAAGTTTCCTTTAAATCCATGTTCATCAATTTTGTGATAGGAAATATTTTCCTAAGGAATGGTGTACCAAGAATTACTTGGTTCGTGATATTTTGACTAGCAAGAATGATGTAGGAATACAGACCTTATTTTTACAAATATAGGCCTTTGGGATTTTATAATTAATTTGCAACTTTTCTCCGCTAGCAGAGCTAAGAGAATGAGTTGTCTTATAAAATATTGGGTAGGTATTAAACCCTCTTGGATGCAGTTTAAATCTGCACCACTATCAATAAGAGCAATAAGATCTTTTTGATAATTTTTTCGATTAGTAATGATATTTTTACTAGCCATTTTTGAGAAGTAATAACTTCTAAAGTAGAAAGAAAATTATCATTTTCAATCGTACTGGTAAATTCTTCAAGGGATCTTGAAGATGATTCATCAAGGATTTCTTTTCCTTTTTCAAGTTTAGAACGTCTTCTTTCTAGATTATTGTTACTTAATTTTAATTCTTTAACTTCCATTTTAAGAATTGAAATTTCAACAGTTAAATCTTTAATATTAACTGGGGATTCGTATTTATTTTTATTTCGAAGTAATTTCATTACATCTGACATTTTATAGGGTTCGGATATTTGAATAACTTCTTTAGAAGTTTCTTCATTTTGAATAATTCTTTTGATGATTAGATTTTTTAAATCTGGATCATCAGTTTCTTTAAGCATTTCTAAGAGATTATTGTCAAGAACATTAACCTCTTGAAATTGGGAAATAATTTGATAAATTATCATTTTCTAATTCAGATTCTGATTTATCTGAATCTTTGGAGCAAGGTTGTCCTATTTGACAGTTACGGCATTCATCAGATTCTGATGAAATATCTTCAATAATGTTATTTTCATCATTTGAAGAGTATTCTGAATCACTATCAGAATTAAGGAGGATTTTTGATAGTGTTTCTTTTAATTCACTATCAATTTCAAGATTATTAATTTTCTTTTTAGTCCAGCAAGTACTTGCTTTATGACCAATTTTTCCGCACTTTCGGCAGACAATAGGAGGGAATTTATTTCTGTATTGAAAATTATTTTCCTTAGAGAATTTTTGCTCTCTTCTTTTAGATTTTCTAAATTTTCTTTTTTCGTATTGCTTAGGAGAATATTTTTTAGTTTTATGTTCTTTACGAGTTTTACTCGTAGAGGGATTTTCCATGCCAAATTGGCCACAGAATTCTCCTAATTGTTTCTTTTCATCTAAAGAATGTCTTTTGACTTGTTTATTTAATTTAATTTCATTGCATAAGGCTAAGCCTTCTTGTATGCAAGTTCCAATAAGTTTACCATAAGTATAGGAGTTATAATCGATACTCGATTCTCCTTTTCTAAGATTATTCCTTACTCTTTCTGCGAAAAGAGAAGGAAGACCATTTATAAATTTAGATTTCCAGTGAGTACTATTTGAGTCAGGGAGTTCCATAACTCGGCTAAGGAAGGTATCTTTGTACCATCTAAAGGATGTAAGAGTTTTACACCTAAGATTTTGAAGAAGAGTTCTGATATTTTCAGAATTATCAGACCATCGGCCTGTAAAGTGTTCAATGATGTTTACACAAAGTGTGTAGACAACATTATCCACTTGTTGACCATCTTCTTCTTTCATGGTCAGATAAATATCGTCTTTTTCGCGTTGAGATAAGTAATTATCCCACCATCCTTTTAACTGACCAGTAAAGCCAGCGACGATCATTTTTGCAACAGCTCTATCATTATTTTGATTGGCTTTGCAAATCGTGCTATACATAAGCATTCTATGTATCATATTATAAATTTGTCTTTCGGTATAACCATCAAGATTCCATTCGTATATGCATCTACCATTATACGAATTGTTGAGCATGAATTCTTGTTCTTCGAACAAGATATCTTGGGGAGTAGGCCTAGGATAGTAATATTTACTTTGGGTTGGCCTATCAGCATATTTTGTATGCTTAAGTTTATTAATTTCTTGATTAAATGTATGTTGAAGATTATCTGAATTTTCTAAACGATCTTCAAATTCTTCGCTTAATGTATTAAGCTTAAGATGTTGAAATTTTTCTTCAAGAAGTTTCTCAATATGAGAAATAGATTTTAATTTAAAATCTGTAACTTCAGGAGGAGGTTGAATACTGGGAGACGCAATATCAACCAGTTCAATCTTATTTTTTCTTTTAATAAAAAATTTTTTATATCTTTTACTGAGGACAAAATTTCCTCAATTTTTCTTTAATAAAGAAATTTGTTCTCCTAAAACAATAACATACATATTAGTATAATTTTGTTGCTTTAAAAGACTATTAATATGATTAATAGTAATAGAAAGTGTATCGTTTTCAAATAATTTTTGAAAAGCATTAAAAAACCTAATTTCATTTTCTTTTTCCATTTGAAAACTAGTTTGAGGAGGAAAAACTGAAATAAGATTTTTTCCCGTTGAAAGCTTATAATTTCTTTCAAGAACAGAAATCATATTTTTAAAATATTTTGATAGAAACCATGGAACAAAAGGTAATTTTTCATTCCGTTTTTCAAGGTTTTTATAAAAATTTTCTTGGATAATATTTTTATCCTCTTTATTAAAATTTTCAAAAAACCATTTTCGAAAAGGTTCCCATTTGGGTTGAAAGAATTCTTGTTGAATTTTCTTTCTTGCCGTTGATCCCGGGCTAAAATCAATTTTTGATTTAAAATCCATTAAACACGAAAATCCATTTCTGACTCATTTATTTCCTCGTCTTGATTTTTAAAAACACCGTGAACAATATTATCAGAATTAATTCTTAATTCTTCGACTTTATTTGATAGGTAATCGCTAGCATATAATATTTATTAATGTACAATATCTTATTATTATATATATATATATATATATCTTATACATTTAAATGTAGGTTGCATCTAATAGCGCCACGTGTCCTCATAATTTAATTTAATATATAACAAAATCAAAATAAATTCTCCCCTTAACAAACACCACGCGTGGAATAACCATCCACATGATTTACAAAAATTACAAAAAACAACAAAAACTATTTAAAAAATATAAACACAATTAAACCCACGATCTACGGTAAAAAAAAACTACTACACCACAACGCGCATCCTATCGAGCCTAAGACAGTCCACTACGTTAGTGATACCATCCTATCGAGCCGAAGAGCAATTGGTTCAATCTCCAATATCGATGCATAAACGCAGCGCAGCCTCATTCCAGTCGCTGAAATTGGATCGTCCGACTACAACGACAGCGATCGAGATGCGGGTGTGGGAACTGGTTCCGGGGACAACGGACGATAAGTGGGGAAACTGGCGCCCGGAATTTCGATGAGCGTGATGACGTTGATATGTGGTTCTTCGGCTGAAGGAAGTGTGTGCGATGTGTATTTGGTTGGAAGGGATCGTGTTTCGAAGGTACTGGAGTTTGTTTCTTGTGGTGTTGATATGGAGTTAGGGTTTCTTCATTGCGTTGGAATTTTAATTTTTTTTTCCCATGTGAAATGTATTTTCGACCAGTTTGAAGTTGATCGAGATTGCTCTACGTGTTTTCTCCTACACTGGTTTTGTGTCAAATTCTTGATTTCACGTGTTATTGATTGGATTTCTTTTGGGGATTTGGGGGATGTTTGATGTTTCCATTCTTCAAATTGGGTTAGTTTCCATTTGCTGGATTTTTTTTCGGGATTTGAGGGTTGTTTGATGTTTCTTTTCTTCAAATTGGGTTAGTTCAATTATTAAAATTAATGAAAATAATTAAACCCACGCTCTTACTCTATAATCTAATTGTTCTCATGGATATATATGATTAACCACGAAAGTGAAGATGGTGTAAAAACGAGCCTAATACCCTCATGCCGAGAAAATAATATATTTCTTATTTTTATTTTTTTTTGTTTTTCGTCAGGGCAAGAAGGAAGCTAATGCTGCCAAGTATGTTACAAGAACTCAAGCGGTAACCTTCAAGTCAGTCTTCTGGTGTTTAGGATCATTGTCTCCTTGCTTCAGTAAATTCATGTTTTCCTGGGAGTTTTGTTTGTTGATTTACTCTTGCTTCAGAAAATTGTATCCTCAATGGTGTTTCCTCGAGAACCAAAGAAGAAGGTGAAGGAAAATCATCATTCTTACTATCACATGAAAGACGATGTTCTTGAGACACGAGCCTTTGTTAGTGAAATTACGAGATATGAGAGCGTATGAGAAGAAGGTGAAGAAAGCATTGTCACAAAAGAATAGGGTTCTTGCGGAAAGGTTGTTGACGTGGAGGAACATGCTTAATTTTTGTTGGTAATTCGACGTCCTATACCCTTTCATGTTATGTGAGCTTATATTATAGGTTGTGCTTGGCCATCTAGGTATCCAGAATTCATTTGATGAATCTTTATGATTGTCTTAGTATGGTACACGTACATCTAGATGATGCATTGCCTGTTGTTGACGGGAGCCGATCGAGAAAAGATTCCCGTAGAAATTCATAGGTGCCGAAGGTTAGTTATGATTGGTTTCGCTAAAGATTTTCGTATATAAGTTGGTTATGATGTTGATTTCTTGCTCAAAACATATGTTTCCTTGATGGTTATAGGTTGAGTCGTGATTGGCAGGCATTTATTTCCCGCACCCATAAACTGTAGAAGACATTAATTTCTGCGAAAGGCATATACTATCAGGTTAGATAGAGTTGACGGATAATATTACATTGCGTCAAGAGTTTCAACTGAATTTTTTTTTTCTTTATCCTTTTCCTTTTTCCTTGCAGGCAGTGATGTTCCTAACGTAGATTAAAGAGTCATGTTAACTATCCTGGACTTTTATGACGTGGAGTCCTTGATATGCATCGTGATAACGAATCTACTCATTGTAAGTCTTAATCGCTATCCGATCCAATCTCGCAATCAGAGTTTTACACGCTCACTACACTATCTCAATTGAGTACTAATTCTCCATCCTCTTCTATTATAGTAGCACAGCAGCTTGGGCGGGGTTGGGGAGGCACGAGATGATATTTTTTTTTTTGTAATTCTTTTTGCATCGATCAGTTTCCATAGGAAGGAGCACGAGTTTTTGAAGGAGATCGATCTTAGTTGGGATATTACATAGATGGGGTCTAGCTAGGGAATCACGCTGTTTTTCCTTCTATTTAATCATCTGATAATAAGGTTTCATTTTTTGTCGTTGTTGATGATTCGTTTGTGGTTTTTTAATCACTGCATTTTTTATGCTAATTTGTTTGATCATGAATTTTACTGAGCGATTGCTTAATTAAAGGGGATTGTCCGCGAATAATGTTTTTTATTGTGTTAAATACGTTTTTGATTTAGTTACTGTTTAATTTTGTTTTGGTGGTAAGATTCATGGATGAGAAAGAAAAGCTATTGTTTCTATTAAGGAGCTTGGGATGTTGTTCTTTAATCAATCAAACTGTTGATAATTGTGATCGAGAGACCTGAAAAGAGTTGTCAAAATAGGCCAAATTATGGATTATCATAGTTGCATATTTAGTTCAAGAGTCTGATCGATTATTTTTCATAATGGATCTGTCCAACAGTACTTCCGTATCTGGAAGAGTTGTTTGAACCAATTTCTGAATATTTTTGTATGCTTTAATATTGAACATCATTAGTAGTTTCAATAGGATTAGATGTTGATTGAGTGCTGCAAGGGTTGACATTCATAAATCCGTTTTAATCAGGTGATTCGTAGGTGCAATGAAAATAATGGAAGAATTTAGGCAGCTCAAATTCTAAAAATGAAGACCCTTTGCTTGTATTATAATACTAATACTTTTTGAAAAACTGTGTTCTTGCTACAGAAGTACAATACTGTAATTTTTTTCACCTTCATCCCATCAACATCTTCTCTACTGTTGTTTTCCGTTTCCTGTATATCTCGATATGCCTTCTACGTTCGGCCTCTTAAGAAGATATTGCGATCTGAAGGGAGGTGAGTGTAACCCTGACCGGGGCTTTGCTGGTGAAAGATCCTTGATGAACAGCCGATGACAACGATCAATTCTTGGACATGATGGAGAGGTACTTTTAGGTGCCATATGAGTTAAAGGAAGACAGGAATGACTACATGTGCATTATCAGGTGGGTTGATTTTTAGAACTGGGGATCTGGATTTTATGTGATGTGATGTTTGATATATGTTGGAAATGCGAATTTTTTGGCTTGGGGATATAAAATGATATTTCCTTTGCAACTAAACACCATAAAGACACACTATCAATCATTAATTGGTTCCGTCCTACTCTCTTAACTTTCTCACATTGATTCCATTCTATGCTAGGCTGTTGTTGAATTTGCAGCCATCGGTGAAAATATTTGTTCTTATCAATGTTGTCATCCATTTATGTTGCAAATTAGTTGTTAGCCTTTCCTGTTCGCTTCTAGGGATTAGCCTTCTCATGCACTGGCGTTAATTCGCATATGTATAATATTCGACGAATTGTTTACGATATTCTATCTTACGAAAGAGGAGTGAACTTCCTCCGATTCTCCATAATGCATACCTTGGGAAACATCTTGTGCTTTAGTTTATTGGTGTTTACTTGCAGGATGTGCTTTAGTTTATTGATTTTTACTTGCAGGACACACGGACGAGGAAGTTTTTAGAGGAAGTCTTTAGTACTAAATTTCATATCTTTTTTCTGGTATGACTGCATGTGGTTCCCTGTATTACTGATGCAATTAAGAATTGGATTTATATAAAAGTGGGAAGCTAATTTCGCTCAGGTTGCCGGTCATATTTGTAGATGTGTAAATATCCGGTTCGAACACGCCTCTTTCCCTCTCTCCTTTACTCCCTTTTCTCTCTCCTTGTTTGGTAGATGGTCATGAACCCAGCTGGAGCTGGCCTAGGTGGTCATGGGTTTTGTTACGATAGGCACAAGGTCAGTGGAGAAGATGATGTTGAAGGGAGAGAAATGCGTTGGGGTTCGAATAAAATGACGAAGAAGGAGTCTTAGACCATCTCCAATCGAAAAACTCATTCTTAAACTCAAACACATTTCCAAACTCAAAATGCATTAATTGTTCTCCAATCGAAAAACTCATTTCCAAACTCAAAATTTCACTAATTTTTAAAACTTTTCAATACTACCACTATAAATTTTCAAAACAAAACTTATTTTAATATTTTACTACATATAAATTAATATAAAAAATAAATAATAAGGCATTGATGCAATGAACATATCGTCCTTTCGAAAAACAATAATCAAAAGAAATAATTAAAACTCAACAATCATGGCACTACTTAGACCATCTTCAACCAAAAAAACAATCTCAATTTAAAATATTTTCTCCAACCATTCAACTCATTTTCAAACAAAAAATATTCTCAAAATATTCATTTTACTTACTTTATAATTTTCAATACTATCCACATATTTTACTATTTTACATATTATACAACGTGCACTATATCAAAAACGAAACCACCGCAAGAAATTCAATTTCCACAATAAAGGAAACATCGGATCAAAGAATTGCACGACAAATCTTCGAACCACGCACATTAATGTCAACCCAAGAGAACCCATCAAAATTTTGATTTTTGAATTTGGTAATAGCAAACGAAACCTCACTGTCCTTCCAATAATAAAAAAACGAAACCTCACTGGAGCTGTATCAAACAATTAAAACGAACAGTAGGAAAAAAAAAAAATAATCACTAATTTAATAGAGCTTGTGCTTGACGTTTGACTCTGTTACTGCTACGAAGAATGGCGGCTCAGTTGCTACGAAGAATGGTGACTCAGTTGGTAGCAGAGATATTTTTATTTTTATTTTTTTGTTTTTTATATTGGTTTTTAATAATTTAAAGAACAAAAGGACAAGCGTGTAATTTAAAGATTCCAAACGCATTTTTCACTCATAAAACGCAAATTTGCGTCGAGAGAGAAATAGAAAACCGTATGGTTTGGTGTACGTTTGGGTTCATTTTACCCCATTTTTTTAGTTATGGAGCTCGGTTGGAAATGGTCGTAAGGACGGAAAAGTGTGGAATGACTTGAAGAAGGAAGGTGTTGGCTAACATCTTGATTTGGGCTTGGGCTGATCTAGTAATAATAATCTATTTATATTCCTCAAATGAGCCATTTATCTCTTAGCCCAATTATAAACAACGTGTATGGTATTATCTTGGAAGGCATTCAATAAATTAAACCTAATTTCTTTTCCTTTTTCTTCGTCAAGTCCTTTCTTCTAACAATTATGTATAAAATACGCAAAAAATATCTTATTAGGAAAAAGTTGTTACATAGATCTATAAGTCTGCCTTCTCATTTATATCAAGAAAGGAAAAGACAAATTTGATGCTTCACCACCGCCTGCGATCGCACGTCAAACTTATTGTCTATCGCTTCAATCTGATTTCGCTTTTATCCCTGCCTAGCAAAAATGTTATTGTTTTGTTTAATTTGGAACCAATTTTGGGTCTACCTTTCACTTTAACTTCGCGACCTTCGTGAGGATTTGTGGCACCGGATAGCTGGGAATTCAGTCCTGAATTTTCTGATGTTCATGTCGATGTTAAATACAATAATCTTTCCATGAGGTGAAACTTCTGAATTTGCTGTTGTGACTTATGAAATATGTGAAATTCTTTTGTATTGTCTTATTTCAAAGTTTTCCTCTTATTCTGCAGATAGTTAATATCCGTGTCTTATGTGTATTCAAATGCTTCGAGGGTTGAAATTTCGAAGACAAGTGATGCTTTGAAGGACATAATGATGTACAATGTTGCGTCACATGTGAGATTGCAAAAAGTTTTAAGTGGTTGCACTGCATTGCTTGACGATGAGGTCTCGTCGAAATTTGGATCTTACGTTGAGGATTTTGAGGAAGATTTCGTGGACGAAGTCTGCTGGCGATTCTTCTAAAGTCAACTTATCTCTTTAGTTCCATGCGATCCGACACTACAAGTGAAGCGAATAAACAAACCTCAACCCTTGTAAGAAAAGAACAACAATGAGTTCTTCAGTTTTCACTCCTTCGTCAGCTCAATCCCAGAAAATCCTTAACTCGAACATAAATCCTTTCGTCGGTATCGTCTCTAATCTCCCCAAATGAGGTTTATGTTACTCGAGTGGTCGAAAGACTACAGTCATGGCTTCGCTCTCAACCAGCACAGATAATTTTACGGGAGCTTCATCAGAGAAGAGCCCTCAAAGTATGTACTTTGTTATAGTTAGTGAATGATGTTAATTAGTTTGTTCTTACCTTTTTCTTATTTAGTAAATGATGTGGGTTTTTTGTGTTTAATATCATTGAAACCTTATATGGATTTAATGATATGTGTTTTTTGTGTTTAATATCATCTAAACCTTATATGGATTTAATGATATGTATTTTTTGCATTGAAACCTTATATGGGTTTTTTTTTTTTACATAAAAGATCACCTTAGGTTTGCAGAACTTGAACAATGTCAATGTTGCTCTTTCACATTTGCGTGTCTTCCATAGATCCTACTGCATTTCCTTCTGCTGTAGAAGCAGGAGCCTCAATGGTTACCCTCCCAACGTCTTATTACAGAATCAAAATGCTTATGTGACAGTTTTCTAACAGTTACGCTCTTCCTTTACGCATGTGGAAGTCTGAAATTACGATTCGTTCTAGCATGATTTCCTCTCCCGAGCAGGTATATATAATCACCATTTTGTCGAAAATGCTTACTTGTAATTATTCCTTTGTAAGATTCCTAACCGTTTTCAATGTCTGAGATTGTGCAGATAGTAAGCATGTCAAGAAAGACGAAGAAGATTCTTCCACATCATGCATTATCAGTTACCCATACCTCATACCTAAAGCCTCCCCAATCAGGTTTTTAACCTTGTTTTGATCTTCAATGTATTATAGAATATTGATGCAGTATGTTTATTCATTAACTAAAACACATTGCATTTCTATGAAGGTGAAGTTAGCAGAACAATTAGAACAAGAAGCTGCATATATAATACAAGCTTAAGGGGGAAATGATCGACGCCTTCGAAGGCTCACGTTCTCAGTTTAATCGAAAAGGTAACGTTTTCTTTTACATTATCATTGTTATCGTTTGAACGGGAAAAAACATGTTAAGTATATTTTATTCTTTTTTTAAAAAAAAAATTACAGGCCACACCCACTACAAAAAAAAAGCGCTTTTTGCAACTACACATATCTGTCGGAATGGGTCAAAAATTAGTCGCTAACAGACTTAGCGACTACAAACTGTAGTCGCAAAACGGCTTGTCAGTATTTTCCTGTGGTCGGATGCAGCCGCTAATTAGCGACTGCATGGCGACCATGATATGTAGTCGGTAATTTCCGACTAAATGGCGACTAACTTGTTAGTCGGTAAGTTCCGACTATATCCGACCACATTTGGACCTGAGCGACTACGATTTGTAGTCGCAACGTTAGTCGGTAAAATATATATTCTAATTTTTATTTAATATAATAATAAAATAATAAATTAATAATTAATAAAAAATATAAATTAAAATAAAACAGTCGAATAAAAATCCAAAATAGTCGGGAATGCATTAAAATAACATCGTCTACACGAAAATAACAAGTCTCCAACATAAAATAAAAAGTCTAACATGAATCACAAGAAACTAAGCCAAGCTGTGGCCAGAACTATCCCCGTCCGGAAGGTCATCGTGGCGTCGAACATTTCTATTCAGAGACGCCACTACAGAACATGTCTGCGTGTCATCCAAGGTATCTAACTCGAGCCCATCTGCACCGCGTGACTCTCCACGAAAGCCCATATGCTGCTGTAAGAACCGAGTGACCTCATCGTAACTCTTCTCGAGCTTGGCGTACTTCGCCTCCATCTCACCACATTTCGCCTCCATCTCATTGTATTTCGGCTTCATCTCGTCAAGCTCGGTCTGTAGCTGAACACTCTGTGAAGGCATGTAACTATTGGCAGTCGACGCAGATGGCTGCGAAGGTGTCTCATAGAAGAGTTCCGATGCATTTCCCATGCCAGGTATGGTTTGGAACCTCGTCCAACCTCCAGAAACCTTGTACAATGCTTCAACATCTGTAAGAGATGGATTAGCCGCCTTCATAGCGTTAAACTCGCCTGTTAAAGATTAATAATATAAGTTAGAAACAAAAGTTACCAATATAGATAAAAATCCGGCAAAACTTCCCTATAAAATGATCATCCCAAAATTTAAAAAACCACAAAAAACATGTAACATAACCACAATACACCACACACCACAATGAACGAATATAAACAACTCAATGTATTCCAACAAATCAACTCAACCACAACACCAAAAATGATAATATACCGCATACTTACCATATGCTCAGCTTTATCATCGACGAGCTTCTATTCCCTCTTCTTGGTGTGATTCTGCAAATACACTTCATGGGGTGGAGGAAGGCGTCCGTTGTTTTCCGCAGCCTGTCAAAACATACCATTTTAACCCACATAATATCTCACTTTAACTGAAGACATATTTAAATTAACAATTGAATGAAACAAATAATTACCATTTTCTTCGCAAGGTAACTCGTGGCGCACGATCCTTGCGTGGACTTCGCGGCTACTCCATCCCGACCTTTATGGTTAGTCTTTCGTATTTCGAATCTCTCTTTAAACCCGAGCGTGGACCGTTTCTCTCTAAGTTGTTGAGCGACCGTATCACTCAAGAACTTAGACTTGTATGTGCGGTCCTTCTCCAATTTAATTCATTCGGCCCACATAGTATCTTTAATCCGATTACGAAGAACATATAGAAAACCGGTATACACTTCCTTCGCCGCAGAAGGATCCCACGAATACCTCTCCTACATAAAATTCAAGTTATTATAGCATAAAAGTGTAATAAGTAAATAAGGCTACTAACCCGAAAATGAAACCACCAACCCTCCACTATGGCATCAGGGACATCGGTAAGACACGTCCATGGTCCTATCATGTACGACTTGAATGCCTGGGTCACCGAACTAACCACAGAAGGCTTGTCGAACCTTAATTCAATGAACATGCAATATAGTATGAACTTATCATTAAAATATATATATATATATATATATATATAAGTATATATTAAATTAATATACATACCATTCTAGACTATCGGGAATCAACTTAGACTTCCCCGACGCTCCTTGTTCGTCCGTGACGGGCATTATAGATGCAATAGAGGATGATGGCCCAATAGTCGATGTCGGCCCGTTCCCAACGGTGGAGTAGGCGATGGTGGCTGGGTCTCCTCATCATCAACATCGTTGGTGGACGAAAGGCGACTCCCAATGAACGTGGCCAAACAGCCTCTAAACGATCTCCCCGTCATATCTCAACAACCTGAAATCCAAAAAACAAAAAACTAAAATATGATGAGTAAAATATACGCTACATAATTTCCATAAATAACATACATAAACATACATGATAATCTAAAACGATTCTGAGGACGAATGTGACTCTTCTGAACTTTCATCGTCACTCTGGTATTCGTCACTCTCGCTCCCACTAGCTTCTTCGTTATCGTCGTCCTCATGGCGTTATATGCATCATATTCCCCATCAACAACTTCAACTTCTTCTATGATTTCGTTCGGATCTGATAATAATGGAGGATCATTGATGACATCTTCTTGAAAAGCTACTTGTTCTTCCTCGACTCCATTATTACCATACTCAGGTCGAGGATGAGAATAAAAAATGGCCAACCAATTCTCTCATGTACTTGTCATAGAAGGATACGGTGCGAAATAAACTTGGTCGACCTGATAAGACATGACAAAAGGCTCATATGTTGGGTATTGCCTCGTGCGATCTACGTCGACCAATTTATAACAATCGTGGACGACGGTGCCTCTGGTCGGGTCAAACCAATCACACCGAAATAAAATGCATTTAAGCGCTCGACCAGACCTATAGTAAACCAACTCAATGACTTCTTGAAGAATGCCGTAGTACGAACTATTTTCATCGCTTCTAACCGATACTCCGTAATTGAAAGTAGCCTTGTGTTGACCATACTCGAAGGTATGAAAATTGTATCCATTAATGTAGTAATGATTCCAACAGCGAACCTTTTCGTCAGGCCCAGCTGCCATAACCCTAAAATATTCATATGTTATACTCGTGTTGGAACCGACCTATATAACAAAGTTATATATGTAAAAAAGTGTGTATCATGAAAAAAAAATTATTTGAATATAAAGACGTACATGTAACATCAATCACTCTGGAAATTTTGATGAGAATTTACGAATAACTTGTTTCATAGTAAGTTAAGGATTACGACTGTGTACTTCTTCACGATAAGCTCTACATCAATTAAAAAAATGAGTCTTTATAACATATAAAATATTGATTTTATATGAAGTATACCTCTCGTAATCATTGAACTTCGATGAATTGAACAATACACAATAATGTGCAGCCACATATTCCGTATCAGCTAAATATCTATATGTGCCTTCTGATGGTGGATATCCAATGCAGGCGGCGAAAACCTCGGGAACATCAGTCGATATATCTTCATGTTTAGGTTGGTATACAGTACGAGGCAAATCTGAGGCCTTTGTATCCGTATCATCATCGAAGTAGTGAGAACAGAAGTTTGAAATCTCTTCCGTTAAATATGCTTCTTCTACGTGAGCTTTGTTTCCTATTTTCTTTTTCAAGTGAAACAAAAACCTGAAAAAAATATTGTATTAAATATACATATCCATTATATATATCGTAAAAAAATATCAAAATTAACTTACCGTTCAAACGGATACATCCATCTAAATTGAACGGGACCGCCAACTTTAGCCTCGTAAGGTAGATGCACCAGTAGATGCTCCATGACATTGAACCATGATGGAGGAAAAATCATCTCCAGCTTACATATAATTTCCGCAATATTACCATCATGTTTGGATGCTTCATCAACCGACAACGATTTCGCGCATAGGTTACGAAAAAATTGACTTAACTCGATTAGGGCTTTCCACACATTTGAAGGTAACAAATGTCGAAATGTAACCAGCATCAATCCCTCCATGAATACATGACAATCGTGACTTTTCCATCCAAACATATGGCCAGATTCTAAATTGACACAACGACCCCAACTGCTTGCAAATCCATCGGGAAATTTCAAATCCTTTAGCCATTTGCAAAGACAGATCTTTTCTTGCTTACTCAATACAAAGCTGGCCTTCGGCATTTTGATTCTCACCGAACCAACACGATCTCGGACTTCTGATAACTTCAAAGTTTGGCCGGTTACATCTTTTCGAGACTTAGAATTGTGGACACAATCTCTGCTTAAGCCAATTAAGATGATGAACTTGCCTACCATCTTTTGCATCTTCTGTTTTGGGAATTGTGGACACAATCTCTGATAGTATTGGCCGTTGACTCTCTCTGCCGATGCATTGGTCTCCACGGCGTTTCTCATGAATTGTTTTTATTCTTCCTAAAAGCGTGATAATGTGGCAAAAACCGTCTATAGCAATCGAACCATGAAATTCCCTCGTCGCCGCACAACGTGCTGTGACATTTGGCTATAAAATATAAGTGTACTCGAGTTGAATTGTTCTTAAAGTGTTGCTGTAAAACAAAAAAGAATATATATTTTTGACAAAATATAAATAATAAAAAGTTCTGATAAAATAGTAAAATCATAAAATCAATAACTTGTAGGTAGAGAAACATGACTTACAGGTGGGCCTTGAGTTTCCGTTTCGAAGTCAAAGGTAGATGCAGTACTCGTGAAATATATGCCCACTCGCGGCCAAAGTTGTACTACGGTCTCCACCTGAGGCAAATTCCTCGAACATTTAGAGCATGTAGAATTGTCAGTGTCGGCTCTCGGTAGTTGATCCCTAGCTCAAGAAAAGTCCAATGAATCCTACGTCGAACGTAGTCCGTCATTAATCGGAATGCGAAAACAAGGACTACCAAAACTACATCACCAATATAGATGGCTATCGCACCTCTAATGTCATCCAACTTACGCCATATGATCTGTAACGAGTCGTATTGTAGAACCGTCAATGTTTCTCTACTTTCAATGTCGGCTCCCGGAAGCTGATCCCTAACTCAAGACAAATCCAATGAATCCTACGTCGAACGTAGTCCGCCATATATTGGAATGCGAAAACGAGGACTATCGAAACTACGTCACCAATAAATATGGCTATCGGAGCTCTAATGTCATCCAACATACGATGTATGATCTGTAACGATTCATATTGTACAATTGTTAGCGTCTTCTCCACTTCCGTTGTCGGCTCTCAGAAGCTGATCCCTAGCTCTAGACAAGTCCATTGAAATCTACGTCGAATGTAGTCTCTCATAAATTGGAAAGCAAAAATGAGGACTACCAAAACTACGTCACCAATAGAGATGACAATCGCAGCTCTAATGTAATCCAACATAAGCCATATGATTTATAACGATTCATATATTAGTGTTGGTTGGTGGCTGCAGAAACTCGAACAGTAACTCGTTAGTATTTGAAGTGGAGGCACGTACTACATACGCTATCCGATGACGTTATTGCCCTGTATTTCAGTGCCTCGGGTTATCGATCCGTCCCGAAGATACGACTTCGGAATTCAGTTTCGTTGCACAACGAAACAGAATTATCGGCGAATCTACTCAAAGACTCGAGCCTTTCTTGCTTTATTTAACTTTGGACTGTGTATGCACTAACTCTAAAATGCAAGGGGGTCGATTGAATGACTTTCCCAATTCTGCAGGGGCCTATTTATAGCTGGCGAAACTTTCTGGGGTCAATTCGCGAAGCGTTGCGACTGTTGGGTCGTTTTGACCGTTTCTGGGACTTTGAATGGGGGCCAATCTGCGAAGAAACGCAACTTCTGGGCCCAATCGTCAACAGTCACTTCTTGACCCGCTTCACGAACCATCGCGACCCAACGAGTCCGCACACGTCATCGTCGTCCACGCGGGGCTTGCGTCAGCGCCCCGTCATCTTCACTTATACACGTGTCCTCCGGCACATCAGCATCACTTGCCACGTCATCGGGACCGCCACGTCACCGGTGACATCACCGTCGCCGCCTCACCGAAGCATAAAATTAAGGGCTTCTCAAAGCTACTCGATCCGATGTGTCGTGCAAAGTGCGACTCAAAACGCCCATTGCACACTTGGCACGGCTCGGGTCGATGTTGGCCTCGGCCCGATCCCAGTCGCGGGCGCGGGCTCGGCGGTGTGGGGCACCGCCTCGCACTTGAGCTATAATTGGGTCCAAAACCCCCCACACAATCCCATAACCTACCAACCACTTGGGCAAGCCCTTTTGAATAGCCCATGTAGGGATATTCCATATAAAACAAGTGAAAAATGATGAACTTTCCAATGTGGGACAACAACAAGTCCCTTTATATATATTAAATATATTTCATCTCTTTATTGGGCCAACTTCGAAAATTAACTTCTCATTCACCCGACATCGGTTTTGAGCCAAATTAATATTCGATAGATTCTCCTCGAAACGTAGAATTTGTATCGTTCACCAATTTCGGGTTTCGACGAACGACAGCTTCTCGATTTAATTAAAATCGGTTAAGCTTTTATTTATTGGATCTAAAACTCATTTGGGCCTATAGCCCGAATTCCAACAATTAGAACAGTCAGTATCCTCATTCATCGATCGTCTTTTTCATCCATCGTATTCTCCATTGTCAAAACTCCACTGTCAATTGTCTCCTCCATCACAATTCCAACATAAATTTTCTTTATAAAAATGCCATAGATATTACATGTATAACTTTAACTAAATTAACGGATAAAAAATATAAAAGAAATATATAGTGATTGCGGGTGAACAATACCCTGCAATAGATAGCTGGAGACTTATTGAAGCTCCCCCACCGTTATTTAAGGCGTTTAGCGTGGCGTTTGGCATGTCCCTGGAGATGCTCTCAGTAATTACTTATTAATATATATATGGATAATTACACATACACCCATGTGGTATCACTTAATTATACATACACCCCTCAGACTATAGTAATTACACTTACACCCTCTTTAGTTATAATCAACCCTTACACTAACACCCATTCGTCCTTTTTTGGACATCAATTTAATGATTCGGACATTCAAATTTACACTTAGTGACTATATTTCGTAAAATAATCATGTTTAAGCAGATTTATATATAATAAATGAATATTTAAGGGGTCTAAAAGATTATTTGTAGAAACGAAAAATGAAAATTCATATGATATATCAGATATATTGATTTAATAAAATATTCTAAAATATACATTTCGGCCACTTAAAATATTAATGCATTTCATATAAATCTGCTTATACATGTTTTTTTTATGTAATATGGTCGCTAAGGGTAAATTTGGATGCTTGAATCATTAAATTGATGTCCAAAATAGGATGAAGGGATGTTAGTGTAAGGGTTGATTAAACTAAAATGAGTGTACGTGTAATTATTATAGTCAGAGGGGGTGTATGTGTAATTGAGTGATACCACATTAGGTATAGGTGTAATTATCCCTAAGATATATTAATAAATATATTATATATATTTTCATATCTTACACATATATATACTTTAACCCTCATTATATTCAGATATAGATAAAATAAATGTTAGACAATAGAAGAATATTTGATTGAATAAAGAAGAAGAGATCTCATTCAAAAGAACGAAAGATATCGAGAGAGAGAATCCATTCCAAAAGAAGAGAGGAAGGCGGTTCTTAAAAGGAAGGAGGAAAGCAATTCCATTCCAAAAGAAGAGAGGAAGGCGGTTCTTAAAAGGAAAGGAGTTTTCGAGAAATAATCCCAAGAAGAAGGACCAGTTAATAAATAAGGGATATTTGGATAAGAAGAGTAAGTTATTGAAAGGTGGAAAACGTCAAAGAACGTGGGAACATCTTTCGGAAGATATGAGATAGTGGAAGAGACATGATAGAATGAGTGGTGGTGGGTAGTTATTTTTTCAGACATAAATATGGCGAAACTTATTAAAAATGGAGGTACGTAAAACTGATACAATAAGAAGATCCTATCTGTGAATAATATTTTCTATGCTGAACTCCATTAAAGAGAGCACCCCACTCTTGACTTAAGCAGGAGGGTCAAGAATCCCCCAATTTCTCTTCTTCGTATTGCAGGAAACAAGATTCCAATTCTCCTTCGAAGTAGAAGGAATGTCATTTTGTCATCCTGCGGTAGGCCAGCATAATTCCGACAGCATCAACTTGGCGCCGTCTGTGGGAAGATATTCTTCCTGAGAAAAATTTAGATGGTGATTGTCGGATCTGATCTAGTTTCGCCCGAGGATGACGCGTTGACTATGGAGAATCTCGCCAGGATGATGAAAGCAACTGTAGATCAGCCTTGGCTAGATGTCCGGAACTCCGAGAGGTGAGAAAATTAAGAATCGATGTTGCTGCCTTAATGGCAGAAAGACCCAAAAGAAAAGGACATTTGTATTATCAAGAGGAGCAGCAAGGATCTAGCGGTAATGATAATTCATTAAACTCTTTAAGAGAACATGAAGAAGGATCGAGAAGTGAGAAAAGACAAGGAGAACCAAAGGAGAAGACTTTTAAGGAAGAATTTCAAAATATACGAAAAAGTCGCCAGGAACAGAGAGAAAAACAAGCTGCTGAAATCGAGATGATGAGGGAGGAGATCAAAGCTTAAAGGAATTTATCTATTCCCCAGGAACCTCCCCTCATTCCCCGTGGTTCTCCTTTCTCAGCCGAGGTAATAGCCGTACCATTACCTCCTCATTTCGAACTTCTAGAAATAGGAAAATATGACGACATATTACCACTTGAAGACCATCTGGCTGATTTTGAAGGCAGTGGCGCTATGTAACAACTTGGTGATGCTATTAAATGTCGAGTGTTCGCCACCACACTTATCAATGGAGCACTGAGATGGTTTACTTTATTACCTCCAGGAGAAATTCGAGGTTTTCAGGATTTCGCTAAAGTTTTTTTAAGACAATTTTCTAGTAGTAGAAGACGCCCTTCTTCAGCCGCAAAAATACTACACATAAGACAAGAAGATCGAGAAACCTTGGGAGACTACTTCAAACGCTTTAGTCAAGCAATGATGGAAGCCCCTAATATTAGTCCGGAACTGCTTGTGGGAGCTTTCCAACAAGGACTTAGAGATGGGGATCTGTATAGATCTCTGGCAAAGAAGTATCCATCTTCTATGGAAGAACTGACCGTGCAGATTGAAAAATATATAAGAGTCGAAGAAGCTCAAGGATGCCGACAAGAAGAAAAAAGAAAAGGAAAAAACCTTCTTCCTGAGAATCGAGAACCAAGGCGCCCTTCTAGAGATTTCGGCTTCCCTGTACCTGTCCCCACGATGCCTCGCTCGAATCATACTCGGTGGAAAGTCAATAAAATAACAACATTAGAAATGTGTGAGAACCTCCTTAGAAGGCTTTTTACTGCCAATAAAGGACCTAAAAAACCTTTGTCAGATACTTATTGCGACTTCCATCATGAATATGGACATACAACTGAAGAATGTTCATTTGAACGATGAGTTAGAGCGTTTAATAGCAGTAAATCCAGAGATCCGAGCAAAATTAGTAGACCAATTCTCCTCGGAGAATTCTCGGAAGAACTTGAAGATAGATCGAACTGATAGAAGGAATAACATATTCCCAAGGAGAGAGCAATATATGAATGAAAGAGAAAATCGAAAGAGACAAGGACACGAAGAGAGAGAATAATACAAAAGAATTCGGAGCATAAGAGAAAGAAGGAGATTTAAGACACTCTCCGGAACAAAATGCCGCCCCTGCACGGAGGATTAATATTATTTCTGGAGGACCTGCTGGAGGAGATTCTAACAGAGCTAGAAAAGCAAGCATCCGAAAATTAGAATGTTACGAGATCAGTAAAGAAAGAAGACGGGTAGGCCCCATCATTTGCTTTAGTCCTGATGACTTTCATGGAAAAGAAGAAAGTCATGAAGACGCATTGGTCATTCGAGCAGAAGTGGTTAACCATGATATAGGAAAGGTTTTCGTAGATAATGGAAGCTCGGCTAATATCTTATTTCTAGACACTTTGGATCAAATGGATCTTGGCAAATACTAGATGGAACAAGTGGGAACAGCTCTTTTCGGATCTATGAGTCATGCTGTGGAAGCCAAAGGAATGATGAACCTTCCACTCACACTTGGAAATGGAAATATGAAAAAAACCCGTATCGTACCTTTCCTGGTAGTAAATGCTCCCAGTTCCTATAACATCATCTTGGGAAGACCAACTTTAAGTGCGTTCATGGTTGTAGCCTCCGCATTGCATCAAAAAATAAAATTTCCGATAGGAGATCTGGTTGGGGAAGTTTGAGGAGATCAAAAGGTGTCTCGAAAATGCTATGTGGAAGAGGTGCGAGACGAATTAAAGTCAATGAAGAATGAAAAAGGAGACAATCCGCGAGTAAGAAGAGAAGATACATTCTATTCGATAGAAGCTATGAATATGGAAGACACAGGAAAAGAAATAGAGGAAATAATAATCAAACCACCATCCGGGACAGTCAAAATAGCCCGAGACCTCCTAGAAGAAGCAAAAAGAAAGTTGATCGAGCTATTTGCGTGGTCATCAAGAGATCTAGTTGGAGTCAACCGAGAAGTGATGGAACATAGATTTAACGTCTCCAAAGAAATTCGGCCAGTATTCCAGAAGAAAAGACATTTGGGACTAGAGAAGGATGCTATAGTACGAAAGAAGAGTTATTAAAAGCTACACATATACGAAAATTCAATTCCCGACGTGGCTTTACAATGTAGTCTTGGTACCCAAGTCTTCTGGGAAATGGCAGATGAGTGTAGATTTTTGAGATTTGAACAAAGCTTGTCCCAAGGATTGTTACCCCTTACCCAGAATTGATCAGCTGGTAGATTTAACTTCAGGATACGAACTGTTCTGCTTCCTTGATGCTTTTCAAGGACATAATCAAATTGCTCTGGCTCGAGAAGATCAAGATAAGGTCAGTTTTATCACTTCCGATGGTACTTCCTGTTATAATGTTATGCCTTTCGGGTTAAAGAATGCGGGGCCACATATCAACGGCTCATGGACAAGATATTTAAAAACCAAATAGGAAGGAATATGGAAGTCTATGTAGATTATATTTTGATAAAATCGAAGAAACATGAATCCTTCCTGTCAGATGTGCGGGAAACTCTTTCACTAGCCCGAAGATACCATCTGAAAATGAATCCAGTTAAATGCACCTTCGGAGTACGTTAAGGTAAATTCTTAGGATATATGGTCACATAGTGAGGTATTGAGGCAAATCCCGAGAAAGTCAAAGCTATTTCGGATATGACTTCTCCCAGGAATATTCACGAATTGCAAAGATTAACTGGAAGGATAGCATCTCTAGCTCATTCTGCAGAAAGAAGCCTGCCTTTCTTCAAAGTATTAGTAGCAAACTTCGAATGGAATTCCGAATGTGAAAAAGCCTTCCATGAATTAAAGGAATATCTCAAAGAACTTCCAGTATTGAAAAAGCCTTCCATGGAGTAGGGATATTACTGATTTTCTCCGATTTCAAGTTGGGGTTCCGTGCATCGAACAATGAAATAGAGTATGAGGCTCTATTGATCGGTTGAAGAGTTGCTAGAAGGATGGGGATATCCCGACTAGTCATTCATTCTGATTCACAATTAGTGATACAACAACTGGAAAGGAATTCCGCAATCATGGGTGAAAATTTGGAAAATATGTGAAAGCTGTTAAGAAGGTGAAAGAAAGTTTCAAAGAACTTAAATTTGTGTTAATCCCTCGAACAGAGAATGAGAAGGCATATCGAATAGCCAAATGGGCTAGTGCGGAAGAACCAATGGAAGAGAATTTAATAATTATTTCGCAAATCGAACAGAGTGAAGAATCCCAGACAGAGGTGGTTAGAGAAGATTGGAATTATGATATATATCGCTATCTGGAACAACAACTGCTGCCCGGAGATAAAATATTGGCCAACTCTATACGACAAAAATCTACGAGGTTCATCGTAATAGATGGATTACTATTGAAACGATCCTATGCAGGTCCTTTGTTAAGATGTTTAACAAGGGAAGAAGGAGAAGAGGTCCTTCGAGATATTCATGAGGGAATATGTGGAAGCCATATAGGAAATAGGATGTTGGTTCGGAAGGCCTTGTTAGCAGGATTCTTTTGGCCACGAAGTTGCCTCAGTTGTCAGAAACATGCTAATTTGCAAAAGGTCCCAGCTGAAATGATGTAGGCAGTCACTGCATCATGTCCTTTCGATCAATGGGGTTTAGATATAGTAGGACATTTCACAGGTAATGCCGCACAAAGGAAATTCCAGCTGTGGATTATTTCTCCAAATGGGTCGAAGCTGAAGCCCTAGTTAGGATCACGGAAACCGCTGTTATAACTTTCCTTTGGAAAAGTATTATATGCCGATTTGGAATTCCAAGAAGGCTAATCTCTGATAACGGACGACAATTCAGTGGAGGAAAACTGAAAGAATGGTGCTAGAATATGGTATTCAACAAATCTTTACTTCGGTTGCTTATCCCCAAAGCAATGGCCAAGTGGAAGTCATCCATCGCACCATAGTACAAGCATTAAAAGTTCGATTAGAATGTTTAAAGAAGGTCTAGTTCAGTGAACTCCAAAGCGTCTTATGGTGATATAAAACTACCCCTCGGGAAGGAACGAAAGAAACTTCATTTAGCCTGGTATATAGAAGTGAGGCCGTCCTATCGGTCGAAATTGGGAAAGAAAGTGCATGCATCCTTTCATACTCAGATAAAAACGACGAAATTAGGGCAGGAGAATTAGATTTAATAGAAGAAGGGAGGGACCAAGCTAATCTAAGAATGGTTGCTTATCAAAGACGGATCGCCCGAGCTTATAATCGCCGAGTGAACTTAAAAAGGTTTAAAATTGGAGATTTGGTGCTAAAGGAAATTCTAAATCAAGACGGAAGAAAGAAGCTCGGACCCAAGTTCGAAGGACCATATCTAGTCATCAAGATATCTGGAAATGCTTCTTATTACCTGGAAGATATTGACGAAAGACGACTCAATCGACCCTGGAATGCCAGGAAATTGAAGAAATATTATTCTTAGAAGTACTTTTATTTCGTTTCCTTTCCCTTGTTATGATTAAATGCATTTCGAATGAACTTATTCTTGTTCTTTTTCTTTCTTTTCTTTTACGAGATGGAAAATCCACATACATGCCAATGAAAGTTTGAATGAGGTCATGAAAGATGAGGCTCTAGAAAGAAAAATATCTTTGGAGGATATATAAAGGCGAATTCAAGTAAATCCATATGTGGTCGAGATCCACATATGGTCGGAAAAATGAATCTTTTTGAAAAAAGGAATAGAATCCTTGGAACAAAAAATGTATATATCGAGAAAGAGATGAAAAATCCACATGTGACTAGAAAGAAAGAATCTCTTTAAGAGTGATATCCCAAGAATGGGAAGAAAATATCCTTTAAAAGGATGAGAAGACGCATATGTGCTTAGATGAAAATCTATAATTCACATGTGTTTTGGAAAAAAATATGTTCCTTTAGAAAAAGGAGGAATAGATATTGTATTGGAAAAAACGAAGACTGATCAATAGAAGTAAAGTCGTTGATTAATGAAAAACACCGAGAAACACTCTCGGGAAGATAACATCAATAGAGAAGCAAAAGACAAAAGGAAAAAACATGGAAGATCCATCTTCACTCCATCTTCTCCTTCTAGCCCAGGTTGCCCCACTTTTCCTTGACCTGATCGGGTCACCTCATTCTCTGGAGCTTCCACGATAGACACATCTCGAAGAGCTTGCTCCATATCAAGAAAGGCGAATGGATATTCTTCCTCAAGAAAACCATTAGCACAAAGCTGATAAAGACAACCTCGAAACCCTCGATTGAAGTAGAGGTTGGCCGCTGCAGAAATTTGCTCGGCAGGCACATAGTTCTTGAGGAACTCTTCCTCCATTTTGACACGTTCTTTCCACTCCGTCAAGAGTTCTGCTTCCACTTCTTTGTTGCGAGCCGAGGACTCTTCAAGCAATTTCTTCAATTGGCCAATTTTCTGATTAGCAGCAGTTAGCGAAAGTTCCAATTTAACATTGCGAGAACGGGAAGAGCTAGCAGCGTCTCGCTGAGAATGATGACGGCGAACAGCTTCGCCGGATAACGATAAAGTTTGGAAGGAAAAATAGAAATAATATGAAAAAATAAGAGAGGAGAATTGCATAAAGAAAGGTGAAGATCATACCTGACCCAATGACAGAGACCAGGGATCCCAAAACTCTTTCTCCGGAAGCTTCTTCAAAAGATCCTTATCCCCTTGAGTTTGAAAATTCTGCACAAAGGCCTGAGCAACACCTCCCTTATTTCCTTCCATAAAAGAAGGTGGAAGAGTATCTCGGGTAGAGGGAATCCGCGCTTTAGGACCAAGTGAAGATGTCATGCTTCCCGAAAGAGGCTTCACCCTTTTAGAAGAAACACCATCATGGAAAGGGGATAATGATCGCTTAGCCGGAGGAGAGCTATGAGAGGGTAGAGCTGGTAATGTCGAAGTCTTCCCTTTAGAAGAAGATTCGCGAGTTCGATAGGCTATGACAGATGCGATATCCATACCTGTCCAAACAAAAAATAAAACCTCCTTAACTATTCTATAAGAAAGAGAGACTAGAAATCTGGACAATTTTTACCCAGAACTCCAGAAGGTGGAGGTCTCGGAGGCGAAAGCACTTCCAAAGGATGATCTTCCAACACCAATTCGTACAGAAAAATGCTTATCTCCCACTCGATTAAGAAATTTTTCGAGAACCTCAGGAAATTCAGGAAGAGACTGACATTGCTTACTCCAAAGAAACGTAGAGAAACGGGGATCTTGATGTGAAGGATAAAGACGAACAAAGAAGAATCTGCTCATCCAACCCTTCGTAGCAACGAAATTATCTCGAAGGATACCAGGGGAAGGCACAGGAGTAAAGGAGAATTTCCCATTATCTCTCTCCCCGGTCTTAAAGAAACTAGTAATTAACTCAACAGAAGGAGGAAATTACAAGCGGCGAGCGACAGCCAATAATGCCAAGATCAAACTACAGGAATTAGGCACTATTTGCCCAGGGCAGATGCCTAAACTGTCACATATGTCGAGAAGCAGTGTAGGAAGAGGGAACCTCAAATCCATTTCTATTTTGTCAGTAGAAAAGGTACGAAAGCCGTGGGGAGGGGAGGAAGCAACTTCCATAGGATCAGGAAGCTTCACAGTGTAGTTTTCTGGGATCTTAGCTTTTCGAGCAAAATCGGTAAGCTGGACAGGGCTGAGTATCGATGCTTTAGCAAGATACCAGGGGAGATTTGCCTTGATACGAGATTCCTCCGTTTGGGCCGCCCATCTCTGTAATTCTTTCATATAGGTTTTTTCATCACCCCCTTTTTTGGGAGGATGAACATCTGGCTTAACCATATCGGGATCTACGGATTTGAGGCGAAGAGCTCCTTGATTGAGATCTACAAGCGATTCACCCAAAAGTTGGACTTCATCGGAAACGGCCGGGGCTGACTCGAACTCGACCTTTCCTTCACCACTAACGACTCCAACTACGGAAGTAGACATGGATTCTTTCTGATAAATTTGAAGTTCAATTAGGATATATATGTGAAGGAATGAAGATAGAATGAGTTTACGGTTAATATATATAGGTGGTAAGGAACGAAAAGATGAGCCTTAGGATTTAAGAATAATCAAGGGCTGAGAAGAGACCTCAATAAATCAAAGAGGAATACGATGGATCGCTTATATATTTCATCTCGAGGAATGAGCCGAAAAAAGTGGAGAAGTGACGTTTGATTGACTTGTCAAAGCTGTGAATAGATTTGATGAATTCAAATTGTGTAAGCGCAAGTTTTGAGCAATAGTTCAAAATTCAAAAGGGAGGCACTTCAATAGCTATTGAAAGATAAGAAATATTCTAGTAAATAAGGAAGCTGAGAATGAGTCCTTCAAGAAACATTCATACAAGACATCCGAAAACTACGAAAACACAAGAAAAGAAGAGAAGGGAAAAGCAAAGGAAAATAGGAAAAGTAGCTATAATAAAACACGATAGGCCAGCATAATTCCGACATCATCATATACAATTACATATATGTAGATTAAGATAAACAGTTATTTTTATTATTATTATTACTCTTATTATTATTAGTATTGTTATTATTATTACTACAAAACCGAATGTCTGCTTATGTTGATTTGAACTTGTAAAGGCTAGGATTTTCTCTTTGCTTGATCATAGGTAAGACATCCAATAAAAATTAAAAAAGAATAGTATGTAAGTTAGAATCGAAGATAAAAAGGAGAACGAGATTAAAGTTCTTTACTATTAAATACATGGAAATAAAGTTTATTTCGTCATCTTAAATTCATGCGTGTTTTAGTCAAGATTCGTGAGCGTTGGTGGAAGTGGAACGGAGGACCACCGCCTAATTCATAGACAGGTCGGTGGCAATAGACGCGGCTGAAGTTCTACTTTTTATTTTCAAATTTTATTTTGTGGTGGAAAATTAGGTTTAGTTGTTTCAAGGTAGTCATGCCAAAAATAACCGGAATCGACGGTTCGGACCGGCCAATCGTCGGTTCCCGTTACCAACCGCAACCGTGAGCCGTGGTTGGCCGGTTCCGCGCGGTCTAGAAAAATCTTAAACCGCAAATTGCCGGTTCAACCGGCGGTTTTACATAAAAATATATATATATTTATTAAATATAATATATCCGCTAAAAAAATCTAACGTGTCGGGTTTCAATAGCCGTTGGACTGAAAAAAAATAATGTTAGTTTTAAAAAAAAAAATTTGACGTTAGTAGCCGTTAAATTAAAAAAAATAAAAATAAAAAATTAGCCGTTAAATTAAAAAAAAAATCTAGTCGTTGGAACCGGCCATAAATCCTAAAAAGTCTATAAATACCTCTACACCCCTCTTCAAAGAATCACAGCTCAATTCAATCTCTCTATCTCAATTATTCACTCTCAAGTATCAATCATCAATCTCTCTAGTCCACGAATTAAAAAAACTAATTAAAACATTACTCCCTCAATCCTTGGCCCTCGCCTCGGCTCTACTACACTCATCAATTCCCGCCCGACTCTACTACACTTATCAATTCCTGCTCGACTATACTACACGGCGCTCCGAATTTTACACACCTCGTTTCTCGTAAGTTTCCACACATTTTATCTAACGTTTTTTTTCCTGATATTTTACTTTAGGAATGGATAGCCGTCGTCGAGAATCGAGTTCGAGATCGAGGGGAAAACAGATTGTTGGTAGTTCATCGCAAGATAACTACCACTATGATTACTCCCTCGAAATTTTGTTCGATCTTAGTGACGTCCTCGGCTCGGAAATGGATGGAACGGAGACCAACACGCAACAGGACCAGGAGCACGAGGTTTCGAGGCCGACGCCGACGCCGAGCGAGAACCAAGCACGCACCGCCGCAGCAGCTGCGCTACGCTCGGATATTTTCGCGGTACACTTCAAAAATTTACCGACCGAAACTAAAGATTTTTTTAAAGTTATATGTAATTATTATGGTAAAGAGTACCCCTTTGAGGTTGGCGGATATGACAATTTCACTGGCCATATCCGGTCAAAACATCCAACTAAGATAGGAATTAGTCAAAGTCAAAGCCAAATGCACGGGACTATGGGTACGGGTTCGTCCGCTACCGGACAAGGACCCAATGCGAGTCCGACGTCTTTGTTCATGTACAACGAATACGTCGCGCGCAAACAACTTGCGAAATTTGTTTGCGCGAAACATCTTCCATTTCGGTTTGCCGATGGTCCAGTCTTCGAAGAGTGGATCAGAAAGTCGTATAACCCCAAGGGAAGAAAGTTTCACGTAGCACCCTTATGCGAGACATTGGGAAGACGGTACTCGCGTATAAATGCGAGTTAATAGATCAATTAGGAAATTTAGAGTGTAAGATGTCCATTCACTCCGATATATGGAGCGATCACTGCAAGATCATCATCACATGGACGTTACATGTCATTGGATTAATGACTATTGAACAATACAAAAACGTTTAATTGCATATAGGGAATTTGACTCAGCACACACAACTCAAAACATCGCATCCAAGATTAGGAGTATCTTAGCGGAATATAGGATACTCGAGAAGATTTTCTCGATATCCTTTGACAATGTTAGCGTTAATACCGTGAGCATTGAGAATTTAATTAAGTATTGTCAACCGTCATTTGGCGGTTGATTCTTCCATGTCCGATGTTTCTGTCACATACTTAACCTGTGTGTTCAGGACGCACTCACCCATCTAAAGGCATGCGTTATGCCAATACGAACGACTATAAGTTACATGATGCGACATTCTTCTATACTCAAGAAGTGAAAGCGTCATTGTAGAAGTGTGGGCGTCACGAATATCGCCACGCCTTGTGCGAATTCCACCTCCAAGATGTTGGGTACGCCGTACGAATATCGCCACATTTTGTGCGATTTCTATGACGAAAATGCCGAATTCGGCGTAACGATACATCCTACGATGTGGGACGGGTGCAACGGCATATGTCAAAAACTTCAAGTATTTCACGATGCCACGAAGGAGATGTCGAGAACGTATCACCCGACATCAAACTTAGCCTTAGATCATTGCGTTAAAGTTGCATGCATTCTAAGTCCTTTTTTGGAGGACGAGTTTGCGGGCGCGACCGTTTTAGCCATGAAGGCCAAATGACTTAAATATTTTTGGGAACTACCCGGGATCTTCATCATGGCGAAGATATTGGACCCTTGAATGCACCTAGAGGGGACAAATAGTTTGTTGGCACTATACTACTGGTCCATTGTAGCTGACTCTAGTGCTCTTCCTGAGAACTACCATATTCAAGTAAGGAATATAAGGTATGACGCTCTAAAGGCAGTATTTAAAGCATATAAGACAGATATTGGTTAAAACCCAATTCGATCTAGTTCGTGTCAATTCACTACTACTTCTAGTTAGTGGTACTGGTAGTGGGAGTGATCGATACTTAACCTCCTAGTACAATCTCATCAACACGAGCAAACGCCAAAGGTCGGCGAACTCGTTCGTACAAATAGATAACTTCTTGTCGACCACGTTTGAGTTTGCCGAGGACGAGGATCAGTTCAACGTCCTCAGATGGTAGTCGATGATGTCGCCAACGTATCCAACGTTGGTGAAGATCGCTCGGGAAATCTTTCACGTCCCAATTTTTCAACCGTCGCAGTTGAACTGCTTTTAGCATGGGCGGCTTAACTTTAAGTGAAAGGCGTTCGAAATTGACGGTTGAAAACGTCGAATACCAATACCTTCTCGATGATTGGACGAGAGCCGAACATGGAACACAAGATTTCCCGAATACCGATTCGGACGACGACGTGTTCGACGACAGCACCGGCACAGAGACTAGTGGTGGCGGCAATGGCGGCGACGGCGACTACGAGTAGAGAGAGTATAGAATCTCCGAAAACGCCCAAAAATTCGAGCCCGAAAAAAGATAAGTACCACTCAATCTCGGTGTATTAATTTTTATTTATATCTTTAAATAATTACTTGTTAATACAATCTTATTTTTCAGTCAACGTCCCTAAGCAACCGCTCGCGTGACATCCAAGTCGACGACAAAGCCCGAAAAAGATAAGTCCTTAATACTAATTTCATTTGTTTCAACTTAAATTATTCATATTTTTTTAATAAAATAATAACTTATGTGTTGTTATTTTTCAGCATCAAATCTAAAAAATTTCAAGTCCAATTCCAACGACGAAGCCGCAAAAGATAAGTATTCAATTTTGTCAACTTAATTTATTGATTAATTTTTTATGTTGCAAAAAATATCTAACTTGTACCGTACATTTTTTCTCAGAAATCGAGTACCGACTGGTGTTGGCGATTCAACGACACGACATTGCAACGAATAATTTATTTTTTTCCCTTACTTTGTATTATATAATTTGTAAATGGTGATTGTAGCTAAATTTTTGTAATGTAATTTCTGTTGAATAAAATTTTTGTATCGAAAACCCTAATTATATACAGAAAAGTATCGAAAAAACTCTAATTATGTACCGAAAAGTATCGAAAAAATCCTAATTATATACCGAAAACTATCGAAAAATACATCAAAAATTAAATAAAAAATAGAAAATAAAAATAAAAAACCTGGCGATTTAACCGCCGAATCAACCGTAACTGGCGGTTAAGTCAACTGTTAGTTGACCAACCGGTAACTGGAGACGGCCAACCGGCGACTGTCCGGACCGGTTGTGGGCGGTTGGTCGACCGACCAACCGCCAACCGTCGGGTCCCAACCGCCAGTTAATCGAAACCGGCAGTTGGGCATGACTATTTCAAGCTAGCAATAAATTCGGAATGTTTTGTTATTATTATTTTGCAGATATAGTATTTTTATTATTTTGTCTAGTAATTTTTCTATTCGTTGGGAAGTATTTGAAGCGAATTCTACTCTTATTTAAAACTGAATCATGATAATTATAAGACCATCTCCACCCGACACCAAAAACTCAAAAAATAAAGTAAAAATACCCCAACGGAACCTCAAACGCAAACCCAAAATGCGTTTTTGGGTTTCTCTCTCCTCTTTCAAACCCAAATTTGGGTTTGAACGCAAAAAATGGGTGATGTTTCAAAATTACAAACAAGTCTATTTGTTTATATTGACTTATTATATAAAAATTTTCAAACGTAAATCATGTATTAATAATTATCATTATAAAATTAGCTATACATTTACTCTTATTTTAATAATATCTTTTTTATCACTTAATATTTAAGTTTATATTTTATTTATATGTAATTTGGTTTGACTAAACCTACAATATTTAAAATAATTAGAGATAAATATTATCACGTTACACTTATGAATGTGTTAATTATACATTTGTTGAAGAATACATCAATTCGAGACTTAAGGATTATCTTTTAAAAAAATAAATTAATATTTTTAAATAAATAATTAAGTTTTTTGGATTTAATAAATATTTATGAGCAACAATATTTTATTCTTAATTTTATTAAATATTTTCTTAATTGAGTTAAAAATAATCCCGTGGTTTAATTTGAAAAAAATATAAAATATGTGGGTCGTATTAAAAGTTAGTGTGAAAGATAATATTACAATATAGCCTTTTGAGTTTGAGAATGATTGTAATGGTTGGAGAAGAACTACTGCATTTTGAGTTTGAGAATGGTTTTGAGTATGTGAATGAGTTTTTCGGTTGGAGATGGTCTAATGTCCATGAAATGAAAAACCATTGAAAATTATTAATAAAAAAATAGTTTTCTACCAAAACATCCGATCCAAACTATTACAAATATTTATTCTAGCTTTTTTATTTAAATATGCTAATAACTGAAAGAAATATTCATTTTTTTCTATATTCATTCCATCGCATATATAATTCCAAACTTCCAGAAATAAGATTTCATATCCACGCCCGACCCGATGGACGCCATCTGGAGCTCCGCATCCCTATCACCCTAAGCGCCCACTCGACGCACCAAACAAGGCCCACCTTCGCACCATTTAAAAGCGCGGCCACACGTGACATCACGCGCCCGATAAAAACCCCACCACCCTCCGAACTGGGTGAGCCGCCGCCACTGGTCCTCAGGTATGCCCGCCCGGCCCGCTGCCGGAGATGGTTGCGTATGGATAGGGATTGAGTCTCATCATAGGCCGACCCAGTGGACCTTGGCGAGTTGTCAGAAAACGAGGGTATCAAGTCCTTCAACGAGGTGTAGCTCGACGATATCATGGCGGAGAGTAGTCCTGCGTCAGATGATGAGGAAGAAGAAGATGATGACGTGGCGGCGGAGGTTTGATGGAGGGGGGCTGAGGTGGCGTGGTGCCGGACGACGGTGGATATGGTGGGCACGGCTCGCTCGTCCATCGCGTGGTGTTTTGTGGCTTTTCTTTTCCTTTGTTGCGTGTGTGCGTGGTGTGTCTGTCAGCGGTTGCTATTTATTCGGGTAATTAATACCCTTTGAATTATTTTGGTCAACTATTTTAGGCTCTCTCATGATTTCATTGATTGACAATTTCGTGGTTGTGACTTTGGAAATTTTTATTTTGTGCTTTTGCTTTACTATCCAAAAATCACGTTGACTATTTTGAGTTTATTACTCCTCACAGAATTAGTAATAATTTTGAACTTTACTATGATAATTTATTTATTTGTTTTACAAAACTGAACTGACAGAATATTCAAGTTCATATTCTCTACTTTATTTTTAACATCTTTAACAACCAGTATCCATCCCTCGACACTAATTCCCCAATTAGCAAATGGTAAAAAAAATTCTCCTTGTCTCCCGTGTCCCTATCCTTATGGAGATTTGTCCGGGCCTTTGTACCCGAAGGAAATTTCCGTCCCTTTTTTTTAGCGTAATATTTTATTTCTAATATATAACTTAAAACAAAATAAATAAAATTACAATAAAATATAAATGAAAAATATAGGTATAAACTCAGATTAAGTCTCCATAATACGTTCTATACTAAGGGTGTGATTGGTTGGGGTATTAGGGGATTAGGAGGGTTAGGATTTAATAAATTGATGTTTGGTTGGAAGTTTTATTTAAAAGTGGAGTTTAGTTAATACTCAAATAGAGTACTAATTAAAGAAGCACCCACCCCTCCCTTTATCTAATCTCACCCTCTTTAGACAAATTTATCATTTTATTCAATTTTTATTTAGGGTAAATAGCAAATAACTCACATGTGGCTTGAAAAATAAGCATCAAAACCCCTATGGTTCGAAAATAACGTAAAATCTCTTCCTTGTCATTTTAACCTAATAATTGGTGGGGTACAATGCTATGTTTTAGAAAACACGGGGGATATGGTGCTTAGTTTTCGACAATACATGGGGTATTCTACTAAGTTTTAAACAACAACGAGGATATAATGCTATGTTTTAGATAACACAAGAGAGTTTCGCGCAATAAAAAAAACACATGGTAGTTATGTGCATTTTAGTATAACCACATGGGGTATTGCATAATTTACCATTTTATTTATTCTTTCTCTTTTCCCCTCTCTTTCTCGTCTCTCTCCTCTTCTCTCTCTATCTCTTCTCTCTCTATATCATTTTTTTCAATTAAAAAGGGAGAAAAATATAATTGTATTAATTTAAACTTAATATCATCTAAACTCATCTACCAAACATGTTGGACATCATTACTTAATTTCATCAATCAAGCATACAAAAAAAACTCATACACCCCATTATATAAACTCAACTTAAACTAGTATCACTTAAACTCATCCCTCCAACCAAACGCACTCTAAGTTCATTTAAGATCACATAAAATTTCGAACAATGCATCGGACATTTTCGCCCTACAGGAAGAGAAAAACGAGGAATCTCCGTCACGTCCGGCGGATCACGTCTGGAACATAGTATCTATGCCGATTGTCAAGTCTAATCATATCATGTGCTTTCAATATAATGCCATGTTATGAACGTTCTCTTTGCAAATGACATCATATTTTCAATCTCTATTAAGATTGATCATTATGTTTTTCTTTTGCATAATTGTTTATGGATCACAAAAAATCTTTTCTTTTTCGCTATGATTTGTTTTCAACTGTAATTGATCATTCATGGTGAAAGTTTGACGAAAAATAGTGAATGTATTATATTTTCTGATATTATTTTCTAATATACATAGGCTAATATATAGAGCTCAAAACTATCCGTTAGAGTAAATCGAAAAAAAAGATATCTTCTTCCTAATTTAGCCGATTCTATTCTTGATATGATTGACTTGATCTTTGCCTTTTGTAGCTCTGCCCGAATATGGTAAGTATGGATGATTGCCTTGTTCTTCAACATTTCCCCTAAAGTTGGACTCGAATAAATTAAAGAGGCCCAACTTGCTAGAGATATTCTCGAAGTTAGGGTAATCGAGTGCCTTAGTGAATATGTCTGTCAATTGTTTTTCGCTTATGACAAACGGGGTCTCTATTATCCCTTCTTGAACCTTTTGTCTGATGAAGTGGCAATCAACTTCGATATGCGTTGTTCTTTCATGGAAGACCGGATTCATGGCAATGTGTTGTGCGGCTTAGTTGTCCCAGAATAGGTGCATCGGTCTCTTATGGTTGATATGTAAGTTGGTCAATATTTGCTTGATCCATACTTGCTCGCTTGATGCAGATGTCATGGCACGATATTCCGCTTATGCACTTGATCTTGCCATTGTACTCTGTTTTTTACTCTTCCAAATAATAAGGTTCCCACCTACGAACATGCAATAGCCAGTCGCCGATCTGCGATCGAAGCTGCCTGCCCAGGCTGCGTCAGCATATCCTGATATCTCGAATGAAGAATTCTTCTTCATCCATATCCCACGACCCGGGGTTCCCTTCAAATATCTTAGAATTCAGTCGATTGCCTCAAAGTGAGTCGACCTGAGAGCCTGCATGAATTGACTGACAACACTAATATCATATGAAATGCCAGGTCGGGTGACAGTGAGATATATAAGTTTTCTAACCAGTCGTGGTTTTCTTCTGGATGTCCATCTTCGTGATTAAGTCTTTTGTTACTTTCCATTGGTGTCTTTTTTGGTTTCGACGCAAGTTGCATGTTTCTTTGAGAAGGTCTAATGTGTACTATCTTTGAGAAAGAAATAATCCTTTTTTAGAGTGGGCTATTTCAATTCCTAAAAAAATATTTGAGTTGTCCTAAATCTTTAATATCAAATTGTTGTTTTAGATAGTTTTTTACCCCTTCAATCTTTTCGTCGTTGTTTCCTGTAATTATAATGTCGTCTACATATACTAGAACTATGGTTATGTCTTAGTTTTCTCTTTTAATGAATAAGGATGAATCTGCCATACTTTTGTTGAAGTTGTATTTTGATAGTGCATGACTTAATTTTGCGTACCAAGCTCTTGGTGATTGTTTGAGTCCGTAAATTAATTTTCTTAGTTTGCATGCTAATTTTGGGTTAGTTTCGAGTTTGTGACCTGGCGGTAATTTCATGTATATTTCTTCCTTCATATCACCTTGTAAGAATGCATTTTTTACATCCATGTGAGTTAGGCTCCAAGCAGAGTTTACAGCTATTGATAGGAGGATTCTAATTGTGTTCATTTTTGCTACTGGTGCAAATGTTTCTTGATCGACACCGTAGGTTTGTGTAAAACCTTTAGCCACCAGTCTAGCTTTGTATCGTTCTACAAATCCATCACTGTTATATTTGATTTGTATACCCATTTACATCCAACGAGTTTTTTATCTTTTGGCAATGGGACAATGTTCCATGTATGATTTTTTTCTAAAGCTTGTAATTCTTCTGACATAGCTTTTTGCCATGTAGGTTGATTTCTTGCTTCTTGAAAATTGAAAGGTTCTCGTTCTTCTGATATTTTACTAAGATATGTTAAGTATTGTGGTGATATTTTGTTATAAGATACATAGTCTTGTATTTGGTATGATACTTGATTTGTCATAAAATCCCTTAGATTTGAAGGTGATCTAGTTTGTCGTGTAGATCTTCGAATTATTTGTGGTTCATCTCTCCCTGAAGCAGATTCTGTTGCCTCAGATGCTTTGTTTTCATTTGATGGTTGGATTGGTTCTTTAATTGAATGCGAGTTTTCTTCTCGACTCAATGATGTCAGTTCTGGTAGTGGTATATTATCGGATAACTCATATTCCTCTTCAAGATTGTTTCAAATATAAGGTTCTTTTTCCAAGAAATTAACATCTCGAGATATGTAAAGTTTTTTATTGATAGGATCATAGCATTTATAACCCTTCTTTGTGGATGAATATCCCAAAAATATTGTTTTAATTGAGTTTGGGTTTAATTTATCCTTTCTTGGAATATGTACAAAGCATTTGCATCCAAATATGCGAAGATGGTTTAAGTTTATTTCTTTCTTTATAAGAATAGATAGAGGGCTTTTATTATTTAATAACGGTGTTGGTAGTCGGTTAATCAAATAAGTAGCAGTTAGTACTGCGTCAGACCATAAGATTTTTGGAAGGTTATTTTGAAAGAGTAGTGCTCTTGTAATTTCAAGCAAGTGTCGATTTTTTCTTTCTGATACACCATTTTGTTCAGGTGTGTTGATACATGTAGTTTGATGTAAAATTCCTTTTTTCGAAAAAAGTTCTGAGAAATTTCTATTAATGTATTCAGTACCGTTATCAGATCGAAAATTTTTAATTCTGGTGTTGTATTGATTTTCGACTATATTACGAAATTCTTGAAAACAATTAAAAACTTCAGATTATTTTTTAAGTAAGTATAACCAGGTTGTTTTGCTAAAATCGTCGATCAAAGTAACGAAATATTTAAAATAATTATAAGATTCTACATGAGCAGGACCTCAAACATCAGAATGAATTAAGTCATCTTTCAGTTTTATTTAAACATACGGGAAAAGGTAACCTAGTTTGCTTAGCAAGCTTACAAGTTTCGCAGTTATTTGAATCAAAATTTTTAAAAGGAAAAATTTTATTTAGAACTTTATCGGATGGATGCCCGAATCTTTTGTGTAGAAGTTGGCTATCATCTTTAGAGATCTGTAGTGCTTAGATGTTTTGACTATATATATTCCGTGTTCTTGGTGTCCTTTACCAATCGTTTTAAGGGTCTTGAAATATTACTTTATTATGTGAGAAAATATTTTAAATAATTTGATTAATTTATCGACATATAAGAGATTTGTAGTTAAGTTTGGGATGTATAAACATTGTTTAATCTTTTAAAGAAAATCTCGGAAATTCCAATTCCATGGATTGGAATTTTATTTCCGTTTGTTACCGTGCCTTTCTTTTGGGGATACAAGGTTTTATATTAAAAATATTATTTTTGTTGTTAGTCATATGATCAGTTGCTCCTGAGTAGAGCTGAAAATTTGGGCGGACCGGCCCGCCCGGCCGAAAACAGCGTGTCACCCGATTAAATGCGGGTCGGGTCGGGCCAGCCCTAGTATCTACGGGCCGGTTTAATCTTGGCCCTAGCCCATTCGGCGCGATTTTTAATTTATTTATTAATTTTAATTTTTAAAAACTATTTTAATTATTCATTATAAAATATAATTCTTACCTAATATTATATAAAATAATATATATACATAATTTTGAAAAGATTGTATGTAAAAATATTTTTTTCCCTCAATAAAATCCAATTTTATAAATATTAAACATAAAAATAAATTAATATAATAAATAAAAAAAGCAGGCCCAATTGGCCCGCGGCCCACGGGCTATCTGGCCCGTCAGGGCATCGTGGGCCGGGCCAAATGGCCCGGTCACTGTTCTGGACCTAAATTTACGTCCCCAACCCGATTTTTTTCCGGGCCGGCCCATGGGCTCAGGCCCAAACTTTCAGCTCCACTCCTAAGTCAACTACCCATTCATCATCATAAAATTTACTAAAATTAGCATATTTTTTTGTTGGGATCGTCATACCTGAGCTGTGTTTAGCTGATCGGGTCGGAAAGTCCGAAAATTGACCAATCAACTTAGTAAAATGGTCTGAATAAGGTTGGAACCGACTGTTGGGCCATGATATTCCCTCAGGTTCACTAATATTTTCAACTTGACATGAAGAACCGGTTGTGGATACTTGTGTCGCGGAAGCTAATATGGAGAGCACCGTGACGCCTAAACAACCAACTCCTCCTCCCACATCTTCAAAGTCCAGATTGGTACGCGATGTTGGTGTCAGTGGATCCCAAAGCATGATCTACGTGCGCCGCACAGATAGAGAACTCACCAAGATGAGACGCCACCTTCGGGATGACAATAAAGACCATGGGATAGTTCTGCAACGCGTGGATGTCATCGTTGCAAGTTAGGCAGAATTGACCGTTGGGCTTTCAGAAGTCAAGGAAAGCCTATCCCATGAGATGATGGTGTTCTCAGTCCAACTAGCCGCACCTGTGGAACATCTGTCCACACAAGGCAATATCGGAGCTGTGTTTGCCAAAAAGGGGGAATGAAAGAGGAAGGCCGCCACCGCATCCAAAAAACGGTTCCTGACTCTGACACAACATTTACAGTATCGGACCCTGCTCCGGTACTCGCATCTAAGAGAGTCAGAACCTCAGCCTATATTGTTGATCCGCTATTTCAAGTGCTAAACTTCAAAAGCGACGAGGCTAGGGCAAGAGCTATTGCCTTAGTGATTTAGTGTTCATTATTTTTGTAGAACATTTGTAATCAACTGACTTTAACAAGCAGTTGTAAGTATAGAAGTATAAGCTAGACGTAGCTGCATGTTATACTTGTGTAAAGTAAACCATACTTCTAAGGGTACCTTTCTTGAGGGAAGAAGGGGAGACATATGAATTCATTAATACTCCTAACTTCCAGAAACAACACTTGTGCATTACTTACAAACAAATACAAACACACACAAGTACTAAGTAGTAATCACTTCCGCGTCACCACTTAATATTGAGAAAAACTAGTGAGGACCGAAACACATTGAGAGTACCGAATAAAAATTGTACTCATTGAGAGACGAAGATACAGAAAATCTCTAAGTGTTCATTCACCTCCTCTAAACACTTAACCTACTAGTCTCGATCCTAACAACAGAATCTATGACGATTGTCAAGTCTAATCATACCATGTGCTTTCAATATTATGCAAAGTTATGAACGTATCTTTGCAAACGATATCATATTTTTAATCTCTATTAAGATGATCATAATGTTTTTGTTTTGCATAATTTTTTATGATCTAAAAAAAATAAAATTTTTGGCTATGATTCGTTTCAACTGTAATTGATCTTTAATACTAAAAGTTTCTCTTTGTATATGTTAAAGATTTGATAAATATGAACTAATAATTAAAATGGATAAATTGAATATTAAAACTCACTTCGAGGGTTTTCGACCTAAAACCATAACCTCAGCCATTTCAATAGTGGTGAACTGAAGAATCCTATAAGAGGAAAAATATTTTCTTTTGAATAATCCAAACAAACTGTAAACATTGCATCTACAACCAATCGACAAAACAAGAAGATACACAAAGAAATGACCTAAAATTCATTTCCCAAATTAAAATTAATAAACCTTTCAAAATTGTGTGTATAATGCTAATGTGTGGGCGCATTTAATTTCCTACCCGTGTACAAATTTCTCCGTGGCATATGCTCTATCTAATTTACAAACTATACAAAAATTTAAATTACACACTCAAGACGATGGATATGAAGACAACAAACCCTTGGGAAAACAAGGAGAGTTCCTCCACTCCCTATCATGGATCCTAAGCATATCCTTAGCCCTCTCTTTAATCTTCTGCCCACAATTCACCTGAAGCACCAAATAAAGCTTCGCCACAACACCGACATGAATCATCTCCTGCAGGACTTTGGGACTAGCAGAGCACTTAGCAATCGCATGCAAGATTCTCACCGCACTTTCGCTAGCCAAGTGGGAGATCCTTAGTATCTTCTTCGAGACAACAGCTAAGCCCGCACCGTGCTTGATGAGCTCGGCTCGTCCCTCAGCACACTGGCAGAGCAAATCTAAGGCCACGAGCATCATTTCATTAGCCCTTTTCTCCGTGGACTCCAGCAGATTTTCAACCAACATGCTAACGAATCCAGATTCCACTGCCTTGATCCTGTTTCTGCCCCACGGGGAGGAGACGATGAGCACTTTGAGTGCTGCTTTCGAGGCCTTGTTTGAGATCTGATCCTGCAGAACCCGAGCCAGCTCGCTGAAGAACTCTTGCCCGAGGTTGATGAGCATGTTGGGCTCGGCTACTTCGAGCATCGATTTCAACACCATGACTGAATAAGCACGGGATTCGTCGCTCCCCCGTTTCATAATTAGGGCTAAGCATTCGATGAACTCGTTGTTGTTTAGGTGATTCAAGCCCGAATCTGACAGTGGAAGGCTGTGAATTATTGCCAACGCTTCTTCGCACATCCTTTGGGTGTCGAATGAGTTATATGACACGTGGGTTTTCTCCACGATCAACGAGGCTAGAAATTCTACGGTACCAACTCTCTCCATGCATACCCTATTCGATTGGCTTTGTGCTGCAATCGATTTTAGGGTTTTTAGGGTTTCGATGGCTCGATCTTGAGACCGGGCCTCGTTGAGGAGCTTTGAGATTTGGGTTTTTGTGATAGGAGCTTTTGGAGTTGGGAGCCTCTCGATGCCTTCTGCCGCGTGTAAGGTGCACCAAGATTGGATCAGTCTTCTCAAGGTGATGTTCGGGGTGAGATCGGAGTCCGCAATAGGCTGTTTGGTGACCGGGCATGAGCTGCTCTTCTGAGAAAACATCCACTTCTCGATGCTTTTGCGGTCGTAGGTAATGCCCGTCGTGACCGTCACGGGATCCTTCATGATCTCGAGGCTTATCGGGCAGAGAAAGTACGGAGGAACATCGATTTGATCGGACATTTTTTTTTGTAGGAAAATAGATGATGTTGGAGTTTTTTTGTTCTTGTTCGATATGGTGGTTGTCTGAATTGGTTTGAAGATTTTATGGTTGTGTGGGTGTGTTTATATATAGGGTGTGAGGTGAGGTTAAGAGAGAGAGGGATTCAAAGTTTGTGAAAGTCAAAACCACGGAAATTGTGTGGTGTTTGTGTGTTTCTAAGATGGGTAGGTTTTTGTTTATTTTATTATTTTGTTTGATGCTTTGGGGAGTTTGGACTATTGACTTTTCTAAGATGCCAAGTCTAATGTGGGAGGTAATATGTATGTGTACGAAAAATAAATGCTGAATATTAATTGGTTTGCCTCATTTTCTCTTTTTGTGACTTTTATACAAATTAAATCACGTGGTGCTTCACTATTCAACGTGTTGGCTGTTTACTATTATGATTTGAATTCAATTTATGCAATATTGAGCCCCAAAAGGGTTGGCCACAAGTGGCCGAGAAGTGATATTGAAAATGGTGGTCAACTGTCGGAATTCATTTTGTTCCACTGTTATTGATGTTTGTGTT
The DNA here is from genome assembly GCA_004919715.1 of Linderniella brevidens. Lineage (NCBI taxonomy): Eukaryota > Viridiplantae > Streptophyta > Magnoliopsida > Lamiales > Linderniaceae > Linderniella > Linderniella brevidens. Next base: position 17,007,590 of record SWDC01000153.1, read on the forward strand.
GATTTGGGATATACGGACCAAATGTCCAAATGAAAGCCGATGATTGTTGTATAGCCGGTTAAGAGTCTATTCAAACCGTAATTATCGGAATGTGTGAAGATTACGATAGTATTCATGAACCTCATGTCGACAAAAAATTTGTTACATTAATTTTATTTATGTATTATATGTATCTATTTTTATTTTATCATAGATATCTTTCGCCATGGGTTGCGTGCGACATTTTTATTCACGTACTTTGTTATACGACTAGTTGCATGTATTATCATTGATTATTTGTTTTTTCTTTGTTTAAAACGCATGTACTTGGCCGGCGACTAGTTGCATTGGGGACAACAAATTATATATACTAGTATTTATTGCACACTCGATGCGTGTGTCCAAATATAAATATTTAATACTAATTTATAATTTAAGTTATTTTTCATTTATAATATTTAACAGATGAAATAATTTTTTAAAAGAATTATTTGTGAGGATGTAACTGTAATAAATAAAAAATTGAGGTCTAAATGCATATCAAATAAATTATAAAAAGAGGGGTCAAATTCGAATATATTTTTGATACACCAAATTTGGTAGTTTTTAGCCACCCCTCACCATTAATATAATAGAATAGATGGGACCGAATTTTAGTAATTAAAGGTAAAATCTTAATATTAGGTCCCTAAGTAAACATGTTTTTGTTTTTTGGTCACTATGTTTGATAATTGTAAAAGTAGATCACTAACTTTGTATGTCAAAAAAAATTTGGACATTAAGTATATATGTTTTCGATTTTGGGTCACTAAGTATACAATTTTTCAATTTTGGGTCACTCATTTGGATAGTGACCCAAAATTGAAACATGTATACTTAGTGACCCAAAATCGAAAAATAGTAACCAAATTGAAAACATGACACAAAATTCTTGTGACATTCAAAGTTAGTGACCTACTTTTGCAATTATCAAACATAGTGACCCGAAAACGAAAACATGTAAAACCTAATATTATAATTTTCCCGCAATTAAATTAACAAAAAATGATTATCTTTCATATATCATGATTGCAGTATAGTTGTTTTTTCTTTTTTTTAAAAGGATAATTTCATTCCATAATATCAATGAGACAAATATTACAATGGAAGTAATAACAAATAACTGAAGAATACGAAAGGAACAACAAAAATCACCGCAATCCCTTCTTCAAAAACATCATCAATTGAAAATCTTTCTTTACGTACTTTGATATCTCCATTGTTTGAATCACCGATGCAAGCACGGTGTCCGTTTCTCAGATCTGAGATCGTAAACTCTTATTTGAAATAAAGGCACTCTTATCCAGAGAAGAAAACTCTCATACGAGAGGAAGATTCTCTCATACGAGAGAACAAATCTCTGATACGAGAGGCAAAAACTTTCATACGAGAGGAATATAAAACTGAAATAAGAAAATTATCAAAGAGATTAAGGATGATGTGTGTTCCGATCCGATCCGCCGGCGACCATAATGTAGTAGATCTGTGGCCGCCGGCGGAGAACGTATTAGGGTTTTTGGAGTGAGTTTTTTGAAAGAAGGGGACGAGAACAACCTACCATGTATGTGATATATTTTGTCGTATAGTTGTTAGCTGCACTTTATTGCATGGTCAACATTGACCGAGCCATGCTGACATTGGCTAAGAAACTCGGAATTAATTTGCATTTGCTCACTGACCAATCGAATATATATATATTTATGTAACCCTTATTTTTCTATTTTAATAAGAATGTCAACGCTCATAAACGTCAACTACTCTACTTAATATGGAATAAATCAATCCAATGGGATATTTTTCAGTTGAATAAAAGTTTCACGGCATTAGATGAATACTTTTTCATTTTCTTTTGAACTTGAGATAATAACTTTATCGGTAGATAGTTCAAGAAAATTGAACAGTTTTCAATTTTATAATGTATATTATTTTTATAAGTGGGTAAAATTAGGGGTATGTAATGATCTTCAGAAACCGCCCGCACCGCTCCACACCGCACCGCTTTATCAAATTAACTGCACCAACTGTAGTTTAATTTTAATTACCAAACTGCACCGTAAATATGGTGTGGTGTGGATTTTTTGTGCAAACAACACCAACCCGCACCGTATGTTAATATTATATTTTTCACTAATTATATTTAATTTTATTTTTATTGTAATCAATGAAAGTATATTAACTTTAAATTGAACTTAATAAATCATATTTATATAAGAACGACGTCTAAATATATTAGTGAACAACTAAATAACGTTGAAATAGATGTTCAAACACTTCATAACAAATTGGCTCCCACCATTTAAGATTTAAATTTCAAATTGGTCCTCGAGTTTGAATTTGAAATATCTATGATTTGATTGTTGTGCATTATTTTTGTTCTAATTTAGTGTTAAAATTTCTTTTTAATTATTATTTTGAGGCCGACTCGCTAGGTAATGTTCATTCGATAAAATATAACTATATTACCTATATCACTTAAAAACCGCACCGCATAGGCTTGTCAGTGGGGCGGGATCCGCCCCAAATTCGACGCAAAATTCCCGATATTTTATCCCCGCGGGGGGGAGGGGGGATTGGGAGAGAATTTTCCCCGCGGGAATCCCCGCCTCGTTTCCCTATATATTATAATATTTAAATAATATTTCTTATATGTAATCTATCTTATTATAATACAAATAATATTAAAATATAGTTTAAATAATATTAAAATAATATAAATAATATTTAAAAAATATAAATAATATTAAAATAAAATTTATATTATGGAAACTTACATTTAAATGCGTATTAGAATAAAAAATGTCAATTCAGTCTCTTCTCAGATATTTTTTATATGTAGGTACCTAGTAGAATAAAGTTTTACACATAGGTACCCATTTGCCGAAGGTACAACATAGAAGATGTTTAGGTACCATAAAAAACGTAGTGTGGTACATAATAGAGTGAAAAAAGGTATATAGTAAAGCGAACAAAAGGTACATCATATAAGGACTTTAGGTACCATAAGAAACGCATTTTGGTACCATAAAAACGCATGATGTTGTACGTAATATATATGTGTGTGTGTGTGTGTGTGTGTGTTTATGTATATAAAGGTAAGCCAAGAGTGAAAAAAAGGTAGTCTCGGCCAAACGGGTACCTATGTGTAAAAACTTTTTCCTACTAGGTACCTGCATATAAATTTATCTGACAGGGGAATGAATTGAAATTTTTTTATACAAAATGGTATTTTTTGTAGTTTCACCTTTATATTTAATATATATTTTAGTAAAAATATTACCGATGCGAGGAATCCCCGCGGGGACGGGAATGGGGACGATTTCGTCCCCGAATGCCTCGCGGGGATGGGGACAGGGATTAGATCCCCGCCCCCGCCCCGTTGACATCCCTACCACCGCACCCGCACAAAACCGCTCAAATCAACGGCAATTTAAAACCGCAATTTATTTTTTTTGGAAAAAAATCACATATAGTAGCGCAGTGTGAAATCAACGGCAAACCGCATAAAACTGCACGGTGCACACCCATAGGTAAAATTACGAGTCATACAATATATCGATTTTTTACAATTAATAAAAAAAAATAAGTAATCAGCATCATTCGTCGTAACAAATTTAGGTCTTCGATCTTAATTCCATCAACTAAATAAGATAGAAATAATACTTGATTGGTGACTTTTCATCAACTTGACTTGTCCTTCTCTACAAAAAAGAGGGAAGGAAATTCATTCACTCAATAGGGTTTGTCATTAAACATTACAGAAGTTCGTTGCGGCAAATGTGACTTGAATACAACCATGTAGGATTTTCAACCTTTTTTTGGAAAAATAGGTGAAAATCCTAAATCTGATCGATGACTTTATTTTAAATCAAATAGAAGTACCTAAACGGAAAACTATATAGTTAGTGATCCAAATGTATAATAATTAGTCCATACTATCAGCTTCTTAACTTTAAGAAGTTTATTTATATCATATTTAAATTAATAATTGTCACTTTACATATTCATATCGGTATTAAATACAATTTCCATTTCTTCTAAGTTCCTAACCTTTCCTCCGGAAAGAAAAAAAGTTCCCAACCTAAATAGTGATTTAACTCCAATGACATCACTTCATAATCCTTTTAGTTTAAATTATTTATTTAGTTTATGCAACCTTTCTGTTTAACAACGATATAAAGAGAAACCCAACTTCTCTATTGGATTACGACGTCTGAAGTAACAATTCAAAACAAAGGCTTCTTCAACTCAGAATTAAGGCTTTTTTAACAAAATAAATCGAAAAAAAAAATAATTTTTAAAATAGGGCATTTTTTGCACCTATTACTAAAATAGAGTAATTTGCGGGTATTACCCCACGACGTCACGCCTAATGGCCGCGACGTCGCACCCATTAAACGCGACGCTGCAATTTTCGCCTCGTGGTGGGCCAGTGGTACGGGGCCGGTGCAGTGGGCCAATATTTTGGCCCACTACCTTGTCATCGCGGGTAATAGGCGCGACGTCGCGCCTAATGGACGCGACGTCGGGGAAATATAGATCTCAGATCTATTTCTCTCTCCCTCATTCTCTCCCTCACTCTCTCTCTCTAAAACGTAACCCTAACCTAAGCTCCGCCGCCTCCGTCCGCCGCTCACCCCGCGCAGCTCGCCCAGCCGCCCGCCCGCCCTCTCTCTCTCTCTCTCTCTCTCTCTCTTTCTCTCTCTCTCTCTTCGCCACCGCCTCTCGCCGCCTCCGCCGCCTCCCTCCGCCGCTCACCCCGTGCAGGTCGCCGCCCGCCCGCCCACCCGCCCTCTCTCTCTCTCTCTCGGTTTCTCTTCGCCACCGGCTCTCGCCGCCTCCGCCGCCTCCCTCCACCGCTCACCCCGCGCAGCTCGGCCGCCCGCCCGCCCGCCCTCTCTCTCTCTCTCTCTCTATCTCTCTCTCTATCTATCTATCTATCTATCTATCTATCTATCTATCTCTCTCTCTCTCTCTCTCTCTCTCTCTCTCTCTCCGCCGCGTCCACCACCCCCGCCGCGACACCCGCTGTCGTGTCCGCCGCCGCCGCCTCCACCGCCGCCACACCTCCACCGCCTCCGCCCCTCCGTACGTTTTATTAGGTATTTTGTTTGATTATAGTTAAATTGAGTTGTTCGTTTGTTATTCGTTGTTTGGTTATAACATTAGACGGATTCGTATAGTCATTAGTCGGATCTATATTGTTTGATTGGTTATAACATTGTTTTGTTCGATTTACGATGGACACGAACGATTTCTACGGTCCGATCAATCGTTCGCTGTTGATTTTTCAGGATAGTCATCGTTGTAACGATGTGCTATCCAACACGGATGGTGCTATGGACACCCCGTTGACGGTGAGGGGTTGAAAAACGTAGTGTGGGGTAAAATTTCATGACCGGTGCATTTACACGGTCGTGTTTTGGAGAAGTTAGATACTATGTCGCTGTATGGCGTTTATAGTTGTGGATCTCAGAAAATAGATCCACACTTGATTACCGCACTCGTAGAACGGTGGAGAAAGGAGACACACGTTTCACCTACCGGTGGGGGAGGCGACTGTCACATTAGAGGACGTAGGGTTGCTGTGGGCACTCCTCGTGGACGGTATTTCCGTAAGCGGTGTGATCCCACGTAAGACCCAGGAGCAGTGGCTCGAATATTGCGAGGAGTTGACTGGGTACAGACCTCCCGAAGGAGCGTACCACGGGACCAAGTTGTCTCTCCGAAAGTTTGCGGCCTGGTTAGAAGAAAATCCAGTCGATGACATGACCGACGAGCTAATCGTCGATCAACATGCGCGTGCCTATGCATTGCTGCTGTTCGGGTCGGTGATGTTTCCCGACTCCATTAGAAGTCACACGTCGATGACCTACCTTACGCTGCTCGAGGACATCGATGAAGTCCATCATTACAGCTGGGGCAGCGCCGTGTTAGCATTTCTCTACAGAGAGCTCTGCACATCATGTCAGTCGAGGAAGATGAACATAGGTGGAGCTTTGCGGTTGCTGCAGGTACGAAAGATAGTTTAATGAAACAACTTGTAAAGCGTAAACGATACTTATGTATATAAATAATTAAAATATAGGTTTGGGCATGGATGCTATATTACAAGTCCAGCCCATTATCGTCCACCCTCGAGTGGTAATGCATCCTAGTGTAGTCGATGGCATTCAGTTACCCATTCCACCGCATGCGGCGAGGTAGTTGATCTCCTAATTATTCGAACTTTCAATTAAAAGTTTTTATAATAATTAATTTTTATTCATTTAGATGGAATGCATTGTTTGACCATACGACCTCCGCAAATTCAAATTTGTGTGCGATACGGGAGTCCATCGATAGTATGTCGATGGAGCAATTTGTATGGACCCCGTACAACTATCACGCACCGGAAATTTTTTGCGCTACGCCCGAATGCCGTCCTCAGTCCTCTCGGTCGTCGTGCGCGCTGATATGTTACAACATCGTCGAGTGGCACTATCTAGATCGCGTGATGCGACAGTTCTGATTGATTCAGTCGGTGCCACAACCACCGGCATATCTTACTGTAGATCTCCATCGTTTTAGCACTCGGAATGTCCCCGAAAAAGATTGGAGATCGCAGCACGAACTACACGAGGCGTATTGGAGTCAAAGGCACTCGAGGATTGTCAATGGACTGGAGATAGGTTCCGGACCGCAGTGCACCAGTGACTATTACGACTGGTACCGGTCCGTGACCCGTCGATATAATTCTCCGTCGTCTATTCACATGTCGCGAGGCTTTCAGATGGGAGATGGAGCATTCATCGACGTGATGGTTAGTTTATATATTAATTTTATTTATTATATTTAATTTCGATTTATTCACGGCAAAATAATATTTGAATATGCTAAATAACAGGCACAACATCTCGATGACGTGGAGTCAAGACTACATCGTCGTGAAGTGGACGGAGGATTAAACGTTGTACATTGTATGCAGCGTCTAATCATCGATAGGCGTCAGCGACGTGATACCCAGTTCACCGACATTCCTCCTACGCAAGATCGTGGGGCATCATCCTCGCATCATGTCACTCAAGGTGCTGGGTCGTCGTCATCGCGTATTCCGACGGATTTATACGGCGATGGTGGATATGGGACGTCGATGCCATCGGGGTACACTACGTCGATCCAGTACACTTACAAGGACGACGACGACGACACGCCACCTTACCGTTCATCTTCCCATCAGACTCCAGTTCCACATCAGCAACATCGTCGTCCATTCGAGCGTGAGGCCCCAGCTGACCGTCGTCATCTGCGTAGAGAGCAGCGTCCTCGAAGATGCGGTACCGGAGGGCATTATATACCATAGCTTTTATTGTATTTATTCAGACGATGTTTTTTTGTTATATGTTATTACGACTTACATTTTTATTTTCGCGATGTTATTATCTTATTATGCGTATCTTTATGGTGGATATTTATAAAATACGAGTTATATAATTAGTAGAGCCGCCAAAAGGCCCGAATCCCGCTGGCCGCCCCGCCCAGGCCCGCCAAATGGATTTTTTAGGTTGTCGGGGAGTGGGCCTAAGCGGGCCGCGGGAAATGGCGGGGCGGGGCAGGCTGGCCCACGGGCTACCCGCTTATTTTTTTAAAAAAAAATATAATATATTTTTTTAAATTACAGAGAGCGCGTGATCGAGTTGTCACATCATCGCGTTTATTACACGCGACGACGGGCCCAAATGAGTTATTGGCCCGTTTAAATGGTTAAACGGGCCAAAGTAGGGTGTCGCGTTTAATGGGTGCGAGGCCGCGACGTCGCGGCTAATACCCGCAAATAACTCTATTTTAGTAATAGGTGCCGAAAACGCCCTATTTTGAAAATTAATATTTTTTTTTCGATTTATTTTGTTAAAAAAGCCCATAATTAATTTATCCCAAATTGAAATTCAATACAATTGAATCCAATATCCAAAAAATAATTAATTAAATTAGTGGAAAATATTGTAAATTGGCAAACTTAGAGTTTGCATTCAAAGGTAAAAGTGAGAACCAATTGGCTAAAAGGTCGGTGGCCGTTAATTTATTTATCGAGCCGCTGACTTTGATTTTATTGCTTTGTTTCTAACTTTATTTGTTCTCTTCACCTTATTTAACGCATCATTATAAAGGTCGAAACTTTTGGAATTGATTGTGCCGTAGGTTTATGTAAATGGTAATAAATGACTAGGTGTTCAAATTGCAGTAACTACGTTATTTCCGTAGATCGTTATTACATTTGATGGTATACTATTTTATGGGTGTTTTTTTGTTGACTACAAACTAACAAGAAAACATGGGCTACGAGAAAGTTCTAAAAATCTGAAAAATGGAATCTATGGGTACAAAAGATTAATTTGAGGAATGCTTCGTTGAGAAATAATTCTCAGATTCATAATTAAGTTAGTTAAATTTAAGTTCCAAATTTTAGGATCGGTTTATATGGTTGGAGGAAAGGTGTGAATAAACACTCAATCTATTTGCGTTCGTTTGCGATACTGTTAAACAGTCAGTCTGACTTAGATTAATTGTCGTTTCTCAATCTTCACACTGCTGCTGGGATAAGAAAGTTATCTAGCATGCAGCTGCGAACCGAAGTGCGTGTGTTAGTGAAGATCGGTTGGTATGTATGCACAAGATTTATTTTTGGAAGTGCGAAGACTATCTCCTTCGCATACTATAAAATTTTTGCTCTAGACCATTCTTCGCTTGACACGACTTCTCATTTCCTTTGTTTTGGTTGATCTCTGTGTGAGAGGGTATGTTTGCAAAAAGTTGACTTGAATAGTAAGCCCTGATGTATTTATATTTAAGGATTTGAAGATGATCGTTGCTTGGATGAAGAATCTTCGGACTCATTTTTGGACTTTGTGTATACACTTTGTTCTTTGTGGTTACTCGAAATATCAAAAGTTGACTCCCTTTGTGTCTACACTTTGATCTTTGTGGTTGCACGGGTTCTTTAAACTGCAACTTTAATTTCGACTGGCTCATTAAGATATTTTGAATTTTGTATCAAAAGTTCAACACGTTCGGTGATAGAGAAAAAAAATGGATTTATATTGAATCAAAAACTTTATCTCCTTCCCTTTCACGCTCCAAACCAAAAAATGCAGAAAATATCCTATAAAAATCATGGTAAGGCCAACATATCTGCACATTTTCTCTATATCTGTCAACTCATTCGTCTCAAAAGCGAAGTACCTTCCTGACTTAGTTTGGAGGGAAAACACCCTCACCTTATGGGCATTACATTGAAGGATCCTCCGACTTAGGCAATCATGGAGGAAGTGCCGACGAGGATGAGCGGATTTTTTTCTAGAATCATTTTGTATATAAATAGGTTGGCGAATGCGCAGATGCTAGGATTTTGTCAATTCCTAGCGTGAATTTCTTATTATGAATGCATTTTTTTTGGTATTATTATGCAATTTACATTACATACATAAAAGCGAAACAGTATAGCAACTAAAAAATGTTATCGTGATGGCAATTGAACAAAATAATTAATTTATTCAGTGGAACTGTTCCCACAAGACACTATTTTATTATTTTTATAACACTTTGTCGTACAATTTACTCGTATTCTACTCTACTAATTTTTTTTTAAGTATACTTAGTTTAATCATGTAATAAATTGATTTTTATGTTTAGCAAATAAACTCATTTACTAAGGATAAACTAATAATCCTCCGGGAGACCTGATTTCTCTGTTCATTCCATCATATGCCAAGAAATGATCCCCTCAACCACCAAACAGCAAAGATCACGTTGAGCGGCATGTTCGTACTACTCATCATCATACGATCACTCCAAAAAAAAATATGTTTCTACATACAAATTCTTAAAAAAAAAAAAAAAAGAAATAGAAAAAGAAAGATCGTCTCGTACCTGTTGTCTTCGTCCGCCGATTATTAAGAAGCATGGGAAAATATTCCCCTTCGAATAAATCGGACGAAATCAAACACGGAGTCGTGCTAGGGTACCCTTCGATGCCGGAGTACACATATAACACCAAACCACCACCACCACAGTCGCCGCCACCTACATTCTTCCAGCGACAATCCACCTACCTAAACACGTACGACCAACTCGGTTATGAACACGCTAGATCGGTCTCATTCGCGCGCTTGATGCTGGCAATGTTCCTTGTCCTACTCACCGCCATGTGCATGATGAGCCTCGTCATGTGGTTCCTCTTCGGGGCCTACATGCCCGAGTTCACCGTCAGGTACTAACGAAAACATTCACATGTGGTTATGTTGAATGACCACTTCACCTAAAAATGTTTGAAATGCCGTACCATATTGTAGTTATATATCGCATTTCCATCACGTCCCCTCACATCTAGGATGATCTCTTCGTTATCTAGCCTTAGACGTGCAACTTTCTTAAATGAGTCGTCGTGATGATTAAGTAACTATCCATGACCTATATGTCTGATATCTTATATCATGTTAAATGACTACTTCACCTAAAAGATAAATGTTCCATCTCAAAACTCTTGGTAACATGGAGTATCGCTCTGTTAAAAATTCCGACCACATCAAAACTCTGCCCAGAATATGTCCCAAAAATATAAAAAAGAGAAAATAACAACACACAGATTTAAGGTTGAAAACTCTCTGTTAACAAAGAGGGAAAACAACAATAGCACAAGGCCGTAAAAAGTTCACTATGTGAAAAGTACAACCACGCACTTCTTCTACTATCGCCTACACCCAAAACCAACCACCACAACAAGAAAAACAAATCCTACCTGCTGGGACTAGATCCTCTGTCTCATTTTTTTGTACCACTTTACAAAAGTATCATTACACCTTGTCCCGATTAGTGTTAAAACACTCGTAAATAGCATTACAGCATAAATACTAGCATACTAAGTGCTTAAACACGTAAAAAATCAATATTATATACATTTCTCAATCCGACTTTGGGTGGAATCTGATCCGTTCTAACCCAAACTCCCACCCGAAAGGAAATTTTCCCAGAGTTATTTGTTAACAAAAATTAACTTTCTACTATTGATATTGTGAATAACCACAAGGAATAACCTTCCTTATATAGAAGAGTGAACTCACATGCCTTCTTATTCTATGCTGTTTGGGATAAATAACAAAGGCTCAAACATAGATTTGGCCACACATTCATCCCACTCATAGATGGGGTATTTTTCATTGTTCTCATCTATCATATCATCAACAAAGGTACCTAAAAGTCTCCAACTTCTCGGCCACAAACACAACCTACCAGGGCTCGTGGGAGGCCGGCGTGTCGATCTCGAACACGAACGATAAGCTTTGCACGAAGCTCGAGCACGTGAGGTCTCTGATCATGTACAAGGGCATCATCCTCGGTATGTCCCGACCACAGACAATAGAGGTCGGGAAGAAGCAGACGGTGGATGCGAACTTCACCGTCGTCTCCGGCAACGTGAGGATGATCGACAGCGACATGGTGACATGGAGCCTGCCCTCGCTCGCGTCCGACTGGAGCGACGGGGCGGTGAACTTCGGGGTGAGGCTTACGATGAACGCCAACATGTCGACGCACACGGCGACGGGAATGAGGGTGCTATGCGACGACGTAGCCGTCGGGTTTTCACCGAACGGCAGTGGGGCTTCAAAGGAGGAGCTGGCGAGCCGGTGCGGTATACGATTGAGAGATAGCTCGGTATGTTTTACGTTTTATTATTCCATTCCATCACCATTTGGAGATGTTTCTTTTGCCTTATTTTACAATTTTCTTTTTGGCAGGCTTAGCGACGAGAGTAGGTTTTGTGGCATTGAGGCTGTAAGAATATACGTACGTACTTAGAGATTTTGTCTCGTCCGTAGGTTGAGATAGAACATGTGTCTCGGTATAGAGACAAAGGAGATCAATTTGATGGTAACTCTTAATGGAATTTCAGAATCTATTTGATTTCAGATTATGCTTTGAATCATCAACACGCTATAAATTCACTAGGACTACATGATTTTATTTAGGGCCTAAAGGTTTAATGCCCATTTATTTAGGCTTTTTTTTTCTTTTCTCTAACAACAAAACCTAGCAACTTTTCCCGCTTTAAGAGTGTTTTGTCGTCCCAATGGATGTCAAATAGTTGGATCATGACGTCACCATGTGAATTTATGGGTTCAATTCACTTGGACTCTTGATCTTCGATGTTAGTCTGAACTTAGGATGGGACACACAGTTTAGGTAGACTAGTCCCTTGAAATCGTGGTCCCATATTGCATGGGTTGAGCTTCAGATTTGCTCCAGAGCAAACTTAGTCGGAGTTTGAGGACGTTGTGAGAAGATATCTCATGGCTGACAACAAACCTGAAAAGAGTCACACAGACACACGGAGGATTAGTTCTACTAGAAGTCTGGGTTGTCCATATATTGTCGGCACTAGAGGTTCAAATTTGCTTAAGGGTGTGTTTGGTTTGTGAAAATTAGTAGGGAAAGGAAAATGAAATGGAAAAGGAAAACTAGTTTTTATGAAGAAATAGATAATGAAATAAAAGAAAAGAAAATCAAACTTAAGTTTACACTTAAAACTAAGGAAAATCAATCTCTTCACCAAATGGTTAGGAAAACGAAAGAAAATCTTATGAAAACCATTTTCTCTCCAATTTTTTTTTCCACACTAATTTCCTTAAACCAAACACAGCCTAAGAGTGAATTTAGTCGGAGTCTAAGGACGTTGTGTAGAGATAACCCACGGCCGACAAAAGCCTTTGAGATGAGACACACACACAAACACCATGAGGATTAGTTCTGCTAGAAATATTATCGGCACTGAGTTTCGGATTTGCTTCAGATTGAACTTAGTCGGAGTCTGAAGCACGTTTTCTAGAGATACTTCATGGATGACGAAAAAAATTGGGATGAGACATGCAAACCCAAGTCCTCTTGGTTGCCGAGGGCGTCCAATTGCCGAGGTAAGATTTATATTCATTTCAATTGAATTTAGTCGGAGAGCGCCCATATTTTCAGAGTAGAAAAAAGTCATTCCATTCAAAATAAGCAAAATTTACTAATTTATAAATTTCAAATTTTGATGATATATATTCTGAAATCACTATTATCCTCTCCTAGCTTAATCTTCTATGTGCATTCGTATAATTTAGTGAGTCAATTAGTCTCTAACAAGTCATTTCCTATGTAAGGGAGTAAAAATCGATTTGTCTTTTTCAATCCAAAAATAATAAAGGGGACGGTTTGGTTGACCTAATATTATAATAATGTCAGCATTATTTCAACCTGTTCTTATATAGTATTATTAGCTTCGTAGTGTAGGTTTTATATATATATAGTTGACGAAAGCTACACATATTCTACATTATTGCGATAGCTATCGTGCTAACTACGAAGCATATATTCATTTTCCGTCATAATTTTTTTTTTCTATTCATACAAATTCATAACATATTGAATGGTGAAAAATACTTGCAAAAATGAGAAAGAAACCCTAATATAATTCGGACAATACCACATGACAAGGCGACGATCTACATCTTATTGCGCTGTGCATCAATTAATCTAAATAGCTGTTTTCACATGGACTGATTTGACGAATGATTAAAATCATTAGTGACTTTTCCTAATCGAAAGAAGCAATTTAAGAACTAACAGGCTTATGTTTTATCAAAATGCTCCAATATTACAGCTTTAACCATACATATACATGATCAACTAACATATACAATCACCAAAACACCCTCGCAAACCCAAATTCTCCCTTCACTAATAAAATCTCCACCCTATATATAGATATAAACACCCAAAGAGCCTCTCAAAACATCCACCTCCCCTCCACCACCACCACCACCACCACAAACATGTCTGGAAAAGTCTGCCACCACCACCACCACCACTCCCGCTTCCGGAAATACCTCAAGCGCTCCCTCGTCGGCCTCTCCATTGCCGTCCTCACGGTCCTACTCATCGTCTTAATCACATGGGCAATCCTCCAGCCAAAGAAACCCTCGTTCACCCTCCAAGACGCCACCATCTTCGTACTCAATGTCACCGCCCCAAACGTCATCTCCACAACCCTCCAAGTCACCATCAACATGCGAAACCCTAATTCCAAAATCGGCATATACTACGACACAATGAGGGTATACTCGACCTATCGAGACCAACAGATCACCTACTTCACGGGGGTGCCCCCCGTGTACCAAGACCACAAGGATGCCAATGTGTGGTCTCCCTTCATTTACGGTAATAACGTTCCCGTGGCACCGTACAATGGGATCGCGTTGGCTCAAGACGGGACCCGCGGGCTCATACCAATGACCGTCAAGGTCGACGGGCGGGTTAAGTGGAGGGTGGGCTCGATCGTGACGGGCGGTTACCACTTGCACGTGGCTTGTCCCGCTTTTATACCGGTCGGGAATAGTAGGAACACGGGGACTGTGATGGGGAATGGGATTAAGTACCAGCTTGCACAGAGTTGTAGCGTCAGCGTTTGATGATGGTTTACAAATTTAGTTTGGATTCTCTGTGCCCATTTGGTGTTTCAATCTGGTGTTCCACTCACCAGATTGCAACACGTGTAAAAAAACCAGCTGAGATTAACATTCGCCACAATCTGGTGTATGGAACAACAGATTGGAACACCAAATGAGAACAGACGATCCGATACCTTACAAATAGGTTTCGTGGAAGTTATAGTTACGTTGCATATATGTCTATTTCCATTTTCATTTATTGGTATGTATGAAGTTTTGCTAATCGTCATGATTCAGGAATTAAGTTATTTACGAAAATGATCTTGATCGGACGTATGAGAGAAAGTGATGTTGTTGCTTTCTTGTATGAATGGTTGGCAAGATGTAAAATTTAGAAATTATGTTGAATTATTGTTTATCTGATGAGTGGTTTGGTAGTTGAAGATGTTGTCGTCATTTTCCGGTTTATTTAATGGTTTAGTAATTGTTTGTTACAGACTAGGCTTGTGTGGGGTATTTAGTCAACCTTTTGCTTACGGTGGACATATTATTTTTGCACTACTGTTTTTTGGATGATTGATCATAATGAGCTGTTTGCATTGCTAACTGTTATATAGAAGTAGAAATTAGGTGGTGCGTGTCACGATCATTGTATTGTAGCTGTATAAAGATTCTTAGATACCAAAACTAAGATATTGTATGAAAAAATAAATAGATTATTTGATGGATTATGTGTTTCTTTTGAAGTAAAACTTATTCTTGTTATTTAGTTAAAATGCATCTTTGAATTTTAATCAGCTTGCAACAATTAAATGTAAGGTAAAAAATTTGGATCATTACACCAATTTTCCATTTTGTATAATAATATTTGATAATTCAAAAAGTAAAACACTGATTTTATACCCGACAAAATAATTCAAAATAAAATGACCAGAGTTGATTTTTTGACTTTTTTGTCGAAAAACGAATCGAGTCATTCGATATATAAAGTAAGTGATATATTTATAATTATAAAATAAAATAATCCAAATTAAACACTATTATATATAATGGCCCAAATTATAACCTTAAATAAAATAAAGTAACATATATACGCTATGTGCATGTAAGCCATAAGGTAAAACTTTGCCGTAGGGACCACGACCAAAAGATCCTATATATGGTGTAATATTTTAGCGGGATAAATTTATGTGTATTTTCTTGCTCTTTTTTGTTACTTTATTATTAGTATAATCCCATAAGACCTTATATACAAGCGAGGTCTTTGGGTGCTTTTTCGGTCCCGGTGATTCATACTAGCTCAGCAATGGTACACAAAATTCGGACCACATGATTATAATCTGACCATAGCCATGGCTCGACCATTCTGAAGCAAATAAGCATACGAAGATCCAAATGAATATTCATCATATAGATTGATTAGCAGAATATATAACGGATAACAATCAAACAATAATATCAAATGTAGGTATATTTTCTTTTTCAGTAGCATTACAAACGAGTGAGGTTTTGAAGGCATTCATCAGAGTTCTGTTATATTATTTCAAATACTAAATGGATCATTCATATTTCGATTTTATAGGTTGTTAGCAAGTCATTTTTCATATTAAATCGTATCCTAGAAAATATGGAACTCAAGTTATGGAGTAAATTAAGTCACTCTCCATAACACTAATGCTATATGTATTAAGATGCACTAATACAACAGCCCTTGATTGAACAAGGAGAAGGGCATCGTCAATAGAGAGGGGTTTATTGTTTATTGAAATACATAAGTTGGATTACAATCAGCTCAATTAAATTAAAATAGACACAAAGAAACGTTCTCAATCTCGATATTAGGTTGGTAGACCTCAACAAGATTATGCTGCTACACGGAAACAAAATGAAATCACGAACCTGATAATAATAACGCCTCAGGAATCTCATTAAATCGCTGAAAAGTATTCTTTGCTGAGCTTCGGGTCCGGTTTCATGGACTTCTCACCGGGTTTCCATCCTGCTGGACACACTTCGTCGGGATTCTCTTGCACGTATTGCAATGCCTGAAAAAAAAATGCAAACACATAGTGATGAGGAAAAAAATCTATTTAACAAATAAAAAGCATTTACATAGTAAACACATATTCATTTTATTTTTGTGGGATTCTTAGAAAATAGGCCAAATTATTAAATTAGGTCACTAACTATGTCTCTCGTGTTTTTTTGGTCACTAAGTTTCATAATCGCAAACTTAGGTCACTAAGTAACATATCTGATTTCTTTTGGGTCACTGGTGAATTTTCCGGCGAAAATCGCCGGAAATCCGTCGTGGCTGATGACGTGGCTGCTAACATGTCATTGGCCACGTCGGATTTCCGGCAATTTTCGCCGGTAAAATCCACCAGTGACTCAAAAAAAATCAGATGTTACTTAGTGACCTAAGTTTGCAATTATGAAACTTAGTGACCCAAAAAACACGAAAGGCATAGTTAGTGACCTAATTTAGCAATTTGGCCTAGAAAATATGAGAGGGTAAGTACCTGAAGCGTTCTCAGAGTTTCATCAACACTGCGGCCAATGGCGAGATTGTTGATGGTTGAGTGTTGGATGACTCCCTCCTTATCTATGATAAATAGTCCTCTCAATGCAATTCCCTGCACAAATAAAACATAATGGGTCTTCTCTCAAAAAATATATAACTACTGTAGAGCTAACTATTGAAATTGATGACGAATCTGCTATTAAGTCCAAAAACACGAACCGTATAGTATGTTGTTTGGTCTCATACAAAAATGGGGTCAGAATCTTTAACCAAACCATATTGACTTAACTTATTACAATGATTTTTTCACAACATAATTGCCTGTTTCGTTTAGTTTATACAAACAATAGAACAGCTTCGGTACATTGATGAAAAGAGAATTTCGAGGTGTTGTTTGTTCATATAGCCTAATTTATAGATTTATTTTTCGAATCTACATTATTAGTGATCGAAATTTAGAGGCCGGCTGAGGCATAAAAACAAGCATATACCTGATCGGGAATAAGCACACCGTATGACTTTGAGATTGTTTTTGTCACATCAGAAATTAATGGATAGTTCAAATCACCCAAACCTCCAGATTTTCTGTCGGTTTGAACCCAAGCGAGATGCGAAAACTGCAAAAAGCATTCAGCAAAGAACCAATTTAAGCTAGAAACAGATGAAAATGCAAGAAATTCATGTTGAAAACACAGATTACATCACGGCCACTGAACTCTGATGTAGCTACCGGGCATAATCCAAGTAAAATAAACAAACTTGATGAGTTATGGAGTAATTATTAGCTGTTTTAGGGGCTTAGTTAAAGAATGGATACTAACCACACTGTCTATAGATACACCCAATACTTCGGTGTTCAACTTCTGAAATTCTTCGTGGCGATCGCTAAAAGCAGTAATCTCTGCATCAAAAAAAAAAGAAGAAACATGGAACATTGAGGTTTAAACCACACAGGGAAATAATGTCAGACATCAGCAGGTGACATGGTGAAGCTGCTTATATGAAAAACTCACCAGTGGGACACACAAAGGTGAAATCCAATGGGTAGAAGAAGAGGATAACGTATTTCTTTCCGATATATTCAGATAGTTTTACCTGCAGGGGAAATTGAAAATTGAAGTAGTAGGAGAAACTTAAAAAGACCAAACATATATGTGATAAAATCAGTAGAACCAAGTAAGATGCATGCATTGTATGAGGTATATGTTGGCCTCCAGAGAACCTTTTCCCAGCAAACATTTGTTTACCATTCATGAGGACTCATATTTACGTAGCTTATTCACCATATTATCATTCCAAGAAGTATGTGCCCATAGAAACATACAAAGGAAATTAATCAATTTTAGTACAATCAGAAGTCAAACGACCCAAAAGACATAATAATCATATGGGTCAATATACAATACAAATTCATAGGCCTCAAAATAACTAACACAACGAAACAAAGCTGACCATTATCAAAAGAAACTACACAGAGTTGAAAAAGAAAGAGCATTTACGGGACAGCCATTTCACCTTGATAAACTCCTGATCAAATACGGCCTCAGCTTCGAAGTCAGGAGCAGTATTTCCAACTAGAGGAAGCTCGCTCTGTTCCGATGAAGAAAAATCAACCGTATTATCACAAATTTACAGAATTTTCCCCCAATTGAAAAAAAAAAATACTAACAACCACAATCACATTTCTCCAGAATCATACTTCTCCAAAACTAATATCAAATGCAAAGCAACTGCGTGGATGAGAAAAAGGGGGGAAATGAATTGCAAAGCTAAGTAATTTCCTTGTCAATCTCACATTTAAGATATCAACTCCAAACAATTTAAGTGTGCTCACAAATTCAAGTCTAGAATTTCGTTGTCAACGCCGAAAAATCGGCAAAGAGAAGTACCAACATTTCCAGCTAAACAAACGAAGATTTTTTTTACGCTAACGACAAATCCAATGTCAAATTCAAGGCACTTACAGCACGGACGGAGAAACTACGACGACTGGACCGAGAACTAGCCGAGGAAACTCCACGTGGCACGCGGTGCACGAACGGTTTGCCAGAGAAGGAGGAAGCTAGGGAAATAGAACGTGAAGGAAGGGCATTTTTGGGAGTGACAAGCGCTTTCGTGGATGAGATGAGAGCGGCCGTCGAAGTAGCAGCGGCAGAGCAACCCATTGCAGCTTCGCTAGTTGCTGATTACGTGGACAAACAGTGTGTGGTTTCGGAGTGTTTGATGTGTTGGGGAGACGATAAATAAATAAACGGATAGAGTAGAAGAGAGTAATGATCCTTCAATTCTGGGCTGGGCTTTATTTCGCTAAATTAAGCCTAATATTACCATGTTTTTTAGTAACTCGGGAAACTCCACCGTATATGAGTAAACCCTGAACCGTAAACTACAGTTGGAGGTAAATGTGAAATCAGGGAGGGTATAAAAAGTGGAGTTTGAAAATTATATACCTGAGCTTGAAAAGTTATTTATTATAGAGCTCGAAATCAATCATAAATAATTAAGCTCAATTTTGGCCCACAAGGTCTTTTACTCGACGAATAGAGCTCGAGATTAAAACTCAAAATATTAAAATTTAAACTAAAATTGATTTTTTAATAATCAAAATAAAAAGCTATCAACCGGCGCTTTCAAATATTTACGACGAAGTTCGAGCTCGCGCTTAACTTGGCATTCATGAGCTCTAGATGAGTTTTAGTCGAATCGACTCATCGAGTCTTATATTTGTGACATATTAAGTAAAATCCATAACATGTTTGGACACTTTTTGAGTCATTTAGATGGAAGAAATTAATAAATATGTATAGATATAATCATGTGTAGATCGAATTCATTTTTGAGTATCTGCTAGGGGGAAAATTGGAGTCTTTTGAATCAACTCGAGTAACAAACAAAACTCACTCTCACAGAGTTATCATAAAATATAAATAAAACACATATAACTAAGAGTCAATTTGGTTGAAATGATGTATTTAGATGGTATTAGTTTTAGGGGCCTTTTAAAAAAATGGCCCTTGACTGGGTCAATTTTAAAAAAATGGCCTCGTTGACGATTTTTTTTTGGTCAATAGCCCTCACTTTGTTTAAAACTTAACTCATTAAAAAAATAAAAAGAAAAACGAAAAAATGGCTTCAATAACTGACTGAACAGAACATGGGTCCATCTCCCTCTTTAACCATAACCATACAATCGATATGAATGCATTATCTTCTCCATTTTAAAGAACAAAGGGTAACAACACATACCTCTCTCACAAACCTAAAGCGACGCGAGCTGTTCTCTTCGTTTAGTGCCGGAAAACAACTTTTCAAACCAAGAAAACAGCAAGCATTTCAGCATATTTACCAGTAAGCATTCGTTACATGAAAACTGCAATTTTAACGTCGAAAATGGTGAATTTCCAGTCCATTACCCCCTAAAATGTATGGGTTATTTATTAGATAACGTGTACTAGCCAGAGTAGCGATGTTTCAGTGGTTATTACGAGAAATCGGACCTGAAAATACATATTCTGAGGTCTACTGTTCATGCATGGGACCCCTGCGTGCGAGTACCATGCGATATAGGTGCGTGTACCGTGAGATATAGGTGCGGGTACCATGCGCCCAGTGTGCGGGTACCATGCGCTTGTGTGAGGGTACCCTGCGCCAGTGTGCGGGTACCCTGCGCCAGTGTGCGGGTACCATGCGCCCAGTGTGCGGGTACCATGCGCTTGTGTGAGGGTACCCTGCGCCAGTGTGCGGGTACCCTGCGCCAGTGTGCGGGTAGCATGCACCAGTGCGCGGGTCCCCTGCGTTGTGTGCGGGTACCGTGATCCCATGTTCGGGATCCATGCGCTGAAGATCATATATAAGCACGATATATGACGAGAATCGTTTTCTAAACAGTAACATTGCATAATATTGCAGGTGTTCAAAATGACAATTACCAACATTGTATTTCAATTCGACGGTCGGTGGTTAATCGGCGAGGACAATATCTCGACTTGGTCTCCTGCGTCAAATTGTAGCTGGCATTCAATTTTGGTGGATGAGGACGCATGCACGTTAGAAGACGTAAAGGAGCAAATTGTATCCGTGTTAGCGTTTCGCAACGACAATGCGAGGCTAACACTAAGCTATATGCCAAATGTACCCTATAGTTATCCGAGGCCCATATACATCGATAACGACTATGCTCTACGTGCGTACTTGGGTTTTGGTGGCCCTCAATCGAGACCCGTGATTCATGTCGAGGTGGTGGAATGTGCGCTTGTGGCTCCGTCGGACGCATTTGCTGGTTCTTCTAGTAATAATACCGGGCTCATAGCCGATTGCGATGAAAATGCGCAAATCGAACCGTTTGAGGGTCTTGAAGATATCGCTGGACCGTCTGGGGGTAGGGATTACTCGGGTTGGCATTCGAATGAAAATGAAGATGAGGCAATTGAAAACACTGACGAGTCGGAAGAGGAATTCGTAGCCCGTGATCACAATGACGATATAGATCGAAACCCGGTAGAAGAGGCTGCCGATGGTACTTTTGCATTTCCGGACGGTTCAAGCCTACACGTTGGGCAGCAGTTTCGTGATAAGGCGGAAGTTATCGAGGAAATATCTAAAATCGCGTTGGCTGCGTCGTTCGAGTGCAAATTAGTAAAGTCGAACAAGACTTTGTATGTAGTAAGATGTGCGATGGAGCAATGTTCGTGGCGCTTTCGAGCTGCAAAAGATAGAGATTCCCCTTTTTTCTCGGTACGGACATATTGCGGCACACACACATGCGGCGTGTCTCATCGACGTCGAAGTCATCGTCAAGGAACTTCATCGGTTGTGTCTAGGATGCTTCTTGACAATTTTAGCGGGCCTAAAGACATTCCCGCGCCAAAGGCTATCATGTCTATGATGCAAAATAGAGGGGTGAATGTTTCTTATTACAAGGCTTGGAAGGGGAAGAATATCGCTACGGAGGAGTTGGTCGGTAACGGGGACGATTGTTACGCATTGATCCCGGCGTATTTGGAGGCCGTGAAGCAAATGAACGCCGGAAGTGTCACGGATTGGGAGATGGACGAGGAAAACAGATTTAAATATCTGTTTTTGGCATACGGTGCATGCATAGCGGGATTTGCTTTCATGCGTAAGGTAATTTCTATCGACGCCACCTTTTTAAAGGGAAAATATAAAGGGGTGATGCTTGTTGCTACGGCGCAAGACGGCGATTACCACCAATATCCTATCGCATGGGGTATTGCGAGCACCGAATCTACCGAATCTTGGTCATGGTTCTTAACGAGATTGAAACGGATCGTGGCCGATTCAAATGACCTCGTCATAATTTCTGACAGACATGGCGGGATAAAGACAGCCGTACCGGCAGTTTTCCCAAATGCGTTTCACGGGTTCTGTGCGTGGCATATTCAACAAAATATAAAGACCCGTATGAAGGAGAAAGGTGCGTGTGCGTTATTCCTTAATATTGCGTACGCCTACAAGACGAGCGATTGCGATCGATTGTTGGAAACGCTAAAGGAACGGTACGAAAACGTGCATAAGTATCTTCAGGATGGTACGAAGGCAAAATGGACGAGATCGTATTGCCCGAGAACGAGGTACAACATCATGACCACAAACGGCTCGGAATCGATAAATGCCGCTCTACGCGCGGATAGAGAGCTTCCCCTCATAGGATTGTTGGATTCGATACAACGTTTGACAACTAGTTGGTTTAGTAAGCATCGACGAACTTGCGAAGCTTCGATGACAGCCAATGTTACGTCATTTACGCCGAAGGTCGAGTCAATCCTACGGTCTCACTACATAAATTCTCAAAATCTACACGTCTCGGAAATTGGCATTCAACGGTATAATGTATACGGGCATGGAGTCAACGAGGTGGTCGATATCGAGACGAAGTCATGTAGTTGTAAGATGTTTGATATCGATCGTATCCCGTGTGCGCACGCCATTGCGGCTTGTGGACACGCTAATGTAGGGGTATATTCGCTAGTCCATGCGTATTACAGCTTGGAGACATGGAAATCAGCGTACGAGGGTACCATATGGCCTGTGACCGAGCGCGTTGAAGGAATTGTTAATATGTTACCACCACTCATTGACCCAAAACGTGGAAGAGCACAAAAAAATAGAATGCCATCCGTCGGAGAATTTGGTAGGAGGGGTTAAATCCTATGAGTTTGATTTGTACAGGTGTAATTTATATGGAAATTCGATACGTTGTAATGTTTGGTACGCATTGCGTGCGGGTACCGTGCCTAAGTGTGCGGGTACCATGCGCAGTCTGTGCGGGTACCGTGCCTGAGTGTGCGGGTACCGCGCCTTGTGTGCCTTGTGCAAACTGTCAAATGATTTTAATTAATTCAATCATGTCAGTACTTTACGTTACATCAATCAAGTCAGTAGTTGTCTGTACGTTAACTCGTAAAAATAATTGTATCAGTCACATCAAATGATCGGGATAATCATTAACCAATTATTCTAAAAATGAAATAAAATAATTATTTATCTATATAAAATAACTGTATACTACTGTGCGGGTACCGTGCCTAAGTGTGCGGGTACCCTGCGATTGTGTGCGGGTACCGAGCCTTATTAGAGTTGGTAGCACAAATTTCTTTATTTTGGTATCACAAAATAGAGTTGGCCTATTTCGGTCCGTGAGTGCGTTACGGTAGTTAGACATACTAAGTTGATCATTACGTGAGCTCAAATAAGGCTTATTCGGATTCGAATACGCCTTATTCGAGTTCGAATAGGTCCTATTCGAGTTCGAATAACCCTATTCGAGTTCGAATAACCCTATTCGAGTTCGAATAAGTCATATTCGAGTTCAAATAACCCTATTCGAGTTCAAATAACCCTTATTAGAACTCGAATAAGTCCATTTGAACTCGAATAATTCCATTTGAACTCGGATAAGCGTTACTAGAACCCAAAAGACCATGATTCGAATTCAAATAAGAGTATAATTAATACTTGTAATTTTATGATAATAATATCAAGTCATTAATATCAAATAATAGTCAATGAAATACTATAATTAGTTATGACAATGTTTAATGAAGATGTCTAATTAGTTGGGTAAATGTAATGAAAATTTAAATGAGTTTTGTGTGAGTTGCTATAATGTTACAACTTGTATTTAAGTGAATTACTATAATATGATATCTAAACATGTGCTCTACATGATGACAACTAAAATGAGTTTGTGCGCGGGTCCCCTGCGCTTGTGCGCGGGTACCATGCGCTTACGCGCGGTACCCTGGGCTTGTGCGCGGGTACCCTGTGCTTGTGCGGGGGTACCGAGCCCTTGTGTGCGGGTACCGTGCTCTTGTGTGCGGGTACCGTGCATCATGTGTGCGGGTACCGTGCACCATGTGTGCGGGTACCCTGCTCTTGTGCGCGGGTACCCTGCGCCAGTGCGCGGGTACCATGCGCTTGTGCGCGGGTCCCCTGCGCTTGTGCGCGGGTACCATGCGCTTACGCGCGGTACCCCCTGCTCTTGTGCGCGGGTACCCTGTGCTTGTGCGCGGGTACCGTGCTCTTGTGTGCGGGTACCGTGCACCATGTGTGCGGGTACCCTGCTCTTGTGCGCGGGTACCCTGCGCCAGTGCGCGGGTACCATGCGCTTACGCGCGGTACCCCCTGCTCTTGTGCGCGGGTACCCTGTGCTTGTGCGCGGGTACCGTGCTCTTGTGTGCGGGTACCGTGCATCATGTGTGCGGGTACCGTGCACCATGTGCGCGGGTACCCTGCGCCAGTGCGCGGGTACCCTGCCTATACAACTCGAAAGACTTATAACATAATACAATTTACCGAATATACAACTCGAAATTCCATTATGACATAAAATTTACCCATATTTACAATTTATCCAAATACAAAATTATTCAAGTACATATAAATTATTGATACCAAGCACCCCAATCGTTCATGAGAATGGTAATACATAAAAATTCACGAAATTGGCTCACTTGCCGCCCTGTAAGCTCGCCGACGCTATCGCCCCGGAATAACATTGAAAATGCGGCCCGCAACACGTGAACCCCACAATCGCCGCTGAAAACAACCAAATATTTAATAATGAGATAAAGTAGTAGAGACAACTTAATATCGAAATATGAAACACTTACGAATTTTCTTGCTTCTTGAAGTTGGGGATCCGCTCGACCTTCCATTTCCTAAAAGCGTTTGCGATCAGCCGAGCTTTTTGAGCACGATCGGGACAGCTAATTGGAGACCGGCGAGGGCTGCGTGCATGTTGCGCATGTCCACATCGCAAGACGGATCCGAGTCGAATACTCAGATCGTCTTGTTCTTCCAGTCGAGGACTGCAAGAACCCAATGCGCGATGGTCTGCACCGGGACCACGATATAGTCCGCAACTTGCCACGACACGGACGGCCAGTCTTGATCCCGTCCCTCTGCGAAGTGGACCAAAAAGGACAGCATCCCCTTGACAAATTTCCCGTTCTCTATGCAGTCCCGATCGATGCTCTCCTTCATCGCAACGCTCATGAAGGAGATGGCACGAGAACAGAAGGTATGAATCCTCTGCATCTCGATGAACCCTCTAATGGATTCGTCAATGTGCTATAAAATAAAAGGAAACAAGTTAATTAATAAAACGTATTAATGCATTTACACGTATTAAAGTTATCAATCCTTCTTACCGCGTCGTCAAGCCAATACGAAGTGGTGTAGAGCTCCTGAAACCACGTCTTGGTTCGATACGATTTGGACAAGCAAAGGACCCGGCCGTTATCTTCCATCGTATCGATCCTATGTTTTTGACGTCCCCATAATTTCAGCTTTCTCTTCATGTGCCGTTCCAGCATTGGGTTTATGCTGTTCGGCACACGGTTCTGGTTCGGATCGGTGAATGGGGTCACCTGGTACTTGGAGGGCCTAGTTTCCCGAGGCGGCGTCGACTCCACCGCGGGCTCGGGTTCCTCCGCGGCCGCGGGATCCTTCGCGGGCTCGGGTTCCTCCGCGGCCTCGGCTTCCTCCGCGGCCTCGGCTTCCTCCGCGGGCTCGGGTTCCTCAGCGGCAGCGGCTTCCTCCGCGGTCTCGGGTTCACACGGGAACTCGGCCTCTCGAGCTGCCTCAGGTTCCGACGGATAGAACGCCTGGTTGGATCCACCGGCCTCATAATCTAACAAGATAAAACTCCAACGTAAAAAACTATCAAAATTGCAGCAAATTATTTATAGGGACGTACCGTGCGACGCGTGTGCCGGAAAGTCTCGATTGGGCCTGTACCACCCCTGTTGCAAGTTCTGTTGCAATTCAGCCATCGACTGCTGCAACCCGAATAGACTCGCGCCCCACTCTTGAGCCGTGGACCATCGTTCGTCATACGAGTCCCGTAACTGCGAGATGCTCGTAGACACGTCGTCGAACCGATGATTCACCGTCTCGAAATTTTGGTCCACGCGTCTTGTGAACTCATCGAATTGCTCCCAAGTGGGGCCCGAATAATGCTGTGGAGGAGGGGACGGGTACCGTGAGTGAGAAGGGCCCGAGTAATGATGTGGAGGAGGGCTCGTGAACCGTGGAGGTGAGGGGGGACGAAATTGGTCCGCCTCTTCCTCGTAGAACGATCGCTGCGATAGTTGAGGCATGATTGGCGAAGGCTGCGTTGCTACGACGTCCTCCGCGGCCGGCAGATGCCGTACGCACTTAAGCTCTACACCATCCTCGAGGAGACTCGTTATACGGTCGAGGACTTCGTGCCGCTCCTCCACTTCGAACCGACTATATCGGAAATACGGCTCGTTCATCTCCGATACAGTCGGGCTCAACATCCCCGAGACGGGTGACCCCTTTACGACTTGGAGGATGGTCTCCATCTTCGGAGCTCCCTTCGTCGACCAATCATTGGTGACTTACCGGCATATCCGCGGGGTCACCACATCCGCCTCGTTTCTACGATAGGCGAATGCGTACCGAATGCCTGGTATGCACTCGTACGCCAAAACCTAGAATGCAAAGAAACCAACTTAGCAAAAATATAATCACGATTAAATATATTTATAAGGATTTTAAATAATGAACGACCTGAAGCGGATGAACGAAGCCACTAATCAGTAGCCCGCAGTGTTCGCTGCCCCCGTTGCGGGCTCGTTCGCGCACAAAATCTCGCTTCTCCCTGAGGTTTATCTTCAGCGAGCGTATCACCTCTTTGAACGCTACGCTGCCCCAAGGATAGTTGGCGAAGGCGACTTCGTCTTCAACCAACGAAAGCAGCCACGACCGAAGAATGGTGTCCTTCTTCGACGGTCGAGGAAGCACCACAGATGCGGCAAAGAGAATGTCCGCCAACTTCAACTTATCAAAGTTGACGGTTCCGTCGTCGTTGGCTCCCAACTCTCGTAGCCGATCCTCGACATACGACAAACGGATGGTGGATCTTCCCGGGAAGTTTCTCTCAGCGAAATCGCCATTGGGGTCTACTTCCGGGATATCATCGGAGAACCTTAGCCCGGTAATCACGCAATACTCCGCTTTAGAAAATCGGAGAGGTCGGTTGTTATGACCATCCACAGCTCCTCGCGGTCGTGAAGAGTAGTCTGCCTCCTCGTCAAAAATGTAATGAGCTGGGTGGATAAATTGAAATCGGCGGCAGCCTCGACGAGTCTACCAAATGGACTCCCCGCCCTATAACTCTCCCACTCATTTCCATTTAGATTGTTCCTGATCTTCGCGCTTGCCTCCGTGTACATCCCGGTCATTGTCAATCGGAACTCGAAGTCGTCGTCTCGGGATGACAATTGCTTCTTCAGCACAACCTGGGAATCATAAGAGTAAATAACCAGTTAGTACGTGCATGGTACCCGCACATGAAAGCATGATACCCGCACAGGAAAGCATGGTACCCGCGCTGGCAAGCATGGTACCCGCACAGGAAAGCATGGTACCCGCGCTTGCGAGCATGGTACCCGCGCACAAGCGCATGATACCCGCGCTTGCGAGCATGGTACCCGCGCATGCGCATATGGTACCCGCGCTTGCGAGCATGGTACCCGCGCTTGCGAGCATGGTACCCGCGCATGCGCGCAAGGTACCCGCACACAAGAGCATGGTACCCGCGCTCACTATCGCATGGTACCCGCGCGCAATCGCATGGTACCCGCGCGCAATCGCATGGTACCCGCACGCAATCGCATGGTACCCGCACACAATCGCAAGGTACCTGCCCGTATGGGTACCGTGCGTATGGGTACCATGCGACTGTGCTCGGGTCCCAAGCCTGCTATCACGGGTACCCTGATTTGCGCGACTGTTTGGGTCTCAATTGGTTCGACGCACGGTTCCCTTGCGAACAAGGTCCCAAATTGCAGAATTGGGAAACCATGCGACGGACCCAATCAATTCGACGCACGAGACCTGCTCCTGAGGAAGACGAAGTCACAGTGAAATTTACCGGCACTCTTTCGGGACGCGCGCTCATTGCCATTGTAGTCGGTTTGGAGATTTTTCTGCTTCGGTTAGAGGTTGTTTCGTGGATCTGGAAATTTACTGCTTCGTTTCCGTTATGTGTTTTTCTTCACTTTTAACTGTCAATTATTGTACTGTACTCGGTTATGAAGAAGAAGACGACCCGTGACGCTACAGTGGGGGAATCGATTAAACCTAATTAATTTTACTTTGGGTAGTTGAATGGGTTAAATAAGGGTAAAGACGTCTTTTTCCCTGAGTTAGTAAGGGTAGAATAGACTTCAAACATTATGGAGGTCATTTTTTTAAAATTGACCCAGTCAAAGGCCATTTACTTAAATAATCCTAGTTTTAGTTGGTTTATATAATAATATGTATGAGTTTCTTTGGGTGTTTGGTTGATGAGATTAAGTAATGATGTATGATATGTTAGATAAATAAGGTTAAATAGTATTAGGCTTAAATAAATACAATTACAAGTTTACCGTTTTCAATTAAAAAAAATATTGTATTCTAAGATGGGGGAGAGAGAGGGGGGGGGGGGAGAAGATTTTTTAAAAAAGAAAAAAGAATAAGAAAATAAACAAAATTTGAAATAAAAGAATAACTTGTCCAAAAGGATGAGATTAGATATATGGATGAGTTTTCAATTAATACCTTATATGTGATAGTAGGAGGATATTAATTAAACATCACATTTAAATAAATCATCTAACCAAATACCACTTTATTTAATCTTAATATTCCTAATCCCCTCTAATACCCCTAACCAAACAAACTCTAAACGTGATAAACTCTATAAAAAATATGGAGATTAGAAACATACTCAACTATTTATTCTCAATCGATTCACTATTTGGAATTCCAAATACTTCACAAGTGGACCATAGGTAGTTGGAATTGAGATTGTCGCCATAAAATAGAAAAAAATGGATAAATGATAACGAATGATTGAAATTTATGAAATTATTTAGGGTAGTTTAGCAATTTATTATATCAAATTTTCATGGAAGATGGAGCATGGATTCCGACGGGTGAATATGATCTCCGTTCCGCCGATGGAGAAAATGATAACAAGGAATTACGTTTCATTGCCAAGCCTACTAATCTGAACCATAATTGTTCAAATATCATTCGAGAGTTGAATAAACAATACGCATTACCATGTGGAAGGTTATTTTCGTCAGCAAAACAAATTAGGCAACTAATAAATAGGTCTAATCCATCCTATGGAGTTGGATATAACCCAATGATGTGTCGATAATCAAACGGATTATTGGTATATCAATTTGGATTAGATTGGGATATGATAAATAAGATTTTATATAAGTTTGTAAACAATATATAAACAACTAATCAAAGAAAGTTGACTATCGTATTGCACCTAACCGCTCCAAAATCACAAGTACTACTTAGTAAAAGGTAAAAATGATTTAATGCCTAAATCATTACATGTGTATTAATATCATTAACGTAACGTTTGAAGCATATCGCTCACCAAGACCAATTGTATAGTTTGGATAAGTTGCCAATAAAGGTGGAGGGATCCTAAATTGACAAAAGCTCCAATTATATAAAGAAAAAGAACATAGGAAAAGATCACGCAATTATTAAAAATATGATATTTTCTTATCCCTTTTATACGAGA
This sequence comes from Linderniella brevidens, assembly GCA_004919715.1. Lineage (NCBI taxonomy): Eukaryota > Viridiplantae > Streptophyta > Magnoliopsida > Lamiales > Linderniaceae > Linderniella > Linderniella brevidens. The sequence continues at coordinate 17,037,675 of SWDC01000153.1, forward strand.
TTGGCCCAATATATAATAATAATACTACCTACTACCACAACATATGTCTAGTAGCTAGCTTTGATTTCAAGTTTTTAAATGTACCATGGAAAAGTTCAAATATTTTTTATTTCGTTAGTCGCTGTGCAGTTATAAAGAAAAATTGAGTTCAATTTTGAAACGGGTTTCCATTTATTTACATAATGATACTTTAATGTAAACGAAATTATAGAAATAACGTTTTCTTGTGAATGTTTTAGATGCACGTTACCTACGCCTATCGTTAAACTCTCCGAGTGATCATCTATAAGGAAATACCCAAACTACCCCTCACTGTCGTCAACCACTTAACAGACCAACCAACGGAAACCAGAGAAAAATCCCATTTTCACGATTCACGAAGCTAACAAGAAAATAAAGAAAAAACAATATATCTGTGAACACACAGAGGTACACGACAGCTATAGCTTAGGGTTTCAAATTTATTTCGTCTCCCTCGGTCGTTTCTCAACATTAATTTCGCCCTTTTTCGTTTTCCTGGGATAATAGTTGTTTTTGAGCCTTCGGATCGCAGTTGATGGTTAATCTTGAAGGCAATCGCAATAGCTTGCTGATATCAACTTCCCGCGAAAATTCCAGCTCCGAGTTTGCAGCGCAACTTTTTTACGACCCGTGCTTCGAGGTAATCGAAATACTTGTTTATACCAATCATATTCGTCGATTATCCGGGAAATAACTCTCTTGCGTTTAATGTTGAAGATTATCGGCGATAAAGATTTCTCTCTGTGCCCCAAGATTTGAGGAAATAAAGGGAGATTTGTGGCATAACTTCAAGTGGGTTTTTTGTTTGGAATGATTGTTGACGAATTTTGTGGGCTGATATAAATCGATTTTGCGGGATTGAACTGTTTGTTGGTTTCGGTTGATGCTGCATGAATGTCCATGGACTCCAAAATTTCTCACACCTCGATTACCCTTTCCAAATGCTGCGAGTGCGGTTGCAGCTGTAACGGGTCCTTTTCTGGGGCTTACCTTCGTTCCGTGAAGCGTAAGTACGACGAATTCGAGCAAGAAGGAAAAGTCTTCACCATCTCGGGATTCGATTTACCCCTCAACGCGCTCATCGGGATAGAAAACGAATGCAACGCTCTTCGAGAAACAGTGAACACTCAGCAACAGACTATAAATGACCTCATCTCCGAGCTCGAAGAGGAAAGAAACGCAGCTTCCTCAGCTGCGGAGGAAGCCATGTCTATGATTCTAAGGTTGCAGAGGGAGAAGGCCGAGATTCAGATGGAGGCGAGGCAGTTCAAGAGATTCGCAGAGGAGAAAATGGCCCACGATCAGCAAGAAATGTTGGCCTTGGAGGAACTTTTGTACAAGAGGGAAGAAATGATCGAATCTCTATCGTGCGAGGCTCACGCGTACAAACACAGGATGTTGAGTTGCGGGCTCGTGGAGAACGAGGGTGATGGAGACGGGATTTATCCTTCTCTCAAATGCAAGATAAATGAATCCCGGGGTTATGGGGACGAGGAAGAAAAATACGCATTCGGGGAAGAATCTCCGTGCGTTGGGGATCGGTTAAAGGATTTGGAATACCGTATCGATCAGTTGGAGAAAACCCCTCGGGCTAATGAACCCAACGTGTTAGAGAAGGTTACTGTTGGTCAACATTTAAGGAAGTTCTCTACCGGTAAAGAAGATTTTGCAGCAGAGGCTGGAGATGTTGTAAGTGATAGAGTTTACGTGCTCGATTCTTTTCATCAAGGCGGCGGCGGTGGTGATGATTTTAAGACAGCTCCTAGAGATTCCCTTAATAACAACCGCGGTGATGTTAGAGATTTGGAAATTGAAAAACTTTACGCTAGGCTTCGTGTGCTCGAGGCCGATAGAGAATCGATGAGGCGAGCGATAATCTCTATTGGAACCGATAAAGCGCAGCTGGTGTTGCTGAAGGAAATTGCGCAGAACTTGTGCAAAGACAAAGGAGCAACGATGACGAAGCAATCGGCGGTTGGGAGTTTTTCGTTCGTCGCGCTGTTCAAGGTAAAAATGACGGTTGTTTCTCTTTATTCTGAATAATCAGTAGTTGAGTTTCTTTAAACGAGTTTATTAACTGTCTCCTCGCGGGTTCGGTAGAAAATTAGTGATGTGATAAAGAATTTGGGATGCAGCTTTATTATTTTGCTTTTTATGAGACATTTACCCCTCACTTACTACATTTTTTTCCGTTTGCAATATTATTCTAACGCTGGTTGGTTTCTCCAATGCTTGCTCGACTTCGTCGCTCGTCGTAAATGCTGACTATTGTTCCTCTTTGTTTTTCTTCAGTGGGTCATTTCCTTTATTTTCTGGAGAAGAAAAGCACAATGTTGCAGGTGAGTGTGCTTCAACTTAATTCTTTGCACCATATCTAACTTCTCTGAAAGTTTAAAGCTTAATTAGTAAAAAAAATCTCATATACGCCCATTGCGTTATGCTCTGTCTGTTGCTAATTTGGTATGGTGTGCTAATGATAAAATGTATTTATATTTTATTTTCTGGGCCTGCAAAATTCATATGCTTGTAATACCAGAGCTGATGATGTCTTATAGCAAAGCAATGAGACACTTGAAAAACTTATTATTTCAGCAGTATGTTTGCTTCGATGTATTTGGTCTTCTCAGTCTAGTTATGTTTTCTGATGCAAGCATGATTCAGAGTGAAGAAAGAGATTAAAGAGGGGTACTTGAGATTATACTCCATGTGTATTATCAATCGAAAAACACTCATAATTTTTGATATAATATGGTTTAAATTTTTAGGTACGCGTTTGGATTAGGAGCCAACAATGTAGGGCTGCGTATGCTTCTGAGCCGAGGAGGACCTCTCGTGGGGCAATGGAGAAGATGCATAAGAGATACAGCTGCATGAGAAAATTAATCTTTAATTTGTTTGTTTGCCGATGAGATTTGGGCTTGCTTTTCATCATCTTGTGCAGAGAGTGTTCTTTTGTTTGTTTGATTGATTGTTTATTGATGATGATGATGATTCGAATCTTTGCATTGGTTAGATTTCTGTTAATGTATATTGATTGGAAAAGCTCGTGTTCTGGTTATGAATATCTTCTGCTAATATTTGTACGTGAATTCTTTGCCTTTGTTTAAGTTTTAAATGTCAAAATTATATTAATAGGTCATTACGTATAACATGTTTTCGTTCTTTGGTCACTATTTTTTAGAATTGCAATTCATACTTAGTGACCTAAAATTGAAAACATTCATACTCAGTGATCTAAAATTGAAAACATGATCCGAAATTGTTTTGACATACAAAGTTAATGACATACTTTTACAATTATCAAACATAGTAATAAAAAAACGAAAACATGTATACTTAGTGACATATTATTATAATTTTCCCAGTTTTAGATGCGGGACACGAACAAAAACTTTCAATACCTGTAATTTAACCGATGATGTCATAATAAAAAAATATGCTCGCCTAACACAAAATAAACCTTTTAATATGTTTTCCGAAAAAAAAAATGTGACATTACACTATTAATTAATTGATGGATTAATTTCAAATTAACTATTCTAACTAAATGCAGAACTAGCCTCCTACAAGACATTGAAAAAGTCAAGCGAGTTCGATATACTTTCATTAGAGACCAGTGGGGTGTATTGCCCTTGTTCAGGTGGCACCCCATACAAACTCTTATTTAGTTGCACATTGTACAGTACAATGTAGGATATTTATGGGTCTTACTATTTACGCCCCATAACACATTAAATTTGTAAAACTTATTAATTTATTACATTAATTCAACAATAATTATTTTATTAATTTATTTTTCATATAACTTTTCAACATTAACTGCATGACTTATTCAACAAATCGATGAATTATCTAACAACATTAATTAAACAAATCGATATTTTTCATATAATTTAAAAAAAAAATCCTATCTGACAACATTAATTAAATTATTTTACCCAAGTTCAAATAGAAAATATTAATTTATTTGTCATTGTATTACTTATATTAACTGATACAGTTTTTGAACTTTACCAATATTAATATTAATTTATTTAATAAAAAATATTAATATATCATAAATACTTTTATAGTAACATATAAAATTTAAATAAACACAACAATAGTAATATTATCGGTTGGAAAAAATTAGGTTATTTGGTCAAATACACACACATATATATATATTATAATATTTCAAATATATACACATCTCACATTACGTTTTTTTTCTAAAGTTAAAATGTAAAATAAATCAATATTATTTAAGGGGTTGATTTGGTCAAAGGCACAATTATAGAAAGAATAGATATTATTACCTTTAAATAAGCCTTTTTTATGGGAGGAGAAGGAAATAATTAATAAATAATTAATAAACATTAAAACTTCAAGATTGAAGTATTTATTAAAGTTCGCTTTCATAATTAGGGGTTCAAATAGTGGGGTGCCAATAGAATTGATTGTAATGAGATACATATCTTTGGGAAGGAAAATCTAAACATGTTAATACAACAATTAATGCACTTCCATATTTAGTGAATGTAACAGGGTGATTACAGATAAAATCATTACAAACAATTGATCACGTGCTCAAGTTTCATGAATTATCAACCCTCTACGGGTAAAGTATTCTCATCCCAAGTATATAAACAGAGCTCAAATACATTAAAAACTGAACGATCGCCATAAGATTGCTAGTATGCTAATAGTAAAAACATAATAAAGTAGAATGGCTAAATCTCTTTTCTTCCTTGCCGTACTCGCGGCTCTAGCTAGTACGAATTCCTTGTTATGCAATTTATCTAATATATATTTATGTTATTTATATGTGTATTTGTTAACGATGCAGTAATCAACATGGAGGCTAGGCCCATGGGGAGTGTTATTACGGATACGTATTCGTATCCTTGTGAGAAATTTGTAGAACCCAAAAAAGCTCGTTGCAACACGGGCTATGGCGCCTGCCCGAGCGAATTCGTGTGCAAGTACAGTTGTGACAGAGATTGGGGAGGATTTAATCCAAATGGCTATTGCTTCAAGGTGCCCAATGATGTCTTGTGTGTATGTGAGCATGATTGTGAAGAGACAGACTAAAGACGTAATCTTTTTGTTTTATAATAATAATAATAATTGTTGTAAAACTATTATAATTGGACAAGAACATAAAGTATAAACACGGGAATTGTAAAGAGAGTATTATTGATGTTTTCGATATGATTCAATACAAATACATCGGTCTATTTATAGTAGAAAAATTTCTACTATTTCATCTAACATTTACAACATTAAATACATCTTATCTTATCTTATCTCATCTCATCAACAATCAACTAACTTTTACAACATTAAAACCATCCACATATTATTTATAATAATTTCATAATACTCCCCCTTGGATGTTTTTCAAAGAATTTGACTCGTTAAAACCTTACTAGGAAAAATCCAGTGGGATAAAAACCCAGTGAAGGAAAAATAGTACATAATTCCTTTTGATACGCTTTCATTTGTTGCCTCATTAAAAACCTTACTGGGAAAACCACATGGGAAAAATCACAGTGAAAGAAAAAGAGTGCAACGTGTATTTTCTCCCCTGATGATAACATCATTATAAATCTCGGAGTCTTCGAACTCTAATTGAATATACCAATTTCCTGAAACTAATTGGGGGAAGTGCTTTCGTAAATAAATCTGTAAGATTTTCACTTGATCGCACTTGTTGTACATCAATGTCACCATCTTTCTCCAAATCATGGGTGAAGAAAAATTTCGGTGAAATATGTTTTGTTCTATCCCCTTTAATATATCCTTCCTTTAATTGGGCAATGCATGACACATTATCTTCATATAAGATCGTGGGAAGTAATTTCTCAGAAAGCAGCCCACAAGTCTGTTGGATATGCTCAATTATCGATCGCTACCAAACACATTCTCGGCTAGCTTCATGAATAGCGAGAATTTCCGCATCGTAAGATGAAGTAGCTGTTAAAGTTTGTTTCACTGACCGCCATGAAATAGCGGTTCCACCATATGTAAATAAATAACCTGTTTGCGATCGAGCATTATGTGGGTCAGACAAATAGCCAGCATCTGCATACCCAACTAAATTTGCTTTCGACTCATTAGAATAGAACAATCCCATATCAGATGTTCCTTTAAGGTATCGAAAAATCCGTTTAACTCCATTCCAGTATCTACGAGTCGGCGAAGAACTATATCTTGCCAATAAGTTTACAGGGAATGCTATATCAGGTCGCGTATGACTGGTAAGATACATTAGTGCTCCAATAACACTAAGATATGGTACTTCAGGACCAAGTAGTTCTTCATCATTTTCGCGTGGTCTGAAGGGATCTTTATTTACGTCTAAAGATCTAACAATCATTGGAGTATCCAGTGGATGCGATTCATCCATGTAAAATCTTTTGAATACCTTTTTCGTATAAGTCTCTTGATGTACAAATATTCCACTTTTCAAATATTCAATTTGAAGTCCAAGACAAAATTTAGTTTTTCCGAGATCTTTCATTTTAAACTCCCTTTTCAAACAATCAACAGCTTTGGTCAACTCTTCAGGAGTTCCAATTATATTGATATCATCAACGTAGACTGCTATAATGACAAACTCATTTTTACATCTTCTCAGAAATATGCAGGGAGAAGTTTGATCATTTTGATACCCTTCTTTTACTAAAAATTCACTTAGGCGATTATACCACATTCGCCCAGATTGCTTTAATCCATAAAGCGATTTATTCAACTTAACTGAGTACTCGTTTCTGGGCCCTGAATTTTTAGGCAACTGAAATCCCTCGGGAAGCTTCATATATATGTCACTGTCAAGTGTTCCATATAGATAAGCAGTGACAACATCCATAAGACGTATATTGAGACATTCTCTTATTGCCAGACACACTATATAACGAAAAGTAGTTGCATCCACCACAGGAGAATACGTTTCCTCATAATCAATACCTGGTCGTTGCGAAAAACCTTCCGCAACAAGCCGTGCTTTGTATCTTACAATTTCGTCGTTTTCATTCCTCTTTCTAATGAAAACCCATTTATATCCAACCGACTTTACATTTTCTGGTATACGGACTACATGTCCGAAAACTTTTCGTTTCTCAAGTGATTTCAATTCGGCCTCGATTGCATCTTTCCATTTTGGCCAATCATTTATTTGTCTGCATTCTTGTACAGACTTTGGTTCATGATCCTCATTCTCAATAATCTCATTCATTTCATGTAGCGCTACGTTAAATGAGAATTTATCGTCAACGTTGACTTCATCTCGGTTCCATCTAATTCCATTTTGGGCATAGTTTATCGAGATCTCTTCATTATCATTATTTTCTGAACGTTCAGGTACATGAGTTTCATTCTCATTGCCCATCGAATCTTCTCTAGTCGATAAATCCTCGGTTGGACCATTTTTATTATTATTTGTTCCTTTTCTTTTCCGAGGATTTTTATCTTTGGAACCCGAGGGCCTACTACGCTTTAGCTGTGGCTTAGGCTCGATAATATGTTCTGCAGGAACATTTATTTTTGCAGGAGCATTAACAGCTGGTATATGTGACTTTGTCACACTTTTAAGGCCAGTAAAGCTTTCTGGTAGTTGATTAGCTAAACTCTGTAAATGAATTATCTTTTGAACTTCTAGTTCACATTCTTTAGTTTGAGGATCATAATGATTTAGCGATAATTCATTCCAACTAACATTTCTCTCTAGTTGTTTCTTTTCTCCCCCTAATGTCGGAAAATTCAATTCATCAAAATGACAGTCGGCAAATCTGGCCGTAAATAAATCTCCAGTTAGAGGTTCCAAATACTTTATTATCGATGGAGATTCATATCCGACATATATTCTCAACCTCCTTTGAGGTCCCATCTTTGTTCGTTGTGGTGGAGCAACTGGAACATATACTGCACATCCAAAAATTCTTAGATGGGAAATATCTGGTTCCTGACCATGAACCATTTGTAATGGGGAGACATCATTGTAACTTGTTGGCCTGATGCGGATTAGTGTTGATGCATGCAATATAGCATGTCCCCAGCAAGACGAGGGAAGATTCGACTTCATCAATTATGGTCTTGCAATTAATTGTAAGCGCTTAATCAACGATTCTGCAAGACCGTTTTGCGTATGAACATGTGGCACGGGATGCTCAACATCAATTCCGATAGATATACAATAATCATTAAATGCCTTGGAAGTAAATTCAGCAGCATTATCAAGGCGTATTTTCTTTATTGGATAATCTGGAAAATGTGCTCTTAGTCGGATCATTGTGCAAGCAATCTCGCAAACGCCATGTTGCGTGTTGATAACAAACATACATGAGACCATCTAGTCGATGCATCAATTAATACCATGACTCTGTGTGCCGCCCGCGACTGCTTAAGACGGATGACGAAGGGAGAGAAACACGAATGTGTAAGGGAGAAGCTTAAGAGGCTCGAGGCCCTCGTGCACGAGCTCGAGGACTTCGTGGCCAATGCGGATTCGGAGCCCGAGTTTTGGTACTTGCCTTTTCAAACTTTGTGCTACCAAAGGCTGCTTAAATCCTTCTCCAATGTGGTGAATCTGATAAATTTCTCGGCGAGCAATACGGAGAAAATGGTGGAAATGCGAGAGAGCGGCGTCGAGCTCGGGGAATTCCGGGAGCAAATGGACGGAGAAATGCAGGTTTTGGAGGAAAAGTTAAGCAGCTTAGCGAAGTGCGTGGCCAAGTCCGATTTGAACAAATCGCGGGTCGGAGTGGAAATTTACCGGGGCGACGAGTTCTTCGACTTGGAAGGTGGAGAATTGGGAACCCGAGAAAAGGCGAACGGTTCTTCGATCGGAGGAGTGGAGTGGAGGAGATTCGAGGAAGGAGCGAGCGAAGAGAGGGTGCTACGGTGTTTGAGGACGGCGGTGTTTTGCGTTGATTCTCTGAGGAAAGAAATAGGAGAGATTGAGATGCATGTGAAGGAAATTGTTCGATGGGAGAATTACAAGACTTATTTGAACAAGCGACACATGATAATTCATTACTTTGAAGAATCCTCTGGTTCTTCATTAAATGCCCACGTGAATGCTTAATTATTTTCCGCATCATAATTGCACCGGGATGGCCCAGCCGGTCATGCCAAACATTAAATGTACTGTCATTAGTAAACTTCTGGTTTACGGTAGCATACGATTCGATCGTTCTAAGATATGTGTAATACAACCCAGAGTCAAAGGAATGTAATGTTTCCATAATTCTTTTATCATTAGAAACCCCCTTTGTAATGTACAAATATTCAACATATGCTTTTTCTGCATTCTCAATATGATATACATTATGTCGAATAGCTTTAAAGCTCAATAAATTCCTTTGGGACTTAGGCGAATATAAGGCGTTTTCAATTATCAGCCTTGTTCCTCTCGGTAGTAAAATGTTGGATCTTCCGGAGCCTTCAATTATATTTGTACTACCCGATATTGTAATAACACTTGTTTCTTTCATTTCAAGATGATCGAAATATTTCTTATTCTTCAGAATCGTATGAGTCGTTGCACAGTCTGCAAGACATAATTCTCCATTGCACATGTTCGTTTCCATCAGATAAATTCCTTTATAAACAAACACATAATAATCATTATTAAAATAAACAGATATATCACAAGAAAACATATAACGTAATAAAACACTCCAAACGATACATAATAAATCACATAATAACAAACCATACACATAACAATAAAGCACACGATAATAATACATAGTAGATTAGTTTTCTTCAGGAAAAAACTAGAAATCCACAGTTTCGAAATGTGTATTTTCATTTTTTGTCCTAAAAGCAGAGGCCAAAATCACATTGAACAAAATTCGTTTCAATGGTCTTTTCTTTGCCCTTGTTTTGTTGATATAATTCAACCAAATGTTTGGGCGTGCGACAGTTACGTGACCATTGGCCCGAACCACCGCAACGATAGCATTGCTCATCGTTGTTCTTTTGTTCAATGTGCCTCTTCACATCATTATTCTCGTAATTTTTCCTCTTCTGGGGAAAATTCTGATGACCACCACGATTGTTATGATAACCACCACGGAAATGTTGATAACCACCACCGTAATTTCCTCGGCCACGTCCACGGCCTTGACCATGACCTTGACCACGGCCACATCCACGACCACATCCACAATCATTGCTTAGACTATTATCATTATTACCTTTGACTGCATTCGCTTCAGGGATTGCAGTAGAACCAGTCGGTCGGGATTCGTGGTTTTTCATCAACAATTCATTATTTTGTTAAGCCAACAATAAACAAGAGATTAACTCTGAATGCTTTTTAAATCTCCTCTCCCTATATTGCTGTTGAATATCATATTTGATTGATGAAAAGTGTTGAATGTTTTCTCCAGCATACTGTCTTCGTTGACTGTTTCTCCACACAATTTCAGTGTGGCAATCACCTTTTGAACAGCCGAGTTATATTCAGTTACGGATTTAAAATCCTATAATCTTAAATGCATCCATTCATACCTTACCTTTGGGAGGATAACAATTGTCAAGTGGTCAAATCGATCCTTTCAGATTTTTCCACAATTCAGCGGGATCTTGTTCATTCAAGTATTCATCCCTCAGATTCGCACGAATGTGGTGGCGAAGAACTATCAAAGCTCTTGCCTTATCCTGAGCGCTTGTGGTTTTTACCGTATCAGTGGCGTCACCTGCACCCGTTGTGGTTTTTGGGTCGACAATAGTGTCACCCAAACCTTTTGCTTTTAGATGAATTTCTGCGTCTAGTTGCCAAGATAAATAATTCTTCCCTGAGATGTCAAGGGCAACAAACTCGAGGCTTTGCAAATTCGTCATACTATCATAAAATACCAAAGACGTTTTAATATTCAAATCATAAAGTAAACAAATATATGATGTGAATAACATTAATATTTCCAATATAAATATCAATACAAGTTTATCGTAAAAAAAAATACTTTAAAGAAAAATTACAATTAATCCTCTTTTGTATCTTCTTTTGTAAAAATCCTTACGAAAAACAAAGTCCACATCCCGAGGAGTGCCATCGTAAAAATAATAGTAGTCAAAAGATCAATCATCAGGTAGAGCGACATCTTTCTATCACAAAATATATTTCATAGTAAACATATATTATAACAATAAAAAATATCGTAATTAACCACTCTCGTAAAATCTTGGTAAAAACATAATCCACATATAGATAATTATCGCCGTGAGTAGAGTAAGAATTATGAGATCAATCATCGTATATAACAACATCCTTAAAAATATAAAATATATTTTGGTAATCATAATGATGAAAAATATTATAATCAATAACTATATTTTAGAAACAACTGTAAAAATATTATCCACCATCCGATATACATCACGGTAAATAAAACAAACATGATTCTATAATAAGAAAATCATAAGTCAGAGATGGATAAAATATATGTATTTCTTCTTAATAAATTTAATTTTTTTCCACTGGTAATAAAATTTGTCCATCCGTTTAGTCCAAAATAAATTCAAAATATATATGATATATACTTGAGATATCAATAAAAGAAATAATATTATTTAAATCGCTCTTTTTTAAAATCTCGTCAAAAACAAAATTTCACTCGCCACCACTGAGATTCTAAATCTGGACCTCACATCACTTGTAATGACAATATTCCGCGAAACCACTCGGGCTAAGGCGTTTTAGTGGTATATATGTTATATTTATATAATTTAAACTGTTCGTAACATAAGTGTAGGAATGTTATAAATAAACTCACACACAAAATAAAAATTACCATACCTCGATTATAGTTGTATAAGATCTTGTCCGGAGGTTGATCGTTGCCGGAGAGCGCTCGTGCTGATAACGTGTTGTAAAACTATTATAATTGGATAAGAACAGAAAGTATAAACACGGGAATTGTAGAGAGAGTATTATTGATGTTTTCGATATGATTCAATACAAATATATCGGTCTATTTATAGTAGAAAAATTTCTACTATTTCATCTAACATTTACAACATTAAATACATCTTATCTTATCTTATCTCATCTCATCAACAATCAACTAACTTTTACAACATTAAAAACATCCACATATTATTTATAATAATTTCATAATAATAATAATAATAATAATTATAATAATAATAATAGAGAGAATTTCACTTGGAACTTGTTTTTCACTTAAGGATCAATTGAACAAAAATACCCCTCGTAATATACATTATTACGATTTTATGAAGTTTTTAATATTAAGAGATAAAATAATAAAATCAAATGTTCGATTTCAAAAGCTAAATAGCCACATCCTAAATCAAAAACATCACTCTCAATCAAATCCCAGATCGATTGTCCACACCAAATTATCCCCGCGAAGAAATGTCCGAGGAGTCGCACCGTCGTCGGGTCTTGAAATTTCCCATTTCCCTCTCACGCTCAGTAACTTACGCAATTTTTTTTTTCCAATTGCTTTGTTGTACTGTTATTTTGTGTTATTTTTCCGTTGATTGTTCGATTAGAGTTTTTAGATCTCGAATGTGATTAGTATGTTTTAATTAAGGCTTTCATATATTTAATTCGAGTCTTTTAATGTTTGATTAGGGGCTTTTTGGTTTAATTTGAGTCTTTTTATCAGTTACTCCTTGATTAATACTCTTAGAAGGGGGATTTTTACATAGGGGGGTTTTACTCTTTGGGCAATAGTGTCACTCACTCTTAGTAGTGAGTGACACTATTACCAACGTAAAAATTCCCCTCTAGAAAGATAGTAGATCGATAATATGTAGAGAACTTAAAAAATTCGTCAAGGAGGCCTCTAGCGAAATCGCGAGAAAGTTCAAAACACATGGATCAAATATTATCTTGAACCTTCTTTTGCGGTTTTGACAAATATTATGTTTTATAAGGGTGATGTTGATTTATAGTTTGGATATTTTGACATGTATATTGCATTTTGGTAACTCTAATTATTTCAAAATTCAAAATATGATACACTGGTCCAGTACCAGAACCCGACATAACAGGTACTCGCCATAGATTAGGTCGGATTCAGATAGTGAAAATCTTATTTCGAACATGAATTACCCGATACGCGACTACACGATTCGATGTACAACCCTTGTCTGAAGAGTCCAGTAATCATATGAGGATTTTTACATTTTTGGTCCCCGTTGTTTGGCCTATGGGCGTTTTGGTCTTCCATTTTCCCGAGTTAGAGTTTCAGTCCTCAAAGTTACCGATTTTGGGTGTTTTTGGTCCCCATTAACTTAATCGTATGTTTGGAGGGAATTTAACAATGTTAGGATCGGGTTGGTACTAGGTAGTGTTAAGAGGGGGGGGGGGTGAATGAACACTACTCAAATTTTTCTAAGTGTTTGACTCTTAGTACCAAAGGGTTTCGGTACTATGTGTATCTTGTGTTCTTACACTTGATTCACTCAGTGACGCGGAAGTTATCACTGCTGAGTACCGAATAGTATAGTGTTTGTGTTTGACACCGAAGTTGTTTATGGAAGTTCAGAGTGTTAATAAACTCCTACGTCTCCCCTTCTTCCCTCAGGAAGGCACTCTAAGAAGTATGATTTACTTAACGTACAACCTACACCTTCTAATTACAACATGTTTTTACAGTCCATTGTTTACAAAATTACACTTGAATATGAACACTCAAGAACGTAGACTTAAAGCTCTTTTTTCGTACAAAGTGATTGATTACAAGTGCTAAATTGGATTGTTCCACTACGTCTTGAGGTTCTTCGGCCTTTTATACTCCGCGCTCCTGAAGTAGCCGTTGCGATTTGAACGCTTGAGCCCGCTCTTGCTGCATTTACTTCTCTACCTCTTTTCGGTACTGCAGCTCTCAGTGTTGACTCTGCGTCTGGGTACCGCTTTTGCCTCTTTGGGAAAGTCTTCTGCTTCCCTCCAGTACTCAGCGCATCCTTGTATTCAATGCGTTCCACTCTACTGTCTGCACCTTGTCCCTCCTTGACAGATGTTGTTGCAAATCCGGTACTGGCTTGCTCCAACTGGCATCCAGTCCTCAGTAGTGGTTGCGGTACCGACGGTTTCATTTCTTGCTCAATCACCAAAACTAAGTATCCATCAATTTCCCCCTTTTTGGTGATTGGCAAAACTTTGATCGGGCTCACCAGAGAGCACTATGTCCGGTCTTCAGTCTCTCTCCTCCTTTTCCTTAGCGATCTTGTCATGCTCCTTCTGAGTGATCGAATTGGCGTAGCAGATTCTCTTGATGTCGTGAAGCCGGACGACTTCACTTAGTTGATCGTCCGTGAGAGAGGCTGCGATGTCCCTTAGCCCGGTAGGGTGGTACATTCGCTCGAGCGGTCCAACTCCAGCTTCTACTCTTCCTTTTCTGTGTACGGGCGGAAGATTTTGATCCGGTATTACCAGCGCGAGGACTTTGTTTCTCTCTTCATTGCTGTCTGTGTACCTCATGCCTTGGTACAGAGCTGTTGACAAGGATCCTCCGTTCTGAGTCCTAAGCAGTACCGGAGCTGGTACTGCTGTTGAAGACTCATGAACCGGAGCCGGTGTTGTTTGCCGTTGCTCTCTGGTGATGCTCTCCCTAGCGCTTCCACCAGTGCTTTTGTTCCCTCGTCCTTCCCCCTTTTTGGCAATCACGGAGCAGATATCGCATTAAGCCGCCAGATGCTCGATGATGGCAGCGAGTTGTGCGGATAGAACTTTAATCTCATTTGACACAGTCTCCCGGACTTCAGTGAGGCCAACCCTCGTTCCGCCTGGCTGGCAGCATTCGTATCCACCTTCTGAAGCACTTCTTTGGTGGACTTGGCGGAGTCTCTTAGCTTGTGCTTGATCTTGCTGAGCTCCCGATCGGTGCGCCTTACATATATGACTCCACGTGAGCTGTGCTGACGGATCCAGAGTACGGGCGGGAAGAGGAGGGTGTGGATGCGAGGGGCTACGGTGTCGATTTCACCTCCCGCTCTTGATTTTGAGTTTGGGGTGGCGGGGTGACCGCGGCAGCAGGTAGAGCGCTGGTACCGGCCTCAGATGCTCCTTGCTCTTCATGGACCGAACACGATTTTGGAGCAGCATCGACATCATCTTGATAAGTTAGGAGGAGCTGAAGCACTGACGTCAAGGGAGGCGAGGACGGGGCCGAAACGTCAACAACCGGTGCTGGGCTTTGCTGTTGAGGGGCTTCGTCGACTCGTTGTGGGCTCAAGATGGCCTCTTGCAGAACTGGAGCAGGTTCTGCTTCACTGGTCGTACTGGGAAACACGGAGGCTATTTCCCATGGAGAAGCGGGAACCGGAGATAGATGTCGTGCTTGTTTGTCTTGAGGACTTCGAGCTGGCGTATGAGAAGTCCCTACCCTTCCGGTTCCGTAGGTGTTGAGGGCTATGGAGCTGAGCGGTCCTCGTATTTGTAGCTCAGCCCTTATCACCCCCATCCTCGACTGTAGATTTGCAGCCTCCGCCCGAAGCCGCTTGAGGATTTTTGCTTCGCGTCTGGCTTCTTTATGGTTGGGGTCGAAGGCTGCTTCTCGTTGGTAAAGCAGACAATTGATCTCATGCAGTCGAGTGTGCACCTCCAACAGCTCCCGACCTTGGATTAGAGCAATATGTGACTTTAATCCAAGGTTCTCCACCAGTCGGGTCTCGATGGCCATGACACCGATGGCTGTGCGTTTGGAGATTTGGGCCAGTGCGATCCCGATCCGTACGTTCCACCTCTCTTCAAAGTCTTGAAGAGCTACAGTTCTTGCTTTTTCAAGGTGAGCTTCAACTGCGCTCAGGACCGTGTTGGTGTACGATGAACGGCGGAGGCTGGAGTGGGGCATCTTCTTCTTCCCACTTGCGCGCTTCCTTTTCTTGGATGACGTCGCAGTGGGTTCCCTGATGACTATGCCCAAGATTGTGGTTCGGGAAGTTGTCACATGTCGGTCCTCAGCCGATGCTGGATGTAATGAGACCTCTTCGGGGGCAGCTGCATTGCCTTGACCCCCTCTCGGAACCGCCAGAGCAGATTCATTCTGGAGACCAGTTCCGGCTTCTCGCCCCATGCCCTCTCCAGTTCTACTGAGGCTACGGAAGATGTCCGTTAGAACTGGAGAGGTTGATTCTTCATCAGCAGGCTCTTCTACTGGTATCGGGCCCGGCACGGTCTAAGGGGCACGGGCTCCAGTTTTGGCTGTGAGATTACAACCAGCGTCTTTTAATTGGGGGCGACAACCTTCTTCTTCTTGGGCTGCACGGCAGGTGTCTTGGCTTTGGACTTGGTGGCACCTGCTCGTTTCGTCCCCTTTGTTGGAGAAGGTAATGCTACCTCCGGTACCGAGTGGAGGCCGATCACTCGCTCATCGGAAAGGTAGTCCCGTCGTGCTAAGTTTTGAAATAGGTCCCCCTCTATCTTCTTCTTCAGAATATGGGTGAGCTGGGGACCAGAGTTCTTGATGAGTCTTGACTTAGCACGGACGGTGGCTTGAAAGGCGTTGAAGACGGTGGAGCCCCACTTCACGTTGGTATGAGTGAGGATGGCCACCATTGCGTCTAACTTTTCACTCGTGAGCATGTCGAGTGCTCCAGCCTTCCCAAGCAGCCTTTTTGTCCACGATGTCGTGGAGAAGACGGTACGCGGGCTTAAGTATTGCCTTTCGATCGGAGTCTTTGAAGGTGTCTCCGCTCAGGGACATGTGCGACTTCAGATCTTCGCGCATGTCGCCTATGGCCTCACGGAGGTCTGTCGGTCCCACTGTTGGCAGATCGAATTCTTCGACGAACCATTCCTTCGTGACTTCTATGTCGCGGTTCTGGACGCGACTGAAGATCCGAGACTCCGACGGAAAAACGGCGTTGGCGATGAACTCACAAACGTGATCTGTGAAGATTTTACCTTCGCTGTCCAGAAAAGTCGCTAAGCCGGAGTCCATGATACATGACGCCATACGATGGACTTCGCCGTCGCTGGAACCCATGAGTTTCAGGACATCAACTTTCACGGCGACCCTCATGAACTCTGAAGGGTTTAGTGTAGAAGATGACGTATGAGCGGCCATTTGGTATTTCTAGGTTGAGTTTGAAGATTTAAAGATGTGAGATTTAGGATTTGAGAGCGTTTGAGAATTAGGGTTTTGGAGATTTATGAAACGTAAATGGTAAGTGTGACATTTCATGCGTATAAGTAGAGGTAAATGGGCGGGATAAAGTGATGCAACAACATTTAATGCTTTCAGACGATTTGACTACTCTGAGAAAATTCCTCGGACTGACGGCCTATGTCTCAGACCTGATTTTTCTCATTTATGGAGAACAAGACCAGTTTCGTACTCTTGTTTTCGGTGTTGAGTAGCTGAGATGAATATTCTCCATGTATGAGTACCGAAAATTTTCCCTGAATCGGTACTACCCATGTATCCTTATCTTTCGTTGATCCTCCTTTCCTTGGACTAGTGTCTCCGGTACTCAAGCGTATGCATGATCTGTTTTGACTATCAGAGGCTTGAGAGGCCAAGTAGGCCCGAGCGTTTATGAAGATAGCGAACTTTGCTTCAAGAAGCGGCTTTGTAAATATATCCGCCACTTGCTAATCGGTTCGTACATGCTCCAGGCGAACATCCTTCTTGATTACATGATCACGGATGAAGTGATGTCTGATCTCAATGTGCTTAGTCCTTGAGTGGAGTATCGGACTTTGTGATATGGCGATTGCACTTGTGTTGTCGTAGTAAATGGGTGTCTCTGGCTCGTTTATCCCATATCTTTAAGCTGATACTGAATCCAAAGGAGTTGTGAGCAGAAACTACCAGCGGCTAGGTATTCGGCTTCAGCTGTTGATGTGACAATTGATGTCTGTTTCTTGCTGAATCAAGAAATTAGTCTATCTCCAAGAAACTGACATGTGCCACTAGTGCTTTTCCTATCCAGCTTGCAGCCGGCATAATCGGCATCCGTGTAGCCATGCAGTGCGAACGAAGAGTCCTTAGGATACCATAGTCCAATGTTGGTCGTACCCTTGAGATACATAAGAATTCGTTTGGCAGCTATGTAATAACTCTGTCTTGGGTCTGCTTGAAACCGAGCGCAGAGACATACGATGTACATGATGTCTGGTCGGCTTGCTGTTAGATACAGTAAGGACCCAATGAGTCATCTGTACTTGGTAGTTTCTACCTTAGTACCGGTTTCGTCTTGTCGAGCTTAATGGATGAGCTCATGGGAGTTGCGGCTGGTGAGCAGTTCTCGAGTCCAAATTTCTTTAGTAGCTCTAGAGTGTACTTTTGTTGACTTATATTCCTTGACTCATTTGCTTGACTTGAACTCCTAGGAAGAAATTCAGTTCCCCTAGCATACTCATCTCGAACTTGTCTTGCATGAGTTTTGACACTTTCTTGCATAGCTTTGGGTCTGGGTAACCAAATATTATGTCGTCTGCATAGATTTGCACTAGCAAGAAATGTTCTCCTTTGGTAAATCTGAACATGGTCTTATCGACAACTCCTATGGTGAAGCCGTGATCGACAAGAAATCCGGTAAGTGTCTCATACCAAGCTCTAAGAGCTTGTTTTTTACCATAGAGAGCTTTCTTGAGCTTGTACACACGGTCTGGTTTCTCATGATCTTCGAAACCGGGTAGTTGAGCTACGTATACTTCTTCAGACAACACTCCATTTAGAAAAGCACTCTTGACATCCATCTGATATACT
Organism: Linderniella brevidens; assembly: GCA_004919715.1. Taxonomy (NCBI): domain Eukaryota; kingdom Viridiplantae; phylum Streptophyta; class Magnoliopsida; order Lamiales; family Linderniaceae; genus Linderniella; species Linderniella brevidens. The sequence continues at coordinate 17,056,376 of SWDC01000153.1, forward strand.
TTGAAGTCCTTGTAGGCTGCGTAGGCAAGGAAGATCCTTATTGCTGCTAGCCTGGCCACGGGGGCAAAGGTTTCATCGTAGTCAATACCTTCTTCTTGTCTGAATCCCTGAGCAACTAATCTAGCCTTGTTTCTCATGACAAGGCCATCTTCATTTACTTTGTTCTTGGAAACCCACTTGGTACCGATTACCGTCTGTGTGGGACGAGGAACTAAGGTCCAAACTTCGTTTCTTTCAAACTGGTTCAGTTCCTCTTGCATGGCTGCAACCTAGCTGTCATCTTTTAATGCTTCATCAATCTTCGTAGGTTGTGACTGAGATATGAATGCATAATTGAAGAGATTTTGGAGTGAGCGTCGAGTCTTCATTGGTGCCTTTGGGTCACCCATTATTAGACCTGTGGGATGATTAAGTTTGGTCATGTTTCACTTAATGCATTCCCCCTCACTTGGTGCATTTCCCATATTTGTGGGAGCGGGACAGGGTTCCTCCGATGCTACGTTTAGTTCATTTAAAATGGGGCGTTAGGCTTCTTGAAGATACTTCAACGCTTGGTACCGGAAATGGTTCGGTAATGGGTTCTTGTGAGTTCTCTATCACCCCTGGCAGCGTTCATATGTGCTCGTCGTTCAGTTTTAGACCCTGAACATCCTCATCACTAGACTCCTCTAGATGTGCATCTTCCAGGAGCTCGCTTAGACGGTTGATATTTGTTGGTGAGTTGTCTTCTGCTTGAGAGTCCTCGAAAGTTACATGAGCAGATTCTTCAATAGATAAAGTCTTATTGTTGAATCTCGGTAGGTCTTGCTTACAGCAGAGTATCCCATAAAAGTTCCTTTATCTGCTTTATTCTCGAATGCTGATAGATGACTCCGGTTGAGGTGAATATAGCATCGGCTTCTGAAGGTTTTGAAGTATTGTACTAAGGGAACGTTTCCAGTCCATATTTCATAAGGAGTTTTTCCTAGACTTCTGCAGATCATTGAGCGATTCTGAGTGTAGCATGCGGTATTGACTACTTCTGCCCATAACTTCTGAGAGATATGAGCATCAGCCAACATGGTCCTAGCTGCTTCCTTAAGCGTGCGGTTCCTTCGTTCAACGACTCCATTTTGCTGTGGTGTCTTGGATGCAGATAACTCATGGCTGATGCCATGGTCCTCGAGAAAGGTGTTAAGTATGTTATTTAGAAATTCAGTACCGCGATCACTTCGTATCGTGTTGATCTTAGAAATTTGCTCATTTTGAACTCTTTTCAGTAATTTAATCAACATAGAGGGAGTTTTATCCTTAGTTCTTAGGAATCGTACCCAAGTATATCTTGACTAGTCTTCAATGGCAACTAGAGTATATTTGTCTCCTCCTAAGCTGGGTACTCGTATAGAACCTAATAAATCCATATGCAGCAGATCTAGGCAGTACTTAGACGTTGTCTTTCCTTTGCTTTTGAAGCTGGATCTTACTTGCTTGCCGAGTTGACAAGATGCACATGTTTTGTCCTTGTAATAATGTACTTTAGGTAGTTCATGAACTAAGTCGTTAGAGCTCAGTTTGGATATAGTTTTAAAATTTAGATGGTTCAATATTTTGTGCCACAACCAACTATTAGAGCTTTCAGCTATCAGGCAAGTTGGTTTGTCACAGATTGTTCTTTCCATTTCACTATGTAGGTACCATTGGTCCTCCAACCAATGAGTACCATTTTTCCAAATGGATCAGTGACTTCACATCTATCCTTTTTGAAGTCACACGTGTATCCAGTATCACATAATTGATTTATGCTAATCAAGTTGTAGTGAATATTCTTTACAAGACTTAAGTTATTTAGTGTGAAGTGGCCATATGTAAGCTTACCCTTACCGATGCCTTTACCTTTTCCATTGTCTCCAAAGGTGACAGTTTGGCCTGTGCATGGTTTTATGTCGGAGAGCAATCCTTGGTTCCCCGTCATGTGCTTGCAGCAGCCACTGTCCAGGTACCAGCTAGACTTGCAGATCTCGTTAGCATGTCCCTACAATGGGTGGGTTTATGGTACCCATATTTTGTTTGGGTCCATGTTCAAGTAAGTGTTTGGGTATCCACATTTGGATAACCTTGAAGCACCTTCATGTGCTTGGATCCACGAGCATCATAGGTAAAGTCTTCCCCCTACCTAGGTGCCGAGTGTTATTGGGTTTGAATTTCTGAGTTGTGTACTGAGTGCAGAAACTTTTCTGATAATGGTTCCGGTACTCAGTAGGCTTTTGCTGAGGTTTTCTGTCTATTCTATCATGAGTCTCAGGAACTGGCCTTTTACCCATGAAATCGTTGGTGTAGCATCTTGGGATCTAGGTTTATACCCTAGCCCATATATGTTTCTCATTTGAAGGGTGCCGAAATTCGGTCTTTTCCATTGGTTCTGTGGATTTTACGAATTTAATAAATTTAGAGACTGAGGTAGTAGGATTCAGAGGCTCTGGGCTGTATCCCAGACCCGTCTTATCGCTAGGATTTTTGGATAATCCTTACAAAGTCCCGAGTTTCCTTGACGACTCAGACCAAGATTCAGACATCGTGCGGAAGTCAAGAAAACATGGTTTCGTTTTGATGGAACTCTCTCTGAGGAGTTCATTTTCAGCTCTCAGAAACATCACTTCAGCTTTAGCCTTCGCGAGTTCTTCTGTACTGATATCGGTAGATATTATTTCCGGTTCTGGTATTACTCGCTTTAGAGTTGCGAGTCTCTGATACTCCTCAGTCATCTCATGTAAGGCTTGTATCAAATCCTCGCGAGTGAATTCGGGTTGGGAAAAATCAAATACCTCGGATTCGTCGATGTCTGCCATCAGGCACTCGACTTCTTCATCGCTTGATTCTCCTTCTGACTCTGAGTCGTCAGAGTCTGTTTCTGCCCATTTCTTGTCTTCAGCTACAAGGGCCTTCGGTTTCCGGTAGAATCTTTTCTTGCTTTCCTCTTTGCCCTTATCGTTTCTGGGCTTTTTGCAATTGGCTATGAAGTGGTATTTCCTGCCACAGTTAAAACAGACATTATTATAATCATCCTTAGTGTTTTTCTTACCCGACTGTGGCGAGTAAGTATGATGATTTCTTTTCATGAATCGCCAGAATTTTTTTATGAAGAGTGCCATCGCCTCTTCGCTCATATCCTCGGCGGACTTTGACGTGCTTTTTGCAGCCGCCAGAGCTTTTACTGGTGGCATCGGCGTGACTTCTTCCATTCGAGTTTGTAGCTCGAATTCATACGCCTTTAGGTCGGCGAAAAGATCATGGAGCTGTAATTGCTCAGATCTTTAACCTCCCTCATAGCCATTGTCTTGACGTCACATTCCCTTGGAAGCGTCGTCGTGACTTTTATGGACATGTCTCTGTTCTCGATGGTTCTCCCAAGTGCTGAGAGGTCGTTGATGATTGTGGTGAATCGGTCCTCGAACTCTGTCATGGTCTCCCCGATCTTCATCTTGATCGAGTCGTATTTTTGAATGGCAACCACGAGTTTATTTTCTCGAGTTTGCTCATTCCCTTCACAGATCTGACAGAGTTTTTGCCAGACCTCTCCAGTTGTTTTACACAGCATCACTTGTCTGAAAGTTCATGTGTCCAAGGTCTTGAACAGTGTATCCTTGGCCACTTTGTCGAGATTCATAAGTTTCTTTCGGTGTCAGTCCACTCGCTTTTGATTTTTGGAACTTGTTGCGGTTGTGAGGGATCGCTAGCGTGCGCAGGAATTATTTTGAGAAGAGTGGGAGGCCCATCAGTGATAATATCCCACATATCTTCGTTCTGCGCTGATAAGTGCGACTCCATTCTTATCTTCCATTCCATGAAGTTTTCTCTGCTGAACATCGGCATCTTGTTGTAGGTAATCATTGTGTGAAGAAAGTAAAACCCGCTCTGATACCACTTGTTAGGATCGGGTCTGTACTAGGTAGTGTTTAGAGGGATGGGGGGTGAATGAACACTACTCAAATTTTTCTAAGTGTTTGACTATTAGTACCGAAGGGTTTCTGTACTATGTGTATCTTGTGTTCTTACACTTGATTCACTCAGTGACGCGGAAGTTATCACTGCTGAGTACCAAATAGTATAGTGTTTGTGTTAGTGTTTGTGTTTGACTCCGAAGTTGTTTATGGAAGTTCGGAGTGTTAATGAACTCCTACGTCTCCCCTTCTTCCCTCAGGAAGGCACCCTTAGAAGTATGATTTACTTAACGTACAACCTACACCTTCTAACTACAACAGCTTTTTACAGTCCGTTGTTTACAAAATCACACTTGAATATGAACACTCAAGAACGTAGACTTAGATCCCTTTTTCGTACAAAGTTATTACAAGTGCTAAAATTGAATTGTTCCACTACGTCTTGAGGTTCTTCAGCCTTTTATACTTCGCGCTCCTGAGGTAGCCGTTGCGATTTGAACGCCTGAGTCCGCTCTTGCTGCATTTACTTCTTTGCCTCTTTTGGGTACTGCGGCTCTCAGTGTTGACTCTGCGTCTGGGTACCGCTTTTGCCTCTTTGGAAAAGTCTTATGCTTTCCTCCCGTACTCAGCGCAACCTTGCATTCAATGCGTTCCAGTCTGCTGTCTGCACCTTGTCCCTCCTTGACAGATGTTGTTGCAGATTCGGTACTCGCTTGCTCCAGCTGGCATCCAGTCCTCGGTAGTGGTTTCGGTACCGACGATTCCAATTCTTGCTCAATCACCAAAACTAAGTATCCATCAAACACGTTACAGACATCTAATTATACTCTTTCAAACTTTAAACTTTCCATTTTCATATTTACAACTCAAAAAAGGTACTCAGGTCAACTTAAACGTTCAGAATATCTCATTGTTATAATTGAATTGTTAGTTCGAATTTATGCCCTAACTCCCACCAAGTCTTGACCAAAAGGTGCGTGTAACGTGTTAAATTTCCTCCAAACATACGATAAAGTTAACCGGGGACCACGCCAAAAATCGGTAACATTGGGGACTAAAACTGTCACTCGGGAAAATGGGGGACCAAAAACGCTCATAGGCCAAACATTTGGGACAAAAAATGTAAAAATTCCTAATCATAGGTCAATACGAGTGTATAATGTAACAATTGCAAAGTTTCATTCAATTAATTATATGATTAGGTATACTTTTCATTTTATCAACTTTCTACTAAGTTCCTCCCAAAAAATAATAAATTCTTTCCACCAAGTTAATTGAAAATGGAGCTTTTAGTATTGAATTCAAATTAAAATTATTTGTTTTAGCTAATGGGTCTCAAGATCAAGCCAGTGTCCGTGCCCGATGAGCCATGCATCTCACTTCATGCACGTAATCAAAGACACATGCGAGCCAATTGAAAAACTCTCTCCGTTTCTTTTTTATTTTTTTCCACATTCCATGATTTCCTCATTCCTTTTCATTCTTTCTTACCCATTGCCTCCATCTCTATCTCTGTGATGATCGATCGTCTTCTGTTTCGATCTTCTGCCCTTTCAACTCTTAAATCTCTTGTTAACACGTAAGCACCGCTCATTTTCTCCCAAATTAATTTCGGGATCAATAGCTCTGCGTTGTCTGATTATTTCCCAGGTTTTTAATTGAATTCCCCCCTCTTCGTTGGTCGGAGATAGCCGAATTTGCCAGCAAAATAAGGGCTGATTCTGTTTCATACGTAGACAACATCTCTCAACGTCCCTCTGATGGTTCGTAAAAGTTGGGATTTATGGTGAATGGGATCTGTTATTAGGGCATGCGTAGATCATGTTGAAAGTCGACAAAGGTTCTGAAATTCCGAGAATTACTGCAATAATTGATGGGGAACACATGCATAGGTCCTCAGTTGGGGAAAAACGGTTTCTTGGGAAACGTCACCGCTGCTATATGGAAGACGAAACAGCCCGAAACCCTAACCGGGCCGGATCAAGAAACCAGCCCGAGCACCAACAAGAAAAAGAACGAAAGGGACGACAAAAACAACGGAGCCTCTTCGGTCAAATCCGATCAAAAGAGCAACAAGGGCTCCAATTCGGGTCGATCCGAAGTAGTCCCGCCCACGCCCGTAAAGATCCCGGCCGCCCACGACGAGGCTAAGCCCATCCCCGAGCCTGTCGACCCGAACCCGACCCGCTCCAAGTCGAAGAAGCCCGCAGGCCACATGAAACGGGCCTCAAGCGTGGGCCTACGGGTCGATTCCGTCCTCCAGCAGAAGACGGAGAACCTCAAGGACGCGTACACTGTGGGGAGAAAATTAGGGCAAGGCCAGTTCGGGACGACCTACCTCTGTTTGGACAAGAAAATGAACAAGGAGTACGCGTGCAAGACAATCGCGAAGAGGAAGCTCGTGACGGAGGAGGACGTGGAGGACGTGAGGAGGGAGATACAGATAATGCACCACTTGGCGGGTCACCCCAACGTGATACAGATCGTCGGGGCCTACGAGGACGCGGTGGCGGTCCACGTGGTGATGGAGCTGTGCTCTGGCGGGGAGCTCTTCGATAGGATCATACAGAGGGGCCACTACACGGAGAGGAAGGCCGCCGAGCTCGCGAGGCTCATCGTTGGGGTCGTGGAGGCTTGCCACTCGCTTGGGGTCATGCATAGGGATCTGAAGCCCGAGAACTTTCTATTCGTGAACGAGGAGGAGGAGTCGCCCCTCAAGACTATCGACTTCGGGCTTTCTATTTTCTTCAAGCCGGGTAATGCACTGAATTATCACATCACTTAACAGCCTACGCTTACGTATTTAATTTTACATATTTTATGTCGAGCACGCTTCCACAAGTTTAGGATGATTTCCTTGTTATCTAGGCATAGAAGTGTAGTTTTCTTAATTGGGTGGTCGTGAGGATTCTTACTCAAGACTCCATAACTCTAATACCATGTTGTTAAATGGTTAGTTCACCTAAAAGCTTAAGCTTAAAGGGGGTGCGTGCATCATGTTTCAAATTTATACATTTTATGTCCACACGCCCTCTCGCGTTCAAACCGATTTATTTCTTATCTAGCCTTAGACGTGTAATTTTTTTTTAATGGGAGGTCGTGAGAATTTTTCATAATCAATGCAATTTTTGCCTGCGCTCTAATACCATGTGAAACGACCACTTCACGTAAGCTTCAAGAGTGTGCATCATATTTCAATTTTACATATTTTACGTCCAAACACATTGTAATGCAATGCTGATGTTATGACCAAAATGTCCTTCAGATGAGATCTTCTACGACGTGGTCGGGAGCCCGTACTACGTGGCACCGGAGGTGCTGAGGAAGCATTACGGCTCGGAATGCGACGTGTGGAGCGCGGGAGTCATTATCTACATCTTGCTATGCGGAGTGCCGCCGTTTTGGGACGGTAATGATTAGTTAAATAAAACCTCTTTATGCGTATTAATTTTACGTAGTTTCCTCTACTCGATTTTCTTACTCGGGATCTCGTTTGTCGCATCCGCCAATTCGTATCAGAAACCGAGCAGGGAATATTCGAGCAGGTGTTGAAGGGAGAGCTCGATTTCGTCTCCGAGCCTTGGCCAAGTATATCCGAAAGCGCCAAGGATCTCGTAAGAAGAATGCTCGTAAGAGATCCCAAGAAGCGCCTCACGGCTCACCAAGTCCTTTGTAATACGAAAATCAGTACATTTTTTTTTCAAGTTTTTCGTATTATTTAATGAATCGGCAGCTAAAACCTAATTCGTTCGTTCAAGGCCATCCGTGGGTAGTAGGCGGTGAAGCTCCCGATAAGCCTCTCGATTCGGCCGTTCTATCTCGTCTGAAGCAGTTTTCAGCCATGAACAAGCTTAAGAAGATAGCCATCAGAGTAAGTCATCAGCAAAAAAAAAAAAAAAGAACTTGTAATAATCCTACGCGTTCGGCATTACATTTTGATGATTCACGACGACATTTTCGTCTTCAGGTTATTGCAGAAAGCCTTTCGGAGGAGGAAATCGCGGGCCTGAAGGAAATGTTCAACATGATAGACGTCGACAACAGCGGGCAGATAACGTTGGAGGAACTAAAAGAAGGCTTGCAAAGAGTCGGAGCCAATCTCAAGCACTCGGAGATCGTCAGCCTCATGGAAGCTGTAAGTGTGTGTGTGTGTGTGTTTTCATGAAAACCCTTTTTTTAATAATAATAAAAAAAAACCCTTCTTTTTGTCATTACAAAAAATACAGGCTGATGTGGACAACAGCGGAACCATAGACTACAAAGAGTTCGTAACGGCGATGCTTCACCTTAACAAAGTTCAGAAAGAAGATCACATGTACGCAGCCTTTTCGTATTTCGATAGGGACGGGAGCGGATACATCACCAAGGACGAGCTTCAGCAGGCTTGCGAACAGTTCGGGGTCAAAGACGTTCACCTAGAAGAAATGATGCGCGAAGCTGATCAAGATAACGTACGCAACGAACTTCACCGTGATTTTTTAATTTTTTTTTTGGGTTCACTACTTTTTCGTTCAGTAAATTAGGGTGGTGGCACTTTTAGACACCCAACTTTAGGGGATTACAACTTAAGGACACTAACTTTCAAAGACTTTAAGGACTCAATGCGTCGGAAACCTGATTGTGTCCTTAAATGCTTCAATTCTGAAAGTTAGTATCCTTAAATTATAACCCCGTAAATTGGACGTCCTGAAACCGCCGGACAGGATATATGCCCAGATAAGCAACTCCGACGCCATGTAGGATTTGTCCCAAATTATTTGGCAATGTGCGGACCACGTGTCGAAGTTTTGGCAAAAAAAAAAGGGATTTCCAACACACTGTGCCTTTAAATTCCTTTAATTTCGAAAGTCACTCTCCTTAAACTGCAAACACCTAAGTTGGGTGCCCTGAAAGTGCTCCCCTAACTTACATTGACGAAGAAAGTAGTTAACCCTATTTCTTTTTTCTTCTTTTTTCTTTTTATGCTTATGTTTCTATTATATGTCTCATTCTCAGGATGGTCGGATCGACTACAACGAGTTCGTAGCTATGATGCAAGAAACCGTCTCGGGATTAAAGGTGTGAGAAAGCCGGCGCCACACCTCTTGTAATTAATTTCTCGAAAACGTAACGGTTTGGCTCGTCGTAACGAGAGAAAGTATGTCCTAAAAAGCTGCACATAATCTGCAGCTGGGACACCAATTAAGCTCCTAGATAGTCCCTGTCCAAATTAGGGTAATTTACATTGTTTCGTCGAATGTAGTCTCCGGATATTAATTAGAATCCGAACGGGTCGGTTTACGGTTGTGTAACTATAACGGGTTTCATCTCCGGGCCGATCAATCAATCATTCGATTAACGCCGAACAACAAATATATTGGAGAAAAAATACAGTTCTCATATAAATCTGATCTCTTTTTTGTCTGAATCGGAGCAGTTTATCGCATCTTCGTTCACGCAAGCGTCCTTAACCAGCCGAGCAGCTTGAGTAGTCCCGAATCAAGAACGTGATTTTTCTTTTCAAATCCTATAATATATATATATATACATATATATATATATAGTAATTATATGTCTGATTATATTGTCGTTTTAAAATTAAAAAAATGTTTACCTAAATCAGCTGCGACGCGATGAGCGCACATAACTCCCGAGAAGGCAACCGCTATGACGCCCTGGCCCGGGAAGCAACTATCGCCCACGCAATACAGACCGTTCACAGCCTGCAACGGAAGAAACAAAATAAAAATTCCAATCATTAGGCTGTGTTTGGTATAAAAATTTCGATGTGGAAAAGAAAATGAAAGGTGTAGTAATGTTACAACACTCGAAGCATAACTGAGTCATTGCTTGGTACACTGCACTAACATTATTTTCCTTCATCTTTTCCACGCATAAATTCCGCAGAGCATCAACTTACGGTGATTTAGAAAAGAAATCATATCGATGATTTATTACCGTCGTGTTAAATGGCATCCCCAGTAAGCCCTTTGGGATGCTTCTAGGCATCGGACCATACGTACCGCTATCGCGAGCAAGGTATCTCCTGTGCGTCTTCGGAGTCCCTACCTGTTGTAATAATTATGACGGCGGTAATATTTAGATTTTTCTTCTTTTTCCTCTTCGATCTTAGGATCATTGCAAATTACGATATTTTCGATGCCTTCAATGTCTAATAAGCACCTCCTTGAAAATGATATGAGACTTGAGCCCCGGGAACAATTTCTTCTCGAGCCGGTCGATTATTTTCTCGGCCACGAGTTCCTTCTTTGCATTGTATTCCTTCCGTGAAAGCCCCTATATTTTTATTTTTCGAAACGGTAGTTTAATATATGAACAAAAGCTACAGAGCTAAATAGCCCAACAAGCCATGTGGTCTGTGGATACAATCGAACATCTAGTAGGGATGAAATCTCTACATAGAGAGAAACCAACCCCTATAGTAAAGAGGCTTTTTTTTATTATTTTTTCAAAATCGTAATCGAACTAGTAGGGACGAAATCTCTACCAAGAGAGAACCCAACCAAAAACCAATCCCTAATATAGTAAAGATGCTTTTTTTATTATGTTCTGAAAAATTGTAAAATCGAATTAGTAGGGAAGAAATCTCTAACAAGAGACAAACCAACCAAAAACCAACCCCTATAGTAAAAAAAAATCCTTTATATTTTATTTTTTTTAAATCGTGAAATCGAACGAGTATGCTACATAGGTATCTACTACACAATTACCTCCCAGTCTTCGATCGAAGAAGTGGTGAAAATGTGAAGAATGTGACTTCCTTCGGGGGCTAACGATTTATCGAGGACCGTAGGAATGCTCAGGAATATACTCCCGTAAGGCTTCTCTAAATTTTCCCAGTCGTCCTAAATATTCGGAGGATGATTGCGAAGGACTGTAAAAAATAAAATAAAATACATAGCGCACAAAGAAAATATTATAATCGTTGCGCATACCTCTAAAATAAAATGGTGGCAATCGGTATCAGGCGGCAGAGCGTCAGCTTTAATCCCCACGTGAATAGAGAGGAACGACGGCGCCTTCACGTACGCCTCTTGGAATCTCTTCTCCTCCTCCGGCAATTCTTCCTTCTTCAGGAGCTTCCCTGACCGAAAAAAAAATAAAATCTTTTTCAGCATTTAAACAGAAAAATACGATTTCACGTAACTTTATCACTTTGTAAACCAATATCGAGTTAAATTGATATATTATGGTACCAAAGGTGTCCCATCTAGTGGCATTTGAGATTATGGTCTTGGCAAAGAATTGTCTCCCATCAGACAGCTTTACCCCAACCTGTAAAAAACGATCGAGCACGCGTTTTTTCACCCTTAGAAACTGAAAAAAATAAGGTCGTGTTTGGTTTGTGGAAATCAGTATGGAAAGGAAAATAAAATGGAAAAGGAAACTAGTTTTTATGTTTCGCTGGTTGAAGAAAAGAAAAGTAACGAAAATCTAGTTAAGTTTATACCTAAAACTAAGAAAAATTCATTTCTTCACCATGAAAGAAAATTAAATTCTCTCTCATTTTCTTTTCCATACTACTTTCTTCGTTCCAAACACAGCCTAAGGGAATGGTGTAGAGGTACAACGATCCAAGGGTGAAGTACAATGGTTTGATGCGCCAACTTAGTTTCATGTCGTACTTTCCACGCACGAATTCCACATACCAAACACACCCTAAAGGAAATGAAATTTGAAACCTTACAGCTTTACCGTCCTCTACGATTATGCTTGTTGCATTGGCTTTATACATTATATCACTGCCTTGATTCACCAGTCCTTTAGACAACGCCTTTGCGATTTCTCCGACTCCACCGACGGGATAGTTTATTCCACCGAAGTGCCTATCGCATAAGACCTGTAAAAGATTGGTTATAACTAAAAATTAGGAAGTAGGGAAGAAATACAAAGGAAAGAAATGGACAGAAGGAATATGTAATGCTTACCATGCTTGCATTAATCATAGGAGTCTGCATTGCATTGACAGTGCTCACTATAAAACACTGAAACGAAAAAAAAAAGAAAAAAAGACAAAAAACGTTCAGTAAATGTTAATGTAGAGATGATGCTATCGATGGCACACACCTCAGCGTCGATGAAAGACAACAGCTCCGGATCTTTAATGTACTTTCTTGCTATGTTTCCAGCGTTCTGGGGCAGATAATAGGCTGAAGAAATTGGATTCAGACCAAAAAAAAAACAGAAGACATCTATTTCAGTAAAGCAAAATAAGTTCCTATCCTCAGAAAAAAAAATTCGATCGTTCATCATAAACCAATTACCGAGAGTCATGCATTCGAGAGGCTTCTTGAAGAACTGTCCAAACAAGTAGATGGGCTCCTCGAGAGATTTCAATTCAAGCGAGTTCAAAGCATTGAAGATCTAAAATATAAAACAAGCGAAGTCAATGCGATTTTTCGATCTTTAAGATTAAAAAACCGGCACGAACCTTCCAACAGTCACCGTAAAAACTGAGAATCCCCTGCTTCTCGTGGGGGAATTTACTCGTTAATTCCGAAATAAAATCTCCGTATTCTCTGTGGACTCGCACGGAGAGACCTTTGGGCAGATGAAAGTGAACCGTGGTGGGGTCGGGGATCACCCGCATCTTACACCCCACAGCTGCTAAAGCTTGCGTGATCAAATTCAAATTTCCCTGTAATGAAAAGACAACAAGAGTTGTAACAAAAAATCCTCTGAGACTAAGTAAATCAAGAAAGAAACTCCCGAAAAAAATCGAACCTTATCGCTGAAACCGAACATGACGGAAGATCCCACATCGAAAGTGAAGCCATCCCTCTGGTAATAGCCCGAGCTTCCGCCGGGGATCAAATACTTCTCCAACACCAAAACCTTGGCGCCTTTCACCGCCAATTGCGTGGCGGCTACGAGTCCACCGATCCCAGAGCCTATAACTATGGCGTCGTATGAAGAACTATTGAATTTATTATCAGCTGCTCTCGAGCCCATCGATTCCCCAACATCGAGCGCGGAGTTCATCTTCAGAAAAAGCTTTCTTTCTCTGGTTCGATTAGCTTTAGACCAAGAATCGAAGCCATAAACCTGGCGAGAAAGAAGCCCAAAGCAGAGTAGGCTCTGCGATTGCTTTTGGGTGCCCGAAGGTTTAGTCTTTCCGCTAACGCAGGAGACTGAATGAGGAGAAGAAAACCCAAAATTCGAAACGTTCATTTCCGTAGGGAATCGGAAGGATTCAAGATTTGCCCTTTCTCAATGTAAGTTTTTGGAACTCTAAGCCGTAGACTACAGTTGAAGAAAAGATTGAAACGTATTTTAGGAAGATGGAAAACTTTAAAAATGGAGCCTTTTTATTTTTTCCTCCACTAGACGATGATGGGTTAGGCTTTCTGGTAAATTTGGCGTTTATGTCTTAATTAGTTGGATATACAAATATAGAAACGCACATGGAGTCGAGGGGTTGTGTTAGGATAATGCATGATTTTGGGATATTTGGAGAGTATAACTCTTGCAGATTCTTATTCTCACAATTCACAACACAAACCATCACCAGTTGAATTGTATCAGAGCTGGTTCGGTGCATATCACGCTTATTTAACTCACAATCACTCAATCGGATATGTCCAAATGTTGTGCATTGAATCATGTCATGTGCTGCCAACGGGGTCTTGGTCTAATGGTCAAGGAGGATGCCTTAAAGATTTGTGGGTTAGGTCGCGTGATTGAATCCTCCCTCCCACAATTCTTGAGTGATCCACGTGTCTTTATAGCTCATGACGATTGTTATCAGGTGGGTTTTTGGCTCCGAGATTTGTCTTACCACTGAAGTGTGTGGCACAATTAAAGCTTTTGTCAGGTCTGTGTGGCGCAAGTCCACGTCGGTATTTAGGAACTAGCTCGTAGCCAGATCGAGTTGGGATACATCGGGATAACAAAAAAAAAATCATACCAATATGCTGAAATTATTTGTCGCACATCGAAAAACTAACTTCGTCTAGTTAATATATAAATCTCATCCGAAAAATCTCTTCCGATCGGCTTTAGAATAAAACCCTCGGTTTAACAAGAAGTAAGCAAAGCTATCACATTATCATCGAGCATCGAATGGATTTTGATTCCTCGCCAAGATAACGACGCTCATTGCCTATTTATTTTGGTAGTATTGGGAAAAGCATATCCCAACTCAGGGACCTTAAATATTCTTTATTATTACAGGGATGATGAATCTTGTATTTCATGCCTTTTGTCTTACATGGTTAGATGAGATTGGGCTCAAAGGCTAATAGGCCTAAATAGGCCTACTCTAAGTTTGGGTTTTGTTTTTCAGCCAATCCAGGGAAAGCCCAAAGAATTGTCTCAAGGAATAAATTAAATATTCGAGTGGACAAACTATCGATATGATTTCATTTGGACCTTTAGGGGGTGTTTGTTTGAGGTGATCCAACATCACAGTGATACTCACATTACGGTGATGTGTGTATCACCGTGATGTGGATCAAGGTGATATATCATCACCGTGTTTGTTTTGGGGTGATATTTCATTTTACATATCAAGGTGATATTTGAGTATTGTGTTTGTTTATCAAGGTAATATGTGGGGCGATATTGTATAAATGTCATATTTAACCTTATGTATATTATGTAAGTAAAGTGGGTTAAGATGTTCGTTTTGATGTGATATTTTACGTAATAATGGTTAATATTTCAATATCAACTATTAATTTTTTTAAGCATTATTTATAAGTATTTTATTTTTTAAGCAATATTAATTATTTTTATTTTTTAAGCTTTAAACATATTTTAAATTAAGTTCAATTATAAATTAATTATAAGTTTATTATATATAATTTTCAAATAATTATTTATATTTAAGCATAAATATATTTTTTTATATTTAAATATGTTAGTTGTGTAATTACAAAATTGAATAAGGGTATATGAGGAATGAATGTTAAAATATAAGGGGTAATGTTGTCCAAAAAAATATTGAAAACATCACCTCATCACGGTGATGGAGGATTACCTTGCTTTTTGAGGGTGGTCCAAAAGCTTGAATATCACCCCCTTTTGATCACCTAGGTGATCCTCCATCACGGTGATGACTCATCACCCCCACTAAACAAACGCGGTAATGAGGAGGTGATGGCGGGATCACCGTGATGATTTGGAGGATCACCCCAAAACAAACACCCCCTAGTCTACTAATTAGGGGTGCATGGGGTGATCCTCCAAAACATCACGAGGATCCCGCAATCACCTTCTTATCACCGCATTTATTTAGCGGGAGTGATGAGTCATCACCGTAATGGAGGATCACCTAGGTGATCAAATGGGGTGATATTTCAACTTTTGGATCACCCCCAAAAAGTAGGGTGATCATCAATCACCGTGATGGGGTGATGTCTCAAATTTTATTCTGGACAAAATTACCCCTTATATCTTAAGATTAATTCATTATATACCCTTATTCATATTTTTAATTTCATAACTAACATATTTAAATATTAAAAAATATATTCAATGCTTAAAAATAAAGAATTTTATTGAAAAATTATATATAATATACTTATAATTAATAATTGATTTAAGTATATATATTTAAATATTAAAAAATAAAAGAAAATTATATTGAAGAATTATATAAAATACTTATAATTCATGGTTAAAAACATAATAATTAATATTGAAAACATTAGTCATTATCCCGTAAAATATCACATCAAAAGGAACATGACATTTACGCAACATCACCACACACATCACCATGATAAACAAACAAAATATTCCAATATCACCTTGATATGCAAAATGAAATATCACCCCAAAACAAACATCGTGATGACATATCACCTTCATGCGGACATCACCGTGATACTCACCGTGATGTTCGATCACCGCAAACAAACACCCCCTTAATCTGTTAAAAGTTCGTGTTGTCTCGTAATCGATGATAAAATTTAGATTCGATTCAATTTATATTTAATTGAATTATGAGGAGTATGCTAATTTTTGTGGATATACCTCATTCATGACATTAGAGACATGGAGAGAGTAGAAAAAAGAAAATTAAAAGGCCGTATTTTTCTTCTTTTTTTTTTAAATGTAATGAGCACGCTCTCCTACTAAGCTAAATTTGAAGCCATCTAAACGTAAGACTTAATTATGAGACAGTGCCGACTTTTAATCTCTTGTCATGTGTTTTTAATACTATTAAATTTAATCATAAGTGTGAACTCGTTTATGGAATCCCCACGACCTTCACTTTAAATCAAAAAAATTCAAGTGGTATGGATTCTCTGCGATGAAATTAAGAACAATCAATATATTACAATAAGTTTTAAATTGCAAAATAAGGAAAAGAAATTAAATAAGCCGCGAAAAGGGCGACCGTTATGAATTTCAGGACAATCATTTACAGTGATTTTCACTTTTAATGCTCACGAAAAAAAAATTGCTCACGAGAAGAGAGCGATTATAAAGGTCAAGTCAGTTAGCAAGCAAGCCAAGATATAGGTCAGGTTGTCTTTTACGGGCCAAACAGCTCGTACTGTTTCACAACTCTCCACGACAGCGCGTGAAAGTGACGTGTGGAAGCTCCTTATGTGACACGTCACCTCTTCGCTTCCAACCATGCTATTGTATGTATCCACGCGTCTCGCTCTTGGTTATTAATCATATAAGATATTTACTTAAAAACATAGCTTAACACTACACGAAATTATGTGATTTTTTTATTTTTTTAAAAGAAGAATTAAAATGCACGGAATCGAAACCGTGATGGGGATTGCTATAATCATTGCTTCAAAGCATTTTTAATTCATATTTTCGGTATTTATTGATAGATATTAGGGCTGGTTTACCGCGTTGGAGAGAGTCAATATAACACTAAATATAGTTTACCTCATGAATAGTCTTCATATGATTAAATTATTTTTTTCGCTTTTTCTTTTAAAAAAGAATGGTGTTGAAGCAGCTGTGATTGAGTACCACAGAAACTCAATTCTTGCACAAATTTCATTACTGGGAGAATTTAAGACATTTGAATTTCTTTCTCTCCCCCTCTCCGTTTCAATTCCATTGAAGAAGAGAAAAAAGAAGAGAAAAAAGATAAAAGATATAGACTAGCCGTGTCGCTTCTTTTGTCGCCTATCTCGACACAAACCGGGCACCGCGGGCAATTCTTATCTTTTGGTACTTGCTGCCGCTGATCTTTGATATTTATCACCAGGTAATTTTAATATATTAATATAGCTCCAATTTATGAATAATATGATGAACGTGAGGGGGAAAAAATGTTCTCGTAAATAAGTGTATATAAATCATAATGTTTGTATGTTAATTTCTTGATTGATCGTCTCGCAATTGATATGTAGAGACATATTTATGATTGTCATTAGCACAATAAATCTATGCTCGACTGATCTTTTTGATATTCATGTGAAAACATTTATATTCCAGAAAGGGTTTGATTTAAATACTATTTAGCCCAACATTCAACAAGTTGATCATTGTCATTTTCTTACTTTTTATTTATTTATTTATTTCTCTTTATTTTCTTTTCATGTATTGTAATTGTCTATATATATTTAATGTGAGGTGGGCTGCCTTTATTTTCTTGATCCGTCGACTCCCACAGCCACTAATCGCTTCTTCCCCAAACAAAAAAGTAAACGTAAACTAATGACGAGACAAATCCTGCTCCGAGCACCTCCCTCCATCTCCGACCGCCGCCAGCCGCTGCTATCCACGTCCGCGTCGCAAGTAAACCCATCCCGCAACCGTACGAAGCACCGGGTTGCAGAGGTGGCCGGAGGAACGGCGGCGGAGTGCGCCGCGGTTTGCTGCTGCTGCCCGTGCGGGCTCGTTGACCTCCTCGTGCTGGCGGCGTACAGAGTCCCGAAGGGGCTGTGCCGCAAGGCGCTGAGGAGGAGGAAGAGACGGCTCCGCCTGATGAAGATGGGTTTGTCACCGGCGGCGTCCGGCGACACGAAGCAGCTCGAAGAGGAGATTGTTCACACGTGTTCCGTGACGGGTCCCGACGACGATGGTCATCGGATGATTGTGGAGCTGGAGAAGGAGATGTTTGATAATTTCTACAGCGGTGGATTCTGGAGAAGCCTTTCTCAGAGGAGCCAGTGATCATTATTATAAATTTTACCATCTCATGCTCTCGGAGGAAAAGATAATGAAGACGAAGCTGATGATCAGTAGAATAATAATAATGATATTCATACAAGAACATCAATTAATTAGACATAAGCCGATGAGGCTTAGTTAGGTTAGAAGATGACACACTGCAATTTACATTCAATAGGATCATGTGCAGATGATGATGGGGATGATTTATTAGACATAATTGTTCCTTTTTTTTTTATTTGGAAATTGTTTTTGGATTTGTTTGGCCAATTGAAGAGAATTATTATTGACTGAAAGCATATCTCTCTCTCTTCAACCCTCTCCTAACAACACAGAAAAGAAGCAATGAATACTCCTTCCTAGTTCACCCCTTCCTCCACTAGCGGATGTTGGAGAATTCAGCACAACTCAATTTGTTTGTTTCTTATTTTTTCTAATTTTAGTTTTTGTCGGTGTCCTTTGAGTTTAGGGGCTTTTTTTCTCTTTAAGTAGGAGTTTTTCTCCCTTTGTGGGAGTGACCTCTCTCATGAAGACACGATACTTCAAGTCGAAGACCGACGAAAGTGAAGATAGGAGATTCGTTCTTTGTGTTTAACATTCAGTTTCTTATTTTCTTCAATCTTGTTATTTAGATTTTTGCTTGTATTTGGTTGTGGTTGCTCATATGTGCGTCTCTATTTTTTTCCGGATACTGATGTTATCGGAGACGTTCGCAGGCTATCTGACATATCTTTCTTCTTATTTGTGAAATGAAAATGATGTGTCGTTTCTTCTTATTAATATTGTTAATTATTATTATTATTAAGTTCTATTTATTTTTATAGAGTAAATGAAATATAGGTGGAGGGGAGTGTCTATTTACCCCTTTTTCTTATTGTTATTTACAGATGGAAGATTTACAAATGCAATACGAGTAATATTTTTTTGAAAAAATTATAAAATTAGGTCACTAAGTATACATGTTTTCGTTTTTGGGTCATTATGTTTGATAATTGCAAAGTAGATCACTAACTTTATATGCCAAAATAATTTTGGGTCATTTTTTCAATTTTATGTCACTAAGTATATATTTTTCGATTTTGGGTCACTAAGTATAAAATTTTCCAATTTTGGGTCACTTATTAGGTAAATAACTTTGTAAACATAGTGACCCAAAATAGAAACATTTATACTTAGTGATCCAAAATCGAAAAATATATACTTAGTGATCTAAAATTGAAAAAATGACCCAAAATTGTTTTGGCATAGTTAGTGACCTACTTTAGTAATTATCAAATATAGTGACCCAAAAAACGAAAACGTGTATGCTTAGTGACCTAATCTTATCATTTTGCCTTTTTTTTTTGTCTTTAACGACATTTTAGGTAATGAATTGTTATTATTAGCAAGATGAAAATTTCTCTAAAGCTTCTAGATGGTCATTGGTTTCCACCTAGTCTCTAATTTTCTTTAGCAATAATATATTGCCTGTCGACGTATGTCGATAAGATCTCTGCGTCGACGCGAAGAATTTTCCAAATGCGAATTATTTTCTTACATTTTTTAAATAAGATACACTGACCTTTAGATCAAGAGGTTCACCAACATATATCATGGATAAACTTGACCACAACAAACATCCGTGTGAGAAAATTATAGTGATGCCTCAATTTCAGTCTTCTCACGAACCATTATCATTGTGACGACCATTTCTTTTTTATTATTTACATGTTCCGTTGTAATATTGTATTTTTATCCTCGGTAAAAAATAAATAATAATTCAAGGAAAGTACACACTATTTTTTGATTTGTGGATTGATGATGTGTACTTTGATAAAATGGAATGTCAATGTCCTGAGGGTCCCGACCTTGTAAATGCGAAGCAGTCCGGGTGAGTACTTTTATTAGGCTTTTTTAACAAAATAAATCGAAAAAAAATATTAATTAATCAAATAGGGCGTTTTCGGCACCTATTACTAAAATAGAGTCGTTTGCGGGTATTACCCGCGACGTCGCACCCATTAAACGCGATTTTGTTTTTGGCCCGTTTAAGCACTGCAAACGGGCCAATAACGTATTTGGGCCCGTCGTCGCGGTTAATAAACGCGACTACGCGTCCATTGGGCGTGATGATGTGACAACTCGATCACGCGTTCTCTGTAATTTTCTTTTTCTTTTGGCAGAACTGATGTGGACGTAACGTTCACGAGTTTTGCAGAAGAATTGTCGCGTCCAATAGATGCGACGTCGCTTTTATTAAATGCGACGATTTTCCCTATATAAAGTACTATAATTCCATATACATTGATATGTAAAAAAACAACTTGAAGTATTTAAATTTCTCCTCAAATTATGACATCTCGTAAAATTCAAGTCTCTATCTACTACGGTGGCGAAATCATTACCGAATCAAACTCCATTCGTTACAGCATCTCACCCATTTCTCTTAGACGAATTCGTCGCGAAACTAGCTTTGCTCAATTTCTGGGCATGCTATATGAGGTTATTCACCTCGACAACAATTTTTCCTCCTTAACCGTTTATGTTAAGAATGAATACTATCAACATTCTCGACTCTATCAGATGCTCTTTCAAATTTCAAACGACGCGAAACTATCGTACTTCTTGGATGCTGATGTGGAACTTAATTTAGTTGAAGTATTTGTTGAGGCCAGCGAGAACGTTCATCCCGACCGTAATGAAGAGGCACCCGACGTGTTCATCAACATTACCTCCAGCCACTCGTTCCCTGATCTCACGGCAGTTACTCAAGGAATGAGTGACTTTTCACTCCACCCTCCTCATATAGACATTCCTTCGAGCAGTCGTGATGTTCATAATATGTCGAATGTGTCACAACCTGAGCCTGTGCCCGAAGAATTGCAAAATAGTGACGCTAGCGACTCTGAAGCTGATGACGTTGGTGGTGCACTGGACGATTTTCCGGATTCCGCAGATGATAACGACGATAGCGACGATGATGGAAACAATGATGGTCCCGAGAATGACATTCCATTACCGGCGGATGATGCTCGTGCGCCTTACCAACCCGTGCTTTTTTATTCAACATATCAAATGACGCCTCCAAAAGCCAACGAGGTCGGCGGTGATTTTTACAGTAGGGACAATCCCAGGTTCAGAGTCGGTATGACATTTAGTACCAAAGCTCACTTACAAGAAGCTGTTGGCGATTATTCTTACAAGGTGGCTAGACGTGAGTTTCACGTCTCAGAAAGTAACAAAACCGTATGAGGCATGAAATGCAACCATATCAATGACTGTCACTGGAGGTTACGAGCATGCTTCAAACCGAAAAAATGTTATTGGAAGATTACGATATATGGGGGGCCACACACATGCTACATGAACGAGTTGGCGAGAACACACTGTAACATTTCGCGAAACACAATTGCGAGAATGTTGATTCGAATAGTGAAGACAGACCCTCAATTTCTACCAAATAATGTAAAGCAGCTGGTGAAGGACAATACCTGGTACGACATCTCATACATTCAAGCGTGGCATGGCCTCAAAAGGGCGAAAGAAAATGTTTACGGCACCTGGGAAACTTCAGTCCAACAACTTCCTATCTTCATGAAAGCTTTGAAACGTTACAACCCCGACACGGTCGTCAAGTGGTTGAATCTTCCAACTGAAGCCCCCGGTGTGAAGAAATTGGGGAATGTTTTCTGGGCTTTTAAACCTTGTATTGATGGGTTTAGGCATTGTCGTAGAGTTGTTTGCGTTAACGGTACACACTTATAATACTCCAAATACGAGCATAAAATGTTAATTGCATCTGGGCTCGATGCAAATCAAAATATTCTCCCCCTTGCTTTTGCCATTGTTTCAACGGAAATCAGACATTCTTGGCGTTGGTTCCTGAACTTACTTAACATCCACGTGTTGGATGAACAAGGTGTATGCCTCATTTATGATCGTCATCGAGGTACTTGTATTTTCCTACATAGGAATATTGGTTGCGGTAAGCGAATTAGCAGCATTTAGGCCGCCGAATGGTGTACGCCGGTTTTGTCTACGCCATGTCGTATCAAACTTCAACACTGAATTCAAGAACAATGACCTAAAACAGTTATGCCATAGAGCTGGAATGGCCCACACGTTGGAGAAGTTCAATCGCATTATGGAACGAAGTGGTTAGATAAGATTGACAAAGAGCAGTGGACGTTTGCTTACGATGGTGGATTCTGATGCGGGGTGATGACCACTAATATCTCCGAGGCCCTTAACGGAGTTTTCAAAGGGGCGAGGTGTTTGCCTCCGAAAGCAATAGTGGACTTTAGTTTTCATCGATTGAATACTTTCGCAATCGATTTATGGAGTGCTCTGGAGAGATGGCTAACACCGAAAGCGATAAGTCTCCGTATGCGTGGAATAAGTTCAACGACTGGACAAGTCGTTCTTGGAGTCACGTCGTCTTTAATTTTGACCCACGTTTGCAAACAGCTGAAGTTTATACTTCGTCCGTGAATCAAAGAAAGCACGTGATAAACATCTTAGGAAAGACGTGCACGTGCGGAAAATGGGACACGTATTTCATCCCATGTTCTAATGCCCAAGCAGCCTGCCGTAGGTGGGGAGTTCATAGCATGCATCATATTGCTCCTTTCTATAACAAACAAGCGTATCGTAAAACATACGTGGGGTTTTTTCATCCTCTACATGACGAATGTTATTAGGAGCCTGCTGAATTCTCTCTTATACATAACGACGCTCTGCGTATCCGAAGAGGTCCGGGGAGAATCCGTACAACTCGTATACAGAACGAAATGGATCTTGGTGGTTCAAGGCGGAGACAAGGTCGAAGAGGCGGAGGCAGTGGTCAACGTTGATTTATTTTAATTTTTAAGTACTTTTAGTATTCATATGTTGTACCAAAATCTCCGGTGCGTGATAGTTGTACGGGGTCCAAACAAATTGCTCCATCGACATACTATCAATGGACTCCCGTATCGCACGCAAATTTGAATTTGCGGAGGTCGTATGGTCAAACAATGCATTCCATCTAAATGAATAAAAATTAATTATTATAAAAACTTTTAATTGAAAGTTCGAATAATTAGGAGATCAACTACCTCGCCGCATGCGGTGGAATGGGTAACTGAATGCCATCGACTACACTAGGCTGCATTACCACTCGAGGGTGGACGATAATGGGCTGGACTTGTAATATACGCATCCATGCCCAAACCTATATTTTAATTATTTAAATACATAAGTATCATTTACACTTTACAAGTTGTTGAATTAAACTATCTTTCGTACCTGCAGCAACCGCAAAGCTCCACCTATGTTCATCTTCCTCGACTGACATGATGTGCAGAGCTCTCTGTAGAGAAATGCTAACACGGCGCTGCCCCACCTGTAATGATGAACTTCATCGATGTCCTCGAGCAGCGTAAGGTATGTCATCGACGTGTGACTTCCACTGGAGTCGGGAAACATCACCGACCCGAACAGCAGCAATGCGTAGGCACGCGCATGTTGATCGACGATTAGCTCGTCGGTCATGTCATCGACTGGATTTTCTTCTAACCAGGCCGCAAACTTCCGGAGAGACAACTTGGTCCCGTGGTACGCTCCTTCGGGAGGTCTGTACCCCGTCAGCTCCTCGCAGTAATCAAGCCACTGCTCATGCGTCTTACGAGGGATCACACCGCTTACGGAAATACCGTCCACGGGGAGTGCCCACATCAACCCTACGTCCTTTAAAGTGACAGTCGCCTCCCCCACCGGTAGGTAAAACGTGTGTGTCTCCTTTCTCCACCGTTTTACGAGTGCGGTAATCAAGTGTGGATCTATTTTCTGAGATCCACAACTATAGACGTCATACAGCGACATAGTATCTAACTTCTCCAAAACACGACCGTGTAAATGCACCGGTCGTGAAATCTTACCCCATACTACGTTTTCTAACCCCCTCACCGTCAACGGGGTGTCAATAGCACTATCCGTGTTGGATAGCACATCGTTACAACGATGACTATCCCGAAAAATCAACAGCGAACGATTGATCGGACTGTAGAAATCGTTCGTGTCCATCCTAAATCGAACAAAACAATGTTATAACCAATCTCCGACTAATGACTATACGAATCCGTCTAATGTTATAACCAAACATCGAATAACAAACGAACAACTCAATTTAACTATAATTAAACAAAATACCTAATAACTATACGGCGGAGAGCGTACGGAGGGGCAGAGGCGGTGGAGGTGTGGTGGCGGCGGCGGCGTAGGCAGCGGTGGCCGCGACGATGGTGGTCGAGCTGGTGGCGGACGCTGCGGCGGCGGCGGCGGTGGACACGGAGGCAGTGGCGGAGGCGGCGGCTGTGGTGGCGGAGGCGGCTATAGCGGCGGGCGTGGTGGACGCGGCGGAGAGAGAGAGAGAGAGATATAGAGAGAGATAGAGAGAGAGAGGGCGGGCGAGCTGCGCGGGGTGAGCGGCGGACGGAGGCGACGAGAGCTGGTGGCGAAGAGAAACCGAGAGAGAGAGAGATAGGAGAGAGAGAGGGGGCGGGCGAGCTGCGCGGGGTGAGCGGCGGACGGAGGCGGTGGCAAGAGAAACCGAGAGAGAGGGCGGGCAGGCGAGCTGCGCGGGATGAACACGGCGGGGTGAGCGGCGGACGGAGGCGGCGTAGCTTAGGGTTATGGTTAGGTTTTAGAGAGAGAGAGTGAGGGAGAGAATGATGGAGAGAGAAATAGATCTGAGATCTATATTTCCTCGACGTCGCGGGTAATATCTATATTTCCTCGACGTCGCGCCTATTACCCGCGACGACAAGGTAGTGGGCCAAAAATATTGGCCCATTACACCGGCCCCGTACGATGGTCCACCATTTCGCGAAAAATAGGGTATCGCACCTAATGGGTGCGACGTCGCGCCTAATGGTCGCGACTTCGCGGGTAATACCCGCAAATGACTCTATTTTAGTAATAGGTGCGAAAAACGCCCTATTTGATTAATTAATATTTTTTTTCGATTTATTTTGTTAAAAAAGCCCTTTTCACACAAAACAACATATACTTATTACACACAAACAAACACACACATATACGTATGTATATATATAGATATACCTACATACATATGGTCCCCAAATTGCCTCTGTTCCAGCTTATCTATGTTTTCACTTCATCAGTATCACCTACATGACTTGACGCCAAAAATAAATAATTAAATAAAAATGTAAACGAAAATTTACATTAGGGCGAACTTTAGGAATAAAATCAAGATTTCTTTGATTATAGTCATGTAGATTTTGAATACTGGGCTTCCGTCAGTTTTGATCAATTGGAAAATGAACTATTTATTATGTTTGAAAGTTTTCAAATTGGTTAGTTTAATTGATTTATGTTACCTCTCCAACTCGATCAGCATTGGATTCTTTCAATCATTTCGGTGGTTTATTTAATTTTGAGGGCACAAAAATGGCAGGCTCGTTATTTCATGTGGACGTTATTGTCTCACCATTTCCTTTAATATGCACCCTCTTAAATAATTTTCCGTATATGTAAATATATATGTTTGAGATCGTATTATCTAAAAATTACTTTATAAAATGTCATAAATTGTAGCAAATGAGAAAATAAAATTTGAGACCATAATGAACATAAAGGCACATTAATTGTCTACCTACATAAAAAAAAATTGTAAATCCGAACAGCTCGAATATCCATCAGCGACCCATTCAGTTACCGAGTGACAAAATTCCTATAGTGAACCATCCTCATTGGGATCCAAAGCTAATGAGAAGGGAAAATTCTTGTGAAAATGGGATAGAGTATTTTTCATGTTTAACCCAGGCCGTGATTCTTCATTCTCCGATTTTAGGTATTTAAATAATAAGTAAGGTAAAAAAAACTCTAAATCAGATAAATTCACGCCTAAAAGAGGTTGACAATAAGTTTTTTCAAATCGTTATTGGGAGAGAGGGGTTTGCTTTTATTGGGAAATTCCATTTTTCTGCAATATTTACCATCCGAAAAGAGGAAAAATGGAGTCTTTGTCGAAGCTCGGCTACAACGAAGCGCTTACCAAGCGTGAAGGAAAGGCCTACGCCACATGAGCCGTATGCGGGGGAACTTGCACATATATTCTAATTATGAGTTCTAAGACCATCTCCAACAAAAAAATACATTCTCAAACTCAAAATGCAATAATTCTTCTCTAACCATTAAACTCATTTTCAAACTCAAAAGAATATTCATGTAATACTCTTCCATATCAACTTTTACAACTTTTCATTACTACCTATATATTTTACAACTTTACAAATTAGACCATGATATTGTTTTAAATTCCATGGAGAAAATATTTACTAAAACTAATAATAATTTTGTATATATAAAAATTTGAAAAATGTTTACTATACATATAAAAATTTGAACAAATGTTTATAAAAAATATTGGTCCTTTTATTATTTTGTATTATTGTTGCAAATAAATAAATACATATAAGTAATAAACGTTAATTAGGGGTCACTTTGTAAAGTTAAGTATATGAACAGTACGAACGTAAATTTGCGTCAGAGGTGTGAGAAATTTGTGTGAAACCCATTTTGCGTATTCGTTTTAGTATCGATTGGAACATATTTGTTTGGTTTGCGTTTGAGTATCAACATTGGGTGGAGATGCTCTAAATACCTTTTGGCATTCAAATGTCTACTATTGCACCCAAGGCTGCACTTAATACTAGTAGAACAGAAGAATTGTGAGCGAATATTGTAGTAAGCTTATTCCGAAGAAATAAATGTCACATCTTTGTCATAACCTATGTTTCTTTAGAGTAGTTTGTCATAATTTATTTTTATTATTAATGTTTCGTTATGTCTATTGATGGCGTTAGCTAGCTACACAATTTATTGTTTCCAAACAAACAAATTTCGAGTCATTGGTTTTGTATGGAGGGCCTTATATGGTATTTCTCCGTCCTCCAACAAAAGCGATGAATTAACGAAAATGGTATTTAGAAAGAAGATTTGATATGTGAATGGTATTTTCAATATCAGCCTCGAACACCGCCTATTGCCACAACTACATTCATTTGATCCTTAAAAGTTTCATTATTTCCTTAACCTAAAAGTCATTCCCAACTACCCATATCCAAACCCCATTCGGACAAGATCCGTTGTTTCCATATAGTATATAATCGAATGCCTAAATAGTTTGTGTTGGGTTCGCTAGGCCGCTCGGGCGATGCGCAGCGGAAAATTTAATTCGATAAAACATTTTTATCGTATAAATGCAACCCCGTCGGTTTATCTAGCGAGTATACGGATCGGCGCCATTTTAAAATCACATATGTGGTACGAATTTTGCATAATTAGGGTTTGAAATATATACATATTCTTTAGTTTCTTTAGCGCCGAATGAGAGGGAATCAATTCCCGGTATGTAGCTACCACCGTCTTCGTACGTTCGCCGTAGGTATCACCGGTCTCGTACACTCGCCGTAGGGATCCAAATGTCTCCCCTCTAATCGAGTCCACCGTTTGGATTGTGACACCGGAATTATTTCTTCGCTAGTAGAAACTAACCCGGATCTTAAATCGATACTTTATAATATTAAGGAATAGTGAAGAACTTTTCTTCTGTAATAACACTTTCGAAGAGGTTCTCGAGAGTTAAGTGTATCTAGACAACTTTTCTTGTATCATTCTATTCTCTGTGCAACTTACAAGATATATATTCACATATATATTATTTGTTCTTCAAACGTTTAGCAATAATATGGTAATCCTCATAATTCCTCTTAATTAGCATTTAAGTGGAACGTTACAATTTTGAGTGATTTGTGGCAATCGCATATCTTGAAAATAAATGATGACATACCATTTCAAGACACCTCTTTATTATCATTTAATTCAAAATAAATAATAATAATACCAAGACTTTAAGAAAATTAATTCTTGTTTACTTGGTCAACCAAAACACCTTTTGGTCATCAACGTGTGTTAGGCTTATTATTATTATTTTAAATAATATCAAAAGCCTAAATAATCAATATAATTGATTATAATATTCCTTCAAATAAATAATCAAATTATTTAATCATATATATTTAAATTCAACAATTGAATTAAAGTTTAATCCAACTATTGGAAATATCAATTTCGTATTGTCATTCTCCAAAACTTTGTGTGACCCTTTTAGGTTCACGATTAACACTAGTAGTTGATTTACAACTCCTTGTAATAAATTGAATTAACTATTTAATATCAAGTATCCACAAATCACGGGAACACCTAGCAAGTAGTGTGATCACCTAGTGTTAAGTGAAATAGCGAGTAAACCTTTTCAATTGCAAGTGCATACATGTAAAATCCTTTCGACGTCTAATTTTCCGATCAGACATTGAGTATGGAATTATAAGTCGAAACCCAATTGGTCTAATAACTATGATTTCATTTCAAGTTTAAATGATTCCTTTATGAATTTCTATTCATCCTGCCTTGGCCAAGGACTTTGAAT
Source organism: Linderniella brevidens (assembly GCA_004919715.1). NCBI lineage: Eukaryota > Viridiplantae > Streptophyta > Magnoliopsida > Lamiales > Linderniaceae > Linderniella > Linderniella brevidens. The sequence continues at coordinate 17,084,861 of SWDC01000153.1, forward strand.
CATAAACTATGAAAAGCATAGGAAATTCACTTATTCTAATATAAGTGCCGAATTCTATGTTGGCCACAGATAAATCTCCATACACACTAATACAATACCCAACATATCTCTTTTGTGATTATCCAGTAATCAAAAGATATATCAAAGTAAAGCATAATGCGCACAAGACTACTATCGTGCCTCAAGTCATAGGATTAGTCATGTACTATCGCAACATGAAAATTCTTATTCGACATAAAAGTTTCCAGTTAAGAATTTTCAGCGGGTCAAGTTCAATGAACTTGTTCCCTAACAAGCATCTGCATATATGCATTTGCGTCAACACGCTAACGTTAACGGAACATAACATTCTTGTCTCACAAGCATGCATCATATACACAAGTCTTTCCGGGTTATTCAATGTCCTGTCTTGAAATACCCATCGACTTGGAACTTTATTTAAGATCACAGCCTAAGACATATTCCCTAATCGCCATCATATGCGCAACCATGTCTCTCCGCTTACAATGATCTAAGGACTTTATCATAAGTGCAAATAATTAAATTAATGCATGCACAAAAGATAAAGATAATGCCTCTTATTAGATATATTTCCAATAAATTGTCTTTACAAGTAGAAAATATCCAACCAAGTTGGAACGCTGGGCATTCTACGGTTTGGATTATCCATAAACTTATCAATCATTAATATAGTCATATTACGGAGCTGCTAAAAGCATACATAGACTACTCATTAATACATCCTATACTGGACTGTTGAACACACCACCACATCAGTATAAAACTCGCAGCATATAGACACAAACAAACATAACTTAAAATAAATTAGAACATTGCCTTGTAATATATTCAACATCCTAGTAACTTAGGTTCATTACTGCACGAAGAAGTATCAATTTCTTCTGCGTTCTTCAAATCAATCGGCTCATTATTAGGTACCGAAGATTCTCGAACCCGACACCTTGATGAAGAGCTTTTCTTGGTGAAGTTCTTCAAGCCACAGCTACCATACGCCCTATCAACATTATTCGATCGGAGAGCCCTTTGTGAGTTGAAATCTTCTTCACCAATTGTTCGTGGACTTTCCACGCCGTTTTCTTTAGAGAAGAAACCCTTCTTTTGCCTTCCGAGCTTGGGAGATTTAGGCCGAGTAGTTGGTATCTTCTTGCAAAGAATACGATCATCGTTCGAAATACAAACCCTAAGATAGGATAAATTGAAAATAAAAATAAAAAAATCCACGTTTCTTCGTTACCTTTTTCAGTTGATTTATAGGAGGTGGAGGCTCTTTGTAGAAGCTGGGGAGAGGCGTGGCTTTAAACGACAGGCTTTTCCTCAGCTGCTTTATCTCTTCTTCTTCGATCTCCTAATTATAATAAGATGATTATTCGTGCACTAAGATTGATGTGAATAATGTGCCTAATCGAACTGAATTCGAACAAACCTTCGATTTCGCTCTTAGTTTGTCCATTTCGGCTTCTTTCGCTTCCGCCTTCTGCTGTATCTTCGAAAAGAACTAACGAACAATCGAATCACTACACCGTATTTACATAATTCCTTCCCGAGAACGCTAAAAAAGATTACAATACACTTGTAATAATAATTCGTACCAAACTAATTACCTCTTTGCGCTTCTCCGCGCGCTCGAGCAGCCTCGATGAGAACAATGGCGTCGGGCTCAGCCGCGCCCGCGGAGTAAGATTCCTACGCACAATAACGCAAAATCGTCAACCGCATCAATTTGAAATAAAAAAACAAACCAAGAAAAAAAAAAACGAAAAGCAGCGCAACAATACGATGAATTTGTCCATGATCGAGCATCCTCGGGCAATCCAACTTTACTAGAATCTCGACTCTTTCTCTATGCAAAAAAGAAAAGAAAAGAAAATCAAAACGTTTCACTACAAACATATGAAACAGATAAATGATCGGATATTATACGAATAACAGGGTTTTCTCATTACGGTGGACGGTAAGGTCGCTCTTCTCTGGCTCGAAAACCCGAGGCTTTTCTTCTTCATAATAATAATGCTCGTATCGGAGTGTCTGCCCAAGGCCGGGGAAGTGATGTGCGTCGTTCTTCCAAAGGCAACTAATACTTTCGAGTTCGTCCGGTTTTTATTATTATTACCCGTAATTATTAGGCCGCTGCTGCTGTTGCTGATGTGGCCTTTGATGGTGAGATTAGAGGCTTCTATCTTGAGAACAGGCGTGGTAGGAGACTCATCAACTTGTGGTTGATTTTCGGACAAATCTTCATCGTTGTTGCCAGAAATTTGGTCTTCGCTGTGGCTGTGGACCGTAATATTTTCTGACTCCATTTCAGGGACAGTAGCAATCCTGCATAATATCATAATCCACACAGGTTTTAACTGGTGGGTCAAAAGCAAAAAAGAAAAAGAAAGAAAGATAACGTAACGTACGTCGAACGAACAAGAAATATTCATATTACAGTTATTATCCAACTCTTGCAGTGGAAACAGTTGCTCTACTGCCGACGCGTATGAAGTGTAGCAGCAGCAGAAGTTGATTTGTATCAAAAGCGTTTGTCGCGTGTTGGATTTTTTCTTCTGTAAAATGGATGCTGTGGTTTTCGATAAAACTTAAGGTAGTTCGGGTGGAAAAGAATTGACTTATTAATTGCTATTATATGCTAGCACGAAGACGGTTATCATCATAGTGGGGAGAAGTTATGTTATTACAGGGGGTACTTTTTTTTTACATTGATTAATGATTTATTATATGCTTAGGGTCAAATAATGTGCACGAAGTAGGCACTTGGGGGCGATATTTCCACAACGGGGGTTTTCAAAAGTGACATGATTTATCTTTTAGGTCCATTCGAGATCATGGTTTTATCTTTCTATTGGGGTGATAGCGGTCGTATTTTCTGTTGTTATATATAAATTATAATCTAGTATTGGACGATGTGTGCTTAAAAATCAAGGGTAAAATGCTTATTGCGTACCAAATCAATTTGATAAAAGTTACTATTAGTGCTCTCCAATTGTACATATTTCTGTCTGTATTATATTATATATATATAGATAGATTTTATTTTTATTTTTGTATAGTATATGGCTTAATGACATCCACAACTTGTATGCCTTGCACGTAACAAAATGGAATTTGTCTTCTCAACTATTATAATTACTAGAATTTTGGGTATGTGTGTGCATAAATATTAATATTTATATTATTTCATATTTTGAGTTCTTTTAATTTATAATATTAGATGAAATATTATTTTATAATTCATTTGTAAGGATGTGTTGTAATAAATGACCGACTGAGGTGTACACTTGTAATTATTCAAAGGGTCAAAGGGAAATTAACTTTACACACCAAATTGAGAACTTATAACCCCTTCTCACCATTAATATATTAGAATAGATAATAAGACAAAATTATAATTTTAAGTCACTAAACATACATGTTTTCGTTTTTTGGTCACTATGTTCAATAATTGCAAAAGTAGATCACTAACTTTGTATGTCAAAACACATTTGGTCGCCTTTTCAATTTTGAGTCACTAAATATGTGTTTTATATTTTAGGTCACTAAATATACATGTTTTAAGTTTTTGGATCGTTATATTTACAAGATTAGTGACCCAGTTTTGCATTCATAAAAACAGTGACCAAAAATCGAAAACATGTATCTTATTAATGACCCAAAATTTAATGAGCGGCCCAAATTTATTTTGATATACGAAATTAATGACCTACTTTTGTAATTATCAAACATAGTGATTCAAAAACGAAAACATGTATACGTAGTGACTTAAAATTTTAATTTTCCAATATAGAAAAGTGAAGTCATTAAGTGCATAGTATTGTATTAAAGAATTTAAATATCAACTATCAAGATATCAACTAACTTATACTATTTGTGGGATTAATAGTGATGTAATGAATGTAATAGGATATGTACGAAATGGCTTACGTAATGCATAGCTTGGAATTGCCGTTTTAAATAGGAGTAATTTAGTTTCAGTCTCTATTAAGATACCACATTTAAGTTTCATTTAGTGTAAGACCCATTTTTTCGAAATATTGGAGAAAAGTACTCAAATGATGCGATAAGACACGTTTACCATTCATATATGTCAAATTTACAAATGTTTGTCATCATCTTTAACATACTATCGATGCAATAAATTCGGCTTTTTTAACTAAATAAATCGAAAAAAAATAATAATTATGAAAATAGGGCGTTTTTGGGACATATTACCAAAATAGAGCCTTTTGCGGGCATTAAACGCGACGTCGCGCCCATTAGGCGCGACGTCGCACCCATTAGACGCGACGATATTTATGGCCCGTTTAAACGTTTAAACGGGCCCTAAAACGGGCCGATTACGTATCTGGGCCCGGCGTCGCGTCCAATAGATGCGACGTCGCGCGCAATAGACGCGACGATGTGACAAGTCGTTCACGCGTTATCTTCAATAATTTTTTTCTTTTTGCAGAACCGATGTGGACGTAACGACGTTCACGAGCTTTTGCAGAGGAATCGTCGCGTCCAATAGATGCGTCCATTAAATGCGACGATTTTCCCTATATAAAGAACTGTAATTTCGTATACTTGGATATATAAAAAAACAACTTGAAGTATTTAAATTTCTCCTCAAATTATGACATCTCGCAAAATTCAAGTCTCTATCTACTACGGTGGCGAAATCATTACTGAATCAAACTCCATCCGTTACAGCATCCCACCCATTTCTCTTAGACGAATTCGTCGTGACACTAGCTTTGCTCAATTTCTGGGCATGCTATATGAGGTTATTCGCCTAGACAACAATTTTTCCTCCTTAACCGTTCATGTTAAGAATGAATACTATCAGCATTCTCGACTCTATCAGCGGCTCTTTCAAATTTCAAACGACGATGAACTATCGTACTTCTTGGATGCTGATGCGGAACTTAATCTAACTGAAGTGTTTTTCGAGGCCAGCGAGAACGTTCAAGAGGCACCCGACGTGTTCACCAACATCACCTCCGGCCACTCGTTCTCTGATCTCACGGCAGTTACTCAAGGAATGAGTGACTTTTCACTCCACCCTCCTCATACAGACATTCCTTCGAGCAGTCGCGATGTTCCTAATATGTCGAATGTGTCACAACCTGAGCCTGTGCCCGAAGACTTGCAAAATAGTGACGCTAGCGACTCTGAAGCTGATGACGTTGGTGGTGCACTGGACGATTTTCCGGATCCCGCAGATGATAACGACGATAGCGATGATGATGGAAACAATGTTGGTCCCGAGAATGCCATTCCATTGCCGGCGGATGATGCTCGTGCGCCTTACCAACCCGTGCCTTTTTATTCAACATATCAAATGGCGCCTCCAGAAGGCAACGAGGGCGGCGGTGATTTTTACAATAGGGACAATCCCAGGTTCAGAGTCGGTATGACATTTAGTACCAAAGCTCACTTACAAGATGCTGTTGGCGATTATTCTTACAGGGTGGCTAGACGTGAGTTTCACGTCTCAGAAAGTAACAAAACCGTATGGGGCGTGAAATGCAACCATAGCCATGACTGTCACTGGAGGTTACGAGCAATCTTCAAACGGAAAAAATGTTACTGGAAGGTTACGATATATGGGGGGCCACACACATGCTACATGAACGAGTTATCGAGAACACACCGCAACATTTCAAGAAACATAATTGCGAGAATGTTGATTAGAATCGTGAAGACAGACCCCCAATTTCTACCAAAGAACGTAAAGCAGCTGGTGAAGGACAATACCGGGTACGACATCTCGTACATTCAAGCATGGCATGGCCTCAAAAGGGCGAAAGAAAATGTTTACGGTACATGGGAAACTTCAGTCCAACAACTTCCTATCTTCATGAAAGCTCTGAAACGTTACAACCCCGACACGGTCGTCAAGTGGTTGAATCTTCCAACTGAAGCACCCGGTGTGAAGAAATTGGGGTATGTTTTCTGGGCTTTCAAACCTTGTATTGATGGGTTTAGGCATTGCCGTAGAGTTGTTTGCGTTGACGGTACGCACTTATACTCCAAATACGAGCATAAAATGTTAATTGCATCTGGGGTCGATGCAAATCAAAATATTCTCCCCCTTGCTTTTGCCATTGTTTCAACGGAAAGCAGACACTCTTGGAGTTGGTTCCTGAACTTACTTAACATCCACGTGTTGGGTGAACAAGGTGTATGCCTCATTTCCGATCGTCATCGAGGTACTTTTATTTTCCTACATACATTCTTGTATTAATTTGACACGCTTTTGATCGATTGATTGTAATTTGTTATAGGAATATTGGCGGCGGTAAGCGAATTACCAGCGTTTAGGCCGCCGAATGGTGTACACCGGTTTTGTCTACGTCATGTCGTATCAAACTTCAACACTGAATTCAAGAACAATGACCTAAAACAGTTATGCCATAGAGCTGGAATGGCCCACACGTTGGAGAAGTTCAATCGCATTATGGAACACATTAAAGTTCTCAATGAACCGCCTGGAAGTGGTTAGATAAGATTGACAAAGAGCAGTGGACGTTTGCTTACGATGGTGGATTCCGATGCGGGGTGATGACCACTAATATCTCCGAGGCCCTTAACGGAGTTTTCAAAGGGGCGAGGTGTTTGCCTCCGAAAGCAATAGTGGACTTCAGCTTTCATCGTTGCGTTGAATACTTTCGCAATCGATTTACGGTGTGCTCTGCAGCGATGGCTAACACCGAAAGCGATTGGTCTCCGTATGCGTGGAATAAGTTCAACGACTGGACAACTCGTTCTTGGTGTCACGTCGTCTTTAATTTTGACCCACGTTTGCAAACAGCCGAAGTTTATACTTCGGCCGTGAATCAAAGGAAGCACGTGGTAAACATCTTAGGAAAGACGTGCACGTGCGGAAAATGGGACACGTATTTCATCCCATGTTCTCATGCCCAAGCAGCTTGCCGTACGTGGGGAGTTCATAGCATGCATCATATTGCTCATTTCTATAATAAACAAGCGTACCGTCGTACATACGAGGGGTTTTTTCATCCTCTACACGACGAATGCTATTGGGAGCCTGCTGAATTCGCTCTTATACATAACGATGCGCTGCGTACCAGAAGAGGGCCGGGGAGAATCTGTACAACTCGTATACAGAACGAAATGGATCGTGGTGGTTCAAGGCGGAGACAAGGTCGGAGAGGCGGAGGCAGTGGTTAACGTTAATTTATTGTAATCTTTAAATAGTTATAGTATTCATATGTTGTACTAAATCTTTAAGTAAATTATTAAAAATTTTCAGTTACGTCCGAATTTACCTTATATTAGTTGCAAACACGCATGACAAAGACTACTGAAGTTACAAACAATCACTTTCGAAGAGTTTTTCTCCAACCCTTCGGGGGCGGGTCAACGAAGTCATCGTCACTATTATCTTCTTCTACTCTGGAACTCGACATTGCATGATGTTTGCCTTTGTTGTGCGTCTTTCTATTCATACCTTTTTTCTTTCCTTTCAGGGGAGGGTTGACGAAGTCATCATCGCCTTGGTTTTTGCCAGCGTTGCCGATCTTACTCAACATATTGTATCGGTTTCCTTTCGGTGGTGTGTCGACGAAGTAGTCGTCACCCGTATCGTCTTTGACTATCGAACTCGAGCCGACATGTTTTACCGACTGTCTTTTGGATGATTCTTCCGCCTGAGTATGAACTATTGGACATTCGTTGTTAGGAATTGCAAGCACGTCAATGTCTGGAACAATGTCTGGGTTGATATAGCTACCGAAAATTTGATACAGATAATATTCATGTGGCTCGGGCTCATAGAAATAAATTGTTGATAGAGGATCCTCCTGCAAGAATATGACAAATTGCATAATTAAAATTTTTATTACATCCGAATAAAACGTTGAGTAAAATAACCACCTTAAACCACTTAAGCCATTGCTCGGTATCTGCATGAATCCATCCTCTGTCATCGGCTCCCCAATCTCCCATTTCGGCGCGTAGTTTTGTCCATAAAAGGTAGCGACGCTTCAAATGACCAAGTTTCTCCGTTAGAAAAGGTACGGTGAAATGAATTCCGTAACGTTGATTGTATAGTTGCGCAAGGAATTGAAGACATTCGGACAATGTCTCATTCGTGATATCACCCATAGTTGCTTTTGCACAAAATGATCCAACGAACCATCTTTCAATATCGTACGTCCACAGTTCGTCGTAAAAGTAATCACCAAGGACCTTTAAATTTCCGAATATCGGATGACCCTCATTCATCTTTTTTCCATTGAAGCGATTAAGACGCGGGTCTCTACCTTTCGGGTGCATCGTATCTCAAATGTTGTATGTTATTTTCTTAATTTGTGGGATTTTTATAGATGTTTTGGATCATTTTTTTTAATGTCAATATTGTTGCGTACAGTTAGATTGCAAGTAGCTTTGATTAAAGCTGCACGCGGATGATAAAAGCTGCAGAAGTTGCAGTAGCTTTGATTAAAGCTGCACGCGGATGATAAAAGCTGCAGAAGTTGCAGGTAGCTTTGATTAAAGCTGCACGCGGATGATAAAAGCTGCAGAAGTTGCAGGTAGCTTTGATTAAAGCTGCACGCGGATGATAAAAGCTGCTGAAGTTGCAGGTAGCTTTGATTAAAGCTGCACGAGGAAGATAAAAGTTGTATTTATTTTTAAAAATATATTAACGTTGATCTATTTAAATTTTGAATTATTTTTAGTACAGATATTATATTTAATTAAATATACATTTACATAATTTAATACATATATTATATATAGTAATAAAAATATATTATATTTATTTTTTAAAAATATATTAACGTTAATCTATTTTAATTTTGAATTATTTTTAGTACATATATTATATTTAATTTAATATTTTTAGTACATTTACATAATTTAATACATATATATTATATTTATTAATAAAATATATATATATATATTTTTTTTATAGACGGGTAGCCCGCGGGGTAGCCCGCCCCGCCTGTAGCCCGCGACCCGCTTAGGCCCACTCCCCGACAACCTAAAAAATCCTTTTGGCGGGCCTGGGCGGGGCGTCCCGCGGGCTTCAGGACTTTTTTACGGCTCTACTAATTATATAACTCGTATTATATAATTATCCACCATAAAGTTACGCATAATAAGATAATAACATCGCGAAAATAAAACGTAAGTCGTAATAACATATAACAAAAAACATCGTCTGAATAAATACAATAAAAAACATCGTCTAAACAAAAAAACATTGTCTAAACAAAAAACTATGGCATATAATGCCCTCCGGTACCGCATCTTCGAGGACGCTGCTCTCTACGCAGATGACGACGGTCCACTGGGGCCTCGCGCTCGGATGGACGACGATGGGAAGATGAACGGTAAGGTGGCGTGTCGTCGTCATCGTCGTCATCGTCCTCGTAAGTGTACTGCATCGGCGTAGTGTACCCCGATGGCATCGACGTCCCATATCCACCATCGCCGTATAAATCGTCGGAATACGCGATGACGACGGCCCAGCACCTTGAGTGACATGGTGCGAGGATGAAGCCCCACAATCTTGCGTAGGAGGAACGTCAGTGAACTGGGTATCACGTCGCTGACGCCTATCGATGATTAGACGCTGCATACGATGTACAACGTCTAATCCTCCGTCCACTTCACGACGACGTAGTCTTGTCTCCACGTCATCGAGATGTTGTGCCTGTTATTTAGAATAGTCAAATATTATTTTGCCGCGAATAAATCGAATATCGCATCTAATAAATAAAATTAATATATAAACTAACCATCACGTCGATGAATGCTCCATCTCCCATCTGAAATCCTCGCGACAAGTGAACGGATGACGGAGAGATATATCGACGGGTCACGGACCGGTACCAGTCATAATAGTCACTGGTGCACTGCGGTCCGGATCCTATCTCCAGTCCATTCACAACCCTCGAGTGCCTTTGACTCCAAAACGCCTCGTGCGGTGCGTGTTGCGATCTCCAATCCTTTCCGGGGACATTCCGCGTGCTAAAACGGTGGAGATCTACAGTAAGATATGCCGGTGGTTGTGGCACCGACTGAACCAATCCGAACTGTCGCATCACGCGATCTGGATAGTGCCACTCGACGATGTTGTAACATATCAGCGGGCACGACGACCGAGAGGACTGAGAACGACATTCCGGGGGTAGCGCCAAAATCTCCGGAAGGCGATAGTTGTACGGGGTCCATACAAATTGTTCCATCGACATACTATCGATGGACTCCCGTATCGCCCGCAAATTTGAATTTGCGGAGGTCGTATGGTCAAACAATGCATTCCATCTAAATGAATAAATATTCATTACGCTGAAATTTATTTATTTGAAAGTTCGAATAATTAGAAGAGCAATTACCTCGCCGCATGTGGTGGAATGGGTAACTGAATGTCATCGACTACAATAGGCTGCATCAGCATTCGAGGCTGGGCGATAATGGGCTGGACTTGTAATATACGCATCCATGCCCAAACCTATATTTTAATTATTTATATACGTAAGTATCGTTTACGCTTTACAAGTTGTTTCATTAAACTATCTTTCGTACCTGCAGCAACCGTAAAGCTCCACCTATGTTCATCTTCCTCGACTGACATGACGTGCAGAGCTCTCTGTAGAGGAATGCTAACACTGCGATGCCCCAGCTGTAATGATGGACTTCGTCGATGTCCTCGAGCAGCGTAAGGTAGGTCATCGACGTGTGACTTCCACTGGAGTCGGGAAACATCACCGACCCGAACAGCAGCAATGCGTAGGCACGCGCATGTTGATCGACGATTAGCTCGTCGGTCATGTCGTCGACTGGATTTTCTTCTAACCAGGCCGCAAACTTCCGAAGAGACAACTTGGTCCCGTGGTACGCTCCTTCGGAAGGTCTGTACCCAGTCATTTCCTCGCAGTATTCGAGCCACTGCTCCTGCGTCTTACGTGGGATCACACCGCTTACGGAAATACCGTCCACGGGGAGTGCCCACATCAACCCTACGTCCTCTAATGTCACAGTCGCCTCCCCCACCGGTAGGTGAAACGTGTGTGTCTCCTTTCTCCACCGTTCTACCAGTGCGGTAATCAAGTGTGGATCTAATTTCTGAGATCCACAACTATAGACGCCATACAGCGACATAGTATGTAACTTCTCCAAAACACGACCGTGTAATTGCACCGGTCGTGAAATTTTACCAAAAACTACGTTTTCTAAGCCCCTAACCGTCAACGGGGTGTCAATAGCACCATCCGTGTTGGATAGCACATCGTTACAACGATGACTATCCTGGAATATCAACAACGAACGATTGACCGGACCGTAGAATTTGTTCGTGTCCATCCTAAATCGAACAAAAAAATGTTATAACCAATCAAACAATACAGATCGGGATATTGACTATACGGATCCGTCTAATGTTATAACCAAACAACGAATATCTCAATTAAACTATAATCAAACAAATACCTAATAAAACGTACGAAGGGCTCGTGGCGGATGCGGCGGCGGCGGCGGCGACGACGGCTGTTGGGGCGGCGGCGGCGGCGAGACGGGCGGTCACGACGACGGCGTTGGACCCGACAGCGGAGCGGGTCGGCGCGGTGGTGGACGCGGCGGAGAGAGAGAGAGATAGAGAGAGAGAGAGAGAGAGAGAGACCGAGCGGGAGGGCGGCCGTGCGGCGGGCGGGCGGCGCGGCCTCGATGCGGTGGCGCTGTTAACGAGAGAGATCGGGGGAGAGAGAGAGCGAGAGAGAGAGAGGGCGGGCGGGCAGCATGGCGGGCGGCCGGAGGTGACCTCGGCGGGCAGAGCGGCGGACGGAGGCGGCGGCGACGGGGCGGAGAGATGACGAGAGTGAGAGAGAGAGAGAGAGAGAGAGAGAGAGAGAGAGAGTCCGAGGCGGAGGGCGGCGCGTGCGTGGCGGCGGCGGATTCCGGAGGTGAGCGGCGGATCTGAGATATCCCCGACGTCGCAGGTAATACCTGCGACGTCGCGCCCATTAGGCGCGACGCTCCGTACTGGGCCAAAAAATTACTGACCCAGTAAAACAGTCCCGTACCATGGCCCACATCTCCGCAAAAATCGAATATCGCGTCTAATGGGTGCGACGTCGCGTTTAATGCCCGCAAAAGGCTCTATTTTGGTAATATGTCCCAAAAACGCCCTATTTTCATAATTATTATTTTTTTTCGATTTATTTAGTTAAAAAAGCCCAATAAATTCATATTCCAAATCCTGCTCAATCTTGACGTTATTGACCCAATAAAGTTAAATCAACGTCAATTTATCATGGCTCTTAATAATCAACGAAAATTTGAAGTATATAATGAAATAATGCGTTAAACCCAATTCCAAAATCTTGTTCAAAAAGTAGGTGTAATCTCGACCTTTGTGACCAAATAAGGTGAACCGACTCAATTTGATCATATGTCTTAATAACCAGCGAGAATTATTGATGTTAATCATGGAAGATCGAAACACGCCTATGATTGAAGCGTTTGCTACGAAAACATTTGTTGGGTAACACTTCATGCATTAGGGGTAGGACTTTCTGGGTAACACGCAAGAGGCTAAGATGAATAGATCGAAAACAACCGACGACACCCAAAAATCGATGAAACCGCTGGAATCTCCGACTTTAGTAACCGAATAAGGTTAAATGAACCTCAATTTCTCATGGATCTTCATAATCAACGAAATTTTTTGAAGTTCATAATGGAGGAATAGTACTTCAAACTCAATTCGTGGGTGAATCTCTCCTTTAATGGCCGAATAATGTCATATCGACTCAATTTGTTCATGGGTCTTAGTAATGGACGAGAATTATTGATGTTAATTATGGAAGAAGAATTCAGATGCGACAAAAGATTGAAACATGTGCTAGTTACAACACTATCTATATAACGCTTCTTGAAACAATTATAACAAATGTCTTGTAGTACATAACTAATGTTGTCGCAAAAATAACACATCATTCAGAAAAAAATAACGTTTTTTTTAGTGTCAATAACACATTCTAAACACGAGCAATGGTTTGCGAGGAATATATCGAAAACCGCCAACGACACTAATAAAGAGCTGAAAACCGCTAAACTCTCGACGTTATTGACCAAATAAGGTTAAATCGACCTAAATTTCTCATTGGTCTTAATAATCGAGGAAAATTATTGATATTTGTACCGAAATAATATTTCAAACATATGTGAAAAACTCGGGAATTCCAACTTTAATGGTCGAAAATGGTGCAATTAACACTTTTATTGTAACTGTGTGACATAAATTGACGTAAAATATCTCTTCATATAACACTCTATTAAGCGTATTATTGTCAAAATAGAGTTTGGGTCTTTATCTCTACAGAAAATAGGTCCTTAAAACTAAAAAATATTACAAGCATGAACTCTGATTTTAAACTTTAATAGGTCCTGAAACCTAATTGCCCATTTAAATATCTGATGAGTCACTAGACATTGTGTTGTAATTTGTTCTTACTCCCTTTTCGATCAAGTCATGAGTCTGGGAATTTGCTAAGGTAAGATTCTTCGTACTTGGGTTTGTAGTCATGCCCATTTTTAATCGGAACCGGCGGTTCCGACCGGTCAACCGCCGGTTTCCGGTTACCAACCAGAACCGGCCACCAACCGCAACCGTGAGCCGTGATTGGCCAGTTCTGCGCGGTTTGGGAAAATCCCAAACTGCCGGTTGTAAACCGACGATTGGCCGGTTCAACCGGCGGTTATAATATTAATATATATAATATTAATATACAGAATATATATCCGTTAAAAAAATTAAAAGAATTAAAAGCTGACTCGTGTCAGTAACCGTTGTTAGATTAAAAAAAATAAAAATGAAAGCCGTTGGGTAAAAATAATAGAAAATAGCCGTGGCAACCGGCGGTTGACCGGGAACCGGCTGTTGCAACGGCTAGAAAGCCTAAAAAATTATAAATACCCATACACCCCTCTTCAAAAAATCACAACCTAATTCTATCTCTTTCTCTCAATTATTTACTCTCAAGTTTCAATCCTCAATCTCTCTAGTCCATGAATTAAAAGTAAACTAATCAAAAGATTTTATTGGAGTATGTTAATCGCATCCAATATTAGGAGTATCTTATCGGAATATAGGATACTCGAGAAGATTTTATTGGTATCCTTTGACAGTGATAGCGTTAATACCTCGAGCATCGAAGATTTGATTAAGTATTGTCGACTGTCATTTGGCGGTCGATTCTTCCATGTCCGATGCTTCTGTCACATACTTAACCTATGTGTTCAGGACGCACTCACGCATCTGAAGGCATACGTTATGCCGATACGAACGGCAATAAGTTACATGATGCGACACTCTTCTGTACTGAAGAAGTAGAAGCGTCATCGTAGAAGTGTGACAATCACCCCCAAAAAGTTTGCCTTAGATGTACCCAACAGGTGGAATTCTACCTACAAGATGTTGGGTACGTCGTATGAATATCACCATGCCTTGTGCGATTTCTACGACGAAAATCCTACGATGTGGGACGGTTGCAACGGCATATGTGAAATACTTCAAGTATTTCACGATGCCACGAAGAGATGTCGGGAACATATTACCCGACATCAATCTTAGCCTTAGATCATTGCGTTAAAGTCGCATGCATTCTAAGTGCTTTTTTGGAGGACGAGTTTGGGGGCCGTTTTAGCTATGAAGGCTAAATAGTTGAAATACTTTTGGGAACTACCCGATATCTTCATCAATGCGAAGATATTGGACCCCAAAATGCGCCTAGAGGGGACATATAGTTTTTTGGCACTATATTACGAGTCCATTGCGGTGGATTCTAGTGCTCTTCCCAAGAACTACCATATTCAAGTTAGGAATATATGGTATGACGCTCTAAATGCAATATTTAGAGCGTATAAGACTGATATTGGTCAAGATCCAACCCGATCAAGTTCGGGTCAATCCACTATTACTTCTAGTAGTAGTGGTACCGGTAGTGGGAGTGATCGCTTAGCCTCCTACTACAACCTCATCAACACGAGCAAACGCCAAAGGTCGACGAACCCGTTCGTAGAAATAGATAACTAATTGTCGACCACGTTTGAATTCGCCGAGGACGAGGATGAGTTCAACGTCCTCAGATGGTGGTCGAAGATGTCGCCAACGTATCCAACGTTGGCGAAGATCGCTCGGAAAATCTTTGCCGTCCCAATTTCAACCGTCGCGGTTGAACATGCTTTTAGCATGGGCGGCTTAACTTTAAGTTGAAAGGCGTTCAAGGTTGACGGTAGAAAACGTCGAATACCAATGCCTTCTCGATGATTGGACGAGAGCCGAATATCGAACACAAGATTTCCCGATACCGATTCGGACGACGACGTGTTCGACGACACCACCGGCACAGAGACTAGTGGTGGCGGCAATGACGGCGAATACGAGTAGAGAGAGTAAAGAATCTCCGAAAACGACGAAAGATTCAAACCCGAAAAAAGATAAGTACCACTCAATCTCATTGTATTAATTTTTTATTTTTAAATAATTAGTTACTACTACAATCTTATTTTTCAGCCAACGTCTCTAAGCAACCGTTCGCGTGATATCCAAGCCGACGACAAAGCCCGAAAAAGATAAGTCCTTAATTCTAATTTCATTTGTTATTTATTGATTATTTTTTTTTTGCTGCAAAAAAATATCTAACTTGTACTGTACATTTTTTCTCATAAACCGAGTAACGACTGGCGTTGGCGAATGTCGATTCAACGACACAATATCACAATTCACGAACAACGAATAAATTTTTTTCCTTACTTTGTATTTTGTAATTTGTAAATGTTAATTGTAACTTCATTTTTGTAATGAAATTTATGTTGAATTTTGTTTTTAAATCGAAATCCTTGTTATATAACGAAAAGTATCGAAAAAACCATAATTATGTACCGAAAAAACTATCGAAAAATACACCAAAAATTAAATAAAAAAATTAAAATTAAAAATAAAAAACACGGCATCATTTCGACCACCCGCCAACTGCCGGTTAACCGAAACCGGCGGTTGGGCAAGACTGGGTTTGAGATCTTCGAATATCTCTAGTCACTCTACGTAACCGAAAGATTCCACATAATTTTATTTCATTAATCGTTTTTTTTTCCTGCTCTAGCATCAAACTTGATCAATCTAATTGGATCAATCTAAGTACCGTCCAGACGGCCTACGATTTCCAACTTCCCCATAAGCACTGAAAGCGGGAAATCGAGACTCCAGCTGTAATAAATTACACTAGTAAATTGCACAGCCAAATGTATGTGCTTTTAAACAAATTAATTTCAATAGTAATCATTATTATTATAATGCATTTTATTTTTAATAATAAAAATTGTGATAATGATATTAAAAAATAATAATAATAATAATGAAACTTTGAAAACATATTTTTTTTTTGTGTTGTTAATAATTATTTTTTACTTAGTCAATTTAGTATGTTGTTATTAAGGGGATTTTTTTTATCATTAACATTGTAGTGATAGTTATCTTTTTTATTTTAAATATTGATTATTAATGACAAAAAAATATGATTGGTTGATTGATACACCAATTTACAGTTTTTAACTCATTGTCAGCGTTAATAAAAGAGTATAGATTGTGCCAAAGTTGGGGTAATTAATTGCTAAAACCTATAGTATGAAGTTATTAACATTTATTTCATCGGTGCAATGTAATAAAAACCTCTGTTCAAACAAAATCACAGAGAACACCAAATCAAGAAACAGATTCTGGCTGTTGCGCACAAAAACAAACTCGAAAGCATAAGAAACTCAAACATCTCCATCACCTTTCTTCTCCGGAAGATATTCTCTCGGAGGACGATCTCTGATTTTGATCCCGCGGTTTTTCCCCGACAACACATTTTTCATGTCCGCAGCTGCATCAACGAATCCCTGAATGCTGCCAAGGAAACGTTCGACAGCTTCGAGGTTGCTGATAAGGCTCGAGAAATAAGAGGCTCCGTTCTCCTCGAAAGAGTCGAGGGGCAACGAGCCTCTGGCAACTTGCTCCGTTACGTCTTCCTCTGTGTATTCCTTGGTGGACTTCACCATTTCGCGGGAATAAAAGGAGTGTGAAGAAGTAAAGAAACCTAATCGTTGTATGTTTTTGCAACATAAATGCACATTCTTCTGTTATTTTCAAGGTGGAGTAGAGTAACCGAATCGATAATTGGACCGTAGTTATCAATCATGAAAATGAATCATGCCTAACATGTGAAAAAAATACAATTGTTGAAAGCCGATAGCAATTGTCCATACATGATTAATAGACATGAAATAAAAGACTACAAGTGAGGAGATGGTCACCGAGGAACAAAGGGTTAAGTAATTGAAATCAAAAGTACATTCAAATTTCTGAGTTTTTCATAATCCTCAAGGCCGGTGGAACTCAATCATAGAGAGCATTCACCAATTCAGGTTTTTTTTTTTTTGCCTAACTTAACCCAATACTTATTTAGAAATATACAATGAACACAAAACATACGTGAGTGAATCACAATTTCTTGAGTAATTCCCATTGACTTTATAACTCATGACTATCGTTGTCAAGTGGATTTAGGACGTATTCATCTGGCCCGAGAGATTAGTCCCACCACTGGAGTGTGTGGCGCAATCAAGCCTCCGCCAGGTCTGTGTGGCGCAAGCCGACACCGGTATTTAGGAGCTAGCCCATAACCAGATCGAATAGCGATACATCGGGACATCAAAAAGAAAAAAAAAACTAAACTTAAAAACAAATAATTGATGGACACCCCAGGATCGGCCGTTGGTAACCATTGAATGAAAGGAAAAATATTCTTTTTATTATTTATTCAAGAAAATAAAAATAAATGAATGACCAATTCCAAGTAGACAATTTTTTTTCTAACCTGGCCAATTATTTTGAATTTTTTACAATTGTTAATCACAAATAAAATATGATCGATTGATCCACCAAATTTGACGATTTTAAAAGAGGCTCACCCTTAATATAAAAGAGCATGAATAACCTCACTTTTATTTTGGCGATAAGTTGAAGATTTACTCCAATATTAATTTTGTGATAAGTTTCAAATTTGCCATCCAAATTGCAATTATTTCCAGTTTGTGTACTTTGAGAAATAGCAATTCCTTCCATTTCTTGAAAAACAAAGTTCATCAAGTTGTTTCTCATTTTACTTTTTATCAATTAGGATAAAGCATCTCCATCGTGTCTATCGTTGTTTGTAAAATTTATGATAGACCACATAAACGTGGGAAAATTAATTCTGCTGAAAATCGTTGTCATATTATAACAACATTGAGGTTGAGTTTCGATTAGATTGAACTTCACAAAAATGTGAAAATTATAACTGCATTGTGCAGGTATACCTACTGATTGAAAAAAAAAAAATCAATTAGATAAATCCATTGTCCCGTGAGGTTGACTATTTTTTTATAATAGATTATATAGCTTGTGACGGGGCAATCGTCCTTTGCCATCAGTGCATGCAATATAAGAAACACAACTCACTTGGTCAAACAAAATCATAGAGATAACAACCAAATCATAAAAGAGATTCTGGCTTTTGAGCACAAAAAGCAAACTCAAAAGCATAAGAAACTCAAACATCTCTCGCCAGCCCAGAGAGATCAACATCTCCATCATCACCTTTCTTCTCGGGAAGATACTCTCTCGGAGGAGGACGATCTTCGGTTTCGATCCTCCAACGGTTTTTGGGCGCCCCCTCGTCGGAAAATACGCGAGGCGACGCAACGGAGTCAAAGAACTCATTTTTTATTTCTTCAGCTGACTCAAAGAATCGCTGAATGCTGCCAAATAAATTATGTTCGATGGCTTCGATGTCGCTGCGCAGGCCCGGGAAATAAGAGGCTGCAACATCCTCGGAGGGATCGAGGGGAAACGAGCCTCGGGTCATTTGCTCCGTTACGTCTTCCTCTGTGTATTCCTTGGTGGACTGCACCATTTCGCTGGGCCTGAGGATGAATTAAAGCGGTGTGAAGAAGTAAAGAAACCTAATTTGTTGTATATTTTTGCAAACATAAATGCACGTTCCTCTGTTATTTTCGTGGTGGAGTAACCGATGGCAAGGAAAATAATAAAAGAATCGATAGCTCTTGTAACGTTAAGTGGACTATTATAGATCTGCTTTCCTAACGTAAAAGATATATGTTGGTAAACCTAAAGCACCCCTCTAGTTGGAGCATAGTTATCAATCATGATTCATGCCTAAACTTCAACTTCTTTTTCGGATCAAAAGAAGCCAATAGAAATTGTCCATACATGAAAACCCCTAAGAGACATCCGGTAAATAAAGTGAAGTAGACATTCAATAGACATGAAATAAAATACGACAAGTGAGAAGATGGGTCGTTCAGGCAGATAACAAGAACAAAAAAACAGAAAAAAAAAGTGACAAGGACAAGAACAAGAAATATGCTATTAGAACCAAACAGGGTTTGTGAAAATTCCATGACAACTAGACCAAAAAAACACTAAAAACAAACCGAAACAGGCTACAAACTAAGAAAAATTTATCCTTTTGGTTAACTTGTTTTCTATGTTTTTAGACCATCACGTTCATGACCACCGCCGACGTTCATTCTCGTATTTGAATATAGCACAAAGGAACAAAGGGTCACGTTCTGTAAATCAAAACTACATTCAAATTTCTGAGTTTTTCATAGTCATCAAGGCCCGGGGTTTCCGGTGGATACTCAATCATAGAGAGCATTAACTCATTCAGGCTTGTTCCCAATAACTCTTAGAAATAGGCAATGAACACAATACGTTAGTCGATCAATCCCAAGAAACATCCAGAAGGAAACAATTCTGATATAAATTCTACAAATGAATAAAACGGGAATAAAAGCGATGTTGAGAAGCAAACACAACCAGGAGAAGGCAACAATCGAAGGAAACAAAATTGCATCCAATAGCTTCGAAATACTTGAATAAAAATTCATTCACGTACCTTCCGACGCAGTATTTGAATACCTCCTCTTTCTTTTCGCATTTTCGAACAAATTTCCCAGGCTCCACCTCTTCCGTGCGGCACTTTGAGCTTACAACCTTCCGAGTCCCGCTTCTATCACCGCCGCCGATGTCAGCTGATGAAGCGAAAGCGGAGTTCTCGTTGTCGTTGTCCCCAAACCAACCCATGATCTGGCTAAATTTAATTGCTCGGTGAGTTATCTCGATTAATCGAATGATCTCGAAAACAAAGAAGACAAATTGGTTGCTTGGGAAACAATTCTCTGCCACGAGCCCACGAGTTAGGGCAAGATTAAATAAATTGCAATTTTGGCCTCGTACTATGACAAATTGCAATTCCTTCCATTTTCTGAAAAATAAGTTCGTAGTGATTTTTTTTTGTTTCTCATTTTTTTTTCTGTCCCGAAGTATCCCCACTCGACATGGCTATGAGCTAGCCCCTAAATACCGGCGTAGGTTTGCACCACACAGACATGGCGGAGGCTTAATTGCGCCACACACTCCAGAGGTGAGACTAATCCCGAGCCAGATGAATACGTTTCAAATTCACCGGACAACTATAGTCATGGGCCATAAGACGCATGATGACTATTTAAGGAGTCGTGGGAGGGGGAATTCGATCATACGACCTCATTTAACCACAAGACCTTAAGACTTCCTCCTTGACCACTAGACCAATGCCTCATTGGCTTTTGTTTCTCATTTTGACTTTTTATCAATGGATAAAGCCATTATCCCGTGTAGTTAACTTATTGGCCGTTGGCACGAGGTGTGTGTTCGTACGAGGCAACCATAGAACAACTATAACTTAGGACAAAATTCGCACATGCCTACCAAGCCATTAAGGCCAGACCTTTGAATAACCCAAAAAAATAACTCTTTATAAGCAAGTGAAATGGGATGATCTACCACTATGGGGTACCAAAATTACTTTATATATATAATATAATATAATATAATCTTTCATGAACTCGTCTCAGCTGTGCCTTGAAGGAGTTGCTGTGGGAGATAGATCCAATGTTGATGATGATGCTAGGAGAGGAGTAGGTACGTTTGGGCTCAGAAGAAAGTTATGAAGAAAAGCACTTGGACTGGTTTGGACCGCAAAGGTTGGGCTAATTATTTAAATTATTGGATGTGCCTATTTCACTCATGTGCTACTTTTAGGATTATAATGTTGAAAGTCCAAGATACGGTTTTATGTTTAAAAATACTGTACTCCGCATTATGCCTATTATGCAAAAGTTTAACCTAAATCGCCGGCCTCCTTTCTTCTTCTCCATCATACACTAATCTTTGATCTTCTATTTCTTCTTCATCAAGTCTCTCGTCTCTCTCTCATCCCCTTTCTCGCTATCCAACTTCGCTGCAAAGGATATAAAATACAAAAAAAAAAGTCACTATCTCATATACACAAAAGCATAGAACCAGGCGATCATCAACATCCCAAACAAAAAATTGATCAATACGATTACACCTCTTTGGGCCAACTTAGGAAATTACATTCTCATTCACTCGACATCGATTTTAAGCAAATTAATATTTGATAGATCTCCTCGAAACATAGATTATGAATCTTTTATCAATTTCAAATTTCGACGATAGATAGCTTCACGATTTAACTAAAAATGTTCAGCTATGGATCTATTGGGTTAAATATCAAATTTTGGCCCAATTGTCCGAAATAGAAGATCCAACAGATATTGAGTATTCCTTTCACAAGATGATAGGATAATATGGAAAGGATCCTCGAATGGGAACAACGATATTGAATTATCAGATGATGAGACGAAAAGCCCCGCATATGTTGTTGGTGTTGAGTTGCAAACAAAAGTTCCACATCGATTTTGCTAAAGAATGTGAACCAACTTATAACCTTATTGGCTACTCCCTCTATTGTCAATTGATTTTAGAGTGGAAAACCATGGACTTATGAGTTTGGACTTGTAAGCATGAGCTAAAGGAGGATTTTACTCCAATGAGTTTAGGGATGGGAAAAAAAAGGATGGACACCATTTCTGTTTAATTTGTTACATTTATAATATAAATATTCAATGTTGGTATTGGTAAAATACAATATTTCGTAGTTATATCTATTCGGAGTTAGTGACATATTCATCAAATTTCAATTATGTTTTCGAAATCTTATAAGGTTGGATAAAATAAAATAAATAAAATAGTAACATTAGCAAGTAACAATGGAGGGTTGAGAGCGAACATGACCGTTGGATTAAATCGCTTCTTCATGGCCAACTTTGATATATATGACTGAATGCAAATAAATTGGCACTAAGGTATATGCAAAACGAAAAAAAAAATAACCGGAAAAGTCAACATGTATTGTAGCTGCTTTTGGTTTTGCTAAGACAGTGAATTCCTCATTCCCTGATTGATGAATGGCCTTTGATAAAGATTTGAATCCGTACAAGCTTGCCTCGTTAGTTGATTGCATTAACGACTCGGTATGACAAATCATAAAATGAAAGATTTTAATTTCGCATTAACGACTCGGTATGACAAATCATAAAATGAAAGATTTTAATTTCTCCATAATGTATTCTCACTACGCGGATCAACCGTGTCGAAGACTTTTATCATGAGGGAACAAAAAATATTTTGCACCAAAGGGCCTTTTAAAAAAATGGCCCTTGACTGGGTCAATTTTAAAAAAATGGCCTCGTTGACGATTTTTTTTTGGTCAATAGCCCTCACTTTGTTTAAACGTTAACCATATTAACTAATTCTCATACTTAACTCATTAAAATAAAAAAATAAAAAGAAAAACGAAAAAATGGCCGCAATAACTGACTGAACAGAACATGGGTCCATCTCCCTCTTTAACCATAACCATACAATCGATATGAATGCATTATCTTCTCCATTTTAAAGAACAAAGGGTAACAACACATACCTCTCTCACAAACCTAAAGCGACGCGAGATGTTCTCTTCGTTTAGTGCCGGAAAACAACTTTTCAAACCAAGAAAACAGCAAGCATTTCAGCATATTTACCAGTAAGCATTCGTTACATGAAAACTGCAATTTTAACGTCGAAAATGGTGAATTTCCAGTCCATTACCCCCTAAAATGTATGGGTTATTTATTAGATCACGTGTACTAGCCAGAGTAGCGATGTTTCAGTGGTTATTACGAGAAATCGGACCTGAAAATACATATTCTGAGGTCTACTGTTCGTGCATGGGACCCCTGCGTGCGAGTACCATGCGATATAGGTGCGTGTACCGTGAGATATAGGTGCGGGTACCATGCGCGCGGGTACCCTGCGCCAGTGTGCGGGTACCATGCGCCCAGTGTGCGGGTACCATGCGCTTGTGTGAGGGTACCCTGCGCCAGTGTGCGGGTAGCATGCGCCAGTGCGCGGGTCCCCTGCATTGTGTGCGGGTACCGTGATCCCATGTTCGGGATCCATGCGCTGAAGATCATATATAAGCACGATATATGACGAGAATCGTTTTCTAAACAGTAACATTGCATAATATTGCAGGTGTTCAAAATGACAATTACCAACATTGTATTTCAATTCGACGGTCGGTGGTTAATCGGCGAGGACAATACCTCGACTTGGTCTCCTGCGTCAAATTGTAGCTGGCATTCAATTTTGGTGGATGAGGACGCATGCACGTTAGAAGACGTAAAGGAGCAAATTGTATCCGTGTTAGCATTTCGCAACGACAATGCGAGGCTAACACTAAGCTATATGCCAAATGTACCCTATAGTTATCCGAGGCCCATATACATCGATAACGACTATGCTCTACGTGCGTACTTGGGTTTTGGTGGCCCTCAATCGAGACCCGTGATTCATGTCGAGGTGGTGGAATGTGCGCTTGTGGCTCCGTCGGACGCATTTGCTGGTTCTTCTAGTAATAATACCGGGCTCATAGCCGATTGCGATGAAAATGCGCAAATCGAACCGTTTGAGGGTCTTGAAGATATCGCTGGACCGTCTGGGGGTAGGGATTACTCGGGTTGGCATTCGAATGAAAATGAAGATGAGGCAATTGAAAACACTGACGAGTCGGAAGAGGAATTCGTAGCCCGTGATCACAATGACGATATAGATCGAAACCCGGTAGAAGAGGCTGCCGATGGTACTTTTGCATTTCCGGACGGTTCAAGCCTACACGTTGGGCAGCAGTTTCGTGATAAGGCGGAAAGTATCGAGGAAATATCTAAAATCGCGTTGGCTGCGTCGTTCGAGTGCAAATTAGTAAAGTCGAACAAGACTTTGTATGTAGTAAGATGTGCGATGGAGCAATGTTCGTGGCGCTTTCGAGCTGCAAAAGATAGAGATTCCCCTTTTTTCTCGGTACGGACATATTGCGGCACACACACATGCGGCGTGTCTCATCGACGTCGAAGTCATCGTCAAGGAACTTCATCGGTTGTGTCTAGGATGCTTCTTGACAATTTTAGCGGGCCTAAAGACATTCCCGCGCCAAAGGCTATCATGTCTATGATGCAAAATAGAGGGGTGAATGTTTCTTATTACAAGGCTTGGAAGGGGAAGAATATCGCTACGGAGGAGTTGGTCGGTAACGGGGACGATTGTTACGCATTGATCCCGGTGTATTTGGAGGCCGTGAAGCAAATGAACGCCGGAAGTGTCACGGATTGGGAGATGGACGAGGAAAACAGATTTAAATATCTGTTTTTGGCATACGGTGCATGCATAGCGGGATTTGCTTTCATGCGTAAGGTAATTTCTATCGACGCCACCTTTTTAAAGGGAAAATATAAAGGGGTGATGCTTGTTGCTACGGCGCAAGACGGCGATTACCACCAATATCCTATCGCATGGGGTATTGCGAGCACCGAATCTACCGAATCTTGGTCATGGTTCTTAACGAGATTGAAACGGATCGTGGCCGATTCAAATGACCTCGTCATAATTTCTGACAGACATGGCGGGATAAAGACAGCCGTACCGGCAGTTTTCCCAAATGCGTTTCACGGGTTCTGTGCGTGGCATATTCAACAAAATATAAAGACCCGTATGAAGGAGAAAGGTGCGTGTGCGTTATTCCTTAATATTGCGTACGCCTACAAGACGAGCGATTGCGATCGATTGTTGGAAACGCTAAAGGAACGGTACGAAAACGTGCATAAGTATCTTCAGGATGGTACGAAGGCAAAATGGACGAGATCGTATTGCCCGAGAACGAGGTACAACATCATGACCACAAACGGCTCGGAATCGATAAATGCCGCTCTACGTGCGGATAGAGAGCTTCCCCTCATAGGATTGTTGGATTCGATACAACGTTTGACAACTAGTTGGTTTAGTAAGCATCGACGAACTTGCGAAGCTTCGATGACAGCCAATGTTACGTCATTTACGCCGAAGGTCGAGTCAATCCTACGGTCTCACTACATAAATTCTCAAAATCTACACGTCTCGGAAATTGACATTCAACGGTATAATGTATACGGGCATGGAGTCAACGAGGTGGTCGATATCGAGACGAAGTCATGTAGTTGTAAGATGTTTGATATCGATCGTATCTCGTGTGCGCACGCCATTGCGGCTTGTGGACACGCTAATGTAGGGGTATATTCGCTAGTCCATGCGTATTACAGCTTGGAGACATGGAAATCAGCGTACGAGGGTACCATATGGCCTGTGACCGAGCGCGTTGAAGGAATTGTTAATATGTTACCACCACTCATTGACCCAAAACGTGGAAGAGCACAAAAAATAGAATGCCATCTGTCGGGGAATTCGGTAGGAGGGGGTAAATCCTATGAGTTTGTTTGTAATGTTGTAATGTTTGGTATCGTATAATGTAATGTGTTAGACATGGTGTAATTGTATTGTATATTCGTTATGTTGTCAACTGTGTGCGGGTACCGAGCCCTTGTGTGCGGGTACCGTGCTCCAGTGTGCGGGTACCGTGCACCATGTGTGCGGGTACCCTGCTCTTGTGTGCGGGTGCAATACAGTTATCAAATGATTTCAACATTAAATATTTTACATCAATCAAGTCAGCGCAGTAGGTAGGTCTAGTCTGTACGTTAAATAATAAAATAATAATTTATCCAGATTTACAGTAATCATTAATCAATTATTCTGAAAATCATACATCAATCAATTTATTTTTTTAGTATATTAAATATGTTATATCAATCAAGTAAGTGCTTTACATCATGTCTGTACGTTATTTTTATCATATCGATATAATCATTAACCAATTATTCTGATAATCATAAATTAAAGAATTATGTTTTCAAAATAATGGCGCCAGTGTGCGGGTACCCCTGCGCTAGTGTGCGGGTATCCTGCGCCAAGTGTGCGGGTACCATGCGTCAGTGCGCGACCTGCGCCAGTGCGCGGGTACCATGCGCCAGTGCGCGGGTACCATGCGCTTACGCGCGGTACCCTGGGCTTGTGTGCGGGTACCCTGTGCTTGTGCGCGGGTACCGAGCCCTTGTGTGCGGGTATCCTGCGCCAAGTGTGCGGGTACCATGCGCCAGTGCGCGACCTGCGCCAGTGCGCGGGTACCATGCGCCAGTGCGCGGGTACCATGCGCTTACGCGCGGTACCCTGGGCTTGTGCGCGGGTACCCTGTGCTTGTGCGCGGGTACCGAGCCATTGTGTGCGGGTATCCTGCGCCAAGTGTGCGGGTACCATGCGCCAGTGCGCGACCTGCGCCAGTGCGCGGGTACCATGCGCTTGTGCGCGGGTCCCCTGCTCTTGTGCGCGGGTACCCTGTGCTTGTGCGCGGGTACCCTGTGCCAGTGCGCGGGTACCCTGCCTATACAACTCGAAAGACTTATAACATAATACAATTTCCCGAATATACAACCCGAAATTCCATTATGACATAAAATTTACCCATATTTACAATTTATCCAAATACAAAATTATTCAAGTACATATAAATTATTGATACCAAGCACCCCAATCGTTCATGCGAATGGTAATACACAAAAATTCACGAAATTGGCTCACTTGCCGCCCTGTAAGCTCGCCGACGCTATCGCCCCGGAATAACATTGAAAATGCGGCCCGCAACACGTGAACCCCACAATCGCCGCTGAAAACAACCAAATATTTAATAATGAGATATGAAGTAGTAGAGACAACTTAATATCGAAATATGATACACTTACGAATTTTCTTGCTTCTTGAAGTTGGGGATCCGCTCGACCTTCCATTTCCTAAAAGCGTTTGCGATCAGACCGAGCTTTTTGAGCACGATCGGGACAGCTAATTGGAGACCGGCGAGGGCTGCGTGCATGTTGCGCATGTCCACATCGCAAGACGGATCCGAGTCGAATACTCGGATCGTCTTGTTCTTCCAGTCGAGGACTGCAAGAACCCAATGCGCGATGGTCTGCACCGGGACCACGATATAGTCCGCAACTTGCCACGACACGGACGGCCAGTCTTGATCCCGTCCCTCTGCGAAGTGGACCAAAAAGGACAGCATCCCCTTGACAAATTTCCCGTTCTCTATGCAGTCCCGATCGATGCTCTCCTTCATCGCAACGCTCATGAAGGAGATGGCACGAGAACATAAGGTATGAATCCTCTGCATCTCGATGAACCCTCTAATGGATTCGTCAATGTGCTACAAAATAAAAGGAAACAAGTTAATTAATAAAACGTATTAATGCATTTACACGTATTAAAGTTATCAATCCTTCTTACCGCGTCGTCGAGCCAATACGAAGTGGTGTAGAGCTGCTGAAACCACGTCTTGGTTCGATACGATTTGGACAAGCAAAGGACCCGGCCGTTATCTTCCATCGTATCGATCCTCTGTTTTTGACGTCCCCATAATTTCAGCTTTCTCTTCATGTGCCGTTCCAGCATTGGGTTTATGCTGTTCGGCACACGGTTCTGGTTCGGATCGGTGAATGGGGTCATCTGGTACTTGGAGGGCCTGGTTTCCCGAGGCGGCGTCGACTCCACCGCGGGCTCGGGTTCCTCCGCGGCCGCGGGTTCCTTTGCGGGCTCGGGTTCCTCCGCGGCCGCGGGCTCGGGTTCCTCAGCGGCAGCGGCTTCCTCCGCGGTCTCGGGTTCAAACGGGAACTCGGCCTCTCGAGCTGCCTCAGGTTCCGACGGATAGAACGCCTGGTTGGATCCACCGGCCTCATAATCTAACAAGATAAAACTCCAACGTCAAAAACTATCAAAATTGCAGCAAATTATTTATAGGGACGTACCGTGCGACGCGTGTGCCGGAAAGTCTCGATTGGGCCTGTACCACCCCTGTTGCAAGTTCTGTTGCAATTCAGTCATCGACTGCTGCAACCCGAATAGACTCGCGCCCCACTCTTGAGCCGTGGACCATCGTTCGTCATACGAGTCCCGTAACTGCGAGATGCTCGTAGACACGTCGTCGAACCGATGATTCACCGTCTCGAAATTTTGGTCCACGCGTCTTGTGAACTCATCGAATTGCTCCCAAGTGGGGCCCGAATAATGCTGTGGAGGAGGGGACGGGTACCGTGAGTGAGAAGGGCCCGAGTAATGATGTGGAGGAGGGCTCGTGAACCGTGGAGGTGAGGGGGGACGAAATTGGTCCGCCTCTTCCTCGTAGAACGATCGCTGCGATAGTTGAGGCATGATTGGCGAAGGCTGCGTTGCTACGACGTCCTCCGCGGCCGGCAGATGCCGTACGCACTTAAGCTCTACACCATCCTCGAGGAGACTCGTTATACGGTCGAGGACTTCGTGCCGCTCCTCCACTTCGAACCGACTATATGGAAATACGGCTCGTTCATCTCCGATACAGTCGCGCTCAACATCCCCGAGACGGGTGACCCCTTTACGGCTTGGAGGATGGTCTCCATCTTCGGAGCTCCCTTCGTCGACCAATCATTGGTGACGTACCGGCATATCCGCGGGGTCACCACATCCGCCTCGTTTCTACGATAGGCGAATGCGTACCGAATGCCTGGTATGCACTCGTACGCCAAAACCTAAATGCAAAGAAACCAACTTAGCAAAAATATAATCACGATTAAATATATATTTATAAGGATTTTAAATAATGAACGACCTGAAGCGGATGAACGAAGCCACTAATCAGTAGCCCGCAGTGTTCGCTGCCCCCGTTGCGGGCTCGTTCGCGCACAAAATCTCGCTTCTCCCTGAGGTTTATCTTCAGCGAGCGTATCACCTCTTTGAACGCTACGCTGCCCCAAGGATAGTTGGCGAAGGCGACTTCGTCTTCGACCAACGAAAGCAGCCACGACCGAAGAATGGTGTCCTTCTTCGACGGTCGAGGAAGCACCACAGATGCGGCAAAGAGAATGTCCGCCAACTTCAACTTATCAAAGTTGACGGTTCCGTCGTCGTTGGCTCCCAACTCTCGCAGCCGATCCTCGACGTACGACAAACGGATGGTGGATCTTCCCGGGAAGTTTCTCTCAGCGAAATCGCCATTGGGGTCTACTTCGGGATATCATCGGAGAACCTTAGCCCGGTAATCACGCAATACTCCGCTTTAGAAAATCGGAGAGGTCGGTTGTTTATGACCATCCACAGCTCCTCGCGGTCGTGAAGAGTAGTCTGCCTCCTCGTCAAAAATGTAATGAGCTGGGCGGATAAATTGAAATCGGCGGCAGCCTCGACGAGTCTACCAAATGGACTCCCCGCCCTATAACTCTCCCACTCATTTCCATTTAGATTGTTCCTGATCTTCGCGCTTGCCTCCGTGTACATCCCGGTCATTGTCAATCGGAACTCGAAGTCGTTGTCTCGGGATGACAATTGCTTCTTCAGCACAACCTGGGAATCATAAGAGTAAATAACCAGTTAGTACGTGCATGGTACCCGCACATGAAAGCATGATACCCGCACAGGAAAGCATGGTACCCGCGCTGGCAAGCATGGTACCCGCACAGGAAACCATGGTACCCGCGCTTGCGAGCATGGTACCCGCGCACAAGCGCATGATACCCGCGCTTGCGAGCATGGTACCCGCGCATGCGCATATGGTACCCGCGCTTGCGAGCATGGTACCCGCACACAAGAGCATGGTACCCGCACACAAGAGCATGGTACCCGCGCTCACTATCGCATGGTACCCGCGCGCAATCGCATGGTACCCGCACGCAATCGCATGGTACCCGCACACAATCGCAAGGTACCTGCCCGTATGGGTACCGTGCGTATGGGTACCATGCGACTGTGCTCGGGTCCCAAGCCTGCTATCACGGGTACCCTGATTTGCGCGACTGTTTGGGTCCCAATTGGTTCGACGCACGGTTCCCTTGCGAACAAGGTCCCAAATTGCAGAATTGGGAAACCATGCGACGGACCCAATCAATTCGACGCACGAGACCTGCTCCTGAGGAAGACGAAGTCACAGTGAAATTTACCGGCACTCTTTCGGGACGCGCGCTCATTGCCATTGTAGTCGGTTTGGAGATTTTTCTGCTTCGGTTAGAGGTTGTTTCGTGGATCTGGAAATTTACTGCTTCGTTTCCGTTATGTGTTTTTCTTCACTTTTAACTGTCAATTATTGTACTGTACTCGGTTATGAAGAAGAAGACGACCCGTGACGCTACAGTGGGGGAATCGATTAAACCTAATTAATTTTACTTTGGGTAGTTGAATGGGTTAGATAAGGGTAAAGACGTCTTTTTCCCTGAATTAGTAAGGGTAGAATAGACTTCAAACATTATGGAGGTCATTTTTTTAAAATTGACCCAGTCAAAGGCCATTTACTTAAATAATCCCAATACAAATGCATAAAACTATTTCTTTTTCTACTTGTAATCATGCCTTAATCATATTAAAACATGGACGTGAATACTACCATATCCCATTGAGAAAATACGTTACAGAAAAAGAAAAAAAAAAACGACCCAATTCATGATATAAACTAAACGACATTAGTAATTCTAAACAGTTCGCCGTAAAACATCCAACTATTAAGAGCTCATTTGGCCTTACACCGCAAGAGGGAAAAAAATAAAGTCAACTCAGTTGTAAGGTTTCTCCATAAAAAATATAATAAACAAGTGACTAAGAGTTATTATTCTGATCTTACGATTTATATTGGAAATATTATATATTCGAAACCGTGTTTTCTCTTGAAGTCAAGTCACTATGGAACCATTTTCTTCTTCTATAAAACACCAACAAAAAACCCCGCCTTTCACTTCACAAACAGAGCAACACCTCATAACGATAGTTGATAATATCAACAAAATGATTAGTCCTATCGAGAAAATCCCATTAAAGAGTCCATCTTCTGCAGTGCGCTTGCCTGTACGAGGAAGCATTAAACGTCGTATCTTCAAGTGCCTTTTTCTCAAGCTAAAGAACTCTTTTCTCGTGTGTTTTCGCTCCACACAAGGAAACTGACGTTGAAGATATTTCTCCGTTGCATTGCAGCCCCCGAAGATACTTTCTTTGTGTGGGTGTAGTTTTATTCTTCTTGTTTGTTCTATTGCTCTGTTTTCTTTTTTAGTGGCTCGAATACAGTAGATGCATACGTTATCCTCGTGAAATCTTACTGTGTTTCTTTATTGCGTGAGTGAGAATAAATATCTGATTCTTTTTTCGTATTGAGATTATATTTTGAGTGTCGCGTGGGGTGCTCTGTTTTTTATTTCAGTTCTTGAGAAACAGAGTGGGCGATGAAGATGACTAAGAGTTTGTCGCGTCTTAGTACCGGGGACTTTTAAAAAAATGGCCCTTAACTGGGTCAATTTTAAAAAAATGGCTTCGTTGACGATTTTTTTTTGGTCAATAGCCCTCACTTTGTTTAAACGTTAACCATATTAACCAATTCTCATACTTAACTCATTATAATTAAAAAAAAAAAGAAAAACGAAAATATTGTCGCCGTACAAATACAATAACTGACTGAACATGGGTCCATATCCCTCTTTAACCATAACCATACAATCGATATGAATGCATTATCTTCTCCATTTTAAAGAACAAAGGGTAACCACACACACATCTCTCAGAAACCTAAAGCGACGCGAGCTGTTCTCTTCGTTTAGTGCCGGAAAACAACTTCTCAAACCAAGAAAACAACAAGCATTTCAGCATATTTACCAGTAAGCTTCGTTACATGAAAACTGCAATTTTAACGTCGAAAATGGTGAATTTCCAGTCCATTACCCCCTAAAATGTATGGGTTATTTAGTAGATCATGTGTACTAGCCAGAGTAGCGATATTTCAGTGGTTATTACGAGAATTCGGACCTGAAAATACATATTTTGAGGTCCAGTTTTTGTGCATGGGACCCCTGCGTGCGGGTACCATGCGATATAGGTGCGGGTACCATGCGCAATACGCGCGGGTCCCCTGCGCATGGACCCATGCGTTTAAGCGCGGGTCCACTGCGTTTATGCGCGGGTCCCCTGCCGTTGTGTGCGGGTACCGTGATCCCATGTTCGGGTCCCATGCGCTGAAGGTCATACATAAGCACGATATATGACGACAATCGTTTTCTAAACAATAACATTGCAAAATATTGCAGGTGCTCAATATGACAATTACCAACATTGTATTTCAATTCGATGGTCGGTGGTTAATCGGCGAGGACAATACCTCGACTTGATCCCCTGCGTCAAATTGTAGCTGGCATTCAATTTTGGTGGATGAGGACGAATGCACGTTACAAGACGTAAAGGAGCAAATTGTAGCGGTGTTGGCGTTTCGCAATGACAATGCGAGGCTAACACTAAGCTATATGCCAAATGTACCCTACAGTTATCCCAGACCCATATACATCGATAACGACTATACTCTACGTGCGTACTTGGGTTTTGGTGGCCCTCAATCGAGACCCGTGATTCATGTCGAGGTGGTGGAATGTACGCATGTGGCTCCGTTGGACGCATTTGCTGGTTCTTCTAGTAATAATACCGGGCTCATAGCCGATTGCGATGAAAATGCGCAAATCGAACCGTTTGAGGGGTACGGTTGCAGCCCTTCTAACCAAAATGAAGATGAGGGTCTTGAAGATATCGCTGGACCGTCTGGGGGTTGGGATTACTCGGGTTGGCATTCGAACGAAATGAAGATGAGCCAATCGAAAACACTGACGAGTCGGAGGAGGAATTTGTAGCACATGATCACAACGACGATGTAGATCGTAACCCTGTAGAAGAGGCTGCTGATGGTACTTTCGCATTTCCGAACGGTTCAAGCCTACACGTTGGGCAGTAGTTTCGTGACAAGGCGGAAGTTATCGAGGAGATATCCAAAATCGCCTTGGCGGCGTCGTTCGAGTGCAAATTAGTAAAGTCGAACAAGACTTTGTATGTAGTAAGATGTGCGATGGAGCAATGTTCGTGGCGCTTTCGAGCTGCAAAAGATTGGGATTCCCCTTTTTTCTCGATACAGACATATTGCGGCACACACACATGCGGCGTGTCTCATCGACGTTGAAGACATCGTCAAGGAACTTCATCGGTTGTGTCTAGTATGCTTCTTGACAATTTTAGCGGGCCTAAAGACATTCCCGCGCCAAAGGCTATCATGTCTATGATGCAAAGTAGGGGGTTGAATGTTTCTTAATACAATGCTTGGAAAGGGAAGAATCTTGCTACAGAGGAGTTGGTCGGTAACGGGGACGATTGTTACGCGTTGATCCCGGCGTACTTGGAGGCTGTGACGCAAATGAACGTCGGAAGTGTCACAGATTGGGAGATGGACGAGGAAAACAGATTTAAATATCTGTTTTTGGCATACGGTGCATGCATAGCGGGATTTGCTTTCATGCGTAAGGTAATTTCTATAGACACCAACTTTTTAAAGGGAAAGTATAAAGGTGTAATGCTTGTCGCAACGGCGCAAGACGACGATTACCATCAGTATCCTATCGGATGGGGTATTGCGAGCACCGAATCTTGGTCATGGTTCTTGACGAGATTAAAACGGATCGTGGCCGATACAAATGACCTCGTCGTAATTTCTGACAGACATGGCGGTATAAAGAATGCCGTCCCGGCAGTTTTCCCAAATGTGTTTCACGGGTTCTGTGCGTGGCATATTCAACAGAATATAAAGACCCGTATGAAGGAGAAAAGTGCGTGTGCGTTATTCCTTAATATTGCATACGCCTACAAGACGAGCGATTGCGATCGATTGTTGGAAACGCTAAAGGAACGGTACTTAAACGTGCATACATATCTTGATGTCAACACAAAGGCAAAATGGACAAGATCGTATTGCACGAGAACAAGGTACAACATCATGACCACCAACGGCTCGGAATCGATAAATGTCGCTCTACGTGCGGATAGAGAGCTTCCACTCATAAGATTGTTGGATTCGATACAACGTTTGACGACAAGTTGGTTTAGTAAGCATCGAAGAACTTGCGAAACTTCGATGGCAGCCAATATCACGTCATTTACGCCGAAGGTCGAGTCAATCCTACGGTCTCACTACGTAAATTCACAAAATCTACACGTGTCGGAAATTGGCATTCAACGGTATAATGTATACGGGCAGGAGTCAACGAGGTTGTCGATATCAAGACGAAGTCATATAGTTGTAAGATGTTTGATATCGATCGTATCCCATGTGCGCAAGCCATTGCGGCTTGTGGACACGCTAATGTAGGTGTATATTCGCTAGTCCATGCGTATTACAGCTTGGAGACATGGAAATTAGCATACGAGGGTACCATATAGCCTGTCACCGAGCGCGTTGAAGGAATTGTGAATATGCTACCACCACTCGTAGACCCAATACTCGGAAGAGCACAAAAAAATAGAATGTCATCCGTCGGAGAATTCGGTAGGAGGGGGTAAATCCTATGAGTTTGATTTGTACATGTGGTTATGTATAATTGATATGGAAATTCGGTATGTTGTAATGTTTGGTACGTATAATGTAATAGACATGGAAATTTAGTGGTTGAATGGATGTTTTATCAGTCAAATCAAATGATCGGGTACCGTGCGCATCGTGTGCGGGTACCGTGCGTGTAGTGTGCGGGTACCATGCGTGTAGTGTGCGGGTACCGTGCTTCAGTGTGCGGGTACTGTACAGTTGTCAAATGCTTTCAATAAGTTACATCAATCACGTCAGCGCTTTACGTTAGTCGTTGTCTGTACGTTAAATCATTAAATAATTTTATCAGTCAAATCAAATGATCGGGATAATCATTAACCAATTATTATGATCAGGGCAATCATTAACCAATTATTATGATAATCATAAATAAATATTTATCTTTTTAAAATTAAAATAACGGTGCATTAGTGTGCGGGTACCGTGCGCCTTGTGTGCGGGTACCGTGCCTTAGTATGCGGGTACCGTGCGTGTAGTGTGCGGGTACCGTGCTTCAGTGTGCGGGTACCGTGCGCCTTGTGTGCGGGTTCCGTGCATATACAACTCGAAATACAACTTCTAACATAATATCAACATTCAACATATCAACATCCATTATTACATGAAATTGTTCCAAATTTACAAAATTTCCGAATACAAATTATTGATAACAAGAAGTCCAATCATTAAGGCGAATGGAAATACAGAGATTTCCCGAAATTGCGTCATTTATCGCCACGAAATAACATAGCAAATGCGGCCCGCAACACATGAACCCCACAATCGCCGCTGAAAACAACCAAATGTTTAATAATGAGATATGATGTACTAAAATAAACTTCATATCGAAATATGCTACACTTACGAATTTTCTTGCTTCTTGAAATTGGGGATCCTCTCCACCTTCCACTTCCTAAACGCGCTTCCAATTAGACAAAGATGCTTGAGCACGATCGTGACCACTAATTGTAGACCGGCCAGGGACGCGTGCATGTTGCGCATGTCGACATCGCATGACGGATCCGAGTCGAATACTCGTATCGTTCTTCCAGTCGAGGACTGCAAGAACCCAATGGGCAATGGTCTGCACCGGCACCACGATATAATCCGCAACTTGCCATGACACCGATGGCCAGTCCGGATCACGTCCCTCTGCGTAGTGGACCAAAAGGGGCAGCATGCGCTAGACAAATTTCCCCTTGTCTACGCAGTCCCGGTCGATGCTCTCGTTCATCGCGAAACTCACGAAGGCGATGGCACGAGAGCAAACGGTATGCACCCTCTGCATTTCGACGAACCCTCTAATGCTTTCGTCAATGTGCTATAAAATAAAAGGAAAAAAGTTAATTAAAAAAACGTATTCATGCATTTGTACGAATTGAAGTTATCAATCTTTCTTACCGCGTCGTCGAGCCACCACGAAGGCGTGTACAGCTCTTGGAACCACGACTTGGTTCGGTACGATTTGGACAAACATAGCAGCCGCTCATTATCTTCCATCGTATCGATCCTCTGTTTTAGCCGAGGTCATAACTTCAACTTTCTCTTCATGTGCCTCTCCAGCTGTGGGTTTACGCTGTTACTAACGCGATTCTGATTCGGGTTGGTGAATGGGGTCACCTGGTACTTGGAAGGCCTGCTTTCGCGAGGCGGCGTCGACTCCACCGCGGCCTCGGGTTCGACCGCGGCTTCGAGTTCGACCGCGGCCTTAACTTCCACCGCGGCCTCGGTCTCTCGGGCTGCCTCAGGTTCCGAAGGATAGAACGCCTGGTTGGAGCCACCGGCCTCATAATCTAACAAGATAAAACTTCAACGTAAAAAACTATACTACATAAAACCCTATGCAACAAATTATTTAGAAATTTTTACCATGCTATGTGGGGTTCGAAAAGTCACGGTTGCCCCCGTACCACCCCTGCTGCAGTTTTGCTGCAAGTCCCTCATCGACTGCTGCAAGACGAAGGTACTCGCGCCCCACTCTTGAGCCGTGGACCATCGTTCGTCATACGAGTCCCGGAACTGCGAGATACTCGTGCAAACGTCGTCGAACTGGTTATTCACCGTCTCAAAATTGTGGTCCACGCGTCTTGTGAACTCATCGAACTGTTCCCAGGTGGGGCCCGAGTACTGCTGTGGAGGAGGGGACGGGTACCATGGGTGTGAAGGGCCCGAGTATTGATGTGGAGGAGGGGACGGGTACCGTGGGGGTGAGGGGGGACGAAATTGGTCCGCCTCTTCCTCGTATTACGACCGCTGCGATAGTTGCGGGATGGCTTGGCGAAGGATGCGGTCGTGCGACGTCCTCCGCGGCCGCCAAATGGCGTACGCACTTAACCTCGACACCATCCTCAAGGAGCCTTGTTATATGGTCGAGGACTTCATGCCGCTCCTCCACTCCGAACCGGCTATATCGGAAATACGGCTCGTTCATCTCCGATATTGTTGGGATCAGCAACACCGATACGGGTGAACCCTTTGCGGTGTTGACGATCGTCTCTATCTTCGGAGAACCCTTCGTTGACCAATCATTGGTGACCCACCGGCAGATCCGCGGGGTCACCACATCCGCCTCGTTTCTACGATAGGCGAACGCATACCGAATGCCCGATATGCACTCGTACGCCAAAACCTAGAATGCAAAGAAACCAAATTAGCAAATATATAATCACAATTAAATATATATTTATAAGGATTTTAAATAATGGACGACCTGAAGCGGATGTACGAAGCCACTAATCAGTAGCCCGCAGTGTTCGCTGCCCCTGTTGCGGGCTCGTTCCCGAAAAAAATCCCTCTTCTCCCTTAGGTTTATCTTCAGCGAGCATATCACCTCTTTGAACGCTACGCTGCCCCAAGGATAGTTGGCGAAGGCGACTTCGTCTTCGACCAATGAAAGTAGCCACGACCGAAGAACCGTGCCTTTTTTCGATGGTCGAGGCAGCAACACAGATGCGGCAAAGATTATATCCGTCATCGTTGGCTCCCAACTCTCGCAGGCGATCCTCAACGTACGACAGACGGATTCTGGGCGAAATCACCATTGGCGTTTACTTCTGGGATATCGTCAGAGAACCTAAGCCCGGTAATCAGGCAATACTCCGCTTTAGAAAATCGGAGTGGTCGGTTCCCAATGACCATCCACAACTCCTCGCGCACGTGAAGCATAGTCTGCCTCCTCGTCAGAAACGTTATGAGCTGGGCGGATAGATTGAAATCGGCGGCAGCCTCGACGAGTCTACCAAATGGACTCCCCGCCCTGTAACTCTCCCGCTCATTTTCATTTAGAATGTTCCTGATCTTCGCACTAGCCTCCGTGTACATCCCGGTCATTGACAATCGGAACTCGAAGTCCTCGTCTCGGGATGCCAATTGCTTCTTCAGCACAACCTGGGAATCATAAGAGTAAATAACCAATTAGTACTCGCATGGTACCGCACAGGAAAGCATGGTACCCGCACAGGAAAACATGGTACCCGCAAAGGAAAGCATGGTACCCGCGCCTAGGAGCATGGTACCCGCACACAAGAGCATGGTACCCGCGCATGCGCGCATGGTACCCGTGCATGCGAGCATGGTACCCGCGCACAAGAGCATGGTACCCGTGCATGCGCGCAGGGTACCCGCACACTGAAGCACGGTACCCACGCGCACTATCGCATGGTACCCGCGCCCAATAGCATGGTACCCGCACTCAATCGCATGGTACCCGCACACAATCGGAAGGGGCCGCGCGCGTATGGGTACCATGCGACTGTGCTCGGGTCCCAAGCATGCAATCACGGGTCCCCTGATTTGCGCGACTGTTTGGGTCCCAATTGGTTCGCCGCACGGTTCCCTTGCGAACAAGTGTCCAAATTGCACAATTGGGAAACCATGCGCCGGACCCAACCAATTCGACGCACGAGACCTGCTCCTGAGGAAGACGAAAGCACAGTAAAATTACCGGCACTCTTTCGGGAAAAGCGTTCATTGCCATTGTAGTCGGTTTGGAGAATTTTCTGCTTCGGGTAAATTTAGTTTCGTGGATCTGGAGAATTGATGTGCTTCGTTATGTGTCTTTCTTCAATTTTAACTGTCAATATTGTACTCGGTTAGGAAGAAGAAGAAGACCCGTGATGCTACAGTGAGTGCAGAAT
The DNA here is from genome assembly GCA_004919715.1 of Linderniella brevidens. Taxonomy (NCBI): domain Eukaryota; kingdom Viridiplantae; phylum Streptophyta; class Magnoliopsida; order Lamiales; family Linderniaceae; genus Linderniella; species Linderniella brevidens. The sequence goes on from SWDC01000153.1 coordinate 17,123,781, forward strand.
CGATTAAACCTAATTAATTTTACTTTGGGTAGTTGAATGGGTTAAATAAGGGTAAAGACGTCTTTTAAAAACCCTGAGTTAGTAAGGGTAGAATAGACTTCAAACATTATGGAGACCATTTTTTTAAAATTGACCCAGTCAAAGGCCATTTACTTAAATAATCCCTAGTAACATTATCTCCCCCAAAGAGTTTGACCATTTTACCCTTAAATAATTTTTTTCCCCTTAAATAGTTTCTTTGTTTAATAATTAATAAAATAATAATTAATTGTTGGTCAACCACCTTGTATGTAACAATATAAGCGACTCATTTGACTCGCAAGAAAATTAATAGCGTCCATCCATCAATTTATCATAAATTAAAAGCAAGAAATAATTGCAATGGCCATTTAATTTCGTGTCATAATAGAGTATCCTTAAAAACCATTCAATTTCGTGTCATAAGATTATCTCCAATGTCTACTCTATTTTAGTGTTACACGTCTTTTCCATTGGGTATTCTATTTTAACACGATTATAGAGTATGCATACAAAGATGCTTTATAGTTAGAGTAACTCTATTTTTCAATTCCAAAATACAGTTATATTTAATTTTATTTTTATTTCATTTTAAATATAAATTTATTTAGTTGTGTTTAAAATATTTTATATCATTAAAATGATAAAATTAAATTCTATAGACGTCTTTAATATTCTATATGTTTCATTTTTATTTTTTAAATAAAAATAAATATTTTATTTTCACATAGAAAATATGAGTATATTTGCTTTTAAATTAACATGTCAGTTATATAATTAATACGTTTTATATATAAAAATTATTACTTACGTTTTGAAAATATAAATAAAAAAACAATTTTTCGGGCATAATTTAAATTCAATTTATATAATGTTTTTGTTTTTATAAATAAATTATTATAAAAAATAAATAAGAATATGTATGGAATATTATTTTTAGTGTAGAAAATAGAGTTAATTGGTTGGAGTAAAAATTAGTGTAGAAAATAGAGTAAGTGAGTTGGAGTAAAAACACCGTAGCAACTATATTTTTGTGTATAATTATCTGTATTTTGGTGTTGTAAGTTAGCGGTGGCCTAACGATTATTAATATCATTAAAACCCACGTTCTCTACTAAATCAATCAATAACATGCTCTAGTTCAATAATGTTACTGTTGTCGCCCGAGTAAAATAATCCTCATTTTTTGTATGGAAAAGGCAATTCATCTCCATGGCCAATAACAAGTTCGTCAAACCTAAAAGGCATCTCCAGGTCTCTTCATCGTCCAAAGAGCAACCACAAACATGGTGAGTTTCCCTGCTTTTGACCAATATGTCCTTGTTCATGTTAGTTATAAAAGTATGAATAAAAAATTAATAATTATTAATAAAAGTTACTCATGTTCTTTTTTCAGCGTGTCCAGATTCGTCTCATTACCATCGTATAATACATGTTTTTAGTCTTACTTGGATCATTTGAGTTTCTTGTGTTGTTGATTGCCAATTGGAGTTTGTGATCGATAAAGCCATACTTTGGGGATAAAATAAAGTTAGAATCTGCTTCTGGGACTGCATTTTCTTGGTGAATATTATTTTTTAAGAATCTGGGTATTGTTGTGAATGACGATACCTTATTTTTATAAGTGTATATGGATGAACCCACTTGTAAAAGATTGTTGTGTTAGATAAAATATGATTTATTTGTTGCAGAGGCTTTCTCTGGTCGGAGTTCATGAAAAATTGTTAATCAAGGTCCTCTGTCCTGGTAGATTTTTTTGGAGACTACGAATTTGCATGTTGCAGATTTGGTTTATGCTATATTGCCTACATATGAGGATTGCGTTGATAGAGATACTTTTCAAGAAGGCTTGGGTTGGATGCAGTGGTTGATGTTCAAGATGAGTGCTAAGTTGTGCAAGAGCACCTTGCTGGAGTAGTCTCTAACGAACGTGGTGTTTGTTGAGCCGTTTGGGGTAGTAACGACATTCCATTTGAGTATGATGAATTGACAATAAATTGATCTTTTTTATATGAATGCAAGTTTTACTCTGTCCGTATAGGTAGTTTGAGTGCATATTTTTTGTATATGATATTTATTGTTTGAGTGAATTTGGTAATAGGTTCGTATGCATGTTGTATTGAGAGCTGACGCGTTGGTTGCGAATTTGTTAATATTTCATTTCTTTACATCTTTATTTACCAAGAAGAAGCTCACAGTACTTGGTGATATTTCTTCTTCTGTATGAGCTGTAACATAGAAATAACCTTGCTTAATTTGTAAAGGAACGTTAAATAATATAATAGCCTTTCGCTAATTATCCATGGTAGGGGCAAAGGTTTTGTGAAAAGGCAACTGTTGAGTCGGGATGCATTAGATTATCCGAGAAAGGAGGCTCTGCTTATAGCACCCTCTGACCGTGGTGGTCGGAGATCTTAATCGATGTTTTTTTAATTAAGTGTTGCCTTTTATATGTAACTTGAGTTTTCGTATCATTTCGGCAAATATATACCTTAATTTATTTTGTGGCTCACGGTTTCTCATGGAAATGGTATTGATTGCATATCTTACGATGGATGAATTATCGTGAAGCATGTTAGATTTTAATCAGTTCTTACACCCGCACCTGTCCGATCGGCACCTTACTCTTTTGCTTTCAATTGAACAGTTAGTGTGTGCGTCTTTATCGATAATTTTTTGGATCAAATATAGATACAGAGAAATGAATAAGAACATGGAAGCGAAATAGAAGATCACGGAGATAAGAAAAGAAGAAGATAGATGAGAGACTGATGCGAGAGAGAGGGAAAGAGATGCAGAGAGATTGAGAGCTAGCAAAGGTCATGGATGATGAGAATAAGATTGATATATTTTTTGCTTTAACAACAAGTACACTACTTATATCAATATAATAACAGAGAACCTTAAGATACGATGATACTAAAATAACTGGCGCAATTATCTTAAAAGCCCAACAATCCTTTACGAGCTAAATCCAAGCGTCAGCTGACCCTGTCCGTCCATCTTCATTTGGTTCCTTACAAATTTAGAGCTTAAATTATGCTAAATCATGAAGATTTGAGAAGGCAAAGAAGCTCACAAGTCCAACATGAGCTTAGTTACTTATCATCGATGTCGAGGTCTAAAATAAATAGCGGTCTTAAGTCTCTTAACACACATCACGAACTTCCATTACACAGACAATTTTACCCTTAAATGAATTTTTTGCCCTTAAATAGCTTTTTTTGTATAATGATTAATAATAATTAATTCTTGGTCAACCACCTTGTACATAACAATATAAGCGACCCATTTGCCTCCGAAGAAAATAATAGCTTCCATCCAACAATATCATAAATTAAATTTTTTTATTAAGACATTAAATTAAAAGCAATAAATAACTGCAATGGCCATTCAATTGTGAGTATCCTTAAAAATTATTCGACTGTCAGTATCCTTAAAAACCATTCAATTTCGTGTCATAAGATTATCTCCAATAAGTAAATATTGTTGATGTGGGTCTATTTAGAATGTTTGGTTAATTTTTATTATTTTTAATAGTTTTTTTTCAATAAATAAACATATGAATGCATATTCAATGTACTGTTGGGTCTTAGAACGTTGGTCTATTAAGATTATTTGCTTAATTTATTGCACCTCAGAGGAAACGAATACTGAAGCTCTCGCAAATACTGTCGAGGTAGATGAAGACTATACGGATCGGACAATCCAGGTATGATGATTGTCTCTACACCTTTAACTTCAAAAAATTATCTGATTTGGAGAAGCTCTATGGTGGAAGCAGGCTAAGATGAAATTAGGATTAACGGGAAATATCCTAGACCTGTTGTTGATGCATCGGATTATAGAAGGTGGAGAAAAGATAACATCATGGTTATCGGATGGATTAAGAGTTCAATATCGAAAGAGATCATAAACAACTTTATGTTCATACATGATGCTACGGAATTGTGGAACAAGATAACTGAGAGGTATGGAACCTCAAACATCTCTTCAATTTATGAAGTGAAACGAGAGATCACTCTGTTGAAACATGGAAACTTGAGTGTTGTGGAATACTACAACAAGAAGCGAAATCTATGGGATCACTTGGGGCAATTAAGGCCAGCAATTGAAGCAGAAGGTGTTGTTAGGATAAAAGTAGAGGAGAGGAAAATGGATGAGAAATCTATTCAATTCTTAATGGGCCTGAATGATGCTTTTGACCGTGAAACGAATAAGATCTTGTTTCTTGATTGTCTTCCATCAATAAACAAACTCTATTGCTAAGACCATCTTCAACCGAAAAACTCATTCTCAAACTCAAACTCAAACTCATACCCAAACTCAAAATGCAGTAATTCTTCTCCAACCATTAAACTCATTCTCAAACTCAAAAGAATATTCTTCCATACCAACTTTTATCACTTTTCAATATTACCCACATATTTCACAACTTTACAAATTAGACAACAATATTATTCAAATCTGATTAATATTAATAAAATTGTTAGTAGAGGTGTGAGATTAATGGTCGATTTTGAGATGAAGAATAGTGCAACTATTTTCGTACAGTCATTTTCACGAACATCTCATATGCTTCCAATTCCAAGTAAATACATCAGTAAGAGATTTCTAGAAAACATACTTTTAATCATCTTGGCGGTGAAGAAATCTAAAGTAAGAAAGAAACTTAAACATCACTCTCCAAGAGTTGGCAGCCCTACATCTCGGCGGTGACTTTGTGCCTTCATCATGACCCAACAATATCTGTAGTGAATTTTATACCACACGGATCAAATTTAAAAGAATTGAAACAATTGTTCCTCCAAACACATATATTAATTTTAAGAGGACTTCTTTGTAAGGGTTCAAGAGTTTTGCGTGCATGAATAGTGTAAACCCATTTATCCCATTTTCCGTACGAGTACGTGTCTCCGTTGGACCAAATTCTTGTGTTTGTACTGGATAATCCGTGTCCGCTGGAGATGGTCTAAGGCCGAGAAACATAGAGAAGTCTCAATGAATATATCGACATCGGAGGATAACTCAACTATGATGGTGAAACAGTTCAATCAGAAGAAAACTTTCGCTACAAGGCCGATGACAAAACTAGACAAAAGTCATCTATTTTGCAACTATTGTAAAAAGGCTGGTCGCACAAAGGAGGAGTGATTTAAGCTTAATGGGTTTCCATAGCGTAGCTATTGCAAGAAAACGGGGCACACAAGGGAAGAATGCTACAAGCTGAAAGGGTTTCCTGAGAAAAATGTCAACCTTCAGAAAAGAAATCAGATTCAATTCAAAGTGAATGCAACTGAATCAGACCTGAATGATGGAAATGATGCTCCTCTACATGAGAACATGCAAATGCAAAGCCTCCATGCAACCATGATGGAGATGATGAAAAAGGAGTTCTCAAAGATGATGAAAGAGTGCTGTAAACTTCGCTCATCTTAATCTTAATGATTTCGCATGTATCTCTTCTCATCCCAAACTCAGCTCTAGCATATATGATAACATAGATAATGGTACGTGGTTAGTAGATACATGAGCTACTAGTCATATGTGCAGCACTCTTGAACTCATTTCTAATCCAGAACCAGTACATTGCTTTACTCATGTCTATCTATGCGATGGGAGTATTAAATTAGTTTCTCACATGCGAAATGTTCCCCTATCAAATGACATCACCCTATACAATTGCCTTTGCCTCCCTAGCTTTAGATGCAACCTACTTTCAGTCAGAAAACTTTCAAAAGAATCACATGTTTACTTCAAATTTTATGCTGATTTTTGTTTGCTGCTTGAGTTGCAGAATAGCAGAGTTCTTGCAGCAGGTAGAATCCATAAAGACCTCTATATTCTTGACAAATATTCCTTTTCAGACCAGGCAGTCTTGAGCACGCAGTTGCTATATGCTTCAAAGTTTTTATCTCCAAAAAACAGAATTTCATATGATAATATGCATGCTTTTGCTGTAGTTTCTGTTAATAAATGGCATGCTAGACTTGGTCACCCATCTCTTAATGTTATGAAACAATTACCTGATTCTATTGTAAATGAAAGGAGTATGGTTGATGTTACAGATTGTCATGTATGTCCTCTTTCAAAACAACTAAATTTGCCCTTTCCCAAAGGCCAAATCCACACCACTGCCATATTTCATACTCTTCATATGGATATTTGGGGCCCTTTCAAGAAACCTACCCTTACCGGATGTCACTACTTCTTAACCATAGTTGATGATTATAGTAGGTACACGGTTTTTCTGATAAAATATAAATCTCATACCTCAGAAACAGTCAGAAAATTCCTACTCTATGCTGAAAATCAGTATTGTGCTCGAGTTAAAACCATTCGCTCATACAGTGGTTCCGAGTTCTTAAGCCATTATGTTCAAGAAATTCTTTATACCAAAGGTATAGCTCACCACAAAACATGTCCCTACACTTTACAACAACATGGAGTGGCAGTAAGAAAACACAAACACATTCTACAAATAGCTCGCGCACTCATTTTTCAGTCCAACCTGTCTAAAGATTTTTGGGGGGAGTCCATGCTTACTGCAGTTCATATTATTAACAGATTGCCCTAAAAAATTCGTAAATGGAAAATCCCTTTTGAGCTACTTCAACATTAAATACTAGATTATTCCTATTTTCGAACCTTTGGTTTTCTAGCATTTGCCATCAACACAAATTCTCATCGGGACAAATTTGACCCTAGATCTCTAAGAGGGGTATTTGTGGGATATCTTATAGGCCAGAAAAGTTACAAAATATATTGTTGTTCATTGAACAAAATCATTGTCTCACGTGATGTTGATTTTCATGAAGACACATTCCCATACACCTTTCCAAATCAGAAATTGTGTTACCCAATATACATATAGGTGATCCTTTTGATGATGAACCTGCAAACAGCCCCCGTGTTACTCTGCATAATCATCAGCCAGTGACATCTGCACCTCATTCTGAACAAGATACCTCTACCCAAACAGCTGAACCATTACCTGAACCAAACTTAAGACAAATTACCCGACAAAAACAGCCCCCAACTTGGTTAAAGGACTTTGTTTGCACTAACCTTTGCACTCAAGACTGTCATGTAACTCCTCCTTCCACAACCTTACTTGTTCACCTACACATAGGAATTTTGTGACAAACATATCTACTTTTCATGAACCTGAATCTTATAATCATGCTAGAACTGATCAAAGATGGGTATATGCTATGCAACAAGAGCTGCATACTCTTGAGCACAACAATTCCTGGGAACTTGCTGATCTACCTGCAGGGAATAAGCTTGTTGGTTGCAAATGGATCTACCAAGTTAAATGGAATGTTGATGGTACTGTGAACAAGTTCAAGGCTCGGCTTGTAGCCGATGGCTTTACTCAAATAGAGGGAGAGGATTATTGTGAGGTGTTCTCACCCGTAGCAAAAATTGTGACTGCTCGAGTCATGTTTGCTCTGGCAGCAGCAAAGCAGTGGACTTTAGCTCAATTGGATGTCAACAACGCATTCCTTCATGGACATCTTGATGAAGATGTTGTCTACATGAGACCTCCTCCGGACCATTTAAGCTCAAATTCCACTAAGGTCTGCAAGCTCGAGAAGTCATTGTACGGCCTCAAACAAGTTTCTCGGCAATGGAATCTTGAATTTACCTCGAAATTACTGGATTTTGGATTTGTACAATCCGCACACGGTCATTGCTTATTCATGCTTATCCGAGCCACTTATCAACTATATCTGCTTGTTTACGTGGATGGCCTGTTACTCACAGGTTCAGCAGAAGACAAAATACATGAAGAGAAAGTTTTTTTGGATCAAGCATTCACCATCAAAGATTTAGACCCGACTAAGTTTTTCCATGGGATGGAAATAACTCGTTCAAGTTCGGGTCTTTACATATGTCAAAGAAAGTATGTAATAGACATTCTCCGTGACACTCATGCGCTGGATAGGTCCCCGGTTTCAACACAACTTCCTGGTGGAAATATTTTTGTTTCAACTGATCAAGACACCTCACCATTGCTTTATGATTGCCTTTTAGATGACTTGTTGGAAGGATGCTTTACTTGCACTTTACGAGACCCGATCTCACATATGTCGTGCAACAATTAAGCCAATTTGTACGTGCCCCGCATGTCTCTCATTGGCAAGCGTTACAACATTTGCTCAGATACTTGTAACATACTTCTTCCACGGGTTTATTCTACTCTAGTGCCACTGATTTACAGCTTCGTGCCTACAACGATGTTGATTGCGCTTGTTGACCTCTTGGAGAACCTCTAGGCATTCGTTGACGGGGTATTACATCTTTCTTGGGAACTGTTTTGTCTTATGGAAGACCAAGAAACAATCTCTACCATCTCCTGCTCAACAGCCGAGTCAGAATATCGGTCCATGGCTTCTACTGTCTGCGAATTGCAGTAGTTGTCTTATGTTCTATCTAGCTAGTTTGCAGGTGAATCTCTCTCTCTGCCAATTCCTCTTCATTGCGACAACAAGGCTGCAATTTATATTACCTCCAATCCTGTGTTTCACGAACACACGAAACACATCGAAATCGACTGTCACGTGGTTCGTGATAAATTCAAACTCGGATTCGTTTCACCGCAACATGTGTCTTCTTCTAACAACTTGGCCAATATTTTCACCAGGCCCCTTCATTGCTCTAATTTTCGGTTCATCTTGTCCAAGATGAGCTTATAGTGTACCCATGCTCATCTTGAGGGGGAGCTGAGGAATTATCAAATGAAGAACCAGAAAAGGATCGACAAAAATTGCAAGAGGAATTTCAAGTTCATTAAGTTTGATGGTTAGGTGGTTGTCAGGGGTAGTTTAGTAATTGTAATCATTTTACTTTTCAACAGTTGTATATGTACGACTTACACTATACAAATTAACAATTACAGAACAATAACAAAACTAGAATTTTTCCCAGCTATCTACTTCGATGCGATGCGATAAACAGATTTTGGCGCCCGCAAGGAAATCTTAACAATTGAAATCAATGAATATGAGCTTCTACTTAATTTATTCTCTTGAGAAAACATCACTTGTTATCACATAATGTTTAAAAGGCATATTGTGCAATGTGTCATGTTTTAGTTGTGATATTGCATAGCGTAAATAGCGCATCTATTGCGTAGCATTTCGTGCAAGCCACAGATAATGTCAAAAAAACATAATATATAACCGAACAAGCAAACAAGCTAAGGAAAGTGAACATTACATTCGGTATTAATTGTTACAAATGAATTTAAGCCATATTATTCAAACAATAGACTCAAAATAGATTCTAACACGAGACTCGCATGGTTTTTCTAACTTAGACCATATTTTAATAGAGGTAAAATCAAATGAGCTAAACAAAAACTCTTCACGTTACAGTCAGAAGTTACCGAATCATCTTTATCATAATATAAAGATAATCATTAAAATTAATCATGATCGAAATAATCAATGATAAAAATAGTATTAAAATTTATGTACACAATTGAGCTCTATACACAACAGCCATCTCCTCCGCGAAGTGATCAAGAACAACATTTCAGTACTCTTAACCTTCTCCAAATTCGCCGTCATCATGGTCATCTCACGAACACCACTTCAAAAGTTTCTCTACCACGGTTGACAACGAGTGCCCTACTTCGTTGACCGCTTTGCAAAGTTCTGACAGCGATGTCAGAGGAGGCGGAGGAGGAGCTGTTGATTTCTCTGGCCACGAAAGGAAGCATGGTCAGGAACACGTTCAAGATAAGAGTCGTTGATCACTCCGCAAAGGAGAGGAATGTTAGAGAAAATTTTTTGGAGAGAGATGATTGATCGTGGAAGAAACTAATTTTTTAACTTTTTAATTTTAATTTCATTATATTTTTTTATTTTTTAAATTATAATTTCGTTTTTAATTATATTTTTAATTTTTTAAAAATTTTAATTTCTTTTTTTATTTTAATATTTAAGCAATTTTTCTTTTCTTTTTAATATCTAAAGTGACTAGCGGTCAATTTCTTTAGTTTTGACGGCCAACTCCGTCAAAGTTGACGGAAAGGACTAATATTTATTAACGGCTAAAGACTGAGGGAACTATATTGATGAGGTGTGTTTTCAAGGAACTAGTGATATATGCCTATAACTGAGGGACCAAATTAGCAATTATCCCTAAATAATAAATATAAACTACACGTTAAGGATTCCAGCTAGCATTTCAATGCATATATGGCATGCAGAATCTTCATTGAACAGTTATAGACTATTGATAGGGGTGTCAACGAGCCGAGCCGAGCCCGAACATGGCCCAGCTCGAGTTCAGCTCGATTAAGTGTTATCGGGCTCGTGCTTGATAAATTTCAACTCGAGCTCGACTCGGTTAAAAGCAAAAAACCTCGGATCGACTCGATAAGCTTCGTATAATTCGAGGTATTTGAGCTCGAATTGAGGCTCAAGGTTGAGCTCAGTTTATTAAAATACTTATTTTAATATGTATTATAAAATATTTAAGATATTTAAAAAATAAAAGCGTATGCTCGTTAAGGGCGCGACGAGCCACGGGCCTATAGATGATAGTCTCGAAGTTCGGCTTGATTGTTAACGAGCCAGCTCGAGCTTGATTTTGACCGAACTCAAATCAAGCTTTTACCGACCAGCAACTTGACTTGTTTTCAGTCCTAGACTGTGTTACCAAGTTAAATATGTATATGCGCTTTTAATGGAAATATATGTGTCTATGTGTTATAAGTCAAAACTATATATTGTATTTGGATGAAATAACCAATTTTCCGAATTGATGGCCACTTGAACAATTGAGTATTTGGCGAATTGCCTTGAGTAATGCAGGTTAATCTCTCCTTGCATTTAATTAAACATGTCATAATAAATAATGGGAAGACAACAATGATAACCGAAACGGAAACTGTTTCGAAGAATAGGAGAAATTGGTTAAATATGTAATATATGCGCATGCTATTGACAACATTTAACGGAATATGTGTTCGTGCATATACTCCTAAGTCAAAACTATGTATTTTATTAAATGAGCAATTCCCATTTATCTTGACTTAGTCTCCTTGCATTTAATTTAATTGTTCGTAAAGTATGGAAACTATTTCCCCAAGAGTCAGAGAGGGAACCAAAAATTGACTTCCCGCTCTTCATTTCATTGCCCTAGCGCCGACATTTACCCTTTTTCCCTATATATACAACGTATTATTACTTTGACGCTTACCGACGATCACCAAAAGAGATTTATCATTCTGTCTTACTCCTTCAATATATGCCCTAGCTGTTCTACTCCTTCAACTATTATCTGCGATTAAGAAAAAAGAAGAATCTTGGAGAGATGAATATCACGTCGTCTCTCCCAATCCGGAGTGGAGTCGATGTTGTCTCCAACAAATTTCCGGTTGGCCTCAGAGTGCTTGTTGTTGACAACGATCCCACGTGGCGTAGGGTTTTGGCAGAGAACCTCAAGAACTGCAGTTACGCAGGTAATGGATCAATAATGATGCATATTACACATTACATCACTTTCTTGCTTGTTTTAAAGACCGTGTTTTATTAGGGTTTTGGGTATCTACATGTAAAATGATCTTATTTGAATTACTTGGGGTTTGATCACATCATTCTTGATCAGATCTCGTAAGTATATGTCGTTCTTTAAACTCAACAGCTTAAAGATTGCATCTTGTGCACGTAGGGTGAATATAATACATTCGAGATCAATCAAGAAACCCTAGTATCAATTCTTTGTTCCAGTTTCTTGGGGTTCGCGTAGGGAGATTATAATTCATTTGAGATCAATCAAGAAACCCTAATATCGATTCTTGTTCCATTGTTTCTTGCATTTCACGTAGGGAGAATATAATACATTAGAGATCAATCAAGAAACCCTAATATCAATTCTTGTTCGACGGTTTCTTGCAGTTCACGTAGGGAGAATATAATACATTTGAGATCAATCAGGAAACCCTAGTATCAGTTCTTTGTTCCATTGTTTGCTGTTCACGTAGGAATAGAGCTGAAAGTTTGGGCCTGAGCCCATTGATCGGCCCGCCCCGCCCGGATAAATACGGGTTTGGGCTGTAAATTTAGGAGCCCGAAAAGTGACTGGGCCGTTTGGCCCGACCCATGGTGGCCCAACGGGCCAGCAGGCCGCTGGCCCACTTTTTATTTTTATATTTATTTATTTTTATGTTTAATATTTATAAAGTTGGATTTTGAAAAGGAAAAAAATATTTTTACATATTAATGGATACAATCTTTTTCAAAAATTATGTATATATTATTTTATATAATATAGGTAAGACTATAATTTATAATGAATAATTAAAATAGTTTTTAAAAACTAAAAATAATAAATAAATAAAAATCTGGGCCAACTGGGCTAGGGTGGGCTGGCCCGGTCCATATATAAATGGGCTAGGCAAGATTCTACCAACCCCTAGAAATTAGGGCCGACCCGACCCGACCGTATTTGATCTCGGGCGGCCCGCTATTTTCGTGCCGGACGGGCCGGTCCGCCCAAACTTTCATCTCTACATAGAGAGAATATAACTCATTCGAGATCAATCAAGAAACCATTATATCAATTCTTGTTTTGTTTCTTGCAGTTCACGTATGGAAGAATATAAGTCATTAGAGATCAATCAAGAAACCTTAATATATATGAATTCTTTGTTCCACTGTTTCTTGCAGTTCACGCAGGGAGATATAATTCATTCGAGATCAATCAAGAAACCCTAATATCAATTCTCGTTCCATTGTTTCTTGCAGTTCACATAGGGAGAATATAATTATTAATTCGAGATCAATCAAGAACCCTAATATGAATTCTTTGTTCCATTGTCTCTTGCCGTTTTTCAGTGACCGAATGCAACCGAACCGAAGATGCACTGGCATTGCTCAGAGAGAAGAAGGACGGGTTCGACATCGTCATGGCCGACGTGTGCATGCCGGGCATGGATGGGCTTGCCCTTCTCCAAAGGGTTAGCAATGAGATGACACATCTTCCTGTTATCAGTGAGTGCTTTTTATTTCTCCTTTTTGAAGATCGATTATTATAATTCATTTCTGACTATATTTTAATGTCTTCTTCTTGCTTTTGTGCCCGAGCAGTGATGTCCGCCGATCATTACCGTTACAACGTCGTGCTGAAGATCATCAAGCACGGGGCTTGCGACTATCTGAAAAAGCCGATTCAAATAGACACTCTAATGGTCATTTGGCAGCACGTGATTCGAAGAAAGGACTCTTTGTCCGTCGAAGACTATTTGGGCCCAAAACCTCAAAGTGTAGGAGGAATAATAATATTAACAGAAGATCACTCCTCTTCAAAAGCAGCGGAACCGGCGGATAATCTACGAGGAGAAGAGAGCCTCGGGAGGACGAAGACGGAGGAGGGTCTTCGGCGAAGAAGGCACGCGTCTTGTGGACCGCCGAACTCCACGGGATTTTCGTCAATGCCGTTGACGAACTACACGGGATCGAAAGTAAGCAAACATATATCTCCTTCTCTTTTCGTGGCTTTCACATACATATATTTGTGTACCCTATTTTCGTTTTGGGTCACTATGTTCGATAATTGCAAAAGTAGATCACTACAATGTTAGTGACATACTTTTGCAATAATTATCGAACATAATGATTTAAAAACGAAAACATGTAAACTTAGGGACCTAAAATTACAATTTTAACGTCCCAAGTGTTCGAAAAAGCTAACCCTTTTTTCTGCTGCAGAAGTACCGGAGAACTCTCCCGGAAAAGCTGCCGATTGAGGAAAAACCCAGAGAGTGTCTTAACAAATTGCCCGTGCAGCAGCAACCAACCGGTGATGTGCTTCCGCTCCGAGCTATTGGCCCTGACGGGAATTTTACAAACCACCGTCATGGGGGCGGTGCAAGTTTCAGCGGCGAAAAGCTTCCGCCGTCGCGTTTGGAGGATACGAGCAAAGTCTTTAAGAGACTGGAGAAGTCTTTATTATCCGACGACGATGATATTAAATGGGACGAGCTTCTCCCGGGGGTAACCGACGGCTTCTATTTTATTTACTCTCCGATAATGATTTGGGAATATTATTATTGACTTTCATGTGATTCTTGTTCAGGACGTCGAAAAGGCTCTGGGAAACTTGTCATCTCTCGGCATCGACTTTAAATATCAGCTCCAGCCGAATCCCGCAGCGGCGGTGGCCCATTTTCAAGATTCGTGCGGCAATGGATTTCCGCCGCTCGTAGAAAGTGACGAGGGATTTGCTTCCAACAGCTCCGGCACGGGGAAGAATAATCTTCAAGAACCGCCATCACAACAGCCGCTCAGCAGCAGCAATGAACACGGTGGCCTATTTGTCCCTGATTTCGATGATTTCCTACGATGGAGAGATTTTGCTACTCCTCTCGGGGAAGATGTGAGCAACGTATTTATGGGATTGGAGAACGATTCCGATGGATTTAACTGGGACGAATTTTTGGCGGAAGAGGTAACGATAATTTCTATTGTTTATTATTTTTCTATGGATTGTATCTTTGACGTGAGCTTTCTGAAACTTATATATCATCTTAATTATCGTCTGCGCTTCTTCTTCTTCTTCTTCTTCTTCTTCTTCTTCTTCTTCTTCTTCTTCTTCTTCTTGTCGACGACGACGACGCTGTTGTTATGAAGCTCCCGTAAATAAGACGATGAAGAACTGCTCGTTACTTTGATCTCTCTTTTTTAATAGATATATCACTCACTTATTTTTTGTTCACGAGAGGGAGGGAGAACGCATGTAGTATTTGCCCACTATATTTCTTCTGATAATATAATTCTCTTTTTTTTTTCTCTCTTTCAAACATTACGTTACATTCCTTATTTATATTGATATTACAAGTGCACAAAGTCATACTAGAGTACAAAGCCAAAGACTTTTTCTATTCCTCTTTTTCCTCTTGATCGTCCACTTGTTCCGTGAGCATACTCTTTCTCTTTTTTTTGTTTTCTTCTTAATTATAGCATAGACCCCACATTAAGCTTATCAACAAATTCCTCCCTTAAGCTCAATGTCTTCTTGTCTTTCATTCCGAGCATCTTTTTCAAAATTTCGAACGTATTTGCCGGTAACGGTTTTGTGAAAATATCTGCAACTTGATCCGAGCTCGCGACGAGTACCATCTTCACTACTCCATTTTTTATGTGCTCCCGAAGAAAATGAAACCGCACATCAATATGCTTGCTTCGCTCGTGATGAACCGGATTTCTCGCCAACTCTATCGCCGACTTATTGTCGACTCGAATTTCGGTTGGCTCATCTTGTCGAAGATTCAACTCGAGCAGTAAGTTCCGCAGCCAGATTGCGTGACAGACACACCACGATGATGCCACATATTCCGCTTCGCAGCTTGATAAAGTCACGATCGGTTGCTTTTTCGATAACCAGGTGAATGCCGTTTTCCCGAGATAAAATATGTAGCCGCCAGTGCTTTTCCGATCATCGACATCTCCGCACCAATCGCTGTCAGAGTATCCGACTAATTTGCAGTCGCTTGCCTTTGGATAAAATAGTCTGAGCGATTGTGTTCCTCGAATGTATCGAAGAATTCTCTTGATCGCCTATAGATGTGACTGCCTCGGGTCTTCCATATAGCGGCTAACGACTCCAACACTGTAAGCGATATCGGGTCTCGTGCAGGTTAAGTATCGCAGACTGCCCACGAGACTTCGATAATCGGTCGCATTCACACCTTGTCCTCCCTCAAACTTGGACAGTTTTGTTCCAAGTTCCATTGGTGTTGCTACCGGGTTGCTCTCCTCCATTTTATTTTTCTTCAAGATATCCTTCGCATATGCTTCTTGCGACACGAATATGCCCGTGCTTTTCTGCTCGACTTCGAGACCGAGAAAATATTTCATCAGTCCCAAGTCCGTCATCTCGAACTCCTTCGTCATCACCTTCTTGAAGTCGTTGACTATCTTCTCGGCTCCCCATGAAAATGAGATCATCGACATAAAGGGCGACGATGATCATTTCGTTTCCTTCTCTTTTGACGTAAAGAGCGTGCTCGATGGACATTGTTCAAACTTGTTCTTTTTGAAATATCCGTCGATCCGGGTGTTCCATGCTCGAGGCGCTTGCTTTAGCCCGTAAAGCGCCTTTTTTAATTTCAGCACTTTACCTTCGTCTCCCGGTTTTAAATATCCTAGGGGCTGCTCCACGTAGACTTCTTCCTCGAGTTCCCCATTCAGAAAAGCGGACTTCACGTCCATCTGGTAGATTTGCCAGTTGAGTTGTGCAGCTTGAGCCAGGAGCAAACGAATTGTCTCCATTCTTGCGACCGGAGCAAAGACTTCGTCGTAATCTATTCCCGCTCGTTGTCGATAACCTTTCGCCACCAATCTCGCCTTGTAACGCTCGATTTTTCCTTGAGCGTTCATTCTTCTTATAAACCCACTTCACTCCTATGGGTTTTTGTCCGTCTGGCAACTCCATGAGCTTCCACGTGTCGTTTCTTTCAATCGCTTTGATTTCTTCGTCCATCGCCGCCTTCCATCTTTTATCTCTTACTGCCTCCTCGAAACTGATTTGTTCCGAGTCGGCTAGCAAGCAGACTAAGTGAACCTCTTCAGTTGATTCGTAAAGGTCCCGCAAGCTTCGCGTCTTCGGTTGTCTCGGTTCGTCCTCGTTATTTTCTTGAGGTGAAATCGGGACGGGTATTGGCGTAATGATCAACGGTTCTGCTTGCCTTGTCTTTTCGTTATCCTCCCAGTCCCACGAACTTTCTTCGTCTATTCGAACATCCCGGCTCACTGTCACCTTTTTATTTTCAGGATCGAACAGCCGGTATGCCTTCGTCTTCTCATCGTACCCAATGAACACGAGCTTTTTGCTTTTGTCGTCAAGCTTGGTTCTTTTCTGGTCGGGCACATGCGCATACGCCACGCTTCCAAATATTTTGAAGTGCGCTACCGTCGGTTTTCGGCCAGTCCATGCTTTTGTGGTGTTCGATTCCCGAGGTTGTGATGTGGACATCGGTTCTGAATATATACCGCACATTGTACCGCCTCGGCCCAGAACTCCTTTGGCATTCCCTTGCTTTTCAGCATTGACCGAACCATGTCAAGTATGGTTCGGTTTTTCCTTTCGGCCACGCCGTTTTGTTGTGGAGAATACGGTGCGGTGAGGAACCTCCTGACGCCTTGTTCCTCACAAAAAATCACAAAAGCACCCGACGTATATTCTCCACCTCGGTCGGACCGGAGCGCCTTGATGTTTGAACTCGTCGCCTTCTCGATCATAGTCTTGAATTTTTTAAATGTCTCAAGCGCTTCTGATTTTCCTTCAAAAAATATACCCACGTCTTTCTTGAGTAGTCATCGATGAAGGTGATGAAGTATCTCTTTGCGCCGAATGATCCTGGTGTGATCGGTCCACATATATCGGTGTGTATGAGCTCAAGAGGGTTGCGCGCTCGATATTCCGCCTGCTTCTGGAACGACGTCCTCGAATGTTTCCCGATTACGCAACTTTCGCAAAGTTCTTTTCACCCTCGATCATCGGCATTCCGTGCCATGCCTCGTTTGGAGAGCTCCTTTAGGCCTCCGTAGTGTAAATGTCCGAAGCGCATATGCCACAAGTGGTATTTGTCTTCTACGTCGACTTGCAAGCATCGTTCTTGAAGTGCCTTTAGGTTGAGTTTGAACATTCGGTTCTTTTCCATCTCGACCCGAGCGATCATTCTTCCGTCTTTGTTTCTTAGTTGCAACGAGCGGTCCTTTATGAACACTGAACATCCTTTTTCAAGCAACTGCCCCATGCTTAAGATGTTCGTCTTCAATTCGGGTACGAAATAAACGTCCTCGACCGATCCTTGTTTGCCATCATTCTGGGAGAAAAGTATTTTCCCTCGCCCTTTGACTTCAATCTTCGATGCGTCTCCAAAGGACACGTGGCCATCCTCGATCTTCTTTAGATCCGTGAAGAGATGCTTGTGCCCGCTCATATGATTGCTCGCACCGGTGTCAAGATACCACACCATGTCGCTGCCGGGACTCGTATCCTCGAGCGTCATTAGGAGAACGCCTTCGTCTTTTGGCTCCTCTTGTGCGACTAGGTTTGCATTTTCTTCCACTTTCTCTTCGGACCAGCACTCTTTTGCAAAGTGCCCGAACTTGCCGCAATTGTAGCACTCAACGCTCGGTCGATTTGAGCGACCGTCTCGTCCTCGTGCTCGGCCTCGTCCTCTCCAATTTTGGTTTCTCGTTTGTCCTTCTTTTTCGTGATTGTAACCTCGTCCTCGGCCTGAATTTTGACCGAAACCTCGTCCTCGTCCTCGACCGCGATGCGTATATAACGCCTTGTCCTCTTTGAGTGATAACTTCGTCTGCAGAGCCTCGTCCAGCGATTCTTGCTTTTTCTTTTTCTTCCGTTGCTCGTGAGCTTCGAGCGAACCGGAGAGTTCATCGACCGTCATTTTCTCGAGGTCTTTTGACTCCTCAATTGCGCACACCACGTTCTCGTACTCGTTTGTTAGAGAGCGGAGAATTTTCTCGACAATTTGGGCATCTGTAAGGGCCTCGCCGTTTCTCTTCAACTGGTTGGCGATAGTTTGTACTCTCGTTATATAGTCGGACACACCTTCGCCCTCCTTCATTTTCGTCATTTCGAACTCGCCACGAAGTGTTTCAACCGTTGGCGATACTCGTTTGTACTCTCGTTATATAGTCGGACACACCTTCGCCCTCCTTCATTTTCGTCATTTCGAACTCGCCACGAAGTGTTTGCAACCGAACTTGCTTTACTCGATCGACACCTTTATGCGCTTTCTCCAGAGTCTCCCATGCCTCCTTCGCATTTTTTTGCACCGGCTATCTTTTCGAAACCGGCTTCGTCTAGCGATTGGTGGATGATGGAGAGGTGCAGCGCTATCTTGTCCGCTGGATTCTTCCAATGCCTTCGTTGGGCTTCTGTGAACCCTTTTGTATCTTCGGGTTCGATATGTCCGGTTTTAACAATATCCCATACACCCCGAGCACTCAGAAACACTTTCATCTGGATGCTCCAGTTGTCGTAGTTGGATTTGGTTAGGCGAGGAACGAGTTGACCACTGGTTGCTCCGACGTACGACATGGCTCTGATACCAATTGTTGTTATGAAGCTCCCGTAAATAAGATTCTCTTCGTCGTAAGTCGAAACCCAAAATAATAACTTTAGGAGAAACAAAGATCTTAACACTCACACACGCTCAAAAAAATAATAAAAATGTTCATCGATGAAGAACTGCTCGTTACTTTGATCTCCTTTTTAATGAATATCACTCACTTATTTTTGTTCACGAGAGGGAGGGAGAACGCATGAGTATTTGCCCACTATATTCTTCTGATAATATAATTCTCTTTTTTTTTTTCTCTCTTTCAAACATTACGTTACATTCCTTATTTATATTGATATTACAAGTGCACAAAGTCATACTAGAGTACAAAGCCAAAGACTTTTTCTATTCCTCTTTTTCCTCTTGATCGTCCACTTGTTCCGTGAGCATACTCTTTCTCTTTTTTTTGTTTTCTTCTTAATTATAGCATAGACCCCACATTAAGCTTATCAACAGACATGGTGTGTTTATATAATTGAATTTCCCGTAGCTTATCATCGCACCAGCAGTTGCCCGATTTTCTTCATTAGATTATTTTTTATTAATATGTCTATTCTACCCTTACTAACTCAGCGAAAAAGACGTCTTTACCCTTATTTAACCCATTCAACTACCCAAGGTAATTTTAATTAGGTTTAATCGATACGTCTTCAATGTAGCATCACGAGTCTTCTTCTTCTTCACCAAGTACAATATTTGACAGTTAAAATTGAATCCGAAAGACACATAACGAAGCAGAAACTTCTCCAGATCCACGATACTAACTTCTTCACATTGAAAGCACGTCCACACCGACTACAATGGCAATGAACGCGCGTCCCGAAAGAGTGCCGGTAATTTTAATGGACTTTCTTCTTCCTCAAGAGCAGGTCTCATACGTCGAATTGGTTGGGTCCGGCGCATGGTTTTCCAATTGTGCAATTTGGACACTTGTTCACAAGGGAACCGTGCGGCGAACCAATTGAGAACCAAACCTACACGCAAATCAGGGGACCCGTGATTGCATGCATGAGACCCGAGCACAGTCGCACGGTATCCATACGCGCGCGGACCCTTGCGGTTGGGTGCGGGTACCATGCGATTGTGTGAGGATATCATGCTCTTGCATGCGGGTACCATGCTCTTGCGCGCGGGTACCATGCGCGTCTGTGTTGGCGGGTACGACGCAAGTGCGCGCTGGGTACCATGCGCGCATGCGTGCGGGTACCGTACTGACAACGTGCGGGTACCATGCTTTCCTGTGCGGGTACTATGCGAGTATGTATAGGTACCATGCGCGTTTGCGTGGGTACCATGAGCATGTATGCGGGTAACATCGATGAATTTTACTACTTTGTTATTTACTCTTATTATTCCCAGGTTGTGCTGAAGAAGCAATTGTCATCCCGAGACATGACTTCGGGTTTCGCTTGACAATGACCGAAATGTACATGGAGGCTAGTGCAAAGATAAGGAACAGTCTCAGCAATGAGCGGGACAGTTACAAGGCGGGGAGTTCATTTGTTAGACTCGTCGACGCTGCAGCCGATTTCAATCTATCTGCCCAGCTGATTTTGTTTCTCATGAGGTACACGCACACGCACATGCACACGCAGCGCAAGGTACCCGCACACGTACACGTGATGCAAGGTACCCGCACATGCGGCGCACGGTACCCACACAACAGGCCACGGTACCCACACATTTGGTGCACGACACCCCTACATATGACGCACGTTACCCGGACAAGTGCCCACGGTACCCACACAAACCAACATACCAAACATGTCAACATTCATTGATCCAATAATTTTCCATGTCTATTAAAATATACCTCCTCCTACCGAATTTCCATACCAAACATTACAACATACAATTTACCAAACATGCCAACATACAATTCGAATACACACGAGCAAATCTATTACAATTTACCTTTTCCTACCGATTTCTCCGACGGAAGAAATTCTATTTATTGTGCTCTTCCGCGTTTTGGGTCAACGATAGGTGGCATCATATTCACATTCCTTCAAACGCTCGGTGACAGGCAATATGGTACCCTCGTACGCTAATTTCCATGTCTCCAAGTTGTAATACGCACGCACTAGCAAATAAACACCTGCATTAGCGACACCACAAGCTGCAATGGCGTGCGCACGGGGGATACGATCGATATCAAACATCTTACAACTACAGGACTTCGTCTCGATATCGACCACCTCGTTGACTCCATGCCCGTATACATTATACCTTTGAATGCCAATTTCCGCCACGTGTAGATTTTGTGAATTTATGTAGTGCGACCGTAGGATTGACTCGGCCTTCGGCGTAAATGACGTGACATTGACTGCCATCGAAGATTCGCAAGTTCTTCGATGCTTACTAAACCAACTTTTCGTCAAACGTTGTATCGAATCCAACAATCCTACGAGTGGAAGCTCTCTATCCGCGCGTAGAGCGTCATTTATTGACTCCGAGCCGTTGTTGGTCATGATGTTGTACCTTGATCTCGGGCAATACGATCTTGTCCATTTTGCCTTAGTGTTGACATCAAGATACGTATGAACGTTTAAGTACCGTTCCTTTAGCGTTTCCAACAATCGATCGCAATCGCTCGTCTTGTAGGCATATGCTATATTAAGGAATAACGCACACGCACTTTTGTCCCTCATACGGGTCTTTATATTTTGCTGAATATGCCACGCACAGAATCCGTGAAACGCATTTGGGAATACTTCCGGGACGGATCCATATCTGTCAGAAATTATGACAAGATCATTTGTGTCGGTCACGATCCGTTTTAATCTCGTCAAGAACCACGTCCACGATTCAGTAGATTCGGTGCTCACAATACCCCATGCGATAGGATATTGATGGTAATCGCCGTCTTGCGCCGTTGCAACGAACATCACCCCTTTGTACTTTCCCTTTAAAATGTGGCGTCTATAGAAATTACCTTCTGCATGAAAGCAAATTCCGCTATGCATGCACCGTATGCCAAAAACATATATTGAATATATTTTCCTCGTCCATTTCTCAATCCGTGACACTTCCCACGTTCATTTGCTTCACACCTTCCGAGTACGCCGGGATCAAAGCGTAACAATCGTCCCCGTTACCGACCTACTCCTCCGTAGCGAGATTCTTCCCTTTCCAAGCCTTGTAATAAGAAACATTCAACCTCCTACTTTGCATCATAGACATGATAGTCTTTGGTGCGAGAACGTCTTTCGGCCCGCTAAAATTGTCAAGAAGCATCCTAGATACAACCGATGAACTTCCTTGTCCATGTCTTCGACATCGATGAGACACGTCGCATGTGTGTGTGCCGCAATATGTCCGTATCGAGAAGAAAGGGGAATGCTCGAAAGCGCCACGAACATTGTTCCATCGCGCGTCTCACCACATACAAAGTCTTGTTCGACTTTACTAATTTGCACTCGAACGATGCGGCCAAGACTATTTTGGAGATCTTCTCAATAACTTCCGCCTTGTCACGAAACTGCTACCCAACGTGTAGGCTTGAACCGTTGGAAAATGCAAAAGTACCATCAGCAGCTTCATCTACAGGGTTACGATCTACATCGTCATCTTCATCGTCGTTCTGATCACGTGCTATGAATTCCTCTTCCGATTCGTCAATGTGTTCGATTCGTTCATCTTCATTTGCGTTCGAATGCCAACCCGAGTCATCCCTGCCCGGACGGTCCAACGAGGTCTTCTTCAAAACTCTCATCTTCGGTAACATGACAATATTGTGTGTTAGATGGGCTGCACCGTACCCCTCAAACGGTTCGATTTGCGCATTTTCATCGCAATCGGCTATGGGGTTGATATTATAACTAGAGGAACTACCAACTGCAGCCGACGGAGCCACACCCACACATTCCACCACCTCGACATGAACCATGAGTCTCGACTGAGGGCCACCAAAATCCAAGTAGGCACATAGAGCATATTCGTTATCGATGTATATGGGTCTGGGATAACTGTATGATACATTTGGCATATAGCTTAGCGTCAGTCTCGCATTGTCGTTGCGAAACGACAACACCGCTACAATTTTGTCCTTCACGTCTTGTAACATGCATGCGTCCCCATCCACCAAAATTGAATGACAGCTACTATTTGCCGCAGTGGACCAAGTCGAGGTATTGTCCTCGCCGATTAACCACTGCCATCGAATTGAAATACAATGTTGGTAATTGTCATATTGAGCACCTGCAATATTATGCAAAGTTATTGTTTAGAAAACATTTGTCGTCATATAACATGTTTATGTATGATTTTCAGCGCACGGGACCCGAGCATGGGATCAGGGGACCTGTGCATAAATGCATGGGGTCATCACGTGTGATTTTCGACACATGGGACCCGAGCGTAAACGTAGGGTACCCGCGCATAAAGGCAGGGTACCCACACATAAAGCCAGGGGACCCGAGCGTATAGCGTATGGTACCCGCACATATAGCGCATGGTACCCGAGCGTAAACGCAGGGTATCCGCGTATAAAGGAAGGGAACCCGAGCGTAAACGCAGGGTACCCGCTCATAAACGCAGGGGACCCGCACATAAAAGCAGGGTACCCGCGCATAAAGTCAGGGGACCCGTGCACAACACTAGCGGGGACCCTGGACTTATAATTATCATGCTTTTACGTTTGAGTCCCATGCATTTTTTTAAGCATGGGTCCCATGCACTTAAGAAATAGCAGCCCATATGCGCGGGTACCCTGGATATGCTCTGGTACCCTATATATACGTTTGGGTCCCCTGCACAAAAACTGGACCTCAGAGTCTATATTTTCAGGTCTGAATTTTCGTAATGACAACTGAAAAATCGCAACTATGGCTAACACAGTATCTACGAAATACCCATTCATTTTCGGGGGTAATGGACTGGAAATTCACCATTTTCGACGTTAAAATTGCAATTTTCATGTAATGAATGCTTACTGGTAAAATACGCTGAAATGCTTGTTGTTTTCTTGGTTTGAGAAGTTGCTTTCCGGCACTAAACGAAGAGAACAACTCGCGTAGCTTTAGGTTTGTGAGAGAGGTGTGGTTACCCTTTGTTTTTTAAAATGGAATAGATAATGCATTCATATCGATTGTATGATTATGGTTAAAGAGGGAGATGGACCCATGTTCAGTTACTGCAACTGTACGGCCATATTTTTATTTATTTATTTATTTTTTAATTTTAATGAGTTAAGTATGAGAATTAATTACTATGATTAACGTTTAAACAAAGTGAGGGCTATTGACCAAAAAAAAATCAACGAGGCCATTTTTTTAAAATTGACCAAGTCAAGGGCCATTTTTCTAAAAGACCCCCCGTGTTGAATGATGTGATGTCTCTGCCCTCTAAATACAGATATTGTTCGGCGTCGTTCGAGAAAGGTACGATATACGCCCTAAGCTCTTAATCCTCTTTGTTTATTTGTTGATGCAAGTAAGTTTCTACTTTTATTGACGTTTTCTTTGGTTTGTTATACCTACCCACTCGGGGGTTTTCAATCTCTGCGCGAAATCTCAAATGCACGATTCAACAAGTTCCAATATGACTTTTGAAATTCTAAGACAGTAGCAACATGGAAGGAAAAAAGAATCATGATTTCAGAACACTTTCAGTTGTTTACCACACAAGAAAATAGAATGCTCCAAGTAAGACTAAAAAGAAGACGGAAGAAAAATTAATCAACAACACAAGAAAATCAAATGCTCCCAGTAAAACTAAAAAGAAGACTAAAAACATGTATTATACGATAATAATGAGACGAATTTGGACACGCTGAAAAAACAACATGAGTTTCTTTTATTAAAAATTATTAATTTTTTATTCATACTTTTATAACTAACATGAACAAGGACATACTGGTCAAAAGCAGGAAAACTCACCATGTTTGTGGTTGCCCTTTGGACGATGAAGAGCCCTGGAGATGCCTTTTAGGTTTGAAGAACTCGTTATTGGCCATGGAGATGAATTGCCTTTTTCCATACAAAAAATGATGATCATTTTACTCGAGCGACAACAGTAACATTATTGAACCAGATGCCTGTTATTGATTGATTTAGTAGAGAACGTGGGTTTTAATGATTTTAATAATCGTTAGGCCACCTGCAACTTACAACACCAAAATACAGGTAATTTTACACAAAATACAGTTACTACGGTGTTTTTACTCCAACTTACCAACTCTATTTTCTACACTAATTTTTTACTCTAACCAATTAACTCTATTTTATATGCTAAAAATAATATTCCATACATATTATTATTTATTTTTTATTTAATTTATTTATAAAAACGAAAACATTATATAAATTGAATTTAAATTATGCCCGAAAAATTATTATTTTTATTTTCATTTTCAAAACTTAAATAATAGTTTATATATATAAAACGTATTAATTATATAATTGACATGTTAATTTGAAAGCAAATATACTCATATTTTCTATGTGAAATAAAATATTTATTTTTATTTCATAAATAAAATGAAACATATAGAATATTAATGACGTCTATAGAATTTAATTTTATCAGTTTAATGATATAAAATATTTTAAACACAACTAAAAAAATTTATAATTAAAAGAAAATAAAAATAAAAATTAAATTAACTGTATTTTGGAATTGAAAAATAGTTACTCTAACTTTAAAGCATCTCTGTCTGCAAACTCTATAACTGGGTTAAAATAAAATACCCAATGAAAAGACATGTACTCTATTTTAGCGTAGGTTACACATTGGAGATAATCTTATGACACTAAATTGAATGGTTTTTAAGGATATTGACATTTGAATTGGTTTTAAGGATACTCACAATTGAATGGCCATTGCAGTTATTTCTTGCTTTTAATTTCATGTCTTAATAAAAAAAATTAATTTATGATAAATTGTTGGATGGAAGCTATTAATTTTCTTCCGAGGCAAATGTGTCGCTTATACGTGCATACCACGTGAAAACAATCTGTATTTTGTGGAAAAGTATGGCTCATAAGGCAAACATGGGGACCAATGTGAATCTCAAATTATCTATATTATTATAAAAATATGAATCTCAAACGTGTTTTGTCCTATTGTGTTTTGACCATTTTACCCGTAAATAATTTTTTTGATAATTTATATTATCTATATCTATATTATAATCTATATTATTATAAAAGTATGAATCCCAAATGTGTTTTGTCCTAGTGTGTTTTGACCATTTTACCCTTACATGATTTTTTTAATAATTATATTATCTATATCTATATTATTATAAGTATGAATCCCAAATGTGTTTTGTCCTATTGTGTTTTGCATATTTTACCCTTAAATGATTTTTCAATCTCCTTCGTACGTCATAGCTACCCACTCGGGATGTTTTAATCTATGCGCCAAATTTCAAATCCACGATTCAACAATTTCCAATATGACTTCTGAAATTCTAAGACAGTAACATCAGAAAATGAAAAAAGAATCATGATTTCAAAACACCTTCAGTTGTTTAATGAGATACATATATATCGATCTATATCTATATTATTATAAAAGTAAGAATCCAAAATGTGTTTTGTCCTATTGTGTTTTGACCATTTTACCCTTAACTGATTTTTTTAATAATCTATATTATCTATATCTATATTATTATAAGAATATGAATCCCAAATGAGTTTGTCCTATTGTGTTTTGACCATTTTTCTTTAAATGATTTTTTCAATCTCCGTACGGCGTACGTCATACCTACCCACTCGGGGATTTTCAATCTCTGCGAGAAATCTCAAATGCACGGTTCAACAATTTCCAATTTGACTTCTGAAATTCTAAGACAGTAACAGCAGGGATGGAAAAAAAGAATCATGATTTCGGAACACTTTCAGTTGTTTACAACCCAAGAAAATAGAATGTTCCAAGTAAGACTAAAAAGAAGAATAAAAACATGTATTATACGATCGTAATGAGACGAATCTGGACACGCTGAAAAAAGAACATGAGTTTCTTTTATCAAAAATTATTAATTTTTTATTCATACTTTTATAACTAACATGAACAAGGACATACTGGTCAAAAGCAGGGAAACTCACCATGTTAGTGGTTGCTCTTTGGACGATGAAGAGCCCTGGAGATGCCTTTTAGGTTTGAAGAACTCGTTATGGGCCATGGAGATGAATTGCCTTTTTCCATACGAAAAACGATGATCATTTTACTCGGGCGACAACAGTAATATTATTGAACCAGATGCCTGTTATTGATTGATTTAGTAGAGAACGTGGGCTTAAATGATTTTAATAATCGTTAGGCCACTACCAAAAAACATGTAATTTTACACAAAAATAAAGTTGCTATGGTGTTTTTACTCTAACTCACTAACTCTATTTTCTACACTGATTTTTACTCCAACCAATTAACTCTTTTTTCTACGCTAAAAATAATATTCCATACATATTCTTATATTTTTTATTATAATTTATTTATAAAAACAAAAAATGATATAAATTGAATTTAAATTATGCCCGAAAAATTATTATTTTTATTTTCAAAACGTAAATAATAATTTGTATATATAAAATGTATTAATTATATTATTGACATGTTAATTTGAAAGCAAATATACTCATATTTTCTATGTGAAAATAAATTATTTATTTTTATTTCATAAATAAAAATGAAACATATAGAATATTAATGACGTCTATAGAATTTAATTTTTTCATTTTAATGATATAAAACATTTTAAACACAACTAAATAAATTTATAATTAAAATAAAATAGAAATAAAAATTAAATTAACTTTATTTTTGAATTGAAAAATAGAGTTACTCTAACTATAAAGTATCTCTGTCTGCAAACTCTACAATCGTGTTAAAATAGAATACCCAATGGAAAAGATATGTACTCTATTGTAGTGTAGGTTACACATTGGAGTTAATCTTATGACACGAAATTGAATGGTTTTTAAGGATATTGACAGTTGAATGGGTTTTAAGGATACTCATAATTGAATGGCCATTGCAGTTATTTCTTGCTTTTAATTTAATGTCTTAATAAAAAATTTTAATTTATGATAAATTGGTGGATGGACACTATTAATTTTCTTCCGAGGCAAATTGGTCGCTTATACGTACGTAGCACGTGAAAACAATCTGTATTTTTGTGGAAAAGTACGGTTCATAAGGCAAACATGGGGACCCATGTGAATCTCAAATTATCTATATTATTATAAAAGTATGAATCTCAAGCGTGTTTTGTCCTATTGTGTTTTGACCTTTTTACCCGTAAATAATTTTTTTAATAATATATATTATCTACTCTATATTATTATAAAAGTATGAATCCCAAATGAGTTTTGTCCTATTGTGTTTTGAACATTTTACCCGAAAATGATTTTTTTAATAATCTATATTATCTATATCTATATCTATATTATTATAAGTATGAATCCCAAATGTGTTTTGTCCTATTGTGTTTTGAGCATTTTACCCTTAAATAATTTTTTTAATAATTTATATTATCTATATTATTATAAAATATGAATCCCAAATGACTTTGTCCTATTGTATTTTGAACATTTTACCCTTAAATAATTTTTCAATCTCCTTCGTACGTCATACCTACCCACTCGTTATTTTTTAATCTATGCACCAAATTTCAAATCTACGATTCAACAATTTTCAATATGACTTCTGAAATTCTAAGACAGTAACATCATATAATGAAAAAAGAATCATGATTTCAGAACACTTTCACTTGTTTAATGAGATACATCTATATCTATATCTATATTATTGTAAAAGTATGAATCCAAAATGTGTTTTGTCCTATTGTGTTTTGACCATTTTACCCTTAAATGATTTTTTTAATAATCTATATTATTATAAAATATGAATCTCAAATGTGTTTTGTCCTATTGAGTTTTGAACATTTTACCCTTAAATGATCTTTCAATCTCTTTCGTACGGCATACCTACCCACTCGGGATTTTTCAATCTCTGCGCCAAATTTCAAATCCACGATTCAACAATTTCCAATATGACTTCTGAAATTCTAAGACAGTAACATCAGAGAATGAAAAAAAATCATGATTTCAGAACACTTTCGGTTGTTTCATGAGATACATCTATATCTATCTATATCTATATGATCTATATTATTATAAAAGTATGAATCTCAAATGTGTTTTGTCTTGTGTTTTGACCAATTTACCCTTAACTAATTTTTTTTAATAATCGATATTATCTATCTATATATATATTATAAAATTATGAATCCCAATTTTTTTTTATCGTATTGTGTTTTGGCCATTTTACCTTAAATGATTTTTCCAATCTCCGTACGGCGTACGTCATACCTACCCACTCGGGGGTTTTCAATTTCTGCACGAAATCTCAAATGCACGATTCAACAATATCCAATATGACTTCTGAAATTCTAAGACAGTAACAGCAGGGAAGGAAAAAAAGAATCATGATTTCGGAACACTTTCCGTTGTTTACAACACAAGAAAATAGAATGCTCCAAGTAAGACTAAAAAGAAGACGGGAAGAAAAATTAATCAACAACGCAAGAAAATCAAATGCTCCAAGTAAGACTAAAAAGAAGACTAAGAACATGTGTTATACGATGGTAATGAGACGAATCAAGACACGCTGAAAAAAGAACACGAGTTTCTTTTATTAAAAAATATTAGATTTACTACTCCACTCGTAATTTTTAGATTTACTACTCCACTCGTAATTTTTAGTCATCTCCATCGTAATTTATAGATTTACTACTCCACTCGTCTTCGTTATTATCTCATTCGAAGGTTTCCCTATCTAGCCTTTTTTTTTCAGTTCTTTTCCCACTTCTTCTCCTTGATCACCCTAAATATTATAAATATAATGAAATTATTTACATGGGCCACTAATCACAGTTCAGGCCCAACGATAAATTAATTGAAGTTATGGTATTTTCGTCCCACACCGCGTATGAGGTGTGAAAACTGAGCGATCTCCAGGCTATAAATTGGAGGAGGTCGACCTTATGGAAGTCACGCAGCCGCGCAGTAGGCACATAGCGAACTATTCTTTCGCCTTTTACTAAAGAATATCGTGTGCCTGCTGCATTTAAGCGGCATAAGCTTATTTTTGGAGGGTTCTTTCTTCAGGGAATTACCCCAACAAATTTTAGTTAAAGATTTCTTTTCTAATTTCAAATTAAAATATAGCTTGATTAAATATAACTACCTAATTAATAGTATAATATCTAATAATAATATTACTCCTATATATTTACATTTAGAAAGATGGTGTAAGGTTTCCATATTTAAAAGATGGTCTAGGAGATTTTTCAAATTCAATCATATTTGACGACTTGTCGAAATATAATTTCGTTTCAAATTAACCTAACATATTATACACTACGTGGTGTATGATACGCTGATCGATCGAATGTTTTTCATGATATTTATGACTTTATCGTAGTTAAGCATCACTATTAAATAGGAAGAAAATACAGATTGATTTTATATTATACTAGAAGTTCCAATACATAATGTGTTTTGTCCTAATAGTCAAATATGCCATTCCATTGTTTCCATTATTATATATATTACAGGTGACTGTCATTAATGTATGTTTTAACATATTTGGGTATTCAATGCTATTTTCAATACAATAATTCCGAATAAATTCATGGAAGATGGTTTTCTAACTTACTTTGTCCGGATAAGGGTGGTATAACCTAATGTGTTTTTATATATAAAGTTAGTGAAATATTTTTCCACTTATTAAATATATTAATTAATAATTGGCATGGTTGATGTTCAAATGTATAATTTTGTCAATAGAATATTATCCCACTGTGAAATTTAATTTATCTCAGGCATGTCTATTTGAAAGAGTAAAATTATTGCGTGAATTGTAAATATTTGTAAATCAAACAACTAACCAACAACACAAACTACAGTTAATTTTACATAAATATACCGTTGCTATAGTGTGTTTACTTCAACCCACACACACTAGTTCTATTTTCTACACTAATTTTTACTCCAACCCACTAGTTCATTTTCTACACTAATTTTTACTCCAACCCGTTAACTTTATTTTTTACACTAAAAATAATATTTCATACATATTCTTACTTATTGTTATTATAATTTATTTATAAAATGAAAATATTATATAAGTTAAAGTTAAATTATGCCTGCAAAATTATTTTTTTATGTATATTTTTCAAAATATAAATAATAATTTTAATGTATAAAACATATTAATTGTATAATTGACATGTTAATTTAAAAGCAAATATACTATTTTCTTTGTAAAAATAAAATATTTATTTCTATTTCATAAAATAAAAACGAAATATATAGAATATTAAAAGACGTTTATAGAATTTAATTTTATTATTTTACTGATATACAATATTTTACACATAACTAAAATAAGTCTACATTTGAAATAAAAAAAATTAGATTTAAAATATTTTATAGAGGCTTGCACTTGTAATCAATAATTCTAATGCGCGCCGTTTTAATATAAATAAATCAACAATTGTCAGTGTGACTTTACATGTCTCTCGTTTTCCAGTTCACGTTGTTAAGACCATCATCAATCGAAAAACTCATTCTAAAATTTAAACATATTTTTAAACTCAAAATGCTGTAATTCTTCTTCAACCATAACACATTTTCAAACTAAAAAAATATTCTTCTTTTCTACACCAACTTTGAAAAATTTTCAATGTTATCCACATATTTTACAACTTACAAATTAGACGAGGATATTAGTTTAAATTTGATTAAAAATATTTAATAAAATTAATACTAAAATGATAAGATGTTGCGACGCCTTTCTTGAACTTTGGAACGGGAGGATGACCGATCTCTTATAGGTACACTCTAAAAGCTTTCCGTCTCTTGTTTTAAGTATGATGACTTCCTCTGCCATATCTTAAGTCCTTTCCATGTACTTAGGCTGTCCAAGAAAGTGTGAAGATGCAACTTTGCATGACAGCTAAACAACCAGCATCTGTGTCCAATGTTGACTAATCAACAATGGCCAACAAAAATTAATCAATTGAGGAAACTAAATATCTCCACAAACTGTTATAATCACGTGTTTCTATCAGATAAACCTCTCGTGTTTATAATTTCCTCTCAAAGTACATTTTCTGTTACATATCTTTTGTTGGAGTGTTTGATTTGATCCATGCATTATGATGCGTTTCAAAAATGGCCCATCCAAAGTACATGCGGTTCTCCACCTTGAAGGTGGCTAGAAAACGCCGGTGAAGCCCCCGAGTTGATAAATTGATGCGGGACAGCTCCCTCTTTAGCGATCATGAGATAAAAAGAGAGTAGTGAACTAAGGGTGGACGCCGTTTCGGCGACGCCGCTCCGACGCTCAAGTCAGTTTTCTCTTCGTACGTGGCGGGTAGTTTTCTTTAGAAGATTATTAGAATAGAGTAAGAAAGAGAGACAGATCGAATCCATTTTTTAACCATTTACCTCAGCTATCTATAACATATGACCCACTACCTTGATTTCTGCAGATAACTACTCATGTCGGCCCACTCCTCGAGCCTCCCACGTCCTACGGCGAAATCTTCCATTCCCACGTTCTCCACTCTCATGAACGTGTGCAATGACTTCCTCTGCCACGTTCTCTGATCATGCGTATTTGAGGGTTACTCTCTTGGGCTTCTTTCCTTCCGACCGATTCCTCTATCATCACGACCTCCCTCCCGATAGGGAGTTGGATCAATCCTTCCAATGCACTCTTCCTTCAGAAAGCCCGAACGACTTCCCGTCAAGACATGGAGATGCGACCCCGAGGGTCTCCTTGAAATAGGAGTTGGAATGTCCCTCGACGACATCTTTTTCTTGGAGTTCCGCCTCCTCCTCTTCATAAGAGAGCACCCAATCGTTCGCCTCTTTACTGACTATTTCTATTTAGCGGGATATTTTACCGTTGTCCGAAAACCCGAGGGGTAACAATAGTCTCCCCCCTAAGTTGTCTAAAAAGAGTAACACGAGTTTTAGGCGTTGGTCGACTTGAGGTGAAATATCCGAGCACTCTCCGTGTTTCTTAAAGATTCCTTCTCGGTCGAGGTCCCTTCCTTGTAAACATCATCATCGCGTAGGGTATAATTACCCCCAACTATCGTGGCCCACACGGATCCTCCCACGTGTCCTCTCTCCTTGGGCAGGAGTTTTACCGCCTAACCCTAGAACAACACGCTCCTTCAGATATTCCTTCGACTCTTGAAAAGCCTTTTCACATTCAGGGCTCCATTGGAAATCTTTAATCTTTCTTAATATCTTGATAAAGGGTAAACTCTGTTCGGCCGACCTGGAAATGAACCTTAGATAGAGTGGCTATCCTTCCAGTCAACCTTTGTACTTCGTTGAGGTTCTTAGGGAGGCCATGCCGATGATAGCCTCAACTTTATCTGTCTAGCTTCGATCCCTCTTCTAGCTATCATGTATCCGAGGAACTTTCATGTTCGAACACCAAAAGTGTACTTTTCAGGGTTTAATTTTACGCCATACCTCCTAAGAGTAGAGAGGGTCTCCCGAACGTCCGACAAGAAACATGCGTGCTCCCGAGATTTGATGAGTTTGTTGTCCACGTACACTTCCACGTTCCTTCTTATCTGGTGCTCGATTACTTTGTCCATCAGGCGTTGGTATGTAGCGTCAGCGTTCTTTAAACCAAAGGGCATTACCACATAGCAAAAGGTCCATCTCGCCGTTACAAAACTTGTCTTTGGCTGATCCTCCTCAGCCAGCCCGATCTGGGAATATCCTTGAAAGGCATCCAAGAAACACAGTAGCTCGTGCCCCGAAGTGGAGTCCCCCAACTGGTCTATTCGAGGAAGGGAGTAACAATCTTTGGGACATGCCTTGTTGAGGTCCCTAAAATCCACACACATGTGCCACTTTCCCGACGACTTGGGGACCAATACAACATTTGAAATCCAAGTTGGGAATTGTACCTCCCTTACGTGTCCTACCGCTGTGAGCCCTTCCACTTGTTCCTTAACAACCACGTCTTTTGTAAGCCCGAGGTACCTCCTTTTTTGGAAAATCGGTCGGGAATCTCGAGACACGTTCAGCTTGTGTTCCATAATATTCCGGTTAATCACCTTTAAATCGCTCCCCTACCAGGCGAACACATCTTCATTCTGTATTAGTAGAGTTATAAGGCCTCTTCTTAATTTCTCTGTCAAATCCTGAACTATTCTCACCGTTCCCGAAGGAGGTATTATCACCACTTCCTCAGTTCCCTCCTCGGATTTTTCAACCGTTTCCCGAGGAAACTTTCCTCGGATAATACTTTCTTTGGAGCCTTTACCATCTCCTCTTCCATCGTGTTTTCGTCTCTTATGGTATGCATCGTTTGGATGACGTTCTTTCGAGAATTTAAATAACGACTTCCTTTCTGAAGTTTCAGAGACTTTATTTCCATCCTTACCTCTTCTAAGTAGCACTGCCGAGCTACTCTCCGATCTTCCAACACTTCTCCCATCTTGTTGCCCACGGGAAACATCATCTTATGGTGTAATGCTGAAGCCACTGCCGTGAAGGAGCTGAGGGCGGGCCTCTCGAGGATGGCATTGTAGGAAGAGGGCGCTTGCACTACCATGAAGGGACGATTCGGGTCTTCTTCAAGTTTCCAATCGCTAGTGTTATTGGAAGTTGGATTACGCACATTGCTTCGATGGCATGTCCCATAAATCTGAACAAGGCTGTCTCTACGGTATCCATCTGATACTTTCCAAGCTCCATTTGATCTAGAGCCTCTTTATATAGGACATTTACCGAACTCTCATTGTCGACAAATACTCTTCCTACATCGTGGTTTGTTATCTCAACCCGTACCACGAGAGCATCCTCGTGAGAGTCATCTCCTCCATGGAAGTCTTCAGTAAGCTAATTAGGAGGCATGAGCACTTTTCTACCGCTGCTACTTCACAGATCTGTAACTTCCTGACTGCCGTTTTCCTAGCTCGATTGGAATCACCGCAAGCATCATGTTGGTCCTCCTTACCAGTGGTAGCTATTTCTCGAGGGATCGCATTCGCTCGAGTTCCCGTTATCCCGACTGGCCCTGCGATTTTCTAAGACCCTCGGGGATCCTTATCCTGTTTCGGTCAAGGGACCTCCCTCTTTGCCGAGGGAATCTAGGAGGGGGATATGGCGGCCTTTGCGGATAGCCTCGTTCTGGATCCTTCCGCTATATCCTTGGGATCGATTCTTCTCGTCCTCGACCAACTCGTTCTGAGCGTCCTGATTGATTTCTACCATTCTCTCCAACTCATCATTGAGGTGATAGCAATCATCCGTGGTGTGACCATATTCCCGATAGAAACTGGAGTATTCCCCTGACATCTAGGCCCTTCCTTACTACGAATTGGACTTCAATGGGGTATCGATCATTGCAGATTTCCAAGGCTCGGATCTTGTTGACCTTCCATCTGGTGTTCCTCAGCCTGGGGTTGATGGGGGCTTCCCTTCGGGAATCCTCACTTCTGGGTGTTGAGATCCTTTATCCCTCATGTGATGAATTCACGATTCGCTTCTTCTCGGGCTTCTTATACCCCTTTGCTTCTTCCACCATCACATATTTCTCCACTCGATTTACCAATTCATCCATCGTCGCTAGATATGTTTTCACAAGAGACGTGTATAGTTCTCCTTCCTTCAATCTATGATGAATAGCACCGATCAGCAAGTCTGGGGTGGCCGTCGAGACTTCCATGGTGATACCATTGAACCTCATGAGATAATCCCGAAGACTTTCCCGATCGCCTTGCTTCATGTTCAGCAGATTGACGGCGGAAGAAGACATTCTTCTGCTGCTCGAGAAATGCTTTAAGAAGGTGTAGGTAAGACCTTGGAAATTTCTGATTTCTCATGCCGGTAACATAGGGAACCATTGTTGGGCCCCCCTTGCGAGTGTAGTGACGAACATTCGGCACTTAATCGTGTCATCCAATTGATAAAGGGCTGCATTTCCTTCGAAGCTTGCCAAGTGGTCCTCATGATGTCTCGTGCCATCATATCGACTCATTTCTTGAAAATGAAAGTGATCGAACAGAGGGAAAGCGAGTATCTTTACCGAAAAGGGAGACCTTTGGGGGAGCCGGCACAAGTACGGGAGGATTGGCAAGCTCTATTAGTTTCTTTATCTCGGCCCTCATTATTTCTAACTTCGTTGCCTGCCTTTCCACATGCTGTCGGGCTTTTCTTGCCCGCAGCGTCTAGTTCTTCTTGCAACGTTCTTTTCGGTCGTCCTTCTCGCAATTCTACATCCTGATCAACGTGGTTGGAAGCGCTATCATCCTCACCTGACCTTTGTGGCTGGTCTCGGGAGGTGGCATGTCCTTTATTCTTTGGTCGTTCGGCCATTAGAGCTTCCACGTCTTTCCTTATCTTCCTGATTTCCTGAAATTCCGGACGTTGAGAAAACGTCATGTTTACCGTGTTCGCCATCATTCTTGACATCTCCTCCATAGTCGGAGGTTCGCCTTCGGGTAAGGGTGGATCATCTCATACACTCACCATACTTATAATATATCTCGTCCCACAGACGGCGCCAATTTGATGAGTTAAGAAATGTCCCCTCCGGAGTGCGTGCGGTTCTCCGCCTTGAAGGTGGCTAGAAAACGGCGGTGAAGCCCCCCGAGTTGATGGAATGACGCGGGACACCTCCCTCTTTGGCGATCCTGAGATAAACAGAGAGTAGTGAACTAAGGGTGGACACCTCCCTCTTTGGCGATGCCACTCCGACGCTCAAGTCAGTTTTCACTTTGTACGTGGCGAGTAGTTTTCTTTAGGAGATTATTAGAATAGATTCAGAAAGAGATAGATCGAATCCCTTTTTTAACCATTTACCTCAGTTATTTATAAAATAAGAGCCACTACCTTGATTTCTGCAGATAACTATCCACGTCGGCCCACTCCTCGAGCCTCCCACGTCCTTCGGTGAAATCTTCCATTATCCCTCGTTCTCCACTCTCATGAGCGTGTATTATGACTTCCTCTGTCACGTTCTCTGTTTTCCGAATCAGGCGTGTTTGAGGGCTCTCTCGGGCTTCCTTCCTTCCAACTGATTCCTCAATCATCCCGGGCGGCCTCCCTCCCAATAGGGAGGTGGATCAATCCTTCCAATGCACTCTTCCTTCAGAAAGCCCGAACTACTTCCCGTCGAGATATGGAGATGCGACCCCGAGGGTCTCCTCGAAACAGGAGTTGGAATGTCCCTCGGCGGCATCCTTTTCTTGGAGCTCCGCCTCCTCCTCTTCATAAGAGAACACCCGGTCGTTCGCGCATTTACTGGCTATTTCTATTTAGCGGGATATTTTACCGTTGTCCGAAAACTCGAGGGGTAACACATTACATGCGAACACTCCATATATTCACAAAGTCGGAAAATTGTTCACATAATTTCTTACAAACACATATCAATTACTACACTGCAAGAGGAAACGATGTTGGGATGGTAGACAAAAATTTTGACAGCATGAGATAGCTCGGGGGATGGTTGTAACTGAACTTGACGATCGAACAGTTCCTCTCCGAACCTCGTACATCAGCGGTGAAAGCTGCTGATGGGACGAGCATGCATTCCATCTTTCACTCTCGCATCGTCTCAGCCACGTATATACCGTTCGGGTCGGTGAAGGCTTGCTTGGGTTTAGGACCGACCTCAACTGACTTGGTTGAGCCTAGAACCGCCACCTCAGCCCATACACAGTACAAGAACCATTTTGAAAGGTTGTCTGAGAAAGAGAGATTATACTCATAAATGACGGCAATTGTAATGGATCATATAATGCTAATTTTGCTATCTACACAATCAAATGTCTAAATTATAAATCAATAAGCAATAATTCCTAGAAATGGCTGTAAAAAGTTGAAGAACGATACAAGACCAATATTCATATGGAGAACCCAAATTGTTAAAGGCAATTGAATTGAATCTGACCTTGTAAAACCTGGTCTTTGGGGGCAAGCGAAGAGTCTCCGCAAATATTACACACAATTCGGCCGTGGATTTCACTAGTCCACGATCTGGCGCCGTAGCGTCAACAGAAATATCGTCTAACAGAGCATCACAATAATGACCGCTATGCAATTGGACTCCATTTTCGTATATGCAAGATTTAATTTTCTGTTCTTAAAGGACTTATACGCAATTATTAAAGATCAAATGCATTTTTTTCAGTCCAGACGCAAATTTGCGTCAATTTGACGAGAGAAAAACATGTTAACCCATTTTTAGTTTGGTTGGAGAGATTTTACCCCATTTTTTGTATTTTACATTATCATTGGAGATGGTCTTATTATTTAATTAGAACAACATAAAAACCTAAAATATAACGTCACTTAAACTAACTAAGTCAGGTCAGGTTTTCCCGGTATGAATTTGTGAATAAGAAAATGTTAAAGAAAATTACTATTAATTATACGTGCACCTGTCTTCATATACATATATAAACCACATATATTAAATTTGTAAATTTATGCAATTTAAAGATCTTCAAAATACGAAAGAAAATCCAAAGTCCCCT
Source organism: Linderniella brevidens (assembly GCA_004919715.1). Lineage (NCBI taxonomy): Eukaryota > Viridiplantae > Streptophyta > Magnoliopsida > Lamiales > Linderniaceae > Linderniella > Linderniella brevidens. The sequence goes on from SWDC01000153.1 coordinate 17,162,441, forward strand.
GTGCTCACAAATCTGTGTTGCGAAACGAACAACATGCTACGCGGTTTGATATCAATTATATATTTTAATTGTTTTTGAAAATAATTATATATTTTATTTGGTCATTCTCATATGACATTTGCACATTTAGATGCTACTAGTGTACTATCAAGAGGATTAGCTGCCAAAGGTATCTCCCCATCAATAGATCATTTAGACTCAACTTCAACCATGCTTCAACATCGTATCGTTGGTGAGGAACATTATGAAACGACGCAAAGAGTTGAGCAAACTTAATCTAACATGATTTCTTTTTTGAGGGGAGAGTAATTGTTTTTGAAAATAATAGGGTTTCTGTTTTCTAAACTTTAGGCAACCTTCTGTCCGTGGACATCGCGGGTATAGAACTAGGAAATGAACTCTTACGAAAGGAGCCAATCGAAGCAAGTCGAGATACGCTATGAATTCACGATGCAAAGATGACAATGGATAAAGTTCTCGAAATTATAATATGAGTCGTTCAATGAATAATCGTAACTTTTGGACTGATAAGCTTTGACACAATGGCTTAAATGCGAATATTCACAACCTTTGGATGGACTCACTCTGATTCGTTCAGTCACATTTCTTTGGAATGCAATTTTGCCGGTAGCGCCTTTGCGATCCATCACATCTCATGGACCCAACACATAGTGACATCTCGTGTGTAGCCACTGTTAGTTTGGTCACCGCCGCCTCTTCATCAACCAGCCACGTCAGGCTGAGTGCCATGTCATTAGCACACGCGTTGCTTCATGGACGACATATCATCGTTGATACCACGTCACTGCATAACAAATTTAAGCACCACGTTGCTCATCGCAACGAGCGAGCTCATATGTGTGGTGCACCTACTCGTCCTCCCGGGCCTCTCCCACTAATGTACTCATAAATAAAAAACGCATAATATATATATATATATATATATATGTGTGTGTATATTGAAGTTAAAACAACCAAGGTAGAACTTTTGTCCCTCAAATTTTTTTTACTTAAAAGTAATTCATTAATGGATATTCGAATATAAATATATCAGTCATAGAGATGGGACAATCCCTCACAGTTGTAACCTAACGTCTTAGCTAAGTAATGAGCTGCTTTATTATAATATTTACAAGCAAAACTAAAATGATAGAGCGAAAGAAAAAGGTAGCCACGCCAAACAATCCGTAAGAATACACCCCAAAGTACTAGAGTGGCTATTCCGAGAGGCTAACATCTTAATGATAATAATAATAATAATAATAATAGTCACCTTCAGTAATGATCTACTTCCTCCTATTTGCTCGAGCGAACGTAATTGACATCCTCCTAAGTAATAAATGTGTGCTTAGTATATAAATATATAATCTTATTTTATATTTTAAGAATTATTCATAATTTAAAATATTTAATATATGAAGTTATAATTCAATTTTGATTTAGATTCGTTTTAAAGTATATATAAAAAAATTGACGACAAAATTTTAGTTATACAAAAAAAAATGATGGACCAAATTGGGGTGATTATTATATGGCGCACTCCCATTATATAATATATAATATTTATTAATACATCAAATTTAATAATTTATTTCTCATTCAGAGTATTGTTTTAAGCAATTAATAGTGTTGTGTTATCGACTCTAGATGCAAACTTTCGATTCTGAAATCAATTTTGACTTTAGTCGAGCGATGGCTTCTGAATTTTAACGGTTTATATTGAAGGTTATTGGTTTATTTATTCCGATTGGGTCGGCCCAATATACCCAACAACTTCGACTGTATACAAATTGGTGATTAAATAATTTAAATTGCCGAAGACCTTGTTTTCACAACCTCCATCTCCGGCTATGAGATAAAAAGTTATTCTAAGTTCCAATTAATTCTTTGAACATATGAGTTTGAATTGCTACTATTGTTGAATGAGCGACAATTTCATCAACTTTACACTCTAAGTAAGAGTGCATTACTTCAATATTCATATATTTTCTTCTCAAATCAACTATCATACGGTTTAGTGTATGGTTGGAACTTGATTCATCGTTATTATTGTTGTTATTATTATTACTTTCCTTTAACCTGTCTGTGATTTTTTCTTGCTGGTATGTATTTCTGTTTTCCCAATTTAAACTTCGTGTATAACAAGTATCCAATTCGTTCGATGTCAAGCATATAAAAGCTAAATCAGCCCATCAAACATTGTATCTTGAAATCTCCTTCCTCATGCTGAAGAGCGCTTTACAGTGTTTTGCTCTCCAAAGACAAAATGATGATGTTCTTCCACGATCGATGCTCATTGAAACACTGATCATACACTTGCATGGGGCAGTGCGGTTTTCTTCTTTATTCCTCCAACTTTTTTATGTTAATTTAATCCTTCATTTAAACATTTTAAATTAATATATTTTTTTGGTACGAAAAGCATTCCATTACCAACATGCCATAATTTGCTTTAAAAGTCGACACGAGACTAACGCTTTACTTGTAGTAGAATAAAACATCCCACCCCAATATCCGTGTACCGATAATTGGACTGAGTTGATTAAAACAACAATAATGCCCCGCATACACAACAGGTTACGTGTAATACAACAGTTAATAATTCTTCTCACAATTTTCTCTACCAAGACAAGATAGTTGGTCCCCGAGAGATTGGCAAAAATAATCATTTAAAAATTGAATTGTTATAAAACTATTATAATTGGACAAGAACAGAAATATAAAAACGGGATTGTAGAGAGATAATAATGTTTTCGATATGATTCAATACAAATACATCGGTCTATTTATAGTAGAAAAAATTCTACTATTTCATCTAACATTTACAACATTAAATACATCTTATCTCATCCCATCAACAATCAACTAATTTTTACAACATTTAATAAACCTAATCTTATCAACATTAAAAACATCCACATCTTAATATAATATTTCATAATACTCCCCTTGGATGTTTTTCAAAGAATTTGCCTCGTTAAAACCTTACTAGGAAAAACCCAGTGGGATAAAAACCTAGTGAAGGAAAAAGAGTACATAATTCCTTTTGATACGCTTTCATTTGTTGCCTCATTAAAAACCTTACTGGGAAAACCACATGGGAAAAACCACAGTGAAGGGAAAAAGAGTGCAACGCGTATTTTTTCCCCCTGATGATAACATCATTATAAATCTCGGAGTCTTCGAACTCCAATTGAATATACCAATTTCCTGAAACTAATTGGGGGAAGTGCTTTCGTAAATAAATCTGCAAGAGTTTCACTTGATCGCACTTGTTGTACATCAATATCACCATTTTTCTCCAAATCATGGGTGAAGAAAAATTTCGGTGAAATATGCTTTGTTCTATCCCCTTTAATATATCCTTCCTTTAATTGGGCAATACATGCCGCATTATCTTCATATAAGATCATTGGAAGTAATTTCTCAGAAAGCAACCCACAAGTCTGTTGGATATGTTCAATTCTCGATCGCAACCAAACACATTCTCGGCTAGCTTCATGAATAGCAAGAATTTCCGCATGGTTAGATGAAGTAGCTGTTAAAGTTTGTTTCACTGACCGCCATGAAATAGCGGTTCCACCATATGTAAATAAATAACCTGTTTGCGATCGAGCATTATGTGGGTAAGACAAATATCCAGCATCTGCATACCCAACTAAATTTGCTTTCGACTTATTAGAATAGAACAATCCCATATCAGATGTTCCTTTAAGGTATCGAAAAATCCGTTTAACTCCATTCCAGTGTCTACGAGTCGGCGAAGAACTATATCTTGCCAATAAGTTTACAGCGAACGCTATATCAGGTCGCGTATGACTCGTAAGATACATTAGTGCTCCAATAGCACTAAGATATGGTACTTCAGGACCAACTAGCTCTTCATCATTTTCGTGTGGTCTGAAGGGATCTTTATTTACGTCTAAAGATCTAACAATCATTGGAGTATCCAGTGGATGAGATTCATCCATGTAAACTCTTTTCAACACCTTTTTTGTATAAGTCTCTTGATGTACAAATATTCCACTTTTCAAATATTCAATTTGAAGTCCAAGACAAAATTTAGTTTTTCCGAGATCTTTCATTTCAAACTCCCTTTTCAAACAATCAACAGCTTTGGTCAACTCTTCAGGAGTTCCAATTATATTGATATCATCAACATAGACTGCTATAATGACAAACTCATTTTCACATCTTCTCAGAAATATGCAGGGACAAGTTTGATCATTCCGATACCCTTCTTTTACTAAAAATTCACTTAGGCGATTATACCACATTAGCCCAGATTGCTTTAATCCATAAAGCAATTTATTCAACTTAACTGAGTACTCGTTTCTGGGCCCTGAATTTTTAGGCAACTGAAATCCCTTTGGAAGCTTCATATATGTGTCACTGTCAAGTGTTCCATATAGATCAGCAGTGACAACATCCATAAGACGCATATCGAGACCTTCTCTTACTGCCAGATTCACTATGTAACGAAAAGTAGTTGCATCCACCACAAGAGAATATGTCTCCTCATAATCAATACATGGTCGTTGCGAAAAACCTTGTGCAACAAGCCGTGCTTTGTATCTTACAATTTCGCCGTTTTCATTCCTCTTTCTAATGAAAACCCATTTATATCCAACCGGCTTTACATTTTCTGGTATACGGACTACAGGTCCGAAAACTTTTCGTTTCTCAAGTGATTTCAATTCGGCCTCGATTGCATCTTTCCATTTTGGCCAATCATTTCGTTGTCTGCATTCTTGTACAGACTTTGGTTCATGATCCTCATTCTCATTAATCTCATTCATTTCATGTAGTGCTACGTTAAATGAGAATTTATCGTCAACGTTGACTTCATCTCGGTTCCATCTAATTCTATTTTGGGCATAGTTTATCGAGATCTCTTCATTATCATTATTTTCTGAACGTTCAGGTACATGAGTTTCATTCTCATTGCACATCGACTCTTCTCTAGTCGATAAATCCTCGGTTGGACCATTCTTATTATTATTTGCTCCTTTTCTTTTCCGAGGATTTTTATCTTTGGAACCCGAGGGCCTACCACGCTTTAGCTGTGGCTTAGGCTCGATAATATGTTATGCAGGAACATTTATTTTTGCAGGAGCATTAACAGCTGGTATATGTGACTTTGTCACTCTTTTAAGGTCAGTAAAACTTTCTGGCAGTTGATTAGCTAAACTCTGTAAATGAATTATCTTTTGAACTTCTAGTTCACATTCTTTAGTTCGAGGATCATAATGATTTAGCGATAATTCATTCCAACTAACATTTCTCTCCAGCTGTTTCTTTTCTCCCCCTAATGTCGGAAAATTCAATTCATCAAAATGACAGTCGGCAAATCTGGCCGTAAATAAATCTCCAGTTAGAGGTTCCAAATACTTTATTATCGATGGAGATTCATATCCGACATATATTCCCAACCTCCTTTGAGGTCCCATCTTTGTTCGTTGTGGTGGAGCAACTGGAACATATACTGCACATCCAAAAATTCTTAGATGGGAAATATCTGGTTCCTGACCATGAACCATTTGTAATGGGGAGACATCATTATAACTTGTTGGCCTGATGCGAATTAGTGTTGCTGCATGCAATATAGCATGTCCCCAGCAAGACGAGGGAAGATTCGACTTCATCAATAATGGTCTTGCAATTAATTGCAAGCGCTTAATCAACGATTCTGCAAGACCGTTTTGCGTATGAACATGTGGCACGGGATGCTCAACATCAATTCCGATAGACATACAATAATCATTAAATGCCTTGGAAGTAAATTCAGCAGTATTATCAAGGCGTATTTTCTTTATCAGATAATCTGAAAAATGTGCTCTTAGTCGGATCATTTGTGTAAGCAATCTCGCAAACGCCATGTTGCGTGTTGATAACAAACATACATGAGACCATCTAGTCGATGCATCAATTAATACCATGAAATACCTAAATGGTCCACATGATGGATGTATCGGTCCGCAAATATCACCATGTATACGCTCCAAAAATGTTATGGATTCATTCTTTATTTTCGCTGGTGATGGCCGAATAATTAACTTCCCTTTAGAGCAAGCGACACATGATAATTCATTACTTTGAAGAATCCTCTGGTTCTTCATTAAATGCCCACGTGAATGCTCAAATATTTTCCGCATCATAATTGCACCGGGATGGCCCAACCGGTCATGCCAAACATTAAATGTACCGTCATTAGTAAATTTCTGGTTTACGGTAGCATACGATTCGATCGTTCTAAGATATGTGTAATACAACACAGAGTCAAAGTAAGGTAATGTTTCCATAATTCTTTTATCATTAGAAACCCCCTTTGTAATGTGCAAATATTCAACATCTCCCTTTTCTGCAGTCTCAACATGATATCCGTTATGTCGAATAGCTTTAAAGCTCAATAAATTTCTTTGAGACTTAGGAGAATATAAGGCGTTTTCAATTATCAGCCTTGTTCCTCTGGGTAGTAAAATGTTGGCTCTTCCGGAGCCTTCAATTATATTTGTGCTACCCGATATTGTAATAACACTTGTTTCTTTCATTTCAAGATGATCGAAATATTTCATATTCTTCAAAATCGTATGAGTCGTTGCACAGTCTGCAAGACATAATTCTCCATTGCACATGTTCGTTTCCATCAGAGAAATTCCTTTATAAACAAACACATAATAATAATTATTAAAATAAACAGATATATCACAAGAAAATATATAACTTAATAAAACACTCCAAACGATACATAATAAATCACACAATAATAAACCATACAATACACATAACAATAAAGCACAGAATAATAATACATAGTAGATTAGTTTTCTTCAGGAAAAACTAGAAATCCGCAGTTTTGAAATGTGTATTTTAATCTTTTGTCCCAGAAGCAGAGGCCAAATCACTTTGAACAAAATTCCTTTCAATCATCTTTTCTTTGCCCTTACTTTGTCGAAGAACTATCAAAGCTCTTGCCTTATCCTGAGCGCTTGTGGTTTTTACCGTATCAGTGGCGTCACCTGCACCCGTTGTGGTTTTTGGGTCGATAATAGTGTCACCCAAACCTTTTGCTTTTAGATGAATTTCTGCGTCTAGTTGCCAAGATAAATAATTCTTCCCTGAGATGTTAAGGGCAACAAACTCGAGGCTTTGCAAATTCGTCATACTATCATAAAATACAAAAGACGTTTTAATATTCAAATCATAAAGTAAACAAATATATGATGTGAATAACATTAATATTTCCAATATAAATATCAATACAAGTTTATTGTAAAAAAAATACTTTAAAAAAAATTACAATTAATCTTCTTTTGTAAAAATCCTTACGAAAAATAAAGTCCACATCCCGAGGAGTGCCATCGTAAAAATAATAGTAGTCAAAAGATCAATCATCAGGTAGAGCGACATCTTTCTATCACAAAATATATTTCATAATAAACATATATTATAACATAAAAAAAATATCATAATTAATCACTCTCGTAAAATCTTGGTAAAAACATAATCCATATATAGATAATTATCGCCGTGAGTAGAGTAAGAATCAGGAGATCAATCATCGTATATAGCAACATCCTTCAAAATATAAAATATATTTCGGTAATCATAATAATGAAAAATGTTACAATTAATAACTATATTTTGGAAACAACTGTAAAATATTATCCACCACCCGATAAGCATCACGGTAAATAAAGTAAGAAGCGCAAGATTCATCTTTGTATAAAACGACATGATTCTATAATAAGAAAATCATAATAATCAGAGATGTATAAATTTAATTTCTTCCAGTGGTAATAAAATTTGTTCATCCGTATAGTCAAAAATTAATTCAAAATATATATGATATATACTTGAGATATCAATAAAATAAATAATATTATTTAAATCGCTTTTTTCAAAATCTCGTCAAAAATAAAATTCCACTCGCCACCACTGAGATTCGAAATCTGGACCTCACATCACTTGTTGTGACGATATTCCGCGAAACCACTCGGGCTAAGGCGTTTTAGTGGTATATATGTTATATTTATATAATTTAAACTGTCCGTAACATAAGTGTACGAGTGTTATAAATAAACTTACCGTACACAAAATAAAATTACCATACCTCGATTATAGTTGTATAAGATCTTGCCCGGAGGTTGATCGTTGCCGGAGAGCACTCGTGCTGATAACGTGTTATAAAACTATTATAATTGGACAAGAACAGAAATATAAAAACAGGATTGTAGAGAGATAATAATGTTTTCGATATGATTCAATACAAATACATCGGTCTATTTATAGTAGAAAAAATTCTACTATTTCATCTAACATTTACAACATTAAATACATCTTATCTCATCCCATCAACAATCAACTAATTTTTACAACATTTAATAAACCTAATCTTATCAACATTAAAAACATCCACATCTTAATATAATATTTCATAATAGAATTGCAAAACTAGTTAACTTTTTTCAACTACTACAAAACTAATCAGCATTTTTAATTTCAATTATTATTATTTTTATTTGCACCACAAAATTCTTTAATAATGTAATTTTTCATTATCAATATTTAAAAGAAACCAAATATTTCATTTAATTATATTTTAACCCCGATTCATTTAACAGTTTTGACCAAATCCATTTTTTAGTCATCGATTAATGTTCGTAAAATATTTGATATGTTGGCGCAAACAAACCGAACAACTATAAGAATATCTCGAGTTGAGCTTCATGTTGAGAACCATGTTCAAGGGGAAACTAGATTCATAATAGTGATCCCATTGGGCAACAACGTTCCTCAAAACGAACCTGCGTGAACAATACAAATTAAAACTTTGCCACAGTACAAAAAAGAAACTCGATTCTTAACATAAAAATAAAAAAACACTCAATTACTTGACAATAATAGTGAAAACCAACTTGACAAAAAAGGGTGAAAGGCTATGAAAGAAATCAACGTCGTGGTATTTATTTTTGGATTTGATGTCTCTATCAGAGAATAATATTACCTGTTAGGGTTCGTTCATTTCCTTATTCTTTTGTTAATTTATTTGTTTAACTAATAAACTAACAAAAGTACATCATTATGTTAGAGGGTAACAAACAAGGAATATGTGATAATATTTTAATATATTTTAAAAATAAATCAGGGTTAAAATATAATGAAGTAATATTTGGTTTAATTTTAAATAATGATAGTGAAAACTTATATTTTAAAAGAGTTTTGTGATGTAAATAAAAATAATAATTATTAAAATTTAAAAAATTGCTTAGTTTTGTAATAATTTAAAAAATAATCTAATTTTGCAATTTAATTTTTAAAACGTGATTAGTTTTGCTATTATCTCGAACCCGTAGCTAGATACATTCAGATGGCGATATAAGGACTCAAAGATACCCTAAAATGGTGAAGTCCCTCTTTTACCAGCTCTAAGGATCTCGAATTTGCCTTGCGTACGACCATCTCCGCCTCTCGCCCTCTTGTAGGTGGTGGCAGCCCAGATCTAACTCCCCTTACATCCGTTCTCGGGATAAAATCACATTTGGTCCTAATGTTAACCCATTAGGCAATTTTGGCTTCCGATTGCCACATTTAGTCCACGCATTGTCCAATTTGAACCAATTTGGTACAACGATTAGATCAAATACTTGGACGGAAAGCATCACGCAAAACACACATAATTGGTTATCATGTGTGGAAAAAAACCACTTTTTGTCTCCGATGGACAATTTTAGTCCCCTAGGCCCCAACGTTTCCACACGTGCGCCTCTCGTGATACTTTCCGTCCAAATTAACGTCTAATTTAACCAGAAAGACTAAATTGGTTCAAATTGGACAACTACGGAAACTAAATTTGGCAAAGCACGAACATCGAAGACCAAAACTGATTTTCTCCGTCCATTCTCGTTTGACAAATTGTATTCCTTCTGCTTCTCTGGTAGGTCTTTTCAAGTACCAAAAACATTTCTTGTAGTTCTGTGTAGGATTTCTCTGATCCTATGAAATCTGCTCGTGGAAAAGAGATCAAATCTAAGCGGATGGTTAAATGATGATGCCCTCTGTTTAGTTAACCTTTTCCTGTAGATGTCTGCCTCCTGAGAACAATCCACAAAGCACAAATCGCAACACCTCATCTCCAAGATGGTAATGTCACCTGAGAGCAGCAAGCAGAGAAGAAGAAAGAAACCCACTGCCCAAATAAAACCTCAGGCCCACCAAGAAAATGCCCAGGGCAAGATCAAGAACAAAAGAACGTGAAGAAAGTATAAAATCGACGTATTTGAGGTCCTCCAGCTATTTTGTAATCAAGGGAAGAAATTTCAATGGATTTTGATTCAGACAGCACAAGTTAAAAATGAAATGGACATTAAAAGTCAACGATTCCACAAGCCACTGATCACTACCATTCACGAAAACATAGATAAAAGACACAACACACCACACGAAACCATAACCTAACACTGTATATTAGAAACATCAAAACGAAGCCACCTACTTTACTTCACATGCAATAGGGAAAAAAACACTAAAGAGAAATCTCCTTACGAGCTGGTAAACTTGGTCACGGCCTTGGTCCCCTCCGACACGGCGTGCTTCGACAGCTCGCCGGGGAGGACCAGCCTCACGGCGGTCTGAATCTCCCTGGAGGTGATGGTGGGCTTCTTGTTGTACCTCGCGAGCCTCGAGGACTCCATGGCGAGCTTCTCGAAGATGTCGTTGATGAAGCTGTTCATGATCCCCATGGCCTTGCTCGAGATCCCGATGTCGGGGTGGACCTGCTTCAGGACCTTGAAGATGTAGATCTTGTACGTCTCCACGCTCTTCTTCACGCGCTTCTTTCCCTTCTTGTCGCCGGCAGACGCGCCGCCCGCGTCCTTGGGGAGCTTCTTGCCGGCCTTCGGCTTCTTCTCCGCCGCGGGGGCTTTCTCCGCTGCGGGTTTTTTCTCGGCGGCTGGCTTCTTCTCTGCTTTGGGGGCCATTTTCAGTACTTTAATTAATCTTTCTTTTGGCGTTAATTGTTTGGTTTCGGGGAGGGGCTTCACTTTTAGATCTGGAGGTGCCGTGTCGGTTATATAAGGGGATTCGCGAGCCGTGTGATTGATGGGTTTCTGTAGTCGAGGATCGTGAGTGTCAACCGTTGATACTAGCAGGATTGGACGGTACTGATTGTGGAGTGCGCTCCGTAACATTTTAGAAAATGATATTGCAATCCATGTTTAAAGGTGTGACGAGCTAAATCCGTTCAGAAAAAAATAATATTGACGAGCAGAAAATAGAAATGGCCCAAAACATAGTAATGCCTTTACAAACTAATACTAAACCCCAATATTCTTCCGACCCAGCCCATATCTCTCCTTTTTTAAAATGATATGTTTTATTCCATTATATCAATTCGACTAATTTTACAATGGAATAAGTAGAGACATGAGGCCTTGGCATAATATTCATGGTGGAGGCCTTAGAATTTGTGGGTTAGGTCGTGACCGAATCATCTCCTCCCACAATTCATTAAGTAGTCCCCGTGGGGTTGTTATACCCCTTGACTATCGTTGTCAGGTGGGTTCGGGACGTATCCATCTGGCCCCGATGATTAGTTCCACCATTGGAATGTGGGCCACAACTAAGCCTCCTCAGGTCTATGTGGAGCAAGCCCACGGTGATATTTAGGGGCTAGTCCATAGCCAGATCAAGTGCGGATACCTCGTGATAGGAAAAAAAATAAGTAAAATTCCTGAAGATTATGAAGAACGATAAAAACAATAGAAATTACTAATTGCAATTCCTTCGTCAAGCACTTTTGACACTCCATATCTCTCGAATAATCAAATATTCTTCACTTCGATCCTGCCTAGCTTTTTTGTGTGTGACAAGTTATCATTTCGAAAACAATAAAAAATAAAATGAGTTGTCATTTGATGGAGCACTTGATTTCATCCCTTTGTTAAGAGTTTACTTACAAAAAAAATTCATTACAACACGTATGTCAATAAAGCAAAGATGTGAATAACAAATGTATATCATGAGATGTATGCATGGAGCTCTCCTCGATACAAGGGACTCGACCTTAACGTTCTCCTCGCCAGGTTTCAAATATCTTCTGTGGCTGATTCGTCCGATATCTCAACGAGCTTCGACAAACCCCTACTGTTCACAAGATTTATGGCATTATCCTCTACAACATAAGCTCATGCATGATTCAAATGATTAAGGTTGTTTGTAATAAATAACTAATTATGCATACATAAACAGATGAAGGTACCCAAATAAGGAGAGAAAAAAAATACCATTTTGAGCTAAATGCCAAAATGCAAGCTCCATGTGGCGTCTGGCCGAAGTAAGAGTATCGATATTCAAGTTGGCCACCAGCCACGATAGAGAAGCTCCATCGTCATCGATAAGAAGTGAACTCCCTCTCCAATGTCCTTTTTTTCGAAAAGATAGCTTGTCATAAAATATAAAAGCAGTACTAACTGCACTACAAAAAATAGTCTCATTAGCTACGGAGCCACAAAAAAGCATCACAAATCTAGCGGCCCAACTAAACACTCCGGACCCGAGTGTAAATGTATATTCGGACGTACTCTTCATGTCGTCTATAATACCGGCTCAATCACTATCACAAAAGCCAAACAACTCCGGACTTTCTTTATCATTTTTGTCAAACATATGGCCAAAACTTTTGGTACCTTGAATGTACCTCAACACTCTTTTAGCAACTCGAAAATGTGTTTTGCTCGGTCGATGCATAAACCGAGACAATAATTCCGAAGCATACATGATGTCGGCCTCGTAGTGGTAATTAACAGACTTCCAACAAGACTCATATATTGTGCTGCATCGGCATCACCACGACCATCCTCTTTCACCAATTTTTCATTCACCAACAACGGAGTCTTAACTGAATTACACTCCTCCATCTTGAACTTAGCAAGAATATTTTGAGCATACTTCATTTGAGAAATAAATACACCATCTCCTCTTTGATCAACTTCAATCCCCAAAAAATAATATAATAAGCCCAAATCATTCATCTCATATTTCCTCAACATATCACTCGTAAACTCATGCATCATCTCCTCATCATTTCTCATAAAAATTAAATCATCAACGTAAAGAGAAACTAGAAGCATAGTACTTGCTTGACATAAAAACGTCGGTTCAGTTCCTCTTGAATCCTTTGTCGGAGAAGTATGCATAGATATTCCCGTACCACGCACGCGGGGCTTGCTTGAATCCATACAAGTCTTTCTTCAATTTGTATGCTTCCTCTTCTTCACATTCCAATTCAAACCCTTATGGTTGCTCTACATACGCTTCCTTTTTCAACACGCCATTCAAGAAAGTCGACTTCACATAAAGTTGGTAAATTTTCCAATCTTTGTGTGCCGTTAAAAAGATCAACAATCGAATGGTTTCATGTCTTGCAACCGGCTCAAATGTCTCATGATGTCAACACCGGGTTGTTGAGAGTATCCATTCACCACCAATGTCGCCATGTACTTTTGCACGGAACCATCCGGGTTCATCTTCATTTTATATATCCACTTCAATCCAACAACATCCTTCTCTTTCGGCTTCTCAACCAACTCTCATGTCTTATTTTTTTCTATCATCTTTATCTCATCTTCCATGGTATTTCTCCACACTTCTTCACCAATAGCTTGCGCAAAGTTCTCCGACTCAACAACAACAAAATTACATCTTGCATAAACTTCACTTAAACGTCTTATTCTTACCGGCGTTGAGCTTGGAGACGATGAACTCGACCCAGTATTTCTTGTTGGTGATGATGGCTCTTCATCTTCAACATCATGCCCGCTACCACTTTGCTCTTTTTGTGCATCACTTTGAATTGGAAATGACACTTTCAACTCCCTTTTCTTTCTAATCACAATGGTCCTTCTCATTAAAGATCACATATCGGCTCCCTATTACTTTGTATCTCTTCAAGCTTAAGAGCCGTACCCCTTTGATTTTATAATATAGCCAACAAACACGCATTTCTCACATTTATCTTCAAGCTTATGCATCATTGTTTTCGTAACATGAGCATAACAAATGGACCCAAACTCCTTCAAGCGATTCACCGATGGCTTTTTTCCGCCGGACCAAGCTTCAAATGGGGTCTTGTTCTTGTTCTCAGCTTTAGTCTGAAATCGTAACAGAAAAAGTAAATATTGGAGAAAATATCATCACTCATCAGAAAAAATCATGCTCGGCTTCAGATACTAAGTGATTATCTTTACTAGATAAAAATTAGTATGAGATCTCTTCTAACATGTTCGTCATTAGTTTCAGAAAGATATGTAAATATCTCTAACCTCGTATGAACTTCGAAACTCTCTTAGTCTTTTGTGCGCTGACTCAACCTCTTCTTCAAGGGCTCTAGGATTGTCTTTCTCCTCTCTAAGCTGCTGGCTCATTGCATTTATTATCTCTCATACATCTCTGTAGTTTCTGCAAGTGCTTTGCGATATCCAGCATTCTCCACTTGATTTTTCTGTCAGAGTTAGATACAAGCAGACTTTCCTTACAGATATAGATGCACGTGCATATATGTTTCTGCGAGCATATGTATCTTATAACCTGGAGTATAACCAACTGTTGTAGGAAAGCTGTTAACGACGGTGACAACATTAATTATGTACAATTGTATGGAAAAAGTGAAGATTCGAAAACCTCCTACTTATATATATGGCCAGATATAATAGACGGGGTTGGTGTGAAGAATATCACGTGAGGAAAATGTCCCACATTGATTACGACGAGAAAAATTGATCGGTATATAAGCTTGATGGGACACTCCTCCTATCACCAATTGGTTTTAAGAAGGAACCTCATCAAGCTTATACGATCACTCTCTCCTCCGTGCGGTGCATGTGCGCGGGCCCCGATAACCAAATTTAACATGGTATCAGAGCTGAAGATCCGGGCGGATCCTTGAGGTTCAAAAAAATTGGCGTTCCTCATCCGACTGAATTTGAAAAAAATATATTTACGGCGGGTTCGAAAAGAATGGCGTCCCCGTCCGATAAAAAAAAATGAATGAAACAGGCTCACATGTGAGGGGGGAGTGCGAAGAATATCACATGTGAGGGTCAAATGTCTCACATTGATTACGACGAGAAAAAATTGATTGATATACAAGCTTGATGGGTCACTCCTCCTATCACCAATTGATTTTAGGAAGGAACCTCATCAAGCTTATAAGATCACTCCCTCCTCCGTGCCGCGCATGTGCGCAGGCCCCGATAATCAAATTTAAACAGTTGGTCCAAGCTGTAAGTGGCTAGGTATCGCTTAAGCAAGGTATCGGGTTCGAAACCTTGTGAATGCAACACCCCTCCTTTGGTCCAAGTTGTAAGTGGCTAGGTATCGCTTAAGCAAGGTGTGCGACGCCGGCGAGTGGATTAGTCAGGGCAACCGCATACCGACGGTCATCCAAAAAAATATATATGGTCGGATATAGATTTCGGGCTGATCTTATAGATTAAAAAGGGGCCTAACCCAACCTGACGCGACCCAATCATAAGGTGGTTGAGAAGCTTGACAGATCCAAAAGCCCGTGAAGAGAAGCACAACTATTTTCTGATATATAAAACTGCTTTATGGTTACTATTTTTAAAAAACATTAATTGCACTACGCATATCGGATCGGTACAGTTACGTTTGTGCGACTTACATTAATTCAAAATTTAGAAATGTTTGTTACTGGTAGATTTGACGGAATATAAGAAAATAAATAATATGGAACTTAAGTTGGAATGAAATGAAAAAGAAAAAAACACATATAAAAAAGAAACATATCATGCATAAGAATGTGAAATTTCATTACAGAGAGGCAAACCAAAAGAGTAGTTCATTAAAACGTGCACTTCTTGATCATGCAATAAGAATTTATTTAAATTAATTTAATCTTAAATAGTCATATAAAGAAAAATTAAATATATCACGTAATCTATCGATTACTAAATAGAATGCTAAGAAATAAACTAAAAAATTGCTATAACAAGTTACAATTTTATTAAAACTGACAAAAAAATTGCTATTTGATTAATGCACAAATAGACTTATGCCCACGAGTTATGCATACTTCGTAGTGGTATGTAATTTACCGTAAGAAAGAATCATATTTGTACCATGATGGTAAAATTTAAACTCCTATATAAAGACGCCATAGGAGGTGATGTTACACACACTCATTCAAAGATGGGAAAGATAATAATAAAGCCTTCCAACATGGCTTCTGTCGTACTAGTTGTACTAGTTGCTTGCTCGCTTTCTATTACTAATGCAAATGAGAAGGATAAGTCATCATCTTCATATGAGAAATATTCTCCTTACAAGTCCCCATTGTATGATAAGTATTCACCGTACGAGAAATATCCTCCTTACAAGTCTCCATCGTATGAAAAGTATCCATCGTACGAGAAATATCCTCCTTACAAGTCCCTGACATATGAGAATTATCCACCGAATGAGAAATATCCTCCTTACAAGTCCGAACTATATGAGAAGTATCCTCCGTACGAGAAATATTCTCCTAACAAGTCCGAACCTTATGAGAAGTATCCACTGTACGAGAAATATCCTCCTTACAAGTCCGAACCATATGAGAAGTATCCACCGTACGAGAAATATCCTCCATACAAGTCCGAACCATATGAAAAGTATCCACCATACAAGAAGTATCCTCCTTACAAGTCAGAGCCATATGAGAAGTATCCACCGTATGAGAAATATCCTCATTACAAGTCTAAGCCATATGAGAAGTACCCACCATATGAGAAATATCCTCCTTACAAGTCTGAGCCATATGAGATGTACCCACCGTATGAGAAATATCCTCCTTACAAGTCTGAACCATATGAGAAGTATCCACCGTACAAGAAATATCCTCTTTACTAGTCTGAACCATATGAGAAGTATCCACCGGACAAGAAATATCCTCCTTACAAGTCTGAGCCATATGAGAAATACCCACTGTATGAGAAATATCATTCTTACAAGTCGTCGTCATGTGAGAAATACCCACCGTACAAGTCGTCACCAATGTATGAAAAATATGCATCATATGAGAAGTATCCTCCATACAAATCCCCACCTTACGAGAAGTATCCTCCATATAAGTCACCACTGTACGAACAATACCCGTCATACGAGAAATACCCTCCATACAAATCACTAAGACCTATCACGACCAAGAGTTAAGCGATACCATGTTGTCCAAGTAAGTATTTTCTCTTTTTCGGCAATTTCTGATCGGACCATAGTAAATCATATTTATGGCATCTTAAGTTCATTAATTGTTATTGATCTCAATCTTGCATTACTTTTATTAGATTATAGTTTCCAAAGTTTATGAGATTTTTAATCCTTAGTATTGTTTCGTATCAAGTTGTTGTAACATTAATTTTTTTTTTCAGGAACAAGAGAATAAATGGAATAAATAATTGAATGCATGGAAAACGAGTTTTGGGAGCAAGTGATCGTTGAAGTGGATTTTGTATTTGCGTTCATTCGACCATATAGATTGTATTGCATGTTGAAGCCCACGACTTCATTCTATCAATATATTAATCTCTTAGCAAAATTTGGTATTTCTATTACCTGCTTGCCTACGGATTTGGTGCAATTTAAATAACACTAAATTAATAGTAATAAAATACTATCAACACTTCTTTACCGATCTAGTTGAGTCAACTATATCTAACTTAGCAGCGATTAGGTGCATCATCACCACTCTGCAGAGTTGGTATTTCAGCTGGAAAAGAAAAAAAGACAACAAATATTATCGTAATTATACGTATCTATGTGTCATAATAGTACCTTTAGAGTAAAACTCACAAAATGAGAGAATAAAACTCCCACAAGAATAGACCACCGAAAAAACCGACGAAAAATAGAGCCAAACAACAAGGAGATGGAATGAAACAAAAAGAAAAACAACACCCCCTCCCTCAAACCTCCGCCAGTGGAGGACATGGGGAGAAGAGGGAATCAAAATGGTTAGGGTTTTGGAGCTGCGATGGTGTGAAGGAGACGATGAATGTTTGTAATTGATATGTTTGAATAATCTCTTTTCAGTTGTGATAAAATATTTGATAGGAGACAACTTATACTACTTGACTGGGGCCAACCATGGGCCTACGCTCCAACCCAACCGTAAATTCCTACATCGCAAGTAACGTTTTTGATTTTTTTTACAAACATAGGTCACTAAGTAACGTTTTTGATTTTTTTGGGCGACAGGTGAATTTTTCCAGCGAAAAATCGTCAGAAAATTCGGCGTGGCCGGTGACATGTCAGTAGCCACGTTCACGACCACGTCGGATTTCCGCGGGAAATCCATCAGTTACCCAAAAGAAATCAGATACGTTACTTAGTAACCTAAGTTTGCAATTATGAAACTTAGTGATCCAAAAAACACGAGAGACAAATTTAGTGACCTAATTAGTAAATTGGCCAAGAAGATAATAATCATGGATCGTACTTACGAATTATTATACATGTTTATATACAGATATATATATATATACAAATAAATATATATATATTGACTGTTATCCAAATTCATCATAGTCATAGACGTTGTACGAATACATTATTTTAAACACACACACATATGACATACATGCATGTGCTCATAATCATCCATCCCACTCATATTTTTTTACGTTACCAGATAAATCTCGTCTGCCCTAACCTCGCAACCACAATGAGTGATGCAATCTGTTTGACATTTTCCGCTTAGGACAATTTTCTTGCTATAAACATCGAAAAACTTGTGTCTGTGCCCCCCATTAAAGGTGACAGAAGTAGAGACTTCTCTCGAAAAATTAGTTCGTTCAACTTGTGTCTGTGCCCCCCGGTAGTTCGTTATTTATGGTCACAAGGATCCTTGTTGTGAAGAAACAATTCTGTTTGTTGTTGTTCGTAAATGAGAGTGGATCAGCAGCGCACTTGCAAGAGAAGATGATGATGAGAGTATTAACGAGAAGGCGAGAGAGATATGAAATGTGTTCTTCGTTTTCGATTTTATTATTATTATTATTTTTATTTGGGGATGAAACGAGATAATGTATCGGAAAATTGTGTTGCTGTCGTCGTATTGAAATTGTACTGGGTGGTTTTGGTAATGAATATCAAGGAAAACCTAAACTAAGCACGAAGAGGATAAATAAAGGTACGACTAAAACAGATGAGTAACTTCATATGATAAAAGTCGTTCTTAGATTTTAAATTCTACTAGGTGTCACCAACTAAGCCGTAAACTACCGTTATTTCGTGAATATCGATTAGATCGCAGTAATGTGTAGTTGCTCCCGAATTTACTTTCGCCCTAGACGTTCGTGAGAATCTAGTTTAGTAATTACCTAATACGAGAGTCGATTATTTGATATCGCTCTATAATGGAATTCCAAATGTTTATGAGATGTCTAATAGTTTGTTTAGTCGTTGCCCTAAAACGATGTAACGCGTATCACATCAACACATACATATGTCGAAGCGATTATCAACTCAACACATAGACATATCGAGTTGAAAAACGAATTCATAAACGATAAATTATCGAAGACACGTGTTCACGATTAATCTACGCCAAACAACGGTTCTACTTAGCGTTTATCAAATTTCAAACACAACGGGAGTTTAGTTACTCATGATACAGAGATAAACAATGAATAAAAATAAATACGAGGACCGAGAAACCACAATGCTTCCCTATACTGACGCGTTCTGAGAAGTCTAGATGATATCCTTCGTCACGCGTTCAATTCTTCGAATTTTATTCGTTGAATTCCTCCTATGAACCATAGGAATAAAAAACGATGATTCTTAGGGCTCTTTGGCCTTCCTTTAGGTCTCTAGGTCGAGTACAATATGATTGTGTAAGATATGATGTGTTTTTAGGATAAATTCTGGGCCTTTATATAAAGGTTAAACAACCTCAGGACCTCGATATGGGCCTACCACGGCCATGGGTTCATCAAGATGGATTCTGCCCATTTTCTGTAGATTCCCACAGCCGTGTGCTTTGACTCAATTGGCCGTGAGATCGTTATGCTCAAATTTCAGCCATTGTCCACGGTCGTGGGTCTTCTAAATTGGCCGTTGGGTTCTTTAGCTTGACCGTTCTATCTTGTTTTTTCGTCTCTTTTCACCCTGTTTGCCCTGAATATCGTCTTGTGTATCTTCAAGATAAAAATAAATGTAAATACTACGAATTAACACACCAGAAGACAATAAAATACTCGAATTCGACCTAGTTATAATAAAGATAAACGTATAAAAATACGTTTATCAATGCACTTCATGTAATGGCATTTCTTTTACTATATCATTCCTCTATGAAGAAACAATGCTCATGTCTACTAATGATGGGGCAACATGCTCATCGAATATTAAACAATGCTATTGTTTTTTCTAGTCTATACTATATTGGAGAAGATTCTAATCTATACTATTGGCGAGAACTTTCTAAAAAAACTTAATTGGCGGGAACTGTATAGTTACTGTCAAATTAATTTTGTACTCCATTTGTAGTTACTATTTTATCATTTTTTTTATTTATTACAAATATATCCTTGAAAATCAAATTTTTTTTATATACTTAAGAAATTTTAAATTGTAATTTCATCTATTAATATTTTAAATTACAAATTAATCAAACATAAGGGTTTTAATATAGCATACTCTCCTACGAATGTTTATTACATGTATAATTTGACGATGGACTACAAGTGACATGTGAAATAGCTATGATATAGGTAGAAAATCAAGAATTATTCTCAAAAGAATTTGGTACTAGTAACTAAAAGTGACATGTGAAATAGCTATGATATAGGTAGAAAATCAAGAATTATTCTCAAAAGAATTTGGTACTAGTAACTACAAAATATCATATCATATTTATAGTCTGTGCCAGTTTTTACACTGAAAATTGTGTCACCGAATTCCGTAATGTATTCCGGTCACTATGGGTGAGCAAAAATATCCGAAAACCGGATTCCGATCCTATATTCGATTTTTAAAATCCGAAAAATCGAATATCAGATTAAAAACTGGATCGGATATCCTATATTCGATTTTTAAAATCCGAAAAATCGAATATCAGATTAAAAAACTGGATCGGATATCCGATCCAATTTCCGTTTTTTCTTTTTGGTATGAAAGATTTTTGTTACCACATCACCATTTGTTAGCACAGTGCTACCGAATGATCTCCTGTTTTTCTATTTACATCAGCCATGTACTCATCTCAAAAGTTCACTAATATAAGACAAATCAGCCGCCTTGATCTTCCTGAATCTAACCACCTGAAGATGATCGTGGATCCCCTGTTTTATGGAATGTAACACCGTTCCTTTTGTACGAGCTCCTCGATTGTGGTATTTCAAAATCCTTTTCTTCTACAAATTGCACGCCACGGCAACCATTCCTGCACGCTGGATCTTACATTTCTTGCTCCTCCTCTTTGATAGGCCAATGATGCTTTTGGTCCAGTGTTCAAAGTTCTCAGGTATCTTAATCTTAAGCCATTTTCCAACGCCCCCCGCAACATGTCTGCTGAATTCACATGGAAAGAAGATGTGAGCCTTACACATCTAACACTGCTCATCAGGTACATGCATTCCCCATTTTAGTAATCTATCCCGCGTAAGCATTTTCCTGTGCATGATCATCCATAAAATTATAGAGTGTCAAGGGAGGCCTAGTCTGTTCCATACAGCATTAAAGCAAATATAGCATGCAAATAAACTATAGCGCGCGTTCGGGGCAGCCACCCATAATCTGCTTTGGTAACCAGATCTAAGTAGCTCTTTTGCTCTGTTGATCTTCCGCCACTACCAGCTGCAGTCTGCCGGAGCATGGTATTCCAAAAAGTCAGCATCATGGAGATATATGTTGTTCACCCATCGAATCCAGAAGAAATCCTGCTTGATCGCTAGGTCTCATATTTGTCTGCCTAAGCACGAATAATTCCATCTCCCGCAATCCTTAATATTCAATCCCCCGTTCTTTCGGTTTTGGCAAACAATATCCCACCCAACCAGTGCTCTTACCCGACCTCCTACTCCCGTGCCTGATAAAAATTTCCGGCAGTGTTTATCCACCAATTTAACTACGCTCCCCGGTAATATAAACATCGAGCCCCAATAGCTATTTTGCGAAAGTAGAACTGAATTGATCAAGCAACACCTCCCCGCGTAGGACAAGTTTCTTGAGGTCCAGCTCTTTATCCTCCTCACAATCTTCTCAACCAAGCTTTGGCAGTCACTTTTGCTCCCTTTCGTTGGCGAAACGGGTATCCCAAAGTATCTCATCGGAAAAAAAACTTGCCTTATGAAAATTCTAGTTATGTCATGTAGCTCCTTCTTTTGAGTCTGCCAAATTCCAGCCAGGTACATACTGGATTCAAGGGATTTGCTGCGAGACCCGAGATCTCCTGAAAATTTGGGGCGATCGCGACCCGCCCGGAATCGTGCCCCCCCTGTCCTGACATCGGGCTATCAAGTGTCTCGAAGTTCCCGGAACTTCGTTCATTACGGTCACCGTGACCTTGTTTGTCAGGAGATACATTAGTTTGTTGTTGTCCGTAGACACAAGTGAAGCTGCGGGTTGTTGCAGGAAGACGATGATGATGACAGTATTAGCAAGCTGAGAAAAATAAATACGTTGTTCTTCATTTCTATTTATTTAATTTTGAGATGAATGAAGATGTATCAAGAATTGTGGTTGTCGTTGAAGATGCTGCATTATATGGTTGGAGCCTCTCTCATTTAATGGCAGATCTTAAAATAATTGGAAAATGAGGATTCGATTTTAGT
Source organism: Linderniella brevidens (assembly GCA_004919715.1). NCBI lineage: Eukaryota > Viridiplantae > Streptophyta > Magnoliopsida > Lamiales > Linderniaceae > Linderniella > Linderniella brevidens. Next base: position 17,185,273 of record SWDC01000153.1, read on the forward strand.
GTAAATAATATCTTGGGAACAACATTTGATTCTTTGACATGTACGGTACAGGCTCTAGTTCAGTGAGCAAAGAAGGAAGGTCTCTTACGATCCGGCTAGCGCAGGACTAGGGAGTGTCTTGCACGACCACTCCTTTTCTTGCAGGGAAGACTGAGCTCAGCCTAGACTCAACACACACCTAAAGCGCCTACGTTCCGTTCCGCATGCAGCCACAACCTCTCACCTTACTCTAAGAAGTAAGCAAGTAAACCCTCAAAAGATGTGCACCCGGTCCGGTCTTCTCTTGATGATGAAACTCGATTCTCATGAGGAGATCCCCTAACGAGGCCCCAAACTAGCGAGACAGCGCAGGATTTGAGCCTTGTTGTGATTCGCACGACTATTCCATCTTTCTTTGCCGGAGCCCCACGTCGAACTAAGCCTTCTTTCTTTTTATACCTCCATACCCTTTCTCAAATCGGAGAAAGGCGGGAGAGACTATTTTGGGATACTCCTCCACTATTAATAGCCACGACAGATTTATTTCGATCTTCGTTTGAGGAGTAAAAGGAGGAATCCTCTCGGGCTACTAGCCTGTTTTGGGGCTTTCGACATAAAATAAAAAAGCCTATCCGGCTTGTCCCTGCCAGCCAGGTGAATGTTATTTTAAGTGTTATTTTTTGAGTGCGTGTGTGAGGACGAGGAATAAAATGGAACTGGAATATATTTCGGGTACTCGGATGGAGGTGTGAGGAGAATTATTTTTTTGAAGGAGAGCAAAATATTTTTCTTACTTAAGCACACATACCATTACATGATCTATTTATAATACTAAGACATCCACCACAAGACAAGTAAAAAAATCACACTCAAGTTTCAATTTTCTTTCTTGAATTCTTCCTTGTTTTACTCCTTGTTTTACTCTAATTTTCCTTGTTTTTCTCCTCAAATAAAGGATTTTGTTTTCTCCTCAAATCAAGTATTTTTTTTCTTTGTTTTCTTTCATTCTCCTCAAATCAAGTATTTTGGTTTTTCTTTGTTTTCTTTCTTCCTTTTTTTTGTCTCATATTGATTAACCAACAAATTCCTCCCTTAGCTCAATGCTTCCGGTCTTTCATTCCGAGCATCCTTTTCAAATTTTCGAACGTACTTGTCGGTAGCGGCTTCGTCAAATATCTGCAACTTGGTCCAGACTAGCAACATGTAACCATCCTCACATCTCCGTTTTTCACGTGTTCTCTAATAAGTGAAAACGAATATCAATATGCTTACTTCTCTCGTGATGAACTGGATTTTTTCGCCAACTCGATCGCGGACTTATGACCTAGCGATTGTGTTCCTCGAATGTATCGAAGAATTCTCTTGATCGCCTTTAGATGTGACTGCCTCGGGTCTTCCATATAGCGGCTAACGACTCCAACGCTATAACGATGTCGGGTCTCGTACAAGTTAAGTATCGTAGACTTCCCCACGAGACTACGATATTCGGGTTGCGTTTACTCCTTGTCCTCCCTCAAACTTGGACATTTTGTTCCGAGCTCCATCGGAGTAGCTCTGGCTTGCTTTCCTCCATTTTGTTTTTCTTCATATGTCCTTCGCGTACGCTTCTTGTGACACGAAGATTCCCGTGCTTCTTTGCTCGACTTCGAGACCGAGGAAATATTTCATCAGTCCCAAGTCCGTCATCTCGAACTCCTTCGTCATCGCCTTCTTGAAGTCGTTGACTATTTTCTTGCTGCTTCCCATGAAAATGAGGTCATCGACGTAAAGAGCGACGATGATCATTTCATCCTTCTCTTTTGACGTAGAGGGCGTGCTCAAATGGACATTGCTCGAATTTATTCCTTTTGAAGTATCCATCGATTCGGGTGTTCCATGCACGAGGCGCTTGCTTAAGCCCGTAGAGCGCTTTCTTCAACTTCAACACCTTAGTTTTCCTCTCCCGGTTTTGAATATCCAGGAGGCTGCTCCACGTAGACTTCCTCCTCGAGCTCACCGTTCAGAAAAGCAGACTTCACGTCCATTTGATAGATCGGCCAGCTTAGTTGCGCAGCTTGGGCCAATAGCAAACGAATTGTCTCCATTCTGGCAACATGAGCAAACACTTCATCGTAGTCTATTCCCGCTCGTTGTCGATAGCCCTTCGCGACGAGTCTCGCCTTGTAACGCTCGACTTTTCCTTGAGCATTCATTTTCTTCTTATAAACCCATTTTACTCCGATGGATTTATGACCGTGCGGCAATTCATTTACTCGATGGATTTATGACCGTGCGGCAATTCAACAAGTTTCCAGTCTCGTTTTTTTTAATTGCCTTGATCTCCTCGTCCATCGCCGCCTTCCATCTCTTGTCTCTTGCCGCTTCTTCGAAACTGATTTGTTCCGAAATCGGCCAACAAGCAGATTAAGTGAACTTCTTCAGTTGATTCGTATAGATCCTGCAAGCTTCGCATTAGGCTGCCTTGGTTTCGTCGTCATCGTTATTTTCTTGAGATACCACCGGGATGGGTATGGTGCCACGCTCAACGGTTCTCCTTGCGTTGTATTTTCTTCTTCTTTCCAGTTCCACGAGCTTTCTTCATCTACACGAACATCTCGACTGACCGTCACCTTTTATTTTCTGGATCGAACAGTCGGTAAGCCTCGTCTTCTCATCGTAGCCAATGAAAATAAGCTTTTGCTTTTGTCATCAAGCTTGGTTCTCTTCTGATCAGGAACATGAGCATACGCCACGCTTCCAAATATTTGAAGTGTGCTACGGTCGGTTATGGCCACTCCATGCTTCCTGTGGGTTGACTCCCGAGGTTGCTGTGTGGACACCGATTTTGAAATATAGACAGCACAATGTACCGCCTCGGCCCAGAACTCTTTGGCATTTCCTTGCTCTTCAACATTGATCGAACCATGTCGAGTATGGTTCGGTTCTTTCTTCAGCGACGCCGTTTGTTGTGGTGAATACGGCGCGGTGAGGAACCTCCTAACGCCTTGTTCCTCGCAGAAAGTAACGAAAGCACCTGATTGTATTCTCCACCCCTGTCTGATCGGAGTGCTTTGATATTTGATCCCGTCACCTTCTCGACCCTAGTCTTGAATTTTTAAACGTCTCCAGCGCTTCTGATTTTTCTTTCAAGAAATATATCCATGTTTTTCTCGAGTAGTCGTCTGTGAAAGTAATGAAATATCTCGGTGAATGATTCTGGTGTGATCGGGCCGCATATATCTGTATGTATGAGCTCGAGAGGTTTGCGTGCTCGATATCCGGCCTGCTTTTGAAACGTCGTTCTTGAATGTTTTCCGATCACGCAGCTCTCGCAAAGCTTCTTTCCTCCCTCGATCTTTGGAACTCCGTGCACCATGCCCCTTTTTGAGAGCTCTTTTAGTCCTCCGTAGTGTAGATGTCCGAATCGCATATGCCACAAATGACCTTGGTCCTCCAAGTTGACTTGTAAGCATTTTTCTTGAATCATCTTCAGGTTGAGTTTGAACATTCGGTTCCTTTCCATCTCGACCGTGCGATTATTTTGCCATCTTATTTCTTAGTTGTAACGAGCGATCCTTCATGAACACCGAACACCTTTTCAAGCAACTGCCCCATGCTTAAGATGTTCGTCTTCAAGTCTGGTACGAAATAAACGTCCTCGACCGATCCTTGTTTGCCGTCGTTTTGAGAGAAACATATTTTCCCTCGGCCTTTGACTTCTATCTTCGATGCGTCGCCAAAAGATACGTGTCCGTCCTCGATCATTCATATCGTGAAGAGATGTTTGTGCCCGCTCATATGATTGCTGGCACCGGTGTCAAGATACCACACCATATCGTTGCTCGGATTTTTATCTTGAGCGCCATTAGAAGAACGCCATCATCTTTTGGCTCTTCTTGTGCGACAAGGTTCGCATTTTCCTCCACCTTCTTGTTGGACCAACAATCTTTGCGAAGTGCCCATACTTCCCGCAGTTGCAGCATTCGACGCTCGGTCGATTTGAATGACCGCCTCGTCCTTGGGCTCGACCTCGTCCCCTCCAATTTTGATTGTTGGTTTGTCCTTGTTTCTCTTGAGTATATCCTCGTCCTCGACCTCCAGTTTGGCCGAAACTTCGTCCTCGTTGTCCACGTCCTCTTCCACGACCGTGGTGCGTATACAACGCCTTGTCCTCTTTGAGTGACAATTTCGTCTGTAGAGCCTCGTCCAGTGACTCCTGCTTCTTCTTTTCTTTCGTTGCTCGTGAGCTTCGAGCGAACCGGAGAGTTCATCGACCGTCATTTTCTCGAGGTTTTGACTCCTCAATCGCGCACACCACGTTCTCGTACTCGTTCGTTAATGAGCGGAGAATTTTCTCGACAACTCGGGCATCTGTAAGGGCCTCGCCGTTTCTCTTCAACTGGTTGGCGATGGTCTGCACTCTTGTTATATATTCTGACACGCCTTCGCCTTCTTTCATTTTCGTCATTTCGAATTCGCCACGGAGTGTTTGCAACCGAACTTGTTTTACTCGGTCGGCACCTTTGTATGCTTTCTCCAGCTTATCCCATGCTTCCTTCGAATTTTTCGCCCCGGCTATCTTTTCGAAACCGGCTTCGTCTAGCGATTGGTGGATGATGGAGAGTGCGGCGCTATCTTGTCCCTTGGACTCTTTCAACGCCTTTTGTTCGGCTTCTTTGTATTCTTTCGTATCTTCGGGTTCGGTATGTCCGTTTTTAACGACATCCCAAACACCCCGAGCACCGAGAAACACCTTCATCTGGATGCTCCAGTTGTCGTAGTTGGATTTGGTGAGGCGGGGAACAACGAGACCACTGGTTGCTCCGACGAACGACATGGCTCTGATACCAATTTGTTATTTTAAGTGTTTTATTTTTTGAGTGCGTGTGTGAGGACGAGGAATAAAATGGAACTGGAATATATTTCGGGTACTCGGATGGAGGTGTGAGGAGAATTATTTTTTTGAAGGAGAGCAAAATATTTTTCTTACTTAAGCACACACACCATTACATGATCTATTTATAATACTAAGACATCCACCACAAGACAAGTAAAAAAATCACACTCAAGTTTCAATTTTCTTTCTTGAATTCTTCCTTGTTTTACTCCTTGTTTTACTCTAATTTTTCCTTGTTTTTCTCCTTAAATAAAGGATTTTGGTTTTTCTTTGTTTTCTCCTCAAATCAAGTATTTTGGTTTTTCTTTGTTTTCTTTCTTCCTTTTTTTTGTCTCATATTGAGATTAACCAACAGTGAACCTCTAGCCATCGAGCAAAAAGCGTCTGTAGGCCTATCAGCCAATTGTTCTCTCAACGGAGGGGAGTCAGACGGACTACCAGATGCTGGCCCGGCAGGCAAATCAAATATCTAATTGATACTAGCTGGTTTGAACTGGAGATGTGGGAAGAATTGCTGCTCCTCAAAACTAGTCCAGTCCCCCACTCGCCAAGTAGCGAAGACTCATTCGCGATCGGGGTCTTCAGGCCGACTTCGAATTTTTATTCGAGAGCGGGGTTCACTTCGAGCCAATCTTATCTATCCCGTTGGGGAGGATAAACCCTCCTATCTGGTCCAGAGTACGTAGAAACTATAAGACCATCTCCACCCGACACCAAAAACTCAAAAATAAAGTAAAAATACCCCAATCGAACCCCAAAAGCAAACTCAAAATGCGTTTTTAGGTTTCTCTCTCCTCTTTCAAACCCAAATTTGCGTTTGAACGCAAAAAATGAGTTTGATGTTTCAAAATTACAAACAAGTCCCTTTGTTTATATTGACGTATTAAATCACCCATATACAAAAAATAAATAAAAATACACAAACGTAAATCATGTATTAATAATTATCATAATTTAAAAAATTAGCTATACATTTACTCTTATTTTTAATAATAATTTTTTTATAACTTAATATTTAAGTTTTTATATTTTATTTATATGTAATTTGGTTTGACTAAAACTTCAATATATTAAATAATTAGAGATAAATATTATCACGTTACACTTATGAATGTGTTAATTAATCATTTGTTGGAGAAATATACCAATCCGAGACTTAATAATTATCTTTTAGAAAATAAATAAATATTTTTAAATAAATAAGTAAATAAGTAATTTTTCTCGTGTAGTGTAATTTTTAAAATTTAATAAATGTTAATGAACAATAATATTTTATTCTTAATTTTATTAAATATTTTCTTAATTGACTTAAAAATAATCCCGTGGTCGAATTTGAAAAAAATATATAATATGTGAGTCGCATTAAAAATTAGTGTGAAAGAGAATATTACAATATAGCCTTTTGAGAATGAGTATAATGGTTGAAGAAGAATTACTGCATTTTGAGTTTGAGAATGAGTTTGAGTATGAGAATGAGTTTTCCGGTTGGAGATGGTTTAATGTCGAATTGTTAGAGCCTATCTACTATTTAAGGCGAATTTTGAAATAACTGGAAAAATTAGAACAGACTTTAAGTAAATAATATCTTGAGAGTCAACTATAGTAGTCAAAGTGGATCAGATTAATTATATCACATGCATGGTAAGCTGATTACATTCTTCCCACATGTTTAATACATGTCCAAATTCGTCTTGTACAAACTTGATGAATGAATGTTGAATGAATATAACGAGAATAAAAAAGTTTCTATCTTTACCATTCATTGCTAGGTTAGTAATGATACCAGAAGCGACCCTGAGCGTCGTTGCGTTATGTGATGATCCTATCAACGTTACCAGTGCATCGAGACCACCTTCCTTTACAATCTTCTCCTGATTGGAATCTAAAAATAGATATATTAAGCGGCTAGGTATCATATCGCCGGGTATACCAACGAGGTTGGTCCAATTTGTAAGCGGCTAGCTAGGTATCGATTTAGTAAGGTTTCACGTTCAAAACCTTGTGAATGTAAGACCTCCATTTGGGAGCCTCACCCACCCATGTAGGTGCGCGTTGCGGGGCGACAGGATTAGTCGGAGCAACCGGATACCGGCTATCATCCGAAAAAATATATGGCCGGGTATAGATTTCGGGCTGGTCTTATAGATTAAAAATGGGTCTAACCCAACCTGACAGGACCCAGTCATAAGGTGGTTGAGAAGCTTGACCCAAAAGCCCGAGAAGAGATGGAGAACTATTTTTCTAATATATAAAATTACTTTATGGTTACTATTTTTAAAGAGAAAAAAATATTTAAACTACACATTTAAACTACGCATATATAAAAATACACAATCGAAGGCCTCCTAGTTGCAAGCACCGGGACAAAGGTACATTCATCGACTCTTTTCTACCTTTGTCACCCCACGAGGAGAGTCCAACGGCGTCGTCACCCTCCGGGATCTCTTCTCCCTTTCCCGAATGTTAAACGGACATAAGGTCCACCTTGGGATTGCCATGGCCCACGGCTTTAGGAGGCAGTCCGAGGCACACGAGAATGGAAAGATTGTCGTGGGTCCGTTCATCACTAAGGTGGTGAAAGGTTTGGGGTGTTGGCCGGCAAATGCTTCGGAAATGACGAAAGTTGACGGGTGGAAGTCATTGAACGCCGCGATGTTGTGTAGGATGAGGATGATCTCGAAGCTACCGTGATGGGTCAAGGAGAACTACTTCTATCAATGGCACGAGAACTTTCGCCACCACACCGACATCCCACAACCCTTTGCCATCGAAGGTCCGATACCGGCGCCAATTGACCCCACATGCGGCGGACCTTCACACTCGGTCGACCCTTCTTCATTGACCCCTACATGACAGCTGCAGACTTCGACGACCGTTTCAATGCCTTCCGCCAAGATATAGACCAAAGTGAGCTCAAGATCGACAGTACTACGAGGAGACACGAGCTCAGGACCGACAATACTACGAGGCGGCTCGGAATGCGGACATGCAGATGCTTATCGCCGCCATGAGGAGGAGGAGCGGAAGCTCCAAAAGAGGCAGGACCGTCAGGAGAAGGCGATGAAGAAGGTGCACTACGCCTTGAAGTTGCTCGCGGAGTCCCGTAAGCTCGTTGACCAAGGAGATGAATCATCGTCCAACGAAGATGATTCCCACGAGTCATCACCGGAACCCGAGTCCTAGTTTTATTTTATCTTTATATTGTTTCTTTTGTGAACTTTACATGCTTGGATGTACTTTTCTTTGATGCCTATTATCACTTGCCAGGACCATTACGCTTTGGTAATATTTGTTTTGACGTCTTTTGATTTCTTTCCAATTTTCACGTCGGGAAAATGTCACGAGTGAATATCCAAATGATACCTACGTGAAGCAAAATGTTGAACCCACTCATACCATCAAGTGTGGGGAGGAGGACTTGCTGCTCAAATTCAAACTCCAACAACACAGCATGGTCATGGATACATCAATTCAGGGGAGTTCATACGTTTAAATAAATTCATCTTTCCATTTGTTCTTTTAATTTTTACGTCGGGGGCGACGTATTTCTCAAGTGTGGGGAGGGGGAATTTATATGCGTGAACAAATTTTTTTTTAGTGTGCATGAATCATTGAGAAATGCATGTTTTTTTAGTCCTTGACATGATAATTAGCTTCTCGTCATATAGATGATTTGCATGTTAAGGAATTTTGGGAGTAATTAAAACATGCACTCCTGGTTGATTTCTTTCGACACGAATGACTTTAGTGATATTATGAAAGATTCGTACTCATAACCCATTTTGTGAGATTTTTGAGCTAATGAGCTTTTTGCTCACTTCTTTGGTTGTGCGAGTAGTGCATAGTTTATTTCTACCTTGAACTTTCTTGTGTGATTCATGTGGATACCGCTTAAGGTGTTGTTGTGTGAAAATGAGGAAGAAATAGGAAGTAAGTCCATAGCCAAAGTTATTGACCACGACTGATCACCGTAGTAAGCCACTTTTAGCCTGAACCTGTTTATTTGCGAAAAAACCCGGAATTATAAACCACTGACCTAAGAGACAGCGAAAGTGGAAGTTGAGTGCCCTAGTGGAAAAGCGTAGCCCGGCCATCGAAAAAAAACCCAGAAAAGATAGAGCCTCCTTGACGATAATCTCTCGCTAAGAACTCCTCCCTCGATAATCTCTATCCCGCAAAGGGACTAAGAGAAGAGGAGCTTAGAGACACGAGAAAAGAGGAGTTTAGATACGAAAAAAAAGAGAAAAAAATTATTATTATGTGAAAAGAATTCGAGGTGGCAAGAGCTAGCCACGATGTATGCGGCGCGCTATCGTACAACGGCACAAGACCAACACGACCTCTATGATTCATCCGATAAAAGTTTACTCCTCACTTGTGTTAGCTGAACCTAAACAAAACTCGGAGAAGACCTTCTGATTGACGCTTTACCACCGAGAGCAGTAGATTTACAATCCACTCGCAAGATTTTGGTAAGGACTATGCTATTGCATGAATTGAGTAAATTCACCGACATATTAGCCTATACACCGAGTGATTTGAGTGAATCCCAGCGAGGTACGAGTCTTGAGTAATGTTGCTAGGGGAATTCGTGTTGTTACGAGTTAAGCATTAGTATAGTGTTTCGAATTTCTTGCACTATTCCATTCCATGTTTTCTATCTTAAATGAGGACCTACAAAAGAAGTTGTCTCACATTTTTGTGTCATTTTTCAGTTCTAATTTGCTTGAGGACAAGCAAAAGCTTAAGTGTGGGGAGGTTTGATAAACGTATTTTTATACGTTTATCTCTATCGTATTTAGGTCGTAACTTGGTTTATTTGAGTTATCCTGTACTTAAATTCAAGATTTTACCTATGGTCTGATATTGAAGGAACATAAGATGACAATCGGGACCAATCAAGAGAATATGGGGCAAAAAGGACCAAGGTCACTCCTAACACGGCTTCGTCAAGTTCTCCACACGGCCGTGTTGTACACTGGAACCAAGCAAATCGAGCACCAAAACTCCAACACGGCTTCACGATGCACCCACACGGCCATGTCCGTCGCCAACACGGTTTGTTGTCCCCCTAACACGGCCGTGTCAGCATCATTAGTAACCAGGGTAAGCCTCGGCAATTTAACACGGCCTTGAGCGACTTTATACACAACCGTGTGTAAATCATCAGTGAAAGAGGATAGCATCGGCATCTTTGCACGGTTTCTGGCGTGCATCTACACGGCCATGTTGGTATTCGGTATCTGTAAGCGCGGGGCCTCGGCATTGTTACACGGCCGTGTCTGTCGGTGGAACAAGCCGTGTTTCGTACTACTTTCTATATAAGCCGCACTTCTCAACCCAGATCTAGATCGACATAACTCACATCCAAAGATAAAATACACCTAAGGGACGACTCAAGATCCATAAGAATCAATCTAAACGATTCCTAGGTGCTAAAGTGAAGATCCGATGCTCATTTCATCCAACATCTAACACAAAGCACGCTGGATCTGCGTGAGCTCGTAAAATAGGGAATATCTATGTATTCTCTGCTTTATTTTGTATACGATTTGTGAATCTATCTTAAGCATGAGTAACTAAGCTTCTTATGTGCTCGGGATGAGATGAACGCTAGGTAGAGTTGTCGTTTGGGCATTATAACACTCGCGAACACGTGACATTGTTTATTTATTGTTTACGACATTGTTTCTTCGATTCAATATGTCTATGTGTTGTTTTGAATGTCATATTTGATATGTCTATGTATTGGTGTGATGCTTGGTAGACCGTTGAGGGCGAAAGCTAAAGAACGGTTAGTCCCTTCGTAAACGCTAGGAGTCGACTATAGGGCGAAAGCAAATAGTCGACCCTCGCTATAGGTAAACCATTATAAATCCTCGCGACCGTTTAGGGCAAAAAAAATTCGGGAGTGAAAAGAAATTACTGCGATTTAGTCATTGTTCGCGTGGAAACGGTTACGGCCTAGTCGACGATACCTAGCGGGATTAGAAATCTCGAGCACATTCTTCTTTACATGAAAAGTTACTCTTAAATCTTGAGTCGTGTCTTAAGTTCTTTCATCGTGTTAGTTTAAGTTGTCGTGATCTAGTTCAAATATAAAAAAATCACAAACTACTTGTTAGGTTAAATATCGAATTGATATGTAATTACTAGTAATCAATATTATTTCTCGTGTTCGATACTTGGATACTCGCTAAGCTATTCTACAAACGATAGGTACACTGCCTATCGCGTGTGTGGTGCTAGTTTAACGTATTCGTTTTAATTATTACATGACATATATGCAGGAATCTCTACACCATATTTAAGAGCACACGCCTGCGATCAACTATTATCCAAATTCATCATAATCATAGACGTAGTACTAATACACATAATAATTATTTTATAACACACACCCACACATATATGCATGTGTTCATAATCATCCAGCCCACTCATATATTTCTTTACGTTACCAGATAAATCCCGTTTGCCCTAACCACCCAACCACAATGAATTATGCGACCTGTTTGACATGTTCCACTTAGGAATTTTTTTTTGCGATAAACATCGAGAAACTTGTGGATGTGCCCCCGATAAAGGTGACAGAAGTAGAGACTTCTCTCGAAAAAATTAGTTCGTTCAACAAGTCTTTCGAGTTTTCCGGTAGTCGTTATTTATGGTCACAAAGATCGTTGTTGTGAAGAAACAATTCTGTTTGTTGTTGTTCGTAAATGAGAGTGGATCAACGGAGCACTTGCAAGAGATGATGATGATGATGAGAGTTTTAACGAGAATGCGAGAGAGATATGAAATGTGTTCTTCATTTTCTATTTTATTATTATTATTTTTTTATTTGGGGATGAAACGAGATTATGGATAGGAAAATTGTGTTGCTGTCGTCGTATTGAAATTGTACTGGGTGGTTTTGGTAATGAATGTCAAGGAAATAAATATAAGTACCACTACATATTCGTTGAATTTTCCCAATAATGAAAATCAAAGAAAGCAGATTGTGTAATATCATATTAATTTACTTTAATTGATTTCCCTAATAACGAATCAAAGAAAGCAGATTGTGTGTGATTGCCACGCGATGCACTTAGAGTGTGTGCGCGTGCAAATTGCGATAAGTCTTAATTAAAACTAATAACACTATAACTATCACTGCGTACGAGAGGCTGTGTACTTACCGTTTCTAGAATGGCCCTAGCGAGTATACGAGTATCGATATCAGGAAATAAACTTGATTACTAGCATTAACCTATCGACTTCATATCTATCCTGAATATATGTCTTAAAATTGATATATATTTGAAACTGAATTCTGAAAACCTAAACTAACATGAACAAGATAAATAAATGTACGACTAAAATAGATGAGTAACTTCATATGATAAAAGACGTTCTTAGATTTTAAATTACGCTAGGTGTCACCAACTAAGCCGTAAACTATCGTTATTATGTGAATATCAATTAGATCGTAGTAATTTCTAGTCACTCCCAAATTTGTTATCGCCCTAGACGTTCATGAGAATCTACTTAAGTAATTACCTAATACGAGGGTTGATTATTTGATGTCGCCCTATAATCGAATTCCTAATGTTGATGAGTGGTCTAATCGTTTGTTTAGCCGTCGTCCTAAAATGATGTACCGCGTATGACATCAACACATAGATATGTCTATGCGATTATCAATTCAACACATAGACATATCGAATTGAAGAAACGAATTCACAAACGATAAATTATCGAAGTCGTGTGTTCATGAGAAATGTACGCCAAACGATGGTTCTACATAGCGTTCATCTAATTCCAAACACAACGGGTGTTTAGCTACTCATGATACAGAGATAAACAACGAATAAAAATAAATATGAGGACTGAGAAACCATAATCCTTTCTTTCGAGTTTTATTCGTTGAATTCCTCCTATGAACCCTAGTGTTGACCTTTTTGGTTTATATGCTTTGAAGAGTTTTGATGATCTATGTAATTAGGGATATAACTTAAGCAATTCAATTCGGATGTATTAAAATGTCTAAGTATATGATAATATTTGATGTTAGGAATTAATTGTAGTGTCCTTAGTTAGTATTTGAGTTTTGGGTCAATATTAGTTAATTTATTGTATTTGGGGTCAAATTGTAAATATTTTATTGTTTGAGTCCCAAGCCTTAATATACCAACTCATGTGGTATATAAGGCATCCCATTAACCCTAATTAGGGTTGGTCAAGCATAATTCTTAAAAGTAAGTTCTTAATTTCGGCACACACACACAAACACACACTGAAGGTGTTTTAAGAACTTTATCATTTTTAAGCCTTTGATCCTCTCTTGAGTGCGTAATCGGACTAACAAGTGGTATCAGAGCAAGACACGGATCGATCTGTGCAAATCTATACCAATTTCGTTTGATTTCGTCAAGATCGAAAGAGTTTACTAAGCAAATTTTATTTTCGATTTTTTTTCAAGTATTTTGGGTTAGATCTTGCTGTTATTGATGTTTTTAAACCTTTAAATGCTTGATTATCAGTCTTGGCTTGTTTAGGAACTCGTTTAGATTAATTTTCGTCAAGTTTGAGAAATTTCTGGGGAGAAATCGATTGAAATTGGTGTGTTTTAAAGTTGCTGGAAAAATTTCGGGCGTTTCTCTGTTTATTCGCTCGAAGTTCGTTCTTGAACCCGAAAATTAACTCATATTGCCGAATTTCAATTGAAATTCGCCGAAATTGAGAAAATTTTCGATCAGAAAATTGACCGAATTTGAGTAAGCTAAGTTTATTCGCCGAATTTGCTTTCTACTGTTTAAAATTAACGGCGAATTTGGTCGAATTTTAAAATTAAGATTGCCCGAATTTCAACTTAAAATTTTCGGCGAAGTTTTGATTTAAGTCACCCGAATTTCTTAATTCTCGGCGAACTTTTATCAGAAAGTCACCCGAATTTTGATTTTTTTTAATTCTCGACTGAATTTAGTTTACCCGAATTTTGAAAGTAATTTTCGATAAAATTTTTCCTACCTTAATTTAATCCTGAACTTCGGCGAACTTATATTTGTCACCCGAATTTTGATTTCCTTTGATTTCAAAATTCTCGACAAAGTCTTTTCATCCGAATTTCAGAATTCAAATTTCGGCAACAACTCTACAAGTGCCCGAATTTTACTCTTTCAAATTAAAATAAAAAGTCGATCACTTAAACACAATTTCTATCCAACCAAAATTTATTCAAACTTAACGTTAATCTTTGACGTTATTTCTCGAAACTGACCATTTAGGATTGCAGATCACGACCGTGAACGATCATTAAAAGGCACTCAACTACATCCATGGATATCATAGCAATCGGAAGTGATAACAGACCCCCAATTCTAACAATGAAAAGGGGGAGTCTACATATAAAGATATGGCCAAGAATGACATCATCTTGGCCAAAACACAAAATTTGGTCACTGAGCTAGAAAATAAACTAGCTACTTCAGAAAAATCACTAGAATTAGCTGAAGCTAATCTAGTAAAATCTGAAGAAAAAGTAGTTTCCCTGACATCAAAACTGACCGTGCTTGAGCATATCCATAATTCTCCATTAGAACACTTGCAAAAACTAGAAGCTCTGGAAAAGAAAAACGCAACAAATTATCAATGTGTGCTCAAACACTTAGGTGAAAAAGCAACTCTCAGATGTCATTTAGAAAATGCATCTGAGAAAATCTCGAAGCTTGAATCCGAGACTAATATGCTGAATGCAAATATTAGTCAATTAACCACTAGCCTGCGAATTAGTGAAGAAGAGCGTATTGGTAAAACAGATCAATACAATCTTCTAATGGAGGAACGTAAGAAGCTTTACTCCAAAATCAAAAGTCTGGAGGACCTCCTTACGAAAAGGGGACAAACCGACAAAACGATTTTCTTGAATCAGCCTAAGGACACGAGATTTTACAATCCACGTGAGGGCTTAGGTTTAAGCCAAACCAACCAACCACTGATAAACGGCCACTTGCTCTTTACAATGCTGCATACCTAGGACTAGGAATACCTAGCTTGTTAGCCTTTCTCAGATCATCTGAAGAAGAAGATAACCTAGAACAGGAAAAGCGCAAGACAAAAGCAAGGCCGAAATATCCTTGGATTACAAGGAAATCAACGATAGTTATGGAAGTAGGGAAATTCCTCTTTCAAATGACTATCTACAATGTTTCCCCATCCTCCCTCTGAATCTGATCAGCCCATGACAGAACATCTAGCTCAAAGAACTCAGATCTTTGCCGAATTTACATTCCCAAAAGATCAAGAATATTCAATCCACGATAGAGCTCGAACGGAAAACATTTCAAGCTGAAAAGGAGAAACTCCTTGAGAGAATTTCCTCACTTGAAAATCAATCATATGCTGATCTCGCTAAATCTTCTAAGTCGGAGTCTGTTACTATAACACCAATAGATTCCTCATCCATGAAGAATAGGCTAACTAAGAAGATTCTCATTCAAGCAACAGCTAACATCCCTTCACCATCTATGACAGATCTGAGACGGACAGAGACTGCTGGGAAGAAAAATTCAGGAACGCAAGAGAAGGATGCCAAAATCTTTGATAAAAAGACGAAGCAAAATTTGACTAGTGTTTCTGATTTAAAATTATTTCCAAAAACATTTAGAAATCTTTCTTCATGTAGTTCGAAATGCTTCCGCTTATTCCCGTATTCCTTAAGACTGTCAGTTCTACAGTGTGTATAGCTGCTAAATTTATACGTCGTAGAAATATGATTTCAGGAACACACACGAAAACGGTTCTACCATCCAAAACGTCCAACCTAAAAGTTGACGAAAAGGTAGCTAGAACATTCAGAAGGCCAACTCCCACTGAAACAAAAGCTAAAGCTCAAGCTTTAGAGAAAAAGGTCAAAAACGTGACCAAATCAGATCCAAAAATACCTGAGCAATCGAAAACCCGAGCTGAAGCTAAGGGAAAAGATTGCAAACAAATCTGGGCTCTGTTTTCCATTAAACAAAAATTTGGGTACCGAAAAACTCAGGAAAGATACAAGCCAACCCGGTACACAATTCACCCAATCTTGCATGCACCTCAACCTCTGCAAATGATAGAAGACCCGTAATAAACGGGATCTCTAACACTGCTTAATCTTATCTTGCAGATAAGTCATGTGTGGTACTTAGACTCGGGTTGCTCCACACACATGACCGGAAGAAAAGAACTGCTGAGCAACTACACAGAGAGATTTGGTGGAAATGTGCGATTCGGGAACAACCACTCAGCTCCCATCCTGGGTCACGGTGATATCATACATCAAAATCTCTTAATTAAGGATGTTTCATATGTTGATGGCTTAAGCCACAATCTTTTCAGTATAGGACAGTTCTGTGATCGTGGACTCACGGTCAACTTCCATACTGAAGGATGTAGTGTAAATGGTGGTAACGGTAAACCATTACTCACTGGAACTAGAAAATCCAATCTTTACACCATCAATCTTAGAACCGTTCATCAATCCCGAGCCATTTGCCTGTTGAGTAAAGCATCTCTTCAACAGAACAATTTATGGCATCAACGATTATCTCACCTAAATTTCAAGACTCTAAGTCAACTTCAAAGAGATAATCTTGTACAGGGATTGCCTGCCTTGAAATATCACAAAGAGCATCTCTGCTCAGCATGTGAGTTAGGAAAAATGCGAAAAGCATCCCACAAATCAAAACAAACTGCCTCAACCTCACGACCACTCGAGATTCTTCATATGGACCTCTGTGGACCAATGAGAATTGAGAGCATAAATGGACGACGTTACGTACTAGTAATAGTGGATGACTTTTCTAGGTTCACCTGGACCAAATTTTAAGAACAAAGGCAGAAACTCCTGACTTCATAATTGCTTTTGTGAAAAAGACACAGAATTTGTCGGGCTTACAAATTCGTATAATTCGCTCAGATAATGGGACTGAATTTAAAAATCAGTTACTGAGCGAATTCTACCAATCCCTAGGGATCTCCCAACACTTCTCTGCTCCTAAAACTCCTCAACAAAACGGAGTCGTAGAAAGGAGGAATAGGACCCTAGTTGAAGCTGCTAGGACTATGCTTATTCACTCTAAACTTCCTCACTTTCTATGGGCTGAAGCAGTCAGTACTGCCTGCTTCACCCAAAATAGGACAATAATTCACAAACGCTTTGGAAAGACTCCATATGAAATATTGAATGGAAGAATCCCCAATATAGGATTTCTTCGCGTTTTCGGATGCATTTGCTACGTAGCAAATGACAGGGAAAACCGAGGAAAATTTGATGCTAAGGCATTAGAGGCAACTTTCATTGGGTATTCTCTAGAATCTAAAGCATATCGAGTCTACCTTAAGAAGCGGAGAACGGTCATGGAAAGCTCCAATGTGACCTTCAATGAAACACCCTTAATGGCTTCTGAACAAATCAGTCCAGAACCCGGACTTATTAGAGTGTTGACTGATGATCAACACATTCCCACACCTGTGGAAGAGACATCAGCCTCAAATTCCTCAAAAGACATGGAATTAAGTATCCTTTTTGAGAAAATTTACTCTAACCCATGTCAACAATTAGTCTCACGACAATCCATCCAAGATGGTGACACAAGCAGTCCACATATGGTAGAACCAATAGTGAACTGTGAAACTTCACAAGAACCAGAATTAGATGTCACCAATGATTTAGGAATCGAAGTGTCTGTTGAAAACGACTCTTCCGAAGAGACCTTAGAAAATGAGACAAACCCTCCCGTTGAGGTCTCCATTTCTACGGAAAATGAAATCGCGTCCACAATAAACGAGACAACCTCTCAACCACTTCCTCATGAAAGAAAGTGGACACGTGCTCATCCCGTAGAACAAATTATTGGAGACCCTCTCCAAGGAATAAGCACTAGATCCTCAACTACTCACGAAGGACTATTTACCTGCTTTTTGAGCCAAATAGAACCTAAAAGAGCCAAACAAGCATTGGAAGATCCTGATTGGATTATTGCAATGCAAGAAGAGATAAATCAGTTCGATAGATTACAGGTCTGGAGACTAATCCCGAAACCCCTTGGCAAAACCATTATTGGTACCAAATGGGTTTTCAAGAATAAGAAGGATGAAAATGGGATAGTAATAAGAAACAAAGCTCGACTCGTAGCTAAGGGGTATAATCAACAAGAAGGAATTGATTACGATGAAACCTTCGCCCCCGTAGCTCGACTCGAAGCCATTAGGTTATTCCTTGCTTATGCTGCCCATAAAAACTTCACCGTATTCCAAATGGATGTCAAGACTGCGTTTCTTAACGGAGTCTTGAAAGAAGAAGTTTATGTGGAACAGCCCGAAGGATTCGTGAGCTCAACTCACCCTGACTATGTCTACAAGCTAGATAAAGCCTTATACGGACTCAAACAAGCCCCTCGAGCTTGGTATGATGTTCTTTCTGACTTTTTGGTCAAGTCAGGCTTCGAAAAAGGAAAAATTGACACAACCCTTTTCATCCAACGCACACGTAAAGATATTCTCTTAGTCCAAATCTATGTAGATGATATTATTTTCGGATCTACTAATTTAAAGCTGTGTGACCAATTTGGAGAACTTATGAAAACTAAGTTCGAAATGAGCATGATGGGTGAACTCAACTTTTTCTTGGGTTTACAAGTCAAGCAACTTTCGGACGCAATTTTCATAAGTCAAACCAAATATATCCATGACATCTTGAAAAAGTTTGACATGGAAAATTGTACTACAAAAAGTACCCCTATGTCCCCCTCATGCCAACTTGACTCGGATCCTCTTGGGAAACCAGTCAATCCAACCCTTTATAGAGGAATTATAGGTTCATTACTTTACTTGACAGCAGTAGACCGGATATCATGTTCTCGACATGTCTATGTGCCCGATTCCAAGCTAATCCCAAAGAATCGCACCTCATAGCCGTGAAGAGAATCATGAAATATCTCAAAGGAACACCTAATCTCGGACTTTGGTATCCCAAAGGTTCCGGGTATAATCTCGTCGGATATTCTGATGCCGACTATGCAGGGTGCAAGATGGACAGAAAAAGCACCTCGGGTGGAGCACAATTTCTGGGAGACAAACTAATTAGTTGGTCATCTAAGAAACAAAATTGTGTCTCTACCTCAACTGCTGAAGCAGAATATGTAGCTGCAGCAAGCTGTTGCTCTCAAATCTTGTGGATGCGTACGCAACTACGAGATTATGGGTTCGATCTTAATCATATACCCATATATAGTGACTCAAAGAGCGCAATTGCTATCACATGTAACCCTGTCCATCACTCTCGCACTAAACACATAGATCTTCGTTATCACTTTATAAAAGATCATGTTGAAAAGGGCACTATCGATATGTATTTTGTAAGTACAGAACTTCAACTTGCAGATTTATTTACAAAGGCTCTGGATGAAAAACGATTCCTTTCCTAGTTTCTAAGTTGGGCATGTTGAATTTTCAACACTGACCTATAGTGCCTCATGACCTTTTATTTAGTAGACAAATTAATTCTACATGCAAATTTTAAAAGGGTAGTTTTTATTTCATTTTCATTAAGGGGGAGTTTATATTTCATTTTCATTAAGGGGGAGTTCATATTTCATATTATTAAGGGGGAGCATATTTCATTTTCATTAAGGGGGAGTTCATATTTCATATTTATTAAGGGGGAGCATATTTCATTTTATTAAGGGGGAGCTTATTTTTATTACGGGGGAGTATATATCATTTTATTGAGGGGGAGCTCTTTGACATAATATAAAATTTCGGAAGTCCAATTTTGGACTAACAGTGAAGAAATTCGGCCAATTTCAATTTCACTCACCGAATTTCAAATTCGGGGTCACTTTTGGTCAATACTAATTTCGATCGCCGAATTTCATATAATTTTCACTTAATCAGAACGAATTTCGGCGAAACTCAATTTTAACATGCCGAATTTCATTCACCCGAACTTTTGCACAGTAACCCCTATTTATCTCACTACTCGCCCGAATTTCATTATTTACCCTAAATTTACAAGTTAACGCCCGAATTTCAGAAAATTTACTCTCGAATTTAAATTCGCGCAAACACAAAATCTTCAAATCAAATCTCTTCAACTTCGATTTTACTACAGAAGGTAATGGCGACCCCGAATCTGCAATTTATTTGCCAAAATTTCATCCAAATCCCGATGAATCGACCTATTTTAATTTTTAGGTTTCGGGCGAAATTCGGGTAAAATTTAAATTTTCATCCGAATTTCTACTTTTCAATCCAAAATTCGGCGAATTTCTACTGTTCACTCGAAATTCGGCGAATTTCTACTGTACCCCGACTCCTCACAGTCGAATTCCATCGCCCGAATTTGTCAATTTCGGCAAATTCAATTTTAAAGACAAGCACCCGAATTTGATGAATGATGATAACAAATTCGATTTAATTTTCACTTACCCGAACTTCATTACAATTCGGCGAACAAAAATTTCAAATCCTCATAACCCGAACTTCATCAAATTCGGCGAACAAAACTTTTCAAATCCAAATTCGGCCAAATCAAACTTCGAGTTTTAAACTTTTCAATGTACTCTTAGCCGAATTTGTGAACTTCGCGCTTGTATTTCAAAAGTATAATCTTATTTACTTAAGCAAATTTCGGGCACTTTCATATAAAATTTTTCAAGTCCGAAATTTTTTTTCTAAGTAACATTTTTATCTACTCTGCCTAGTCTAACAATTTTCTGTGTTTTCTTCTTAGCAGATTACATAAACATGTTGAGACAAATTGACGAAGTCTTTCCTCAAAGTCAATGGGCCACTAAACTACCCAACAACCCGGCCATTGACTTTGACAACATCACGGTCCCCGCACCGATAATACTCGAAATCCTTCGTCACCATCCTCTACACACCGCCCTCACCATTACGGAATCGGCCCCAGAAGTATACGCACAACAGCTATGGGCCAACCTACAACCATCAACTTCAAAAACCCCTCCAACCTCACTTACCTCACAAATAGACCAAACACCCATAATCTTCACCCCATCCATACTACGCCGTATCTTAAACCTACCTCACAGCCTAATATATAACCCACCACCCACGGAGGAAGAATTGAAAACCGACTTCCTCCTAATGGGATATCGCCCAGACATCCATAAATCCCTACACCTACCCGATTTCTGCGCCAAGGACATTCCACAACCTTGGCGCACACTCT
The DNA here is from genome assembly GCA_004919715.1 of Linderniella brevidens. Classification (NCBI taxonomy): domain Eukaryota; kingdom Viridiplantae; phylum Streptophyta; class Magnoliopsida; order Lamiales; family Linderniaceae; genus Linderniella; species Linderniella brevidens. The sequence goes on from SWDC01000153.1 coordinate 17,206,344, forward strand.
TTCTCATAATAAACAAATGCCTATCACCCAAGCACTCAGGCCCAGATCGCTGTAACCGCAACATTATGATCATCTTCCACGGTGTCATCTTTAATAAAAATTATGACATCGTGCAGTTGATCTGGGCCGATATCCTTGACCAACTCCGCCGAAGGGACTTATCCACCAAAAATAAAACCCGACAAGTCCTTCCCTACCTTCGGTGGTTTCCAGTGATAATAACCCACTTTCAAGACCTACACCCCGAGATAACCCGTCGACCGAGATCGGAGGGATACCAAATTCCCAAGCTAGCATCCCTCCATTCTTCCAAATCCAAATTTGATCTCGAGTCGATGCGGATCCCTGACCACCTCCTACAAATCGCTAATCCTTCCAACCCAATAGTAGCGAGGTACCTCCAATCCATCACCCTTGAAGACACTCCTATGGTTCGACAAAACCCAGTCGAACCTACCCCGGGAATTAGCCTACCCCAGCCTCAGTTAGGTCTAGGAAGCGCCGCTTCCCCTCTCGTTCCTCACGAAAAACAAAACGAGGGGAAGACGTAAGACGCATACAGGAGCGTCGCACCAAACAAAAACATGATCGACCTCCTCAGTCCTCTAACCCACTACAAAGCCGGGCCGAACCCGTAGGAACAGGAGACGACACGATCGTCTCCCGAGTAGCAGTCGTGCCATCAGGCCCAAGCACGCAAATAACCCTTCCAACCCATTCGGTCGTCTCCCAACAGACGACCGTCTCAATAGCACCGGAGGAGCCACGACAACCATCATTGCCTTATTCGGAGGCAATAGATGTTGAATTAAGCAGTTCACTTCCTCCGACTGCGCCCTCCTTGATCACAGGTCTAGTGTCCGCACCAACTAAAATTTTTTCCATTTCTAGGACACATACACTATTTTCCGCACCTCTAAGTCTTCCAGACTTAGACAGAACGCTCTCTGACGTCACTCTGGGGTTAATCTCCGAGGGACTGAGCGGAAGCCCCGAAACGATCAACATCCCACCAGTCGTCTCGGGCCAACGGTCTGAGTTTGTCTTAGCACCGTTGCCACCGGTGTGCCTTGGTGGCCCCGGAAGACCCACTACAGTGGGCGGCACGTCAGAAATCTACTCTGACGTCGCGACAACGGCACGCCTCAGTGGCTCCGTTTTATTTCCCGATCCGTTTGTGACGGAGTCTCGGCTACGATCTTTTGGCGACGAACTAGTGGAAAAAGTCCGGGCCATGATCGAAACATCAAGACAAGACAAAGGCAAGACTCCAGTCACACACGAGACAGCTGCTGCTGTTCCTTCACTCACACAACCAGAAGAAGGACCGTGGGACGTGCCCATTGAAGAACTCTTCAACATTCTTTTGGCACGTATCCGGTCGGCGCCACACCTGACACCGAAGGAGAAAGAAATCCAGAGGCTGATTGACCCCACCAGCTGCCGAACACAAGCCGGGGGCCTATCTGGATCGCGGGACGACCCTGAAGATGAGGACCGTCCCGAGGGGGAGAACCGACAGCGTGGAGTCGAATCCCCTCACCAGCAGCAGCCAACAACCAAAACAGTCCAAGAATCCAACCCGCTGGATACCTCAAGCTCAAAAGGCAAAACAAAACAAGTCTCCAGCACCACAATAATATTCCCTACCATGGAGATCTCAACCACAACCGAACAAAATACACAAGAGATCTCCAATACACTTTCCCTTTCGACACCCACTCCAGTCACTATAAGCCTTAGCTCACCAAGAACCTTCTACCGACAAAGTCCACCTCAAGCCACATCTATTGACCTCCAAATCTCGGAAGAAATCAGCCAACTCTACAATCCACATGATGTGGTAGAGAAAATATATTTGAAGAAGGATGGCTGAAGCAACCGATGGACCTCCAGCTCGAAGCCAGATTTCGAGAAAACGCCAGACTATTCCTCGAAAAGGCGTCGATAAGCCTGGTGAAAGTCCATGAAGATGAGGAGCTGGAAGATCTGCAAAGTGACCTCCGATCTACCGGAACTACTCAAACATCAAGTCCAAAATGAGGATGCTCCACTTCTCATGTCAAAGATCGGGGCAACGGTCGATCTTCCGTGGCAAAACGTCAGAATCTTAGTTCCATACCAAGAAGAGATAAGGAAAAGAATCTGGCGTAAAGAGGATCAGCTCGTCAAATTGAACGAGCTGGAGCTACGTGGGATGACGCACCTGTCAGAGCGCAGAGCCAATCTCTACCTTCTTTCCCTAAGACGTCTTCATATGTTCTTAGGGAAAGGAAATGATCTGGCTGCTCTCAGGCGAGAGGAAAAGCAGAGGCCCCGAATACAAGCCGTAGAAAGAGTTGGAATAGATCGGCTCGGGACCTTCCTACTAAGCGTCTACCACGTAGTGAGGGAAGACGGTACAAGAGAGACCTTGACAGAGGCTGACTTCCCGTACATCAGAGCTGAAGACATCTCACAGATGATTGGAAGCTACCGATACGTGGGAACGCTGCAGGACCAGGACGTCAAATTAGGATACATGACGATCAAAAGGTTCATGCTCCGACAAATCAAGTACGGAGCGACGCACGACCTGCAGCTAGCACTGGAGTCAAATGTCAGAAAGGTCAACCTCACCAAACCATCATTCGAGCTCCCTGAACAAGTTGAATATGGTGAAGGCCACGTGTTCGAAAGTGAAGATCCAGCGGTGGTCTACATCAACTACAAGGGAGAAAAGCGAATATTGAAGACATCGGAGATACCAAAATTCTCCGACGGAACGCTCCTCATCATACGAGAGAAGTTGAGGAGCATACTGGATAAGATGGAAGGTGAAGGACCGGACACAAAAGCCAAGATACTGAATATGCTGAACAACATACAAGAAAGGCTTTCGTTCCGGAGGGAAATAAGGACGTACGAGCACAAGCTTGGACTACGGAACTCCGTGTACGCCCAGCAACGACCCAAAGGCTCAAAGAAACAGACAAAGACGAAGAAAGGACACTAAGGGGGAGAATGTTAGGAATTAATTGTAGTGTCCTTAGTTAGTATTTGAGTTTTGGGTCAATATTAGTTAATTTATTGTATTTGGGGTCAAATTGTAAATATTTTATTGTTTGAGTCCCAAGCCTTAATATACCAACTCATGTGGTATATAAGGCATCCCATTAACCCTAATTAGGGTTGGTCAAGCATAATTCTTAAAAGTAAGTTCTTAATTTCGGCACACACACACAAACACACACTGAAGGTGTTTTAAGAACTTTATCATTTTTAAGCCTTTGATCCTCTCTTGAGTGCGTAATCGGACTAACATTTGACCATACATGTTTTATAGGCTACATCATTAAAGATGTCGAATATTTGATATGCATATGATTATGTGCTTAACTGGTAAAACTATGCGATTACATGTTATATATGTCTCACATGCGGTGACCTAGAGGTGTCTTGAGTTCGACCTGTTTTGGTTTGTGTATTGGGCTAAATCAATCAGTTTTGTAACCAAATAAGGTAACATTATAGTGATTGATTTAAACTCTTGATGAGCAAACCTCAAGGAGAGGAGTAAACTCCGATTGAGGATATAACATCTATAAAATCCTGGTCTCACTTTACTTTTCAGTACTTTATATTTTCTGTGAGACATATCCGATACACATTCCACGACAGTAGGAGATGACTTACGAAACGTCTTTGATAAGTGATTAGTTAGAAAGGCTAAACGTTTCTAGGTTATAACACACAAAGGTTCTTGAAAGAGAAGAAGCGAAATTTTTCAACCCTAATTCCCCCTCCTCTTTGGCACATTTTTGTCATTTGGTATCAGAGCCAGGTTACTCAAACGACATGCCTAACATGCCTGAGTAGAAGATCTAATGGCTTCTTCGAGTTTTGATGTGTTTGCAGAGGGACAATCCCATTTTAGGCCACCACGATGGAACGAACTATGCTATATGGAAGAATCGCATGAAGGAATTTCTTTTGGCGGTTGACTATGATCTATGGGATATCATTATGACCGGGCCATACACTCCCCCAAACCAAGATGGAACCTCAAGGAAAGCTACTGAATATGTAACAGACAAGCGTGGAATCTCATTAAACACTAAGGCTAAAAATATGATCGTTGTTGCACTCGAGTTGTACAAGAAAGAATAGCGCTCCTAACTCATCAATACGAGCTGTTCACAATGGAAACCGATGAAACTATAAGTCAAATGTGCAAGATTCATGGCCATCATCAATCAGATGTTCTTTCTTGGCAAGATCATTCCTGATAACGAGAAGGTCCGAAAAATCTTGAGATTACTTCCGAGAGAATGAAATCCCAATGTGACTACCATCTACGAAGCTAAAGATTTAGATGAGTTATCTGTCTGCGAGTTAATCGGATCTCTAACCTCATATGAGATGACTCAAATATCCATGAAAGAAAAGCCGCAAGCTAGGAATCAACAAACCATTGCTTTCAACGTTGAACAAGAAAGTAATTCCGATGGAGACGTCGAAGAAGAAGAGGACATGATGAAGCAAATATCCATGCTGACCAAACGATTTGAGAAGTTCCGCCAAAGAAGAATATTCAAAGGGAATTCCAAATTCCAGTAGAAAAACAAGGGAATATCATCATCCGGGAATAATGTCCAGAAATGCTTTAGGTGTGAAGAGATATTAGAATTGTGTTTTATTATTTTGTTATCCTTGTAATTAGGAGCATAATTCGTAGTTTTGATAGTGTAGGTTTAAATAGTTAATATACCATGTAAATAGGTATAAATACAATGTACACTATCGAAATAAAAAACACAAGTTCATTTTTCGGAAAAATCACAAGCATTGAATTCACATTCTACGAGAGAGAAAAATAATCGAAAAACTCTCTCTCTCAAGATCTTCAAAGAAGATATTCGACCGAAGGTAATTTGTAAGATTTATCATTCGAATATCTAGAATTCGTGCTAGTTGATATAATAGGACCTAACAATTGGTATCAGAGCAGATCGTGATCGTTTTTGGATTGAATTCACAATTATAAGATCAAAATAATTTTCCAGATTTTTCGATCGAAAAACTTACGTGAAATGTATTTTGATCAATGCACTTAATGTTTGCGAATTTTGTTGATAATCTTGCTGATTAAGTGATTATATGTTAGGAATGATTTATGTACTGATTTCAATCGCCTAGAACTTCAGATTAATTAAGATTTTCGATTTCGGTCGATATTTGCGTTTGCGATCAAGTTTTTATTACGATTTGATTTTCTTCATAATCGATATATTTTGGTGTAAAACGTGGTTAATCTTGTGTTTGTTCATGTTAAGAACTAAGAATCGAGTGATTATCCATAAATTCAGCACCTAACTTGAACATCTTGGTTGAATCTGGATTTTTCACTGCTACATTGAAGTTGAAGGCTGTTCTTCGATCATTTTTCGATCGAAAAACTTGGCTCGAAAATTTTTTTTCGAATAAGTTTGCAGCCGAGAAATTTTTCGATAACAAACACGGTTCTCGTGTGTTTTACTCAAATATAAGACTCGAAAAATATTATTTCGATAATTAGTTTTTCGATTCATATATAAATATCTTTTTCTAGCGTAATAAAGCTTATTTTTTTGTTATCGAGAAATATTTAAACACTGTATTCGCTAAATAAATATTCGCTATAAACACTGTATTCGCTAAATAAATATTTAATTTTGACTCGAAAAACTTGTAATAGTAAAACAAGTTTTTCGATCTCAAGATTTTCGATCATTTAAATTTTCGAGTCAAAATTTAGCGAAAACATATTTCGGTCAAATAATTGACACTCGAAAAACTTTTAGTCAACAATTTGAATCAAACTTCACATAATTTTTTTCGATCACTCTTAATTTTTTGATTACTAATTTTTCGATAAAGTTTTTTGCAATAAACAATTGTTCGACAAACTATTTTTCGATAGGATATTTACTCTGCAAAACTCTTACGTTTGAAAAATAATTTTCGATAAATACAACGAAAAACTTATACGATCGAAAATCTTTTTCGATTAACGGTTCGAAAATTTTTAAATCGAAAACTTCGAAAACATTTTTACGCACATTTTACGCTATTTTGAAAGAAATCAAAATTCATAATTTTCAAAACTTACGAAAAATATTTTTCTCCAAATACGATACTCAAAATTTTCGTTCTTAAATTCAAAATTCTTTAGAAAAATTTTGAAGTATCAATTCTCATCTCAAATATTATTCGAAATCAAAACAATTTCTCTTTAACAACCAAAAAATAGGTTCGAAAGGGAAATTGCTTAAAGTACGAATCAAACATTACTAACGAAGTTTGTCACTTGTGAAGCACTTTTATCATTTTGATTCGAGACTTTCACGAAGATCCTACCAATCAACTACAAATGGATGCTTACTCACTCGGAAACGACGTCCGCCCTCCAATTCTACGAAGAGGCGAATACACTGTATGGAGAAGCCGATTCATGAACTTCTTGGAAACAAAAGATCAAACTACAAATTTGATAGCTTCTCTTCAAGAAGGTCCTGCTCAATTTTGGCTCATCCAAGAAGGCGATGCCACTAATTATCCTCCCATTCCCGCCACTAGAAGACTCAAAATCCCTAGTGAATACACCCGAGGGGGAGCGATTAAGAGCGAAAGCAGATTTAGGAGCCAAAACTTTCCTAATGCAAGAAATTCCGAATGACATCTATATGCAAATAGATAGTCTATCTAGTGCAAAAGCTATCTGGGATGAACTTCACAAAATGTTGCAACGGTCCGAAGTCGGAGTCAAAGCCAAGAAAGCTAATATTCTCACCCTTACGACTCATTCAAAGCAAAGTCGGGGGAAAAACGTTTATGAACTCTATCACGCTATTTAACTCTTCTCAATGAGATGAGGAAGAGAGAAATTTTCAAGACCAACATGGAGGTCAACATCAGATTTCTCTCTTCTCTTCAACCGAAGTAGAAGAAAATATCCATGCAAATCCTTCAAAACAAGGATTTGGACGAAATGGATATCCACACCGTCTTTGATAAAAAGAACTTCAGGGCAAGCAGAACGAAGACTCTATAGCTCTAGTTTCTAAAAGAAAAACGAGTCGATCTCGCAAGGATAAAAGCATCAAGTTGCCAAGTTCTTCAGAAGATGAAGACGAATCCGAATCTGACTCTGAGCCAGATATGAAAGAGTTCAAGAAACAATTGTCTCTCATTACTAAGATGATGAGCAAAAAGTTCTATAAAAAGAAATCCTCCTCATCGACTAATAGACTATGGACATCAAGCTCCAAGCACAAGGAAAGACCGACCGAGTCGTCAGAATCTAAAAACGCCAAAGAACCACAAAAGTGCTACAATTGTGGAAAGATAGGGCACTTCGCCAGATAATGCAAACTTCCCAAGAAGAAGGACACCAACTACTACTCTAAGAAATTCCAACTAACTAAACAAAAAGAGGCTGGAGTAGCTCTGATAGCCGAACAAGAGCATTGGCTGGAAGACACCACAGATTCTGAAGACGAAAATCTTGCTCTAATGACATACCTTGACGACGCCTCAAACGATAACTCATCAAGGAGGTCAGATGATGAAGAAAAAGCTTCAACATCATCACAAGAGGTAAACATGCCTAATTCTACATTATTAAACATGTTAGACTCTTTATAAATTAAGTATTCTAACATGAAAAATGAGCGGAAAAGTAAAAAGGAATTAGAAGAAAGACTAGCCCTTAGTGAAAATAATTTTCAAAAGCAATTAGATAGAACAATTCACTTAGATATTCCCTTATCCAATGCTAAAGAAATCATAACTAGTCTTGAATCTTGGATAACTGCCTCTGAAATAAAAATAAATGACCCTAGTAAGACTCTTAACGATTGTCAAAGAGATTTAGAAATTTCTAGAAATAATTTTAAGGAAATCTCTGACGAACGTAAGAAGCTTTACTCTATGATTAAAACTTTAGATGATCTTCTAACGAAAAGGAGGCAAACGGATCAGACTATATTTCTAAATCAACCTCTTGATATAGAATTTTCTAATCCTAAAGAAGGCTTAGATTTTAACAATCCCTGTAACTTGGAAAAGGTCAATGTCAAACAGTTATATGATATCAAGTATATGAGATTAGGATTAACTTATTTAATGGCCTTTACTAAGTCTTCCGAAATAAATGCCCTAGAAGAATCTAAACGAAAAGCCACAAATAGGACTGACATCCCTTTTGACTACACCGAATTGAATAATAGTTACAAAACACGGGAAAACAACCTGTCTAGTGATTATATTTCAATATATCCTTTAGAAGATCTTCCTAAAGTTCAGGAAGAAAATAATGATCATTTTCAAAATTTTACTTTCTGTTATATTCATGCTATTATTAAAAAAATAGCTGATTTAAAAATGCTTCCTTAGAAACAGAAATAAAGAATTTCAAAGCAGAAAAGAATGAGCTTTTATTAGAGATTTCTAATCTCAAATCGTCCTCAATTTTAAAATCTTGTCCTGATTTTATTTTGAAAGAAAAATCATTACTTAAGGACAAGACCAAATCTAAGAAAACACCTCCCACTATTTTACAAAATATTTTAAAAGAAGATAAATCTTTTTGAAAAAGTGTAAAGGGAGGAAAAGAGTCCTTAAATGTTTCAAAAAGGAAAAAGATTTTTACTAACTCTTTTTCTACTCCATCTACAGGTAGAGTAGAAAAAGAGGTGAAACATGCAAAGGAAATAGTGCATGATAGAATTTTAGAAGAAAAATGATAGATATGATTTATTTTCAAAATTTTCTTATGTATCAAAAACTGTGGACACTCGTAAGAAGACAACCATTTCTAATTTTAATATTGTTGCTTCCACTTATGCGTTAAAGCCTATTAAATTTGAAAGCACAAATTTTAATGTCGGCTCTACTTCTAAAAACATAAACCATCATTCTAAGACAAAAGCAAATCTTAAGTCTCGTAGGAAACAAGATCCGGCTATTAAGAAAGCTTATAGCTTGATACATTCTTGTCCTCATTTAAGGTATCCGGTCAAAGTACACTCAGCCAAACACCTTAAGAGACTAGCTAGAGAAAATATTTTCTCATGCACTAAGACTAATAAGACATTTCTCCCCGCTGAAATTAACCTCCCATGTAAGGTTCAACCCCAATGGGTTCCCAAGACACCATCTAGGCCAATGCAAACCAACAGGCCATGTTGCCTAAAGAGGTACCACTTAAACCAACTAATTCCAAGTTGGTTTGGGTACCTAAGAGCATACATGGTTTAGGAGCAAAAAATGAACAAACCTTACTTACCAAATCTACTAATCCGAGAAGTCTTTCTAAATTTTTTCTATGCAGATCCATCATGTGTGCTATTTAGATTCCAGTTGCTCCACACACATGACGGGAAATCAAGAACTGTTGAGCAACTACCAAAACTGTTACAACGGAAAAGTCAGATTCAGCAACAACAATTCAGCTCCAATACTAGGCTTTAGAGATATTCTACTGCAGAATCTGACAATCAAAGATGTGTCTTACATCCAAGGTCTGAAACAAAACCTGTTCAGCAGAGGACAATTCTGCGATAAAGGATTTCAAGTGGTGTTTATAGCTGATCAGTGCAGAATTTTAAATAGTCAGAATCAATCTGCAACAGTACGACCTTCGGCAGATGTTTGCCTCATCTCACAGACTACAATCAAGAGGAACAACTTATGGCATCAACGTCTGTCTCATCTAAACCCCAGAGCTCTTCACAAAATTTCTATCAAAAAGTTGGTAAACGGTCTACCAACGATTTCCATACATCGCGAGCATAATTGTTCGGCTTGTCAAATGGGAAAATGAAGCGAGCATCACAGAAACTCAAGCAAATTGCTTCTACATCCCTATCCATGGAATTACTTCACATGGACCTTTGTGGACCAATGCATACACAAAGTATCAACGGTCGTAAATATGTGTTAGTAATTGTCGACGATTATTCTCGCTACACCTGGACAAGATATCTCCGAACTGAAGATGAGACTGGAGACTTGATAATAAGCTTTGTGAATACGACTCAGAATCTCCTACAAAACAAAATCCAAGTAATCCGGACTGATAACGGGACTGAATTCAAGAATCAACGTCGCAACAATTACTATCAGTCACTTGGAATTATTCAACAATTTTCAGCCGCTAAAACGCCTCAACAAAATGGCGTCGTAGAACGGAAGAACCAGACTTTAGTTGAAGCTGCAAGAACAATGCTAATACATTCCGGTCTCCCTCATTTTCTATGGGCTGAAGCAGTGAGTACAGCTTGCTTTACGCAAAATCGAACGATTATTTACAAATGCTTTGAAAAGACGCCGTATGAGATAATTAATCAAAGGATTCCGAATATCTCTTTCTTCAAAGTATTCGGGTGCAAATGTTTTGTGGCCAACGATCGGGAGCATCGAAGCAAGTTCGACCCTAAAGCATTTGAAGCCGTCTTTGTTGGATATTCATCCACTTCTAAAGCATACCGCCTCTATATCAAGTCTTCTCGTACTATTTTGGAAAGCTACAACGTCACTTTTCAAGAAGTGACCGAAATGGCTTCTGAACAAAATAGTTCAGAAACCGAGCTTATAGGCGTGTTGGCACAAAGTTAACAACTTCCGACAACTGCTACCTCAAAGTCAAAAGAAGCAATTCCCGCCGACCTGGAAGATTTGGACTCTCTATTTGAACATTTTTATCGGAACGAGTCTCAAATGCCTGCTTCGTCTCATTCTATACCAAGCAGTGCTCCTTCTCCCTCTACGGAAGAAATTCCAATTGAGACTCCCAATCCTCAGACTCTAACAAATGTTCCAGATTCTACTAATTCTGAATCTTCAACTAGTGCTGCAACTCCTACAAATTCAGATGAGGAAATTTCTTCCAATCCTTGACCTACAAAGTAATGATGGATCTACTTCGGTTCATCCTCATGAACGCAAGTGGACTCGAGCTCATTCTATTGACCAAATTATCGGTGATCCTTCAGGTGGAGTATGCACTAGGACGTCTACACAAAGCGGATTATTCACATGCTTCTTAAGCCAAAACGAACCAATTAAGGTTGCCGAAGCCCTTAAAGACCCGGATTGGGTAATCGCGATGCAAGATGAACTCAACCAATTCGAGCGTCTACGAGTTTGGACATTAGTTCCTAAACCGCATGGCAAAACAATTATTGGAACTAAATGGATTTTCAAGAATAAGACGAACGAGAACGGTGATGTTATCAGGAATAAAGCACGACTCGTAGCTAAGGAATACAATCACCAAGAAGGAATTGACTACGACGAGACGTATGCTCCGGTGGCACGTATCGAAGCAATTCGACTATTTCTAGCATGCGGCTCATAAAGACTTAAAAGTCTATCAGATGGATGTTAAAACCGCCTTTCTCAACGCTGTGTTAAAAGAAGAAGTCTACGTCGCTCAACCTGACGGGTTCGTTCAGGAGAATCATCCCGATCATGTCTATTGATTGGACAAAGTTCTCTACGAACTAAAACAAGCCCCTTGTGCTTGGTATGATGTTCTAAGCGAATTTGTAGTGAAGTCCAACTTCATAAGAGGAACCATCGATACGACACTCGTCATCAAAAGACAAGGCAAAGACTTGATGATCGTTCAAGTTTACGTTGATGACATCATTTTCGGCTCGACGAATGAACGTCTCTGTAAAAAATTTGGTGAACTCATGAAGACCAAATTCGAGATGAGTTTAATGGGAGAACTCCCATTCTTTCTTGGACTACAAGTAAAACAAATCGAAGATGGAATCTTCATCAGTCAAACCAAATATATTCGAGATATTCTGAAGAGATTTAATCAAGACAAGAGCACACCGATGAATACTCATATGTCAACAAACAGGAAATTGGATGTTGATCCGTTTGGAAAGGCAGTCAACATCACAACCTATTGGAGAATTATCGGATCTCTTCTCTACTTAACGTCCAGCCGACCCGACATCATGTTCGCCACTTGCCTCTGTGCTCGTTTTCAAGCTGACCCAAAGGAGTCCCACATGCATGCAGTCAAGCAAATTCTACGCTATCTCAAAGGAACTCCACACTTAGGGCTATGGTATCCAAAAGATACTGATTTTAGATTAATTGGCTATAGTGACGTTGATTATGCAGGTTGTTGAATGGACAGAAAAAGCACGTCTGGCGGAGCACAATTTTTAGGCGATAAGTAGGTCTGCTGGTCCTCAAAGAAAAAAAATTGCGTGTCAACCTCGATGGCCGAGGCGGAATACGTAGCGGCTGCCATCTGTTGCTCGCAAGTTCTATGGATGCGGACACAACTACGTGATTACGGGTTTGAATTTAATAATATTCCCATTTACAGTGATTCTCAAAGTGCTATTGCCATTACTTGCAATCTTGTTCATCATTCACGCACGAAACACATAGATATTCGCTATCATTTTATAAAAAATCATGTAGAAAAAGGCACGATAGATATGTATTTTGTAAAAACGGAGCTTCAACTTGCCGACTTATTCACTAAGGCATTGGATGAAAAACGATTCCAATTCCTTATTGCTAAGTTAGGCATGTTGAATCTCAATCTTACTTGAAATGTGCTTTACATGCTCTATTATGCTTCTATATGATATTCTATGTGCTTCTTGATATTCTTTGACTATCTTGCGTGACTCTATCTTTCAATTTTTTGCATATACGAAAAGAAAAATAAAAAATAAAAAATAAAAAAAAAAAGAAAAATGGGGGATGACGATAATTTTGCCTATTTTGAAATACTCACACAAATATTTCTTTGATATATAATTAAGTTTTTTGTCTAAAAATTCATGTGACTTCCTTTTATTCAAAGAACTTCGCTTGTTTCACTAGACACAAAGCCACATGATATATGTGAGAATTTGAAACTCATTTTTTAGAGTCACTTCAAATGACTATCTATTGTTTGTACTTCGTAGCTTCATTCTTACTTTTGTGTTAATTTGTCATGAAAATGATAGGGGCAAATTAGGAAGTTCCTCACTTAGCCCATATTATAAATCCTTTACTTTTATCCCTAGAAGTCCTCTTTGAGCCTTCTCCAACATTCTTTTTCATTTGAAACCCGATTAAGCCTTCAACCATATTCATAAGTTTCGAGGTTGCTCAATCAAGAAAAAGAGGGGGAGAAAAAGAGATACATATGATGAAAGTCTCAATCATTGTAGAAGAAAAACACGGATCTCGCTGTGAACTTCTCCTAGATAATCTCGTATACTTCTAGAAGAGAAGCACCTCGAAGTGCACTTCTCCAACGATAATCTAGATCTTATAAATAGAGAAAACGAGAAGAGGAGCACGACCTTCGGTTCGAATTCCATAACTGTGGAACCTTCGAAAGGTACACGGTCTTGGCCCAAAAAGAAGATCTCATCTCTCAAAGTTTTGTAAAGAAGACGATACTCATCTTGAGCAAGCACAGAAGAAAAGAAAAGCTAAAGGATCTGAAATGAATTTCAAAAAAGGGCCCATGGAATTGAAGAATTTTTAAGCTCACTAATCCTCAAAATTATCCTACCCTTTTGGTGAGAGCCTAAATATAATCCCTTCAAAGTCCCTTTGATTCAAAATGATGAACTATCACTTGGTAAGTTGATTAAATATGCTACGATAACAAACTAATTGATATAATCTTGTCGTGTTGATATGAGTGATAAATCTACTAAAAATCTCCATGATAAAAATAAATTGAGTGCTATGAGCGAAACTTGCGAGAGTTGTCAAAATGATTCATACTATGATCTTAGAATAGTAGTTTAGTTACATGATTTGACGACAAATTATTATTCTACATGTCATGAGGAATTTTGCGTGATAATGTTCAAAATGGAAAATCTGACCCCAAAACAAAAATATTTTTGAATTTTTTTTTGGAAATACAGTTCGCACATTTTAAATGCCTTAATACATGCATTCGCTCAGAATTGATAAATTGGGAAATTTTTCTTGAAAAACGCAAAATTTTTATGAATCTATGCTGAATTGCCTAAATGCGTTACTTGTGCTTAAATGCCGAAAAGTTAAAATGCGCATTTGTTGAGGCGGAGTTTTACATGAGAATTTGTTCTTATCTCCTATATGATTTACTTATAAAACATGATTCTAATATTTTTTCTAAGCATCACAGAATATTTCGAGCTCATCCGAGGAGTCAAGTATTGAATTTCATCAACATTTGGAGATAATTGACTTTATTTAAGAAATACAGGGAGCATTATGCAATTTATTTTTTGGTTAATCCATAAAAAATTAAATTTTAGTTTAATCAGACCTGAATTTTAACGAAAGCCCAAAATATTTTTTTTACGGCCCTAAGTATATTTTTACTTTACCCGATCGTAAAGTATTAATACCACTTTATCGATCGGAAAACTCACTCACACGCAACTCTTCTCACTCGAAAAAATTTTCAACTTCCAAAAAACTATTTGAACTTTCTTCGGCGATTTCATCGTAACTTCTCAATCTTTAGAAATTTTTTGTCTAACTCTCTGAATTCGAAGGTAGAAACCCGTTTCGGATCAATTTCCGTTCAAAAACGAACGATTCGCGACAGTTTCTTCAAATCTTTTGACGAAAATTTTAACTTCGACATTTTTCGACTCAAACGATGTTAAACTCTCATATTAACACGTTTAAACTCGACCGTTTGGGTTAAAATCTTGATATTTGGATTCGCTACTATTTTCTGAACGTTTCGAATCCAGTTTCTCTCATGATTTACCCATAAATCGACATTTACGCGTTAAAGCTTTACTGTTTGATTTGAAAATTTTTCGATCGAAAAAGTTCTTATCGCAAACAGTGTCGTTGAAAAACTTTAGTTTTCGTGAAGTTTTATTCGATCGCAAAACTCAGCGTCGAAAACCTTATGTTTTTGATATATTTTTAATTTGATCGTAGAATTTCGCAGCGAAAACTTTATTTTTCGATTAAATTTTATTCCATCGCAAAAATAAGTGGCAGTTTTTCGATATTCTTTTATTCAATCGCAAAACTAAGCGGCGAAAAACTTTAGTTTTTCGACAACTTTTTATTCGATCGCAAAAATACTCAGCGGAAAATTCTTATTTTCGACAACATTTTATTCGATCGCAAAACTTAACGATCAAATAAATTGTCACTCGAATAAAATCACGCTAAAAAGACTTAGAAAATTTTCAAGTTTTTCTCTAAAACTTAGAAAATCTTCGATCGCAAAACTTAACGTTCGAATAAATTCCCCAATCGAATAAAAATACACTAACAAGACTTATCAAAATTTTCAACTTTTTTACTAAGTCTTTCGCAAATAAACTTTAACACTTAGAAAATTTTGAAATTTCTCTTAGTGCACATATAATTCAATCAATTCGCATAATGAAAATTTCATCTAATGAATTTTATTTCATTCTTTACAGAAATGGCACATCCAGATTATTCTCACATCTACCATTCTGGAAGCTGGATGACGGTCCACGACAATAACTACCAGTTGGACCTTGCTACATTTCGGTGTCCGGATGAAGTTATCATCTTCATCCTCAAAGGACACCCAGTATTGCTAGCTCCGACAATGACCGCCTCCGTACAGATGGTCTACCTCCAGCAATTCTGGGGATGTTGCAGAGCCATGTCGTCGGAGATGACTTAGAATACACGACGCAGATCAATCATAGACACGTCGTCCTGACCAAGAACTTAATGGCCATGGTGCTCGATCTACCGCACCACAAACACTACGACCCACTTCCAACGGATGCGGAGGTCGTGGAAGACATGCTCCGGATGGGATACAAGTCCCCGCTGACCAAACTGGCGAATTTCCAAAACAGCGGGATCCCACATCCGTGGCGGACTTTGTTTAGCATCATCAATAAATGCCTCTCCCCAAAGCAATCCGGATTTGACAAGGCAAATGGAAATATCATTCGCATCTTCCATGGAGTGGTCTTTTCAAAGAAATACGACGTGGCCCAGCTTATATGGAATGATCTAGCGGACCAGATACGTTAGAGGGAGACTAAGTCGAAGGCGAAGTTCCTTCCATACATCCGGTGGTTCTCGGTGCTGATCTCGCATTTCATGGACGTTCATCTAGAGATCCCGAGACTATGACATGTTGGAGGATATATCCCACCCCGCCTTCACTTCTTTCACAACCCGAAGGCAGCCGACCTAGCACTCCAACCGATGCTGATCCCGTTGGAGCTGCTCAGCCTAGCTGACCAACTGCCCAGACCTACCAGGACTACCGTAAAAATAACTCCATCACGGAGGAAATGGTACGGGCCGTGGATCAAGCTCTGATGCCTTCTCAAATGGCATCTTTGGTGAAATAACCGAGCCCAAAGCCGCGGCTCAGGAGACAGAGACACCAGCCGTCCGGCCCGAAGGTATCCCTCAAGATGAATCTCCTAAGACCATCGAATCCGATGAAGAATACAGACTTCAAAGTAGGGGCTCACGCCGACAGCAAATCTCGGCCCCGTCTGTATCTCCTTTAACACTACTGGCTTCGGTGACATCTCCTCCACCAACTATGGATCAGCCAACCGCACAAATTCAAATTGAATTTGTTTCAACACCCCATAGAGGTGATACATACCGTTCATCTCAAGGATTGGGTGGAAGCCCTATTGGACTTCCGATATCTTCGGAGCAAACAATAGGTCATCCCACTGAAGTGGTGACTTCAGGGTTGATAACGGATGTCCCTGGACGTTCCATAATCTCAAGACCTATTCCAGGTGGTACATCGAAAATCTTTTCCGATGTTGTGACAGTGGATCGCCTCCCTAGCCCCACTCCACCGATGATCGTGACGGAGCAACGCTTACAAGAAGTACTCTCCACAGCCATCTCTTCACTTGAAGATCGCTGGATGGACAGAATGCTCCAGGTATTGAGACTTCCCGAAGGGATACCGGGAAAGCACCAGTCTCGGAGGCCGCTCCGTCCGAAGCTCACACCACCCCCGTCTCCTCACCACCTCTAACCACCACCATAGACACCGCCATACCACCCACCCTCACCACCCCAACTCAATCACCTTCCCTCATCAACCCATACACTATACCCGATCACCCAGCTTCATGACATCCTTATTTCCCGACTCCTAGCCTTAGAGACTAGGACCCCAGCAGAGGAGAGTCTCTACAAAAGGCTGATCGATGAATCCGAGCCGCCCGCCCAAAAAAGGTGCCCTGAAGAAAGCTCCCGCAACAAAAGAAGACATGACGATCCCGATGATCCAGATCGTCATGAGGGGGAGAAAAGGCAATGAACCACACGTAGCGGCCGTGGTTTGAGTCGAGAGAAACCAACAACGACTTAAGAAGTTGGAGGATCATCGACAAACTCACCAACAACACAACCCACAACCCACCAACAAACAACCACATCTCCCACCACATTCCACACACTACCTTCCTCTCCCATAAATCCAAATCCAATCCCTCCCTCTAACCTCCTCCAAAACCAACCAGAAGCAGTCGTCTACGATCCACATGTGATCGTAGATGATTATATCTTAAACGAGAAGTGGATGACACAATGGGAACCAGAGGAAGCTGTTCAAGCTCGACTCTTCAACGTCAGATACTTCTTACAACAAGCTTCTGTGGACTTGGTGTTGCTTGAAGATGAAGAACTTCAAGAAGGCGAGAACTACAACTCCGCTCTCCCCGAACTACCAAAAATTATCAGGCATAGGGCCGACTCTCCTCTCCGCTTATCAAAAGGGACAGTCAGAGTTGAGACGCCGTGAGAGAATATACGGATTGAGGTTCCGTTCATTGAAGATGTTAGAAAGCAGATAAGGAGAGCTCCTAACCACATAAAGAAGCTCAATGAACTAAATATAAGGTGTATCTCTCATTGGGAAGATAGGAAAAAGATGGAGCACATCTTCATGCTCAACTATCTTGTTCCAGATCGAAATGGCATCCCAACGGATCAACTCAAGAAAAACTTCAGGGACAAGCCATCGATCCTCCAACTCGTGGGCGTTTCGCACTCGATTTGAAGCTTCCCTACCCCAATCTACCACATTGAGCGAGCGGACACCAATCGCACTCGAGAAGAGATAGATGAGAGCTATCTCCCCTTTCTTTCACCGGATGAGGTCTACTGTCTATATCAGATGTACAAAAGAAAATATCAGACGCCCTCCGGTTACATCAAGACAGAAGGACTCCAGGGGTTAAAGAGATTCATGGTGCGGCAGATCAAGTATCACACCGCACACGACCTTCAAATTCCTGTAGAGAACAATATGAAGAAGGTCAACATGGAGTCTCCGCTCATGAAGGGCTTCCCACCCAACGACTTCCCCGAGAACTACATATTCAAGAAACCTGGCCTCGCCATAACTTATCGGAATCCAATCATTGGAAAGACGAGAGCTATTGAAGTCATAATCCACAAATTTTGTGACGGGACGTTGAAGCTAGTGAGGATGAACATCCAGAAAAGGTTGACAGAGATCACTGAAGAGACGATCTTCGAGGATCTTGGAGAAGAAGAGACCCCACTTTTAAATGAGGTTCTGGATGCAATTAATGAGAGGTTGGAGCTGAGGAATGCTGTTCGACATTACGAGACAGCATTGGGATTATGAAAATCGTTCTACGCTCGACAAGGATAATTGGAGCTGAAATGAAGACAAGCACAAAGTGGGATATTGAAAAGATATTAGATTTGTGCTTTGTTATTCTGTTATCCTTGTAATTAGGGGCATAATTCGTAGTTTTGATAGTGTAGGACTAAATAGTAAATATACCATGTAAATAGGTATAAATACAATATACACTATCGAAATAAAAAACAAAAGTTCATTATTTGGAAAAATCACAAGCATTGAATTCACATTTTAAGAGAGAAAAATAATCGAAAAACTCTCTCTCTCTCTCTCAAGATCTTCAAAGAAGATATTCGACCGAAGGTAATTTGTAGATTTATCATTCAAATATCTAGATTTCGTGCTTAGATCGATCGTTAGTTGATATAATAGGACCTAACAAGGTGTAATAAGTCAGACCACTTTGCTTCGAGCTGCCCATTACCAAGCGATGATAAAAAGACAAAGAAGCAGAAGGCCATGGTGCAAACTGGGAAAATTTCGAGAACAAACACACGGAGGAGGAAAACCTTGCCTATGTGGCTGATGATGATCAGGTATCTTCTTCATCTACTATTAAGAAAATTAATATTCTAAATGAGTTATATGCGAATATGAAAGAATCTCATGATAATGCCCCTTCAGTTTTTGAAGTAGATGAAAGTAAGGAAGAGCTATGTGAAATAATTCAAAATGCTCATGAAAAGATCAAGTCGCTTAAGTTGCTAACGAAAAAGTTGGCTAAATAGCGAGATGACTTAGCGAGAGAAAAACATCAGGCTAATCTAGAAATCTCATGCTTGAAAGCAGAGATAGATTTTCTAAGAAAGAAAAAGTTCAATGCGATTGCAAGGAACTTAAAAAGACAAACAGCGATATATCTAGAGATATCAGTGTACTTAGACATTCCTTACAAGAAAAAAAGTGTACCATTGACAGACTTCTCGGAGGGAAGCAAAACCTAGATATGCTACTGAACATACCTAGAAATACTGGAAAATCAGGGATATGATATTCCATGGTAGAAGAACATATTGCACCAGTTGTACGATAACCAAAATGTTCTTCATGTCGTCATGGTAATTATTCATACAACTCTTTTCTTAAGAAATCTGATAAGTCGAAATATGTTTGGATGCCAAAGAAATTACCTGATAACCATGTTCCTCAAGCTGGTCTAGTTTTTAAGTTCATGCGATCACAGTCTGGGATGAATGACATATCGCATGTCAACGTGAGTTATTTTGCTACTAACATGTTAGGACCCAACCATCATTGGGTACCTCAGAAAAGAACTCATACTGCAGGTACAACGAAGAAGTTCCAACAAGAAAAACAGGTGGTACCTAGACAGTGGGTGTTCCCACCATATGACAGGTGATATCAACAAATTCGTGTCGTTGAAAGAATATGACGGAGGATAAGTTTAATATGCTGACAACACCAAAGCTAGGATCATTGGAGTTGGAACTGTTGGTAACAATTTACATACCACTATAGATGATGTATGGCTAGTTAAGGATTTAGAACATAATCTAAGAAGCATAAGCCAATTGTGCAATAAGGGTTGTATTGTAACTTTTGTAAATGATAAATGCGTAGCTAAAAGGATGATGAGGTTATATTTAGTGGATCTATGTATGGCAATATCTACTGCATCAATCTTGATGATATCACTAACCAAAATGTCAAGTGCCTAGCAGTTACACAGGATATCACATGGTTACGGCATAGACGCTTGGGACACGCAAATATGGAGCTGATATCTCATATAACCAGCAAAGAACTCGTAAGAGGTGTTCCCGACATGAAACCACCTAGGACAGAACGTGTATGGATGCCAAATGGGTAAGCAGACTAAGATGTCCCTTAAGGTAAAAAATGTGATATCTACTTCTAGACCTCTGGAACTATTTCATCTCGACCTTTTTGGTCCACTTCAGACAATGTATCTGCGAGGTAAAAGATATGTATTTGTTATTGTAGATTACTATTATAGGTACACATGAGTGATATTTATTGCATATGAAAATGAAGCATTAGATAACTTTGCACCGCTAGTGAAGAAACTTGAAAATGAAAAACAAATGAGCGTATGCATGATATGTAGTGATAACGGTCTACAACTTGATGGTAAATCAGTTGCATCTTTCTGTGATCAGTATTCGTATATTCATAACTTCTATGCCCCTATAACACCCCAAAAAAATGGCGTAGTTGAGCGGAAAAATAGAGTGTTACAAGAGATGTCTAGATCAATAGTACATGAATATGATATTCCAAACAATATTGGCGGAAGCTGTTGGTACAGCTTGTTATGTTTCTAACGGCGTTTTCCTTAGGCCTATATTAAAGAAAACCTCCTATAAAATTTGGAACGGTAGAACTCCAAATATATGATATTTCTATGTGTTTGGCTGTAAGTGCTTTATTTTGAATGATAGAGATAAAAGAGGAAAGTTTGATTCTAAGGTAGATGAATGGATATCCCTTGGTTACAGTCTTCATTTCAAAGTTTATCGTGTCTATAATAAAAGGAAGATGACTGTTCAGGAGTCGATATATGTAACCTTTGATGAGATTTCTACCGCAGATGCTTGAGGAAGGTATAGATTTTCCTAGCGTAGAGATAGAAGTTCCTGAAGAAACGAAGGAGGATACTCGAAAAGATGAAAACACTGATACGCTGGAACCAGAGGCTTCAGATGAACAGCATCGTAGAAAGTTCAAGCATGCTTCCAGTCATCCAACAGATCAAGTAATAGGGAATATCACATCTGGAATCAAAACATGGGCAGCTGCACGAAATCAAGATACAGAGGAATCTCATGATGTGTTGATCTCAATGGTAGAACCAAGGACCGTCGATGAAGCACTAGATGACAAATCATGGATTACCGCTATGGAGGACGAATTATAACAATTCGAAAAGAGCCAAGTATAGACACTTGTAGAAAGGCCAGACGAAAAGTCAATTATAGGAACGAAACGGGTGTTTCGCAACAAACTCGAAGAACACGGTAAAGTGACTAGAAATAAAGCGAGGTTAGTTACAAAAGGTTATTCCCAAGAGGAAGGTTCGAAGACGCTTTTGCTCCTGTAGCTAGATTAGAATCTAGGCCTAATTAGGTTTTAGGCCCCATTAGCATATTTTCTTTAGAATTCAGGCCCCAAATAGTTTCAAAATAGATATAAGGACCCATTTAAAGTTTGCCTAAGAGTTAAGGACCTATTTGCAGTGAAAAGGCTCATTTACCCCTCATTGTTGCGAAAATTACACATGCTTGCCATCATCTCTCCCAAACGATCGAAACTCAAATCTCATTCAAAGATAGAACAAATCTTGACGTTAATGATTGAATAAGGAGAAATCATTTGTATATGAGACTTAGTAACTGAGGAAAATCACAACATCGACGTAAGATCTAAGGTTCGTAAGGAATTTTTGTCTAAAAATTATGTAGCAAATTGAAACGGGTGAAATCACGATTTTTTATTTTAATCATGTATAACGAAGGGGATTATTGATTTTAATCATGGTATAACGAAGAATTTTGATGGGACATAAGATTGGGTCGTTTGCTAATTAGAACGCTTAGCGGGTAACACTTCATGCTTTCTGGGTAACAGTTCATGCAGCAAACATACCACATGATGTGTGCACAAGTAAAAGCAAAGAGGGATAGATCGGAAACCGCCGGCAACACCAAAAAAACACTGAAACTGCTCGAATCTCTGACACAAGTGACATGATAAGGTGAAATCGACGTCAATTTCTCATGTAATCAACAAAAAATACGAAGTTTATCGTGGAATAATGCGTTAAATACAATTCGAAAATCTCGTTGAAACAAATGGGTGAGATCTCGAGTTTAATGGCCAAATAAAGTGCATTCGACTCAATTTGATCACGAGTCTTTGTAATCGAAGGAGATTATTAATGTTAATCATGGAAGAACGAAGAATTTTGATGAGACCTAAGATTGAAACATTTATTAATTATAAAGCTGGTTGGTAACACTTCATTTATTATGCGTAACCGTTCATGCATTCTGAGTAACATTTCCTGGATAACAAGCAAGAGCTAAGAGGAATAGATATAAAACAACCGACGACACCCAAAAATCAATGAAATCGTTGGGATCTCCAAATTTAGTAAACGAATAAAGTTAAATCGACCTCAATTTCTCATGGGTCTTCATTATCGACGAAAATTTTTAAATTTGATAATGAAATTATACTTCAAACCAATTCAAAAATCTCGAGGTGAAACCTCAACTTTAATGGTCGAAAATCGTGAAATCAACTCAACTTGATCACAAGTCTTAATAATGTAAGGAAATTATTGGTTTTAATCATGGAATAATGCAAAAATTAGTTTTCCCCAAAATATTTTTGAGCGTAATAACACTTTATGTACTGATTATAACACATACACATCAAAAGAAAATGCTTCAGTAAGAATGTTCTAGAAGGTTCTAGATTATCAGGGAATATTAACAGGATAATGACTGATATTACCACATTACCTTCAAATAATACCACATGTCTGATAATAAATAACAATATGAAATCAATTTATAACACAATTGTAGATATTGGTAGTACATGATATCTTCTCTGTACCACATTACTTATTCGATTAATTTTATTCGTAAATGTACTTTTTTTCGGATGTATAAGATTGACATTCATGGAAATAGATGATATGATGAAGCTAAACCACCAAATTCCTTTCCAAGTCATGTTATGCGAATGTTGATGTAGAAAGTACAATGTTGAAGTCATTAGTAATGTAAAGATATACTCTTTCATTCCAAAACATAGACTATATCAATCTCAATGAACATAACTTTACGAAATTCATCACAAATTTGTTCAAAGTTAAACATTATAACATGAATAACATTTTATAGACCATATTCCCTAAATTTTAAGCTCCGAACCCTAAACCCTAGGCCCTGAACCCTAAACCCTAAATCCGAAACCCTAAAAAATTTTATTGTTGCATCATATAAATCACAAGTTGTACATCATATTACCAAATATTTGTGTCGTAAATCCTTAATCTTAATCCCGAAATCCTAAATCCAGAAACAAGCATATAGAAACCCTAGCAAGTAGACTGCAATATGTAACAGATTATTCATTTCGAATAACAGTTAAACACTTACTGGTAACACTTAATCCTTTACTGGTATCACTTAATCCTTTACTAATACGTTATTAATATTTCATGCTAATCCAGAACCTTCTAGAATGTTCTTAATGAAGTGTTTTCTTGCGTGTACATGTGTTATATTTATTGCTGAAAGTGTTACTCAGTTCGAAAATGTTCAGTACTCATCATACTTGTCAATAATTCTCGTTGATTTTTAAGGCTCGTGATAAATTTGAGTTGATTTAACATTATCCATTCAATAATTTCGAGTTTCCCCCCATTTTTTCAACGAGATTTTAGAATTGACATTAATGCAATATTTCATTATAAACTCAATAATCTTCCTTGATTATCAAAACCCAAATTGAGGTTGATTTAACCTTATTCGGTCACGAAAGTCAGAGATGACAACAATTTCAACGTTTTTTTGGTGTTATCGGCGGTTTTTGATATATTCCTCTTGGTCGCATGCGTTTTATCAAGGATGTGTTACACAAACTATAAGAATTTTTACCCAGAATGCAAATAGTGTTACCCAACAAGTGTGTCAATTCACATTTTTCCAAATAATTTCGAAATCCCGCCCAAACTCCAGTCAAATTCAGGAATTCCGCCAAAATCCTCAAACTCAAAACTATACCAAATACCACTTAAACCATTTCTGGTACCTTTTAAAAAATATAGGTTTCCATGTTTCACATGGAATACCTCTTTGCGATGACAAATGCTTTTAAATTCATACCACTTTAACGAACAATGATTTATGCAAAAAATTTCCGTCGATTTCATTTTCAATTCCGTTAACCCTGAACGACGAGCGACGAAGCCAACACGGTGGCGCAACGTAATATTCAGGCTATGGGTCACTCGATTTTATACATAGTAGATGCAATTTTGCCCGAAATTATGATTCAATTCACAATTATTTTTCCTTATTCGCGTTAAGAATTTCAAAAAATTCGCATCTCAAATATTACATTCGATGACGTTAAGATCAGAAAAAACCGTCGATGGCAGATCCGATTTGATTTGTTGCAGGGATGATGCTCATGCGAATGAATATTAAATTACGGAAAATTTCAATCGTCGAAAGTCAATTTTACTATATTGATACCACTTATTAACCATACAGGAACGCAATATTGACATATAGTAACACTTCATATATATATATATATGTGTGTGTGTGTGTGTGTGTGTGTGATGACAAAATACTGTAAGATAATAACAGAATAGTGGCTTTCGATACCTCTTCTTATAAAGTACTTTGTAAGGGTATTTTGGTCAGTTCAAAGTTTGGGTCCTTTATCCTAAATTTTCAGCGAAATGGGTCTTTAAAAATTATTTTTTCACTGACATGGCAGGAACTCTTTTTCTAAACTTTAATGGGGCCTGAATCGAAATTGTCCCTAGAATCTATATGTGTTTTACTTGCATATGCATGTTTTAAAAGATTAACACTTTTTCAAATGGACGTAAAAAGTGATGTTTTAAATGGTTTTATAAATGAGGAAGTTTAGGTCGAACAACCTCCCGGTTTTGTTAAAGAACATTTTCAAATCATGTTTTCAAACTAAATAAAGCGTTGTATGGTTTAAAGCAGGCCCCTAGGGCATGGTATGAAAGATTGAGCAAATTTTTGATAGACATGAGATTTACTACTGGAACTATTGATAACACCCTGTTTATTAAGTATTAATGTGATCACATGTTGTTGGTACAGATTTACGTTGATGATAAAATTTTTGGAAGTACTAATAACATTATTTGTGAGGAATTTCTAAGTCCATGCAGAAGGAATTCGATATGTCTAATGGGTGAGCTGAACTACTTCCTTGGGTTGCAAATAAAGCAACTTGACTCGGGAACCTTCATATCTCAGACAAAATACAGCAAGGAACTGCTAGTCAAATTCGATATGAGTGATTCCAAGGTGCTTTCCACTCCTATGCATCAGACCACCAAAATCGATAGCGATGAATTAGGTACTCAAGTTGATCAAACTCAATATCGAGGTATGATCGGAATTCTCCTATAGTTGACTGCAAGTAGACCTGATATCATGTTTGTTGTTGGCATGTGATCGAGATATCAATCGAAATATAAGGAATCTTACTTGACAGCAGTTAAGCAAATACTTAGATATATAAAAGGCACTGCTAATTTTGGTCTTTGGAATTCCAATATTCTGATGCCGACTATGCTGGCTATGGGGAAGATAGGAAAAGTACTAGTGGTACATGTCAGTTACTTGGGAATTCCCTAGTAACCGAACCTGAATATATGGCTTTAGGAAATTGTGTGCTTTGGATGAAACAAACCCTTAGTGATTTTGGGTTAGGTTATGAATAAATTCCTATTCTTTACGATAGTACTAGCGCCATAAATATTACTAAGAATCCGGTACATCATTCTCGTACTAAGCATATAGAGGTTAAACACCATTTTATACGAGATCATGCTCAAAAAGGGAATATCAACGTGAATTCGTAGGAACAAATGATCAGCTTGCTGATATCTTCACGAAGCCGACCAGATTCTGCGATATCCGTGATCGACTGAGAATCACCGAGCTAAATAAGGTTAGATAACTTGCCAAAATTCTGCCAGTTATTCTAAAATCTTAAGATTCCGAGTTTAGCGCTATATTTGGTAGAACTTCGTAGTAATCCTTTTCTGAGATCTCATCTTTATTTCAGCTCTTAGAATATATTTGGAAAACATCTCTACGATTTTTCTTCAAACAACTTTCTATAAACTTTTCTTTCATATTTGAGCACGTCAACTAATTATGATATTTCTGATTCCCTGATTGGCGGTCATTTCCATTTCTGAAATTCAAATTTCGAAATTTGATATCATCCATATCTCTTCCAACCATCGACTTCTATAAATCCCTAGGTGACAACCTCTATTCTTCTCACTTCATCCTTATCTAACACGAGCAAAAAGCGCAAAGAGCCTATGTCCAATGAATCGATGTCTTCTACTCTGAAAATTCAGAAGCATTCGTAAGTCTTATTGATCATTTTCGGTAGAAATCCTTGAGTTGGTTATTCTTTGAAAGATATCTTAAGATTTTCCTCTTACTTGACATCTAAACTCCTTGGGGAAGTAGTAACTCGAAGATTACTTTCTTAGTCCTTAAGATAAGCTCGCTTTCGTTCTTGAAATCACTCAGGATTTTATTTCCTTAAAACTTCTGAGTTATTGGCGGTTCATTTTTTTTTAATTCTCTTGGAACCGTTCAAGTCACATCCAACTATTTCCTAGGTAATCACTTCGTTCTCCACTTTATTCTGCCTTAAATTCCCATCTTCAAAACTTCATAGCTCTAAATTGCTGGTAAGAAGAACGCTGAAGCACATATGAATGAGAACCTATATCTGGATAGTTGATATAATCCAGCTTCTTAGAGTTCTGACAAAGGAATTCCATATGAAATGCTGATAGTGATTCCAACCGCTAAGGACGTTTTCTGCCAAGATTTTCCATTTTTAATTCCCATTTAAGTTTTTAGCTATTTCCGCACCAAGCTTCTATTTTCAGCCTTCGAACTCTAGTATCCCTCTTTTTTATGCTGAAGGGGGAGAGTAAGGTAATTAATTTGGAGTCGTGAGTGGAGTCGTAGTGTTGTTTGATGGGTCAGTACTTTTGGAACCCATTTATATTTTGATGATATATCTATGATACCTATTATGATGCTTATTTGTGCTTACCAATTGCTATGTCTTGATAAGTATCTGCTGCTTGAACCATGTTTGGAAAATGCGCACTTAGGCAGGGGGAACACACGAACTGGTAAATTCGAAACTCATCTATGATATATATGTGGATGTTACATGTGACGTCTGCACTTAGACAGGGGGGGTAAAATCCATCTATGATATATCTATGCATGTTACATGTGATATCTGCACTTAGACACGGGGAGTAAAATCCATCTATGATATATCTTTGCATATCACATGATATTTGCATTTAGGCAGGGGGAACATACATACTTTGATTTTGAGATTTCAAAATATAATATGCTCTGATAGGGATCATGAGGTACTTAGACATATGAGCTAGGAAATGCATGATCGAATATGCTTATATGCTTCCGTGATGCATTAATTACATGTCATCATCAAAAAGGGGGAGAATGTTGACCTTTTTGGTTTATATGCTTTGAAGAGTTTTGATGATCTATGTAATTAGGGCTATAACTTGAGCAATTCAATCCGGATGTATTAAAATGTCTAAGTATATGATAATATTCGACTATGCATGTTTTATAGGCTACATCATTAAAGAATGTCGAATATTTGATCTACATATGATTGTGTTTAGTTGGTAAAACAATGCGATCACATGTTATAGAAGTCTCACATACTAGGGAATATCTGAGTGCAGATACACTGTGCTATTTATGTTAAAAATGTGTGAGATATCATGCTGAGCTATATATGAAAAGTATATTATCTAAATATGGAATGTGTTATATCCGTTTGAATTTGTCTATTCTGGGAAGAAATCATGTTGATAATCTTCGCATGCATCCTACTTGATCTTATATGGAAATTTGATTAAGATTTCTTATTGCTAAAATTAAGGAAGAATAAAAGGAAAAGATCCCGATTGATTGATTTTATATGATGCTAGCTGAATATCACATATGGAAAGTTTTGTTATGGAAAATATCATCTCGAATAGAAGTATATGCCTGATTTCGAATCTATGCTTTTAAATGGAATAAAATCATGTTATTATGAGCTTGTGAACGTTATGATATTATATGAATGGTATGATTTGATTGGCATATTAATTGCTTGATATTTACATAGATTATGTGCCTATTTTGGATATTATATTGTGATTGACTTTCCATGTGAGTGTTGGTTCAAGGGGTCTATATATACATCACAACACTTAGAATGTCGAGCTAAGAAGAGAGAAAAAGCCGAAGAAACAAGTTGTAGAGATTGAGCTTGCACTTGAGAAAACCTTCTACTGTTGAGCAGCCATAGTGATAACCTTCTACCGACTGCGCCTACACTTGCGATATCTTTCTGCAGACTGAGCTTACACCTGCCAATTTCATTACTGGCCGAGTAATCCTTTCCATATCCCTCCACCATATATTCTGTCTTCGGGCGTGCTGTCCTCGGACATGATCGGTACACGGAGGCAATGTCGACGTTTACGCGCACATGAAAGGAAGGACTGTGTTCCGAGGGCCCTTCGGTAGCGACCTATTTCCGGATGGGAATTGGAGATTCCCTGGAGCAAAACTCGGCGTACGGTGACCTATGAGTGTCTAGAGTTCGACTTGTTTCAGTTTGTGTATTGGGCTAAATCAATCAGTTTTGTAACCAAATAAGGTAACATTATAGTGATTGATTTAAACTCTTGAGGAGCAAACCTCAAGGAGACTAATAAACCCCGAATGGGGATATAACCTCTATTAAATTCTGGTCTCACTTTACTTTCAGTACTTTATATTTTCTGTGAGACATATCCGGTCCACATTCCACGACACTATGAGATAACCTACGAAACATCTTTGATAAGTGGTCAGTTAGAAAGGCTAAAGGTTTCTAGGTTATAACACACAAAGGTTCTTGAAAAAGAAGAAGCAAACTTTTTCAAGCCTAATTCACCCACTCCCCCCTCTTAGGCACTTTTTTTACTTAACATATTATAAATCCGATGATTCCTAGGGCTCTTTGTTCCTTTAGATCTCTAGGTCGAGTACAATCTGATTATGGAAAATAAAATGTGTTTTACGATAAATCTGGGCATTTATATAAAGGTTCGACAGTCTCAGGACCTCGGTATGGGACTCTTACAGCCGTGGGTTCATCAAGATGAATTCTGCCAAAATTCTGACAACCGTGGAAAATATGTAACATGGGTGTGGATTTATTCTGCCTATTTTTTGCAGATCCCCACAGCCGTGGGCCTTGACTCAAGTGGTCGTGGGATCATTATGCTCAAATTCAAGCCATTTTCCACGGTCGTGGGTCTTCGAAATTACTCGTAGGGTTCTTTAATTTGACTGTTCTCGCTTGTTTTTTATCCCTTTTCACTTTGTTTGCTCTGAATGTCGTCTTGTTTACCTTCAATATAAAATAAATGTAAATACTATGAATAAATACACCAGACGACAATAAATACTCGAATTCTACCTAGTTATAATAAAGATAAATGTCTCAAAAACATTAATGTACTTCATTTAATGGCATTTCTTTTATGATATCATTCCTCTGTGAAGAAACAATGGACATGTCTACTAATGATGGGGCAGCATGCGCATCGAATATTAGATAATGTTATTGTTTTTTCTACTCTATACAATTTATTTTTGGAGAAGATTCTAATCTTTACTGGCGAGAACTTTCTAAAAAGAACAATCTGTAGAACTCCAATTCAGGCTATTTCGAGTTATAAAATGAATAATAAATTTGATGGAGCACTTGATTTCATACCTTTACTAAAGTTTTAACTACAAAAAAAAATCATTACAACACGTGTATTTCAAGCAAAGTTGAATATAAATATTATATATATATATGTGTGTGTATGTATATCATCACTTGTGTGCATGGAGCTCTCCTCGAAACAACGGGCTCGACCTCAACTTCTCTTCGCCAAGTTTCGAATATCTTCTCTGGCTGATTCGTGCGATATTTCAACGAGCTTCGACAAACCACCGTTCACAAGCTCTCGGGCATTATCCTCTGCGATATAGCTCAGACATGGATTCAATGATTAAGGTTGTTTTTGTAATGATGCATAACTCAGAAACAAATGAAAATACCAAATAAAGGAAGAAAATAATATCATTTTGTGCTAAATGGCAAAATGCAAGCTCCGTGTGGTGTCTGGCAGAAGTAAGAGTATCGTTATTCAAGTTGGCCACCACCCACGTTAGAGCAGCTCCATCGTCATCAGTAAGAGGTGAACGTGCTCTCCAGGGAAAAAAATAGAGCTTACCGTCACCGCAACAAATTTGCTATTGCTCCCGCAATCATCCTGAGGGTTTGAGGATCGTCGGTCTTGGAAGCCGCGTTTGCAAGACGTTTTGCACCTCCTTGATTGCTTATCAATGCTTGGTCGGTCTTGGAAGCCGCGTTTGCAAGACGTTTTGCATCTCCTTGATTGCTTATCAATGCTTGGTTTATTTTTGAAGAGTAAAACAAGTTTTCATTTTTATATCTCCAAAAGAATCTTGATGAATGAATGTTGAATGAATATAATGAGAATAAAAATGTTTCTATTTTTACCCCTCATTGCTAGGTTAGCGATGGCTCCAGAAGCGCCCCTCAGCGTCGTTGCGTAGTGTGATGATCCTATCAACATTAGCAGTGCATCAAGGCCACCTTCTTTACAATCTTCTCCTGATTGGCATCTGAAAATAGATATATTAAGCGGCTAGGTATCATATCGCCGGGTATACCAACGGGGTTGGTCCAAGTTGTAAGCGGCTAGCTAGGTATCACATAAGTAAGGTTTCACGTTCGAAACCCTTTGAATGCAACACCGCCATTTGGGAGCCTCACCCACCCATGTAGGTGCGCGTCGCGGGCCTCACCCACCCCGTGGAGCCATATTCTTCAGATGTCATTCACTCCAACATCAAAGATCATCATATGGAAGACCGTGACGATGAACTCCGTGTAAATCCACCGGAGGAAGCCCACGAAAAAACCTCAAAATCTCACGAAAACTCGGTTCTGAAGAACGAAGACAAATCGATTTGGCTATTTCATCAAAATCGGAACCTTGAGGAGCCTGAAGATTCAATTAACAGCAGAATCAACTCCGGAGTACGTGAAGAGGTTAGTAGTATTCTTGTTGATGAAGATCTAAATGAATGCCACGAGCTCTTCGATAAAGAGGAAAAAGACCCCGAGAAGGGTTCTCCTACAAAAACGGGTGAGTTTCCTAGCTTTGACCTCGGATTTTGAAGATAATGTCATCATACATCGAAAATGAATCATAGTTCTGTGAAGTCTTAACTACATAAAGTTCTAGCAAGTGATCAATTGAATGTATTATCACATACATTGCATAGCAAGTGGCCTAAATTTCTCAGCTTTTGTTTATTCAAGAGATTTCAATTCCTCAAGCTGTGAACATTGAGCAGGGCTCTGAAGAGATGCTTGCTTCTTTTGGTATACAGCTCGATCTCTCTTTCCTTGTTCTGAATCTCCGGTCTTCTGGAAACTGAAATCGCTCTTCTGGGCTCTGATCGAATCTATTAATTGTAATTGACAGAAAAAAAGGAAACAGACCATCACATTTAAATCCCGGAGAGATAGCATCAAATGTAATGCTAACCAGTTGCTTCTTGTTGTCTGAAAGATTATGAGAAGCTGATCGATTCGTAACAGAACCTGGCCTATTGAGGATGAACCAAAGCGGACAACTAGAATATGTGGCCGGGTATAGATTTCTGGCTTGTCTTATAGATTAAAAAAGGGCCTAACCCAACCTGACACGACCCTGTCATAAGGTGGTTGAGAAGCTTGACCCAAAAGCCCGAGAAAAGATGGAGAACTATTTTTCTGATATATAAATTGCTTTATGGTTATTATTTTTAAAGAGAAAAAAACATTAAACTACGCATATCGGATCGGTATGATTACGTTTGTGTGAATTACAATAATTCAAAATTTAGAAATATTTGTTAAGGGTTGATGTGACGGATTATAAGAAAATAACTAATATGGAACTTAAGTTGGAATGAAATGAAAAAAGAAAAATACATAAGTAAAAAAGAAACATAGCATGCATCAGAATGTGAATTTCATTATAGAGCGGCAAACCAAAAGAGTAGTTCATTAAAACATGCACTTCTTGATCATGAAATAAGAATTTATTTAAACTAATTTAATCTTAAATAGTCATATAAAGAAAAATTAAATATATCACGTAATCTATCAATTACTAAATTGAATGCTGAGAAATAAACTAAAAAATTGCCATTACAAGTTATGATTTTATTCAAACTGACAAAAACATTGCTATTTGATTAATGCACCCATAGATTTATGGCACGAGTTATGTAAACTTCGTAGTGGTATGTAACTAAACCATATTACAGTAAAAAAAAATCATATTTTTACCATGATGGTAAAATTTAAACTCAACCTATATATAGATGCCATAGGAGGTGATGTTACACACTCATTCAAAGATGTGAACGATAATAATAAAGCCTGCTAACATGGCTTCTGTCTTACCAGTTGTACTATGTGCTTGCTCGCTTTCTATTACTAATGCAAATGAGAAGGATAAGTCATCATCTTCATACGAGAAATATCCTCCTTACAAGTCCCCCTCGTATGACAAGTATTCACCGTACGAGAAATATCCTCCTGACAAGTCTCCATCGTATGAGCAATATCTACCGTACGAGAAATATCCTCCTTACAAGTCCGAACCTTATGAGAAGTATCCACCGTACGAGAAATGTCCTCTTTACAAGTCCGAACCATATGAGAAGTATCCACCGTACGAGAAATATCCTCCATACAAGTCCGAACCATATGAAAAGTATCCACCATACAAGAAATATCCTCCTTACAAGTCAGAGCCATATGAGAAGTACCCACCGTATGATAAATATCCTCCTTACAAGTCTAAGCCATATGAGAAGTACCCACCATATGAGAAATATCCTCCTTATAAGTCTGAACCATATGAGAAATATCCACCGTACGAGAAATATCCTCCTTACAAGTCTGAGCCATATGAGAAATACCCGCCGTATGAAAAATATCATTCTTACAAGTCGCCTTCATATGAGAAATACCCACCGTACAAATCACCACCTTACGAGAATTATCCTCCATATAAGTCGCCACCGTACGAAAAATACCCGTCATACGAGAAATACCCTCCATACAAATCATTAAGACCTATAACGACCAAGAGTTTAGCGATACAGTGTTGTCAAAGTAAGTATTTGCTGTTTTCCGACAGTTTGTGATCGAACAATAGTAAATCATATTTATGGTATCTTAAGTTCAGTAATTGTTATTGATCTCAATCTTGCATCTTTTTTATTATATTATAGTTTCCATAGTTTATGAGATTTTGAATCCTTAGTATTACTTTGTATCAAAGTTGTTGTAACATTAATTTTTTTTTTGTAGGAATTAGAGAATAAATGGAATAAATAATTAAATGCATGGAAAACGAGTTTTGGGAGCAAGTGGTTGTTGAAGTGGATTTCGTATGTGCGTTCATTCGATCTTATAGATTGTATTGCATGTTGAAGCCCACGACTTCATTCTATCAATATATTAATATCTTGGCGAAATTTGATATTTCTATTCCTGCTTGTCTACGGATTTGGTGCAACTTAAATAACACTAAACAAATAATAATAAAATACTATCAAAACTTCTTTACCGATCTAGTTGAGTCAAATATAGCTAACTTAGCAGCGATTAGGTGCATAATCACCACTACGCAGAGTTGGTATTTCAGCTTGACAAAAAAAAAAACAACAAATATTATCGTAATTATATCATTTGTGTCATAATGGTACATGTAGAGTAAAACTGACAAAATGGGGGAATAAAACTCCCAAAAGGATAGACCACCGAAAAAGACGAATCCAAACAACAAGGAGATTGAAATAACAAAAAGGAACCCCCTCCCTCAAACCTCCGCCAGTGCAGGACATGGGGAGAAGAGGGATTCAACATGGTTAGGGTTTATTTTGGTGCTGCAATGGCATTTTAAGAGTGAAGGAGAGATGAATGTTTGTAATTGATTTGTTTGAATAATCTCTTTTCAGTTGTGCTAAAATATTTGATAGGAGACAATTTATATTACTTTCCGGGTTAAACTTTTGACCGGGGCCGACGATGGGCCTACGCTCCAACGCAACCGTAAACTCTTACATCGCAATTTTTCTATCACTATGTTTGATAATTACAAACTTAGGTCACTTAAGTAACGTATTTGATTTTTTTGGGTCACCGGTGAATTTTCCGGCGAAAAATCGTCGAAAAATCCGGTGTGGCTGATGACATGTCAGGAGCCACGTCAGCGACCACGTCGGATTTCCGACGATTTTCACCGAAAATCCACCAATAATCCAAAAAAATCACGTTACTTATTGACTTAAGTTTGCAATTGTGAAACTTAGTGATCCCAAAAACACGAGAGACAAATTTAGTGACCTAATTCAGTAAATTGGCCAAGAAGATAATAATCATGAGAATTGTAATGGATTTCGTATGTGCGTTCATTCGATCTTATAGATTGTATTGCATGTTGAAGCCCACAACTTCATTCTATCAATATATTAATCTCATGGCGAAATTTGATATTTCTATTCCTGCTTGCCAACGGATTTGGTGCGATTTAAATAACACTAAACAAATAATAACAAAATACTATCAAAACTTAGCAGCGATTAGGTGCATAATCACCACTCTGTAGAGTTGGTATTTCAGCTGGACAAATAAAAAAACAACAAATATTATCGTAATTATATCATCTATGTGTCATAATAGTACATGTAGAGTAAAACTCACAAATGGGAGAATAAAACTCCCACAAGGATATACCACCGAAAAAGACGACGAAAAATAGATCCAAACAACAAGGAGATTGAAAGAAACAAAAAGGAAAACAACACCCCCTCCCTCAAACCTCCGCCAGTGCAGGACATGGGGAGAAGAGGGATTCAAAACGTCTGCAATGGCTTTTTAAGAGTGAAGGAGAGATTAATGTTTGTAATTGATTTGTTTTAATAATCTCTTTTCAGTTGTGCTAAAATATTTGATGAGACAATTTATATTACTTTCCGGGTTAAAGTTTTGACCGGGGCCGACGATGGGCCTACGCTCCAACGCAACCGTAAACTCCTATTTCGCAATTTTTCTACCACTATGTTTGATAATTAAAAACTTAGGTCACTTAAGTAACGTATTTGATTTTGTTTGGGTCACCAATGAATTTTCCGGCGAAAAATTGTCGGAAAATCCGGTGTGGCAGATGACATGTCAGTAGCCACGTTAGCGACCACGTCGGATTTCTGACGATTTTC
The DNA here is from genome assembly GCA_004919715.1 of Linderniella brevidens. Taxonomy (NCBI): domain Eukaryota; kingdom Viridiplantae; phylum Streptophyta; class Magnoliopsida; order Lamiales; family Linderniaceae; genus Linderniella; species Linderniella brevidens. Next base: position 17,242,215 of record SWDC01000153.1, read on the forward strand.
ACCGAAAATCCACCAATAATCCAAAACAATCACGTTAGTTATTGACTTAAGTTTGCAATTATGAAACTTAGTGATCCCAAAAACACGAGAGATAAATTTAGTGACCTAATTTAATAAATTGACCAAGAAGATAATAATCATGGATCGTACTTACGAATTATAATACATATTTATATACATATATATATATATTGAGAATTGACTATTTTACAAATTCATCGTAATCATAGACGTAGTACGAATACTCATAATTATTTTATAAGACACACACATTCATGCATGTGTTCATAATCATCCATCCCACTCATATTTCTTTACGTTACCAGATAAATCCCGTATGTCCTAACCTCACAACCACAATGAGTTATGCAACCTGTTTGACATTTTCCTCGTAGGACAATTTTCTTGCTATAAAATGATACGCTTAAGTCATATCAGATGAGTGATGCAACATGTTTATCTATTCTTAAGTTTCACCACTCTTAAGTCACAAGTCAAATGATACGCTTGAAGTTTTACTAAATATTAACTTCACATCTTTACACGAAATAAAAACAAACGCAAGTATTTTAATATATATATATATATATATTCTCTCTTACGAAAAAATACGGTTATATATGTATTATATGATGATGAATAGCATGTGAAATTTATGTAAAAATCAAGAATTATTCTCAAACTATTTTGCTGTGGACGTGGAGTGCAAATATCATGTCATTTGGATGGACAAAATTTTTAAATTATTAGAAATGGGTCTCCCATGATTAGCCAATTTGTACACTGGCTTTGGTGAATTTCATTTATTTCTCAATTTGAGATAAGAAATCTCAATAAAAAATACATTTAAAATTATGTTAATAACGTCCGTAACCAAGATTCTACACCAAAATTGTTGAAAAAGATGGATGAACTTTACATTGGAAAAAACTTCACCACAAAATCATATCAGAAACAACGTCCTGGAAAAAAAAAATGAGCATTTCATTGATCTCTGTACAGCAGACTTGTGGATCAGTTTGCAGAAGTCTATGTTAAGCTGAAGGAAGAAGATATAACTTTTGAAGTCAAAAGTATGTCTAAGAGGAAGGTGAATTAGGCTTATAAAAATTTCGTTTCTTTTTTAAAAACCTTTTGATGTGATATCCTAGAAACGCTAAACTTTCTAAGTGATTACTTTTCAAAAACGTTTCGTAGGTTATCTCCTAGTTACGCGTGATGTGTATCGGATATATTGTTTGTTCCTCGCGAGTTAAATGAATCACTATATTGTTACGTTAGTTGGTTTTGATTTGCCCAATACACAAACCGAAACAATACAACTAGGTTACCTCACGCCAGATTTTGCTCCAAGGAATCTCAAATTCCCGATAGGAAACAGCTCGCTATTTAAGGGTCCTCGGAACACGGTTTTTCCCTTCACGTGCGCGTAAGCGTCGACATTGCCTCATCGTGCATCAATAACGTCCGATAACAACACATCCGAAGACAGAATATATGGTGGAGGTAAGAGAAGAACTCTCGGACAATGATGAAGTGCAAGTGTAAGCTCATACTGCAGAAGGATATCGCAAGTGCCGGCGCAGTCGGGAGAAGGTTATCATAAATGACCGCTCAATAGCATAATGTAATCGCAAGTGTATACAGAGCTCTCAATTCATTTCTTCTACTAATCTCAATAGGAGGTTCGATTGTTCAGTGTTTCAAACTCTAAGTGTTGCTCATATATATAAGTCTTTTCAATCAACACTTACATGGAAAGTCAATCACAATATAATATTCAAAGTTTGCACCCAATCCATGTATTATCGAGCAATTAATATGCCAATAGCAATGTCAATCATATAATAGCACAACGGTCACAATCTCATAATAGCATGACTTTATTCCATATAAAAGCACAAATTCGAATTATTGGCATGTATTCCTATTTGGACGATATCACTCATAAAAGTACTTTTCATATGTGATATCTAGCCAACATCTTATAAAATAAATCAATCGGCATCTTTCCCTTTTATAGTTCCTTAATTTTAGCAAGAAGATATTCTGATTGATTTTTCCACATAAGATCAAGTAAAATGCATGCAAATATTATCCACATGATTTCTTCTCAAAATAGGCAGATTCAAAAGGATATAACACATTCCATATTTAGACTGCATATTTTTCATATATAATTCAGCATGATATCTCACACGATTTTTTCATAAATAGTACAGTATATCTGAAATCAAATATTCCCTAGAATGTGAGACATTACTAGTTTTGCAAATTAAGCGCATAATCACATGTTAGACCAAGTATTCAAAATAATTATATATCCCATAAAACATGCATTGTCGAATATTTTCATATATTTAGACATTATAATACATGCGAATCGAATTGCTTAAGTTATAGCCCTAACTTCATTACAATTACATAAATCATCGAAACTCTTTAAAGCATATAGACCAAAAAGGTTAACATTCTCCCCTTTCTGTGATGATGACATGTAATTAATGCATCACGGATGCATGTAAGAATATTCCATTATGCAATTTCTAACGCATATGTCTAAATACTCCATAATCACAAGCAGAACATTTGATATTCCAAAATCTCAAATCAAACAGTACATATATCTCATGTAACATGCATAGATATATTATAGATGGATTTCACTCCCCTTGTCTAAGTGCAAATATCTCATGTAACATGCATAGATATATCATAGATGGATTTTTACTGCTCATGTCTAAGTACATCTATCACATGTAACATGCATAGATATATTGTAGATGAAATTTCGAAGTTACCAGTTTGTGTGTTTCCCCTGCCTAAATGCGCATTTTCCAAACATGGGTCAAGCATCAAATACTTATCAAGATATAACATAGATAATTATTAAGCACGAATAATTATTATAATAGGGCAAATCATACGATATAACATCAAAATAAAGTGGGTTTCAACGTACCAACCCAACAAAAAAACGACCCTTACCGACTCAACACACACAACCATTAATTACCTTACTCTCCCACTTCAGCATCAAAAAGAGGAAGTTACCAAAAATGTTTCGTAGGTTATCTTCTAGTCGTGCATGATGTGTATCGGATATATCTCACGAAAAATGTAAAGAACTGACAAGTAACGTGAGACATGATTTTTATAGAGGTTACATCCCCAATCGGGGTTTACTCCTCTCCTTTAGGTTTGTTCCTCAAGAGTTAAATCAATCACTATATTGCTACCTTATTTGGTTACAAAATTGAATGATTTGCCCAATATACAAACTAAAATAGGTCGAGCTCTAGAAACAACTAGGTTACCGCACGCCGAGTTTCGCTCCAGGGAATCTCCAATTCCCGACAGGAAACAGCTCGCTACCGAATGACCGCTGGAACACAAGTTTTTCCTTTCACGTGCGCGTAAGCGTCGACCTTGCCTCCTCGTGTATCAATCACGTCTGATGACAGCACGTCCGAAGAAAGAATATATGGTGGAGGTAGGAGTGGATCTCTCGGCCAACGATGGAATTGCAAGTGTAAGCTCAGACTGCAAAAAGATAACGCAAGTGCAGGCGCAGTCGGTAGAAGGTTATCACAAATGTCCGCTCAATAGCAGAAAGTATTTGCAAGTGTATAATGAGCTCTTAATTTGTTTCTTCTGCTAATCTCTTTCGTGTTTATACGTTCGCGGGTTCGGTTGTTCGGTGGTTCGAATTCTAAGTGTTGCTCATATATATAAGCATTTCCTATCAACACTTACATGGTAAGTCAATCACAAAATAATATTCAAAATATGCACCCCATCCATGTAATTATCGAGCAATTAATATGTTAATCATATAATAGCACAACGATCACAAGCTCATAATAGCATGATTTTATTCAATGTAAAAGCACAAATTCGAATACGGGACATATATTCCTATGGGACAATATCACCCATAATAACACTTCTCATATGTGATATCTAGCTAGCATCTTATAAAATAAATCAATCAGCATCTTTTCCTTTTATAGTTCGTTAATTTCAGCAAAAAGATATTCTAATTGATTTTTCCATATAAGATCAAGTAAGATGCATGCAAAGATTATCCATACGATTTCCTCCCATAATAGGCAGATTCAAGGATATAACACATTTAGACTGCGTATTTTCCATATATAGCTCATCATGATATCTCACACGATTTTTCCGTAAATAGCACAATATATCCGCAATCAGATATTACATAGCATGTGAGACATCTATAAACATGTCGCACACAGTTTTACAAGTTAAGCGTATAATCACATGTTAGACCAAGTATTCGACATTTTCAATTATATATTTCATAAAACATGCATAGTCGAATATTTTCATATACTTAGACATCATAACACATGCGAATTAAAGTACTCAATTTATAGCCCTAACTTCATTACAGTTACATAAATCATCAAAATTCTTGAAAGAATATAAACCACAAAGGTCATCAACCTTTTTACTTCTTTCTAATATCTATGATAACTTGATCACAACTATAAAAAATAGATATATAGTAAGGATGGTAGATAAACACCATCTCTTTTATCGCATGATGAGAGGATATGATAAAATAATTGTGGATATAGTTATTCGATGTTGACTACATATAGAAAGAGAATCAACGAGGAAATTACATACATCAAGGGAACTTGTGCTGCAGCAAATCCAAATTCATAGATGGTGGATTGACCTTTTTGGTTTATATGCTTTGAAGAGTTTTGATGATCTATGTAATTAAGGCCATAACTTGAGCAATTCGATTCTGAAATATTAAAATGTCTAAGTATATGATAATATTCGACTATGCATGCTTTACATCCTTAATCATTGAAAAATGTCGAATGTTTGATATACACGTGTTTATGTGGTTAACTGGCAAAACTATGTGATCACATGTTATAGATATCTCACATGTTAGGGAATATTTTATTACAGATACACTGTGTTATTTATGATAAATCGTGTGAGATATCATGCTGAGCTATATATGGAAAATATGATGTCTAAATATGGAATGAGTTATATCCGTTTGAATTTATCTATTTTGGGAAGAAATCGTGTTGATAATCTTTGCATGCATCTTACTTGATCTTATATGGAAAAATCGATGAGGATGTCTTCTTGCTGAAATTAAGGAACTATAAAAGGAAAAGATCATGATTGATTGATTTTATATGATGCTAGTTGGATATCACATATGGAAAGTGTTGTTATGGATAATATCATCCCGAATAGAAGTATATGCCTTGATTTCGTTTATGTGCTTTTAAATGGAATAAAATCATGCTATTATGAGCTTATGACCATTGTGATATTATATGAATGACATGATTTGATTGGCATATTAATTGTTCGATAATTACATGGATTATGTGCTTATTTTGGATATTATCTCGTGATTGACTTTCCATGTAAGTGTTGCTTCAAAGGGTCAATATATACAGCACAACACTTAGAATGTCGAGCTAAGAAGTGAGAAAAAGCAGAAGAAACGAGTTTTAGAGTTTGAGCTTTCACTTGAGAAACCTTCTGCTGTTGAGCGGCCATTAGTGATAACATTCTGCCGACTGCGCCTACATTTGCGATATCATTCTGCAGTCTGAGTTTTACACCTGCAAATTCCATCACTGGCCGAGTGATCCTTTCTATATCCATCCATCATATATTCTGTCTTCGGACGTGTTGTCTTCAGACGTGATCGGTACACGAAGGAGGCAAGGTCGACGCTTACGCGCACGTGAAGGGAAGCACTGTGTTCCAGAGGCCCTTCGGTAGCGAGCTGTTTCCGGTCGGGAATTGGAGATTCCCTGGAGCAAAACTCGGCGTGCGGTAACCTAGTGTGTCTAGTGTTCGACTTGTTTCGGTTTGTGTATTGGGCATAATCAATCAGTTTTGTAACCAACTAAGGTAACATTATAGTGATTGATTAACTCTTGAGGAACAAACCTCAAGGAGAGGGCTAAACCTCGATTGGGGATATAACCTCTATAAAAATCCTGTCTCACGTTACTTTCGGTTCTTTATATTTTTCGTGAGATATATCTGATACACATCCGACGCAACTAGGAGATAACCGACGAAACATTCTTTGAAAAGTATTCACTTAGCAAAGAAACGTTTCTATGATATCAGATCCAAAGCGATTGAAAAAGAAGAAGCTAAATTTTTATAAGCCTACCCGACGTATTTTTTACTTCATTTGGTATCAGAGCCAGGTTACTCAAACGACAGGCCTAACATGCCTGAGTAAAAGATCTAATGGCTTCTTCGCGTTTTGATGTGTTTGCAGGGGGACAATCCCATTCTAGGCCACCACTCTTTGATGGAATGAACGACGTCGTATGGAAGAATCACATGAAGGAATTCCTTGTTGCGGTTGACTATGATCTATGGGATATCATCACGACCGGGCCATATATTCCCGTAAACAAGGATGGAACATCAAGGAAAGCTAATGACTACGATGTAGCATACAAGCGTGGAACTTTATTAAACGTTAAGGCGAAAAATATGCTCGCTTGTGCACTGACGAGGGAAGAATACAATCGCGTAGTTCATGTATATCCACTAAAGTCATGTGGGAGATGCTGCAAGTCACTCATGAAGAAACCACTCGAGTTGTACAAGAAAGAATAGCGCTCCTCACTCATCAATACTAGTTGTTCACTATGGAAGTTGATGAAACTATAAGTCACATGTATGCAAGATTCATGACCATCATCAATAAGATTTTCTCTCCTGGAAAGATCATTCCCGATAACAAGAAGGTTCGAAAAATCTTGAGATCACTTCCGAGGGAATGGAATTCCAAAGTTACCGCTATCTATGAAGCCAAGGATTTAGATGTGCTATCTGTCTCCGAACTAATCGGATCTCTCACTTCATATGAGATGACTCAACTATCCATAAAAGAAAAGCCGCAAGCTAGGAATCAACAAATTATTGCCTTTAACGCTGAACAAGAAAGTGATTCCGATGAAGACATCGAAGAAGAAGAGGATATGATGAAGCAATTAGCCATGTTGACCAAAAGATTTGAGAAGTTCCGACAAAGAAGAAGATTTAAAGGGAACTCCGAATTCCAGCAGAAGAACAAGGGAATATCCTCATCCGGGAATAATGTCCAGAAATGCTTCAGGTGTAATAAGCCAGACCATTTTGCTTCAAACTGCCCATTTCCAAGTGATGATAAAAAGACAAAGAAGCAGAAGGCCATGGTGACAAATTGGAAAGATTCCGAGAATGAACAAACGGAGGAAAGAAGATTCTTCTAAGAAAGAAAAAGTTCAATGCGATTGCAAGGAACTTGAAAAGACAAACAACGATATATCTAGAGATATCATTATACTTAGACATTCCTTAGAAGAGAAAGATCGTACCATTGATAGACTTCATGAAGGGAAGCAAAACTTAGATATGTTACTGAATATGCCTAGAAATTCTTGAAAATCAGGAATAGGATATTCCATGGTAGAAGAACATGTTGCACCAGTTGTACGAAAACCAAAATATTTTTCATGTGGTCGTCATGGTCATTATTCATACAACTGTTTTCTGAAGAAAGCTGATAAGTCGAAATATGTTTGGAGGCCAAAGAAATTACCTGATAACCATGTTCCTAAAGCTGGTCTATCTAAGTTCGTGAGATCACAGTCTGGGATGTATGATATGTCACATGTCAACATGAGTTACTTTGCTACTAACATGTTCGGACCCAACCAACATTGGGTACCTCGGAAAAGAACTCATTCCTGTAGGTACAACGAAGAAATTCCAACAAGAAATACAGGTGGTACCTCGACAGCGGGTGTTCCTACCATATGACAGGTGATATCAGCAAATTCGTGTCGTTGAAAGCATATGACGGAGGACATGTTTCATATGCCGACAACACCAAAGCTAGGATCATTGGAGTTGGAACTGTGGGTAACAATTTACATACCACTGTGGATGACGTATGGCTAGTTAAGGATTTAGAACATAATTTAATAAGCACAAGTCAATTGTGCGATAAGGGTTATATCGTAACTTTTGTAAATGATAAATGCATAGCTAAGAGGATGATGATGTTATATTTAGTGGATCCAGGTATGGCAATATCTACTGCATCACTCTTCATGATATCAATAACCAAAATGTCAAGTGCCTAGCAGTTACACAGGATATCACATGGTTATGGCATATACGCTTGGGACACGCGAATATGGACCTGATATTTAATATAACCAGCAATGAACTGGTAAGAGGTGTTCCCGACATGAAATTCACAAAGGAAAGAACGTCTAATGCATGCCAAATGGGTAAGCAGACTAAGACGTCCTTTAAGGTAAAGAATGTGATATCTACTTCTAGACCTATGGAACTACTTCATCTCGACCTTTTTGGTCTAGTTCAGACAATGTCTTTGCGAGGTAAAAGATATGCATTTGTTATTGTAGATGACTATTCTAGGTATACATGGGTGATATTTCTTGCGCATAAGAGTGAGGCATTAGATAACTTTGCACCGCTAGTGAAGAGACTTGAAAATGAAAATGAAATGACCGTATGTAAGAGACGTAGTGATAACGGTCTAGAATTTGATAGTAAATCATTTACATCTTTTTGTGATCAGTATGGGTATAGTCATAATTTCTCTGCTCCTATAACACCCCAACAGAGCGGCGTAGTTGAGCGGAAAAATAGAGTGTTACAGGAGATGGATAGATCAATGCTACATGAGTATGATATTCCTAAACAGCTCTGGGCGGAAGCTGTTAGTACAGTCTGCTATGTGTCTAATCGTGTTTTCCTTAGGTCAATATTGAAGAAGACCTCCTATGAAATTTGGAACGGTAGAACTCCAAATATAGGATATTTTCATGTGTTTGGCTGTAAATGCTTTATTTTAAATGGTAGAGATAAAAGAGGAAAATTTGACTCTAAGGTAGATGAAGGGATATTCATTGGTTACAGTCTTCATTCCAAAGCTTATCGTGTCTATAATAAAAGGAAGATGATTGTTCATGAGTCAATTCATGTAACCTTTGATGAGATTCCTACCGCAGATGATACTAATAAGGAAGGTATAGATTTTCCTATTGCAGAGATACAGGTTCCTGAAGAAACGAAAGAGGATATTCCAAAAGACGAAAACATTGATACGCTGTAACCATAGGCTTCAGATGAACAGCATCGTAGAAAGTTCAAGCATGCTTCCAGTCATCCAACAGATCAAGTAATAGGGAATATCACCTCTGGAATTAAAACATGGGCAGCTGCACGAAATCAAGATACAGAGGAATCTCATGATGTGTTGATCTCAATGGTAGAACCAAGGACCGTCGATGAAGCACTAGATGACAAATCATGGATTACCGCTATGGAGGACGAATTATCACAATTCGAAAAGAGCCAAGTATTGACGCTAGTAGAAAGGCCGGAAGAAAAATCCATTATAAGAACAAAATGGGTGTTTCGCAACAAACTCGATAAACACGGTAAAGTGACAAGAAATAAAGTGAGGTTAGTTGCAAAATGTTATTCCCAAGAGGAAGGTATAGATTTCGAAGATTCCTTTGCTCCCGTAGCTAAATTCGAATCTATACGTGTTTTACCTGCATATGCACGCTTTAAAAGACTTAAACTTTTTCAAATGGACGTAAAAATTGCCTTTTTAAATGGTTTTATAAATGAGGAAGTTTACGTCGAACAACCTCCCGGTTTTCTTAAAGAAGGATTTTCAAATCATCTTTTCAAACTCAATAAAGCGTTGAATGGTTTAAAGCAGGCCCCTGGGGCATGGTATGAAAGATTGAGCAAATTCTTAATAGACATGGGATTTACTAGAACTATTGATAACACCATGTTTATTAAGTATGAATGTGATCACATGTTATTAGTACAGATTTACGTTGATGATATAATTTTTGGAAGTACTAACAACCTTCTTTGTAAGGAATTTTCTAAGTCCATGCAGAAGGAATTCGAAATGAGTCTAATGGGTGAGCTAAACTACTTCTTTGGGTTGCAAATAAAGCAACTTGACTCGAGAACCTTCATATCTCAGACGAAATACAACAAGGATTTGCTAGCCAAATTTGGAATGAGTGATTCCAAGGTGCTTTCCACTCCTATGCATCAAACCACAAAAATCGATAGCGATGAATCAGGTACTCAGGTTGATCAAACCCAATATCGAGGTATGATCGGAAGTCTCCTATACTTAACTGCAAGTAGACCTGATAATATGTTTGTTGTTGGCATGTGCTCAAAATATCAATCGAATCTTAAGGAATCTCACTTGACAGCAGTAAGCGAATACTTAGATATATAAAAGGCACTGTTAATTTTGGTCTTTGGTATTCCAATACCAATGAATTCCCATTAGTGGGATATTATGATGCCGACTGCTGGTTGTAGTGAAGATAGGAAAAGTACTAGTGGTACATGTCAGTTACTTAGGAATTCCCTAGTAACTTGGTCTAGTAGAAAGCAAAATGTTGTCGCCCTTCCCACAACCGAAGCTGAATATATGGCTTTAGGAAATTGTTGTCAATAACTTCTTTGGATGAAACAAACCCTTAATGATTTTGGGTTAGGTTATGACAAAATTCACATTCTTTGCGATAGTACTAGCGCTATAAGTATTACTAAAAATCCGGTGCATCATTCTCGTACTAAGCATATAGAGGTTAAACATCACTTCATACGAGATCATTCTCAGAAAGGGAATATCAGCGTGGAATTTTTTCCTAAAATGATCAGCTTGCTGATATCTTCACGAAGCCCTTAATCGAGACCAGATTTTGCGATATCCGTGATCCACTGGGAATCACCGAGCTAAATAAGGTTAGATAACTTGCCAAAATTTCTGCCAGTTATTTCGAAAAATACTAAGATTCCAAGTCTAGAGCTATTTTTGATAAAAATTCGCATTAATTTAAGCTTTCAGAATTATTCCTAAGATCTTATTCTTATTTCAGACCAGAGAATTATTTTAGGAAAATAAGATCTTTCCAATTTTTATCTAAAATCAGCCTTTGCTAACCTTTCGTTGTTTAAATAGATCACACATCAAATCATTCTGAGATCTATGATTCCTTGATTGACGTTTTATTTCCATGTCTTATTGATCATTTTCGGTAGAAATCTCAGAGTTGGTTATTCTTTGAAAGATATCTTAAGATAATGCTCTTCTTTGGCATCTAAACTCTTTGGGAAAGTATTATCTCGAAGATTTCTTTCTTATGATTATTCTTTCCTTAAAACTTCTGAGTTATTGGCGGTTCATTTTTTCTAATTCAAATTCTCTTGGAACCGTTCGAGACGCATTTCACTATTTCCTAGTTGATCATTTCGTTCCTCACTTTATTCAGCCTTAAATTTCCATCTTCGAAATCTCATAACTCTAAATTGTTTGTAAGAAGAATGCTGAAGCAGATGTGAGGGAACATATGTTGTCGAGTTGATATAACGAAGCTTCTGAGAGCTCTGACAAGGGAATTCCATATGAAATGCTGATGGTGATTCCAACCATTAGAACGCTTTCTGCCATGATATTCCCATCCATAGTTCCATCTCTAAGTTTTCAGCTATTTCCGCACTAAGCTTCTATTTGCAGCCTTAAAATTCTTGGCATCCCTCTTTTTGATGCTGAAGGGGGAGAGTAAGATAATTAATGAGAAGCCGTGTGTGGAGTCGAATAGTCGTCTATTGGGAGAGTAAGTTAATTAATGACGAGTCGTGTGTGGAATCGAATGATCGTCTATTGGATTGGTACGTTGAAATCCATTTTTTATTACGATGATATATCATATGGTTTGCTCTATTATGATACTTATTTGTGCTTACAAATTGCCTGTTATATTCTGATAAGTATTTGCTGCCTGAATCATGATTGATGATATATTGTATTGACTGCCCTATTATGATACTTATTCGTGCTTACTAATTGCCTATGTTATATTCTGATAAGTATTTGCTGCTTGAACCATGATTGGAAAATGCACAATTAGGCAGGGGAGCACACGAACTGGTAATTTCGAAACACATCTATAATAAATCTATGCATGTTACATGAGATATCTGCACTTAGACAGTGGGAGTAAATTTCATCAATGATATATCTATGCATGTTACATGTGATATTTGCACTTAGACATGGGGAGTAAACTCCATCTATGTTATATCTATGCATGTTACATGAGATATCTGCATTTAGGCAGGGGGATCATATATACTTTGATTTTAAGTTTCTGAAAAATAATATGGTCTGATTAGATCATGAGGTACTTAGACATATGCGTTGGGATTTACGTGATCGAATATGCTTACATGCTTCCATGATGCATTAAAGGTTCGACAATCTTCGGACCTCGGTATGGGCCTCCTACGGCCGTGGGTTCATCAAGATGAATTCTGCCAAAATTCTGTCTACCATGGAAAATATGTAACATGGGTGTGGATTTTTTCTGACTGTTTTATTGCAGATCCCCATAGCCGCGGGCATTGACTCAAGTGGTCTTGGGATCATTCTGCTCAAATTCCAGCCATTTTCCACGGCCGTGGGTCTTCTAAATTGGTCGTAGGGTTCTTTAGTTTGACCGTTCTCGCTCGTTTTTCGTTCCTTTTCACCTTGTTTGCCCTGAATGTCGTCTTGTTTACCTTCAATATAAAAATAAAAGTAAATACTACAAATAAATACACCAGACGACGATAAAATACTCGAATTCGACCTAGTTATAATAAAGATAAACGTCTCAAAAACGTTTATCAATGTACTTCATTTAATGGCATTTCTTTTATGATATCGTTCCTCTATGAAGAAACAATGGGCATGTCTACTAATGATGGGGCAGCATTTGCATCGAATATTAGACAATGTTATTGTTTTTTCTAATTTATACAATATTTTTTTCGGAGAAGATTCTAATCTATACTATTTATTGGCGAGAACTTTCTAAAAAAAAAACAATTTGTCTCCAATTCAGGCTATTTCGAGTTATCAAATGAATAATAAATTAGATACCGCACTTGATTTCATACCTTTATTAAAGTTTTAACTACAAAAAAAAAGAATCATTGCAACGCGTGTATTTTAATCAAAGTTGAATAGAAATATTATATATATGTATATCATCACTTCTGTGCATGGAGCTTCCTCGAAACAACGGGCTTGACCTCAACGTTCTCTTCGCCAAGTTTCGAATATCTTCTCAGGCTGATTCGTGCGATATCGCAACGAGCTTCGACAAACCCCCGTTGTTCACAAGATCTCCGGCATTATCCTCTGCAATATAGCTCAGACATGGAATGATGCATAACGAATGAAAATACCCAACAAAGGAAGAAAATAATATCACTTTGAGCTAAATGGCAAAATGCAAGCTCCGTGTGGCATCTAGCCGAAGTAAGATTATCGTTATTCAAGTTGGCCACCAGCCACATTAGAGCAGCTCTATCATCATCAATAAGAGGTAAACGCGCTCTCTAGGGAAAAAAATAGAGCTTACCGTCACCGCACAAATTTGCTATTGCTCCCGCAATCACCCTGAGGGTTTGAGGACCGTCGGTCTTGGAAGCCGCGTTTGCAAGACGTTTTGCACCTCATTGATTGCTTATCAATGCTTGGTTAGCAAAACAAGTTTTCATTTTTATATGTCCAAAAGAATCTTGATGAATGAATGTTGAATGAATATAATGAATAGAAACGTTTCTATCTTTACCACTCATTGCTAGGTTAGCGATGGCACCAGAAGCACCCCTCAGCGTCGTTGCGTAGTGTGATGATCCTATCTACATTAGCAGTGCATCAAGGCCACCTTCCTTCACAATCTTCTCCTGATTGGCATCTGAAAATAGATATATTAGCGGCTAGGTATCATAGCGCCGGGTATACCAACGAGGTTGGTCCAAGTTGTAAGCGGCTAGCTAGGTATCGCATAAGTAAGGTTACACGTTCGAAACCTTGTGAATACAACACCTCCATTTGGGAGCCTCACCCACCCATGTAGGTGTGCGTCGTGGAGCGACGGGATTAGTCGGAGCAACGGATACCGGCTGTCATCTGAAAAAAAATGTGGTCGGGTATAGATTTCAAGCTGGTCTTATAGATTAAAAAGAGTCTAACCCAACCTGACACGACCCAGACAAAAGGTTGTTGAGAAGCTTGACCCAAAAGCCCGAGAAGAGATGGAGAACTATTTTTCTCATATAGAAAATTGTTTTATGGTTACTATTTTTAAAGAGTAAAAAACATCAAACTACGCATATCGGATAGGTACGATTACGTTTGTGTGAATTACAATAATTCAAAATTTAGAAATGTTTGTTAAGGGTTGATGTGGCGGATTATAAGAAAATAACTAATATGGAACTTAAGATGGAATGAAATGAAAAAGAAAAATACATATGTAAAAAAGAAACATAGCATGCATAAGAATGTGAATTTCATTACAGAGAGGCAAACCAAAAGAGTAGTTCATTAAAACATGCACTTCTTGATCATGCAATAAGAATTTATTTAAACTAGTTTAATCTTAAATAGTCATATAAAGAAAAATTAAATAGATCACGTAATCTATCAATTACTAAATTCTCCGTACGAGAAATATCCTCCTTACAAGTCTCCATCGTATGAGAAGTATCCACCGTACGAGAAATATCCTCCGTACAAGTCCGAACCATATGAAAAGTATCCACCGTACGAGAAATATCCCCCATACAAGTCCGAACCATATGAAAAGTATCCACCGTACGAGAAATATCCTCCATACAAGTCCGAACCATATGAAAAGTATCCACCATACAAGAAATATCCTCCTTACAAGTCAGAGCCATATGAGAAGTACCCACCATATGAGAAATATTCTCCTTACAAGTCTCAGCCATATGAGAAGTACCTACCGTATGAAAAATATCCTCCTTACAAGTCTGAGCCATATGAGAAGTACCCACCGTATGAGAAATATCCACCTTACAAATTTTACCCATATGAGAAATATCCACCGTACGAGAAATATCCTCCTTACAAGTCTGAGCCATATGAGAAATACCCGCCGTATGAAAAATATCATTCTTACAAGTCGCCGTCATATGAGAAATACCAACCGTACAAATCACCAGCTTACGAGAATTATCCTCCATATAAGTCGCCACCGTACGAAAAATACCCGTCATACGAGAAATACCCTCCATACAAATCACTAAGACCTATAACGACCAAGAGTTAAGCGATACAATGTTGTCAAAGTAAGTATCTGCTCTTTTTCGACAGTTTGTGATCGAACAATAGTAAATCATATTTATGGCATCTTAAGTTCATTAATTGTTATTGATCTCAATCTTGCATCTTTTTTATTATATTATGGTTTCCAAAGTTTATGAGAATTTGAATCCTTAGTATTACTTTGTATCAAAGTTGTTGTAACATTAATTTTTTTTGCAGGAATAAGAGAATAAATGGAATAAATAATTAAATGCATGGAAAACGAGCTTTGGGAGCAAGTAGATGTTGAAGTGGATATCGTATGTGCGTTCATTCGATCTTATAGATTGTATTGCATGTTGAAACCCACGACTTCATTCTATCAATATACTAATCTCTTGGCGAATTGATATTTCTATTCCTGCTTGCCTACGGATTTGGTTCAATTTAAATAACACTAAACAAATAATAACAAAATACTATCAAAACGTCTTTACCGATCTAGTTGAGTAAAATATAGCTAACTTAGCAGCGATTAGGTGCATAATCACCACTCTGCAGAGTTGGTATTTCAGCTGGACAAAAAAAAAACAACAAATATTATCGTAATTATATCATCTATGTGTCATAATAGTACATGTTGAGTAAAACTCACAAAATGGGGGAATAAAACTCCCACAAGGTTATACCACCGAAAAACACGACGAAAAATAGATCCAAATAACAAGGAGATTGAAAGAAACAAAAAGGAAAACAACACCCCCTCCCTCAAACCTCCACCAGTGCAGGACATGGGGAGAATAGGGATTCAAAACGGTTAGGGTTTATTTTGGAGCTGCAATGACTTTTTAAGAGTGAAGGAGAGATTAATGTTTGTAATTGATTTGTTTGAATAATATCTTTTCAGTTGTGCTAAAATATTTGATAGGAGACAATTTATATTACTTTCCGGGTTAAACTTTTAACTGGGGCCGACGATGGGCCTAAGCTCCAACCCAACCGTAAACTCCTACATCACAATTTTTCTAGCACTATGTTTGGTAATAACAAACTTAGGTCATTTAAGTAACATATTTGATTTTTTTTGGTCATCGGTGAATTTTCCGGCGAAAAATCGTCGGAAAATCCAGTGTGGCAGATGACATGCAGTAGCCACGTCAGCGACCACGTCGGAGTTCCGAATTTTCACCGAAAAATTCACCAATAATCCAAAAAAATCAGATACGTTACTTATTGACTTAAGTTTGCAATTATGAAATTTAGTGATCCCAAAAACACGAGAGACAAATTTAGTTACCTAATTTAGTAAATTGGCCAAGAAGATAATAATCATGGATCGTACTTACGAATTATAATACATATATATATTATATATATATCTTGAGAAATGACTGTTATCCAAATTCATCGTAATCATAGACGTAGTACGAATACACATAATAATTATTTTATAACACACACACATACCTGCATGTGTTCATAATCATCCATCCCACTCATATTTCTTTACGTTAGCAGATAAATCCCGTATGTCCTAACCTCACAACCACAATGAGTGATGCAACCTGTTTGATATTTTCCGCTTAGGACAATTTTCTTGCTATAAACATCGAAAAACTTGTGTCTGTGCCCCAGTAAAGGTGACGGAAGTAGAGACTTCTCTCGAAAAAATTAGTTCGTTCAACAAATCTTCCGAGTTTGCCACTAGTTCGTTATTTATGGTCACAAAGATCCTTGATGTGAAGAAACAATTCTGTTTGTTGTTGTCCGTAAATGAGAGTGGATCAGCATAGCACTTGCAAGAGAAGATGATGATGAGAGTATTAACGAGAAGGTGAGAGAGATATGAAATGTGTTCTTCATTTTCTATTTTATTATTATTATTATTATTCTTTTATTTGGGGATAAAACGAGATAATGTATCGGAAAATTATGGTGTTGTCGTCGTATTGAAATTCTACTGGGTGGTTTTGTTAATGAATATCAAGGAAAGAAATATAAATGCCACTACATATTCGTTGAAATATAAATGCCCAAGAATGAAAATCAAAGAATGCGGATTGTGTCATTTCATATTAATTTACTTAAATTGATTTCCCTAATAACGAATCAAAGAAAGCATATTGTGTGTGATCGCCACGCGGTGCAAATTGCGATAACTCTTGATTAAAACTAATAACACTATAACTATCACTACGCGCAACAAGCTGTGTACTTACCGTTCCATTAATGGCTCTAGCGAGTATCTGAGTATCGGTATCGGAAAATAAACTTGATTACTAGTATTAACCTATCGACTTCATATTTATCCTAAATATATGTCTTAAGATTGATATATATTCGAAATTGAATCCGAAAACCTAAACTAACACGACCAAGATAAATAAAAGTACGACTAAAATAGATGAGTAACTTCATACGATAAAAGAAGTTCTTAGATTTTTAATTGCGCTAGGTGTCACCAACTAAGTCGTAACCAATCATTATTACATGAATATCGATTAGATCGCAGTAATTTTTAGACACTTCCGAATTTGTTGTTGCCCTAACGTTCGTGAGAATCTAGTTTAGCAATTACCTGATACGAGGGTTGATTATTTGATATCGCTCTATAATCGAATTCCTAATGTTGATGAGAGGTCTAATCGTTTGTTTAGTCGTCAGGCTTCAACGATGTACCGCGTATCACATCAACACATAGATATGTCGAAGCGATTATCAACACAACACATTGACATATCGATGAAGAAATGAATTCATAAACGACAAATTATCGAAGACGCATGTTCATGAGTAATGTACGCCAAACAAAGATTATACCTAGGGTTCATCTAATTCCAAACACAGCGTGAGTTTAGCTACTCATGATACATAGATAAACAACGAATAAAAATAAATATGGGGACTGAGAAACCGTAATGCTTTCCTATAAGGATATGTTCTGAGAAGCCTCGATGATATCATTCGTCACGCGTTCAATTCTTCGAATTTAATTCGTTGAATCCTCCTATGAACCCTAGAAATAAAAACGATGATTCTTAGGTCTCTTTAGACTTTCTTTAGGTCTCTAGGTCGAGTACAATCTGAGTGTGGAAAATAGGATGTGTTTTAGGATAAATTCTGGGCCTTATATAAAGTTTCGACAGTCTCAGGACCTCGGTATGGGCCTCCTACGGCCTTGGGTTCATAGAGATGAATTATGCCAAGATTCTGACAAGCGTGGAAAATATGTAACATGGGTGTGGATTTATTCTGCCTATTTTT
The DNA here is from genome assembly GCA_004919715.1 of Linderniella brevidens. Classification (NCBI taxonomy): domain Eukaryota; kingdom Viridiplantae; phylum Streptophyta; class Magnoliopsida; order Lamiales; family Linderniaceae; genus Linderniella; species Linderniella brevidens. The sequence goes on from SWDC01000153.1 coordinate 17,260,687, forward strand.
GCGAATCCCCGCACCCGTGGGCTTTGGCTCAAGTGTCGTGGGATCTTTATGCTCAAATTCCAGCCATTTTCCACGGCCGTGGGTTTTCTAAATTGGTCGTAGGGTTCTTTAGTTTGACCGTTCTTACTCATTTTCCGTCCCTTTTTACCTTGTTTGCCCTGAATGTCGTCTTGTTTACCTTCAATATAAAAATAAATGTAAATAGTACGAATAAATACACCAGACGACGATAAAATACTCGAATTCGACCTAGTTATAATAAAGATAAACGTCCAAAAAACGTTTATCAATGTACTTCATTTAATGGCATTTCTTTTATGATATCATTCCTCTATGAACAAACAATGGGCATGTCTACTAATGATGGGGTAGCATTCGCATCGAATATTAGATAATGTTATTGTTTTTTCTAATCTATACAATATTTTGTTTTGGAGAAGATTCTAATCTATACTATTTATTTGCGAGAACATTCTAAAAAAACAATCTGTAGAATTCAGGCTATTTCGAGTTATAAATGAATAATAAATTTGATGGAGCAGTTGACTTCCAGTTGGGATTACCTGTTCCCGTTTCGGTGTGCCCGTACGTGTTCCACATAGAAAAACGCATTATACATTCCCCTGCAAGTGGTGAAACACACGTAAATATCATAACGCACATTAATATCAATATACGGAGTGTTTAAACACAAAAAAAAATCTATATAATCTTGATGAGTATGACAGAGAAAAATATATAATATTGATTTTTTATGTTTAAACACTATGTATATTTATATTAATGGGTATTATGATATTTACGGGTGTTTCAACACTTGTCGTAGAATGTATAATGCATTTTTCTATGTGGAACACGGACGGCACACCGAAACGGGAATAGGGAATCCCAACCGCTTGATTTCATACCTTTATTAAAGTTTTAACTACAAAAAAAAAATAATCATTGCAACACGTGTATTTTAAGCAAAGTTGAATAGAAATATTATATATGTATATATAGATATATATGTATATCATCACTTGTGTGCATGGAGCTCTCCTCGAAACAACGGGCTCGACCTCAACGTTCTCTTCGCCAAGTTTCGAATATCTTCTCTAGTTGATTCGTGCGATATCTCAACGAGCTTCGACCAACGCTCGTTGTTCACAAGATCTCTGGCATTATCCTCTTGCAATATAGCTCAGACATGGAGTCAATGATTAAGGTTGTTTTTGTAATGATGCATAAATCAGAAACAAATGAAAATACCCAACAAAGGAAGAAAATAATATCATTTTGAGCTAAATGGCAAAATGCAAGCTCCTTGTGGCGTCTAGCCGAAGTAAGAGTATCGTTATTCAAGTTGGCCACCAGCCACGTTAGAGCAGCTCCATCGATATCAAAAAGAGGTAAACGCGCTCTCCAGCGAAAAAAAAATAGAGCTTACCATCACCGCACAAATTTTCTATTGCTCCTGCAATCATCCTGAGGGTTTGAGGATCGTCGGTCTTGGAAGCCGCGTTTGCAAGGCGTTTTGCACTCCTTGATTGCTTATCAATGCTTGGTTTATTTCTGAAGAGTAAAACAAGTTTTCATTTTTATAAGTCCAAAAGAATCCTTATGAATGAATGTTGAATGAATATAATGAGAATAAAAAAGTTTCTATCTTTACCACTCATTGCTAGGTTAGCGATGGCACCAGAAGCACCCCTCAGCGTCGTTGCGTAGTGTAATGATCCTATCAACATTAGCAGTGCATCAAGGCCACCTACCTTTACAATCTTCTCGTGATTGGCATCTGAAAATAGACATATTAAGCGGCTAGGTATCATATCGCCGGGTATACCAACGGGGTTGGTCCAAGTTGTAAGCGGCTAGCTAGGTATCGCATAAGTAAGGTTTCACGTTCAAAACCTTGTGAATACAACACCTCCATTTGGGAGCCTCACCCACCCATGTAGGTGCCCGTCGCGGGGCGACAGGATTAGTCGGAGCAACCGGATACCGGTCTTCGTCCGAAAAGAAATATGTGGCCGGGTATAGATTTCAGGCTGGTCTTATAGATTAAAAAAGGGCCTAACCCAACCTGACACGACCCAGTGAAAAGGTGGTTGAGAAGCTTGACCGAAAAGCCCGAGAAGAAATGGAGAACTATTTTTCTGATATAGAAAATTGCTTTATGGTTACTATTTTTAAAGAGAAAAAAACATCAAACTACGCATATCGGATTGGTACGATTACGTTTGTGTGAATTACAATAATTCAAAATTTAGAAATGTTTGTTAAGGGTTGATGTGACGGATTATAAGAAAATAACTAATATGGAACTTAAGTTGGAATGAAATGAAAAAGAAAAATACATATGTAAAAAAGAAACATAGCATGCATAAGAATGTGAATTTCATTACAGAGAGGCAAACCAAAAGAGTAGTTCATTAAAACATGCACTTCTTGATCATGCAATAAGAATTTATTTAAACTAGTTTAATCTTAAATAGTCATATAAAGAAAAATTAAATAGATCACGTAATCTATCAATTACTAAATAGAATGCTAAGAAATAAACTAAAAAATTGCCATTACAAGTTACGATTTTATTCAAACTGACAAAAAAATTGCTATTTGATTAATGCACCCATAGATTTATGCCACGAGTTATGTAAACTTCGTAGTGGTATGTAACTAAACCATATTTAAAGTAAAAATAAATCATATTTTTACCATGATGGTAAAATTTAAACTCAAGCTATATAAAGACGTCATAGGAGGTGATGTTACACACACTCATTCAAAGATGGGAACGATAATAATAAATCCTGCTAACATGGCTTCTGTCTTACTAGTTGTACTATGTGCTTGCTCGCTTTCTATTACTAATGCAAATGAGAAGGATAAGTCATCATCTTCATATGAGAAATATCCTCCTTACAAGTCCTCCTCGTATGACAAGTATTCACCGTACGAGAAATATCCTCCTTACAAGTCTCCATCGTATGAGAAGTATCCACCGTACGAAAAATATCCTCCTTACAAGTCCGAACCTTATGAGAAGTATCCATCGTACGAGAAATGTCCTCCATACAAGTCTGAACCATATGAGAAGTATCCACCGTACGAGAAATATCCTCCATACAAGTCCGAACCATATGAAAAGTATCCACCATATAAGAAATATCCTCCTTACAAGTCAGAGCCATATGAGAAGTATCCACCGTATGAGAAATATCCTCCTTACATGTCTAAGCCATATGAGAAGTACCCACCGTATGAGAAATATCCTCCTTACATGTCTGAGCCATACGAGAAGTACCCACCGTATGAGAAATATCCTCCTTACAAGTCTGAACCATGTGAGAAATATCCACCGTACGAGAAATATCCTCCTTACAAGTCTGAGCCATATGAGAAATACCCGCCGTATGAAAAATATCATTCTTACAAGTCGCCGTCATATGAGAAATACCCACCATATAAATCACCACCTTACGAGAATTATCCTCCATATAAGTCGCCACCGTACGAAAAATACCCGTCATACGAGAAATACCCTCCATACAAATCACTAAGACCTATAGCGACCAAGAGTTAAGCGATACAATGTTGTCAAAGTAAGTATCTGCTCTTTTTCGACAGTTTGTGATCGAACAATAGTAAATCATATTTATGGCATCTTAAGTTCATTAATTGTTATTGATCTCAATCTTGCATCTTTTTTATTATATTATAGTTTCCAAAGTTTATGAGAATTTGAATCCTTAGTATTACTTTGTACCAAGGTTGTTGTAACATTAATTTTTTTGCAGGACTAAGAGAATAAATGGAATAAATAATTAAATGCATGGAAAACGAGCTTTGGGAGCAAGTGGATGTTGAAGTGGATATCGTATGTGCGTTCATTCGATCTTATAGATTGTATTGCATGTTGAAGCCCACGACTTCATTCTATCAATATGCTAATCTCTTGGCGAATTGATATTTCTATTCCTGCTTGCCTGCGGATTTGGTTCAATTTAAATAACACTAAACAAATAATAACAGAATACTATCAAAACGTCTTTACCGATCTAGTTGATTAAAATATAGCTAACTTAGCAGCGATTAGGTGCATAATCACCACTCTGCAGAGTTGGTATTTCAGCTGGAAAAAAAAAACAACAAATATTATCGTAATTATATCATCTATGTGTCATAATAGTACATGTAGAGTAAAACTCACAAAATGGGAGAATAAAACTCCCACAAGGATATACCACCGAAAAAGACGACGAAAAATAGATCCAAATAAAGAGGAGATTGAAAGAAACAAAAAGGAAAACAACACCCCCTCCCTCAAACCTCCACCAGTGCAGGACATGGGGAGAATAGGGATTCAAAACGGTTAGGGTTTATTTTGGAGCTGCAATGGCTTTTTAAGAGTGAAGGAGAGATTAATGTTTGTAATTGATTTGTTTGAATAATCTCTTTTCAGTTGTGCTAAAATATTTGATAGGAGACACTTTATATTACTTTCCAGGTTAAACTTTTAACTGGGGCCGACGATGGGCCTAAGCTCCAACCCAACCGTAAACTCCTACATCGCAATTTTTCTAGCACTACGTTTGGTAATAACAAACTTAGGTCATTTAAGTAACATATTTGATTTTTTTTGGTCATCGGTGAATTTTCCGGCGAAAAATCGTCGGAAAATCCAGTGTGGCAGATGACATGTCAGTAGCCACGTCAGCGACCACGTCGGAGTTCCGAAGATTTTCACCGGAAAATTCACCAATAATCCAAAAAAATCAGATACGTTACTTATTGACTTAAGTTTGCAATTATGAAATTTAGTGATTCCAAAAACACGAGAGACAAATTTAGTTACCTAATTTAGTAAATTGGCCAAGAAGATAATAATCATGGATCGTACTTACGAATTATAATGCATATTTATATACATATATATGTATATTGATAATTGACTATCATCCAAATTCATCGTAATCATAGACGTAGTACTAATACACATAATAATTATTTTATAACACACACACATACATGCATGTGTTCATAATCATCCATCCCACTCATATATCTTTACATTACCAGATAAATCCCGTATGCCCTAACCTCCCTACCACAATGAGTGATGCAACTTGTTTGACATTTTCCGCTTAGGATAATTTTCTTGCTATAAACATCAAAAAACTTGTGTCTGTGCCCCCCAATAAAGGTGACGGAAGTGGAGACTTTTCTCGAAAAAATTAGTTCGTTCAACAAGTCTTCTGAGTTTGCCGCTAGTTCAATATTTATGGTCACAAAGATCCTTGATGTGAAGAAAAAATTCTGTTTGTTGTTGTCCGTAAATGAGAGTGGATCAGCATAGCACTTGCAAGAGAAGATGATGATGAGAGTATTAACGAGAAGGTGAGAGAGATATGAAATGTGGTCTTCATTTTCTATTTTATTATTATTATTATTCTTTTATTTGGGGAAGAAATGAGATAATGTATCGGAAAATTGTGGTGTTGTCGTCGTATTGAAGTTGTACTGGGTGGTTTTGTTAATGAATATCAAGGAAAGAAATATAAATGCCACTACATATTCGTTGAATTTTCCCAAGAATGAAAATCAAAGAATGCGGATTGTGTCATTTCATATTAATTTACTTAAATTGATTTCCCTAATAACGAATCAAAGAAAGCATATTGTGTGTGATCGCCACGCGGTGCAAATTGCGATAACTCTTGATTAAAACTAATAACACTATAACTATCACTACACGCAACAAGCTGTGTACTTACCGTTCGTTTAATGGCTCTAGCGAGTATCTGAGTATCGGTATCGGAAAATAAACTTGATTACTAGTATTAACCTATCGACTTCATATTTATCCTAAATATATGTCTTAAGATTGATATATATTCGAAATTGAATCCGAAAACCTAAACTAACACGAACAAGATAAATAAAAGTACGACTAAAATAGATGAGTAACTTCATACGATAAAAGAAGTTCTTAGATTTTTAATTGCGCTAGGTGTCACCAACTAAGTCGTAACCAATCGTTATTACATGAATATCGATTAGATCGCAGTAATTTTTAGACACTTCCGAATTTGTTGTTGCCCTAGACGTTCGTGAGAATCTAGTTTAGCAATTACCTGATACGAGGGTTGATTATTTGATGTCGCTCTATAATCGAATTCCTAATGTAGATGAGAGGTCTAATCGTTTGTTTAGTCGTCACGCTTCAACGATGTACCGCGTATCACATCAACACATAGATATGTCGAAGCGATTATCAACACAACACATTGACATATCGATGAAGAAATGAATTCATAAACGACAAATTATCGAAGACGCATGTTCATGAGTAATGTACGCCAAACAAAGGTTATACCTAGGGTTCATCTAATTCCAAACACAACGTGAGTTTAGCTACTCATGATACATAGATAAACAACGAATAAAAATAAATATGGGGACTGACAAACCGTAATGCTTTCCTATAAGGATATGTTCTGAGAAGCCTCGATGATATCATTCGTCACGCGTTCAATTCTTCGAATTTAATTCGTTGAATCCTCCTATGAACCCTAGAAATAAAAACGATGATTCATAGGGCTCTTTAAACTTTCTTTAGGTCTTTAGGTCGAGTACAATCTGAGTGTGGAAAATAGGATGTGTTTTAGGATAAATTCTGGGCCTTATATAAAGTTTCGACAGTCTCAGGACCTCGGTATGGGCCTCCTACGGCCGTGGGTTCATCAAGATGAATTCTGCCAAGATTCTGACAAGCGTGGAAAATATGTAACATGGGTGTGGATTTATTCTGCCTATTTTTGCGAATCCCCGCAGCCGTGGGCTTTGGCTCAAGTGGTCGTGGGATCTTTCTGCTCAAGTTCCAGCCATTTTCCACGGCCGTGGGTTTTCTAAATTGGTCGTAGGGTTCTTTAGTTTGACCGTTCTTACTCGTTTTCCGTCCCTTTTTACCTTGTTTGCCCTGAATGTCGTCTTGTTTACCTTCAATATAAAAATAAATGTAAATAGTACGAATAAATACACCAGACGACGATAAAATACTCGAATTCGACCTAGTTATAATAAAGATAAACGTCCAAAAAACGTTTATCAATGTACTTCATTTAATGGCATTTCTTTTATGATATCATTCCTCTATGAACAAACAATGGGCATGTCTACTAATGATGGGGTAGCATGCGCATCGAATATTAGATAATGTTATTGTTTTTTCTAATCTATACAATATTTTGTTTTGGAGAAGATTCTAATCTATACTATTTATTTGCGAGAACATTCTAAAAAAACAACCTGTAGAATTCAGGCTATTTCGAGTTATAAATGAATAATAAATTTGATGGAGCAGTTGACTTCCAGTTGGGATTACCTGTTCCCGTTTCGGTGTGCCCGTACGTGTTCCACATAGAAAAACGCATTATACATTCCCCGGCAAGTGGTGAAACACACGTAAATATCATAACGCACATTAATATCAATATACGGAGTGTTTAAACACAAAAAAAAATCTATATAATCTTGATGAGTATGACAGAGAAAAATATATAATATTGATTTTTTATGTTTAAACACTATGTATATTTATATTAATGGGTGTTATGATATTTATGGGTGTTTCAACACTTGTCGTAGAATGTATAATGTATTTTTCTATGTGGAACACGGACAGCACACCGAAACGGGAATAGGGAATCCCAACCGCTTGATTTCATACCTTTATTAAAGTTTTAACTACAAAAAAAAAAAGAATCATTGCAACACGTGTATTTTAAGAAAAGTTGAATAGAAATATTATATATGTATATATAGATATATATGTATATCATCACTTGTGTGCATGGAGCTCTCCTCGAAACAACGGGCTCGACCTCAACGTTCTCTTCGCCAAGTTTCGAATATCTTCTCTAGCTGATTCGTGCGATATCTCAACGAGCTTCGACCAACGCCCGTTGTTCACAAGATCTCTGGCATTATCCTCTTGCAATAGAGCTCAGACATGGAGTCAATGATTAAGGTTGTTTTTGTAATGATGCATAAATCAGAAACAAATGAAAATACCCAACAAAGGCAGAAAATAATATCATTTTGAGCTAAATGGCAAAATGCAAGCTCCTTGTGGCGTCTAGCCGAAGTAAGAGTATCATTATTCAAGTTGGCCACCAGCCACGTTAGAGCAGCTCCATCGATATCAAAAAGAGGTAAACGCGCTCTCCAGGGAAAAAAAAATAGAGCTTACCATCACCGCACAAATTTTCTATTGCTCCTGCAATCATCCTGAGGGTTTGAGGATCGTCGGTCTTGGAAACCGCGTTTGCAAGGCGTTTTGCACCTCCTTGATTGCTTATCAATGCTTGGTTTATTTCTGAAGAGTAAAACAAGTTTTCATTTTTATAAGTCCAAAAGAATCCTTATGAATGAATGTTGAATGAATATAATGAGAATAAAAAAGTTTCTATCTTTACCACTCATTGCTAGGTTAGCGATGGCACCAGAAGCACCCCTCAGCGTCGTTGCGTAGTGTAATGATCCTATCAACATTAGCAGTGCATCAAGGCCACCTACCTTTACAATCTTCTCGTGATTGGCATCTGAAAATAGACATATTAAGCGGCTAGGTATCATATCGCCGGGTATACCAACGGGGTTGGTCAAAGTTGTAAGCGGCTAGCTAGGTATCGCTTAAGTAAGGTTTCACGTTCAAAACCTTGTGAATACAACACCTCCATTTGGGAGCCTCACCCACCCATGTAGGTGCCCGTCGCGGGGCGACAGGATTAGTAGGAGCAACCGGATACCGGTCGTCGTCCGAAAAGAAATATGTGGCCGGGTATAGATTTCAGGCTGGTCTTATAGATTAAAAAAGGGCCTAACCCAACCTGACACGACCCAGTGAAAAGGTGGTTGAGAAGCTTGACCCAAAAGCCCGAGAAGAAATGGAGAACTATTTTTCTGATATAGAAAATTGCTTTATGGTTACTATTTTTATAGAGAAAAAAACATCAAACTACGCATATCGGATCGGTACGATTACGTTTGTGTGAATTACAATAATTCAAAATTTAGAAATGTTTGTTAAGGGTTGATGTGACGGATTATAAGAAAATAACTAATATGGAACTTAAGTTGGAATGAAATGAAAAAGAAAAATACATATGTAAAAAAGAAACATAGCATGCATAAGAATGTGAATTTCATTACAGAGAGGCAAACCAAAAGAGTAGTTCATTAAAACATGCACTTCTTGATCATGCAATAAGAATTTATTTAAACTAGTTTAATCTTAAATAGTCATATAAAGAAAAATTAAATAGATCAGGTAATCTATCAATTACTAAATGGAATGCTAAGAAATAAACTAAAAAATTGCCATTACAAGTTACGATTTTATTCAAACTGACAAAAAAATTGCTATTTGATTAATGCACCCATAGATTTATGCCACGAGTTATGTAAACTTCGTAGTGGTATGTTACTAAACCATATTTAAAGTAAAAATAAATCATATTTTTACCATGATGGTAAAATTTAAACTCAAGCTATATAAAGACGCCATAGGAGGTGATGTTACACACACTCATTCAAAGATGGGAACGATAATAATAAATCCTGCTAACATGGCTTCTGTCTTACTAGTTGTACTATGTGCTTGCTCGCTTTCTATTACTAATGCAAATGAGAAGGATAAGTCATCATCTTCATATGAGAAATATCCTCCTTACAAGTCCTCCTCGTATGACAAGTATTCACCGTACGAGAAATATCCTCCTTACAAGTCTCCATCGTATGAGAAGTATCCACCGTACGAAAAATATCCTCCTTACAAGTCCGAACCTTATGAGAAGTATCCATCGTACGAGAAATGTCCTCCATACAAGTCCGAACCATATGAGAAGTATCCACCGTACGAGAAATATCCTCCATACAAGTCCGAACCATATGAAAAGTATCCACCATACAAGAAATATCCTCCTTACAAGTCAGAGCCATATGAGAAGTATCCACCGTATGAGAAATATCCTCCTTACAAGTCTAAGCCATATGAGAAGTACCCACCGTATGAGAAATATCCTCCTTACAAGTCTGAGCCATACGAGAAGTACCCACCGTATGAGAAATATCCTCCTTACAAGTCTGAACCATGTGAGAAATATCCACCGTACGAGAAATATCCTCCTTACAAGTCTGAGCCATATGAGAAATACCCGCCGTATGAAAAATATCATTCTTACAAGTCGCCGTCATATGAGAAATACCCACCATATAAATCACCACCTTACGAGAATTATCCTCCATATAAGTCGCCACCGTACGAAAAATACCCGTCATACGAGAAATACCCTCCATACAAATCACTAAGACCTATAGCGACCAAGAGTTAAGCGATACAATGTTGTCAAAGTAAGTATCTGCTCTTTTTCGACAGTTTGTGATCGAACAATAGTAAATCATATTTATGGCATCTTAAGTTCATTAATTGTTATTGATCTCAATCTTGCATCTTTTTTATTATATTATAGTTTCCAAAGTTTATGAGAATTTGAATCCTTAGTATTACTTTGTACCAAGGTTGTTGTAACATTAATTTTTTTGCAGGAATAAGAGAATAAATGGAATAAATAATTAAATGCATGGAAAACGAGCTTTGGGAGCAAGTGGATGTTGAAGTGGATATCGTATGTGCGTTCATTCGATCTTATAGATTGTATTGCATGTTGAAGCCCACGACTTCATTCTATCAATATACTAATCTCTTGGCGAATTGATATTTCTATTCCTGCTTGCCAGCGGATTTGGTTCAATTTAAATAACACTAAACAAATAATAACAAAACACTATCAAAACGTCTTTACCGATCTAGTTGAGTAAAATATAGCTAACTTAGCAGCGATTAGGTGCATAATCACCACTCTGCAGAGTTGGTATTTCAGCTGGACAAAAAATAAACTTGATTAATACTAATAACACTATAACAAGATTTGTAGTTATCGTTCGTAGAATGGATCTAGCGTGTAACCGAGTATTGGTATCGAAAAATAAACTTGATTACTAGTATTAACTATCGACTTCATATTTATCCTAAATATATGTCTTAAGATTGATATGTATTTGAAACTGGATTCCGAAAACCTAAACTAACACGAACAAGATAAATAAAAGTACGAGTAAAATAGATGAGTAACTTCTTACGATAAACGACGTTCTTAGATTTTTAATTGCGCTAGGTGTCACCAACTAAGCCGTAAACAACCGTTATTTCGTGAATATCAATTAGATCGCAGTAATTTCTAGTCACTCCGGAATTTGTTGTTGCCCTAGACGTTCGTGAGAATCTAGTTTAGCAATTACCTGATACGAGGGTTGATTATTTGATGTCACCCTATAATCAAATTCCTAATGTTGATGAGAGGTCTAATCGTTTGTTTAGTCGTCGCGCTAAAAGATGTACCGTGTATCACATCAACACATAGATATGTCGAAGCGATTATCAACTCAACACATAGACATATCGAATTGAAGAAATGAATTCATAAACGATAAATTATCAAAGACGCGTGTTCATGAGTAATGTACGCCAAACAACGGTTCTACCTAGCGTTCATCTAATTCCAAACACAATGGGAATTTAGTTACTCATGATACATAGATAAACAACGAATAAAAATAAATATGAGGACTGAGAAACCGTAATGCTTTCCTATAAGGATGTGTTCTGAGAAGCCTCTATGAACATTCGTCACGCGTTCAATTCTTCGAATTTAATTCGTTGAATCCTCATATGAACCCTAGAAATAAAAACGATGATTCCTACGGCTCTTTAGCCTTCCTTTAGGACTCTAGGTCGAGTACAATCTGATTGTTGAAAATAGGATGTGTTTTAGGATAAATTATGGGCCTTATATAATGGTTCGACAGTCTCAGGACCTTTGTATGGGCCTCCTACGGCCGTGGGTTCATCAAGACGAATTCTGCCAAACTGACAACCGTGGAAAATATGTAACATGGGTGTGGATTTATTCTGCCTATTTTTGTAGACCCCGCAGTTGTGGGCTTTGACTCAAGTGGTCGTGGGATCATTCTACTCAAATTCCAGCCATTTTCCATGGCCGTGGGTCTTGTAAACTGGTAGTAGGGTTCTTTAGTTTGACCGTTTTCGCTCGTTTTTCATCCCTTTTCACCTTGTTTGCCCTGAATGTCTTCTTGTTTACCTTCAATATAAAAATAAATGTAAATTGTATTAATAAATACACCAGACGAATAGATACACCAGACGACGATAAAATACTCGAATTCGACCTACTTATAATAAAGATAAACGTCCAAAAAACGTTTATCAATGTACTTCATTTAATGGTATTTCTTTTATGATATCATTCCTCTATGAAGAAACAATGGGCATGTCTACTAATAATGGGGCAGCATGCGCATCGAATATTAGATAATGTTATTGTTTTTTCTAATCTATACAATATTTTTTTTCGGAGAAGATTCTAAACTATACTATTTTTTGGCGAGAACTTTCTAAAAAAAACAATCTGAAGAACTCCAATTCAGGCTATTTTGAGTTATAAAATGAATAATAAATTTGATGGAGCACTTGATTTCATACCTTTATTAAAGTCTTGACTACAAAAAACAATCATTGCAACACGTGTATTTCAAGCAAACTTGAATAGAATATTATATATATATGCATATAATCACTTGAGTGCATGGAGCTCTCCTCGAAACAACAGGCTCGACCTCAACGTTTTCTTCGCCAAGTTTCGAATATCTTCTCTGGTTGATTCGTTCGATATCGCAACGAGCTTCGACAAGCCCCCATTTTCACAAGATCTCTGGCATTATCCTCTGCAATATAGCTCAGACATGGATTCAATGATTAAGGTTGTTTTTGTAATGATGATCAATGATGCCTAAATCAGAAACAAATGAAAATACCCAACAAAGCAAGAAAATAATATCATTTTGAGCTAAATGGTAAAATGCAACATCCGTGTGGCGTCTGGCCGAACTAAGAATATCGTTATTCAAGTTGGCCACTAACCACGTTAGAGCAGCTCCATCGTCATCAATAAGAGATGAACGCACTCTCCAGGGAAAAAAAATAGAGCTTACCATCACCGCACAAATTTATTATTGCTCCCGCAATCATCCTGAGGGTTTGAGGATCGTTGGTCTTGGAAGCCGCGTTTGCAAGACGTTTTGCACCTCCATGATTGCTTACCAATGCTTGGTTTATTTCTGAAGAGTAAAACAAGTTTCATTTTTATATCTCCAAAAGAATCTTGATGAATGAATGTTGAATGAATATAATGAGAATAAAAAAGTTCTATCTTTACCACTCATTGCTAGGTTAGCGATGGCACCAAAAGCGACCCTCATCGTCGTTGCGTAGTGTGATGATCCTATCAACATTATCAATGCATCGAGGCCACCTTCCTTTTCAATCTTCTCGTGATTGGCATCTGAAAATAGATCTATTAAGCGGCTAGGTATCTTATCGCCGGGTATACCAACGGGGTTGGTCCAAGTTGTAAGAGCTAGCTAGGCATCGCTTAAGTAAGGTTTCACGTTCGAAACCTTGTGAATGCAAAACCTCCATTTGGGAGCCTCACCCACCCATGTAGGTGCGCGTCTCGGGGAGATAGGATTAGTCGGAGCAACCGGATACCTAATATGGAACTTAATAATGAAAAAGAAAAATACATTTATAAAAAACAAACACAGCATGTATAACAATGTGCATTTCATTACAGAGAGGCAAACAAAAAGAGTAGTTCATTAAAAAGTGCACTTCTTGATCATGCAATAAGAATTTACTTTAATTAATTTAATCATAAATAGTCATATAAAGCAAAATTAAATTTATCAGGTAACCAATCAATTACTAAGTATAATGCTAAGAAATAAACTAAAAAATTGCCATAACAAGTTACGAGTTTATTCAAACTGATGAAAATTTGCTATTTGATTAATGCACCTATATATTTATTCCACGAGTTAGGTATACTTCGTAGTGGTATGTAATTAAACCATATTTACCGTTAAAAAATCATATTATTACAATGATGGTAAAGTTTAAAGTCAACCGATATAAAGACGCCATAGGAGGTGATGTTACACACACTCATTCAAGATGGGAACGATAATAATAAAGCCTGTTAATGCAAATGAGAAGGATAAGTCATCATTTTCATATGAGAAATATCCTCCTTACAAGTCCCCCTCGTATGACAAGTATTCACCGTACGAAAAATATCCTCCTTACAAGTCTTCATCGTATGAGAAGTATCCACCGTACGAGAAATATCCTTCTTTACAAGTCCGAACCTTTTGAGAAGTATACACCGTACGAGAAATATCCTCCTTACAAGTCCGAACCATATGAGAAGTATCCACCGTACAAATCACCACCTTACGAGAATTATCCTACATATAAGTCGCCACCATACGAAAAATACCCGTCATACGAGAAATACCCTCCATACAAATCACTAAGACCTATAACTACCAAGACTTAAGCGATACAATGTTGTCAAAGTAAGTATCTGCTCTTTTTCGACAGTTTGTGATCGAACAATAGTAAATCATATTTATGGCATCTTAAGTTCATTAATTGTTATTGATCTCAATCTTGCATCTTTTTTATTATATCAGTTTCCAAAGTTTATGAGAATTTGAATCCTTAGTATTACTTTGTATCAAAGTTATTGTAACATTAATTTTTTTTTTTTTTGCAGGAATAAGAGAATAAATGGAATAAATAATTAAATGCATGGAAAACGAGCTTTGGGAGCAAGTGGTTGTTGAAGTGGATTTCGTATGTGCTTTCATTCGATCTTATAGATTGTATTGCATGTTGAAGCCCACGACTTCATTCTATCAATATATTAATCTCTTGGCAAAATTTGATATTTTTATTCCTGCTTTCCTACGGATTTGGTGCAATTTAAATAACACTAAACAAATAATAATAAAATACTATCAAAACTTCTTAAACGATCTAGTTGAGTCAAATATAGCTAACTTAGCAGCATTAGGTGCATAATCACCACTCTGCAGAGTTGGTATTTCAGCTGGACAAAAAAGAAACAACAAATATTATCGTAATTATATCATCTATGTGTCATAATGGTACATGTAGAGTAAAACTTACAAAATGGAAAAATAAAACTCCCACAAGGATAGACCACCGAAAAAGACGAATCCAAACAACAAGGAGATTGAAATAACAAAAAGGAAAACAACACCCCCTCCCTCAAACCTCCGCCAGTGCAGGACATGGGAGAGGAGGGATTCAAAATGGTTAGGGTTTATTTTGAAGCTAAAATGGCTTTTTAAGAGTGAAGGAGAGACGAATGTTTGTAATTGATTTGTTTGAATAATCTCTTTTCAGTTGTGCTAAAATATTTGATAGGAGACAATTTATATTACTTTCCGGGTTAAACTTTTAACTGGGGCCGACGATGGGCCTAAGCTCCAACCCAACCGTAAACTCCTACATCGCAATTTTTCTAGCACTATGTTTGGTAATAACAAACTTAGGTCATTTAAGTAACATATTTGATTTTTTTCGGTCATCGGTGAATTTTCCGGCAAAAAATCGTCGGAAAATCCGGTGTGGCGGATGACATGTCTGTAGCCACGTCAGGGACCACGTCGGAGTTCCGAAGATTTTCACCGGAAAATTCACCAATAATCCAAAAAAATCAGATACGTTACTTATTGACTTAAGTTTGTAATTATGAAATTTAGTGATCCCAAAAACACGAGAGACAAATTTAGTTACCTAATTTAGTAAATTGGCCAAGAAGGTAATAATCATGGATCGTACTTACGAATTATAATGCATATTTATATACATATATATGTATATTGATAATTGACTATTATCCAAATTCATCGTAATCATAGACGTAGTACTAATACACATAATAATTATTTTATAACACACACACATACATGCATGTGTTCATAATCATCCATCCCACTCATATATCTTTACGTTACCAGATAAATCCCGTATGCCCTAACCTCCCTACCACAATGAGTGATGCAACTTGTTTGACATTTTCCGCTTAGGACAATTTTCTTGCTATAAACATCAAAAAACTTGTGTCTGTGCCCCCCAATAAAAGTGACGGAAGTGGAGAGTTTTCTCGAAAAAATTAGTTCGTTCAACAAGTCTTCTGAGTTTGCCGCTAGTTCAATATTTATGGTCACAAAGATCCTTGATGTGAAGAAACAATTCTGTTTGTTGTTGTCCGTAAATGAGAGTGGATCAGCATAGCACTTGCAAGAGAAGATGATGATGAGAGTATTAACGAGAAAGTGAGAGAGATATGAAATGTGTTCTTCATTTTCTATTTTATTATTATTATTATTCTTTTATTTGGGGATGAAACGAGATAATGTATCGGAAAATTGTGGTGTTGTCGTCGTATTGAAATTGTACTGGGTGGTTTTGTTAATGAATATCAAGGAAAGAAATATAAATGCCACTACATATTCGTTGAATTTTCCCAAGAATGAAAATCAAAGAATGCGGAATGTGTCATTTCATATTAATTTACTTAAATTGATTTCCCTAATAACGAATCAAAGAAAGCATATTGTGTGTGATCGCCACGCGGTGCAAATTGCGATAACTCTTGATTAAAACTAATAACACTATAACTATCACTACGCGCAACAAGCTGTGTACTGACCGTTCGTTTAATGGCTCTTGCGAGTATCTGAGTATCGGTATCGGAAAATAAACTTGATTACTAGTATTAACCTATCGACTTCATATTTATCCTAAATATATGTCTTAAGATTGATATATATTGGAAATTGAATCCGAAAACCTAAACTAACACGAACAAGATAAATAAAAATACGACTAAAATAGTCGAGTTACTTCAAATGATAAAAGAAGTTCATAGATTTTTAATTGCGCTAGGTGTCACCAACTAAGCCGTAACCAATCGTTATTATATGAATATCGATTAGATCGCAGCAATTTTTAGAAACTTCCGAATTTGTTGTTGCCCTAGACGTTCGTGAGAATCTAGTTTAGCAATTAAATGATACGAGGGTTGGCTATTTGATGTCGCTCTATAATCGAATTCCTAATGTTGATGAGAGGTCTAATCGTTTGTTTAGTCGTCACGCTTCAACGATGTACCGCGTATCACATCAACACATAGATATGTCGAAGCGATTATCAACACAACACATTGACATATTGATGAAGAAATGAATTCATAAACGACAAATTATCGAAGACGCATGTTCATGAGTAATGTACGCCAAACAAAGGTTATACCTACCGTTCATCTAATTCCAAACACAACGTGAGCTTATCTACTCATGATACATAGATAAACAACGAATAAAAATAAATATGGGGATTGAGAAACCGTAATGCTTTCCTATAAGGACGTGTTCTGAGAAGCCTCGATGATATCATTCGTCACGCGTTCAATTCTTCGAATTTAATTCGTTGAATCCTCCTATGAACCCTAGAAATAAAAATGATGATTCTTAGGGCTCTTTAGACTTTCTTTAGGTCTCTAGGTCGAGTACAATCTGAGTGTGGAAAATAGGATGTGTTTTAGGATAAATTATGGGCCTTATATAAAGTTTCGACAGTCTCAGGACCTCGGTATGGGCCTCCTACGGCCGTGGGTTCATCAAGATGAATTCTGCCAAGATTCTGACAATCGTGGAAAATATGAAACATGGGTGTGGATTTATTCTGCCTATTTTTGCGAATCCCCGCAGCCGTGGGCTTTGGCTCAAGTGGTCGTGGGATCTTTCTGCTCAAATTCCAGCCATTTTCCACGGCCGTGGGTTTTCTAAATTGGTCCTAGGGTTCTTTAGTTTGACCGTTCTTGCTCGTTTTCCGTCCCTTTTTACCTTGTTTGCCCTGAATGTCGTCTTGTTTACCTTCAATATAAAAATAAATGTAAATAGTACGAATAGATACACCAGAGGACGATAAAATACTCGAATTCGACCTAGTTATAATAAAGATAAACGTCCAAAAAACGTTTATCAATGTACTTCATTTAATGGCATTTCTTTTATGATATCATTCCTCTATGAACAAACAATGGGCATGTCTACTAATGATGGGGTAGCATGCGCATCGAATATTAGATAATGTTATTGTTTTTTCTAATCTATATAATATTTTGTTTTGGAGAAGATTCTAATATATACTATTTATTTGCGAGAACATTCTAAAAAAACAATATATAGAATTCAGGCTATTTCGAGTTATAAATGAATAATAAATTTGATGGAGCAGTTGACTTCCAGTTGGGATTCCCTGTTCCCGTTTCGGTGTGTCCGTACGTGTTCCACATAGAAAAACGCATTATACATTCCCCGGCAAGTGGTGAAACACACGTAAATATCATAACGCACATTAATATCAATATACGGAGTGTTTAAACACAAAAAAAATCAATATAATCTTGATGAGTATGATAGAGAAAAATATATAATATTGATTTTTTGTGTTTAAACACTATGTATATTTATATTAATGGGTGTTATGATATTTACGGGTGTTTCAACACTTGTCGAAGAATGTATAATGCATTTTTCTATGTGGAACACGGACGACACACCGAAACGGGAATAGGGAATCCCAACCGCTTGATTTCATACCTTTATTAAAGTTTTAACTACAAAAAAAAAAAAAGAATCATGGCAACACGTGTATTTTAAGCAAATTTGAATAGAAATATTATATATGTATATATATATGTATATCATCACTTGAGTGCATGGAGCTCTCCTCGAAACAACGGGCTCGACCTCAACGTTCTCTTCGCCAAGTTTCGAATATCTTCTCTAGCTGATTCGTGCGATATCTCAACGAGCTTCGACCAATGCCCGTTGTTCACAAGATCTCTGGCATTATCCTCTTGCAATATAGCTCAGACATGGAGTCAATGATTAAGGTTGTTTTTGTAATGATGCATCAATCAGAAACAAATGAAAATACCCAACAAAGGAAGAAAATAATATCATTTTGAGCTAAATGGCAAAATGCCAGCTCCTTGTGGCGTCTAGCCGAAGTAAGAGTATCGTTATTCAAGTTGGCCACCAACCACGTTAGAGCAGCTCCATCGATATCAAAAAGAGGTAAACGCGCTCTCCAGGGAAAAAAATAGAGCTTACCATCACCGCACAAATTTTCTATTGCTCCTGCAATCATCCTGAGGGTTTGAGGATCGTCGGTCTTGGAAGCCGCGTTTGCAAGACGTTTTGTACCTCCTTGATTGCTTATCAATGCTTGGTTTATTTCTGAAGAGTAAAACAAGTTTTCATTTTTATAAGTCCAAAAGAATCTTAAATAGTCATATAAAGAAAAATTAAATAGATCACGTAATCTATCAATTACTAAATAGAATGCTAAGAAATAAACTAAAAAATTGCCATTACAAGTTACGATTTTATTCAAACTGACAAAAAAATTGCTATTTGATTAATGCACCCATAGATTTATGCCACGAGTTATGTAAACTTCGTAGTGGTATGTAACTAAACCATATTTACAGTAAAAATAAATCATATTTTTACCATGATGGTAAAATTTAAACTCAACCTATATAAAGACGCCATAGGAGGTGATTTTACACACACTCATTCAAAGATGGGAACGATAATAATAAATCCTGCTAACATGGCTTCTGTCTTACTAGTTGTACTATGTGCTTGCTCGCTTTCTATTACTAATGCAAATGAGAAGGATAAGTCATCATCTTCAAATGAGAAATATCCTCCTTACAAGTCTCCATCGTATGAGAAGTATCCACCGTACGAAAAATATCCTCCTTACAAGTCCGAACCTTATGAGAAGTATCCATCGTACGAGAAATGTCCTCCATACAAGTCCGAACCATATGAGAAGTATCCACCGTACGAGAAATATCCTCCATACAAGTCCGAACCATATGAAAAGTATCCACCATACAAGAAATATCCTCCTTACAAGTCAGAGCCATATGAGAAGTATCCACCGTATGAGAAATATCCTCCTTACAAGTCTAAGCCATATGAGAAGTACCCACCGTATGAGAAATATCCTCCTTACAAGTCTGAGCCATACGAGAAGTACCCACCGTATGAGAAATATCCTCCTTACAAGTCTGAACCATGTGAGAAATATCCACCGTACGAGAAATATCCTCCTTACAAGTCTGAGCCATATGAGAAATACCCGCCGTATGAAAAATATCATTCTTACAAGTCGCCGTCATATGAGAAATACCCACCATATAAATCACCACCTTACGAGAATTATCCTCCATATAAGTCGCCACCGTACGAAAAATACCCGTCATACGAGAAATACCCTCCATACAAATCACTAAGACCTATAGCGACCAAGAGTTAAGCGATACAATGTTGTCAAAGTAAGTATCTGCTCTTTTTCGACAGTTTGTGATCGAACAATAGTAAATCATATTTATGGCATCTTAAGTTCATTAATTGTTATTGATCTCAATCTTGCATCTTTTTTATTATATTATAGTTTCCAAAGTTTATGAGAATTTGAATCCTTAGTATTACTTTGTACCAAGGTTGTTGTAACATTAATTTTTTTGCAGGAATAAGAGAATAAATGGAATAAATAATTAAATGCATGGAAAACGAGCTTTGGGAGCAAGTGGATGTTGAAGTGGATATCGTATGTGCGTTCATTCGATCTTATAGATTGTATTGCATGTTGAAGCCCACGACTTCATTCTATCAATATACTAATCTCTTGGCGAATTGATATTTCTATTCCTGCTTGCCAGCGGATTTGGTTCAATTTAAATAACACTAAACAAATAATAACAAAACACTATCAAAACGTCTTTACCGATCTAGTTGAGTAAAATATAGCTAACTTAGCAGCAATTAGGTGCATAATCACCACTCTGCAGAGTTGGTATTTCAGCTGGACAAAAAAAAACAACAAATATTATCGTAATTATATCATCTATGTGTCATAATAGTACATGTAGAGTAAAACTCACAAAGTGGGAGAATAAAACTCCCACAAGGATATACCACCGAAAAAGACGACGAAAAATAGATCCAAATAACAAGGAGATTGAAAGAAACAAAAACGAAAACAACACCCCCTCCCTCAAACCTCCACCAGTGCAGGACATGGGGAGAATAGGGATTCAAAACGGTTAGGGTTTATTTTGGAGCTGCAATGGCTTTTTAAGAGTGAAGGAGAGATTAATGTTTGTAATTGATTTGTTTGAATAATCTCTTTTCAGTTGTGCTAAAATATTTGATGAGACAATTTATAGTACTTTCCGGGTTAAACTTTTGACCGGGGCCGACGATGGGCCTACGCTCCAACGCAGCCGTAAACTCCTATATCGCAATTTTTCTATCACTATGTTTGATAATTACAAATTTAGGTCAATTAAGTAACGTATTTGATTTGGTTGGGTCACCGGTTAACTTTTCGGCGAAAAATCGTCGGAAAATCCGGTGTGGCGGATGACATGTCTGTAGCCACGTTAGCGACCACGTCGGATTTCCGACGATTTTCACCGAAAATCCCCAATAATCCAAAACAATCACGTTACTTATTGACTTAAGTTTGCAATTATGAAACTTAGTGATCCCAAAAACACGAGCGACAAATTTAGTGACCTAATTTAGTAAATTGGCCAAGAAGATAATAATCATGGATCGTACTTACGAATTATAATACATATATATATTATATATATATATATATATATTGAGAAATGACTATTATCCAAATTCATCGTAATCATAGACGTAGTACGAATACACATAATAATTATTTTATAACACACACACATTCATGCATGTGTTCATAATCATCCATCCCACTCATATTTCTTTACGTTAGCAGATAAATCCCATATGTCCTAACCTCACAACCACAATGAGTGATGCAACCTGTTTGATATTTTCCGCTTAGGACAATTTTCTTGCTATAAACATCGAAAAACTTGTGTCTGTGCCACCAGTAAAGGTGACGGAAGTAGAGACTTCTCTCGAAAAAATTAGTTCGTTCAACAAATCTTCCGAGTTTGCCACTAGTTCGTTATTTATGGTCACATGGATCCTTGTTGTGAAGAAATAATTCTGTTTTTTGTTGTCCGTAAATGAGAGTGGATCAGCAAAGCACTTGCAAGAGAAGATGATGATGAGAGTATTAACGAGAAGGCGAGAGCGATATGAAATGTGTTCTTCATTTTCTATTCTATTATTATTATTATTATATTTGGGGATGAAACGATATAATGTATCGGAAAATTGTGTTGATGTCGTCGTATTGAAATTGTACTGGGTGGTTTTGGTAATGAATATCAAGGAAATAAATATAAATGCCACTACATATTCGTTTTCCCAAGAATGAAAATCAAAGAATGCAGATTGTGTCATTTCATATTAATTTACTTAAATTGATTTCCCTAATAACGAATCAAAGAAAGCAGATTGTGTGTGATCGCCATGCGGTGCACTAATGATGTAGAGTGTGTATGCGTCCGAACTGCGATAAGTCTTGATTAATACTAATAACACTATAACAAGATTTGTACTTATCGTTCGTAGAATGGCTCTAGCGAGTAACCGAGTATTGGTATCGAAAAATAAACTTGATTACTAGTATTAACCTATCGACTTCATATTTATCCTAAATATATGTCTTAAGATTGATATGTATTTGAAACTAGATTCCGAAAACCTAAACTAACACGAACAAGATAAACAAAAGTACGACTAAAATAGATGAGTAACTTCATACGATAAACGACGTTCTTAGATTTTTAATTGCGCTAGGTGTCACCAACTAAGCCGTAAAGAACCGTTATTTCGTGAATATCAATTAGATCGCAGTAATTTCTAGTCACTCCCGAATTTGTTGTTGCCCTAGACGTTCGTGAGAATCTAGTTTAGCAATTACCTGATACGAGGGTTGATTATTTGATGTCACCCTATAATCGAATTCCTAATGTTGATGAGAGGTCTAATTGTTTGTTTAGTCGTCGCGCTAAAAGATGTACCGTGTATCACATCAACACATAGATATGTCGAAGCGATTATCAACTCAACACATAGACATATCGAATTGAAGAAATGAATTCATAAACGATAAATTATCGAAGACGCGTGTTCATGAGTAATCTATGCCAAACAACGGTTCTACCTAGCGTTCATCTAATTCCAAACACAACGGGAATTTAGTTACTCATGATACATAGATAAACAACGAATAAAAATAAATATGAGGACTGAGAAACCGTAATGCTTTCCTATATGGATGTGTTCTGAGAAGCCTCTATGAACATTCGTCACGCGTTCAATTCTTCGAATTTAATTCGTTGAATCCTCCTATGAACCCTAGAAATAAAAACGATGATTCCTACGGCTCTTTAGCCTTCCTTTAGGACTCTAGGTCGAGTACAATCTGATTGTGGAAAATAGGATGTGTTTTAGGATAAATTCTGGGCCTTATATAATGGTTCGACAGTCTCAGGACCTCTGTATGGGCCTCCTACGGCCGTGGTTTCATCAAGATGAATTCTGCCAAACTGACAACCGTGGAAAATATGTAACATGGGTGTGGATTTATTCTGCCTATTTTTGCAGACCCCGCAGTTGCGGGCTTTGACTCAAGTGGTCGTGGGATCATTCTGCTCAAATTCCAGCCATTTTCCAAGGCCGTGGGTCTTGTAAATTGGTAGTAGGGTTCTTTAGTTTGACCGTTTTCGCTCGTTTTTCATCCCTTTTCATCTTGTTTGCCCTGAATGTCTTCTTGTTTACCTTCAATATAAAATAAATGTAAATTGTATTAATAAATACACCAGACGAATAGATACACCAGACGACGATAAAATACTCGAATTCGACCTACTTATAATAAAGATAAACGTCCAAAAAACGTTTATCAATGTACTTCATTTAATGGTATTTCTTTTATGATATCATTCCTCTATGAAGAAACAATGGGCATGTCTACTAATAATGGGGCAGCATGCGCATCGAATATTAGATAATGTTATTGTTTTTTCTAATCTATACAATATTTTTTTTCGGAGAAGATTCTAAACTATACTATTTTTTGGCGAGAACTTTCTAAAAAAAAACAATCTGAAGAACTCCAATTCAGGGTATTTTGAGTTATAAAATGAATAATAAATTTGATGGAGCACTTGATTTCATACCTTTATTAAAGTCTTGACTACAAAAAACAATCATTGCAACACGTGTATTTCAAGCAAACTTGAATAGAATATTATATATATATGCATATAATCACTTGAGTGCATGGAGCTCTCCTCGAAACAACAGGCTCGACCTCAACGTTTTCTTCGCCAAGTTTCGAATATCTTCTCTGGTTGATTCGTTCGATATCGCAACGAGCTTCGACAAGCCCCCATTTTCACAAGATCTCTGGCATTATCCTCTGCAATATAGCTCAGACATGGATTCAATGATTAATGCTGTTTTTGTAATGATGATCAATGATGCCTAAATCAGAAACAAATGAAAATACCCAACAAAGCAAGAAAATAATATCATTTTGAGCTAAATGGTAAAATGCAAGATCCGTGTGGCGTCTGGCCGAACTAAGAATATCGTTATTCAAGTTGGCCACTAGCCACGTTAGAGCAGCTCCATCGTCATCAATAAGAGATGAACGCACTCTCCAGGGAAAAAAATAGAGCTTACCATCACCGCACAAATTTATGCTCCCGCAATCATCCTGAGGGTTTGAGGATCGTTGGTCTTGGAAGCCACGTTTGCAAGACGTTTTGCACCTCCATGATTGCTTATCAATGCTTGGTTTATTTCTGAAGAGTAAAACAAGTTTCATTTTTATATCTCCAAAAGAATCTTGATGAATGAATGTTGAATGAATATAATGAGAATAAAAAAGTTCTATCTTTACCACTCATTGCTAGGTTAGCGATGGCACCAAAAGCGACCCTCATCGTCGTTACGTAGTGTGAATCCTATCAACATTATCAATGCATCGAGGCCACCTTCCTTTACAATCTTCTCGTGATTGACATCTGAAAATAGATCTATTAAGTGGCTAGGTATCATATCGCCGGGTATACCAACGGGGTTGGTCCAAGTTGTAAGAGCTAGCTAGGCATCGCTTAAGTAAGGTTTCACGTTCGAAACCTTGTGAATGCAAAACCTCCATTTGGGAGCCTCACCCACCCATGTAGGTGCGCGTCTCGGGGAGATAGGATTAGTCGGAGCAACCGAATACCTAATATGGAACTTAATAATGAAAAAGAAAAATACATATATAAAAAACAAACACAGCATGTATAAGAATGTGCATTTCATTACAGAGAGGCAAACAAAAAGAGTAGTTCATTAAAAAGTGCACTTCTTGATCATGCAATAAGAATGTACTTAAATTAATTTAATCATAAATAGTCATAACAAACTAAAAAATTTATCAGGTAACCCATCAATTACTAAGTAGAATGCTAAGAAATAAATTAAAAAATTGTCATAACAAGTTACGAGTTTATTCAAACTGACAAAAATTTGCTATTTGATTAATGCACCTATATATTTATTCCGCGAGTTAGGTATACTTCGTAGTGGTATGTAATTAAACCATATTTACCGTTAAAAAATCATATTATTACAATGATGGTAAAGTTGAAATTCAACCGTTATAGAGACGCCATAGGAGGTGATGTTACACACACTCATTCAAGATGGGAACGATAATAATAAAGCCTGCTAATGCAAATGAGAAGGATAAGTCATCATTTTCATATGAGAAATATCCTCCTTACAAGTCCCCCTCGTATGACAAGTATTCACCGTACGAAAAATATCCTCCTTACAAGTCTTCATCGTATGAGAAGTATCCACCGTACGAGAAATATTCTTCTTTACAAGTCCGAACCTTATGAGAAGTATACACCGTACGAGAAATATCCTCCTTATAGGTCCGAACCATATGAGAAGTATCCACCGTACGAGAAATATCCTCCATACAAGTCCGAACCATATGAAAAGTATCCACCATACAAGAAATATCCTCCTTACAACTCAGAGCCATATGAGAAGTACCCACCGTATGAGAAATATCCTCATTACAAGTCTAAGCCATATGAGAAGTATCCACCGTATGAGAAGTATCCTCCTTACAAGTCTGAGCGATATGAGAAGTACCACCGTATGAGAAATATCCTCCTTACAAGTCTGAACCATATGAGAAATATCCACCGTACGAGAAATATCCTCCTTACAAGTCTGAGACATATGAGACATACCCGCCGTATGAAAAATATCATTCTTACAAGTCGCAATCATATGAGAAATATCCACCGTACAAATCACCACCTTACGAGAATTATCCTCCATATAAGTCACCACCGTACGAAAAATACCCATCATACGAGAAGTACCTTCCATACAAATCACTAAGACCTTTCACGAACAAGAGTTATGCGATACAATGTTGTCCAAGTAAGTATCTGCTCTTTTTCGACAGTTTGTGATCGAACAATAGTAAATCATATTTATGGCATCTTAAGTTCATTAATTGTTATTGATCTCAATCTTGCATCTTTTTTATTATATTATAGTTTCCAAATTTTATGAGATTTTGAATCCTTAGTATTATTTTGTATCAAAGTTGTTGTAACATTAATTTTTTTTGTAGGAATAAGACGATAAATGGAATAAATAATTGCATGCATGGAAAATGAGCTTTGGGAGCACGTGATCGTTGAAGTGGATTTTGTATTTGCGTTTCTTCGATCTTATAGATTGTATTGCATGTTGAAGATCATGGCTTCATTCTATCAATATATTAATCTCTTGGCGTAAATTGGTATTTCTATTACCATTATATTGCTTGCCTTTGGATTCGGTGCAATATAAATAACACCAAATAAATAACAATAAAATACTAACAGAACTTCTTTACCGATCTAGTTGAGTCAACTATATCTATACTTAGCAGCGAACATCGTCACTCTGCAGAGTTGGTATTTCAGCTGGACAAGAAAAAAAAAAGACAACAAATATTATCGTAATTATATGTATCTATGTATACTAATAGTACATGGAGAGTAAAACTGACAAAATGGAAGAATAAATCTCCCTTAAGGATAGACCTCCAAAAAGGCCGACGAAAAATAGATCCAAACAGCAAGGAGATGGAATGAAACAAAAAGGAAAACAACAACCCGCCCTCAAACGTCCCCCGGTGTAGAACATGGGGAGAAGAGGGATTCAAAGTGGTTAGGGTTTATTTTGGAGCTGTGGCGGCTTTGTGAGGGTGAGGGAGATGATGAATGTTTGTAATTGATTTGTTTGAATAATCACTTTTCAGTTGTACTAAAATATTTGATATGAGACACTTTATATTAATTTTTGGGTTAAACTTTTGACTTGGGCCGAATTCATTGGACCGACGATGGGCCTACGTTCCAACTCGATCGTACACTCCTACATCGCAATTATTGAGGATCAGAACCAAGGGCTCGGCCCGAACATTTACGGCGTCCTCACATGACATCGATGTAATCCCACTAAGTATTGACGTGACGTCCCCGTAGTCCCACTAAGTTCAGTTGAATTAAATCTAAACTAGTGTTAACAATGGGGAATGGGGCGGCTGAAAGCCAAAAAATCGTCCTATATCTATGGCAAGGTCAAAATTAACGGATAGCGGGACTTTGGCTATTTACGAATTTTCGCTACGCCATACCGCCAGGTCAAATTTTTACTACATTGATCTGAACCTTATTGTCAGCTATGAAACGACCCCTTCCGATGGGATTAATCAATCTCTTGACCCCATGTGTCCCGTTCTTAATCCACACGCACAATATTTGTCTAGTTCCTAATCTTTGGTTCCATATATTATCCCAATAACGTGTGATTATTACAAAATGCTTGGCGTTCAATTCTAAGATAAACTATGATAGATATGAAGCATTCAATACGTTAGTTGAGTGGCAATAATATTTATGAAATAACGTCACTTGTTTATCATATTACATGATATATATTTATCTATTCTTGAGTTTCACCACTCTTAAGTCACAAGTCAAATGATACGCTTGAAGTTTTACTAAATATTAACTTGACATCTTTACACGAAATAAAAACAAACGCAAGTATTTTAATATATATATATATTCTCTCTTACGAAAAAATACGGTTATATATGTATTATATGATGATGAATAGCATGTGAAATTTATGTAAAAATCAAGAATTATTCTCAAACTATTTTGCTGTGGACGTGGAGTGCAAATATCATGTCATTTGTATGGACAAAATTTTTAAATTATTAGAAATGGGTCTCCCATGATTAGCCAATTTGTACACTGGCTTTGGTGAATTTCATTTATTTCTCAATTTGAGATAAGAAATCTCAATAAAAAATACATTTAAAATTATGTTAATAAGGTCCGTAACCAAGATTCTACACCAAAATTGTTGAAAAAGATGGAGGAACTTTACATTGGCAAAAACTTCACCACAAAATCATAACAGAAACAACGTCCTGGAAAAAAAAATGAGCATTTCATTGATCTCTGTACAGCAGACTTGTGGATCAGTTTGCAGAAGTCTATGTTAAGCTGAAGGAAGAAGATATAACTTTTGAAGTCAAAAGTATGTCTAAGAGGAAGGTGAATTAGGCTTATAAAAATTTCGCTTCTTTTTTAAAAACCTTTTGATGTGATATCCTAGAAACGCTAAACTTTCTAAGTGATTACTTTTCAAAAACGTTTCGTAGGTTATCTCCTAGTTACGCGTGATGTGTATCGGATATATTGTTTGTTCCTCGCGAGTTAAATGAATCACTATATTGTTACGTTAGTTGGTTTTGATTTGCCCAATACACAAACCGAAACAATACAACTAGGTTACCTCACGCCAGATTTTGCTCCAAGGAATCTCAAATTCCCGATAGGAAACAACTCGCTATTTAAGGGTCCTCGGAACACGGTTTTTCCCTTCACGTGCGCGTAAGCGTCGACATTGCCTCCTCGTGCATCAATAACGTCCGATAACAACACATCCGAAGACAGAATATATGGTGGAGGTAAGAGAAGAACTCTCGGACAATGATGAAGAGCAAGTGTAAGCTCATACTGCAGAAGGATATCGCAAGTGCCGGCGCAGTCGGGAGAAGGTTATCATAAATGACCGCTCAATAGCATAATGTAATCGCAAGTGTATACAGAGCTCTCAATTCATTTCTTCTATTAATCTCAATAGGAGGTTCGATTGTTCAGTGTTTCAAACTCTAAGTGTTGCTCATATATATAAGTCTTTTCAATCAACACTTACATGGAAAGTCAATCACAATATAATATTCAAAGTTTGCACCCAATCCATGTATTATCGAGCAATTAATATGCCAATAGCAATGTCAATCATATAATAGCACAACGGTCACAATCTCATAATAGCATGACTTTATTCCATATAAAAGCACAAATTCGAATTATTGGCATGTATTCCTATTTGGACGATATCACTCATAAAAGTACTTTTCATATGTGATATCTAGCCAACATCTTATAAAATAAATCAATCGGCATCTTTCCCTTTTATAGTTCCTTAATTTTAGCAAGAAGATATTCTGATTGATTTTTCCACATAAGATCAAGTAAAATGCATGCAAATATTATCCACGTGATTTCTTCTCAGAATAGGCAGATTCAAAAGGATATAACACATTCCATATTTAGACTGCATATTTTTCATATATAACTCAGCATGATATCTCACACGATTTTTTCATAAATAGTACAGTATATCTGAAATCAAATATTCCCTAGAATGTGAGACATTACTAGTTTTACAAATTCAGCGCATAATCACATGTTAGACCAAGTATTCAAAATAATTATATATCCCATAAAACATGCATTGTCGAATATTTTCATATATTTAGACATTATAATACATGCGAATCGAATTGCTCAAGTTATAGCCCTAACTTCATTACAATTACATAAATCATCGAAACTCTTTAAAGCATATAGACCAAAAAGGTTAACATTCTCCCCTTTCTGTGATGATGACATGTAATTAATGCATCACGGATGCATGTAAGAATATTCCATTATGCAATTTCTAACGCATATGTCTAAATACTCCATAATCACAAGCAGAACATTTGATATTCCAAAATCTCAAATCAAACAGTACATATATCTCATGTAACATGCATAGATATATTATAGATGGATTTCACTCCCCTTGTCTAAGTGCAAATATCTCATGTAACATGCATAGATATATCGTAGATGGATTTTTACTGCTCATGTCTAAGTACATCTATCACATGTAACATGCATAGATATATTGTTGATGAAATTTCGAAGTTACCAGTTTGTGTGTTTCCCCTGCCTAAATGCACATTTTCCAAACATGGGTCAGGCATCAAATACTTATCAAGATATAACATAGACAATTATTAAGCACGAATAATTATTATAATAGGGCAAATCATACGATATAACATCAAAATAAAATGGGTTTCAACGTACCAACCCAACAAAAAAACGACCATTACCGACTCAACACACACAACCATTAATTACCTTACTCTCCCACTTCAGCATCAAAAAGAGGAAGTTACCAAAAATGTTTCGTAGGTTATCTTCTAGTCGTGCATGATGTGTATCGGATATATCTCACGAAAAACGTAAAGAACTGACAAGTAACGTGAGACATGATTTTTATAGAGGTTACATCCCCAATCGGGGTTTACTCCTCTCCTTTATGTTTGTTCCTCAAGAGTTAAATCAATCACTATATTGCTACCTTATTTGGTTACAAAATTGAATGATTTGCCCAATATACAAACTAAAATAGGTCGAGCTCTAGAAACAACTAGGTTACCGCACGCCGAGTTTCGCTCCAGCGAATCTCCAATTCCCGACAGGAAACAGCTCGCTACCGAATGACCGATGGAACACAAGTTTTTCCTTTCACGTGTGCGTAAGCGTCGACCTTGCCTCCTCGTGTATCAATCACGTCTGATGATAGCACGCCCGAAGAAAGAATATATGGTGAAGGTAGGAGTGGATCTCTCAGCCAACGATGGAATTGCAAGTGTAAGCTCAGACTGCAAAAGGATAACGCAAGTGCAGGCGCAGTCGGTAGAAGGTTATCACAAATGTCCGCTCAATAGCAGAAAGTATTTGCAAGTGTATACAGAGCTCTTAATTTGTTTCTTCTGCTAATCTCTTTCGTGTTCATACGTTCGCGGGTTCGGTTGTTCGGTGGTTCGAATTATAAGTGTTGCTCATATATATAAGCATTTCCTATCAACACCTACATGGTAAGTCAATCACAAAATAATATTCAAAAGATGCACCCAATCCATGTAATTATCGAGCAATTAATATGTTAATCATATAATAGCACAACGATCACAAGCTCATAATAGCATGATTTTGTTCAATGTAAAAGCACAAATTCGAATACGGGACATATATTCCTATGGGACAATATCACCCATAACAACACTTCTCATATGTGATATCTAGCTAGCATCTTATAAAATAAATCAATCAGCATCTTTTCCTTTTATAGTTCGTTAATTTCAGCAAAAAGATATTCTAATTGATTTTTCCATATAAGATCAAGTAAGATGCATGCAAAGATTATCCATACGATTTCCTCCCATAATAGGCAGATTCAAAAGGATATAACACATTTAGACTGCATATTTTCCATATATAGTTCATCATGATATCTCACACGATTTTTCCGTAAATAGCACAATATATCCGCAATCAGATATTACCTAGCAAGTGAGACATCTATAAACATGTCGCACACAGTTTTACAAGTTAAGCGTATAATCACATGTTAGACCAAGTATTCGACATTTTCAATTATATATTTCATAAAACATGCATAGTCGAATATTTTCATATACTTAGACATCATAACAAATGCGAAAATTACTCAATTTATAGCCCTAACTTCATTACAGTTACATAAATCATCAAAATTCTTGAAAGAATATAAACCACAAAGGTCATCAACCTTTTTACTTCTTTCTAATATCTATGATAACTTGATCACAACTATAAAAAATAGATATATAGTAAGGATGGTAGATAAACACCATCTCTTTTATCGCATGATGAGAGGATATGATAAAATAATTGTGGATATAGTTATTCGATGTTGACTACATATAGAAAGAGAATCAACGAGGAAATGACATACATCAAGGGAACTTGTGCTGCAGCAAATCCAAATTCATAGATGGTGGATTGAGCATGATATCTATCTATATGTTTTGATTAACACTTGCATGAAAATCGCATTTATGAATTATCATAAAAAAATTTGTGTTGGCCCATAATCACGGACATAGACTAAATGCCAATTATTGTTATACACGCACACATGCAAGTGTTTCATATTCATTCATCCCAATTGTTGACCTTTTTGGTTTATATGCTTTGAAGAGTTTTGATGATCTATGTAATTAAGGCCATAAGTTGAGCAATTCGATTCTGAAATATTAAAATGTCTAAGTATATGATAATATTCGACTATGCATGCTTTACATCCTTAATCATTGAAAAATGTCGAATGTTTGATATACATGTGATTATGTGGTTAACTGGCAAAACTATGTGATCACATGTTATAGATATCTCACATGTTAGGGAATATTTTATTACAGATACACTGTGTTATTTATGATAAATCGTGTGAGATATCATGCTGAGCTATATATGGAAAATATGATGTCTAAATATGGAATGAGTTATATCCGTTTGAATTTATCTATTTTGGGAAGAAATCGTGTTGATAATCTTTGCATGCATCTTACTTGATCTTATATGGAAAAATCGATTAGGATGTCTTCTTGCTGAAATTAAGGAACTATAAAAGGAAAAGATCATGATTGATTGATTTTATATGATGCTAGTTGGATATCACATATGGAAAGTGTTGTTATGGATAATATCATCCCGAATAGAAGTATATGCCTTGATTTCGTTTATGTGCTTTTAAATGGAATAAAATCATGCTATTATGAGCTTATGACCGTTGTGATATTATATGAATGACATGATTTGATTGGCATATTAATTGTTCGATAATTACATGGATTATGTGCTTATTTTGGATATTATCTCGTGATTGACTTTCCATGTAAGTGTTGCTTCAACGGGTCTATATATACAGCACAACACTTAGAATGTCGAGCTAAGAAGTGAGAAAAAGCAGAAGAAACGAGTTTTAGAGTTTGAGCTTTCACTTGAGAAACCTTCTGCTGTTGAGCGGCCATTAGTGATAACATTCTGCCGACTGCGCCTACATTTGCCATATCATTTTGCAGTCTGAGTTTTACACCTGCAAATTCCATCACTGGCCGAGTGATCCTTTCTATATCCATCCATCATATATTCTGTCTTCGGACGTGTTGTCTTCCGACGTGATCGGTACACGAAGGAGGCAAGGTCGACGCTTATGCGCACGTGAAGGGAAGCACTGTGTTCCAGGGGCCCTTCGGTAGCGAGCTGTTTCCGGTCGGGAATTGGAGATTCCCTGGAGCAAAACTCGGCGTGCGGTAACCTAGTGTGTCTAGTGTTCGACTTGTTTCGGTTTGTGTATTGGGCATAATCAATCAGTTTTGTAACCGACTAAGGTAACATTATAGTGATTGATTAACTCTTGAGGAACAAACCTCAAGGAGAGGACTAAACCTCGATTGGGGATATAACCTCTATAAAAATCCTGTCTCACGTTACTTTCGGTTCTTTATATTTTTCGTGAGATATATCTGATACACATCCGACGCAACTAGGAGATAACCGACGAAACATTCTTTGAAATGTATTCACTTAGCAAAGAAACGTTTCTAGGATATCAGATCCAAAGCGATTGAAAAAGAAGAAGCTAAATTTTTATAAGCCTACCCGACGTATTTTTTACTTCATTTGGTATCAGAGCCAGGTTACTCAAACGACAGGCCTAACATGCCTGAGTAAAAGATCTAATGGCTTCTTCGCGTTTTGATGTGTTTGCAGGGGGACAATCCCATTCTAGGCCACCACTCTTTGATGGAATGAACGACGTCGTATGGAAGAATCACATGAAGGAATTCCTTGTTGCGGTTGACTATGATCTATGGGATATCATCACGACCGGGCCATATATTCCCGTAAACAAGGATGGAACATCAAGGAAAGCTACTGACTACGATGTAGCAGATAAGCGTGGAATTTCATTAAACGTTAAGGCGAAAAATATGCTCGCTTGTGCACTGACGAGGGAAGAATACAATCGCGTAGTTCATGTATATCCGCTAAAGTCATGTGGGAGATGCTGCAAGTCACTCATGAAGAAACCACTCGAGTTGTACAAGAAAGAATAGCGCTCCTCACTCATCAATACTAGTTGTTCACTATGGAAGTTGATGAAACTATAAGTCACATGTATGCAAGATTCATGACCATCATCAATAAGATTTTCTCTCCTGGAAAGATCATTCCCGATAACAAGAAGGTTCGAAAAATCTTGAGATCACTTCCGAGGGAATGGAATTCCAAAGTTACCGCTATCTATGAAGCCAAGGATTTAGATGTGCTATCTGTCTCCGAACTAATCGGATCTCTCACTTCATATAAGATGACTCAACTATCCATAAAAGAAAAGCCGCAAGCTAGGAATCAACAAATTATTGCCTTTAACGCTGAACAAGAAAGTGATTCCGATGAAGACATCGAAGAAGAAGAGGATATGATGAAGCAATTAGCCATGTTGACCAAAAGATTTGAGAAGTTCCGACAAAGAAGAAGATTTAAAGGGAACTCCGAATTCCAGCAGAAGAACAAGGGAATATCCTCATCCGGGAATAATGTCCAGAAATGCTTCAGGTGTAATAAGCCAGACCATTTTGCTTCAAACTGCCCATTTCCAAGTGATGATAAAAAGACAAAGAAGCAGAAGGCCATGGTGACAAATTGGAAAGATTCCGAGAATGAACAAACGGAGGAAAGAAAGATTCTTCTAAGAAAGAAAAAGTTCAATGCGATTGCAAGGAACTTGAAAAGACAAACAACGATATATCTAGAGATATCATTATACTTAGACATTCCTTAGAAGAGAAAGATCGTACCATTGATAGACTTCATGAAGGGAAGCAAAACTTAGATATGTTACTGAATATGCCTAGAAATTCTTGAAAATCAGGAATAGGATATTCCATGGTAGAAGAACATGTTGCACCAGTTGTACGAAAACCAAAATATTTTTCATGTGGTCGTCATGGTCATTATTCATACAACTGTTTTCTGAAGAAAGCTGATAAGTCGAAATATGTTTGGAGGCCAAAGAAATTACCTGATAACCATGTTCCTAAAGCTGGTCTATCTAAGTTCGTGAGATCACAGTCTGGGATGTATGATATGTCACATGTCAACATGAGTTACTTTGCTACTAACATGTTCGGACCCAACCAACATTGGGTACCTCGGAAAAGAACTCATTCCTGTAGGTACAACGAAGAAATTCCAACAAGAAATACAGGTGGTACCTCGACAGCGGGTGTTCCTACCATATGACAGGTGATATCAGCAAATTCGTGTCGTTGAAAGCATATGACGGAGGACATGTTTCATATGCCGACAACACCAAAGCTAGGATCATTGGAGTTGGAACTGTCGGTAACAATTTACATACCACTGTGGATGACGTATGGCTAGTTAAGGATTTAGAACATAATTTAATAAGCACAAGTCAATTGTGCGATAAGGGTTATATCGTAACTTTTGTAAATGATAAATGCATAGCTAAAAAGGATGATGATGTTATATTTAGTGGATCCAGGTATGGCAATATCTACTACATCACTCTTCATGATATCAATAACCAAAATGTCAAGTGCCTAGCAGTTACACAGGATATCACATGGTTATGACATAGACGCTTGGGACACGCCAATATGGACCTGATATTTCATATGACCAGCAAAGAACTGGTAAGAGGTGTTCCCGACATGAAATTCACCAAGGAAAGAACGTCTAACGCATGCCAAATGGGTAAGCAGACTAAGACGTCCTTTAAGGTAAAGAATGTGATATCTACTTCCAGACCTATGGAACTACTTCATCTCGACCTTTTTGGTCTAGTTCAGACAATGTCTTTGCGAGGTAAAAGATATGCATTAGTTATTGTAGATGACTATTCTAGGTATACATGGGTGATATTTCTTGCGCATAAGAGTGAGGCGTTAGATAACTTTGCACCGCTAGTGAAGAGACTTGAAAATGAAAATGAAATGACTGTATGCAAGAGACGTAGTGATAACGGTCTAGAATTTGATAGTAAATCATTTACATCTTTTTGTGATCAGTATGGGTATAGTCATAATTTCTCTGCTCCTATAACACCCAAACAGAGCGGCGTAGTTGAGCGGAAAAATAGAGTGTTACAGGAGATGGATAGATCAATGCTACATGAGTATGATATTCCTAAACAGCTCTGGGCGGAAGCTGTTAGTACATTCTGCTATGTGTCTAATCGTGTTTTCCTTAGGTCAATATTGAAGAAGACCTCCTATGAAATTTGGAACGGTAGAACTCCAAATATAGGATATTTTCATGTGTTTGGCTGTAAATGCTTTATTTTAAATGATAGAGATAAAAGAGGAAAATTTGACTCTAAGGTAGATGAAGGGATATTCATTGGTTACAGTCTTCATTCCAAAGCTTATCGTGTCTATAATAAAAGGAAGATGATTGGTCATGAGTCAATACATGTAACCTTTGATGAGATTCCTACCGCAGATGCTACTAATAAGGAAGGTATAGATTTTCCTATTGCAGAGATACAGGTTCCTGAAGAAACGAAAGAGGATATTCCAAAAGACGAAAACACTGATACGTTGTAACCAGAGGCTTCAGATGAACAGCATCGTAGAAAGTTCAAGCATGCTTCCAGTCATCCAACAGATCAAGTAATAGGGAATATCACCTCTGGAATAAAAACATGGGCAGCTGCACGAAATCAAGATACAGAGGAATCTCATGATGTGTTGATCTCAATGGTAGAACCAAGGACCGTCGATGAAGCACTAGATGACAAATCATGGATTACCGCTATGGAGGACGAATTATCACAATTCGAAAAGAGCCAAGTATTGACGCTAGTAGAAAGGCCGGAAGAAAAATCCATTATAGGAACAAAATGGGTGTTTCGCAACAAACTCGATAAACACGGTAAAGTGACAAGAAATAAAGCGAGGTTAGTTGCAAAATGTTATTCCCAAGAGGAAGGTATAGATTTCGAAGATTCCTTTGCTCCCGTCGCTAAATTAGAATCTATACGTGTTTTACCTGCATATGCACGCTTTAAAAGACTTAAACTTTTTCAAATGGACGTAAAAATTGCCTTTTTAAATTGTTTTATAAATGAGGAAGTTTACGTCGAACAACCTCCCGATTTTCTTAAAGAAGGATTTTCAAATCATGTTTTCAAACTCAATAAAGCGTTGTATGGTTTAAAGCAGGCCCCTGGTGCATGGTATGAAAGATTGAGCAAATTCTTAATAGACATGGGATTTACTAGAACTATTGATAACACCATGTTTATTAAGTATGAATGTGATCACATGTTATTAGTATAGATTTACGTTGATGATATAATTTTTGGAAGTACTAACAACCTTCTTTGTAAGGAATTTTCTAAGTCCATGCAGAAGGAATTCGAAATGAGTCTAATGGGTGAGCTAAACTACTTCTTTGGGTTGCAAATAA
Source organism: Linderniella brevidens (assembly GCA_004919715.1). Classification (NCBI taxonomy): domain Eukaryota; kingdom Viridiplantae; phylum Streptophyta; class Magnoliopsida; order Lamiales; family Linderniaceae; genus Linderniella; species Linderniella brevidens. Next base: position 17,298,480 of record SWDC01000153.1, read on the forward strand.
AGCAACTTGACTCGAGAACCTTCATATCTCAGACGAAATACAGCAAGGATTTGCTAGCCAAATTTGGAATGAGTGATTCCAAGGTGCTTTCCACTCCTATGCATCAAACCACAAAAATCGATAGCGATGAATCAGGTACTCAGGTTGATCAAACCCAATATCGAGGTATGATCGGAAGTCTCCTTTACTTAACGGCAAGTAGACCTGATAATATGTTTGTTGTTGGCATGTGCTCGAAATATCAATCGAATCTTAAGGAATCTCACTTGACAGCAGTCAAGCGAATACTTAGATATATAAAAGGCACTGTTAATTTTGGTCTTTGGTATTCCAATACCAATGAATTCCCATTAGTGGGATATTCTAATGCCGACTGCTGGTTGTAGTGAAGATAGGAAAAGTACTAGTGGTACATGTCAGTTACTTGGGAATTCCCTAGTAACTTGGTCTAGTAGAAAGCAAAATGTTGTCGCCCTTCCCACAACCGAAGCTGAATATATGGCTTTAGGAAATTGTTGTCAATAACTTCTTTGGATGAAACAAACCCTTAATGATTTTGGGTTAGGTTATGACAAAATTCATATTCTTTGCGATAGTACTAGCGCTATAAGTATTACTAAAAATCCGGTGCATCATTCTCGTACTAAGCATATAGAGGTTAAACATCACTTCATACGAGATCATGCTCAGAAAGGGAATATCAGCGTGGAATTTTTTCCTAAAATGATCAGCTTGCTGATATCTTCACGAAGCCCTTAATCGAAACCAGATTCTGCGATATCCGTGATCGACTGGGAATCACCGAGCTAAATAAGGTTAGATAACTTGCCAAAATTTCTGCCAGTTATTTCTAAAAATACTAAGATTCCAAGTCTAGAGCTATTTTTGATAAAAATTCGCATTAATTTAAGCATTCAGAATTATTCCTAAGATCTTATTCTTATTTCAGACCAGAGAATTATTTTAGGAAAATAAGATCTTTCCAATTTTTATCTAAAATCAGCCTTTGCTAACCTTTCCTTGTTTAAATAGATCACACATCAAATCATTCTGAGATCTCTGATTCCTTGATTGACGGTTTATTTCCATGTCTTATTGATCATTTTCGGTAGAAATCTCAGAGTTGGTTATTCTTTGAAAGATATCTTAAGATAGTGCCCTTCTTTGGCATCTAAACTCTTTGGGAAAGTATTATCTCGAAGATTTCTTTCTTATGATTATTCTTTCCTTAAAACTTCTGAGTTATTGGCGGTTCATTTTTTCTAATTCAAATTCTCTTGGAACCGTTCGAGATGCATTCCACTATTTCCTAGGTGATCATTTCGTTCCTCACTTTATTCAGCCTTAAATTTCCATCTTCGAAATCTCATAACTCTAAATTGTTTGTAAGAAGAACGATGAAGCAGATGTGAGGGAACATATGTTGTCGAGTTGATATAACGAAGCTTCTGAGAGCTCTGACAAGGGAATTCCATATGAAATGTTGATGGTGATTCCAACCATTAGAACGTTTTCTGCCATGATATTCCCATCCATAGTTCCATCTCTAAGTTTTCAGCTATTTCCGCACTAAGCTTCTATTTGCAGCCTTAAAATTCTTGGCATCCCTCTTTTTGATGCTGAAGGGGGAGAGTAAGATAATTAATGAGAAGCCGTGTGTGGAGTCGAATAGTCGTCTATTGGGAGAGTAAGGTAATTAATGACGAGTCGTGTGTGGAATCGAATGATCGTCTATTGGATTGGTACGTTGAAATCCATTTTTTATTACGATGATATATCGTATGGTTTGCTCTATTATGATACTTATTTGTGCTTACAAATTGCCTGTTATATTCTGATAAGTATTTGCTGCCTGAATCATGATTGATGATATATCGTATTGACTGCCCTATTATGATACTTATTCGTGCTTACTAATTGCCTATGTTATATTCTGATAAGTATTTGCTGCTTGAACCATGATTGGAAAATGCACAATTAGGCAGGGGGAGCACACGAACTGGTAATTTCGAAACACATCTATAATAAATCTATGCATGTTACATGAGATATCTGCACTTAGACAGTGGAAGTAAATTTCATCAATGATATATCTATTCATGTTACATGTGATATTTGCACTTAGACAAGGGGAGTAAACTCCATCTATGATATATCTATGCATGTTACACGAGATATCTGCATTTAGGCAGGGGGATCATATATACTTTGATTTTAAGTTTCTGAAAAATAATATGGTCTGATTAGATCCTGAGGTACTTAGACATATGCGTTGGGATTTGCGTGATCGAATATGCTTACATGCTTCCATGATGCATTAAAGGTTCGACAGTCTTCAGACTTCGGTATGGGCCTCCTACGGCCGTGGGTTCATCAAGATGAATTCTGCCAAAATTCTGTCAACCGTGGAAAATATGTAACATGGGTGTGGATTTTTTCTGACTGTTTTATTGCAGATCCCCATAGCCGCGAGCATTGACTCAAGTGGTCTTGGGATCATTCTGCTCAAATTTCAGCCATTTTCCACGGCCGTGGGTCTTCTAAATTGGTCGTAGGGTTCTTTAGTTTGACCGTTCTCGCTCGTTTTTCGTTCCTTTTCACCTTGTTTGCCCTGAATGTCGTCTTGTTTACCTTCAATATAAAAATAAATGTAAATACTACAAATAAATACACCAGACGACGATAAAATACTCGAATTCGACCTAGTTATAATAAAGATAAACGTCTCAAAAACGTATATCAATGTACTTCATTTAATGGCATTTCTTTTATGATATCGTTCCTCTATGAAGAAACAATGGGCATGTGTAATACCCGTAAAATTAATACGGGAATAATGCGCAATTAGCGTGAAAATTATTCTGTAAGTTTCGGAAAATTATGAAGTTAATTTTCGGACAAAGCGAATTTTCGGGAAATTGAACCGAAAATAAGAAAAATACTCTTTGAGTAAAATAAATAGATATGGGCCCAAATTAATTTAAAGTAGGCCCAATAAGAGATTTCCTTAAGAGAAAGGAAACGTGACTTTCCTTTTAAAGGTTTATCTCAAAAGGTGATAAGGACAAACGAAAATATCAAACGAAAGAAAAAGAGAAAGAGAAAGAGGAGAAAACAAACGAAGAAAAGCAGAGAAGAACTAAGCAATTTCGGCTAACTTGGAAGTGAGGTAGGTGGTTTTTAACCCCTACAAACTGTTTTTAAGTTTGATTTATTTAGTTTAACGAATTTGGATGAAAGGTCATCCGAATTCATGAATTTCGGGAGCTTTGAATGATTATGTGTTGTATTTGCTGTGCTGAGATGTTAAGTTTGAGCTCAATATATGAGTTCTGTGAATTCTTACATGTTTATGTGAAATCTGGAACGGATTCATGTGATGAAGTTCTGGAAAAATATGAATTTCGATGAGATGAAGAAAGTTTCAGCTCATGAGAAATTCGCGGGTTGAAAAGAATTCGCGGGCCAAAAAGGTTCGTGAAGTGTGAGAGAGGAAAGAAAATCGCGGGCTGCGATAAAATTCGCGGGCCGAAAGATTTGTAAAGATGTGAGTGAGAAAAGAAGGTCGCGGGCCAAATTTTAAATTTCGCCAAATTTGAAAGGTTGAAATTCGGGCAGATTTTCGATAGTTCGCCGAAGTTTAGTTCGCGAATTATATTCGGGTCGCGAAAAGTTCTTCGCGGACTCAAATGGATTTTATTGTGTGAGTAAATGGGTTTTTCGCGGGTCAGAATTAATTTCGCGGGTCGACCACAGGGTGATTCCTGTGAGAGAAGCAGCGGGTCGGACTAAAGTTTCGCGGGTCAACTTGAATTTCGCGGGGTGATTCCTGTGAGTGAATTTCGGGTGACACGCGAACTAAATCAGACTTCGCAAATTCGATCAAATGACGCGCGAAATCCAAATTCGGGCAATACCGCTAACACTGTGAAGAGTCCCGAATTTTGACTCCAAATGTCGGGTTGACCATATGCTTTTAAGTCTGAAGTTGTCCGAACTTCACGATTCGACCAGTCTAATTATTTTTGGACTTTTGTCTTAAATTAGGCCCAAATATTCAAATAAAATTATTTTAAGTTCATTTTATCTTTAAATCAAAGTATATTCATACTTTGACTAGAATTTTCGGGTCAACCCTTATTTTAAGATACGAGAGTATTTTGGGGTATTATTTGTAAGAAATAATACGTGATATATGTGACGAATGTGATATGCATTTCACGACATGCATAAGAGAGGTGAAGGTACCGTAATGATACGGTGACACGATATTGTGTCGAATGTGAGAAGGGTAGAGTTGCCGATTTTGGCAGTCAGGTTCAGACTCGATTATGCACTTGGTGGGAGAGGGGGTTTGCGACACCCATCTACTCGGGATTGAGCCACCCGAGGTGTAAACCACCGGATATTATTTGGCTCAAGGACGGCAGACAGATGTGAGATTCCTGTCTACCCGAACTTGTGGTATAACATTCGGGGAAAAAGCCGTCGGGTTGAGATTGTGTGCGGAAGGAGCGACCCGGTGCGGCCGGTGTGGGCTACCGCATAGTTGATGGTGTACTTTGCCATTGCGCGCGTGGGTGCCGAGTCTGACCTAGGGCCCTGTTGAGAATTGAGAATTGATAGATGAGATTTGTCGAGTGTGCATTATATTATATTGTGAGGAACCGGGATTGGGTGGAGTGCACGCACGTATTGCATGTTATGTAATCACCTACTGGGCAATAGCTCAGGGTTCTATCCTATTTTTGTTTGTAGGTAAGAATGAACCCGACACCGACTAGTGTCAGGGTTGAGATTCATGGCGAGCTGGCGGCGGTGACTCCACGGACTTTTGAGGGTGGCGCAGTACATGGGACGCGACCTGTGGAGTGGCATAGTGTTTGATATTGGGTTTGAAATTTTGGGGCTTCGGCCCAAAGTATTAATAGTAGATATTTTTGTAAACCCGATATAATACTATGTAGGTTATTTTAAAAAAAAAAAAAAAAAGAAAATTTTATCGGGTCTTCCGCGTGTTCTGTTGCGGGGAAATCCGCCAATTAACTTAATTAGGAAGTAGGGTCGCCACAGGTGGTATCAGAGCCAGGTTTTAGATTCTGAAGACTGTCCATGTACTGCCACTCAAAAGCCGGGAGAACCAGCCTCGCCTGTAAGTTAAGTGTAATACTTTGATATGATTATGTGATTTCGTGGTATCTTTACCACATGGGGGATCCAACTCGATCAAATTTGGTGGTTGAGAAATGTCCCGTAAGAATTGAGGGTAGAGAGTTAGATGTGAACCTAATAGTAATCCCGATGAATGATTACGATATTATATTCGGGATGGATTGGCTTTCGAAATACGGAGCCATTATTGATTGTTCAAAAAGGGTAGTTAGGTTTCGATCGCCAGAGGGAGAGGAGTTTGAATTTTCGGGAAGAAAGAATAGAAACTCAATCCCTCGGATTTCTGCTTTAAAAGCTCAGCGACTCGTAAATACGGGTTGCGAATCGTTCCTAGTTTTTGCGGTGAATGCTGAGGAATCTTCCCAGCTTAAACTTGAGGAGGTTCCGATAGTGAACGAATATTCCGATGTATTTCCCGAGGATCTTCCGGGATTACCCCCAGATCGGGAGATTAAATTTGCAATCGATCTTGTACCTGGAGCTGCCCCGATCTCTAAATCCCCGTATCGGTTAGCACCGAACGAATTACGAGAATTGAAGGAGCAATTGGAAGATTTGTTGCAGAAGGGTTTTATTCAACCCAGTTTCTCACCATGGGGAGCCCCGGTTTTATTTGTGAAGAAAAAGGACGGGTCGATGAGAATGTGTATCGATTATCGTGAACTCAACAAGATCACGATTAAGAATAAATACCCATTGCCAAGGATTGACGATTTATTCGATCAACTCCAAGGAGCAACAGTATTTTCTAAAATCGACCTGCGCTCCGGTTATCATCAGCTGAAGATCCGGGAAGCGGACATTCCAAAAACCGCATTCAGTACGAGGTATGGCCACTATGAATTTTTGGTCATGCCTTTCGGATTGACGAATGCTCCGGCAGCCTTCATGGATTTGATGAACCGAGTATTCAAAAAATTGCTGGACCGATGTGTTATCGTCTTTATCGACGATATTCTCATTTATTCCAAGACAAAAGAAGAACATGAGGAACATTTGAGAGCGGTCCTAGGAATTCTTCGGGAGAAACAATTATTCGCCAAATTTAAAAAGTGCGAATTTTGGTTGGATCGAGTAATCTTTCTGGGGCATGTTATTTCGGGAAGCGGAATTTCAGTAGATCCCAGCAAGATAGAAGCTATAGAAAATTGGCCAAGACCAACCACTCCCACGGAGATAAGAAGTTTTCTCGGGCTAGCTGGGTATTATCGAAAGTTCATTAAGGACTTTTCCAGCATCGCCTCGACGCTCACCAATTTGACAAAGAAAAATGTTCCGTTCAAATGGACGGATGAATGTGAGCAAAGTTTCCAGGAATTAAAGAAAAGGCTAACAACTGCTCCAGTGTTAGCAATACCTTCGGGTACTGGAAATTTTTCTGTTTATAGTGATGCCTCTAAATATGGGTTGGGGTGTGTTTTAATGCAAAACGGGAAGGTGATCGCTTATGCCTCCCGACAATTAAAGCCATATGAGAAAAATTACCCCACTCATGATCTCGAACTCGCAGCCGTAGTGTTTGCTCTTAAAACATGGCGACACTATCTTTACGGAGAAAGATGCGAGATCTTCACGGATCACAAGAGTTTGAAGTACTTCTTCACCCAGAAGGAGTTAAATATGAGGCAAAGAAGATGGCTCGAGTTAGTCAAAGACTACGACTGTGTGATAAATTATCATCCAGGAAAAGCGAACGTAGTCGCAGATGCATTGAGCCGCAAAACTGTAAACACTGAATTACGCCAATTCGGAGTTGAAGTAATCAATTTCGGAGAGATTGAAGAAAAGTTGGCAGTGTTGACACTTAAGCCAACACTATTAGACCGAATCATTGAAGTACAAAAGAAAGATGAGTTGTACTTGAAGAAACAAAGAGAACAAGATAAAGAAGTCTCATCGGAATTTGAATTCCGAGAAGACGGGAGTTTACGATTTAAAAGTCGCTTATATGTGCCGGAAGATGAAGAGATTCGTCGAACTTTAATGACGGAGGCACATACGACAATATATTCGGTGCATCCCGGTGCAACGAAAATGTATCGTGATTTGCGACTAAATTATTGGTGGCCGGGAATGAAAAAGGATGTTGCTGCATTTGTACATAGATGCCTGACTTGTCAGCAGATCAAAGCAGAACATCAAAGACCGGCAGGAATGTTACAACCTTTGACGATTCCCGAGTGGAAGTGGGACCATATAACAATGGATTTTGTCGTCGGGTTGCCAAGAACGGTGAAAGGTTATGATGCAATTTGGGTGATTGTTGACAGACTGACTAAGTCCGCCCATTTCTTGCCTATTCACCAGACCTATCCCATGGAGAAGTTCGCTGAACTCTACATTCAAGAGATAGTGAGACTCCATGGAATTCCGATATCGATCATATCAGATCGAGATTCAAGATTTCTGTCCCAGTTCTGGAAAAGCTTACAGAAAGCTCTGGGAACTAAATTATCATTTAGTTCAGCTTATCATCCCCAGACTGACGGACAATCGGAAAGGACGATCCAGACACTCGAAGACATGTTGAGAGCATGTGTCTTGGATTTTCAAAGGAGTTGGAGTAAATATCTCCCGTTAATAGAATTTTCATATAACAGCAGCTATCAAGCAACGATCGGAATGGCGCCTTACGAAGCCTTATACGGACGTAAATGTCGATCCCCAGTTCATTGGGATGAAATCGGCGAGAAGGCACTATTAGGTCCCGAGATGGTACGCGAAATGACTGAAGTTGTTAAGAAAATTCGGGAGAAAATGCAAACGGCCCAAAGTCGCCAGAAGAGTTATGCAGACAAGAGGCGAAGGTCGTTAGAATTTGAAGAAGGTGATAAAGTATTTTTGAAAGTATCACCTATGAAGGGTGTCAAACGGTCCGGACAAAAAGGAAAGTTGAGTCCGAGATATATAGGACCTTTCAAAATTTTGAAAAGAGTAGGTGAAGTAGCATATCAGCTAGAATTACCGACGCCGTTATCACAAGTCCATGACGTATTCCACGTGTCTACACTGCGAAAGTATGTGTTGGACCCGTATCATGTGCTAAGAGACAAAAGACTTCACCAACAATTGAAGCCGGACTTGAGTTACGAAGAAAAGCCGGTAGAGATTCTAATGTATGAGGTGAAGCAATTACGAAATAAGAATATTCCCCTCGTGAAGGTCTTATGGCGAAACCAGATATTGGAAGAAGCCACTTGGGAGCGAGAAGACGAAATGAGAGAGAAATACCCTGAGTTGTTTCAGACAACTTAAATTTCGGGGACGAAATTTCTTTTAAGGGGGGGAGGATGTAATACCCGTAAAATTAATACGGGAATAATGCGCAATTAGCGTGAAAATTATTCTGTAAGTTTCGGAAAATTATGAAGTTAATTTTCGGACAAAGCGAATTTTCGGGAAATTGAACCGAAAATAAGAAAAATACTCTTTGAGTAAAATAAATAGATATGGGCCCAAATTAATTTAAAGTAGGCCCAATAAGAGATTTCCTTAAGAGAAAGGAAACGTGACTTTCCTTTTAAAGGTTTATCTCAAAAGGTGATAAGGACAAACGAAAATATCAAACGAAAGAAAAAGAGAAAGAGAAATAGGAGAAAACAAACGAAGAAAAGCAGAGAAGAACTAAGTAATTTCGGCTAACTTGGAAGTGAGGTAGGTGGTTTTTAACCCCTACAAACTGTTTTTAAGTTTGATTTATTTAGTTTAACGAATTTGGATGAAAGGTCATCCGAATTCATGAATTTCGGGAGCTTTGAATGATTATGTGTTGTATTTGCTGTGCTGAGATGTTAAGTTTGAGCTCAATATATGAGTTCTGTGAATTCTTACATGTTTATGTGAAATCTGGAACGGATTCATGTGATGAAGTTCTGGAAAATATGAATTTCGATGAGATGAAGAAAGTTTCAGCTCATGAGAAATTCGCGGGTTGAAAAGAATTCGCGGGCCAAAAAGGTTCGTGAAGTGTGAGAGAGGAAAGAAAATCGCGGGCTGCGATAAAATTCGCGGGCCGAAAGATTTGTAAAGATGTGAGTGAGAAAAGAAGGTCGCGGGCCAAATTTTAAATTTCGCCAAATTTGAAAGGTTGAAATTCGGGCAGATTTTCGATAGTTCGCCGAAGTTTAGTTCGCGAATTATATTCGGGTCGCGAAAAGTTCTTCGCGGACTCAAATGGATTTTATTGTGTGAGTAAATGGGTTTTTCGCGGGTCAGAATTAATTTCGCGGGTCGACCACAGGGTGATTCCTGTGAGAGAAGCAGCGGGTCGGACTAAAGTTTCGCGGGTCAACTTGAATTTCGCGGGGTGATTCCTGTGAGTGAATTTCGGGTGACACGCGAACTAAATCAGACTTCGCAAATTCGATCAAATGACGCGCGAAATCCAAATTCGGGCAATACCGCTAACACTGTGAAGAGTCCCGAATTTTGACTCCAAATGTCGGGTTGACCATATGCTTTTAAGTCTGAAGTTGTCCGAACTTCACGATTCGACCAGTCTAATTATTTTTGGACTTTTGTCTTAAATTAGGCCCAAATATTCAAATAAAATTATTTTAAGTTCATTTTATCTTTAAATCAAAGTATATTCATACTTTGACTAGAATTTTCGGGTCAACCCTTATTTTAAGATACGAGAGTATTTTGGGGTATTATTTGTAAGAAATAATACGTGATATATGTGACGAATGTGATATGCATTTCACGACATGCATAAGAGAGGTGAAGGTACCGTAATGATACGGTGACACGATATTGTGTCGAATGTGAGAAGGGTAGAGTTGCCGATTTTGGCAGTCAGGTTCAGACTCGATTATGCACTTGGTGGGAGAGGGGGTTTGCGACACCCATCTACTCGGGATTGAGCCACCCGAGGTGTAAACCACCGGATATTATTTGGCTCAAGGACGGCAGACAGATGTGAGATTCCTGTCTACCCGAACTTGTGGTATAACATTCGGGGAAAAAGCCGTCGGGTTGAGATTGTGTGCGGAAGGAGCGACCCGGTGCGGCCGGTGTGGGCTACCGCATAGTTGATGGTGTACTTTGCCATTGCGCGCGTGGGTGCCGAGTCTGACCTAGGGCCCTGTTGAGAATTGAGAATTGATAGATGAGATTTGTCGAGTGTGCATTATATTATATTGTGAGGAACCGGGATTGGGTGGAGTGCACGCACGTATTGCATGTTATGTAATCACCTACTGGGCAATAGCTCAGGGTTCTATCCTATTTTTGTTTGTAGGTAAGAATGAACCCGACACCGACTAGTGTCAGGGTTGAGATTCATGGCGAGCTGGCGGCGGTGACTCCACGGACTTTTGAGGGTGGCGCAGTACATGGGACGCGACCTGTGGAGTGGCATAGTGTTTGATATTGGGTTTGAAATTTTGGGGCTTCGGCCCAAAGTATTAATAGTAGATATTTTTGTAAACCCGATATAATACTATGTAGGTTATTTTAAAAAAAAAAAAAAAAGAAAATTTTATCGGGTCTTCCGCGTGTTCTGTTGCGGGGAAATCCGCCAATTAACTTAATTAGGAAGTAGGGTCGCCACAGCATGTCTACTAATGATGGGGCAGCATTTGCATCGAATATTAGATAATGTTATTGTTTTTTCTAATCTATACAATATTTTTTTCGGAGAAGATTCTAATCTATACTATTTATTGGCGAGAACTTTCTAAAAAAAAAACAATTTGTCTCCAATTCATGCTATTTCGAGTTATAAAATGAATAATAAATTAGATACCGCACTTGATTTCATACCTTTATTAAAGTTTTAACTACAAAAAAAAAAGAATCATTGCAACGCGTGTATTTTAATCAAAGTTGAATAGAAATATTATATATATGTATATCGTCACTTCTGTGCATGGAGCTCTCCTCGAAACAACGGGCTTGACCTCAACGTTCTCTTCGCCAAGTTTCGAATATCTTCTCTGGCTGATTCGTGCGATATCGCAACGAGCTTCGAAAAACCCCCGTTGTTCACAAGATCTCCGGCATTATCCTCTGCAATATAGCTCAGACATGGATTCATTGATTAAGGTTGTTTTTGTAATGATGCATAAATTAGAAACGAATGAAAATACCCAACAAAGGAAGAAAATAATATCACTTTGAGCTAAATGGCAAAATGCAAGCTCCGTGTGGCATCTAGCCGAAGTAAGATTATCGTTATTCAAGTTGGCCACCAGGCACATTAGAGCAGCTCTATCATCATCAATAAGAGGTAAACGCGCTCTCTAGGGAAAAAAATAGAGCTTACCGTCACCGCACAAATATGCTATTGCTCCCGCAATCATCCTGAGGGTTTGAGGACCGTCGGTCTTGGAAGCCGCGTTTGCAAGCCGTTTTGCACCTCATTGATTGCTTATCAATGCTTGGTTAGCAAAACAAGTTTTCATTTTTATATGTCCAAAAGAATCTTGATGAATGAATGTTGAATGAATATAATGAATAGAAACGTTTCTATCTTTACCACTCATTGCTAGGTTAGCGATGGCACCAGAAGCGCCCCTCAGCGTCGTTGCGTAGTGTGATGATCCTATCAACATTAGCAGTGCATCAAGGCCACCTTCCTTTACAATCTTCTCCTGATTGGCATCTGAAAATAGATATATTAGCGGCTAGGTATTATAGCGCCGCGTATACCAACGAGGTTGGTCCAAGTTGTAAGCGGCTAGCTAGGTATCGCATAAGTAAGGTTACACGTTCGAATCCTTGTGAATACAACACCTCCATTTGGGAGCCTCACCCACCCATGTAGGTGTGCGTCGTGGAGCGACGGGATTAATCGGAGCAACGGATACCGGCTGTCATCCGAAAAAAATATATGTGGTCGGGTATAGATTTCAAGCTGGTCTTATAGATTAAAAAGAGTCTAACCCAACCTGACACGACCCAGTCAAAAGGTTGTTGAGAAGCTTGACCCAAAAGCCCGAGACGGGATGGAGAACTATTTTTCTCATATAGAAAATTGCTTTATGGTTACTATTTTTAAAGAGAAAAAAACATCAAACTACGCATATCGGATCGGTACGATTACGTTTGTGTGAATTACAATAATTCAAAATTTAGAAATGTTTGTTAAGGGTTGATGTGACGGATTATAAGAAAATAACTAATATGGAACTTAAGTTGGAATGAAATGAAAAAGAAAAATACATATGTAAAAAAGAAACATATCATGCATAAGAATGTGATTTCATTACAGAGAGGCAAACCAAAAGAGTAGTTCATTAAAACATGCACTTCTTGATCATGCAATAAGAATTTATTTAAACTAGTTTAATCTTAAATAGTCATATAAAGAAAAATTAAATAGATCACGTAATCTATCAATTTCTAAATAGAATGCTAAGAAATAAACTAAAAAATTGCCATTACAATTTACGATTTTATTCAAACTAAAAAAAAATTGCTATTTGATTAATGCACCCATAGATTTATGCCACGAGATATGTAAACTTCGTAGTGGTATGTAACTAAACCATATTTACAGTAAAAAAAAATCATATTTTTACCATGATGGTAAAATTTAAATTCAACCGATATAAAGACGCCATAGGAGGTGATGTTACACACACTCATTCAAAGATGGGAACGATAATAATAAATCCTGCTAACATGGCTTCTGTCTTACTAGTTGTACTATGTGCTTGCTCGCTTTCTATTACTAATGCAAATGAGAAGGATAAGTCATCATCTTCATATGAGAAATATCCTCCTTACAAGTCCCCCTCGTATCACAAGTATTCACCGTACGAGAAATATCCTCCTTACAAGTCTCCATCGTATGAGAAGTATCCACCGTACGAGAAATATCCTCCATACAAGTCCGAACCATATGAGAAGTATCCACCGTACGAGAAATATCCTCCATACAAGTCCGAACCATATGAAAAGTATCCACCATACAAGAAATATCCTCCTTACAAGTCAGAGCCATATGAGAAGTACCCACCATATGAGAAATATTCTTCTTACAAGTCTCAGCCATATGAGAAGTACCCACAGTATGAAAAATATCCTCCTTACAAGTCTGAGCCATATGAGAAGTACCCACCGTATGAGAAATATCCTCCTTACAAATTTTAACCATATGAGAAATATCCACCGTACGAGAAATATCCTCTTTACAAGTCTGAGCCATATGAGAAATACCCGCCGTATGAAAAATATCATTCTTACAAGTCGCCGTCATATGAGAAATTCCCACCGTACAAATCACCACCTTACGAGAATTATCCTCCATATAAGTCACCACCGTACGAAAATTACCCATCATACGAGAAATACCCTCCATACAAATCACTAAGACCTATAACGACCAAGAGTTAAGCGATACAATGTTGTCAAAGTAAGTATCTGCTCTTTTTCGACAGTTTGTGATCGAACAATAGTAAATCATATTTATGGCATCTTAAGTTCATTAATTGTTATTGATCTCAATCTTGCATCTTTTTTATTATATTATGGTTTCCAAAGTTTATGAGAATTTGAATCCTTAGTATTACTTTGTATCAAAGTTGTTGTAACATTAATTTTTTTTTTTTGCAGGAATAAGAGAATAAAATAAATAAATAATTAAATGCATGGAAAACGAGCTTTGGTAGCAAGTGGTTGTTGAAGTGAATTTCGTATGTGCGTTCATTCGATCTTATAGATTGTATTGCATGTTGAAGCCCACGACTTCATTCTATCAATATATTAATCTCTTGGCGAAATTTGATATTTCTATTTCTGCTTGCCTACGGATTTGGTGCAATTTAAATAACACTAAACAAATAATAATAAAATACTATCAAAACGTCTTAAACGATCTAGTTGATTCAAATATAGCTAACTTAGCAGCGATTAGGTGCATAATCACCACTCTACAGAGTTGGTATTTCAGCTGGAAAAAAAAGAAACAACAAATATTATCGTAATTATATCATCTATGTGTCATAATGGTACATGTAGAGTAAAACTTACAAAATGGGAGAATAAAACTCCCACAAGGATAGACCCCCGAAAAAGACGAATCCAAACAACAAGGAGATTGAAATAACAAAAAGGAAAACAACACCCCCTCCCTCAAACCTCCGCCAGTGCAGGACATGGGAGAAGAGGGATTCAAAATGGTTAGGGTTTATTTTGAAGCTAAAATGGCTTTTTAAGAGTGAAGGAGAGATGAATGTTTCTAATTGATTTGTTTGAATAATCTATTTTCGGTTGTTAAAATATTTAATAGGAGACAATTTATATTACTTTCCGGGTTAAACATTTGACTGGGGCCGACATGGGCCTACGCTCCAACCCAACCGTAAACTCCTACATCGCAATTTTTCTAGCAATATGTTTGGTAATAACAAACTTAGGTCATTTAAGTAACATATTTGATTTTTTTGGGTCATCGGTGAATTTTCCGGCGAAACATTGTCGGAAAATCCAGTGTGGCAGATGACATGTTAGTAGCCACGTCAGCGACAACGTCGGAGTTCCGACGATTTTCACCGGAAAATTCACCAATAATCAAGAAAAATCAGATACGTTACTTATTGACTTAAGTTTGCAATTATGAAATTTAGTGATCCCAAAAATACGAGAGACAAATTTAGTTACCTAATTTAGTAAATTGGCCAAGAAGATAATAATCATGGATCGTACTTACGAATTATAATACATATTTATATACATATATATGTATATTGATAATTGACTATTATCCAAATTCATCGTAATCATAGACGTAGTACTAATACACATAATAATTATTTTATAACACACACACATTCATGCATGTGTTCATAATCATCCATCCCACTCATATTTCTTTACGTTAGCAGATAAATCCCGTATGTCCTAACCTCACAACCACAATGAGTGATGCAACCTGTTTGATATTTTCCGCTTAGGAAAATTTTCTTGCTATAAACATCGAAAAACTTGTGTCTGTGCCCCCAGTAAAGGTGACGGAAGTAGAGACTTCTCTCGAAAAAATTAGTTCGTTCAACAAATCTTCCGAGTTTGCCACTAGTTCAATATTTATGGTCACATGGATCCTTGTTGTGAAGAAATAATTCTGTTTGTTGTTGTCCGTAAATGAGAGTGGATCAGCAGAGCACTTGCAAGAGAAGATGATGATGAGAGTATTAACGAGAAGGCGAGAGAGATATGAAATGTGTTCTTCATTTTCTATTTTATTATTATTATTATTCTTTTTATTGGGGATGAAACGAGATAATGTATTGGAAACTTGTGTTGTTGTCGTCGTATTGAAATTGTACTGGGTGGTTTTGGTAAAGAATATCAAGGAAATAAATATAAATGCCACTACATATTCGTTGAATTTTTCCAAGAATGAAAATCAAAGAATGCAGATTGTGTCATTTCATATTAATTTACTTAAATTGATTTCCCTAATAACGAATCAAAGAAAGCATATTGTGTGTGATCGCCACGCGGTGCACTAATGATGTAGAGTGTGTGTGCGTGTAAATTGCGATAACTCTTGATTAAAACTAATATAACTCTATAACTATCACTACGCGCAACAAGTTGTGTACTTACCGTTCGTATAATGGCTCTAGCGAGTATTCGAGTATTGGTATCAGAAAATAAACTTGATTACTAGTATTAACCTATCGACTTCATATTTATCCTAAATATATGTCTTAAGATTGATATGTATTTGAAACTGGATTCCGAAAACCTAAACTAACACGAACAAGATAAATAAAAGTACGACTAAAATAGATGAGTAACTTCATACGATAAAAGAAGTTCTTAGATTTTTAATTGCGCTAGGTGTCACCAACTAAGCCGTAACCAATCGTTATTATGTGAATATCGATTAGATCGCAGTAATTTTTAGACACTTCCGAATTTGTTGTTGCCCTAGACGTTCTTGAGAATCTAGTTTAGCAATTACCTGATACGAGGGTTGATTATTTGATGTCGCCCTATAATCGAATTCCTAATGTTGATGAGAGGTCTAATCGTTTGTTTAGTCGTCACGCTTCAACGATGTACCGCGTATCACATCAACACATAGATATGTCGAAGCGATTATCAACACAACACATTGACATATCGATGAAGAAATGAATTCATAAACGACAAATTATCGAAGACGCATGTTCATGAGTAATGTACGCCAAACAAAGGTTCTACCTAGCGTTCATCTAATTCCAAACACAACGTGAGTTTAGCTACTCATGATACATAGATAAACAACGAATAAAAATAAATATGGGGACTGAGAAACCGTAATGCTTTCCTATAAGGATGTGTTCTGAGAAGCCTTGATGATATCATTCGTCACGCGTTCAATCTTCGAATTTAATTCGTTGAATCCTCCTATGAACCCTAGAAATAAAAACGATGATTCTTAGGGCTCTTTAGACTTTCTTTAGGTCTCTAGGTCGAGTACAATATAAGTGTGGAAAATAGGATGTGTTTTAGGATAAATTCTGGGCCATATATAAAGTTTCGACAGTCTCAGGACCTCGGTATGGGCCTCCTACGGCCGTGGGTTCATCAAGATTCTGACAACCGTGGAAAATATGTAACATGGATGTGGATTTATTCTGCCTATTTTTGCGAATCCCCGCAGCCGTGGGCTTCAACTCAAGTGATCGTGGGATCATTCTGCTCAAATTCCAGCCATTTTCCACGGTCGTGGGTTTTCTAAATTGGTCGTAAGGTTCTTTAGTTTGACCGTTCTTGCTCGTTTTCCGTCCCTTTTTACCTTGTTTGCCCTGAATGTCGTCTTGTTTACCTTCAATATAAAAATAAATGTAAATAGTACGAATAAATACACCAGACGACGATAAAATACTCGAATTCGACCTAGTTATAATAAAGATAAACGTCCAAAAAACGTTTATCAATGTACTTCATTTAATGACATTTCTTTTATGATATCATTCCTCTATGAACAAACAATGGGCATGTCTACTAATGATGGGGTAGCATGCGCATCGAATATTAGATAATGTTATTGTTTTTTCTAAGCTATACAATATTTTGTTTTGGAGAAGATTCTAATCTATACTATTTATTGGCGAGAACATTCTTAAAACAATCTGTAGAATTCAGGCTATTTCGAGTTATAAATGAATAATAAATTTGATGGAGCAGTTGACTTCCAGTTGGGATTCCCTGTTCCCGTTTCGGTGTGCCAGTACGTGTTCCACATAGAAAAACGCATTATACATTCCCCGGCAAGTGGTGAAACACACGTAAATATCATAACGCACATTAATATCAATATACGGAGTGTTTAAACACAAAAAATCAATATAATCTTGATGAGTATGATAGAGAAAAATATATAATATTGATTTTTTGTGTTTAAACACTATGTATATTTATATTAATGGGTGTTATGATATTTACGGGTGTTTCAACACTTGTCGTAGAATGTATAATGCATTTTTCTATGTGGAACACGGACGGCACACCGAAACGGGAATAGGGAATCCCAACCGCTTTATTTCATACCTTTATTAAAGTTTTAACTACAAAAAAAAAAGAATCATTGCAACACGTGTATTTTAAGAAAATTTGAATAGAAATATTATATATGTATATATATATATATATATCATCACTTGAGTGCATGGAGCTCTCCTCGAAACAACAGGCTCGACCTCAACGTTTTCTTCGCCAAGTTTCGAATATCTTCTCTGGTTGATTCGTTCGATATCTCAACAAGCTTCGACAAGCCCCCATTTTCACAAGATCTCTGGCATTATCCTCTGCAATATAGCTCAGACATGGATTCAATGATTAAGGCTGTTTTTGTAATGATGATCAATGATGCCTAAATCAGAAACAAATGAAATACCCAACAAAGCAAGAAAATAATATCATTTTTAGCTAAATGGCAAAATGCAAGCTCCTTGTGGCGTCTAGCCGAAGTAAGAGTATCGTTATTCAAGTTGGCCACCAGCCACGTTAGAGCAGCTCCATCGATATCAAAAAGAGGTAAACGCGCTCTCCAGGGAAAAAAAATAGAGCTTACCATCACCGCACAAATTTTCTATTGCTCCTGCAATCATCCTGAGGGTTTGAGGATCGTCGGTCTTGGAAGCCGCGTTTGCAAGGCGTTTTGCACCTCCTTGATTGCTTATCATTGCTTGGTTTATTTCTGAAGAGTAAAACAAGTTTTCATTTTTATAAGTCCAAAAGAATCCTTATGAATGAATGTTGAATGAATATAATGAGAATAAAAAAGTTTCTATCTTTACCACTCATTGCTAGGTTAGCGATGGCACCAGAAGCACCCCTCAGCGTCGTTGCGTAGTGTAATGATCCTATCAACATTAGCAGTGCATCAAGGCCACCTACCTTTACAATCTTCTCGTGATTGGCATCTGAAAATAGACATATTAAGCGGCTAGGTATCATATCGCCGGGTATACCAACGGGGTTGGTCCAAGTTGTAAGAGCTAGCTAGGCATCGCTTAAGTAAGGTTTCACGTTCGAAACCTTGTGAATGCAAAACCTCCATTTGGGAGCCTCACCCACCCATGTAGGTGCGCGTCGCGGGGCGACAGGATTATTCGGAGCAACCGGATACCGGTCGTCGTCCGAAAAGAAATATGTGGCCGGGTATAGATTTCAGGCTGGTCTTATAGATTAAAAAAGGGCCTAACCCAACCTGACACGACCCAGTCAAAAGGTGGTTGAGAAGCTTGACCCAAAAGCCCGAGAAGAAATGGAGAACTATTTTTCTGATATAGAAAATTGCTTTATGGTTACTATTTTTAAAGAGAAAAAAACATCAAACTACGCATATCGGATCGGTACGATTACGTTTGTGTGAATTACAATAATTCAAAATTTAGAAATGTTTGTTAAGGGTTGATGTGACGGATTATAAGAAAATAACTAATATGGAACTTAAGTTGGAATGAAATGAAAAAGAAAAATAGATCTGTAAAAAAGAAACATAGCATGCATAAGAATGTGAATTTCATTACAGAGAGGCAAACCAAAAGAGTAGTTCATTAAAACATGCACTTCTTGATCATGCAATAAGAATTTATTTAAACTAGTTTAATCTTAAATAGTCATATAAAGAAAAATTAAATAGATCACGTAATCTATCAATTACTAAATAGAATGCTAAGAAATAAACTAAAAAATTGCCATTACAAGTTACGATTTTATTCAAACTGACAAAAAAATTGCTATTTGATTAATGCACCCATAGATTTATGCCACGAGTTATGTAAACTTCGTAGTGGTATGTAACTAAACCATATTTACAGTAAAAATAAATCATATTTTTACCATGATGGTAAAATTTAAACTCAACCTATATAAAGACGCCATAGGAGGTGATGTTACACACACTCATTCAAAGATGGGAACGATAATAATAAATCCTGCTAACATGGCTTCTGTCTTACTAGTTGTACTATGTGCTTGCTCGCTTTCTATTACTAATGCAAATGAGAAGGATAAGTCATCATCTTCATATGAGAAATATCCTCCTTACAAGTCCTCCTCGTATGACAAGTATTCACCGTACGAGAAATATCCTCCTTACAAGTCTCCATCGTATGAGAAGTATCCACCGTACGAAAAATATCCTCCTTACAAGTCCGAACCCTATGAGAAGTATCCATCGTACGAGAAATGTCCTCCATACAAGTCCGAACCATATGAGAAGTATCCACCGTACGAGAAATATCCTCCATACAAGTCCGAACCATATGAAAAGTATCCACCATACAAGAAATATCCTCCTTACAAGTCAGAGCCATATGAGAAGTATCCACCGTATGAGAAATATCCTCCTTACAAGTCTAAGCCATATGAGAAGTACCCACCATATGAGAAATATCCTCCTTACAAGTCTGAGCCATACGAGAAGTACCCACCGTATGAGAAATATCCTCCTTACAAGTCTGAACCATGTGAGAAATATCCACCGTACGAGAAATATCCTCCTTACAAGTCTGAGCCGTATGAGAAATACCCGCCGTATGAAAAATATCATTCTTACAAGTCGCCGTCATATGAGAAATACCCACCATATAAATCACCACCTTACGAGAATTATCCTCCATATAAGTCGCCACCGTACGAAAAATACCCGTCATACGAGAAATACCCTCCATACAAATCACTAAGACCTATAGCGACCAAGAGTTAAGCGATACAATGTTGTCAAAGTAAGTATCTGCTCTTTTTCGACAGTTTGTGATCGAACAATAGTAAATCATATTTATGGCATCTTAAGTTCATTAATTGTTATTGATCTCAATCTTGCATCTTTTTTATTATATTATAGTTTCCAAAGTTTATGAGAATTTGAATCCTTAGTATTACTTTGTACCAAGGTTGTTGTAACATTAATTTTTTTGCACGAATAAGAGAATAAATGGAATAAATAATTAAATGCATGGAAAACGAGCTTTGGGAGCAAGTGGATGTTGAAGTGGATATCGTATGTTCGTTCATTCGATCTTATAGATTGTATTGCATGTTGAAGCCCACGAATTCATTCTATCAATATACTAATCTCTTGGCGAATTGATATTTCTATTCCTTCTTGCCTGCGGATTTGGTTCAATTTAAATAACACTAAACCAATAATAACAAAATACTATCAAAACGTCTTTACCGATCTAGTTGAGTAAAATATAGCTAACTTAGCAGCGATTAGGTGCATAATCACCACTCTGCAGAGTTGGTATTTCAGCTGGACAAAAAAAAACAACAAATATTATCGTAATTATATCATCTATGTGTCATAATAGTACATGTAGAGTAAAACTCACAAAATGGGAGAATAAAACTCCCACAAGGATATACCACCGAAAAAGACGACGAAAAATAGATCCAAATAACAAGGAGATTGAAAGAAACAAAAAGGAAAACAACACCCCCTCCCTCAAACCTCCACCAGTGCAGGACATGGGGAGAATAGGGATTCAAAATGGTTAGGGTTTATTTTGGAGCTGCAATGGCTTTTTAAGAGTGAAGGAGAGATTAATGTTTGTAATTGATTTGTTTGAATAATCTCTTTTCAGTTGTGCTAAAATATTTGATGAGACAATTTATAGTACTTTCCGGGTTAAACTTTTGACTGGGGCCGACGATGGGCCTACGCTCCAACGCAGCCGTGAACTCCTATATCGCAATTTTTCTATCACTATGTTTGATAATTACAAATTTAGGTCAATTAAGTAACGTATTTGATTTGTTTGGGTCACCGGTGAACTTTTCGGCGAAAAATCGTCGGAAAATCCGGTGTGGCGGATGACATGTCTGTAGCCACGTTAGCGACCACGTCTGATTTCCGACGATTTTCACCGAAAATCCCCAATAATCCAAAACAATCACGTTACTTATTGACTTAAGTTTGCAATTATGAAACTTAGTGATCCCAAAAACACGAGCGACAAATTTAGTGACCTAATTTAGTAAATTGGCCAAGAAGATAATAATCATGGATCGTACTTACGAATTATAATACATATATATATTATATATATATATTGAGAAATGACTATTATCCAAATTCATCGTAATCATAGACGTAGTACGAATACACATAATAATTATTTTATAACACACACACATTCATGCATGTGTTCATAATCATCCATCCCACTCATATTTCTTTTTGTTAGCAGATAAATCCCGTATGTCCTAACCTCACAACCACAATGAGTGATGCAACCTGTTTGATATTTTCCGCTTAGGACAATTTTCTTGCTATAAACATCGAAAAACTTGTGTCTGTGCCCCAGTAAAGGTGACGGAAGTAGAGACTTCTCTCGAAAAAATTAGTTCGTTCAACAAATCTTCCGAGTTTGCCACTAGTTCGTTATTTATGGTCACAAAGATCCTTGATGTGAAGAAATAATTCTGTTTGTTGTTGTCCGTAAATGAGAGTGGATCAGCATAGCACTTGCAAGAGAAGATGATGATGAGAGTATTAACGAGAAGGCGAGAGCGATATGAAATGTGTTCTTCATTTTCTATTCTATTATAATTATTATATTTGGGGATGAAACGATATAATGTATCGGAAAATTGTGTTGATGTCGTCGTATTGAAATTGTACTGGGTGGTTTTGTTAATTAATATCAAGGAAAGAAATATAAATGTCACTACGTATTCGTTGAATTTTCCCAAGAATGAAAATCAAAGAATGCGGAATGTGTCACTTCATATTAATTTACTTAAATTGATTTCCCTAATAACGAATCAAAGAAAGCAGATTGTGTGTGATCGCCATGAGGTGCACTAATGATGTAGAGTGTGTGTGCGTGCAAACTGCGATAAGTCTTGATTAATACTAATAACACTATAACAAGATTTGTACTTATCGTTCGTAGAATGGCTCTAACGAGTAACCGAGTATTGGTATCGAAAAATAAACTTGATTACTAGTATTAACCTATCGACTTCATATTTATCCTAAATATATGTCTTAAGATTGATATATATTTGAAATTGAATCCGAAAACCTAAACTAACACGAACAAGATAAATAAAAGTACGACTAAAATAGATGAGTAACTTCATACGATAAACGACGTTCTTAGATTTTTAATTGCGCTAGGTGTCACCAACTAAGCCGTAAACAACCGTTATTTCGTGAATATCAATTAGATCGCAGTAATTTCTAGTCACTCCCGAATTTGTTGTTGCCCTAGACGTTCGTGAGAATCTAGTTTAGCAATTACCTGATACGAGGGTTGATTATTTGATGTCACCCTATAATCAAATTCCTAATGTTGATGAGAGGTCTAATCGATTGTTTAGTCGTCGCGCTAAAAGATGTACCGTGTATCACATCAACACATAGATATGTCGAAGCGATTATCAACTCAACACATAGACATATCGAATTGAAGAAATGAATTCATAAACGATAAATTATCGAAGACGCGTGTTCATGAGTAATGTACGCCAAACAACGGTTCTACCTAGCGTTCATCTAATTCCAAACACAACGGGAATTTAGTTACTCATGATACATAGATAAACAACGAATAAAAATAAATATGAGGACTGAGAAACCGTAATGCTTTCCTATAAGGATGTGTTCTGAGAAGCCTCTATGAACATTCGTCACGCGTTCAATTCTTCGAATTTAATTCGTTGAATCCTCCTATGAACCCTAGAAATAAAAACGATGATTCCTACGGCTCTTTAGCCTTCCTTTAGGACTCTAGGTTGAGTACAATCTGATTGTTTAAAATAGGATGTGTTTTAGGATAAATTCTGGGCCTTATATAATGGTTCGACAGTCTCAGGACCTCTGTATGGGCCTCCTACGGCCGTGGGTTCATCAAGATGAATTCTGCCAAACTGACAACCGTGGAAAATATGTAACATGGGTGTGGATTTATTCTGCCTATTTTTGTAGACCCCGCAGTTGTGGGCTTTGACTCAAGTGGTCGTGGGATCATTCTGCTCAAATTCCAGCCATTTTCCAAGGCCGTGGGTCTTGTAAATTGGTAGTAGGGTTCTTTAGTTTGACCGTTTTCGCTCGTTTTTCATCCCTTTTCACCTTGTTTGCCCTGAATGTCTTCTTGTTTACCTTCAATATAAAAATAAATGTAAATTGTATTAATAAATACACCAGACGAATAGATACACCAGACGACGATAAAATACTCGAATTCGACCTACTTATAATAAAGATAAACGTCCAAAAAACGTTTATCAATGTACTTCATTTAATGGTATTTCTTTTATCATATCATTCCTCTATGAAGAAACAATGGGCATGTCTACTAATAATGGGGCAGCATGCGCATCGAATATTAGATAATGTTATTGTTTTTTCTAATCTATACAATATTTTTTTTCGGAGAAGATTCTAAACTATACTATTTTTTGGCGAGAACTTTCTAAAAAAACAATCTGAAGAACTCCAATTCAGGCTATTTTGAGTTATAAAATGAATAATAAATTTGATGGAGCACTTGATTTCATACCTTTATTAAAGTCTTGACTACAAAAAACAATCATTGCAACACGTGTATTTCAAGCAAACTTGAATAGAATATTATATATATATGCATATAATCACTTGAGTGCATGGAGCTCTCCTCGAAACAACAGGCTCGACCTCAACGTTTTCTTCGCCAAGTTTCGAATATCTTCTCTGGTTGATTCGTTCGATATCGCAACGAGCTTCGACAAGCCCCCATTTTCACAAGATCTCTGGCATTATCCTCTGCAATATAGCTCAGACATGGATTCAATGATTAATGCTGTTTTTGTAATGATGATCAATGATGCCTAAATCAGAAACAAATGAAAATACCCAACAAAGCAAGAAAATAATATCATTTTGAGCTAAATGGTAAAATGCAAGATCCGTGTGGCGTCTGGCCGAACTAACAATATCGTTATTCAAGTTGGCCACGAGCCACGTTAGAGCAGCTCCATCGTCATCAATAAGAGATGAACGCACTCTCCAGGGAAAAAAATAGAGCTTACCATCACCGCAAAAATTTATGCTCCCGCAATCATCCTGAGGGTTTGAGGATCGTTGGTCTTGGAAGCCGCGTTTGCAAGACGTTTTGCACCTCCATGATTGCTTATCAATGCTTGGTTTATTTCTGAAGAGTAAAACAAGTTTCATTTTTATATCTCCAAAAGAATCTTGATGAATGAATGTTGAATGAATATAATGAGAATAAAAAAGTTCTATCTTTACCACTCATTGCTAGGTTAGCGATGGCACCAAAAGCGACCCTCATCGTCGTTGCGTAGTGTGAATCCTATCAACATTATCAATGCATCGAGGCCACCTTCCTTTACAATCTTCTCGTGATTGGCATCTGATATCATATCGCCGGGTATACCAACGGGGTTGGTCCAAGTTGTAAGAGCTGGCTAGGCATCGCTTAAGTAAGGTTTCACGTTCGAAACCTTGTGAATGCAAAACCTCCATTTGGGAGCCTCACCCACCCATGTAGGTGCGCGTCTCGGGGAGATAGGATTAGTCGGAGCAACCGGATACCTAATATGGAACTTAATAATGAAAAAGAAAAATACATACATAAAAAACAAACACAGCATGTATAAGAATGTGCATTTCATTACAGAGAGGCAAACAAAAAGAGTAGTTCATTAAAAAGTGCACTTCTTGATCATGCAATAAGAATTTACTTAAATTAATTTAATCATATATAGTCATAACAAACTAAAAAATTTATCAGGTAACCCATCAATTACTAAGTAGAATGCTAAGAAATAAACCAAAAAATTGTCATAACAAGTTACGAGTTTATTCAAACTGACAAAAATTTGCTATTTGATTAATGCACCTATATATTTATTCCACGGGTTAGGTATACTTCGTAGTGGTATGTAATTAAACCATATTTACCGTTAAAAAATCATATTATTACAATGATGGTAAAGTTGAAATTCAACCGATATAAAGACGCCATAGGAGGTGATGTTATACACACTCATTCAAGATGGGAACGATAATAATAAAGCCTGCTAATGCAAATGAGAAGGATAAGTCATCATTTTCATATGAGAAATATCCTCCTTACAAGTCCCCCTCGTATGACAAGTATTCACCGTACGAAAAATATCCTCCTTACAAGTCTTCATCGTATGAGAAGTATCCACCGTACGAGAAATATTCTTCTTTACAAGTCCGAACCTTATGAGAAGTATACACCGTACGAGAAATATCCTCCTTACAAGTCCGAACCATATGAGAAGTATCCACCGTACGAGAAATATCCTCCATACAAGTCCGAACCATATGAAAAGTATCCACCATACAAGAAATATCCTCCTTACAACTCAGAGCCATATGAGAAGTACCCACCGTATGAGAAATATCCTCATTACAAGTCTAAGCCATATGAGAAGTATCCACCGTATGAGAAGTATCCTCCTTACAAGTCTGAGCGATATGAGAAGTACCACCGTATGAGAAATATCCTCCTTACAAGTCTGAACCATATGAGAAATATCCACCGTACGAGAAATATCCTCCTTACAAGTCTGAGACATATGAGACATACCCGCCGTATAAAAATATCATTCTTACAAGTCGCCGTCATATGAGAAATATCCACCGTACAAATCACCACCTTACGAGAATTATCCTCCATATAAGTCACCACCGTACGAAAAATACCCATCATACGAGAAGTACCTTCCATACAAATCACTAAGACCTATCACGAACAAGAGTTAAGCGATACAATGTTGTCCAAGTAAGTATCTGCTCTTTTTCGACAGTTTGTGATCGAACAATAGTAAATCATATTTATGGCATCTTAAGTTCATTAATTGTTATTGATCTCAATCTTGCATCTTTTTTATTATATTATAGTTTCCAAAGTTTATGAGATTTTGAATCCTTAGTATTATTTTGTATCAAAGTTGTTGTAACATTAATTTTTTTTTGCGGGAATAAGACGATAAATGGAATAAATAATTGCATGCATTGAAAATGAGCCTTGGGAGCACGTGATCGTTGAAGTGGATTTTGTATTTGCGTTTCTTCGATCTTATAGATTGTATTGCATGTTGAAGATCATGGCTTCATTCTATCAATATATTAATCTCTTGGCGCAAATTGGTATTTCTATTGCCATTATATTGCTTGCCTTTGGATTCGGTGCAATATAAATAACACCAAATAAATAACAATAAAATCCTAACAGAACTTCTTTACCGATCTAGTTGAGTCAACTATATCTATACTTAGCAGCGATTAGGTGCATCATCATCACTCTGCAGAGTTGGTATTTCAGCTGGACAAGAAAAAAAAAAAAAGACAACAAATATTATCGTAATTATATGTATCTATGTATACTAATAGTACATGGAGAGTAAAACTGACAAAATGGAAGAATAAATCTCCCTTAAGGATAGACCTCCAAAAAGGCCGACGAAAAATAGATCCAAACAGCAAGGAGATGGAATGAAACAAAAAGGAAAACAACAACCCGCCCTCAAACGTCCCCCGGTGTAGAACATGGGGAGAAGAGGGATTCAAAGTGGTTAGGGTTTATTTTGGAGCTGTGGCGGCTTTGTGAGGGTGAGGGAGATGATGAATGTTTGTAATTGATTTGTTTGAATAATCACTTTTCAGTTGTACTAAAATATTTGATATGAGACACTGTATATTAATTTTTGGGTTAAACTTTTGGCTTGGGCCGAATTCATTGGACCGGCGATGGGCCTACGTTCCAACTCGATCGTACACTCCTACATCACAATTATTGAGGATCAGAACCAAGGGCTCGGCCCGAACATTTACGGCGTCCTCACATGACATCGATGTAATCCCACTAAGTATTGACGTGACGTCCCCGTAGTCCCACTAAGTTCAGTTGAATTAAATCTAAACTAGTGTTAACAATGGGGAATGGGGCGGCTGAAAGCCAAAAAATCGTCCTATATCTATGGCAAGGTCAAAATTAACGGATAGCGGGACTTTGGCTATTTACGAATTTTCGCTACGCCATACCGCCAGGACAAATTTTTACTACATTGATCTGAACCTTATTGTCAGCTATGAAACGACCCCTTCCGGTGGGATTAATCAATCTCTTGACCCCATGTGTCCCGTTCTTAATCCACACGCACAATATTTGTCTAGTTCCTAATCTTTGGTTCCATATATTATCCCAATAACGTGTGATTATTACAAAATGCTTGGCGTTCAATTCTAAGATAAACTATGATAGATATGAAGCATTCAATACGTTAGTTGAGTGGCAATAATATTTATGAAATAACGTCACTTGTTTATCATATTACATGATATATATTTATCTATTCTTAAGTTTCACCACTCTTAAGTCACAAGTAAAATGATACGCTTGCAGTTTTACTAAATATTAACTTGACATCTTTACACGAAATAAAAACAAACGCAAGTATTTTAATATATATATATATATATATTATCTCTTACGAAAAAATACGGTTATATATGTATTATATGATGATGAATAGCATGTGAAATTTATGTAAAAATCAAGAATTATTCTCAAACTATTTTGCTGTGGACGTGGAGTGCAAATATCATGTCATTTGTATGGACAAAATTTTTAAATTATTAGAAATGGGTCTCCCATGATTAGCCAATTTGTACACTGGCTTTGATGAATTTCATTTATTTCTCAATTTGAGATAAGAAATCTCAATAAAAAATACATTTAAAATTATGTTAATAACGTCCGTAACCAAGATTCTACACCAAAATTGTTGAAAAAGATGGAGGAACTTTACATTGGCAAAAACTTCACCACAAAATCATATCAGAAACAACGTCCTGGAAAAAAAAATGAGCATTTCATTGATCTCTGTACAGCAGACTTGTGGATCAGTTTGCAGAAGTCTATGTTAAGCTGAAGGAAGAAGATATAACTTTTGAAGTCAAAAGTATGTCTAAGAGGAAGGTGAATTAGGCTTATAAAAATTTCGCTTCTTTTTTAAAAACCTTTTGATGTGATATCCTAGAAACGCTAAACTTTCTAAGTGATTACTTTTCAAAAACGTTTCGTAGGTTATCTCCTAGTTACGCGGATGTGTATCGGATATATTGTTTGTTCCTCGCGAGTTAAATGAATCACTATATTGTTACGTTAGTTGGTTTTGATTTTCCCAATACACAAACCGAAACAATACAACTAGGTTACCTCACGCCAGATTTTGCTCCAAGGAATCTCAAATTCCCGATAGGAAACAGCTCGCTATTTAAGGGTCCTCGGAACACGGTTTTTCCCTTCACGTGCGCGTAAGCGTAGACATTGCCTCCTCGTGCATCAATAACGTCCGATAACAACACATCCGAAGACAGAATATATGGTGGAGGTAAGAGAAGAACTCTCGGACAATGATGAAGTGCAAGTGTAAGCTCATACTGCAGAAGGATATCGCAAGTGTCGGCGCAGTCGGGAGAAGGTTATCATAAATGACCGCTCAATAGCATAATGTAATCGCAAGTGTATACATAGCTCTCAATTCATTTCTTCTATTAATCTCAATAGCAGGTTCGATTGTTCAGTGTTTCAAACTCTAAGTGTTGCTCATATATATAAGTCTTTTCAATCAACACTTACATGGAAAGTCAATCACAATATAATATTCAAAGTTTGCACCCAATCCATGTATTATCGAGCAATTAATATGCCAATAGCAATGTCAATCATATAATAGCACAACGGTCACAATCTCATAATAGCCCTATTCATTACAATTACATAAATCATTGAAACTCTTTAAAGCATATAGACCAAAAAGGTTAACATTCTCCCCTTTCTATGATGATGACATGTAATTAATGCATCACGAATGCATGTAAGCATATTCCATTATGCAATTTCTAACGCATATGTCTAAATACTCCATGATCACAAGCAAAGCATTTGATATTCCAAAATCTCAAATCAAAGAGTACATATATCTCATGTAACATGCATAGATATATTATAGATGGATTTCACTCCCCTTGTCTAAGTGCAAATATCTCATGTAACATGCACAGATATATCATATATGGATTTTACTCCGTCTGTTTAAGTGCAGATATCTCATGTAACATGCATTGATATATCATAGATGGAATTTACTCCTCATGTCTAAGTACATCTATCACATGTAACAAGCATAGATATATTGTAGATGAAATTTCGAAGTTACCAGATTGTGTGTTTTCCCTGCCTAAATGCGCATTTTCCAAACATGGGTCAGGCATAAAATACTTATCAAGATATAACATAGACAATTACTAAGCACGAATAATTATTATAATAGGGCATATCATACGATATAACATCAAAATAAAGTGGGTTTCAACATACCAACCCAACAAAAAAACGACCCTTACCGACTCAACACACACAACCATTAATTACCTTACTCTCCCACTTCAGCATCAAAAAGAGGAAGTTACCAAAAAGGTTTCGTAGGTTATCTTCTAGTCGTGAATGATGTGTATCGGATATGTCTCACGAAAAATATAAAGAACTGACAAGTAACATGAGACATGATTTTTATAGAGGTTACATCCCCAATCGGGGTTTACTCCTCTCCTTTATGTTTGTACCTCAATAGTTAAATCAATCACTATATTGCTACCTTATTTGGTTACAAAATTGAATGATTTGCCCAATATACAAACTAAAACAGGTCGAGCTCTAGACACAACTAGGTTACCGCACGCCGAGTTTCACTCCAGGGAATCTCCAATTCCCGACAGAAAACAGCTCGCTACCGAATGACCCCTGGAACACAAGTCTTTCCTTTCACGTGCGCGTAAGCGTCGACCTTGCCTCCTCGTGTATCAATCACGTCTGATGACAGCACGTCCGAAGAAAGAATATATGGTGGAGGTAGGAGTGGATCTCTCGGCCAACGATGGAATTGCAAGTGCATGCGCAGTCGGTAGAAGGTTATCATAAATGGCCGCTCAATAGCATAAAGTATTTGCAAGTGTATACAGAGCTCTTAATTTGTTTCTTCTGCTAATCTCTTTCGTGTTCATACGTTCGCGGGTTCGGTTGTTCGGTGGTTCGAATTTTAAGTGTTGCTCATATATATAAGCATTTCCTATCAACACTTACATGGAAAGTCAATCACAAAATAATATTCAAAATATGCACCCAATCCATGTAATTATCGAGCAATTAAAATGTTAATCATATAATAGCATAACGATCACAAGCTTATAATAGCATGATTTTATTCAATGTAAAAGCACAAATTCGAATACAGGACATATATTCTTATGGGACATTATCACCCATAACAACACTTCTCATATGTGATATCTAGCTAGCATCTTATAAAATAAATCAATCAGCATCTTTTCCTTTTATAGTTCGTTAATTTCAGCAAAATGATATTCTAATTGATTTTTCCATATAAGATCAAGTAAGATGCATGCAAAGATTATCCATACGATTTCTTCCCAGAATAGGCAGATTCAAAAGGATATAACACATTTAGACTGCATATTTTCCATATATAGCTCATCATGATATCTCACATGATTTTTCCGTAAATAGCACAATATATTCGCAATCAGATATTCCCTAGCACGTGAGACATCTATAAACATGTGATCACACAGTTTTACAAGTTAAGCGTATATTCACATGTAGGCCAAGTATTCGACATTTTCAATTATATATTCCATAAAACATGCATAGTCGAATATTTTCATATACTTAGACATCATAACACATGCGAATCAAATTACTCAATTTATAGCCCTAACTTCATTACAATTACATAAATCATCAAAATTCTTGAAAGAATATAAACAACAAAGGTCATCAACCTTTTTACTTCTTTCTAATATGTATGATAACTTGATCACAACTATAAAAAATAGATATATAGTAAGGATGGTAGTTAAACATCATCTCTTTTATCGCATGATGAGAGGATATGATAAAATAATTGTGGATATAGTTATTCGATGTTGACTACATATAGAAAGAGAATCAACGAGGAAATGACATACCTCAAGGGAACTTATGCTGCAGCAAATCCAAATTCATAGATGGTGGATTGAGCATGATATCTATCTATATGTTTCGACTAACACTTGCATGAAAATCGCAGTTATGAATTATCATAAAAAATTTGCATTGGCCCATAATCACGGACATAGACTAAATGTCAATTATTGTTATACACGCACACATGCAAGTGTTTCATATTCATCCATCCCAATTGTTGACCTTTTTGGTTTATATGCTTTGAAGAGTTTTGATGATCTATGTAATTAGGGCCATAACTTGAGCAATTCGATTCTGAAATATTAAAATGTTTAAGAATATGATTTCGACTATGCATGCTTTACATGCTTAATCATTGAAAAATGTCGAATGTTTGATATACATGTGATTATGTGGTTAACTGACAAAACTATGTGATCACATGTTATAGATATCTCACATGCTAGTGAATATCTGATTACAGATACATTGTGCTATTTATGATAAATCGTGTGAGATATCATGCTGAGCTATATATGGAAAATATGCTGTCTAAATATGGAATGAGTTATATCCGTTTGAATTTATCTATTCTGGGAAGAAATCATGTTGATAATCTTTGCATGCATCTTACTTGATCTTATATGAAAAAATCGATTAGGATGTCTTCTTGCTGAAATTAAGTAACTATAAAAGGAAAAGATCATGATTGATTGATTTTATATGATGTTAGCTGGATATCACATATGGAAAGTGTGTTATGGAAAATATCATCCCGAATAGAAGTATATGCCTTGATTTCGTATATGTGCTTTTAAATGGAATAAAATCATGCTATTATGAGCTTATGACCGTTGTGATATTATATGAATGGTATGATTTGATTGGAATATTAATTGCTCGATAATTACATGGATTATGTGCTTATTTTGGAGATTATCTCGTGATTGACTTTCCATGTAAGTGTTGCTTCAAAGGGTCTATATATACAGCACAACACCTAGAATGTCGAGCTAAGAAGTGAGAAAAAGCAGAAGAAACGAGTTTTAGAGTTTGAGCTTACACTTGAGAAACCTTCTGCTGTTGAGCGGCCATTAGTGATAACATTCTGCCAACTGCGCCTACATTTGCGATATCATTCTGCAGTCTGAGTTTTACACCTGCAAATTCCATCACTGGCCGAGTGATCCTTTCTATATCCATCCACCATATATTCTGTCTTCGGACGTGATGTCTTCAGACGTGATCGGTACACGAAGGAGGCAAGGTCGACGCTTACACGCACGTGAAGGGAAGGACTGTGTTCCATGGGCCCTTTGGTATCGAGCTGTTTCCGGTCGGGAATTGGAGATTCCCTGGAGCAAAACTCGGCGTGCGGTAACCCATTGTGTCTAGTGTTCGACTTGTTTCGGTTTGTGTATTGGGCATAATCAATCAGTTTTGTAACCGACTAAGGTAACATTATAGTGATTGATTAACTCTTGAGGAACAAACCTCAAGGAGAGGACTAAACCTCGATTTGGGATATAACCTCTATAAAATTCTTGTCTCACGTTACTTTCAGTTCTTTATATTATTCGTGAGATATATCTGATACATATCCGACGCAACTATGAGATAACTGACGAAACATTCTTTGAAAAGTACTTAGCAAAGAAACGTTTCTAGGATATCACATCCAAAGCGATTGAAAAAGAAGAAGCTAAATTTTTATAAGCCTAATTCACCGTACAAGAACAGAAATATAAAACATAGTTATTGTTATAAAATTATTATAACCGAACAAGAACAGAAATAAAAAACACTGGAATTGTAAAGAGATAATATTATTGATTTTTTCGATATGATTCAATACAAATACATCGGTCTATTTATAGTAGAAAAATTTCTAGTATTTCATCTATCATTTACAACATTAAATAGATCTTAACTTATCTCATCTCATCAACAATCAACTAACTTTTACAACATTAAAAACATGCACGTATTATTATTTCATAATACTCTCCCTTGGATGTTTTTCAAAGAATTTGCCTCGTTAAAACCTTACTAGAAAAAACCCAGTGGGATAAAAACCTAGTGAATGAAAAAGAGTACATAATTCCTTTGATATGCTTTAATTTGTTGCTTCATTAAAAACCTTACTGGGAAAACCACATGTTAAAAACCACAGTGAAGGGAAAAAGAGTCCAACGCGTATTTTCTCCACCTGATGATAACATCATTATAAATCTCAGAGTCTTCGAACTCCAATTGAATATACCAATTTCCTGAAAATAATTGGGGGAAGTGCTTTCGTAAATAAATCTGTAAGATTTTCACTTGATCGCACTTGTTGTACATCAATATCACCATCTTTCTCCAAATCATGGGTGAAGAAAAATTTCGTTGAAATATGTTTTGTTCTATCCCCTTTAATATATCCTTCATTGGGCAATGCATGCCGCATTATCTTCATATAAGATCGTGGGAAGTAATTTCTCAGAAAGCAGCCCACAAGTCTGTTGGATATGCTCAATTATCGATCGCAACCAAACACATTCTCGGCTAGCTTCATGAATAGCGAGAATTTCCGCATCGTAAGATGAAGTAGCTGTTAAAGTTTGTTTCACTGGCCGCCATGAAATAGCGGTTCCACCATATGTAAATGAATTACCTGTTTGCGATCGAGCATTATGTGGGTCAGAAAAATATCCAGCATCTGCATACCCAATTAAATTTACGTTCGACTCATTAGAATAGAACAATCCCATATCGGTTGTTCCTTTAAGGTATCAAAAAATCCCTTTAACTCCATTCCAGTGTCTACGAGCCGGTGATGAACTATATCTCACCAATATATTTACAGCGAATGCTATATCAGGTCGCCTATGACTCGTAAGATACATTAGTGCTCCAATAGCACTAAGATATGGTACTTTAGGACCAAGTAGTTCTTCATCATTTTCACGTGGTCTGAACGGATCTTTATTCACGTCTAAAGATCTAACAATTATTGGCGTCTCCATTGGATGAGATTTATCCATGTAAAATCTTTTCAATACCTTTTTCGTAAAATCTCTTGATGTACAAATATTCCACTTTTCAAATATTTAATTTGCAGTCCAAGACAAAATTTTGTTTTTCCGAGATCTTTCATTTCAAACTCCCTTTTCAAATAATCAACAGCTTTGGTCAACTCTTCATGAGTTCCAATTATATTGATAGCATCAACATAGACTATTATAATGACAAACTTATTTTTACATCTTTCCAGATATATTTAGGGACAAGTTTGTTCATTCTGATACCCTTCTTTCACTAAAAATTCACTTAGGCGATTATAGCACATTCGCCCAAATTGCTTTAATCCATAAAGCGATTTATTCAACTTAACTGAGTACTCGTTTATGGGCCCTGGATTTTTAGGCAACTGAAATCCTTCGGGAAGCTTCATATATATATATATATATATATATATATATATATATATATATATATATATCATTGTCAAGTGTTCCATATAAATAAGCAGTGACGACATCCATAAGACGCATATCGAGACCTTCTCGTACTGCCAGACTTACTATATAAGGAAAAGTAGTTGCATCCACCATATGAGTACGTCTCCTCATAATCAATACAGCGAAAAACCCTGCGCAACAAGCCGTGTTTTGTGCCTTACAATTTCGCCGCTTTCATTCTTCTTTCTAATGAAAACCCATTTATATCCAACCGGCTTTACATTTTCTGGTTTACGGACTACAGGTCCGAAAACTTTTCTTTTCTCAAGTGATTTTAATTCGGCCTCGGTTGCATCTTTCCATTTTGGCCAGTCATTTCTTTGTCTGCATTCTTGTACAGACTTTGGTTCATGATCCCCATTCTCATTAATCTCATTCATTACATGTAGCGCTACGTTAAATGAGAATTTATCGTCCTCGGTTCCATCTAATTCCATTTCGGGCATAGTTTATCGAGATCTCTTCATTATCATTATTTTCTGAATGTTCAGGTACCTGAGTTTCATTCTCATTATCTTTTATGCCCATCGACTCATCTCTAGTCGATAAATCATCGGTTGGACCATTCTTACTATTATTATCTCCCTTTCTTTTCCGAGGATTTTTATCTTTGGAACCCGAGGGCCTACCACGCTTTAGTTGTGGCTTAGGCTCGATATTATGTTCTGCAGTAACATCTATTTTTGCAGGAGCATTAACAGCTGGAATATGTAACTTTGTCACTCTTTTAAGGTCAGTAAAACTTTCTGGCAGTTGATTAGCTAAACTCTATAAATGAATTATCTTTTGAACTTCTAATTTACATTCTTTAGTTCGAGGATCATAATGATTTAAAGATAATTCATTTCAACCAACATTTCTCTCCAGCTGTTTCTTTTCTCCCCCTAATGTCGGCAAATTCAATTCATCAAAATGACAGTCGGAAAATCTGGCCGTAAATAAATCTCCAGTTAGAGGTTCCAAATACTTTATTATCGATGTAGATTCATATACGACGTATATTCTCAACCTCCTTTGAGGTCACATCTCCAGTTTTATATTTTTTCTATATTTTTTTCTACATTCTTTAATCTTAAATATCTCATTACGTTAACCTCTGATAAACAAGGAATATGTGATTAATTAATGTTATTGTGCTTAGTAAAAAATTTAAAAACAAATGGGGTTAAAACATAGTTACTGTTATAAAACTATTATAACTGGACAAGAACAGAAATATAAAACACTGGAATTGTAAAGAGATAATATTATTGATGTTTTCGATATAATTCAATACAAATACATCGGTCTATTATAGTAGAAAAATTTCTACTATTTCATCTAACATTTACAACATTAAATACATCTTATCTTATCTTATCTCATCTCATCAACAATCAGCTAACTTTTACAACATTAAAAACATCCACATATTATTATTTCATAATAGTTATAAGTAATATTTGGTTTATTTGAAATAAAGATAGTGGAAATGACAATATTAAAGAGTTTTGTGGTGTAAATGAAAATAATAATAATTTAAATTAAGAAGTTGCTTAGTTTTGCAACAGTTTTAAAATGTTAGTTACTTTTGCAAGTCAATTTTTAAAAGTTGCTTAGTTTTGTCATTATCTTCAAAAGAAGGTGACAGAAGTAAAGGCTTCTCCCGAAAGCATTGGTGCATAAATTACACCCAAAGGGGGAATTCGGTCGGATCTTGACCCAACCCGAATTGTGTCCTTTGTCTTGGTAACGGGCTATCATGGCTCCCGAGTTCTCCGATAGTTTGTTCTTTACAGTTACTCTGATCTCATTTGTGAAGAAACAATTTAGCTTGATGTTTT
Source organism: Linderniella brevidens (assembly GCA_004919715.1). NCBI lineage: Eukaryota > Viridiplantae > Streptophyta > Magnoliopsida > Lamiales > Linderniaceae > Linderniella > Linderniella brevidens. The sequence continues at coordinate 17,335,443 of SWDC01000153.1, forward strand.
CCGTAGATGCAAGTAAAGCAGCAGAGCTCTTGCAAGAAGAACAAGATGGTGATGGTGATGGTGATGAGAGTATTATCAAGGTGAGGAAGATGAATATTTTCTTCATTCTATTTAATTTTTTTTTTTTTATTGGAGATGAATGATAATGCATCAGATAATTGTGCTGTCGTGATTTTATATTAAAATTGTACTGGGTGCGTTTTTGTAATGAATATAAAGGAAATACAATGAAATGAAATAAATGCTATATTTATTTTAATTAATTTTTCCTGATAATGAAAATCAAAGAAAGCAAATTGTTTATGATTTCATGTAATTTAATTTAAGAAATATATATATATAATATATATATATAATGCATTCGTTCAAGATAGGGGATATCAACCGGCGGTTAGGAATCCCAATCTCGTCCCCGCGCAAGATTTTATTTCAAAAATATTATTTATGTTATAGGTAAAATATTTAAATGGTATTTTGAATATATATTATAATAGTATAAATTGGCTATTTTTTTAATTTAAAACATCGGATCCCCGCGGGGTGGAGCGTAATCCCCGTTCCTTTCTGTGCCGGTGGGCATTGAAAGTCGGGGATTCCCAGGCTTGCGTGGACAGTGAATCTCCGCCCCACTGACAATCCTAATTCACGACATATTTATTCTATTATATTAATGGAGAGCAGTACTTATAAACAACCATAGTTTTGGTACGTGAATTTAAATACAATTTACAATTTAACCTTTTTATTTTATTGTTTATTCCAATCATATTCTTATAATTCATTTTGCTCTTTTTAAATTATCCATAATTAAAATTAAATTATTTGTTATTTATATATATACATATATTAAATTAATATGTATATCTTACACTATAAAATAATATATATTTATATATTGGTGCACACATCAAAATACTAGTAGAAATAATCTCTCATTCTATTCGCCACGACTTATATAACAAATTCATTACATATAATTATTACTACCAATCATATTTCTTCTTCCCAGCATGATAAACCCCATCTTCCTTAACCACCCAATAGCAGTAATGGCCACAATCTTTCCTCTCGAGATGAGTGTTATAAACATCGAAAACCCTTTGTTTCCCCAAAAGGTGGTAGAAACACACGCGGCGCCCAAATGCATCGTCGCAGAATTACCCATTGTAATCTCCGTTTTAACCAATCGATTGCATTCCGAGGTCATGTTTCTTGTCCTGACGACATGCGAATAGGGCATGCAAGTTCGGGTATGAACTGCCTAAGTGCTATCTATCAACGTCTTGCTCAATCTTCACACTTAGAGACTCCGCCTTTAGGATATTCACCTTGAGATATTATCTCCTTGACATATTCTCTCCAAATCAATTTTTTTCAAAAATCAAATCTTTCCAAAATATATATTTTCGAAAAATATGTCTAATATATATATATATATATACATGTATATATATATATATGTATGTATATATATATATAAATTTCGAAAATCATATTATATCTAATATTAGTAATTTCGAAACTTATATAAAGGCAACTTACCATTTTACCCTTCTAGGTACAATACATAATTTACCCTCCGAATATTTAGACTTATTATCTAATAATAAAATAAATATTCTCCAACCTAAATTATTAATTTTGGCCAAGCCCAAATTAATTTATTAATTTCAACCAAACTCTAAGATAATTTATTATTTTCGGTTCCAACAAAGACTTCTAAATCCATTCTCTCTTTTAATTGACACTACCTTAGTGATCCCTTTTAAGTATGTGCCTCTTGTTCGTCTCACTCGGGACTGGGAGGAATCCAAGGTTCGTTACACGCCCCAATCTTGTGGTACCAAACCGCTTCTCGAGTTGAGTACGAATTTTAGATCTTTAAATTCACGAACGAACAATAGATTATCGCATCTACATTCAAACCTTTCATTGAATGTCCCGGTCCGTGAGAGTCATGCTTGTCGAACTCTGTAAACACGATGCTATGATAATCTGCGACTTGTCGAACTCCGTAAACTCCCTTGTGTTGTGTATTCCATGACACTCGAATATAGCGTAAAACACCATCGTGGTTTATTTAATCATATGCTCTTTATTGTCCCCTGACTAGAGAGTACAATGTTAAGTTTTAGACAACACCGAGGGTATGTGCTAAGTTTCGCTTACTACTACTACTGTTGTTGCTCCTCCTACTCCTGCAGCTACTACTGCTACTGTTGTTGTTGCTATTGTTGTTGTTGCTACTGTTGTTGCTATTATTATTATTATTTTGAATCTGATTTAGTTTGGTTATAGAGATTTATTAGGGATCTTATTGGGCGGTTTAGATAAGTTCTCCTATAAAGAGAGAAGCATTAGTAGTATTATCTTCACGTCTTGGTTTAGGAATATTTGAGGGTCGAAGTCTCCGACTCTCGCATTTGAGGGCCAGAGATTTCAAACTATCGGACTAGCAATTAGTTTGCTATTATTTCATTCGTATTGATTAATAAATCCGAATTTTCCATATCTACCATCTTAACTCTAATATAACATTGAACCATCTAGATGGAAGAAAGTTCTCCTTAAGAGAGAAACAAACACATGCTTAAAAAGAAAAACATAACAAAAAGAAAACAAGATTCAAATTCTAGACAATCTATAAAACTCCCATTCAAGCTATTTCTAGATAAATGAATAATCAATATGATGGAGCACTTGTTTCATACCTTTTATTACCAGTTTTAACTACAAAAGGAAAAAAATAATCAATACAAACCCTGTATTTCAAGCAAAGTTGAATAGCAAATCTATATATGTATATCATCACTTGTGTACATGGAGCTCTCCTCGAAACAACGGGCTCGACTTTAACGTTTTCTTCGCCAAGTTTCGAATATCTTCTCTAGCTGATCCGTCCGATATCTCAACGAGCTTCGACACACCCCCGTTGTTCACAAGATCTCTGGCATTATCCTCTGCAATATAGCTCAGACATGGATTACTGATTAATGTAATAACTAATGAAGCATACATCAAAGATACCCAAAAAAGGAAGAAAATAATAATACCATTTTGAGCTAAATGGCAAAATGCAAGTTCCATGTGGCGTTTGGCGGAAGTAAGAGTATCGTTATTCAAGTTGGCCACCAACCACGTTAGAGCAGCTCCATCCTCATCAATAAGAAGTGAACGCGCTCTCCAATGCCCTATTTTTTTCGAAACGATAGCTTGTCATAAATATAAAAGCGGTACAAACAGGCTAAATAGCCCACTGAGTCCTCTGGTCACATCCCAATTCTCAATTGCCATTAGGAAAAGACACCTCATAAAGAGGACAAGATACTACTAAAAAGGTGACAAAACTCCCACATGTGAGACAAACACAACGAGAAATTAATCCATCCAAAACGGACCGAAAAATATATTCCGGGACCAACCCAAAATACACAAAACACCAAAATATAAGAAATTTAATTATTAATGAAAATTAATACGATAATCAAGCATAATATTTCGGTGAGATCAATAAATCAGAACATGTATGGTAATAAAAAAGAGACCTTTCGTGATGATCCTCGATTCGCATTTAGCGAAGTTGGCCAACGCACGAGCAACTTGAGCAGCAACATCAGGGTTCCCTAATCTTGCCATTCTCAAGAGAGCTTTTATAGCTCCGTCTTCCTTGAGAACCATGTGTAACTTCTCTGCCATATATATAAATAGAAGAGTGCTACACAAATTTAATTTGACCCACAATTATGCTGTGACGAATCGAACAGTAGAAAAAAAAAGAGCTTACCGTTCCCGCACAAATTTGCTATTGCTCCCGCAATCATTCTGAGGGTTTGAGGGTCATCGGTCTTGGAAGCCGCGTTAGCAAGAAGTTTTGCACCTCCTTGATTGCTTATCAATGCTTGGTTTATTTCTGAAGATTAAAACAATTTTTCATTTTCAAATCCCCAAAAGAATCTTTATGAGTTAATGTTGAATGAATATAATGAGAATAAAATCTTTGAAGTTTACCACTCATTGCTAGGTTAGCAATGGCACCAGAAGCGACCCTGAGCGTCGTTGCGTTATGTGATGATCCTATCAACATTAGCAGTGCATCGAGGCCACCTTCCTTTACAATCTTCTCCTGATTGGCATCTGAAAATAGAATATATTAAGTAAATCCAAAAGTAAAAAAAAAAAAAAAAAATCCACTCCTTAATCAGTTCGTCTTCGAAGGTTCAGTCCTTCTAAGACGAACTTAAATGAAACAGCAACTAGCTGTCTTACGCACCTTCAGCAGCAAGGTTAGCCACAATTTTTACAGCTTGGATTTGGACATCTAAATCTCCAGATTGCAACAATGATATGATCTTTTGCAGTCCAACTATATGTAGCATTAAAAAAATATGATGTAAGAACAGAGAAAATAGCAAATGTTGTTAAAAAATAATTGAGAAAAAAAACATGTATTGCCTTCTTCATAGAGTTTGGTGATCATACTCCTTTGGCTCAGGATAGTTTCACGCGACATGCCTGACCTCTGCGAACTTTGCATATTTTTTAAGGCTGAAGCCACCCTACTCAGAGTTCCGTGTGTGTATGGTTTCTTTTCCTGTAGAAGGTTGATGTTACTAAAAATTCTGAATAAAGAGTAACTATTAGCAGTAACTTTGTCGAGGGGGTGATCCCATTTCACCTCAAAGCCATCTTCATTTTCAGCTTCAGGAACGATTTTCATAATGTTATGCAGTTCACTTTCAGCTTCCTTTCTTCTTCTCTCCTCAGCTTGAAGTTTTTGTCTCATATCGTGAAAATCACGTTCAAGTGTTTCCTAATGAATGGTTGAAGCAAGTGTTATCAAGTGAAGGAATTCTTGAGAAAGAAAGGTGACGTGTACCAGTTTGTGTATACCATACGCGAATGAGGACGAATGAATACGAAGGGAATGAGTAAAGGAAAATTGCAAGAGGCAACTAGCAAAAAATAATTTTATAATGATAATAGTTTGCATCGATTTGCATCATATGTACCTTCTCTAGCTCTAAGTTTTTGTATTCTATGCTCAGCATCCGAAGTTCATTGGCAACAGTTTCATGCATCTGATGCATTTCTTCCAGACTCATCTGAAGCTCCTCAATCTCGTTCTCAGCTTTAGCCTGAAATAGTAACAGGAAAAGTAAATATTGGAGAAAATATCATCAGACAAAATCATGTTCGGTTTCAGATGCAAAGTGATTATCTTTACTAGATAAAAGTTGGTACGAGATCTCTTCTAACATGTTCGTCATTAGTTTCAGAAAGATATGTAAATATCTCTAACCTCGTATGAACTTCGAAACTCTCTTAGTCGTTCATGCGCTGACTCAACCTCTTCTTCAAGTTCTCTAGCACGGTCCTTCTCATCTTTAAGCTGCTGGCTCAGTGCATTTATTTTCTCTTCATACATCTTTGTAGTTTCTGCAAGTGCTTCGTGGTATCCAGCATTCTCCACTTGATTTTGCTGTCAGAGTTAGATACATCAGACTTTTCTTAGATATAAATTTATGCACAATATGCACATTATGTTTCTGCGTGCATATGTATTTTAGTAAACCCAGAGTATAACTCACTGTAGTTCGATAGACGACGATGACAACATTAATTGGGTTTCAATTGTATGCAAAAAGTGTGAGTCGATGTAACTTCATTTGCAGAACAAGAAAACGAAGAAAAGAAGGTAATGAATTCAATAATGCATGGATGGAAATTAGGTGTTTAAATAATACTTTTTGTGCTCAATATATAATAGCGTACCTGCATTAACATTTGAATATCATTTACTTGTTTCTGCAACCTTTCCTTGTCTTCTTCTGCACCAGAGTATCTAAGATTCGCCTCTTCGATTTGCTTCATCAAATCAGATATTTTCTCTTCATACATCCTGGTTGTATCAGCAAGTATTTTCTGATATGTTGCTTCCTCTAGCTGATGTTGCTACTACCATAAAAACGCAATTGCAATACTATTTCAACATGCAGAACTCATGAAATGTTAAAACCAAAGCTAAAACATCAAAGAAAGAAGATTTTCTACTGCATCGAATGTAGGCATGCTTATCGAAATATTCAACTAAGAGATGCCTTTTAATTAACAAATCTTGCACACCTTGATCTGCTTGAGACGTGCAGCCTCATTTTGTATTATCTTATTTTCGTCCTTCTGGATCATCAAATCCTCCTTAAGACCCTTCAACTCCAAAGAAAGACGTGAGTTCTCATCCTCCAGAAGCTGTAATTGAGAAGAAAAAAAAAGTCAAAGAATTTCTTATGATTGACAAGAAATTAAATAGAAAAAGGTTTTTGACTGAAAAAAAACAAGAGAAGCATTCCAATTCTTTTTTAAGTACATTTTTATTATTCACCGTCTCTTCTAACTGTGCTTTCTCTTTTAGTAGCAAGGTATGGTGTTGTTTCTGATTGTCTAACTTCTGTAGCAAAGCCTTTATCTCCAATGTTAGCGAAGCCTTCTCCTCCTCTAACAACTGCAGCGAGTATACACAAATATGAATTCTACTCATGAAGTAAAAATTAAATGACATACATTTACTACCTCAACTAACAGAAACAGAAAGATAAAAACTGAAGCAGTAAACTCGAATTCACCTTAGACCTGGCAACAAAACGGTTTTCTGCTTCAGTGAAAGAATTTTGCAATTCCTCAAGTTCATTCTCAGTTTCTTTTCTGTCATTTTCCCTCTGCTTCTGCTGTCTATCAATCTCTGCTGAGAGATGATCTATCTGGGTTTGCAGCTTCCTGCATAAGCTTTCGTAATCAAATTCTTCTTTCAGCTTTACTGTGTTGAGAACTTTTGTTGCCTGACAAAATATAGATAACACAAGCGTGGTGTTTCAGGAAAGTTGAACTACATCTTGTACATTGAAAATTATGAAGCATCAATATTATTAAAGAAAACTACCAGACACCAGTCGATTAGGAAACCAGGAGATATAAGTTGGAACCTAAAGCAGATCATTATAGGCATCACAGTTTGGTGATTTCAAAATGTTGTAGATCTCATCCACAGTTCATGCATGGATGTAATGGAAAATTTATAATATAGTTAAACTTTCATATATAGATATGTAACAATAAGAAGCTTCTTCTGGTCCAACATGCCATCTCCCAAACAAGATTCGAGAATATTGTACTGTATCGAAGGGGAATTTTCTTGCTGCTTTGGTAAAGTAAAGAAATGAGGTGATATCGTAAAAAGTGATCTCAATAAAGCATTAATCATGACCAGTTAGAGTTCATAATGATGGTGCTTGAAGGGGCAAAACAAACTACTAAATGAAAGGGCGATTTCCAAAAATCTAGCTGTAAGATATTAATCAAATAAAACGTGAGTATAATGATCGACCAGGATACAGTTAGCGAATATGCAAAATGTGTTCAATGGCCTGAACATTATTTAATAACTTGCTGGTCTATTATTGCACTACTGATCAAAAATAGGAAAGTAAGCACCAAGAAATCTCACCCTTTGTCCAAACATTATAGTGCTGGCAGTTTCTGCATGATGGCTGTAAGATGGCCCAATGGTTATTATCAGCGAAGTTCGAGCAGAACCTGCAGTATATATGGATTTGATAAGTTTCAAGATAAATGTAACAGATATTTTTTAATTCCAATACACGAATCAAGAATCTCATGAAGCAAGACAATTTTTAATGCATTCAAGTACAAAATTAACTAGAAAGACAGTGCCAATTATAGCCTGACAAGTATATGAGATAACTGAAACAGTGCAACTACTTGCAATTTCAGGCTGCTCAACGAAAAAATTATTAAGGACAAAATGAATATTTTGCTTTGCATTTTAACCATTAATGGTGTAACACACATCATAAAAATTATGGACATTTTAGTAACTGACTTCATTCGGGAAAGATAAAATTATATCATAAAGCTAATACTTTGTAAGAACCATGACCTCCAAACGAATCACGAAGCAATCTCGTCAATTTAGAATCTCGAGTTGGTATGTAGGGACTGTTCTCAGCCAGAGCATTTATGCACTTCCCCAGAGATGTTAGAGAAAGATTGATGAACTTGGCCTCCTCAAGCAAGTGTCCCTCGCTCCCTATAACAAGGAATGCCCCAAAAAAGGAGAAGCACTAACTTATATACACATATAGACATGCAACAAAAAAGGACAAAAAAGATGAAACTTGAGATAGATGATAAAAACAAAAGGGACATAAAATTAGGTTGCAATGTATTGAATGAACAAACCCGATTTAGCCACTCGCTCTGATCCAGCTAGATCCACAATCAGTAGTTTGCTTTTCCAGATCACTGGTACTTGTTGGTCACGTCTATCTTTGGAAGCATCTTTCTCTACATTCACCCTATTGTGTCTCTTCTCATGTGCAGTTCGACGAACATAAACCTGAAGAAAATAACAATAATTAAATAAAAAAAAAAAAGAACCAGTGTTTACAAGTTTCTGCTAAATATACAAAAAACGGTAGGATATTTCATTGCATTTACCATGAGGATAGCATGACTACGTGAAGATTCTGAATTGAGCTTTGTATTAGCTGCATGACGATTAGCTTCTCCGAGCTGCAATAACTGTAAGAAATGATCGATGTCTCGTATCGTGACGATTTCGGCACCGGGCACTGATACTTCTCCGGTCTTACCATCCTCTGCTATTGGTATATTTATCTTTTCCGGAGCAAGCAAATCTTGAACAGATTCCAGGTAAATCTGTTGATCATAACGAACTGATTGTAATAATGATGAGGAAAAAATTTTACCATTTATTTCATTGCATCGCATCTTCTTCGTGAGTGAAGGGATGCGTGTACTTCTGGAACCTAATTATATTTCAGACAAAAGAATAACCGAGATACAAAGCAATATATACCTGCAAATAAGAGATTTCAACTTTGTCAGATGCAGATGTACCACTTAATATATCCTCCATGGATCTAACCATGATTCCACGCTCAGAGGTATCATCTTTACCGAGCCTCCCAAGAGTATACGTCTTACCAGTGCCCGTTTGACCATAAGCCATAATAGTGCCATTATACCCATCAAGCACACTCTGAAAAATAGGGAAAAAAATAATTCACACGATCAAGAAATTATCAAAAGCTGCTTTTATGTTTTATTTAATTCAACTATTGTTTATAAGAAGAATGTTGTTTATATAGTAAGAAGGTGCCAGTAAAATGGTGCACGCCCACATTATTCATATTTGCCAAGAATTCTTGTGAGTCACTAATAGTTGACTAAATAGTTAAGTGAGTTACCTCAACAACAGGTTTTGCTACTGCATCATACACACGCTTTTGAGAAGCACTTTCAGTAAATACTTCATCAAACCTGTAAGCCTCAGAACTCCAATTGTTTTTTCGCAACTTTAGCCTATTCAGCTGCGGACATCAAAAGGATTGCAGCGAAATTAGCAATTAATGAAACAGGACTTCTACAAGTATTATGCCAAGGAAATTCATTTGCATTAAGTCCAAAGCCACCGAAAAAAGACATACCTCGGGCTGGAGTTCCACACAGTCAAAATAGTCTGGGTCAGAGATTTCTTCGGAATTTCTAGGTCGCAGCCTCACAGCAACTCTCACTCTTTCAGATTCTGTGCACACAATTCACTTATATTCAGACAGATGATAGATTCAATCTGATGAGCAGATTAAGGATGCAATACAAAGGACTTTTTTGCTTCAATGTCCATTAGATGTCTTGCATGGTAACTAAAACATCAAAGATAACTTGCCTTGTCTCTGGCCATTATGATAGCTTTCAGTGATTCAAGGCAAACCCTAAAAATAGGCTACGGGAGAGGAAAAAACCACAACTAAGAGTTTCTCTGTGATGGATAAGCACTGAAGTACTCACGAATCCCGTAGAGTCAACATCCAAAACAGGGGAAAGGAACCAAAATCCGATCTAGCAACTGAGCCTAAATAGTACGTTTCTCTAACAACAAACACATTGAAAGCATAATAACAGTGGTGCATTGACTAAACAAGAAAGCAACAAAAACTTGCACAATTGCATGCTCATAGAAGAGAAACCCCATACATATTTAAGCACTACCAATAAATGAAGAACTCTAATAGATAACACAGACGTACAGAGAGAGAGAGAAAGAGAGAGAAAGAGATGAAACTACCCGGATCATGATTATCGGGCAGAGAGCGAGTTCTTGAATTGGGCGTCACCGACCGAGTTCTCGGCTGGGATTTGGATCGAACACTAGCGCCGTGATGCGAATTACTACTGTTGCTTCTTACATTATGATTCACAACACTAATGCCGCTACCTGTGCTGCTACTCAGAGAAGTAGCAGCAGACGATGTTGCTGATGAAGACGACGAAGGCGGGGGCAACCTCGATGTCCTTCCCAAAGACGACATTGGCCTTCGTCTTTCTTCAGCAAATCCTTCGTCGTTAACAAATGTCGGCAAACAGAAACGATTTGTGAAATAGTTTTGATCTGAAAACGATGTGTCGTGAATGCTCTAACATTGAGGCCGGCACGATAACAAAGTGTTCCCGCGTTTGTTTTTTTCTTTCGCAATATTTTTATCGGACGGGTTATTTGCAATTTATGCCTTTAAATATCTAGCGATTTCAGTCCAGTCCAATGTTTTTGGATTCTACTTCATAATGCTCCATAAAGGAGCAAGTAATGAGAGGGGAGAAGATAATTAATTGATCATTTATATATTTAATAAATATTACAGCAACCTTATGATTAATAAGGATTAAATGCCTGAGCAAATCGCTGTACCAAGAAAAGAAAAGATATATAATGGTGAATATGAATAATAAATGTGACTTATCTATATATGTTCATCGATATTAAGCATTCAACCTACAATAGAAAAAAAAAAAAGGAATCTCAGCTTAATTTAGTAAGTTTGAGCATTGAAAAAAAATATATGAGATGATTTTAACCGAAGAAGAGGTGTTGAACATGTGAATCAACATGGGTTGCCGTCTCAACACAGGCTGTAACCATCTCTCGATTCTTAATTAATCACACATACATATGTATATCCGGAAAAAAAACACACACACATATATATAGTGTGTGCGTTGTTGTATTTGAGCGGCGAATTCAAAATTTGCTAAGAATGCGTTTGGATTCGTGTATTTGAATTGAATATCGTGAATCATAATTTTAAATCCAAATCAATTGTTTGGCAAACGTTAGGATTTCGAATTTTAAAATGGAGTTCGAGCTTGACAATAATGAGCTCGAGCCGAGCTTTTGTCAAGCCTGCTCGACTCATCGTTCGTTGAGGTTGAGTCGAGCTTTTACCGAAACGGTTCACCGAGCTCGTGAGCCGCTCGACTCATCGTTCGTCGAGCTCGAGCCGAGCTTTTGTCGAGCCGGCTCGACTCATCGTTCGTCGAGCTCGAGCCGCCTCATCGTGTTTGCGAGTCGGCTCGACTCATCGTTCACCCATAATTATTATTACTGTTATTATTATTATTTTTTTTGAAAATCATTACAATGGCAATTTGAATTTAGAAAACGGACCACTAGTGATCGAATTTCAAAATCATCAACACAACAAGCATTTATATTATCCTCAGATTTGAATGAAAACGAAATCAAAATTCGAGTGCTTGTCAAACAGGTGATTTGGATGAATTCTGAATTTCTAATCGAAATCCGCGAATTCAAACGGGACATAAAACAATATATTTCTAAGTATAAAATTGATCAACGATTTCTTGCGATGGCCATTGAATCAATTAATTAACTAGTCCAACTGCAAGTCAACGCTGTATGGAATTTAAATTTTACACTACAAAAACATCCGAAAGTGATGATTCGCTGCGATTTCTATCGAATCGTGTCGAGCTCAATTCATCTCCTCAACTCCTGAACTTCACACCTCCCAACAATTTGAGGAATTTTTTTGAAGAATCGCTTTTGACTATCTCAATAACGCAAAAGCAAGAACACATGTTAAAAGTCGCTTACAAAGGTATAAATTTCGACACACTGTAAATAAGTCTGGGTTGTGTAACTAGTGAGATCACGAGTCTAGTTAGATGGTTTCTAGCGTGTTGGATTATACAAAGCAATGTTCTAAATCAAAGTGTTTTAGTAATTAACACAAAAGTCAAAACATATAGTTTTTTTTTATTAAAATCGAGAAGACGTTGAAACTCGATTTGATGAAAAATTCACAATCTATGTTCAAGGGGAATATATGAAATATTAATTTGCTCATAATCAATGCCGATTGCCATGTGACTTGAGAAACTAACTTTTCAAGATATGCCCAATAAAAATATGAAAATTAATTGATTTATAAATGTGACGCACATTGGTTATAGCATCTCTTATGTACAAAGAACTAGTTTTTTGCCCGTGCATTGCACGGGTGATGAAAAAAATATGATTTAAATTATTTACTTAAAATACTGGTGAGAAAAAAACTGAGGCATTAATTATTTACCAGTTTATTGCTGCATGGCACGAATGATGAAAAAATATGATTTAAATTATTTACTTAAAAAACTTGAGAGAAAAAAACTGAGGCAGTAATTATTTATTAGGCTTCATCATCGTCGATTGTCACCGAAAAAATTGAGCTATTAATTGTTTATTTGGCTTCATTATCTTGATTGTCGGAAGATTAAGCTCTAGCTATAAAAGGAAGCCGGATTAAGCTAGTCAAAGATGGCAAATATCGAGCAATTATGAATCAATATCAAGTCAATAAAGAAAATTAAGGTAATCAAAATGATATAATGAGATATGATTTATTGTCATAAATGCCCGAGTTACTCTAACGGCTAGTTTCTTCTTTATAAATTAGTCGATGTATCTTTAAAAATTATATCAAGAAATACAAAACAATATCATTTCGCAAAATTAGGTGATTAAGACAAATGAACTCTGTAACTTTAGTATGCATATTAGATTATGTAATCAATTGAGAAAGAAAAACACCGCGAACACTTGGATCTTGCAAGTTGCAACCGATTAAAAAATAAAGATTGCGTCTTTTCAACTTAAAAGCGATTGAACAATAGCAATTAATGTTTTAAAATCCTTATTCGTATTCATGACAGTCATATTAGTAATATGGATTGGGTAATTGGCACCCTATATATTTCTATTTGCACCCCTAATTATGAAAGTAAACTATAATAAATACTTCAATCTTCAAATTTTAATGTTTATTAATCATTTCCTCCTCTTCCTATAAAAAGGTTTATTTAAAGTTAATAATATCTATTCTTTCTATAATTGTGCCTTTGACCAAATCAACTCCTTAAATAATATCAATTTACTTTACATTTTAACTTTAAAAAATGTAATGTGAGACGTATATATTTGAAATATTATATATAATATATATATATGTGTGTGTATGTGTGTTTATTTGACCAAATAACCTATTTTTTTCCAATCGATAATATTACTTATGGTGTGTTTATTTAAATTTTATATGTTACTATAAAAATATTTATGATATATTAATATTTTTTATTAAATAAATTAATAATAATATTGGTAAAGTTCAAAAAACGCATCAGTTAATATAAGTAGTACAATGACAAATAAATTAAATATTTTCTATTGAACTTTGGTAAAATAATTTAATTATGTTGTTAGATAGTTCATGGAGTTAATTTTCTTCAAATTCTATGAAAAATAACGATTTGTTTATTTAATGTTGTTAGATAATTCATCGATTTGTTGAATAATACATGCAATTAATGTTGAAAATTTATATGAAAAAAAAATTAATATAATAATTATTATTGAAAAATAAATTAATATAATAATTATTTTTGAATTCATGTAATAAATTAATAAGTTTTACAAATAAATTTGATGTGTTAGGAATGTGTGAAGGGTAGTGTAAATAGTAGGATCGTGTGAGTTTAAAATTATTTTCTGACTTTTCCCTTATTGTGTCGCAGTAAACATCTCCAAACTAGTTAAAAGTCCGCAAGTTCAGTATGTAACAGAAAACATTACACGCATAAAAAAATAAAGGGCAAATTCCCTTTCACTACCCTTTCAAGTTTCAACTTCCTGATCAGTACCCCTCCAAGTATTTCTTCCTGTTCAGTACCCATTTGCGAAAAATTGTGTGTTTAATACCACCAAACATTGAAAAGACAAAAATAACCCTTCTTTACAGATTCAGTTATACCAACTGGTCTCATTATTATACCAATATATTCAATTATTATACCAACTGTTATCACTGCTATACCAAGTCAAATTTAAGAGTATTTTATCACTATTATACCAACTGGTTCTCATTACTATACCAATATATTCAATTATTATACCAACTGTTATCACTGCTATACCAAGTCAAATTTAAGAGTATTATATTGTACCAAATGTTTCCATTATTATACCAGTATATTCAATTATAATACCAACTGTTATCACTGCTATACCAAGTCGAATTTATTGGTAGAATAATCAATTTTATTGGTATAATAAGCGGTTTTGTTGGTATAATAATCATATTTTGTGGTATAATACGCAAAAATCACTTTCATATAATACAAAAAAAAAATATTTTTGTATAACCGTTAGTATAATAACGAGAACAGTTGGTATAAATGTGATAACAGTTAGTATAAAAGCGGTTTTGTTGGTATAATAATCGTATTTTGTAGTATAATACGCAAAAATCCCTTTCGTATAATACAAAAAAAAACATTTTTGGTATAACAGTTAGTATAATAACGAGAACAATTGGTATAAATGTGATAACAGTTGGTATAAAAGCGGTTTTGTTGGTATAATAATCGTATTTTGTGGTATAATACGCAAAAATCACTTTCGTATAATACAAAAAAAAATATTTTTGGTATAACAGTTTGTATAATAACGAGAACAGTTGGTATAAATGTGATAACAGTTGGTATAAATGTGCTAACAGTTGGTATAAATGTGCTAACAGTTGGTATAATATTCTTAAATTTGACTTGATATAAAACTGAAGATAATCGAAATAATATTTAGGTATGAAGAAGGGTTATTTTTGTTTTTTTAACGCTTTTTAGGTACCTCACACACAACTTTTTTCAGATCGGTACCTTAGGAAGAAAATCTTCGAGTGGTATTTAAGAGGAATTTGAAACTTGAAAGGGTACTGAAAGGGAATTTGCCCAAAAATAAAAGCTTCTTTAGTTACTATTATTTGTCATTGAAATATTCCTTAGTGCCATTGTTGTAGTGCACCAGTTCATATGTAAAAGTGTACTAAGTTCCAATTGAAGAAGAACCTAACAAACGTCGACTACTTACTTGGGCATCCCAGAAAGCGACACCTATGTCACCAGACACCATAGAACAATACTCATCCAACAAAAGAATAAAATAAATCACCACTGAGAAACAGAAACGGTCCAATAATAAAAGAAAAGAAAAAAAATCATCGCCCTTTTAGCCAAAGTCTCGATCAATCTTTCATGTCCGAATGAGTCTCGGTCGATCTTCATGTGTCGATCGAAGAAAATGACCAACAAAGTCTCTGAGCCCGCCAAGAAGAACCGCCCATCACGATCATCGCCACCGTCCTCGTCACACTCAAACACCTCCGCCCACGACTTCACAATCCCCGCCTCCGCCGCCACCTCAGCTCTCTACGGAGGTTCCTCCCAATCCTCCCTCTCCACGAACGTCGCATCAATCCGGAGCTTACGCGGCGCGATCCTCCAAGAACAGCCCCATCTCTACGAACTGCAAGAAATCTTCCTCGCAACGAAGGGCTTCCTCCTCAAACCCCATTCCTCCTCGTCCTCCTCTACTTCCTGGCGGTGCAACGTCCGAGGTCACGAGGCCCTCGTCGTTCAGAGGAGGTTACGACGCCGAATGGACACAGCGGAGCTCGTGGGCCTCCTCTCCGTCATCTGCAGGAGCAACCACTCGAGCCTCGTGAAGCTGAGAGGCATCTCCGCTCCCGCCGGCAACGATTACGTCTACCTTGTCTACGATTACGCCACCGTGGCTAACCTCGCCGATTGCCTCAGAAACCCTCGAAATCCCAACTACACCGTGCTGCCCAGTTGGCTCTCGCGCGTCAAGGTAGCCTACGACGTCGCCCACGGGCTCGATTACGTCCACAACTCCACCGGGCTCGGCGTCGATTTCGTCCACAACCACATAAAGAGCCGCAGCATAATCGTTGACGAGCCGACGCTCAACGCCAAGATCTGCCATTTCGGCACCGCCGAGCTCTGCGGCGAGGTCGAGCGCGGCCACCACCACGACGAGGGCAGTAACATTAGGAAGATCGAAGGGACTAAAGGGTACATGGCTCCCGAGTTCAAGAGAAACGGTGTCGCTAACCAAAAGTGCGATGTATACGCGTTTGGGGTTGTGATTCTTGAACTGATTTCGGGCATGAAGGCTTTGTCCCACAGGGTTGACGAGGAAAGCGGTGGTTATGTTAGGGTGTCGGTGGTGGACTTGGCGAGGGAGGCGTTGAGGGGGGTGGGCTTTGGTGGGATTAGGATGTTTGTGGACGGGCGGCTGAGGGATTCTTACCCGGTGGAGGTTGCCGAGAGGTTGGTGAGATTGGGGTTAGATTGCGTGAGGGAGGATGCGGAGGGTAGGCCCGATATGGGGAGAGTGGTGGCTTCGATCTCGCGTATGTTGTTGGAGTCTCAGAGGTGGTCGGAGGGCGTGGGGGCCGTGAGCGGGCTCTCGGTGTCCCTAGCGCCACGGTGATGTTAGGCATTATTGGAAATATAGAATATATATAAATTTAAAAGTGTTAATAGAATATAATCCACTTTTGTTTTGAAAAATAAGCATCAAAGCCCCAAATGATTCGGAAATAGCGTAAATTCTCTTCCTTGTCATTTTCATCCCATAACTCGGGTACAATGCTATGTTTTGAAAAACATAGGGGGTACAAGGCTAAGTTTTAGACAACATTTAGGGTACGGTGCTAATTTTTAATCAATACCGTAGGTACGGTGTTTAGTTTTAGATAACACAAGGGAGTTTCACGTAATAAAAAAACATAAGGTAGTTATGTGAGTTTTAGTATAACCACATGAAGGTATTTCATAATTTACCCAATTTAAAATATGATACATTTTCAGATTAAGTTATTAGGTGAATTTGTCGTTCAATATGTACCGGAGCTGAGACCAAAAGATAATGAGTGCGATCCCAAAGTTAGAAAAAAATTAATGAGGACATGTTGAAAATAAAATATAAAAATTTTAAATATAACTCATTCCTTTCCAAGTGGTCATGGCCTCGTAGAATATATTTATTCAGTGTTTTGAAATGATGAGATAGATGTTAAAATTTTTCTTAGTCTTCCCCGGAAACAATATGTAAAACTAAACTAACCGAAAATCCCCGGAAACAATATGTAAAACTAAACTAGCGGAACATTATTTTCGGTTGTGAGACCATGAAGAGTACGCCGAGTTTCTCTCACAAGTCTATGTCATGATAAAAGTAGTATGATTGATAGTTAATTTTGTGGAAGCCCACCTTGCCGTGGAATCATTGCATTTCATGGTCTCGTCTTTATGCTCCGATGAAATTAAATTTATGGTCAAAATATCCACTGATACACAGATATATTGGTCTTTTTTTCCAAACGAAAGTGTCTCATAATAAAAAGATAAGTACATGAGTTAAACAATCAGAAGGGTCCTTTTGGCGACAATAACGAACCGATAAAGACAAAAGCTCAATCAGTCGCGGTAATAAATCAAACCAAAGGTAAAACAAAATAAGCTATGGAACTACTCAAAATACAACAGTTAAAAACTACGAACTTCAACCATAATCCGAATTTACAACCCCATGAGACAATGGCTACTTAAACTAGAATATTGCGGACTACGAGATTTCAACCAGAAATAGAGATCTAAAAAATGAAGTGAGAGAAACATCATCTCTTCTTTCATTTTTATGCATCCATCTTGAATCGGGAGTAGCCAATGTTACCAATGACTTCGTTTGGTGAGATTCAAGTTCTTTTCCAACCGATAATCTAGGTAATCCAAAAAAATTTCAAACTCAATCTAGTGATGTGAACTCTTTGAAATGAGAACACTGAGCCACCGAAGAAAGAAACACCCATGGATTGAGAGAGTCCCAAAAATGGAAAAAAAACTCCCATGCATGGCGACAAAAAGCTCATACGATGGGAGAAGAAAGCTCCCACGAGGGAAGAAGAAGACACAATAAAAAAAACCTAACTAAAAGTAAAATAAAGAACATGAGCTCCTCTAAGTCTATTAATGGAGAA
Source organism: Linderniella brevidens (assembly GCA_004919715.1). Taxonomy (NCBI): domain Eukaryota; kingdom Viridiplantae; phylum Streptophyta; class Magnoliopsida; order Lamiales; family Linderniaceae; genus Linderniella; species Linderniella brevidens. The sequence continues at coordinate 17,353,715 of SWDC01000153.1, forward strand.
AGAGGAAGGATGTGTTATTTAGATCTATGGTTTTTTTTTTTGGGAAAGAGGGTAGAGATTTTATTTTTTTTTACTTTGGAATTGGAATTTTGAGGCCTCTTGATATTTATACGGATATCATTTATTACATAATATATAAATATTTATTATTATATTAAGTATAAAATAATTAATTATATTATACCAGCAATAATAATAGCGATCAATGAGCCTTTATATTATTTTCTTTCTTGGTGTCTTTAGTGAGCGAATGCCTCTTTTATAGGCAAGGCTATGCCAACCACAAATTGTCATGACATTCGTCACTCACATTATATAGACAAGCTTAGATATGTGATGGTCAAATATGTTGTTCGACTTGGTTGGACCCAACAGGTGGGAGCAATTCGTACTTTCCCGTAGACGCGTCTCTTATCATTTTGCGTGTGTGCGGGGGCGGAGTCACGAACTTACCTGAGGGGTGGGCGAAAATGAACTAATAACCACATAATAATATAAAACTAACAGAAAATAACGGTATATTATAGTTGTTCTTTTCGAGTTTTTATATTTAAATCTTTGTATGATATTTCTGTGTTTGCTAAAGCATAGTTATTTCCCTAAATGGCGAGTTACCTCATGACCTCATTATTTTCGTTTGTTTTGATACACAAAGCGTTCATTTTACAAATTTCTAATACCTTTATATAATATTATAACATTATCTAGTTATTGTTACTAATATATGATCGAGCGGATCGAGTTATGGAAATAAAACGAATATCGACAAACTATTTCGCCTCAACAGGCAAGTTTACCTATCGAATATAGCATAGAAATGGCAAATATCGAATATCGAATCCAAAAAAACTATGTGCTTAGAAAAAACCGTCGTTTAAATATCCTAGTAAAAAAATTTGTTGAGTTGATAAAAATATAAAATAACGATAAACTAAATAAACGATAAACACAAAAATAAAAAGTTTGACAAAATAAAGATAATGGAGATCGGACGACTTTATGAAAGCAATGTATTTGAGACTTCGAATCTCCCTAGTTTGACCGAAACGAATAACAAGTATAATGAAGTTTTAGCTTACCATTAGACGTGGGGATTCCTACAACATGCATACGAGTTTATATGACTGACGAAACTACGCCTTATAACATAAGACTCGTAAACAACTAATCTACGAATTAAGTAGCCGGACAAGCTTTCCTAACTACTTAACCGAAGATCGCATTAAAACACGATGAATCACGCTATTAGATTTGACTGTAATCCGACCGGGTAGTTCAATCGATCTGTAGCGATGGTTTATTCCGCTCGTATACGAGTGGTCTAATCGTCTGCCCCTCTCTACAGCGTAACTTACGATTTTTCGGAGATTATGTTAATCACATAGACATAATCAAGGTAATAATATAATTCATAACCGAGTCACAACAGTAGCCAAGAACAACAATACTTCAAAGACATACGATCTCGCTAGGGTTCATCTAATCTCAAATACAAGAAAACTAGCTACTCATGTGCGTAAAGGAAGCAAGGAAACATAAAGAGATCAAAGAGGAGAACATAGTTTCTTCCCAGAGATTGGGCTCCGATCACCACGTTCCCTCGGAGTCTCCCGTCTCTTTTCAGTCCGTGCGTGATTTTCTCGTGCGGTATTTTCAGTCCCAACAGCTGCGTGCATTTATGCTCGTGCGAGAGTTCGATGTTTTCTTCCTTTTGTGTGAAAGTGATATTTTGTCCTGCTTTTCAACCGTTTATCTCCCGTCTGGTATTTCTTGGTTATTTTAAATAGAATAAATTATGTGATACTCTCATGTGGTTATACTAAAATGCACATAATTACCTTCAGCTTTTTTATTGCGCGAAACTCCCTTGTGCCATATAAAACTTAGCACTACATCCTCCGTGTTGTTTAAAACTTAACACAGTACCCCTGTGTTGTCGAAAACTTAGCACTGTACCCCTGTGTTTTCTAAAGCATAGCATTGTACCCCCTAATTATTAGTTGAAAATGACAAGAAGTAATTTTACTTTATTTCTGAATCATATGAGTTTTGATGCTTATTTTTCAAACCCATATAGTTTATATGATATTTCCCTTTTAAATAAGATTTAAACCCTAGTAGCCAAAGTAGATATGTGTTGTGTTGATCGTTTGAATTCAAGTTGGACCAACTTAACGAGATGGGCCAAGACTTGTTATAATCCTTTTCCAGGTTTAATCGATGGTGAGGTGATGATATGATTGTATTTCATCATTTGACTTTGACTCTGAATGATCGCCTTTGACTCGAGCTTGATGGTTTACGGTCATGACAAATTTCAGCAACTAAGGTTTTGCTCGTTTCTATCTTGTTTTCATTCGGTTCGTTTCAAGCGTAGTCTTTGAGCGCTACAAAAATATAAATATGAATTAAAGCACTAAAATGTATCAAAACAACTCCATTTATCATGCAAACGACTTAATTAAAATAAATATAAATGTAGAAAAATACGTTTATCAATATAATTAATATATGCGAAGAATGATAGTAAAGATTTATGTATAAAATAATTATCTAATGACAATAACATAAGTAGTTTTTTTTCAGGACAATAACATAAGTAATTGTTTTTCAGGGTCGACAAGTGACCTGCCCACCCTTGTCTTATTGTGGCTCATCATGTGTGTGGTTGGAGTAGATCGTTCAAGTCCAAGACTTATTACATATATTATATCTCCTTATAGATTAAATATTAACTGGCTTGTTTAAAACCTTACTAGGAACCGTGGGATGAAAACATAGTAAAGAAAAGAAGAGTGCAATACAAAATATCTCCCCCTGATGTAAACATTATTCAATGTCTATGAGCCTTAGAAGTCAAATTAAATATACCAGTTTTTCAAATGTTCTTGGAAGAAGTGCCTTATGCAAGATTCTCACTGAACGAACTTGATGCATAACAATTTCGCCGGTCTTTTTACAGTAATGTGTATAGAAGAATTTGCGTGATTTATGTTTGATTCGATCGTCTTTGATGTATCATTATTTTAATTGAGCAATACACGTCGAATCTTCATACATGATCATCAAAAGTAACTTTCTAATAATAATCCACAAAGTTTGTTGTATATGCTTAATTATTGATCGCAACTAAACATATTCTCGCTCAGCTTCACGATAGCTTAAGTTCTTATCTTTATTTTTAGCAAAATTATAAAATCGGGTCACTAAGTATAATAATCTTCGTTTTTGGTTCACTATGTTTGATAGTTTCAAAAATAAATCATTAACTTTGTATGTCTTAACAAAATTGGTCACCGGTCAATTTTTCGGCCAATTTCGCCGGAAATCTGACGTGGCGGATGACATTTCATCGACCAAGTCGGATTTCCAGTTATTTTGGCCAGAAAATTGATCGGTAACCCAATTTAGTTAAGATATACAAAGTTAATGACCTATTTTTACTATTATCAAACAAAGTGATCCAACAACAAAAATTGTTATACATAGTAATCCAATTTTAAAATTATGTCTTTATTTATATATTCGAACCGGATCGAACCGAACTAATCTGAATGGGATCCGACCTGAAATAATTGTCTTTTTCACACAAGGAAAGTGACTCGATGGCCCCTCACCTTTGCAATATCTCACGCCTCAACCACACGCGCAAACGACTAGTGAGCGTGTAGGGTTTAATTGATCACGTTTTTCCTCTTGGCAGCCGACATTAAACGAAACCAAGCTCTCCCATCTACGCGGCTCCTCACACTGTGTGAGCGTCTCTGAAATCTAATCGATTCATTCCAAAAAGGTCGCACAAACGATAGGCTGTTGTACGAGCTATAAGGAAATCCCCAAGTGGAAACAGTTCTATTTTTCTCATTTTCTTATTTTTTATGATATTTTTTCATACCATTTGATCTATGGCGGCGCTGCCTGGTCCAAGCCATGCCGAGGAACCCGAGCCGGAGACGGAGACGGGGCTTTTTCACCGAAAAATCGAGTTTCACGTGGCAAAGAAGCCGTTCAATGGATTTTCCAATAATAACGCCAGCGGGTTTAAGCTAGTGACATTGAATCCTCAGTCGGGGCATCTAAATGATTCCGGGCTCGGAAAGAAACCCGAAAGATCGGATCTTCTGGAGAATGGATTGGATTCAGAACTCGGGTTTGAGATAACTTTTCGAAGAATCGTAAGCCTTTAATATTTACAGTTTATGTTGATTTGCTCGTATCTCTTGGTTTTATTGAGTTGTCACTTTCGGTTATCTGATTTCTATTGTCGTCAGCGGGGTACTGCCGATTTTACGGTCAAAATCATCAAAGTTTCACGAATATTGTTGAGTTATGAGGTTTTATACATTGTTTCTCACAGGGTGCTGGGCTACGAAATCTCGGGAACACCTGTTTCCTTAACTCGGTGCTGCAATGTTTGACATATACGGAGCCATTGGCAGCTTATCTACAAAGCGGGAAGCATCAAAGTTCTTGTGAGTCCCTCGGTTCCATTAAATTTATGATGTTAAGTTATCAAGTGCGAAGCAACGGTCTTTGTTAGTGAAGCTACCAAGAAAATTAATTATGAACAATCTTTTCAGTCTGTTAAACTGTTTTATTAAATTGTCTGAGATTCCCTTGCTCGTATGAAGGCCGAACAGCTGGATTCTGTGCGCTCTGTGCAATCCAAAAGCACGTGAGCCGTGCTCTACAGTCAACTGGGAGGATTTTGGAACCCAAAGACCTCGTCTCTAACTTGCGTTGTATCCTTATGTATTTTTTTTGAATTGTTGGCTTTTTCAGTTGATTCTTATTGTGCCATATCTTATGTTTGCTATTATTTTTGTTTCATCCGTTCTTAATTTTCGACGACTATTGCAACCCTTGATCAAGAAATTAGGCATATCTCGTAATTTTAGAAATGCGAGGCAAGAAGACGCGCACGAGTATATGGTCAACTTATTAGAAACCATGCACAAGTGCTGCTTACCTTCTGGGGTGCCCAGTGAATCACCGAGCGCGTACGACAAGAGCTTAGTGCACAAGATTTTCGGTGGCCGTTTACGGAGTCAGGTATTCCATTTTTGGCACTGTTTACTTATTTACCATATTTTCCTTTTTTTTTCATTGCTAATGATGACACGTGACAAAAATCTCTAGGTAAAATGCATGCAATGCTCGTTTTGCTCCAACAAGTTCGACCCGTTCTTGGATTTAAGCCTGGAGATTGCCAAAGCAGACTCATTAGACAAGGCACTCCATAACTTCACAGCAAAGGAGCTGTTAGATGGAGGAGAGAGAGTGTATCAGTGCCAGCAGTGCAAGCAGAAGGTTAAGGCACTGAAGCAGCTAACTGTCCACCAGGCTCCTAATGTGCTTGCCGTTCACCTGAAGAGGTTTGGGTCCCACATACAAGGTCAAAAGATCAATAAGAAGGTTAACTTTGCACCTACAATGGACATGAAACCTTTTGTATCCGGTCCCTACGTAAGCTTTTCTCTAAAATCTCTCCACTTCCTTCCGATAAATGATTCTTTGTGAATTGTCACTTTTGTGTACTCGTTTGATGATTCGTTGTTGCAATGACTCGTAGGAAGGGGATCTCAAGTACACACTCTACGGTGTCCTCGTTCATGCTGGTTGGAGTACTCGTTCTGGTCACTATTACTGCTTTGTTTGCACATCAAGTGGAATGTGGTACTCTCTTGATGACAACCAGGTACAATTGAGCTTAGTAGGGTTTGAATAAAGTCCAATGTAAATGTTGCGATTTACATCATTTTAAAAAAGGTTTCTCCTTAAGTTTCGGAGTTGTAAAAGGCTTAAGTCCGTAAGTTGAATTACCTAAGGACTTGAGCCTTTTACAACTCCGAAACTTTACATTTTAGGCTGAGTTGCATATAGTCCACCTGTTTGTGGTTTTATAATCATGCGCTCCTTGCCATTACACCCCCTGTGTGGGGGCCGGGGGGTACTGTGCTAATTTTCAGACAACACGGGGGTACAATGTTAAGTTTAGACAGCAGAAGGGAGCTTCGGGCAATAAAAAAAGCATAGGGTAGTAACGTGCGTTTGAGTGTATCCATGTGGGGGTATATAGCGTAATTTGCCCTACTTTTTATGTGTGAACAGGTGGTCCAAGTTAGTGAGAAACGTGTTCTTGAACAGAAAGCATACATGTTGTTCTATTTCCGAGATCGCAGCAAGTCCTTTGTCAGAAAACCGAGCGATGTTGCCCAGAAAGAAAACAAGGTAACGAACGGCACTGGAAATGCAGCGTTTTTGAAACCCAGTATGGATTTAAAAGGCATAGCACCAAGCGGTGCAGCAGAGAAAAGATTGAACGGGTTTTTCCCCGTGGCTGTGGCTGAAAGAAACGCTCCAACCTCATCATTCTTGCAGACAACGAAGGAGACATTGAGGGAATCTGTGAATGTTGATTCTGTGGGCAATAAAACCGGTTTATCTTCGAGTTTAGAGGGGGCAAGGGATGATGTTGACTTGGGCTCTGATGCCAAAGGTTGCAAACCCAATGATAGTTCCATCGTTGTACAGAATCTGAATAATGCTGCTTCTGTTGTGTGTTCGGAGCCCAGTGGTTACCTCAATAACAAAGAATCTAATTCTTGGGGATCCTGTAATGAAAAGGATGTAATTGACAAAAGGCAATTAGCTGACAATAAGCCACTATCAGCCGACTGCAATGAATCAGCAATTGGAGACACGCCGAAGGATTGTGAGGATACCCAAATGGTAAGGAAGCGTCATTTATTAGTATTTGTTTCCCCAGATAATAGTTAGAATAAAAAGTTTATAACTGATGATGGAAATTAATAAAACTGAATAACTGATGCATGCGAAAGGCGCTGGGAAATATAGAATTATGAATTCGGGGTTGGAAATGACAGAATTATAAATTGAGCAGCATGATCGCGATGAAACTCATTTCTTTCTTCTACCCTTTTTGAGATTTAGAATTTGTAATTTAGCATATCTTTATGTTACAAACGAGACACGTACCTTCTCTGACAATGTTCTTTTTGTAGACCGGTGGCTCTCGTAGGAAGATTGGCTGTCCAAAACCCGATGAAACACATCCGAATAGGGCAACAGAGATTGCTCCACCTCAGCCCGTGTCTGCATTACCATGCCAACCAGAGAAAACAAATAAGTTGTTAGCTGAGATAGTGAGGAAGCGAAACACGCAGCTGAAAGTGAAAACGAAGCCCTTCAAACACCGAGTTGCCACCGCTGTTTCTCTCAGCTCTGGCATCTTATTCGGTGCAGCCCTTTTTCCAAGCAAGAGAAATCCCGTAAATCTAAGGATCCATACGGCGATGACATCATGATGATGCCTAGTGATGCAACATCATCTATTTCTGGCAAATCATCTGTCCCCATGCCCATCTGCAATTTCGCTGATTCTTCTATGAAGAAAGGAAGTTTGGCTTCGAATGGCAAGGGTGGCAATTTAGGAGAACATAGGCATAATAGTGCTCACACCGTCAATAAAGAACATGGAGAGAGAGTTGCACACAGCAGCAATTTGATGGCAACTGAGCCTCAACCGCAAGTAAAACACGAGAGGGAATCAAGAGAAACGGATGTGATGAGCTTTCTTACCGGAGGTTTCGAAGAGACAACTGGTAAACATCTGTCCAAATTAGCCTTAGTCGCCGTCTTACCGAATGGAATTGGATTTTATTTTTTATACTAATTGAAATGGTCTCGTTTTCTTTTTTTCTTTTCTTTTTCTTTTTTATCTGTGCAGTTGCTCGTTGGGACGATGCGGTTGCTGCTTCTTCTACGCTGGAGAAGTTCGAAATGTTGGCACAGGGAACTACTGCACAGATCGGTTACATTGGGGATGAATGGTGAGTGCTATTTGATGAACATGCTTTTATGGCAATTGGATATATACATACATACATATAAACATACATACATATATACATACATACATATATACATACATATATATATATATATATATTGTTGAGTAAAGTTGCAAACTTTATTGATGATGTGTGTTGTTGTTGTTGTTGTTGTTGTTGTGTACAGGGACGAGGAGTACGACCGCGGAAAGAGGAAGAAGATAAGGGGCCCGAAGTTGGGCTTCGGGGGACCGAATCCGTTTCAGGAGTTGGCCACGAACCGAAAGAGAGCGAAGGTGGACAAGTCGAGGTACGTGGACAACAAACCTTTCAGGATATGAAAAATTTCTTAAAAAATATCCGTTGTTGATCAATCAATTTACGACGTTGTTGTGGGATTTGTATTTTTCGGCCTCGTTTTGATCAGTTAAGAGGTTGGGATTGTTTGAGGTTTTTTTCTGAGAGAACATGCATACATATATGTAAGGAGAAGGCTATAGAGACTATATAGAAGACGTGCGTTACTCATATGTTTGTTGTGTATTCAACAATTGTCGTCTCGATTGTTTCTGTGTTGGATGATGATGATATATAGCTGTCGTTGTCATTTAGATACTTCATTATGCATAATTATTGATGTCATCTTTGGTAAAAGGTTTCGACGATATAAAATTGCATCTCCAACAATCGAAGAAAAAGGTCGGTGGGTCTAACGTTATGCGGAACGATTTAGGCTTTCTATATTTGGGTGAGCGCCGTTATGTACATATACATTAGGAGGTTATAATTTAGAATATAAGTTTCGAGATTGAAGCTGAGTTGAGGTAATGAGCATTGTTAACTTAATTTGTGTCCGCGAATGATACATGAGCCATTATTACGTTGAGGAAAGTTCTACTTTGTGATGGGAATATTCGGTCATAATTAGCATATTCGACGAGTTGGAGCAATTGGAGGAAAATTAGCGGCGAAAGTATAATTCAAATCGGAATTACCACACATGAAGTGCATGTAACAATTAATTTGGGACGCTTAATTGGAGAAAAGAGAAAAAACATGCTTAATTTGTTATGCTTTTTTTTTTTGTATGAAAGAACTTTCATTACCGCACAAGGCCTGATGTGTTACATTTCCCGTCTAAACCACACTTACACAGACACAACAACCTATACTACTTAGTTAACCTCTCTGTTCTCACGGAGTGCAGCACTAAACCTGATTAGAGCTTCTCTGCTTCTTGTCGATAGCGTTGATTAGCTTGCAAGTCTCGAGCCAACCTCCATCCTAACTACAAGTGCAATCTCACCTGGTTGGGAGCTTGGTAGGTCACGGCACATGATGTTCCTTTTCCTTCCATATTAAATATATTACTGTTGCTGCACCACACGCAATCAACATCCTACTCCAAGCCGCGTGATTTCTTGCTATGGATTATTTATTGCGTACTGTAGGCAGGGTGAGATCTGGGTTAGTACATCCCGGCTAAATTTTCAAGTCCATACAGAGTCTGCAAGTTGTGTTTTGAACAGAGACACCCCACCCCATGCCTTCACCCTATCGCTCGTTAGCAGCTTCTTATGTGTCATAAGCCAACCTATCATCAAATGTTTCGGCACATTGTATCGGTTCCAGACATACACACTGTAAGGAAATCTGTCAACAATCCCTAGCAGCCAGGAGTAGGCAGAACTTACAGTATAAGTTTCATTCTCTCAGAGCTGCCGCCCAGATTCACCTCCCTTTAGTTTCTCCTTGATTTTGTTAATCTTCTTCCAATGTCAGTTGCAATCCGGGGGGTTGTGTAATCCCAGAACTCACGTCCTTTCAGATAAACACCATTGATCCATCTCACCCACAATATGTCAGATTTGCTAGCGATGTCCCAAATGTGCCTCCCCACTAATGCAGCATTCCATAGCTCATAGTTCTTAATGTTCAATCCACCAAGCCTTTTCAACCGGCAGACCATATCCCAGCTCACTAGTGTCGTGTGCCTTCCTCCTGAGCTTCCACCCCATAAGAAGTCCCTACATAGCTTATCAACCTCTTTTAGCACAGATTTAGGTAAGATAAAAAAGGACCCCCCAGAAGCCATGTAATGTCATTAGCACTGAGTTGATCAAACAAGTCCTTTCGGCATAAGATATGTGTCGAGAAGCCCAACATTTGATCCGCCCTGCAACTTTATCAATTAGTGCTTGACAAGTTGCTCTTGACCATCTAGTGGGTGAAATTGGGACTCCAAGGTATTTCATCGGGTAAGTTCCAGTTTGATACCCTGTGATGTTCTTGATCTCCTCAATGGCAGAGCTTTTTAGGCCAGCAAAATAGATACTAGACTTTGTAGGATTTGGTTGCAGACAAGAAACAAACCTTGAAGTAATCCAAGACATGCTTAATGGCTAGGACTAAGCCCACAATACCTTTGCAACAGATGATCAGGTCATCTGCAAAGCAAAGATTAACTAGCTTGTCATCTTTGCAAAGAGGATGGTATCTAAACCTTGATTCATGGGCAGCCACTTGGAGCCTTCTGGTCAGGTACTCCATTGCAATAACAAACAACAGAGGAAACATCGGGTCTCCCTGTCTTAAGCCTTTGCCACCCTTCAAAGTAGGTCCAAGTTGCCCATTGACAGCTACAGTGTAAGATACAGATGTCACACATTCCTTGATCCAATTAATGAAGTTGGTAGGGAATCTCAATCTGCCCAGCCACTCAAATAAAAATGTCCAGCCAACTGTATCATATGCCTTTCGGATATCCACTTTCATGAGGCACCTTGCAGAAGCATTTCTTCTGTTATATAGCCGTAGTAGCTCTTGGCTAATGAGAACATTATGTATAATTGACCGCCCTCGGATGAACGCACTCTAGTTCTCATTAACTATACTAGGCAATACATCCTTTAACGTCTTGCAAATAAGCTTGGAGATACACTTATATACAAGTGTTGCAGCAAGCTATGGGGCGGAAATCTCCTGCTGCTGAAGGATGATCAACCTTCGGGATCAGAGTCAAGGAGGTTCTATTGACTTCCTTCAGTAATACTCCACTCTTGAAGAAGTGCAGTATAGCCTCTATTAGTTCTCATCCAGTCACAGCTCTGGTATGCTTGAAAAAACCACTTCCATACCCATCTGGCCCGGGGGCTGTGTCCTCATGGATAGTGTTAAGTACATTTGTAACCTCCACAGCCTCAAAAGGTTTGATTGGTGATAGATGAGCCTCAATAGACAGAATTGGGCCTTGTTCCACCACACGAGTATCGAGGGTTTCAGAGGTCTCCCCCGGCTTGCCCAGGATACATCTATAATACTCTGTAAAGTGCTCCAAGATGCTTCCTGGATCAGTCAATAGGCCTGCTTCACTTTCGATGGTGGTGATCTTGTTCCTATATGTTTTCTGCCTTAGTATTGCATGGAAGTAGACCGTGTTCAAGTCACCATTACCCATCCACTTTGCTTCAGGAAGTTGGCTGCAGCAACACTAGCAAACTGCAACTCTTGTCGTAATGATTTTTCGTGTTCCAACACTGCCCAATTAAGAGGTTCCTGATGAGCCATCTGTTGGATCTTCTGGACTTCTAGCCTCAGGTATTCTTCCCTATTTACAATGTCAGCATAGATGCTATTGTTCAATTTCTGCAAAGGCCTTCTTAGTCTCTTTAATTTCTGCACAAGACACCACATTCTATTTCCCTTCCAATCCTCTTCCCAAACATTCCTCACAATGTCTAGGAAGGTATGAGCTGCCACCCACATATTGCTGAATTTAAACCTTTTCCTACTCATCTGAGGCTGAGCAAAGTCCCTCAAAACAATAGGAGAATGGTCCGAAACCCCTTCTGTGTAAGGAGTTAGTTTATACATCTTCATACTGGGTTAACCATTCGTGGTTTGCAAAAGCCAAGTCTAATTTGCTCCATATTCTATTTTCAGCATCTTGCTTATTCGTCCAGGAGTATCTACACCCTTTCCTCTTTATCTCCATCAGCTCACAGGCATCAACACACTGCTGGAATCTTAGTGCATCAGCTAGGTGAATAGAAGTCCCTCCAATCTTATCATCCTCGGCCAATACATAGTTAAAATCCCCCCGGACAATCCATGGCCCTCTAATTGTCTACTAATCTCACCTAGATCTTCCCAAAGTTGTTCTCTAAGGCTGGCCAAATTGTGAGCATATATGCAGGTCATATATACTACTGGGGAAGTTGAGATCTCAATATGGATGATTTGATTACTCTTCCTCAAAGTGGCTACTTTCAAGAAAGGCTCCCATGCTACAAGGATGCGACCTACATTGTGGTGTATGAAATTGTGATCAAAGCAGAAGCCTGAACACATTTTATTCATGGCCATATCAACATTGCTCAGCTTGAGCTTATTTTTCCAGTAAGCAAACTATTCTCAGTTTCTGTTTTTTGAAGAAGAGGCCAACCTCAATCTACTTGAAAGGGGAGTTCACCTCCCTCACATTCCAAATTGCAACTCTATCCATTTCCAAGGCTGTCCCAGGTGATAACATCTCCCATTACCCTTGAAGCATCCATTGTGCTACCATTACTAGCACTCCCTCCCATAGCCTCTGTACTTCTTTCCCACATTGCTCTTAGGGCTGCAACTAAGCTACCACCCCGAGAAGCACCTACACTCACCAGACTGCTTATGTCACTGACTTCCTTTCCATGTTAGACCCCCCTGCCTAGGACTCTGTATCTCAGTTCCATTCCCATCCTTTTTATTTCTCTTCTCATCAGCATCTTTGGGCACCCATTCCTGGGTAATCTTCTTTTGCAAGCTTTCGAGACGTGTCCATAATTTGCACATTTGCCACACTTCACCGACTTTCACTAATACTTCACTGTCTGTTCGACCAATTGGCCATTCTCGTACACTATCCTTCAATTCCTTCTCCAGGTCTACCTCTATCAGCACTCTGGCAAATTACACCCTCTCTTTGTTCTCTGTGCACGTGTCTGCAACAATCGGCTGCCCCACGACACTAGCTATCTTGCTCAAACTTATGTTACCCCAATACTTGAGACGGAAATTGAACCCAAATTGGCACTTTGCTTACCAATACTTTGTTGAATTCTGCATCCATGGACCAGGGTGATAATACCACTCGTTTTTTTTTTTTATCAAAGTGTAGGACAGGTGACTGAAGAATGTGGTCTCTCTGCTCAATTGAATCAAACCTGATTAGAAATAATACAGGTTTCACCTGCATAACCTTCTGCATCCCAGTGTTCTTCCATACACGTTGTAGAAACCCGTTCATCACACTATATGGCATATTCGACCCAAGGACATAATATAGGACTGAAGAGCTCCAATAAGCTACCTCATCCGCAATTTCTTCCGCTTCAAATTTTCCAATCATTTGTCCATTCGTCACCAATGGAGGAATGTATTCTAGCTTCGTACCAGCATTCCGCGATTTCAAAATATCAAACTTAGCCCAAAAATTGCTACTCTGATCCGTATGAGCTTTGGACTTATCTGCACTCACTATCTTCATATTATTTGTTATCGGCAGGTGTGAATGATTTTTCCCAACCCCAGCACTGTTTGAGGCAGCCCCCAGTAGATTCCCAGATTTCGCTGATAATCCCAACTGAGGAGGGGTTGAGAGGTTGACCTGGGCCACCGGCAATCGGCAGAGTCACCCCTAGCCTATTTGGAGGGTTTCGCTTCCTTGCCATGGCAGCGCACGGCGGCGCAGAAAGCAGAGAATCGCCAATTGCAATTGCAATTAAACGAGGTGATGCTTAAATGGAGTAAAGAGAAAGTAAATTTAGTCTAGTCAGGATATCCGGCATAACGTGTATAGATTTCGTGCTCAAAAAAAGATTTCCAAGTTAGCTGTCTTAAAATTGCTTCAATTCCGACCTTATAGGACTAAATTTTCCATTTTAAATCCTTAAATTGCTTCAATAAAATTAAAATTGATACTCTTAACTTGTGTCCTTAGAACGTCATCCCCTCATATATATATGACTATAAATATAATTAAGCATTTAATATATTACATGTAAAAAAACTTCAATAGTTTAAAAGAAAAGCCTTTCTAATCTATTGTAATAATGTCCTCGATTTTACATTACACTGGTATTATTCGTGTGCGAGATAATACAAATAATTTTTTATTTAATAATAAAAAAAATTCGAAAAAAAAAATGGTAGTCACAATGGTTTTCATAAGTTATGAACATTTTAAGTTTGTTTTATAAGTTATGATGTGAGTATTCATTTTTTAATAATTATTAATTAAAGATAAGTTATGATTAATTAAAGGTTATACACCAAATAACAGTTTTTAAGTTGGCCTCACAGTTAATAAAAGAGTATGGATACCACCTAAAATTGCCTTTTTTAGGATAAATTCTCTTTCAATACCCTTTGAAGTTTCAACTTCCTCAATACCCCTCGAATTATTTCTTCATGTTAGGTACCCATCTGAAAAAAAAATTGTGTGTTAGGTACCTAAAAAGCGTCAAATTTAAGAAATATTTAAAAATACAAAAATAACCATTGTTCCCATTATTATACTAATATATTCAATATTATACTAATTGTTATACCAATAATGTTTTTTTGTGTATTATACGAAAGTGATTTTTGCGTATTATACCACAAAACACGATTATTATACCAACAAAATTGCTTATTATACCAATAAAATTCATTATTCTACCAATAAATTCGAATGTATACCAAACAATTCGGATATTATGATAACATTACTTTTGGTATTACAGTGATAACATTTGGTATTACAGTGATAATATATTGGTATAATGGTGATATAATACTTTTAAATTTGACTTGGTATAGCAGTGATAACAGTTGGTATAATTATTGAATATATTGGTATAATGATGGAAACACTTGGTATAATATGTAGTGATATAATACTCTTAAATTTGACTTGGTATACCAGTGATAACAGTTGGTATAATAATGAGAACACTTGGTCTAATAGTGATAACATACTCAAATTTGACTTGGTACGTATAACACTGATAACAGTTGTTATAATAATTGAATATATTGGTATAATAATGAGACCAGTTGGTATAACTGAATCTGTAAAGAATGGTTGTTTTCGTCTTTTCAATGTTTGGTGGTATTAAACACACAATTATTCGCAAATGGGTACTGAACAAGAAGAAATACTTGGAGAGGTACTGATCAGGAAGTTGAAACTTGGGAGGGTACTGAAACTTGGAGAGGTAAATTCCTTATCAGTCCCTTTTTAATTTTGAACTAATACCCCTCGAAATATTACTTCCTATTATGTTACATATCTGCGAAAAGTTGTGTGTTTGATACCTAAAAACATGGAAAAGACGAAAATAACCTTCTTAACAGCTTCAGAAAAACTTCCAAAATATAATACCATCAATCGTCAGTATTATATCAACAAAACGAATTATTATACCAAAACAAATTAAAATGATTCTATCAATAAACACAGATTTTATACCAATTGTTTCCAGTATTATACCAAGTTGAATTTCATATCATTATACCAATTGTTATCACTATCATACCAACAAATAATGTTATTATACGAAGTGATTTTCACACATTATACCACGAAACATGGTAATTATACCAACAAAACCGAATATTATACCAACAAAATATCCAAATAATTATACCAAAAAATTCGATTATCATACCAACAAACTCATTTATTATATTATTACTTTTTCATCTAATTTCTGACTATTATACCAACAAACGCCGATATTATACCAACTATTTTATATATTGTACTCGAAGTACACCACATATCATTATACCAACATACATGTTTATTATACCAACAATTAAAAATACCAACAAATGTTGCGATTACACCAACAGTTTAAATTATTATACCAATTAATAATGATGGATTGTTATACCAATAGAGGACATAATTATACCAATACATGCATTTATCATACCAACAAGTTTTTTTCGTTTGAAAAAAAAAAACAAGTTTTTTTTTTAAAAAAAATTGCGTTGTTCGAAAGTTCTATGCTATACCAACAAAATTAGAAATTATTCCAAGTTGTTCCAACAATTATACCAATATTTCTGATTATTATACCAACAAAAGCAAATATAATTTTATCATTTTCCAAACCAATTTCTGACTCAACCAACAAGAACCGTAATTATACCAATAAGTTATTAACCAAGAAAGGTTGAACGATTGGTTTACGATTATTATACCAAGAAAAGACATAATTATACTAATATTTGTTTTTATTATACCAACAAATATTTTTTTTAAAATATGCGCTATTCGACGTTACTAACAAAGTAGAAATTATACCAACTTATGCAATTCTGATTATTGTACCAACAAATCAAATTATGATTTTATCATTTTCTAACCAATTCCTTACTATTATACCAATAAGAGTCGTTATTATACCAAGAGTTTTGTTTATTATACCAACAAAGACCGATATTATACCCAAAAATGTCATAATTGCACGGATACATGTTTTTATCATACAACAAATATTTTTTTTAAAAACATTTGCACTATTCGGCGTTTTCTAATGTACTGACAAAAGTAGAAATTATACCAACTTATTCCAAAAATTATACCATTACTTCAGATTATTGTACCAAAAAATCCAAATATAATTTTATCATTTTTCCAACCAATTCATGACTATTATACCAACAAAACTCATTATTATACCAAGAGTTCTGGTTATTATACCAACAAATACCGATATTATACCAAGAAAGACAAATGTTATACCAACAGAGATAAGTATCATACATCATAGTTTAAATTTTCAAACACCAAATTAAAATGAATTATTCTATTAAAACAAGATTCTAATGTACCAACAAAGCCTACAATCTATTATATTTCGAGTTCAATAGTTAGTATAGTTGGTTAATAACGACGTTTATCGAGTTTAATATTTTGTTTAACGTATGTTACTATACCTATTCAGATAAAAAAATATACCAACTATAATAAATATTGTACTCGAAATACATTACATAGTATTATTAGTTTTCATTTTTTATTCTAAGTGTTATACCAACACTAATGCGTAATATTATGTGATAAAATCTTATTCAAACTCTTATGTGTAAGTGTTAAATGTGTGTTCAATATGTCATTCCGATTCTTATGTGTAAGTGTCAAATATCATGTGACAATGTTTTATTCCAACTCTTATGTGTAAATGTTAAATATGAGGTTTATGTCATTCAAACTCTTATGTTATTACATTTTTTGCTTAAGTGACCTATATGATGTTTATTTCAACTTTAATGTTATTACAACAATATGATATCTATGATATTATGCTTATGCTCATGCTTATACTACGCTTTTAACGTTAATCAAGGTTTTGTTACTACTATAAAATCTCATTTTAATAGAATAATTCGTTTTAATTTGATGTTTGAAAATTTAAGTTATGATGTATGATACATATCTATGTTGATATAATATTTGTCTTTCTTTGTATAATCTCGGTCTTTGTTGGTATAATAGTCAAACTCTTGGTATAATAACGGATCTTGTTGGTATAATAGTCACAAATAGATTGGAAAATTGATAAAATTATAATTGAATTTGTTGGTATAATAATAAGAAGTAATGTTATAATTGTTGGAATAAGTTGGTATAATTTCTAGTTTAGTTGGTATATTAGATAACGTCGAATAATGCAATTTTTTTTTTAAATATTGGTTGATATGACATTTACATCTATTAGTATAATTAGGTCATTTATTGGTATAATCGGTCTTTGTTGGTATAGTCAAAGCTTTTGGTATAATAACGGATCTTGTTAGTATAATAGTCAGGAATTGATTTGGAAAAATGATAAAATTATAATTGGATTTGTTGATACAATAATCAGAAGTAATGGTACAATTGTTGGAATAAGTTGGTATAGTTTCTACTTTTGTTGGTATACTAAAAATTGTCTAATAGCGCAATTTTTTAAAAAAAAAACATATTTGTGGTATGATAAAGACAAGTATTAGTATAATTAGGTCTTTTCTTGGTATGATAAATATAAACCAATCGCTCAATCTTTGTTGGTATAATTACGGTTCTTGTAGGTTGAGTCAGGAATTGGTTTGGAAAATGATAAAATTATAATTGCTTTTGTTGGTATAATAATCAGAAATATTGGTATAATTGTTGAACAACTTGGTATAATTTCTAATTGTGTTGGTATATCATAGAACATTCAAACAAAACAATTTTTTTAAAAAAAAAAAACTAGTTGGTATGATAAATACATGTATTGGTATAATTATGTCATCTATTGGTATAACAATCCATCATTATTTGTTGGTATAATAATTTAAACTGTTGGTGTAATTGCAATATTTGTTGGTATATTTATTTGTTGGTATAATAACATGTATGTTGGTATAATGATATGTGGTGTACTTTGAGTATAATATATAAAATAGTTGGTATAATAGTCAGGAATTAGATGAAAAAATAATAATATAATAAACGAGTTTGTCGGTATGAAAATCGAATTTATTAGTATAATTATTTGAATATTTTTTTGGTATAATATTCAGTTTTGTTGGTATAATTATCATGTTTCATGGTATAATGTGTGAAAATCACTTCGTAAAATTATAATAACATTATTTGTTGGTATGATAGTGATAACAATTGGTATAATGGTATGAAATTCAACTTTATATAATACTGGAAACAGTTGGTATAAAATCTGTATTTATTGGTAGAATCATGTTAATTTGTTTTGGTATAATAATTCGTTTTGTTGGTATAATACTGACGATTGATAGTATTATATTCTAGAAGTTTTTATGAAGCTGTTAAGAGGGTTATTTTCGTCTTTTCAATGTTTGTGGTATTAAACACACAACTTTTCGCAGATAGGTATCTAATAGGAAGTAATATTTCGATGAGTATTTAAGAGGAAGTTTAAACTTAAAACGAGACTGATAAGGAATTTACCTTTTTTTAAGATATACATGTGGGTGCAGTAATCATTTATTAATAACTACAATTCAGTGAGCTGAAGAGATCGATTTAAAGAGTAAGTCCTTATGGATACCACGTGAGGCATATTTCCCGCCAAGCCCATCGTTTCCCGCCAAGTGAGATCCCCTACTACTAAACAAAACCCCCGCTGAAAATCACTCCACGAACAAACATATTCTCGCAGATCTTAACACTCGGAAGAACGAGAGATACAAGGATGTCGGGTTGGGACGAAGGAGGCGTATACTACAGCGACCACGCGCAGTTTCCACGCGACGGACAAGGCGCCGGCGACCAATCGGATGGGGTCAGCCGCCACGTCGTTCTCCAGAAGTTTAAGGATTTCATCAAGCATTTCCAGCGCCAGAGCCAGCCGAGCGTGTTTCCCTACAGAGAGGCCCTGCTCTCCAACCCTAGCCACCTGCTTGTGGATCTCGCTGACCTTATTCTATACGATCCTGACCAAACCCTACCTCAGTGTTTGCGTCAAAATCCCGCCGATTATTTACCACTCGTAAATTTTTCTGCTTTTTCTAAATTGGATGGATGTCTCAATTTGTGTGAATTTTCGTTAGGGTTAGAAGTAACCATGATCTTATTTCATTTTCGCGAGGCTGGGGGTTACTTTAGCATGAAGCGCTTCGATGAATTTGGGCGGGTTTGTTTTTAGGGGAAATTCAATTGCATATATTGAAAGAAATCGGTTGGGTGGGGTTTTTGTGAGGCCAATTGTTTATGTCAATCATATGCCGTTTTGTAACTTGTATGGCATCTTGCTGAAGCTGAAGCTCTATGTTTGTCAAGTTTACCTTCTTATGGGTGTGACTTGTATGCACTTTCTGTTCCCATTTCTTCCATAGTCATTTGAGTTTTATGCATGTGTTAAGATTTGTAGATTGTGTGCTAATACAATTGTGTTTCTTGTGTCTCTATTTAATAACAAAACTAGTTTGAAACGGCGGCAGCTGAAGTTCTTGCTGGTATTAGACCAAGAGTGGCTGGTGAGACTGGTGAACTGGATGAGCCGGTGCCGGGTGAAGTGCAAGTATTGCTGAAGTCGGACCAGGATCCTAGTTCAATGCGTTCACTAGGGGTTGGTTGATGCTGTTACCTCTATTTGAGTATCCTTACTTAATTTAGAGCATTTTTCAACGGTGTGTGTTTATTTATTCTTTGTGAAACTGACTATAGGCTCAGTACATCTCGAAGCTGGTTAAAATATCTGGCATTGTTATTGCGGCATCTAGGACTAAAGCAAAAGCTACATATGTGACTTTGTTGTGCAAGAACTGCAAGAATGTTAAGTTAGTTCCATGCCGCCCCGGACTCGGTGGAGCTATTGTCCCGCGATCTTGTGACCACGTAGCTCAGGTTTTCCGCCATGGCTCGCTTTTCTTTTCCTTAAAAATATCATCTGTGTGTTGTTCTTAGCTTTGAGTGGTCTTTTGTTGTTTTTTTTGTCCATTTTCAAGGCTGGGGAGGAACCATGTCCAGTGGATCCATGGATCGTGGTTCCAGATAAAAGCAAGTATGTCGATCAGCAGACTCTTAAGTTGCAGGAAAATCCTGAGGTGAGAGTTTTATCTTGCCTACTGAAAATACTCTTCGAATTATGTTATGGTATTTGTTGGTATGATTCCACTATTCATGGTTTTATGTTTCTTATAGCCCCCTCACAATCTTGTGCCATTTAAATTTTTTTAAGGATGTGCCCACTGGAGAACTGCCAAGGAATGTGCTTCTATCTATTGATCGCCATCTTGTGCAAACTATTGTTCCTGGAACTAGATTGTCCATTCTGGGGATTTATAGTGTCTTTCAGGCTGCCAATTCATCAACTTCGTGAGTATTCTTTACATTGATTTGCCGATTTGATTAGCAATAACGTATTCTTCTGTTAAATCTACATTTTATTTGAATCATTTTATACAGACACAAAGGTGCTGTTGCTCTGAGGCAACCATATATTCGAGTTGTTGGATTAGAGGAAGCTACCGAGGCAACTTCTCGTGGTCCAGCTAACTTTACTAGAGATGAGGTCCGAATTGAATGTTTTGACTGTTTACTTTTTTAGGCAGTAATGTTCTCATGTTAATGTATCTATATTCTTTTCCAGATTGAGGAGTTCAAAAAATTTGCAGCAGATAAGGATGCGTACAAGGGAATATGCACCAAAATTGCTCCCTCCATATTCGGTCATGAGGAGGTGAAAAAGGCTGTTGCCTGTCTTTTGTTCGGAGGCTCAAGGAAGGTATACTGTTCATCTGGTCGTTGCATGCTGCTGCTGCTTTCTTGGTTTGCCATTGTTTGATCATTTTTTTTGAAATGTAGTCATTGCCTGATGGTGTAAAACTAAGAGGTGACATCAATGTTCTCCTCTTGGGGGATCCGTCGACAGCTAAGTCACAGGTCGGTGAAATGCATTGCAATTCAACATCTTATATGTTAATGTAGAAGCAGCATTTTTTTGTTCACTCATGTAATATAAAGGTCGTACTGTGGAAGCATTTTCCAAGTTGTATTTAGTTCATGTGGATAGATGTACTGAATTTATGTCCATTTCTGTGTAGTTTCTCAAATTTGTGGAGAAGACGGCTCCCATAGCTGTCTACACTTCTGGAAAAGGCTCGTCTGCCGCTGGTCTTACTGCTTCTGTCATTCGAGATAACAGTTCTGTAAGTCATAGATTTTCTTAAGGTTATGGAGATTTTGTTCACGGGATACTGTTTTTATTTACATTACTTTAGTAACTTCAATAATCATGCATGTCCATTTTGCTCTGGTTAATGGTTTTCTCATAGCGTTTTTCTAATTTCTCAGAGGGAGTTTTATTTGGAGGGGGGTGCTATGGTACTGGCTGATGGTGGCGTTGTCTGCATCGATGAGTTTGACAAAATGAGGCCAGAAGACAGGTGAGTATATAACATAGAATCAATGGATCCTATTTATTTATTCCACCTGTATTTGATTTATATATGACACCGCTGTTGATTGCTAAAAATATTAATGCCTGTGGTCATCTAGGGTTGCCATTCATGAAGCTATGGAGCAGCAAACTATATCCATTGCCAAAGCAGGAATCACAACAGTTCTGAATTCAAGGACCTCTGTGCTTGCTGCAGCCAACCCCCCATCAGGCCGCTATGACGATCTCAAGGTATTTATTATCAGTCTCTGCAGCTGATTATAACCGCTTCGCTGTTTTCCATTGATATCAGGGAAACTTAAACGGTGTTACATTGTTCTCAGACAGCACAGGACAACATAGATCTTCAGACAACGATTCTTTCGAGATTTGATCTGATATTTATTGTCAAGGATGTCAGACAGTATGCGCAAGATAAGGTATCACAGCATTGATAAATTTAAACAGGAGGACATATTTGCATGTATAATCTCCTAGGTTGATGATGCTTCAAAACCCAATTCTGATAACGTGAAGCTTTTCTTGCATAAGCAAGCATGCTTTTAAAAACTGGTATTCTTGGATCTTGAAATAGAGATACGTGAGTACAAAATAATTTGAGGTCACTCCAAATATGCCCTAGTAATACTTTATCTGGGATAGTTACAGAGCTCAATTAGATATTCATGGGTAAATGCAGGAGATTGCCAGCCACATCATCAGAGTTCATGCATCTGCAGACGCAGCCACTAATGATACCAACAGTTCTAAAGAGGATAATTGGCTGAAGAGGTAAAGTTCTTATTTTTGCGAATATGTATTGCTTCATTAAAATGTCACTTTGTGAAGCACTGAGTTCCCATGTGCAGGTACATACACTACTGTCGAAAAGAATACCACCCCCGTCTCTCGGAGGCTGGGGCTTCTAGGTTGCAGGAATTTTATGTGAAAATTAGACAGGTAGTTGTTCATATTCGTTTTCTCTCAATGATATATGTTGTTTTTCTTGTTCATTCATAACAGGTTTATTTACGGCAGTCGGGCTTTTTGTTGAGTTTTCATTGCTCACTTCTACGATATAAGCTGGTCGATGAAATTGTCTCTGCTTTCTGTGTCTATTGTTGAGTGGACTGTCTGTTTGTTTTTTCCTGTACATGTCATTCGTAGTCAAGATTTGCTTTGTTAACCCGCAAATATTTCATTCAAATATCTGCTTAGCATAGCCTTCTGTGTATGAAATCAGACTCATCTTTCAATCTTATAAAATAGGGTAGACAATATTTTATGGCGGAAGTGCTGTGATTCTTGTGATATTGAATATGAAAACGTTGCTTTGCATTCTTCTTCTTCTGCAGGACATGAGGAGACAAACAAATGAAACTGGGGAGGCTGCTGCGATACCAATTACTGTGAGGCAGTTGGAGGCCATTGTGAGGCTAAGTGAATCACTCGCCCGAATGAGAATGTAAGCTGTGACTAATGGACATGAATAAATCTGCTATTTTTGTGAAGAATGAATATTATAGGCTATGTTCGTTTGCTCTCTGTTTTTGACATTTATAACTCAATACTCCTAAAATTCATTACGTATACTAATGTAGGTCCAACGAAGCGAATGTGGAGCACGTAAATGAAGCCATCACGCTATTCCAACGCTCCACCATGGATGCTGCTAAATCCGGGATAAATAATCAGATACACCTAACTCCCGAGACAGCAAACGAAATCAAGGTGACCGACCTACAATACAATACAATACAATAGTTAGAGCTATTCTCATTTTTATCTCATACTTATTTAACGCTTCATCAATGAATCAACAGCAAGCAGAGACTCTGATAAAGAGGAGAATGGGGATCGGAAGCCACTTATCAGAGAGGCGGCTTATCGACGACCTCACTAGGATGGGCATCAACGAATACATTGTAAGAAAAAATAAAAGAAGTGTTCATTTGATTTGTGATCATGATGACAAGTTTTTCTCCTATATATATATTCTTGTGATATTTGGCCTACGTTGACCGTACAGGTTAGGCGAGCTTTGTTGATCATGCATCAAAGAGATGAAGTAGAATACAAGCGTGAAAGGAGATTTATTGTCCGTAAAGCGTGATAATTATATATTATATGATTACCGGGTATCTTATTACATTAATTCACTATCGCTAATGATTGTAGTATATCAAGCATTTACTTTCCAAAATCCCCAGTATTGCTGCCGCTATTCGATATTTTCGGATATTTTTAAATGCTGTGCAATTACAAGTATTTTATTGCGGATTAATTAGGTGTATTTATTTAGTCACGTTTTTATTTAGTCTTCATAGTCCACCACCTTTCCGCATCTTCATCGGTGATTTCATTCACCTCAGGCTGAGTATTCTTGAAGCTGTGAAGAATCAGCAAACGGTCCTTTTTTTTATTGGTGATTGATTAATTCTACCCAATTTATGAACTTGTTGTCGCTTTTAGGTTTTCCACAGCTTAGCTTGTCTACTTGCGCTTGCTTGATTTAATGTGTAGCTATTGAAACACTCGTACGCACTTTGTGATTCATATGCGCTAAAGTGGGGGTTATATTCTGTATTATTAGTTTCATTGGAACCTAAGAACGAATAGGGTAGTTGTATTTGATTATCGATTTTTCTTCAGAGTGATTATGCAGCCATTTTGTAGTCGAGGCGAGGGTTTTGAGCTGCATGTTAGTATTGATCGAAATGAGTGGAGAACTCAAGTTTCTTGTTGATTCATTGATAACAAGTTGGAATTTCTGATAATTTTCTTTGGATGCCATGTTATCATTGAGTTCTTCTATATTGGGACTTGTCTTCTTTCCCTCTTCCGTTCTTGGTTATGGGTCTTATATTGACTTTCGCATACTGCCAACAAAAGATTTTCATTGTTGAGTTTTATTGGAGAATTTTGTATCTGGTGCTGATTATTTTGGGGCCATATTTAGTATCGGATCATCAGCAAAGAAAGATAACACAAACAGTTAAAGGATGATTATCCAAGGTTAAGATCATGCTCTAGGTCTTTGAGAACTATTTTCAGCTTTTTGCACTGTCATAGTTTAGTTTTAAATGTAGTCGATCGACGGAATCGAACACCTTTTCCCGCTAGGTACTTCTGTTGCAATCGTTGCCCTAATAAACCTCGGGTCTGAAGCGTGTGACACGTGGAACTGTAAAATTCCATTGGGAAAACGAGTTCAGTGAAGAAATTAGAATGAACAGGTTTTAAAAACGGCATTCCATGTGTAACGTATCCTTGAAGATTTTGTTGAATCATGTGAATTCCCCGATTGCCAAGAAAATTTTTAGAGGTTCTTCTGCTGAAGAGTTTACACTAGAAGATAACTGAATAGACTTATTCAATCTATTCATGGATGGTTTTGTTGCAAGTACTCAATCTTCCCTCGGCTTTCTCCGTGGGACATCTTTCGATCTTGTGAGAACTACTTGATGTTTAACCGATATACGAGGCGTTTTATGACGCTTACGTAGAGCCCATTATAATGAACCTCTCCCAAGGGCTCCTCATGTCTTAGTTTTGGAGACAACATAAACAGTTGAGTATGATACCTGAAATGTTTACAGTCTTGCAAGTCTTCCCATGATATATGGAAGAGTGTTGCAAGCCTTTAACTAATACCTGAAACATCAAGGCTGCATTGCATTCGGTACGAGGATTTCAGTTAGGAAAAGAAAAGTAAAGTAAAGGTGTGGGGGTACAACGGTCGAATTGAAAAGTATAATCGTTCGATGCGCTAACTTAGTTTCCCGTCGTGCTTTCCACGCGCGAATTCTGCAAACCAAACGCAGCCTATGTCACGTTAAAATCAATTGTAGATCGTTACCGTCCCTTAGAGACTTTTTGAGTCCAATATTACTCGACTATTTGTTGGTGCCATCCCACTGATTCGAACCCCTTTGAGAGTAGAAGCATTTAGTGTGTGTTTGGTATGCGGAAATCGCGTGTGGAAAGTACGACTGAAAACTAAGTTAGCACGTCAAACAATCTTACTTCATACTTCGACCGGTGTACCTATACAAATTTCCTTTCCTTTTCCTTGCTGAACTCCGCATGCCAAACGCACCCTTTAAGAAAATGATATGGTGTATCTAAAATCAAGCATAAGCTTCTTATGCCATGGAGCTTATATAAATCATAATGCAATGAACATATCTTGCATCATAGAAGATGGTGGGTTTCTCAACCGTTTTCCGTCCCGCTATTCCTGCAATGCTTTTCACTTATTTGAACTAAATAATCAACGTGCACCGATAGTTTGGGCTAGAAAAACACGCGATTTCCATCTTCGTACTGTTTCTCGTTTTCGTATTCCCTTTTTTTTTTTCTTTTTTTCTCGTTTTCGTATTTTCTCACAACCTTCTCCTTTACGACGACGCAGTTGGTTTTAAACAAATGGAGCGAGGAGCATCGCCGAAGAAGGTATGGGATTCCGTGCAGCACTATGCCGTTCGATGTGGCATCTGCGGGAAATGGAGGCTAATCCCGGGAAAGGAAAAGTACGAGGAAATACGGGAAAATCTGTTGGAACGGCCCTTCGTGTGCGCGACGGCGCGCGAATGGCGCCCTGATATTACATGCGGCGACGCGGAGGATGTTAAAGAGGGCGACGATTTTCGGTGGGCGATGGACAGGCCGAAGATTCCGAAAACTCCCCGGGGCTGGCAGAGGATTTTGAGAGCAAGAGCCGAAGGCGGATCCAAGTTTGCGGACGTGTACGTCCCACGAAATACACCCTTTTTTCTTACAACGTTTTGGATAAACCTATAAGGCTTAACTATTTTTTTCGTCGTGTAATTTAAGGAGTGATTCGCTTTCAAGACACTCAACTGAGGGGTTGCAATTTTAAGACAATAACTTTAAGAAAGAAATTCAAGGACAACAATCGCCGGGTGGGCGCCAACTGGACAGTGCGTCTCCTTTTGTATGCCGTGGCGGTCCAGCTGAATGCCACGTCACATCTTACGTATGATGTGGTGCTTAGTTGGCTTCCAGATGGATTGTCACGTCATCAGAATTGGTGATGTACTACTGTTTATTTGGCGCTTGTTGTTCTTAAATCTTGAAAGTTATTGTCTGCAGCACATTAGTTGGGTGTCATGAAAGTTCACCGGTAAAATTACAGGACCGAAAAAATAATTATGCCAAATATTTTTAAAGATATGCTGATGAATGGCTGCTTGGGTCTTAGCAGCTACTACATCTCGCCGTCGAACAAGAGGTTTCGTTCCATGGTAGAACTCAACAAGTGAGATGCATTTTTTTCAGTTTCCAGTCTTTTCAGGCTCTCTCTTTCGAACGGATAATTTAAAGCAGGTTTGCGAAAAATTTTCTGCTACTAATATTGTGTAATTTCGTCGTCCTTTACGAAATTATGCAGGTACATGAATGCTTCTCCGAGATATATCAAAGAAGGGCTCAAACTTTCGCAATTCTCTTTCCAGCCGCCCGTGCCCCTCGACGAGAGCTACATTGCCAAGCGTCGGGCCCGCAGGGCACCTCAGTACGACGTGAACGGTGCGTTTCTTTGCAGAAAATTATAGGCCAATTTTTTTTTTCTATCCGAATTCTTGCATATTATTCATTGAATTTATTGAGTCAAAGTGGTATCTTTTTTTTCTCGGTGATGCAATTATACGTATGTATTCAGCTGATCCCGGGTCCGCAATATCTCCATACGATAACAAGAACAAACGTGCGAAGGGTAAAGATATTGTGTTGAGTTAAAAGTTGAGCTGCTAATGGTTAAGGTACTATTTAAAAACACCATTATCTGTTCTGTTGTCTCTTATGCACTACAAGATTCTGTAATCTTATTTAAACCATAGTTAATTATGGGCAACGGTTATCGAATTCCCGAGGCTCGTTTTGCCTTCTTCGCCAAAAAGGGCCTAAGCCGCTATTACACGATTCTTAAGTTACAGCCAAACTCATCTTGCTGCTGAAACTTCACTGCTTTGTTGTCCTATCATTACATTTGTACTCCTCGTATTTGCAGCAGTTAACAGTTGCGAAGTGCGTTGTTTGGTTTCTGTCTTACTTTATTTATTTATGTCTTGTGTTGTTCAATGAGTTGACGATTTTCTTTTAATAAAATGTTGCAGGAGGCCTTCGCCGGATAGCTGTAGATTCGCTTTGATTTTGTGTAATTAAACAGTTCTTGCGTTTGCTAGGATTTGCCTGGGAATGATATCAAACTATCTTGATGATGCACTAAGCTTTTATATTATTTTATTTGTCTTTGCTCTTTCCATGTCCATTTAAGTTTCGTTTGGTTTGCGGAATTCGGTTAGGAAAAGAAAAGGAAAGGTGGAGAGGTACAACGATCGAAGCGCAAAGTATCATTGTACGATGCGCTAACTTAGATTTACGTCGTACTTTCTACACACGAATTACGCATACCAAACACCCTTATTTGAGTATTTAGGCGAGGAAAGGATCATTCAGGACTTCTTTAAGTTGTTTGAGTAATACCACCCTTTCAGACATTTATATAAATAGCAATCAAATGTGTAAAGACCATTATGCTTTCCGGTCATATAAAACGTGAAGCATTTAAGGATGGTTGTTTGAAGTGTATATCATTGTTTTTTTTTAATTCACTAATCAAAGTGGTCACGGATTTAAATTTTTTTTATCGCAGTATAAATTTTTTTATATCTGATCCTCCTGCTCAGATTTTCAGCAAAAACCCCTTTGTAGACTTGCCCAACTAACCGGAACTAACGGTTTTAATCTCCGTTTTTGAGACCGCATATCCCGCAGTTTTGGCTGATTAGCACCGCACTGGTCAATGCAAACCGCCAGTTTGACGAAATTCACTTTTTTATTTTGAAATAGATTCTTGAGATTAAGTGTCCATTGGAGATCGATGGATGAGATTAAGTGTTTTATCTATATATGCATATTTGATTTACACTATCAAGGTCTCAAATCTCGTCATATACTATTATTATCTAAAAATACATTCATAAAATGCTCTCGTTATGGATTCTTGTCATGCTTCTTCCGGTTCGAAAGGAAATCTTATTGTTGGTAGTTCGTCACAAAACTATGACTATCAAGAACACGACGCTAACGAGGTTTATATCAACCTTGATGAGCTCAAAGATGTCTTCAGCCTGAGTATAGGCGCCAGTGATGCTGATGCAAGGAAGTAACTACGATGCAAGACGCGGAAAATAAGTCTCGAAAAAGATTAATTTCATACTTTCACCTTTCTATGATAAGAGAGATTGGTATTACTAATCCATACTTCGTTGGTCGTCTTCTGAAATAAAACCCTACGTGGATTATCTCACAATAAAACAACACATTGGGGTTATCTTCTTTTATTATATTTAGGTAACGTGATAATTTGATATTATAGGTAAAGGGTCACATGACTTATTAATCAAAACTCTCTATAGTCCACAACTCATTGTTCTTCACGGTCAAACAATATGCAAATGAAGTTCAATTCAATAATCCATTGTTCTGCATGGTCAAGAGACTCAATTTCCAAAAACAAAAAAAGTACAAAGGTGGCCATGGAGTCGTGGCAAAATTGCCGACAACGAGGAAAGGATCAAGATCTGAAGAACGGTTTTATGATTGTAGTTATTAGCATGTGAGTGCACTTGAGTATAATAATTATCATGTGGATACGAACTTCGTTTTTTCAGACTTGATCGAACTAGATAAAGATAACAACTTCATCTTTTCAGCAAGATTTGTGGGCTCAATTTTGGTTCATAAATAAATGGAAGTATGTCAAACGAAAAAACAGAAAATGGGAATATGGAGAATTTGGAGGGAAATGGAAGTTTGTGTTTTTTTTAAGCAATTAGCTAAATTTTTATAGATTCAACCGATAAAATGTCATATAGGCACATAAGATAACTCCAATGTGTTGTTTTTGTTGGGGCTGTCGGAAATCACGGGAACCAATATAACGACAATCAATGCAACGGAATAAAAATAACACTGGCACTTTTAACGTGAAAACCCGAACGGGAAAAACCACGGGATCGATCTCCCGATTCGACTTATACAACGGACAACACCTCCCGATAACGTCTCGAGGTAACACCAACCCAACAACACACCGAAACACTACACCGACGAGGCGAGCACATAGCACATCGAGTTACAAACTCGGAACACCAACAATCGTCGAGCTACGAGCTCGGAATACACAGAGATAGAAACGGGTTACCACCCAAAAGCGAGGAACCGAACAATCCGAGCCGATAGATGTGTAGAGCACGTTGAGACGAATCTCCCTCCGAAGTTTGGACGAAATCGAAGCACCGGATCGACGGGATCGGGACTTTTTCTTCTCCACTCTTTTTCTTTCTTCTCTGCCTCGCTCTCTCTCTCTCTGTTATTTTTCTTGTGTGTGTGCGTGTGTAGTGTGTAGTGTGTAGTGTAGTATCTTCTTTTTTTTTTTACATATAATAGATAAATGGGCCTGACCCATCTTCAGCCCAAATAAATGGGCCGGATCCAACAAAACTCCCCCTCCGGCTCATTCAGTGGGCTCTAGCAAGCCCGCTTTCCGCCAACAAGTCTCGAGCTTCTCCTTCGGCAAAATCTTCGTCATCATGCCTGATCCGTTCTCGCTCGTATGTATCTTCGCCAAATACAATTGCTTCGACTCGAGCACATCTCGAACCCAATGGTATCTGACGTCGATATGCTTGGACCTCGAATGGAATGACGAGTTCTTGGAGAGGTGGATGGCACTCTGACTATCGCTGTAAATGATGTACTTATCTTGCCATAGATCAAGTTCTTCGAGAAACTTCTTCATCCACAAAGCTTCCTTGCAACCCTCAGTAATTGCAATGTACTCGGCTTCTGTGGTGGATAGCGCAACGCACTTCTGCAACTTCGATTGCCACGACACAGCTCCCCCTGCAAAAGTCATCAAAAAACCCGAAATAGATTTTCTGGAATCGATGTCACCTGCCATGTCTGAATCGGTATATCCAACTAGCATAGGCTCTCCGCTGCCAAAACACAAACACGTCTTGGAGGTGCCTCTGAGATATCTCAATATCCACTTCACGGCTTTCCAATGCTTCTTTCCCGGATTAGAGAGAAAACGGCTAACTACTCCGACGGCATGGGCAATATCGGGTCGAGTACAAACCATAGCATACATCAAACTACCAACCGCAGACTGATAAGGAACTCTGCTCATGTCGGTCTTTTCTTTCTCACTCTTCGGACATTTCTCAAAACTGAGCTTGAAATGACCTACAAGTGGAGAACAAACCGCCTTGGCTTTACTCATATGAAATCTCTCGAGGACTTTCTCAATGTAGTCTTCTTGAGATAACCACAGCTTCCGGTTATTCCTATCACGAGAAATCTTTATGCCGAGAATTTTCTTCGCCGCTCTCAAGTCCTTCATCGCAAAAGACTTGCTCAATTCTCTCTTCAGCGCCGCAATCTTGCGAGTATCATGGCCAATAATCAACATATCATCAACGTACAAGAGAAGAATAATATAATCTTCATCGGAATATTTTTTTTAATAAATATGTAGTGATCCGATGAAGTCCTGTTATAACCGTGAGTGGCTATAAAGGAATTGAACTTTTTGTACCATTGGCGTGGAGCTTGTTTCAGGCCGTACAGACTCTTGTTCAACTTGCAAACAAGATGCTCCTTCCCCTTGACTTTGAATCCCTCGGGCTGCTCCATGTAAATGTCTTCTTCAAGGTCACCATGAAGAAATGAAGTCTTCACGTCAAGTTGCTCAATCTCCAAGTTCAAGCGCGCCGCTAAACCAAGAGCAACTCGGATCGAGGACGTCTTCACCACCGGTGAGAATATATCTTCAAAGTCAATGCCTTTCTTCTGACCGAAGCCTTTCACGACCAACCGAGCTTTGTACCTTGGTCGAGAATTATTTTGTTCGATCTTCAGTCGATAAACCCATCGGTTTTTGAGAGCTTTCTTGCCTTGAAGTAGCTTTACCAAGTCGTAAGTATTGTTGTCGTGAAGGGATCGCATCTCATCGACCATAGCTTTCATCCACTCGTTCTTCTCGTGCAGAAATGGCGTCTTGGTAATTCTCAGGCTCTCCCGCATCTGTGAGCATCACGTACTCATCTGAAGAATACCTCATGGATGAACGATGCTCCCTAACAGATCTTCTCAACTGAGGCTCATCATCAACAGGTTTTGTTGGCTCAACATCATCAACTGTAGGATTTTCATCATTGTCGCTAGAGTCTGGAACATCTCCCCCGTGATCAGGATATGCTACACGTGCAGGAGGTGGATCTAAATCAGCAAGATAACCACTGGACTTCTCAGCCGGCTTCTCCTTGTAAATGTCTCGTATACACTGGTCTTCGATAAACACAGCATCACGACTTCTGATTAGCTTCTTCTGCGCGGGGTCATAAAACCTGTATCCGAACTCATCTAGCCCATAGCCGATGAATATACACGGTCTTGTCTTCACAACAAGCTTCGATCGCTCGTCTTTCGGAATGTAAACAAAGGCCTTGCACCCAAACACGCGCAGGTGATCATACAAGACTTCCTTTCCCGACCAAATCTTGTCCGGTACCTCAAATCTCAAAGGAACACAAGGTGTGAGATTTAAAACATGAACAACGGTATTTAACGCCTCGCCCCAGAAAGAATTCGGCAACTGCGACTGCGATAGCAAGCATCTTACTCTCTCGATCAATGTTCTGTTTAACCTCTCAGCTAACCCATTTATCTGAGGCGTCTTCGGAGTTGTCTTTTGATGTCAAATACCGTGCCTCTTGCAATACTCGTCAAAAGGACCACAATATTCACCTCCGTTATCCGTTCGAATACACTTGAGCTTTTTGTCGGTCTGCCTCTCCACCAAAGCGTGAAACTAGTGTTGCCCAAAACAAAACGGAACCGGCGGTTCCGACCGGCCACCAACCGTATCCGGCAACCGCGGGTGGCCGGTTCCATATATATATATTGTAATTATCATGTGGATAAGACCTTCGTTTTTTCAGACTTGATCGAACTAGATAAAGATAACAACTTCATCTTTTCAGCAAGATTTGTGGGCTCAATTTTGGTTCATAAATAAATGGAAGTATGTCAAACGAAAAAACAGAAAATGGGAATATGAAGAATTTGGAGGGAAATGGAAGTTTGTGTTTTTTAAGCAATTAGCAAAATTTTTATAGATTCAACCGATAAAATGTCATATAGGCACATAAGATAACTCCAATGTGTTGTTTTAATGTGAGATAATCCAAAGTTGTGTTAATTTTAGAAGATAGCAAGGAAGGAATATTAAGACCTATTTTCCCTCTATCCTAGTTCAAATTACTAATCATATTTGTAATTGTTATTCTAACTTATGAATTTCTTTTTTTTTTTTTTTATAAATGAGGTAAATTTGTAAACTCTACCAGCACTCGAGTAGTTCGAAAAAGATAATTATTCAAACAAACATTTACATTTTTTTACTTGTTTACTAATATACATAATCAATTTTATGTTGGAAGAAATTGTGAGACCAACACTCCTTAATTTTTTTTATCTACAACTTTAAATCTGGTCTGTAGGACAAATTCTCCCATAACTGGAACAATATCCACATGTCAACAGAAACAACTCCTACAAGAGGACACAAAAACCAGACTTAATTAAAGTTTTTGCTTATATTGCAACTTTAATCAAAATCACATTTTTTAAAATCAAGAATGATAGCTTAGAACCCAACATGGAATTTTCCGAGAATCCTATTCCCTTCAGCATCAACAATGATCAATAAATAAAGATGATAATTTATCAAGAATAATAGCATAATTGATCATAGGATAAATCCCAATTGCTTTTTTATCCCCACAAAATAGCAGAGGGAAGGAATATAACACCTTTCTTTCGGTAATTAAAAAAAAAAATCAATTTGCTCTGTTCAATATTTATCAAAAATCGTTTTCTCAGGTTATTATTAAAGAAGGATGGTGAAGATCACGGCGTTGTTGGTGCTTAAATGCGCTCCCGAAGGTTCCGATCCGGTGATCCTAGCCAACGCGTCTGACGTCAGCAGCTTCGGATTCTTCCAACGTTCGAGCGTGAAGGAGTTCGTCGTATTCGTTGGCCGCACCGTAGCCAAGCGTACGCCGCCTGGACAACGCCAGTCCGTACAACACGAAGGTTCGGATCTGATCTGATCACATAATATTTACTACCAGTTTCTGTAATAGAAAAATTATCGTTACTGATGTGTCTTTGTAGATTTTGTTTTATGTGGAATTGGCTGTTTCTTATGGTTTGCGCTTACATGGACTACCCTATTATTGAATTTTTTGTTGAATTGGTGGTGTGGGGTTTCTTATTTGATGCTTATAAAGCTTGTGATTTGTTATTGATCTCCCTGGTTTGCCTGATGGGGAAAGTTTATGTGGACATTGTAGAATTGTAGAGGTTTTTCTGAAAAAGGGTGATAAGGCAACTGAATTATGGCCATCATAGAAAATGTAATCAAGTTGATGATTGATATCGAAAGAGAGAGCTTGGAGAAAAGTCTCAGAATCTTATGTTAGAGTGGTAGTACATACGAAGACGATATAATTAGTCATAGCAGTTGAATTATTGTCAAAATGTTTGATAGGAATCACATCAGGAAAGTTTGTGAATGCCTAGTGTAAGAAAACTTACTTCTCAATCGTTTCATAAAGTCAACTGTTGACAAACTTGGATGATCCCTAATGTTTTATGATATTGCTTACCAAAAATAGTTGAGAAGCAGGCATATAGGGTTGCTCTGGTGAGAACACATAAGACGTTTAGTTAGGGGCTCTGTGATTGATTTAATTTGAGTGGTCTTCCCTTTCTTTTTACGTGGATTAGACATAAGATTGTTCCTTATCATACTTTTTTGTCCTTTGCGGTCTACTTTGATTTGTGCGATTTCGTTAACTAAAAAGTTATTGAAGTTAAAAAAAACAAAATAACTGTATCCGCTTACTAAGCAGAAATCTTAATCAACAGCTTTCCATAATTATGCTGTGAATTATCGCCCCTGTCACTTAATTGTTTGTTGTCAAAAACTGCATTAGTGGTGATTCCTGGACACTTTATTAACTTCGCCTGGCATATGGATGTAGTTATTATATATATAACGAGGGTTAAACGTTGTTAGTTCATTTTTGTTAAAAGTCCCGCTGCAAGTTTATGTCTTTTAAATACCAATATTAGAGCAGTCTCTATGAGGACAATCCCAAGTCATGTCCTAACTGGTGACTGTGCAATTCACATTTTTAAATATATATATATATATATATATATATATATATATATAGATATATGTTTATTGGAACTAGTTCCTGTTACAGTTCCTTCGTACCTGTTCTGTTTTGACCCTAACCAATAAGCATATCTAGATATCACCAATCGGATCATGTATAATATTCAAATAACTATACTAGGATATTACATGATTTATCGAATCTCCTACTATGATGCTAGACGTATATTACACTCTGCTAATTCGAATTATATTTATACCCTAACATTCATCCAGATTTATATTGGATGGACTTAGAATCTTATGATTCTCGACCTTCTAATGGTTATTGGTTGTTTTGTCCTGATTATGTCCAATATATCCACTCAGGTTATAGCTGATTTTACGTTAAAAGAAAATTGATAACTGTCTTTCTTTCATTGCATCCACAGAATACAAGGTGCATGCATACAATCAAAATGGCTTGTGTGCATTGGGTTTTATGGATGATAACTATCCAGTTAGGAGTGCATTTTCTCTTCTGAACCAGGTATTTAGGCTCCGATGATATTATTTTACAAAGTGGATGTAAATTTTGTTCTTCGTGCGATGAGTTCTCTTTTTTACCGATCGAGTTTTTCCTATCAAATTGTCAGATCATGGACGAGTTCCAAAAGAACTTTGGGGACACGTGGAAAACCATTCAGAGTGATAGCACTCAACAGTGGCCTTATCTGAACGAGGCACTGGTGAAATTTCAGGTATTTCTTGATGCCCTTTATTATTTTACAGAAGTAGGAAAACTAAGAAGACATCCTTCAGACATTGTTTAAGAATGTTTATGGCCCTTTCTTTTCTGACTTATTTAGGATCCTGCTGAGGCTGACAAGCTACTGAGGATTCAGAGAGAGCTTGATGAAACTAAAATTATCCTTGTAAGTGTCTCCTTCAACATTGTCAAGAACCATTTATCGCTATTGACCGAAATTGTTTGTCATTCCTGTCCTATGGGGAAAACTGGGATATGTTTTGGGTATGGGCGTCTATGGTCCCCCGTGTTCCGAGATACTACATTAGTTCCCAGTGTTACCGACTTTGGGCGATTTTGGTCCTCCGGTTAATTTAACCGTTAAGTTTGACGGAATTACGGGCTGGTAAATCAAATATTACGGGCCAGGTCTGGCCAGCCCGAATTTTTTGGGCCAAAGAATGAGGGATCTGGCCCGGCCCGTAATTCAGTCCAAGTTAAAGGTTAAGTTAACTGGAGGACTAAACTCGTCCCATATCAGTTAACATTGGGGAAAAAAACGTCCATATCCCGAACATTGTGGACTAAAAATGCCGTTCGGTGCCCGTATGACCCCGAAAAACATTGATGTTCATATTTCTGCTGCATACATCCGGCGTCTACGGAAATCAAACTCCTGTAACAGCAGGCCCCTAATCTGTGGAAACAAGAATAAATCACACCAACTTATCATCCCCTTCTACATATTTAGTTATAACAGAATTTCAGCATATTGATTTATGCTTCTTAATTGTATCCGCGTTGATAGTTTCTTGGAATTTGTTTC
Source organism: Linderniella brevidens (assembly GCA_004919715.1). Taxonomy (NCBI): domain Eukaryota; kingdom Viridiplantae; phylum Streptophyta; class Magnoliopsida; order Lamiales; family Linderniaceae; genus Linderniella; species Linderniella brevidens. The sequence goes on from SWDC01000153.1 coordinate 17,390,325, forward strand.
AGCACAAGACGATAGACAGCGTCCTTGAGCGAGGAGAGAAGCTCGACAGTTTGGTCGAGAAGAGCTCGGATCTCAGCGCAGCCTCTCAGGTTTTTTTTATGTCTCGATTTTGAGCCCATTTATTATTTGTAGATGTTGGAAGTTAAAACTTAATTTTACACATATATAGTATTCTTGGAGATTTTTTTTCTGATGCGAGAGAACTGATCTTTTGACAGATGTTCTACAAGCAAGCCAAGAAAACCAATCAATGTTGTACGATTCTGTAACTAAATCCTGTGGAGAGAAACAAAGAGACAATTATCATCTCATCTGTGGATTTTATGGTTGGGCGCAGTTATTATTGTATGGTATCTGACTCAACTGATTATGTTATAATGTCCCTTTTGTTGAATTGGCAATGGTTTAGTTATATATTGTCTAGTTTTATATTATATTTTTCAGCTTTACACCCTTCAATGAGACATGGAGCCTGTACAACCTATCCTAGAAATATATATGCCCACGGACTTAACACGTTTGGAATATTTCAAGTAAATAGCATTTGATCAATTTTGTTTAAAAAGAAATTGCCTCTGCTAATAGCCTCAATTTAAGGCAACAAGATCAAGGAAGAGGTCTTAAGGATTTGTGGGTTAGGCCGTGAGATTGAATTCCCTATCCAACAATTCCTTGAGTAGTCTCCATGGACTTTATAATCCATAACTACTGTTGTCAGGTAGGTTTAGAACGTATCCATATGGCTTGGGATTAGTCTCACCATTGAAGTGTGTGACGCAATTAAGTCTCCGTCAGGTCTGCGTGGCGCAAGCCCACACAGGTATTTAGGGCTAGCCCAAAGCCAGATCAAGTGGACACCTCGGGACAAAAAAAAAATAACCTCAATTTAAGGGTATCTATACTCTTTTATTAATGGTCAAAGCAAGTTAAAAACTGTCAATTTGGTGTATTCAATAACCAATCAAAATTTGTAAAAAAAATGAATACACGTGTTTCTATTAAAAAAACAAAAATTAATGTTAGACAATTTCTTTACCTTATTGAAATTTCAATTATTTAAATAATAAATCCAAATATAAAATAATATATAAAGCACAACATGTATGAGTATGCTGAAATACTAGTTTCTATTATTTTTACGGAAAAAATCAGGAACCCTTGAAGGATAAAACCGGATGACCCTAACAATGAGGTCCCGAAAATAGGAATATGGGACCCGAACTAAGAGCAGGGTACCTTCCAAAAAAAGCACCAGGGGGTCCCGTTACTTGAAAATAGGAACAAGGGACCCGAACTAGTTTTCAATCTTTTTGCTTTTTTTTTTCCTACGAAAATCTAACGGGAAATACAGGATAATCAATTAGGTCCAACCTTGCAATTTTTTGTTGTTCGTACATAATCCGCAATGTGACAAATGTGAAAACTCATTTTGTCTCATGATTATCTCTATGTTTTGAACTTGACAAGAAGTTCCCAAGTTGTCTTTTTGTTTAGACCCATGGAATACAAAAAACCGACAAAACATTATGTTGTGCTTAAAAAGCCGGAGGATTGGCTTCTGCTAAAGAAACAAAGCCCTAAAAATTCTAAAGAGAAAATAACTTGCAACAAAAATATCATCAATAAACCCAAAACTTTGCATCCAAGGAAGACTTTGGACGAGAATCACTAAAGCAGCACAAAAGTCGAATGTTTCCTTAGTTTAGCTACTACTTTGTCGTGTAACAAAAAACCATATAAGATCGCTTCATATTCCATAATTTTTTCTGACTGATAAGACACAACTCAATTTCTTTTAAATACGAGCAACGTTTGATCGAGCTCCTCATCTCTCTCTAGTGCTTGAATAATCATAGTCTTGTGCTTGAGAGAGAGAGAGAGAGAGATGAACACAATTGCAGAAGATATACTTCTCCATTCATTCAATGGAAGCTTGTCATTTGATCAAACGGAGAGAGAAAGAAGGCCATATCATAAAAACTGCAGCTGCGCACTGCACAGATCGAAGGATCAAAATTCAGGCAACGTTTGCATCCATCACAAGAGGGTTTCAATCGCCAAGAAATCGTGGTCATTTAACTCCTCAGTATCGCTCAATAATGCTCGATTTCCCCTCTTCTCACCGAATGAGATGTACAAGAATAATATTACTCTGAATATAGGGATGATAGATCAATGGATGGTCTTGTAAAATCTTGGAGAGGTGGCATGCAAACTATCTCGTGTTTCTTTCACGTATGAATTATCTCAAACGAGTACGGAATTTATTTTAATTCTGTGTTGAGATTCTAATTCAGTGTGTGTTGTCCCACATCGAACAAATCAAGCTCTTAAATCCACTATATATATCAAGAGGCAACTCCACCTATTACCAATTGGTTTTAGGTTGGAGACCTCCATTTATAAGATTCTATGCATTTTTTTAAACGAAACTTGGCATCTTATTCATAAAAATTAATTACATTGGCTAAGCAGTCAAAGGGTTCCTCCGGTGGCATCCATAAAGTTAAAACAAGTAGGACCAAATGCTCCCCATAGAAGAACAACACAATCCACCTACTATCAAAGCTACAAAAAGAGAAAGCATCACTTCAAGATCGAACCAAGTAAAAAAAAATCGAATTCCTACAATTCTTCAAACATACATCGACTAAAAATATGATCTGCTACTACAAGTTGAATTTAATAATCCAGCACAATGGCAGCCTAAGTTTTAAAATTTGAATACTTTATCTTTTGCTAGCTTCGTCGTCGGAATCGGACTTGAAAATTTTGAGCTTAGCTGCTGAAAAATAACAATGCAGTAGTTAGTAATTATTAATAACACAAGGGTAATTTAAGTTGAAACAAATGAAATTAGTATTATGGACTTATCTTTTTCGGACTTCGTCGTCGGATGTCACGCGAGCGGTTGCTTAGAGACGTTGGATGAAAATTAAGATTCTATTAGTAAGTAATTATTAAAAAATATAAAATAAAAAATTAATACTATGAGAGGTACTTATCTTTTTCGGGCTTGACTTTTTCGGCGTTTTCATGTCAGCAGTTGTCGGACTCGGAGATTTGGATATCTCTACTCGTACTTCCTATTGCCACCATTGCCGCCACCGCTAGCAAATTGGAACTATTTTGGAGTATCATGTAAGTTTCGAGAAACTTTGTAATTGTGTAGTTGGAATACCGAGCGTTGCCATCCTTAATTGCTTCATATCCGACTTGAAGCCCGAAATTCATAATTCAACAAGAATTAGCTATTCTTAAACCTGTCACTATTGCGGAAGCCATAGGCTTAGCAAAGCTTATTGCGGCTAAGTTAAAAGAGCAACAACAAAGAGGAAACTACAACCCAAGACCAACATCTTCTCAAAAAACAGCCCAGCCGAATTGCAACAACGCCGATCACAATGACTTTGTTTTAGTTGCGATGAAAAATTTAGCTCGGGACATCATTGCAAATCTCCGCAATTCTTAATCCTCAATTCTGCTGAAAATGACGAAGCAACCGATGAACTTTTTGACCCAAACAGCTCCGAACAATTTTTACTATCATCCCAGTTAAGCCAACACACAGTTGACGAGGTTGAAGGTTGCAGCTTAATCCATCGTCTCTTGCATCATCTAGGAAATTAGTGGATAGTGTGGACTTTGAGGAGACATACCTATTTCAAGGAGGAGGTAGTGTAATGAGCAAAGGCCCAAAAGAGACTAAGGGCTAGTTTGGTTCCACTTTTGATTCAGAAGCACGTCTGGTAAATGGACTTTTTCGAAATGTAGCTTTTATAAATGTAAATTTATTTTTTTAAAGTGTTTGGTGGGAATGGACTTTTGCAAAAGTTGCAGGAAGTAATTCTGAAAAGTCATTAAAAGTTGCTTCTCTCAAATGGACTTCTTGAAAAGTAACTTATTTTAAAAGTCCATCTCAAAATTTTCACCAAAGTTATTTTGCTTTTCAAAATGGATTTTTAGGTTAGAAGTCCATTTCATAAGTGCTTCCAAACACACACTAAGTATATCTATTATGTTCAGTTTATTATTACGATTTATTTACGTTAACCTTAGTGGTCTGTTATTAGTAGTGGAGTTAGTGGGGTAATTACTGCGTTGCGTTGGTTTGCATGTATATGTATATTGTAATGTTTGTGGAAGGAAAAAGTATTTTCAGGAAAGTTCTCTTCTTCGTCTTAAAATTTTGGAAAACTTATCCCGTCTCGAATCAGGGATATTACAGAAGAATCATGTTTTTAATTTGATGAAAAGATCTCTTTTGGTTAGATTTACAACATTCTCGAACTAAAACCCTAAAGTGCAAACCAAAGAAGCTTTCACCCAAACCGATAATAAAAAAACTCTTCAATAGTAGATACTTAAGCCTATATTAAGATAACAACGTCCCTTTAGGGGGAAAAACCCATAAAGGGGTAGTTAAACTTCTATTGTGGTAGACTAAAGCTCCCACCATGGGAGAACAAGAAAGCCAAAAAGGAGAAAAATAGAACAAGAGCAGTGTAATTTTCCAACCTCTTTAATGTAGGCAAGGGAAAACGAGTTTTTCAGGTTCTTCGACGTGGAGAAAAAAAAATGAAATAGAGAGAGAAATTTTATGTTTCTAAGTAAAAAATCAAAGGGATTGCTAACTTTGGGCATCACTCAGAAGAATTTTTATATGTAAATGTGAAAATTTGAGCGGGTATATAAGCTCAAGCTCTTGACTCTAATATTGATAATGAAACTATAACATAGGATATAGTGATTCGAGGACGATAATGCAAGAACAAATTATCCATAGAGAATTAAACATCCCGCAAATGGAGCTCTCCTAACGATGCAAGAACATGGGTGTTGGCGAGTTGATATCAAGTGGGAGAAACCTACTTGATGAAATCGTATCCTCACTCGATCTTTATATAATAAAATAATAAAATAATAATAATAATAATAATAGTAATAATTTAATATTATTTTATCAATATTTATCTCATCTTTTGCCTATAAATAGCAAATGCTTGAGGAAGGAAAACACATTCCAACAATTCGATGTATCCCATGGCAATGTAATATAGAGAGTTTGTGAGGTATTTTTCCCGATTAAATGAGAGAGATAGCTATAGTTTTTTCTTTTATAGATCAAGAGGTTGTAACGCCTATATTTTCTCTATCGTGGAATTATTCTCCTTGCTCATGGTTTTTACCGATTTATTTGGGGGTATTTCACGTAAAATCTCGGTGTCGTGTATCATCATTATCATTTACAATACATTACACTGCCCCCACACTTCGTGACGCCACCCACTTTTTCAATATGTGGTATTAGAGCCTAACCTTCCTAGTATTCTGAGCATGCTCTGTGGTTGCAGCTTGATATATCCTCAACATCAGGAAAGATATATAAAGGACTAATGGTCTGGGAGGAGCCAGTATCAGAGCGAGATTCAACGAGTTGATGTCTTGTGTCGAAAGTCTTCCTGACAAAAAGACCAAGCGGTGTGTTCCGTTCCACCAAAAAGGGTGGTATCAAGATAGTTATCGTTGATGGAATACTCAGCACGAGGGAGCCATCTTCGAGCTGAGCTTGTGCGACAATGGAGTTTAGGCAGGTTGTGGCAATAGTACTTGTGTAAGTATGTTTTGTCTAGGTGACTGGTGTATAAGTGAGATATGTGAGATCCCACCAGACCTTTCTGTGAACTTAGAAGGATAATTATGTCTATTAGGCATGTCACTAGCTTTTCCTGGAAATTATTAGATTAGTAATATGTAAACTAGTACGGGCGAAATTTCTCATCGTGGAAAATGATAATAAAGGCAACATCCGTAGAACGTGGTCCAAGTGGGAGCGAAAAAAAATTGGGGTGCGGTGATGGAGTAAATATGTATCTCTTGTCCACAAAGTGGTTATCAACGGAGATGTTCGAACAAAAGAAAGTTGAAACTGATAGCAGTTCAGAAAAGACTATGCCAGTAGTGGTGAAAAGAAAATTGGAGCAAAATAATACTTCTGAAGCTGACCAGTGCACGAAGAGCTCAACTCAATTGAAACTGAAGTACCGAACCACTGGCGATCAACATACGCACGTACTCAGACAGAGAGCACTATTACATACTATTTTCTAGATGAGGGTGGAGAGTCTATTGTTATATATTTTATTGTAATTGAGAATAAAAGCGTACACGAGTTAGGAGGTGCGGAATGCATGCTCGGACAACGATTATTTCGGAACCCAAAACCAAACGGGGGTCAAGGGGGCAGCGTTCCCTTGCGGGGTCCTAGGGGCAGCGCCCCTAAACCCTAAAAGGAATGTATCTTCGAAAATGTGGTAGCTGTTGGTGAACAACACCAACCTTAAAGGTGTTGTGTCCACTGACAAATGGACACAACTGGTCGAATCATGGGTTATAAATAAGTGCAGAGATATCCAACTCAAATACATTGCATTTACAAACACACCAGAAGAATTATTCTCTAGTCTTATCCCGAGACGAAATATTGTCTTTGGAAAGTGAATTCCAAACGCGATTCTAGAGAAATATCCGGTAATAGTATCAGAATATTTACCAACAACCAAAGACAATACTATGCTGATTTTATGGCTGAAACGGTGGGAGAGATGACAACGAAAATCTGCAAACTTGACAAGTTCGAGGGCGTAGATTTCCGTCGCTGGCAAAAGAAGATGCACTTCCTCCCGACGACCATCAAGGTAGTGTACGTGTTGAGTATGCCCATGCCTGAGATCGTTGAAAACGAAACACTAGAGGCTGCCAGAAGGAGGAGCAAATGGGAGAACGACGACTACATTTGTCGGGGTCATATTCTGAACGGGATGTCGGATTTATTATTCGACATCTATCAGAATTTTGAATCTTCAAAAGACTTATGGGACGACCTGGAAGCGAATTACATGGCAGAAGACGCTTCAAGCAAGAAATTCCTGGTTAGCAATTTTAATAACCATAAAATGATCGATGCGATACCGATGATGGAGCAATACAATGAACTACTTCGTATTCTTGGTCAATTCGCTCAACACCAACTTATGATGGATGAGGCAATATCTGTTTTGAGCATCATTGATAAGTTGCCACCATCATGGAAAGATTTCAAGCACACTCTTAAGCATAAAAAGGAGGAATTGTCCCTGGTACAACTGAGTAGTCATTTGCATATAGAGGAATCTCTAAGGGCGCAGGAAAATGATAAACCAAAGGAAACAGTTTTGGAACATTTAGTGTTCACATGGTGGAGGAGCGTGTCAAATACAACAACAAAAAGCCTAAAGTGGCTTGTTGGAAATGTAGAAAACCTGGGCATTTTAATAAGGATTTCCGGTTAGAAAAGGTGGTAGTCAAACAAAGAACACCAAAGGAACAAGCACTTTGGTGAAGGGCCTAAAAACCCTAACCCTACACAAGGTCAGGATTTAAACGTTTGTTTTAATTCCTGTATACATTATGTATCTTTAAGTCTTGTGGCATTTTATGTGCAGGATGATGATAAAGCATGGTGGATTAACTCGGGTGCCACAACTCATGCATGTAAAGATCGAGGCTGGTTTAAAGATTTTCGACCAATTAAAGATGGATCTGCTTTACATATGGGCAACGGGTCAAGTGCTCCGATAGTTGGTGTAGGAAATGTAGTTTTAGAATGTACTTCTGGAAAAGCTATTACTTTAAGTAATGTTTTGTTTGTACCAAAGTTGAGTAATTAGTGTCTGGTCATGTCTTGAACAAATGTGGTTACAAACAGGTGTTTGAATCAGATAAATTTGTATTGACAAAGTCCGGTAATTTTATAGGTTTTGGTTATTATAATAATGGCATGTTTAAGTTGAATTTAAATAAATTGCGCTCTTACAATGATTCTGCATTCATGACATGTTCTAAAGTGAATGATTCCGTGCTTTGGCATGCTAAACTAGGACATGTTCATTATAGACGAATTTATGAAATGTCAAAGAAAGGTTTAATACCAGCTTTTGACATTAATACTGAAAAGTGTAAGACTTGCATGCTGAGTAAGATCACGAGGCAACCTTTTCCTACGGTGACGCGTTCCTCGGTAGTATTAGATCTTATTCATAGTGATTTATGTGATTTGCATGTTTCTCATTCGTTAGGTAATAAACGATATTTTGCTACGTTTATATATGATGCTTCTAGATTTTGTTACATTTACTTGCTTCATAGTAAAGATGAAGCATAGACAAATTTATTTTTATAAGAATGAAGTTGAATTGCAACAAAATGCCATGATCAAAAGACTCAGAACGGATATAGGTAGTGAATACTTTAATCTGACCTACTTTCAATCGGTAGGGATTATTCATGATACTACCGCTCCATATACACCACAACAAAATGGAAAAATGGAATCCTGAAAGAAATGATTAATTTCATGTTACCGTACTCTGGATTGAGTGACGGATTCTGGGGTGAAGCCGTGCTGACATCTTGTTATTTGCTTAATAGAGTTCCAAATAAAAGGAACAAGTTGACTCCTTATGAATTTTGGTTTAAAAGGAAACCAATTTTGAACTATCTTCGTGTTTGGGTTGTCGGGCTGTTGTAAGACTTCCCGAACCCAAGAAGAAAAGTTTAGGTGAAAGAGGTAGAGATTGTATCTTTATTGGATATGCTAAGCATTCCAAGGCTTATAGGTTCTATGTAATCGAACCTAATAATTCTGTTTCGGTTAACACCGTGACTTAATCGAGAGATGCAATTTTTTATGAGAATCGTTTCTCAAGTATACCTAGACCTAAGGACCTGATTTCCATCACAAGTGGTAAGGAGGAAAGTTCTGATTTGACTAGTAATAAGTTACTTGAACTTAGGAAAAGCAACAGGGGAAGAAAACCAAACTCGTATGAACCTGATTTTCAGTTATTTTTAATTGAGGGTTCCAGTGATGAGGTTCCGACCAATACCTATATTGTTTCAATGTTGAGGATGATCAAAAAACATTTGATGAAGCAATGAAGTCTCAGGATGTTGCTTTTTGGAAGGAAGCAATTAATGATGAGATGGATTCCATCATGGAAAATAACACTTGAGTGTTATCCGATTTACCACCAGGCAGCAAACCTTTGGGTTGCAAATGGATCTTCAAAAGAAAGATGAGAGTCGATGGAACGATTGAAAAGTTAAAGTCGAGATTAGTCATTCAAGGGTTTAAACAAAATCGGGAATCGACTATTTTGATACATATGCACATGTTGCTCGTATCTCGACTATTATATTACTGATTGCATTGGCAGCTATTCACAATCTCGTATTCACCAAATGGATGTGAAAACTGCATTCTTGAATGGTGAATTAGATGAGGAAGTTTACATGAAACAACCTGAAGGCTTTATCATGTCGGGAAATGAAAACAAGGTGCGTAAACTTGTTAAATCCTTGTATAGATTGAAACAAGCACCTAAGCAGTGTCATCAAAAGTTTGATGAAAAGTTGTCTTGTCCAGTGGCTACAATTTGAACCAAGCAGACAAGTGTGTATACATCAAGTTTGATAACTTGGGTAATGGAGTAATCATTTGCTTGTATGTTGATGACATGTTGATCTTTGGAACTGATCAGAAACAAGTCGACTTGACTAAGGAATTTTTGTCATCTAGATTCTCCATGAAAGATATGGGGGAGACTGACGTGATCTTATGTATTAGGATCAAGAGTGAAAACAAAGGAATTGTTATTACACAATCTCATTATATTGAGAAAGTGTTAAAGAAATTCAATTGTTTTGATTATACTCCGGTGAGTACTTCTTTAGATACGAGTATGAAACTTTTGCCTAATAAAGGTGAGCCCGTTTCGCAACTTGAGTATTCTAAAGTGATTGGATGCTTAATGTATGTCATGACGAGCACAAGACCAGACATTGCATATGGTGTAGGAAAACTCAGTATGTTTACTAGTAATCCAAGTACACATCATTGGCAAGCAATAAAGTGGGTGCTTAATTACCTAAAGAAAACTATAAATTATAGTTTATTTTACGTTGGATCTCCTTCAGTATTAGAAGGATACTGTGATGCAAGTTGGATCTCGAATCCGAAAGATCATTCCTCGACAAGCGGATGGGTATTCTTGCTAGGAGGAGGTGCAATATCGTGGGCTTCTAAGAAGCAAACTTGTATCACGAACTCGACAATGGAATCTGAATTTGTTGCTCTAGCAGCTGCAACTAAGAAGTTGAATGGCTAAAAAATTTAGTCTATGAGATTCCGTTGTGGCCTAAACCGATATCACCTATCTCTATCCATTGTGATAGCTCTGCCACATTGGCAAAGACTTATAGTCATATGTACAATGGAAAGTCAATACACTTAGGTGTTAGACATAACATGATTTGTGAATTAATTACCAATGGCGTGATATATGTTGACTATGTTAGATCGCAACAAAACTTGGCAGACCACTTGACGAAGGGGTTGGCTAGAGATTTGATTAACAAATCTGCAATAGGGATGAGATTAAAGTCCGTCTGATTTCTAAATGTAAGATATCTAATTCCCCTCCGATTTAACATTAGAGCATGAATTCAATGTGGAAAGCTTACACTTCGAACTGGAGCACATGATATTTTATATATCATCCCGAGATATGTGCTCGAATCTGCATTACAGTAGGTTGAAGTATAATCTTAATAGCTTCTTTGAAAAGTGTAGGTGCAGATGCACGACGAAAGAAGCTACATATGCGAATGTGAAGTTTTGCCGCTTAAAGAAACTTTGGAGTGAGTTTATATACATTCATGAATGGATATGGACACAAGGCTTATAATAGTATCGGGTTTAGTCTGTTTATTCTGAAGACTTGTGTCTGCATTATCTTCAGGTATTCAAATGGGTCGAAGGGTTCAATTCATAGAACACCCTATCTTCTCGAGTATTTGAAATGTGTAGTATACTAAGATGGAAATTCAATCTTTTATGACATTTTCATGTAAGCATAAGTTTTGTTTTTGTGTTGTTTGTCTTAAAGGAATTGCATTAAAATGGTGGATGAATGTTATATATTTTAGTGTAATTGGGAATAAAAGCATACACGAGTTAGGAGGTGCGGAGTGCACGCTCGGACAACGATTATTTCGGAACCCAAAACCAAGCGGCGGGGGGCTGCGCTCCCTTGCGGGGTCCTAGGGCAGTGCCCCTAAATCCTAAAGAGTATGTATGTTCGCAAAATGTGGTATCTGTTGGTGACAGACACCAACCTTAAAGGTGTTGTGTCCACTGACGAATGGACACAACTGATCGAATGAGATATAAATAAGTGCAGAGACATCCAACTCAATACATTGAATTTACAAACACATCAGAAGAATTATTCTCTAGTCTTATCACGAGACGAAATATTGTCTTTGAAAAATGAATTTCAAACGCGATTCTAGAGAAATATATGGTCATATTATCATAATATTTACCAACACGCGCACGTACTCAGACAGAGAGCACTATTGCATACTATTTTCTAGATGAGGGTGGAGCGTCGATCACTTCCCAGAAGCACCCTGAATGATTCAGATGCGAGTCGGTGGCTTTCAGTAATGCAAGGAACTAGTGGGAGCTCTCTATGAAATAAGACACGTGAGTTGGTGTCGTTACTTCAAAGACCTAATGGCAACAGATGGGTGTATAAAATCAAGTAAAATGGTGATGATCAGGAGCGTTATCGTGCTAGACTGATTATAAATGGATATGTTCAGAAATCGAAATTGGCTTCAAAGAATTATTTCACCAATAGTACGACTTTTTCGAAAGTCACGAAGTCTTGTCAATGTGTGTTGCATCTTGAGTAGTTAGATGCTAAAGACAACATTTCTCCAAGGAGACCTGAATGCTCAATATTTTTGCCCATTATTTTGTTTGTTGTTGATTATGCGGGTAAGAGTAATCAAAGCAGATCCAATAAAAGAAAATGTGCTTAATATGGCTGGCGGAGTAGTTAGCTAAATTTCAACATTGCAGTCGATTTAAGTAACATGAAATGGCAAGGAAGAAAGCTTGGTGTGAATATATGATTCAGCCTCAGTCAAATCTTCAGGTGGAAGATTGTTGGCAAGTTGATATCAAGTGGGAGAAACCCACTTGATGAAACCGTGTTCTCACGTGGTTTCTATATAATATAATAATGATAATATTTTAATATTATTTTATTAATATTATATCTCATTGTTTGCCTATAAATAGCAAAGACTTGAGGAAGGAAAATTCATTTCGACCATTCGATTTATCCCATGGCAATGTATTATAGAGAGTATTAAGTAGTATAGATGGTTTGTGAGGTATTTGCTCCAACTATAAAGATAGAGATAGTTATAGGTTTTTCCTTTATAGATCGAGAGGCTGTAACCCATATTTTTTCTCTATAGTGAAATTCTTCTCCTTTCCCGTGGTTTTTAGCCCATTTTTTTGGGGGTTTTCCACGTAAAATCTCGGTGTCATAGTTGAAATGTCCAAATGCCCATTAGCAGTCTTGGATCGAATAATAATTATGGGTCATGAATTTTCTATTAAGCCCATTTAAAAGAGCCCATTGTGCGTAGACCCTCTAAGAACATATAAGTCGAAACCCTTGTTAGCAATGTTGTTATTGACTAAACCGCATCTTCAAGCTCTCTTTGACGCTGGAAATTACTATCAAGCTTTCTTCCTGAAAATATAGGGTTTTCTGTAGCCTTTTTAAACTTCTTCGTTCTCTCATCTTGCTCCTTCGAAGTCAACTGCGCGTTGCCTTCTTAATCTCGTAGCCTCCGGTTTTTTACCGAAACCCTATAAGCAATATTTATTTCCACAAGAAGAAAACATGATATTAAAAACGAAAAATAGACATGGAATTTGACCCGTGTCTAAATTATGAGTAATATTTTGCTACAGTTTTTTATTTTTTATTTCGAAATAAATTATTTTTATTGTTTTAGACACGAATTAGATACGAAAATAGAAATGAAAATGATCCGTGTCGGAATTTGTGTCAAAAAAATTATTGTTAATGTTTTAGATATGGATTAAATACAAAAACAGGAACGGAATTGATCCGTGTCTGAATTTGTGTCGAAATATAATGACCTGCATTTGCGTGTGTAGCTAAACCTAAATAAATAATTTGCTTTTCATTTACAGGTCGATACTGACACATAGACCTTAGTTTTACTGACACATAAACCTTAGTAATAATATATAGATACAGACACATAAACACGAATTCGTTCACTGGTAGATAAGTTTTACTGCTGTGTTTTCCTTCTTGATGTCTTCATCTCTATTGCGTTAGATTTGTTGAAATATGGTGTTTAGATATTAGAGTTGTTTGTAATCTGCAACAATAAGATTTGTTGAAATATGGTGTGTTTAGAGTTTAGAGCTGTTTGTAATCTGCAATGTTTTAAGTCATTTATCCTCATTATCATTTACCATATATTTACATTGCACGTAAGTGACGTACCACAATAATTGTTCTGTTACACCGCCCACTTTTTCAACAATGGATCCTATATAATCGCTAACAAAGTAAAAAAAAAAAAATCGACAAGCTAAAAATCAAACTGGGGCTTCCAGCATCTTATCATGGCTCGGTTGCAAAATCTGAAACTTGATGTATATAATAATAGCAAATAGTTCTTCCTTTAATAGCAATGTTGTTGGAATCATTTAAGAATCCAGTAACTATTCGTCATTATTTTTGTTATGGGTTTTTTGCTTTTGAAAAAAAAAAAAAAAAAAAAGGAAAAGCATATAAACTATTATCATAAGCCCGTGAGTCATAATCCATGCACCCGTCCCACGTGTCCACTTTACTGATTTATGTATAGGAACTCAAAAGTTTGTATACGTGTATAATCAGAAATTATTTGGAAAAAAATATATATAACCGGAAATAATAATAATAATAATAATTATTATTATTATTATTTGAAGAGCCGCACATAAACTTTCACCGATTTTTGTTACGATCAGGGATATCCTCCCGCAAGTAGCTATAAGCTTATGCAACACATTACATGGATCAGACTAGATCCACGTGGTCAGGAAGCACTTTCCACTTCCAACTAACACGATAATCAAAATCACTAGTGTGATTCGAGAAATCTACATGCATATCCCCTAGATCACCTTTTGGAGAAAATAGCCATCGATTTCTAATGACAATTTTATCATTTATATTTTTCTTATCCGGGTATCAAAACCAAGTCGCACATCGAATAATTAGAAAATTTGTGACCTCCTTATAAGCTTGAGGATGACTCAATGTGTTACTAATTAGTTTTAGCGAAGAATCCCACAAAGGCTTACAAGAGGAACTTTCGGGATTGATGCGATCCTTACATATCGGTATTACAATAAACGTTTTTTTATATTTATATGTACTTATAAATAATAAAATTTTAAATTAAAATTAAAACTTGAATATGTTAAAAGTTTTAGATTAATATAATTCTTAGAATTTAAAATAATTTATATATTACAACAGTGCTTAAATACCAGTTGTAGGTGTTGTTGTTGTTGATATTATTATTATTATTATTATTATCATTATTATTATCATTATTATTATTATTGTTGTTGTTGTTGTTGTTAACTATTCTATATCTATTCTATAATTATTGGTGAGAGTGAGTTACAAACTGTCAATTGGTATGTCAATTGTGGTCACAATTTTATCCTTTATATTTTGCTATATTCCAATTATATCCTCGCTATTAATTACCAATTTAGTCTTCATTTTTTATTTATTACAAATCCTACAAATCACTATTCTTTTTTTTTTTCCGATGAAAGCCATCTGCTCATTATAAAAATAATTACACTGGCTGAACAACCATAAAGATTCATCTGGTGACATCGACAAAATCAGTAGGAACGAATGCTCATCAAAGGATCAAAGTAAAATCTACCAACCACTTCAAGATCTAGCCCCGACAGAAAATCGAAATAATTAAACTATACAAACATACCACAACTAAAAGTTTGAACTTTTACTACAACTTTAATTTAAAACTCCAATACAACGGTGAATATTAAAAACAAATGTTGTAGACTACAAATCTTAAGTCGACGGCAAGGAGTGCACACTCAAGCATAATCATGTCTTCGATTTGTTGAAGATAACTCTTTTGGCCAAATCTGCAACATTCTCGAACTGAAACTATAATATTCAAATCATATAAGCTTTTCACCCCAACTAAGAATGAAAAATCTTCAATAAATGATATTAAATCTACTAAGAGAACATTATCCCATCAAGGGGAAGAACACCCCCAAAAAGGGGTAAAAAAATTCGATAATGGAAGACTACTCCCAAAATTGGAGACAAAAACTCCCACAAAGGGGAGAAAAGAAAAAACACGAACAAAAGGAAAATGCATGAAAAGAGAAAGAAAGATGAGCTCCCCCAAACTTCATTAATGGAGGAAGAGGGATGAAGTATTTTTTTAGATATAGGGTTTTTGTTAGAGAGGAGGAGGAATTTTAGAGAGATAGAGGTGTTTCTTTTTAGGGTTTTGTTATGGATTTAAATCACTATCCTTTACATGCTTGAAAAAATAATTAAAATTAAAATAAAAGCACACGCATAGTGTGTGTGGAAAATAGAAATACTAGACTAACGCTATATATTAAAGCTGTCAAATTGGTAAATCAATTTGTATGTTATTTATATACGCCTCTTCAAATTATGGTTTATTACAACATAATCCTTAAATTAAAATTTCATTAAATATTTTTAAATTAATAATAATTTTGAGGTTGGATGTGCTTAAAATCATATTATATATTCATATTTATTAGATATATGGGTACGTAAAATATTAGTTATTAAATTACCAATTAATGCAATTAATATCCATAACAAAAACAAAATCCAGACGGGAAGCTAGTCTCTAATTTATTATCATTTTCTCGCTTATAATGTGGGCATACGAATTTTGTGCACATCTCAGCTAAGCGGCGACCGATTCAATCCACGGAGATAAATTACAGAGCTTTGATTCATTATTCATTTATCAAATCAGTCATCCGGCTCTGTAATTTCTTCACACGCAGCGTGATTTAGAGAGAAGGGTTTTGATAAGCGCACCGCCTCATAACACTTGTATATTTTCCTCTCAGTGTCGCTGGATTAATTTGTTCGTGAAATCGGGTAGGTTTTTCTTTTCCTTTCGTTTCTTGATTTTGCTGCTGTGATGCCTCGTATATTGTGACGCTTCTTGCTTGTTAAATATTTTCGATTTGTTTCTCTTTTCGCAGAACGAGTTCCATTGCGGAGTACAATTTAGCTTAGGGTTCCTTCTTTCTCGATTTGGGCTTTTTTTTTTCGCTAGAGGAATTAAAAACCCAAATCCGTATAGCTGGGATCAGTTTGTAATGGCATTTGATCAAAACTCCATACCCAAAGATTTGAGACCCCTAAACGTAGCTCGTACTGTAGACGATGACCACCTGAGAACGGTACCTGTTGTCTCTTCGGGTAGACCCCTAGGGTTCTATCAAAATCCACCTCCAGATACTCGCGGTAACCCTGTAACTGCTCCTTCAATTTATTCCCAACCAACTATACCTGATTCAGGGTATGTTCCTTTAGGATACAGCAACCCCGCCCCTGAAGTAGCAGGGTGGGTTCACCATGTCATGCCTTCTCAGACGCAATCGAGTATCGTTAGTGCCGGAGCCAACTCTAATTTTCTGAACCCGAGCACCGGATTCAATTCCAGTCCTAATTTCGGGGCACAGAGTGCAGATAGTGCTTCGGATCGTGCTGGTGAAGAGGGTGCTCGTGATGGTTCAATCTCGGGTCAAAAGGTTAAGTTCTTATGTAGTTTTGGTGGGAAGATTTTGCCACGACCCAGTGATGGGGCGTTGAGATACGTAGGTGGGCAGACTCGAATAATCAGTGTCAGAAGAGATGTTAGCTTTGGGGAATTCGTGCAGAGGATGAAGGATGCGTATCCACAGAACTCAATCATCAAGTATCAGTTGCCAGATGAAGATCTCGATGCGCTCGTTTCCGTTTCGTGCCCCGATGATCTCGAGAACATGATGGACGAATATAAGAAACTTCTCGAGGGGAGTTCGGATGGTTCCGCCAAGTTGAGGATCTTTCTGTTCTCCCCATCCGAGCTCGAATCTGCAGCTTCGGTGCATCTCGGAGACATGCAAGATGGTGGGCAGAAGTATATCGAAGCTGTTAATGGTGGGGCTTTTGATGGATTTAGCAGTAGTAGTGGCGATTTCCTTGTGAGGAAAGAGAGCATTGAAAGTGCTGTTTCTGGTCAAAATTCGGACATTAGTGGTGTAGAAGGTGTGGAGAACTTTGCCCGTGGCTTGGGGGAGGTTAACCGTGTGCCATCTACTGGTAGATTATCGCCTAGTAGTAATGGTTCTGGTCTCCAATACGATGCAACACCAAGAACGATGTATGCTGATGCTAATTCTGGGCTGCACACGGATCTTTCTGCTGCTTCATTTGGGGTGCCTTTGGTTAAAATTGGTCCATCTTCAGCTTTACATACTAACAATGAGCAAGAAATAGAAAGATCCGTAGCACATAGCATTCCACAATCTGTGCCTGTTGTGGATTATACAGCATCTTCACCTCACTTACAAGGATTATATTTTGATCCTCGTCAAGAATCCTCTGGCCCTGTTAATTATGTGCAAGTTGCTCCGGGTTCGGGATTCCCTGCACAAGTTATGGGAGCTTCCAGACCTGTTTTCACCCAGCAGCAGGCTCCTCCTCCTGGTGCTTTACCCAGCCAATTCATCCCCGCCTCGCACATGACAATGAATCCTTCATTGATAAGTATGAACCCGAATATGTTTCCTGCTTTTATTCACCCGAGTCAGGTTCGTAACGAGCATTTCCCTTCACATAATTTTGTGGGACATGGTGGTTTCGTGTTTCCTTCTGAGCAAGGAATTAACAGCATGCAGCAACAGGCTCACGTTCCTCGACAGACCGTGATTCCCGTATTTGGGGACTGCCAAATGTGTCAGAAAGCGTTGCCTCATGCTCACTCTGATACGATTGCTGAAGAACAGAGGCAAAAGCCATCTGGTGCCTATTCGGATTCTCGGTCTACGTATCATAGTCTTCACTTGGATGATCGAGAAAGGCCACTGGTAAACCCTCCTGTTCCTGCAGCTATGGCAGATGGAAATATGGATTGGATGACAGGTGGCATAAATCCCGGAGTTCATTACAGCGATGATCAACAATCTGGGAAAGTTTTAACAGAGGGAATAAAAGCTTCAATGAACACTGATTGGCAATTTTTGGATGATAAAATCCCCCCGCAGAAAGCTGATAATCAAGAGTTTTCGAAGGTGGTGCTCCCTCAGGGCGTTTTCTTGGTGAGTGGTGTTCAATCAACATATAACCCAGGCGGAGCAAATAATACGCCTCAGTCTTTCCAACCTGCTCCACCGTTTCAAGGTATGCCTTTCCCAAGTAACAAGGCCAATATCCCTCAAGGTCCCCCTAAAGAGTACCTGATAAATGTTCCCAGTGGGAGTCCAAAGGATGAAAATAGTTCAGTGGCATCTGAAAATCTGAGGCAAATCGATTCAAGGTTGGAGAATCTCCATATACGCCCTTCTGAGATCGTGCCCAATACCGAACCTAACAATCAACTTCCATCTACTGAAAACTCTGAAGTTCCACAACAGCTTCCCGTTCCTGATGAGAGTCGTTTTGCTGTTGAATCGGGAAACTCTGCGTATTCTGCTGCTGAATTTGCTGCTCGTAAGGCAGAAAAATTTCAGCCTTCTAGTGAATGGAAGGGTAATATTGCGAATAGGGTTGGTGATGTGATGGATAACTCAGGGTCGCTGTTTGTTAACCAAGATCCTTGGAATCTACAATCTGAAACTCCGTTTCCTCCTCCTAAACCTAGCAAGCTTCAAATAAAACGAGAAGCCAACAAGGATTCGTCTGCTGATCTCCGTCCGTTAAATAGTGGTGACTCGCCTACAGGTACTGCAGGCAAGGATTCGTTGATTGAAACTCCATCGGAAACCAGAGCGCACCAGCCATTTGGCAATTTGAATATGGAATTCAGTTCTGATCATAGTTTGTCCAATGCAGGTATGATATTATGATTGTTCTTTTGCTGTGGATCATATATATTTTACAATTGGTTACCAACTAAAATCGATGATCAATGATAAAGGTTCTGGAGAGGACTTGATAAAGCAAGAACTTCAATCGGTTGCTGAGGTTGTTGCTGCTTCCTATCTTCATTCGTCTGTTCCTCCAAATCCAGATGTACCAATACATGAGTCTTCATCTGTATCTCGACAAAGTGGTGTGTTTCAACCTCTCAATGTTGGTATTGAGCACAGTGATAAATCTGAGGTTTGTTATCTCATCGGTTTAGTTTTATGAATATTTTGCATTGAAGAAGGCATTGGGACTTTGTTGATCCCCCTATCTCTTTCCAGGATGTGAAGACCAAGTTACCCGAGAAGATGAATTTCGGTTTCCCTGCTTCGGAAGGCATTGGTCGATTACAGGTCCCACTCAGCTATACAAAATACCTTGAATATTACAGTCTTCAAAATGAAATATCAACAAATATTAATCTTTTCATGGGCAGATCATAAAAAATAGCGACCTGGAAGAATTACGGGAACTGGGCTCTGGTACTTTCGGTACAGTGTATCACGGAAAATGGAGAGGCACTGATGTTGCGATCAAAAGAATAAACGACAGGTGTTTTGCTGGAAAACCTTCTGAACAAGATCGCATGGTTAGAGTTCTTGTTAATCTTATATATTGATATCTGTAGTTTTGTCCCGTTCAGATTTTTGTTATGTTTGTAACTTATATTATATCAGAGAGACGATTTCTGGAACGAGGCTATCAAGCTTGCCGATTTGCACCATCCAAACGTGGTTGCTTTCTATGGAGTTGTGCTTGATGGTCCTGATGGTTCGGTTGCTACTGTTACAGAATACATGGTAAATGGCTCTCTGAGAAATGCTCTGCAGAAGAGCGAAAGGTAGTTTTACTGGTTTTACTTCCCTTCAATCACTTGCTTTTTTGTTTTTGTTTTTGTTTAGTCCTCTTTCAAGTGATGTGCCAGTGTGTGTTACATATGTTGTTCTCTGGGGTACGGTTATTTCTTGCAGTTTTTTCATGTGAAACTAAAGTTGTAATAATGCGTACATTATGATTTATGATGTGTCGTCGTTGCTAGAAATCTTGATAAACGCAAGCGCCTTCTGATTGGAATGGATGTTGCCTTTGGAATGGAGTACCTGCATGGGAAAAAAATCGTGCATTTCGACTTAAAAAGTGATAATTTGTTGGTTAACCTCCGCGATCCACACCGACCAATCTGCAAGGTTAGTGATTGTGTTTCCATTAGCATAAGTGCAGAAAAAGAACTCTTCTCCCTCCCTTATGTTTTGAGGTTTTATCAAGATTAATTAATTCCAATTCTCAAAATACAAAGAATGCGTTTTCAAACAGCTGCTGTTTTTCATTATTCCCGAATTGTATATTTCTCGTGTTCCTTTAACAGTTGGTTCCAATTGTTTAATCCGTAATAGGTTGGTGATTTGGGGCTTTCGAAGGTAAAGTGTCACACACTAATCTCAGGCGGTGTGAGAGGTACCCTTCCATGGATGGCTCCCGAGCTTCTTAACGGCAGCAGTAGCCTCGTTTCTGAGAAGGTTTTAATTTTCCTGAAATATTAACACAAAATAAAGCAATTATCCCCTTCTGCTAAAACTGCATTGCTACGTATTTCGATCGTCGACGTATTTGCAGGTCGATGTGTTTTCATTCGGAATCGTGATGTGGGAGCTTCTCACCGGAGAAGAACCATACGCAGACTTGCACTATGGAGCCATTATCGGTAAATTCATTTCTGCTATATCTTCTACGGGCATAACTATAAAATGGCATTTCTTTTGCCATGTTTGTTCATACTTGTATTATTAGATAACTAACCTTTAAAATTATATATGTTATATATATATATATATATAGGCGGTATTGTGAGCAACACATTAAGGCCTCTGGTGCCGGAAGGGTGCGACCCGGATTGGAGAGATTTGATGCAGAGGTGTTGGTCGTCGGAGCCATCGGATAGGCCAACTTTTACTGAGATTGCCGACGAGTTGAGGGCTATGGCCACCAAACTACCCACAAAGCAGCAACAACAACAACAACCAATTAATAATCCCAGTTAGGTATACAAGTTTGGTTTTTAGTTTCTTACTTACCATTGTTATGTTACAGACTATATTGAGGATTATGATGAAAAATATAGTTCTGCTTAGATGATGAATATATGTCAGACAGAAGAGAAAAAAATTGAGTTACCATTTTCATTAGCCTCACGTGGTGATACTGATTGCCAATGCCTTTCGTGAATCTCTTTCGAAAATCAAGCACGGTACAACATAAAACGAAATGCTGAAGAAAATCGAAGCCAATGGAGGATTATAACATGTTCGTGATATTTATAGTACGATTACTAATAGCACGAGATCTTTCAATTTTCAGAGCCGGTGGCTCATGCGGGGAATCTGCAACTGGTTTGGTGTTGGCTTGGTATGGAGAATTTAGATGTGATTCTAACTTTTGAGTTGCGTTTGGATTGAAGAAAATAGCGTGGAAAAAAAAGTTACGAGAAATTGGTTTTAATAAAAAACATTTCGTTTTCCTCACGGCGAAGAAACGAGTTTTCTTTGATTCGAAGAATAAATGTAGTTATATTTTATTTTCTTTTTTTCTCTTATCAATTTCTTCTTTCGATCGAACACACAAACTAATTATCCTTTTTCGTTTCTTTTTCATTTTTCTACTAATTTTCATAAATCAAACACAACCTTATGTTATCGAGGAAATGAGCCGGTGATTTCCACTGAGCAATCGCTAAGTCAGCCTGCAGTAAATCTGCAACATGAAAGGCCCCCATCATTTTTCGATTTTAACTGAAATCACGCATGACAGACTGTATTTGGTCTATTCATAACTTAAAAAATTGAACAACGATACCAATTTGCATCATAAATGGCTCTACGAGGAGACCGCAGAGGAGCGGTGGTGGCGGTGGATTCAGTTGGGTTTCGGGTAGGCAGTTGACTTGCTGGCTAGTGCGAAGATCTCGCCGGCCTTGTCTGCTCGAAACTTGTTCGAAGGCTATGACTTAACAGCCGTAGGTAGAATACGGTCAGAGGTGTGATTTTTGGCTCCGGTCTCTCGACATTGCTTCACACGAATTTCAGCAAGATCTGAATCAATTAGCAATTAACGATTATTATCTCTTGTAACTTGTTAAATTGAGGTTTCTTCCTAAAATCAATTGGTGATGGATGAAGATGTCTATTTGATTTACATATTGAGTCGTGTGAAGTTAATTTCCCGACGTCAGACAAATATTCTTAACACGCACCCTCACGTGTTGTACGATTCAAGGCTTAACATGTGGACATTTAAAATCTGGTGGCGGTGAGTCAAACAACCGTGATAACGCGCATAATAAATCCGCTCTGGTACCGCGTTAAATTGAGGGTTCCTTCCTAAAGTCAATTGGTAATATGAGGAGGTGTTTCTTTGATTTATATATTGAGTCGGATGAGATTAATTTACCGATGTATGACAAGTAATCTCAACATAACTGCATGTTAGGAGGGGTGACACTTACAAGACACCCAAATTAATGAGCTGCAATTTTAGGACACTTAATTTTCGATATACAATCTATTTACGGACAATAAGCGTCAACTGGACCCGGGCGCCACGTCCCCTCTACTGAGAAATGCTCGATGAGGACCCCTTCTTTGTGCCCGAGACGGAAGAAGAGATCGAAGAATATGGTGATCGCTCGAGCGTGCCGCAGAACACGGCTACGCGTTGAGGAGAAGGAAGGGTTTAACAGCTAAAGAAAAGGTTGTTCACCATGCCACTAAGCAGAGAACTTTGGCTCCTAATCGTAAAGTGTAGAAGTTTTTTGGGCATTTTTGGATTCTGTAGCTTAGTTATTGATTTTGATCCATCGAAATTACTGTTGCGTCCTATTCTTGGATATCCTTTTTTACAGGTTTACTTGGAACGGAATATACTGTAATAGATGGTATTATTGTGGTGAATCTTGAGTTTTTTTATTTTTCCTTTTAGTCTTTAGTTTGATTTTGTAAATGGTAAGAGTTTTTTTCTTTCGACTGAATGATCAATTATGTCCATACGATTGCTCTCGTCTATTTAGCTAATCCTAACGTAAATTATTAATTATTTTTATTATTATTAGGGATAACTAGACTTAAATCCCTATTGAGATAAAATTTTTACTCTGTCAGAAATCTTTTATGTTGAAATACCTATTTTGAAATATTTTGTACACTTAAGTACCCGCAAGACTGAAAAGACGATTTAACACTTACTTTTAATTAATAGATTTTTTTTTTTCTTCATCATCCTTCTCAAATATACCAAAGATCTTTCTCTCTCCAAAATGGAACCAAGAGAGCACATCCCCCCCTCTCTCTTTCACCAAAGTTCACTATCTTGTAAGTACACTTTTGTCATCGAAAGACGCCTACCGATCTAGCATCCTCTTCTCGGTCTGATAACTCTAATTTTTTTTCAGGTTCTTTCAACCTCTGCAATCAAATTTCTGCTACTTTTTTAGTTTGAATTTACAATTTTATCTCAATTTCGCGCCTAAATCGCTCCGATTGTAGTATTTCTTGGCTCGGGCTATCTCAATCTTATCTAGAAGCCATTCTATTGGAAAAACTAGTTCCTCATTAAGATTCTTGCAGTGAAAAATGTGAAAACTACCGTTGATAGATCTGTAGCATATGTATGTGTGGTAAAATATATTTTTAGTGATTATAAGCTTTATACATTGTAGTAGAAAACGCGTTGAAAGTTATTTTTCTGAATTCTATGCAGGTAAAGCTAATTAGACGCCGAACTTTAGCATATGTTCTTGTGATGGATTTGTTGTTGGTAGAAAATGAGCTTAATTTGTAGAAAATAGTAATTTTTTATGTATTTGTTATGTCTAATTTTAATTATATTGTGTATCATTGGATATGTTGTTGTGGTACTTTATTTTATTAATATGTAGTATCTTTGTAAGAGTTGTAGTAGTACCATTTTTGAAGAATCTGTAAGTTCAAGCGAGGTTAATATGCCGAAACCATAATCTTTATATTTGTTATGTAGTACCGGTTTAAAATAATGCGTATCACACGTCGTTGTGGTATTTAATTTGTTAAATATATAGTACCCATATAGTGTTTTAGCAGTTCTTCTGTAATGGTGTATTGATTCAGAGAGTGGATTGTGTGCTCATAAAAAGAGCAATTCATTCATTTGAATCATTTCCTCATTCATGCATATTTAAGAGGAGGCTTTTAAAAGTACAGTTAACGGTGTATTGATTCAGAGAGTGTATTCGATCATTTTGTTGGTTTGAGATTTAAGGAATGTTTATAATAGTTGGTTGTTGCAGTTCTATGGTCTTTGTGTTTGAATTTCTTGTAGTTTTAGTGTGTTTATTAGATTTTTGAATGCTTATTGCATTGGGAAATTAGAGTTAAATACCTAAAGGATATAAAAAAAAACGTTTCATCCCCTTGTCAGACTTATTTTATTATGAAGTACTCATTTGCAAACTTTTTTTACTCATAGGTACCCGTTTAACTGAAGTAACAATTATACCCTTACTTTTAGTTTTTATATTATTTATACATCTTTCATCACGTTCTCAAACATCTGAACCCACCAAATGTCTCTCGCTAAAACATGGTATCGCTCCGCCTTCATCGCACGTTTTGACGCCGCCGCCGGCATGTTAGCAGCGTTACACGCTTGAAGGAGACGCTCTGTTGTTCGCTGAAATGAGTATGTGTGTTTATTCGTCGGCACCCATCGCTCGTGCGACTGCAGCACCAGCCACTCTTAGTTTTATTTTTCATCTTTAAACCGCTAGTTTGTATGAAAGGTTAGACTTGTACTATGGGGTTCACCGTTTGTTGCTTTGATTGTTTATTTAGGTCAAAAATTGAACGGGATTGAGGAGATTTGAGTCATTTTTATTGAGCTTTTTATTTGATTATTGCCTTTAGATATACGATTGGAATCATTGAGGGGAAAAAAGTGGTTGTATCAGTAGAAAATGGGCTTAAATTGGATTGGTGGTGTTGATTTATCAGAATAGAGGAATTGTGGTGTTTTGATCTCCTTGCTTATTTCGAAAACAATGCATTTTATAAAAGACTTTCCTCTTTCTTGGAGTAACATTTGCACTTGCTTCGGCTTAGATTGTTATTGTAATCACCCAATCAACAACCGTCTTAATGAGCCTTTTATATGGTTCCCAATTGGTGGCTATCCGTGTGGGTCAACAATGAGAACCAAACAACAACCGTCTTAGTGAGCCTTTTATATGGTTCCCAATTGGCTGCTTAATTGATGTTCTTAGTAACATAAATGTTTTCTTGTGTTTTCTCCAATATGTCATCTCATTGCTTGAAATCCTACTCCTCTTATTAGGGTCTGATGGTTAAGGGTCATCCCAAGCTCCAATATCTTTTATTCAGCTTCTGGTAAAGATAAAATCTCTAAAATATTCATTTTAAGGTTGTCTCTTTTCTGCCTGACTCGGTAGAAAGATCGATGTACATTTCAAGGATATTGGTTAGTATTCTGGTAAGTTAAGAGATCTAGTTACTGAGTGAGACGTCTGACAAAAAATTGTGATTTTTTTATATTTATTATGTAGTACCAATTTTAATTGTATTGTATACCAATGGACGTTTGGTTGTGGTTCTTAATTTTTTAATACATACTTCATAAGTTTTGTAGCAGTACCATTTATAATCAGTTTATCGTACCATTTGTCAGGGTTGTAGCATATCCGGTGTTTGGACATTCTTGATTGGGATGAAGATGAGTAAAAAAGTCATGAGCAGATTAAGTGCATAGCAATGAGCAATGGTGTTGGTTCGATGCGTGTTGTAGCTGGACTTTGTTGCGATTTGATATTGTCCTTTGAATATATGTTGTTTGTATTTTGATATGTCAGATTATCGAACGATTATAGGTTATTTGTCATATGTTATTGCTATTACTTTTTCGGTTTTGAAGCGATGTACTGCATAATACAGATTTAAGCACCACAACATATCTATAAAAGGTACTACAAACACATTAAACTGGTACTTCAAAGCTCAGTAAAATGGTACTGCAAATGTATAAAAATTGGTATGATAAATAAAAAGCCGTCTAACCTAAAAATAATATGGACATATTTGAAAAGGATTTCTGACACGTCAGAGAATGTTTAACGTGTCAGAGACTTGTTCGACAATATCTTTTTGAGCTTTGGTGAAAACTGCATATTTTTGGTACTACAACATAATTATCCTTAGTACTATATACAAGTGCAATAAGGTCTTTTAACAATGTTAGATAAGATACCATAGCATTCATAAATGTGGTACTACGTATAAGGGTAAGTATTTTACGCCACATTTTACATTGGTTTCGATTCAAAATCACTTTAATATATGTAAATATTTTACGTGTTTTATTTTGTATCATATATAACACCTTAAAACATAGAATCATGAATTTATAATTTAAAACCAAGCTCGACTATAAGGGATGGTGCCTCACAAGAACATTTAACTATGTCGGCTGGAAATTCGAGACCTATTAACTTATATATTTTAATAAGATGTTTGTAGCTCAATGTTTTATTCATTTAGTGATCTTTAGTTTGTGTTTCACATCTATCAATTTCGGATACTAAACGAGTATATATGAATTATAAACGCACCGACAATATGAGGTACCACATTCTTACTGTTTTGGTACTACAAATGTGTTTATAGTGGTACCATGTTATAATAAGGTACATCAACCCGATGAAGTAGAGTACCGCCTCCATAGTAAATTTGGCATTGCATATTAATGTATGTGTTTTTCGTCGCGTTTTGCATTAGTTTCTATGTAAAATAATTTTAGTCTGCATAATATGTTTCATTTTATATCATATCTAATGAGCTAATCCTTTAATAATAGTCTTGTAGTTTAAAACTCAAGTTTCAATATAAGACAGACTTTCTTATAAACATAATAAGAACATAGTTTGGAAATTGAAACTTCCACTTCTGTTTTTGAATAAGATGTTTATAACATAATACATATTTATTTAGTGATCTTTAGTTTAACATTTATCAGTTTAAGATAATGATTGACTACTTGTAGACCATAAACGGACCGACAATATAAGGTACCACCTTCTTTGTAGTTTTGGTACCACATCGTTCCATGTTAAAGTACTGCTTTGTATTTTATTATGGACTGCATCGAATCATATTAAAGTATTGTTTCCTTTTGAATTAGGTTGAGTTTAATATAACATTTTGCATTAGTTTCAATTTTAACCACATTAATTTAAACGATAACGAAAAACGCTTACCCTAGTAAAATGTACCAAAGTTAAGGTGCGTAGGGTACCATATTTTACCTTGTTAATGTACATTTTTGCCGTGAATTACCATATCATTTGTAAATAGTTTGTAGTACCAAAATCTTTAAACAAAGAAGCCGACATATAATACAAAATATTCTATGACGTGTCAGATGTCAGAAATTGTTACTGATGTATCAAATATTGTCTTTACATATTTTTATCACTTTTTTATGGATATTAATGTGGGGTACCCATTTTAATGCTCTTAATGTACCATTTCGCCTGCATTTGTTGCATCTCTTTTTACAAGTTATGGTTTATACCAACTGTATTATGTCGTACCTCATCTTCCAAATCCAAAAAAATCCATGAACACCAAAGAACAAATTACAAGCTAGTTCATGCAATATCCAACAAAATAAAACAGTCTCTAAACAAATAAATAACATCCAGCATATAAAATCACTTATATCCAACTTATATCACGTTTTTTATATATAGTAACATTATCATATTCCACAATTCAGGAAAAAAAGATGGCTCGCCATCTCATCAAAACTTGTCTGCTTTCGGCGAGAGTGTCTCGTACATAATCAAATCCAAGTTCATGTAACCCATTAGGAGCTTAAGACCGAAAAATCTTACTCTTTCATGTACCTGTTAATCTACCCTCAGAAAAATGATACCTGATATCCAACAAAGTAGTGATGAAAATGGCACATCCCAAACTTCCTCTTTGCAGCTTCAAGAACAAAAGTGAATGCCTCTACAGGGAAATAAGTAAAATGAAGGAGATGAAAACTTAAAAAGTTTCCAAATGTACTACAAAGAAGCAAAAATCGACAAAACCACCGCATAATAAACCAAGAAACCAAGAAGAATTGGATATGTAGGTCAACTTAAAATAGAACCTAAAAGGCATACTAGCTTGAATATAAACCAATGTAGCACCCTGATCTAACCTCTGGAGGAATTCCCAGGCCTATGAACTAGGCTAAACCAACAAAAAAAAAAAAGAGAAGCTCGATCTAATACTATGACAAGTACTAACAAGAACAAAAGGACCACAAAGAATGAACGCAACACCTTTTCATCAGAGAGCTTCTGGCCTTTGAGGTTCCAGTGAGTTTACAGAATGCACAAGATGTTAATAGTCTTTTACCACTCAATAATTCAAGCTACCAATCAAATCCCTAATTGAAACAGTAATGGAAGTCCTAACCGAAACACAATCGAAGCCCTAAGCTACCTGAACTGATCAGTCGTAGATGCGACAAAAAACAAACTTACATTCGATTTGCGACTGGCGAGAGCGAGCGGTCATTCAAAT
Source organism: Linderniella brevidens (assembly GCA_004919715.1). Taxonomy (NCBI): domain Eukaryota; kingdom Viridiplantae; phylum Streptophyta; class Magnoliopsida; order Lamiales; family Linderniaceae; genus Linderniella; species Linderniella brevidens. The sequence goes on from SWDC01000153.1 coordinate 17,419,099, forward strand.
ACGGAATGAAATGTAATGGTTCCTGCGACTGTGACTGCGAGCGCGATCGTTCGTTCTACGATGGAAGGGTTCCTTTGATTTGCATGGGTTCGACGAAGTCGCAAAGCTCGATTTCATTTTATTTGAGAAGGGTTCGTTTGAATCTAAAAGCGTTCACGATTTGGAAATTTGTGTATTTTTTTAAAGATAAAAGTTAGGTCAAATTGTAATAAACAAAATTTATAAGGGTAATAGTGTCAATTAGGTACCTAACAGTAAAAATAATTTGAAGTAGGTACCTAGATATAAAATAACTTTGACAAGGTACTGAACTGTTTTTCTTTTATGCATTTAGGTATTGAAGTGTAGATTTTCCTATTGCATTTTGAGCTGATATGAGTGTGATTTTTCGGTTTTGAAGATAATATAGATGTTAAGTATCACAACATATATATAAAAGGTATTGCAGCCACATTTAAATGGTACTGTAAGCACATTAAAAAAGGTACAACAAATTAAAAGCGTAAAATTTGATATCTTTTTAAGAAGTATCTGACATGTTAGAGCATTTTTGACGTGTTAGAGAATGTTTGTACAACAAGCATCCGAGCATGTCACATAATTTTTTATTAAGCTGTAAATATTTGGTACTGCAAATTAGTTACTTGTGGTACCATGTGATACCGTAATTAGGTACGTCAACCTCCGTTCATAGAGTACTATATCATTCACAGCTTTGGTATTACATATTAGAGGGCTTTTTTAACTAAATAAATAAAAAAAAACATTTAATTTTTAAAATAGGGCTTTTTTTGAACATATTAATAAAATAGAGTTAATTGCAGGTATTACCCGCGACGTCGCGCCTAATGGCCGCGACGTCGCGGGCAATGGACGCGACGATGATGTTGGCCCGTTTAATCGCTTAAACGGGCCCTTAAACGGGCCAATATCGTATTGGGCCCGTCGTCCCGTTTAATAGACGCGACGACGCGTCCATTGAGCGCGATGATGGGACATGTTCACGCGTTGTCTGTTAAAATTAAAATTATTGGAGAATTGATGTGGACGTAACGTTCACGAGTGTTGCAGAAGAATCGTCGCGTCCATTAGATGCGACGTCACGTCCATTAAATGCGACGATTTTTCCTATATAAAGTACTATAATTCCATATACGTTGATATGTAAAAAAAACAACTTGAAGTAATTAAATTCCTCCTCAAATTATGACATCCCGTAAAATTCAAGTCTCTATCTACTACGGTGGCGAAATCATTACCGAATCAAACTTCATTCGTTACAGCATCCCACCCATTTCACTTAGACGAATTCGTCGCGACACTAGTTTTGCTCAATTTCTGGGCATGCTACATGAGGTTATTCGCCTCGACAACAATTTTTCCTCCTTAACCGTTCATGTCAAGAATGAATACTATCAGCATTCTCGACTCTATCAGAGGCTCTTTCAAATTTCAAACGACGCGGAACTATCGTACTTCTTGGATGCTGATGCGGAACTAAATTTAATTGAAGTGTTTGTCGAGGCCAGCGAGAACGTTCATCCCGACCGTAATGAAGACGCACCCGACGTGTTCACCAACATCACCTCCAGCCACTCGTTCCTGATATCACGGCAGTTACTCAAGGAATGAGTGACTTTTCACTCCACCCTCCTCATATAGACATTCCTTCGAGCAGCCGTGATGTTCCTAATATGTCGAATGTGTCACAACCTGAGCCTGTGCCCGAAGACTTGCAAAATAGTGACGCTAGCGACTCTGAAGCTGACGACGTTGTTGGTGCACTGGAGGATTTTCCGGATCCTGCTGATGATAACGACGATAGCGACGATGATGGAAACAATGATGGTCCCGAGAACGACATTCCATTGCCGGTGGAAGATGGTCGTGTGCCTTACCAACCCGTGCCTTTTTATTCAACATATCAAATGGCGCCTCCAGAAGCCAACGAGGTCGGCGGTGATTTTTACAGTAGGGACAATCCCAGGTTCAGAGTCGGTATGACATTTAGTACCAAAGCTCACTTACAAGAAGCTGTGGGCGATTATTCTTACAGGGTGGCTAGACGTGAGTTTCACGTCTCAGAAAGTAACAAAACCGTGTGGGGGGTGAAATGCAACATAGCCATGAGTGTCACTGGAGGTTACGAGCATGCTTCAAACCGAAGAAATGTTATTGGAAGGTTACGATGTATGGGGGGGCCACACACATGCTACATGAAGGAGTTGTCGAGAACACACCGTAACATTTCGCGAAACACAATTGCGAGAATGTTGATTGGAATAGTGAAGACAGACCCTCAATTTCTACCAAAGAATGTAAAGCAGGTGGTGAAGGACAATACCGGGTACGACATCTCATACATTCAAGCGTGGCATGGCCTCAAAAGGGCGAAAGAAAATGTCTACGGCACCTGGGAAACTTCAGTCCAACAACTTCCTATCTTCATGAAAGCTTTGAAACGTTACAACCCCGACACGGTCGTCAAGTGGTTGAATCTTCCAACTGAAGCCCCCGGTGTGAAGAAATTGGGGTATGTTTTCTGGGCTTTCAAACCTTGTATTGATGGGTTTAGGCATTGTCGTAGAGTTGTTTGCGTTGACGGTACACACTTATACTCCAAATACGAGCATAAAATGTTAATTGCATATGGGCTCGATGCAAATCAAAATATTCTCCCCCTTTCTTTTGTCATTGTTTCAACGGAAAGCAGACATTCTTGGCGTTGGTTCCTGAACTTACTTAACATCCACGTGTTGGATCAACAAGGTGTCTGCCTCATTTCTGATCGTCATCGAGGTACTTGTATTTTCCTACATACATTCATGTATTTATTTGACACCCTTTTAATCGATTGATCGTAATTTGTTATAGGAATATTGGCCGCGGTAAGCGAATTAGCAGCGTTTAGGCCGCCGAATGGTGTACACCGATTTTGTCTACGCCATGTCGTATCAAACTTCAACACTGAATTCAAGAACAATGACCTAAAACAGTTATGCCATAGAGCTGGAACGGCCCACACGTTGGAGAAGTTCAATCGCATTATGGAACACATTAAAGTTCTCAACGAATCGGCCTGGAAGTGGTTAGATAAGATTGACAAAGAGCAGTGGACGTTTGCTTACGATGGTGGATTCCGATGCGGGGTGATGACCACTAATATCTCCGAGGCCCTTAACAGAGTTTTCAAAGGGGCAAAGTGTTTGCCTCCGAAAGCAATAGTGAACTTTAGCTTTCATCGATGCGTTGAATACTTTCGCAATCGATTTACGGAGTGCTCTGCAGCGATGGCTAACACCGAAAGCGATTGGTCTCCGTATGCGTGGAATAAGTTAACGACCGGACAAGTCGTTCTTGGAGTCACGTCGCCTTTAATTTTGACCCACGTTTGCAAACAGCTGAAGTTTATACTTCGGCCGTGAATCAGAGGAAGCACGTGGTAAACATCTTAGGGAAGACGTGCACGTGCGGAAAATGGGACACGTATTTCATCCCATGTTCTCATGCCCAAGCAGCCTGCCGTATGTGGGGAGTTCATAGCATGCATCATATTGCTCCTTTCTATAACAAACAAGCGTACCGTAAAACATACGAGGGGTTTTTTCATCCTCTACATGACGAATGTTATTGGGAGCCTGCTGAATTCTCTCTTATACATAACGACGCTTTGCGTACCCGAAGAGGTCCGGGGAGAATCCGTACAACTCGTATACAGAACGAAATGGATCGCGGTGGTTCAAGGCGGAGACAAGGTCGAAGAGGCGGAGGCAGTGGTCAACGTTGATTTTTTTTAATTTTTAAGTACTTTTAGTATTCATATGTTGTACAAATATCTTGTAGTAAATTATTACAAGTTTTAGTTACGTCCGAATTTACCTCATATTAGTTGCAAACACGCATGACAAATGTTACTGAAGTTACAGCCAATTACTTTGGAAAATATTTTCTCCAACCCTTCGGGGGGGGGAGGGGTCAACGAATTCATCGTCACTATTATCTTCTCCAACTATGGAACTCGACATTGCATGATGTTTGCATTTGTTGTGCGTCTTTCTATACTTACCTTTTTGTTTTCCTTTCGGAGGTGGGTTGACGAAGTCATCATCGCCTTTGTTTTTGCCAGCGTTGCCGATCTTACTCGACATATTGTATCAGTTTCCTTTCGGTGGCGGGTCGACGAAGTCGTCGTCCCCCGTATCGTCTGTGACTCTCGAACTCGAGCTGACATGTTTCACCGACTGTCTTTTGGATGATTCTTCTGTCTGAGTATGAACTATTGGACATTCGTTGTTAGGAATTGCAAGCACGTCAATGTCTGGAACAATGTCTGGGTTGATATATCTAGCGAAAATTATATACAGATAATATTCATGTGGCTCGCGCTCATAGAAGTAAATTGTTGAAAGAGGATCCTCCTGCAAGAATATGACAAATTGCATAATTAAAATTTTTTATTGCATCCGAATAAATCGTTGTAGAGTAACCACCTGAAACCACTTAAGCCATTGCTCGGTATCTGCATGAATCCATCTCTGTCATATTCTCCCCAATCTCCCATTTCGGCGCGTAGTTTTGTCCATAAAAGGTAGCGACGCTTCAAATGACCAAGTTTCTCCGTTAGAAACGGTACGGTGAAATGAATTCCGTAACGTTGATTGTATAGTTGAGCAAGGAATTGAAGACATTCGGATAAATTCTCTTTCGTGATATCACCCATAGATGCTTTTGCCGAAAATGTTCCAACGAACCATCTTTCAATATCGTACGTCCACAGTTCGTCGTAAAAGTAATCACCAAGGACCTTTAAATTCCCGAATATCGGATGATCCTCATTCATCTTTTTTCCATTGAAGCGATTAAGACGCGGGTCTCTACCAAATGGGTGCATCGTACCTCAAATATTGTATGTTATTTTCTTAATTTGTGGGATTTTATAGATGTTCTGGATCGTATTTCTTGAATGTCACTATTGTTCTGTACAGTTAGATTAAAGGTAGATTACAGATAGCGTTGATTAAAGCTGCACGCGCATGATAAAAGTTGCAGAAGTTGCAGGTAGCGTTGATTAAAGCTGCACGCGCATGATAAAAGTTGCTGAATTTGCGGGTAGCGTTGAGTAAAGCTGTACGCGCATGATAAAAGTTGCAGGCAGCGTTGATTAAAGCTGCACGATTTTTTACTTATTGATTAATAAGTACATTTACATAATTTAATACATATATATTAAATTTATTAATCAAAATATAACCCATATTTATTTTGTAAAAATATATTAACTTTGATTTATTTTAATTTTTAAGTACTATTAAATTTAACCATTTAGTACATTTACATAATTTAATTTAATACATATATATTAAATTTATTAATCAAAATATATTATATTTCCCGAGGCCCCGCTTAGGCCCACTCCCCGACGGGCGGGGCGGCCCGCGGGCTTCGGGCCTTTTTTACGGCTCTAATAATTATATAACATCCAATTTTATAAATATCCACCATAAGATAATAACATCGCTAAAATAATATAACCGAGGTAATAACATATAACAAAAAAACTTAACTCATAATAAGATAATAACATATAATGCTAAAATAAAAACATCGTCTGAATAAATAACATCGGTAAAATAAAAACGTAACTCATAATAACATATAACAAAAAAACGTAGTCTGAATAAGTACAAAAAAAACTACGGCATATAATGCCCTCCGGTACCGCATCTACGAGGACGCTGCTCTCTACGCAGATGACGACGGTCAACTGGGGCCTCACGCTCGGATGGACGACGATGGGAAGATGAGCGGTAAGGTGGCGCGTCGTCGTCCTCGTCCTCGTCCTCGTCCTCGTAAGTGTACTGCATCGGCGTAGTGTACCCCGATGGCATCGACGTCCATATCCACCATCGCCGTAGAAACCCGTCGGAATACGCGATGACGACGGCCCAGCACCTTGAGTGACATGATGCGAGGATGATGCCCCACGATCTTGCGTCGGAGGAATGTCGGTGAACTGGGTATCACGTCGCTGACGCCTATCGATGATTAGACGCTGCATACGATGTACAACGTCTAATCCTCCGTCCACTTCACGACGACGTAGTCTTGACTCCACGTCATCGAGATGCTGTGCCTTTTATTTAGCATATTCAAATATTATTTTCCGCTAATAAATCAAAATTAAATATAATAAATAAAATTAGTATATAAACTAACCATCACGTCGATGAATGCTCCATCTCCCATCTGAAAGCCTCGCGACATGTGAATAGACGAAGGAGATATATATCGACGGGTCACGGACCGGTACCAGTCGAAATAGTCACTGGTGCACTGCGGTCCGGAACTATCTCCAGTCCATTGACAATCCTCGAGTGCCTTTGGCTCCAATACGCCTCGTGCAGTTCGTGCTGCGATCTCCAATCTTTCCGGGACATTCCGAGTGCTAAAACGGTGGAGATCTACAGTAAGATACGCCGGTGGTTGTGGCACCGACTGAATCAATCCGAACTGTCGCATCACGCGATCTGGATAGTGCCACTCGACGATGTTGTAACATATCAGCGGGCACACGACCGAGAGGACTGAGGACGGCATTCCGGGCGTAGCGCCAATATCTCCGGTGCGTGATAGTTGTACGGGGTCCAAACAAATTGCTCCATCGACATACTATCGATGGACTCCCGTATCGCACGCAAATTTGAATTTGCGGATGTCGTATGGTCAAACAATGCATTCCATCTAAATGAATAAATATTAATTTGGCTGAAAATTTTTTAATTGAAAGTTCGAATAATTAGGAGACAACTACCTCGCCGCATGCGGTGGAATGGGTAACTGAATGCCATCGACTACAGAAGGCTGCATTACCACTCGAGGGTGGACGATAATGGGCTGGACTTGTACTATACGCATCCATGCCCAAACCTATATTTTAATTATTTATATACATAAGTATCGTTTACGATTTTCGATTTGTTTCATTAAGCTATCTTTCGTACCTGCAGCAACCGCAAAGCTCCACTATGTTCATCTTCCTCGACTGACATGATGTGCAGAGCTCTCTGTAGAGGAATGCTAACACGGCGCTGCCCCAGCTGTAATGATGGACTTCGTCGATGTCCTCGAGCAGCGTCAGGTAGGTCATCGACGTGTGACTTCCACTTGAGTCGGGAAACATCACCGACCCGAACAGCAGCAATGCGTAGGCACGCGCATGTTGATCGACGATTAGCTCGTCGGTCATGTCGTCGATTGGATTTTCTTCTAACCAGGCCGCAAACTTCCGAAGAGACAACTTGGTCCCGTGGTACGCTCCTTCGGGAGGTCTGTACCCAGTCATCTCCTCGCAGTATTCGAGCCACTGCTCCTGCGTCTTACGTGGGATCACACCGCTTACGGAAATACCGTCCACGGGGAGTGCCCACAGCAACCCTACGTCCTCTAATGTCACAGTCGCCTCCCTCACCGGTAGGTGAAACGTGTGTGTCTCCTTTCTCCACCGTTCTACCAGTGCGGTAATCAAGTGTGGATCTAATTTCTGAGATCCACAACAATAGACGCCGTACAGCGACATAGTATCTAACTTCTCTAAAACACGACCGTGTAAATGCACCGGTCGTGATATCTTACCCCACACTACGTTGTCTAACCCCCTCACCGTCAACGGGGTGTCAATAGCACCATCCGTGTTGGATAGCACATCGTTACAACGATGACTATCCTGGAAAATCAACAACGAACGGTTGGTCGGACCGTAGAAATCGTTCGTGTCCATCCTAAATCGAACAAAACAATGTTATAACCAATCAAACAATATAGATCCGATGACTATACGAATCTGTCTTATGTTATAACCAAACAACGAATAACAAACGAACAACTAAATTTAACTATAGCAAACAAAATACCTAATAAATATACGGCGGAGAGCGTACGGAGGCGCGGAGGCGGTGGAGGTCCGGTTCGGCGGCGGCGACGGTCACGGCGGCGGGTTCGCGGCGGGGTCGCGGCGGGGTGGTAGAGAGAGAGAGAGATAGAGAGAGAGAGAGGCCGGGCGAGCAACGCGGGGTGAGCGGCGGTGGTGGCGGAGCCGGGGGTCGCGGCGGGGTGGTGGACGCGGTGGAGAGAGAGAGAGAGCGGCCGGGCGAGCTGCGCGGGGTGAGCGCCGGACGGAGGCGGCGGGGTGGTGGACGCGGTGGAGAGAGAGAGAGAGAGAGAGAGAGAGAGAGAGAGAGAGAGAGAGATCGAGCTGCGCGGTGGCGGGGCGTGGTGAGCGGCGGAGGGAGAGGGTTAGGGGTTAGGGTTTTAGAGAGAGAGAGATTGAGGGAGAGAGTGAGGGAGGGAGAATAGATCTCAGATCTATATATCCCCGACGTCGCGCCCATTAGGCGCGACGTCGCGCCTATTACCCGCGACGCCCGTACTGGGCCAAAAAAAAGGCCCAGTACGGGAGCCCCGTACCACTGGCCCACCACGAGGGTGCGTCGCATCCATTGCCCGCGACGTCGCGTCCATTAGGCGCGACGTCGCGGGTAATACCCGCAAATAGCCCTATTTTATTAATATGTTCAAAAAAAGCCCTATTTTAAAAATTAAATATTTTTTTTGATTTATTTAGCTAAAAAAGCACATATTAGAGTAAGCGTATTTCATCTCGTTTTGCATGACTTTCGATGCAAAATCACTTTACTCTACATATATATTTTATATGTTTCAAAAGTCGTATCATATTTATCGGGTTTGCCCTTTAAACATCTATTGCATCAATTTGGAGTTTAAACCTCGGGCTGGAGATATATTGTACCACATTTAAGTAGTTTGTTGTGTCTTGATAGTATCGATACCAAATCAAGTTTTATCGGTGCGCATAATATCTATAAATACAAGTCCGGAACATACAACAATAAATTTAAAGCTCTAAAAACAACAAATAAATAGATTATTACCAAAAAAACATCTATAATAATTGAACATTTACAATTTAACAAACATCTGTAATACGTTGTAGTAAGTTGTTCAATATTGCTCATCATCTTTAGTGAAACTTGAGTTTGTAATATATAGACATAATATATGAACTACTACATCAAATATGATACAAAGGAAAACATATTATTGATATGCATATCTAAATTAAGTAGTACCAAAGTTGAATTGCCACGAAAAATGCTTACATGATAAGTTGTACCAAATATATTATGTATAGTGTACCAGTGAACGTCATGTGACTGTACCTAAGAATATATTGTATCACAATTAAGTAGTTTGTCGTACCTAGATAAGTACATACATATTATCACGGTTTATTGGTCCACATAATATTTATAGTTACGAGTCCAAAACATCCATTAATAATTGTGAAGCCCAATAACAACAAATAAGTAGAATATCAAACCAAAAACATCAATAATATGTTGAACATTTTCAATTTAACAAACATCTATACTATTTTGTAGTAAGGTTAACATTGTTCATCCTCTCTAGTGAAACTTATGTTTCTAATATAGAACCATGATTATAGGAGTTACTTCGTCGAATATGATACAAAGTGAAACATATAATCAATACACACATACAAAAATATGATTTTCCCAAAAGAGAAATTCGAATTGACAAGAAAAATGCTTAGCCAAAGAAGTTGTACCAAATTTATTGTGTATACTGTACCATTGAACAACATGTTGTTGGGTTCGCTAGGCCGCTTGGGGCGATGCGCAGCGGAAAATTTAATTCGATAAAACATTTTATCGTATAAATGCAACCCCGCGGTTCATCTAGCGAGTACACGGATCGGCACCATTTTAAAATCACGTACATTGTACGAATTTCACATAGTTAGAGTTTTGGAATATACCTATTCCTTAGCCCCTTTAGCGATGAGTGAGGGGGAATTAATTCCCGGTATGTAGCTACCACGTCTTCGTACGTTCGTCGTAGGTATCACCGGTCTCGCACACTCGTCGTAGGGATCCAAATGTCTCCCCCCTAATCGAGTCCACCGTTTTGGATTACGACACCGGAATTATCTCTTCGCTAGTAGAGACAAGCCCGTTAATTAAATCGATACACCAGAAAGGAAATAGCAAGAACTTTTTCTTTTACTATCGGCACACGTCGAAATGAGATGTTTGGGATGATGATGAGTCTTCTCTACTTCTCTATTTTAGGGTCGTATGATATCATTATATATATATATATATATCTCGATACACACATGTCATTATTATTATTATATACATGCATATATAAAACCTTTTGCATAGCTTAGTAGAAACGGCTCCACTAATTAGGAATTAAATTCCATTTACTTGTCAAAGCAAGACCACCAACCGTTTTCCTTTCCTCTCTTGATCAAAACCGTTTAGAAAATTAATTAGCATTATTTTCTTTAAAATCAATATTTAAAGACGTTAGAAACATTTTCTTCTAATTATTCAAAGCATTCGACGTGTGCTTTTATGGGCTTTAATTTAAATTTTAAACTCCAATTTAAAATCCAACAATTAATTAGGCAATTCTAATTAATTACCAAATTAATATATAAGCCCAAGCAATCAATCTCAATTGATTATTTCATTTCCTTAATTAAATAATCAAAATTATCTAATCATATATTTAATTCAACAATTGAATTAAGTCCAATCAAAATATTGGAAATATCAATTTTGTATTGTCATTCTCTGAAACTTTGTGTGACCCTTTTAGGTTCACGATTAACACTAGTTGTGGATTTACAACTCATTGTAATTAACTAAATTAACTCTTTAATATCAAGAATCCACAAACCACGGGAACACCTAGCAAGTAGTTTGGTCACCTAGTGTTAAGTGAAATAGCGAGCAAACCTTTTCGATTGCAAGTGCATACACGTAAAATCCTTTCGACAACTAATTTCCCGATTATACCTTGGGCATGAAGTATAAGTCGAAACCCAATTGATCTAATAACTATGATTTCATTTCAAGTTTAAATGATTCCTTTATAAATCTTAATTTATCATGCCTTGGCTAAGGACTTTGAATCATAAACTATGAAAAACATAGGAAATTCACTTATTCTAATATAAGTGCTGAATTCTATGTTGGCCACAGATAAATCTCAATACACACTAATACAATACCCAACATATCCGTTTTGTGATTATCTAGTAATCAAAAGATATATCAAAGTAAAGCATAATGCGCACAAGACTACTATCGTGCTTCAAGTCAGAGGATTAGTCATGTACTATCGCAACATGAAAATTCTTATTCTGATATAAAATTTTCAGTTAAGAATTTTCAGCGGGTCAAGTTCAACGAACTTGTTCCCTAACAAGCATCTGCATATATGCATTTGCGTCACACGCTAATGTTAATGGAACATAACATTCTTGTCTCACAAGTATGCATCATATACACAAGTCTTTCCGGGTTATTCAATGTCCTGTCTTGAGATCACAACCTAAGACATATTCCATGGTCGCCATCATATGCGCAACCATGTCTAACAGCTTATAATGATCTAAGGACTTTATCATAAGTGCAATAATTAAATTAAATTAATGCATGCACAAAAGATAAAGATGGTGCCTTTTATTAGATAAATTTCCAATAAATTGTCTTTACAAGTAGAAAATATCAAAACAAGTTTGAACGCCGGGCATTCTACTCTAACACATGTGATGTTCCTTGGATTGGAGATATAGTGTATCACATTTAAATAGTTTGCCGTACCTAGATAAGTACTGATATCGTACCAAGTTTCTAGGAGAGTCAGAACTTTTTGGATAGAAAACATTGTACTTTCTTTGTGTCAGAACTTTTTCTGCCTCCCAAAACTTTCTGTGCATGTCAGAATTTATTCCATAATACTGTTAGAAATGTCAAATACCAAGAATGCTGATCTTTTTTATATTTTTCATCACTTTTTTACAGTTATACTATAGCGTGTCATTTTAATGCATTTTATGTACCATTTAATTGGGTTTTGATGTACCTTGTACACACAGTTACCATACATTGTTCAACATTGTTACCATATAAAAAATTTTAGGTATAACAAACAACATAAAATATGCATCGTTCTCAGCAGTTCATTTATGATGACAAGGATGTTAGTACAAACTAAAAAGATGAGATAACCATTCAGAAGTCTAATAAACTCAAAATACAACCAACATATATAAATACTTACGACACATTATGTGCGAAACTCAAAACATCGAACATAAAATTACAACAATCGAATCTGAAATCTCAAAACCGTCATACATCGAACTAACACAGAATCTAGATCTATGAGAGATGCTTAATGTAAGGATCAATGAGAGATGCTTAATGTTTAAACACTTTTTTTCTCAATCTCAAAACATAGAAGCTAGATCTACATCCGTCACTAGAAGCATTGAACAACTAAACAACGGAACGTCTTCACTACAGCTGGCAAACTTTCATTCTATGAACCAAGACAACAAAAAATAGAAATAATTAAATTGGATGCTACCTTGACATATCGTTCGGCTGAGTAACACGTCTGGTGAGCATACCAGATTTAGGCTTCTCCTCCGCCATTTCTTCTTTTTTTTTTTTTTCGTTCAGTAAGATCCATCCGCTTTGCGATCGTTTTTCTTAGGTTTTGAGGGAAAGAGATCTATTACCCAACTTACTAGGTATTACAAGCTTTCTTTACCAAACGGCTACCGCAAATTCAAACGAAATTTCCTCGAAAGTGTTAATGGTGAGGCGCTGGTAACAACTTTGCGGGTCGGGCGAAAGTGAAATTAATAGATCTTCTCTTTGAGGGGCAAATTTTCATGGGTGTTCAAGGAGGAAAATCGGGCAATTAAACGAAATCTGACGAAAACTTACAAAAGTTAACTTACTAGCTTCGATTTCGACTTTTGTTTTCGCTATTGTTCGCTAGGATGGTGGATCGTCGAGTATTCGACGACGGAAATCTGGAAGGATTCGCAAGGGTCCCTTCGACAATAATATGAAGATTAGCGAGGGTTCGATCGATTTTGTTTGATTTGTGAACATGAGCATTTGATGTTTTGCGTTTGAATTGGAGATTTTATGTTTTCTTTTTCTTTTTTATTATTTAAGTTAAAAGTTAGGTTATATTGTAATAAACAATATATACAAGGGTATTATTGTCAGTTAGGTACCTAAGAGTAAAAGAAGCTTTAAACGGGTACCTATGAATAAAATATTACTGACATGGTACTAATCTGGATTTTTTTATGCTTTTAATTATTATATAATTTATCGGAGTCTTCTAATAAGTATCAATTTGGTAATAATTTTACTATTTTGTCAATTAATGCTATTAATAATAAAAATAAGTATAATGAAATTTATGTACTATTTACGACTAATCATTTAAGAATTTATTTTAAGTTATAATTTCAAATTAATATGCTATTCCGTCAAAAAATAATTTAATATGCTATTTTAAATAATTTAAAATTTTCTCAAATTTTGTAATATTAATGTTTTATTTTTTTAGGAATCATCTAATGTTTTTTTAACCTCATGCATAAATAAATTATTAGTTTTTTTTCCGGTTAGGTATCCCCACATAACACTACCCAGTCCCCACACTCCAACTAGATTCGGTCTAATCGAATTTGAACCTCATCATCGGCTACGGGACGACCACGACTTTCAGCGGGACTAATCCTCCCTGTGTATGGGACACACCCCAAGTTTCCGCAAACTACGACAAAGTCAACGTTTCTAGAGAATTCGATACCCCGACTTCCGGCCGGAAAGACCATGCACAGAACCACAAGGTCATAAACAAATTAGTAGTTCAGTTATTTAGAATCTATCTTTTGACAAGTTCTATCGTGGTACTTCTTTTTCTTCGTGGGGTAGCAATGATGTAATTTAATTTCGTTTTTGGTGTTTTTGGCAAGTGTCGAAATTCTTTGTTATGTACATTTATGTCAGAGATTCACCAATTGATCCGACAGCTTTTTTTTTTTCTTTTAAACGACTATTTCTTAATTTAATATCTATATTATTTCAAAAAGTATTTAATATCTATATTTTGCGCTTGCAGAAGGCATAATTTTAATTGGATAATCCAATATTTCATTTTCTTTTAATATCATGTAGACGAAAGCCGAATATATTCCACACAAATTGACTTTCTTTTCTTGACCGCCTTCAATAAATAATATAATTACTTTCTACTAAATTACAGCAAGAAATTGCGGCGTTCGTATATCTTCTCGGCCGACTCGTAATACATATCCTCTGTTTCCTCCTCCGAAATTCTTATGGCCATAAATGTTCTCTTGTTCGATTTCCGTTGAATGATTTTCCTTGCTTTTGAACAATTGGGGTGCGATTTGGGTCTTCCGTTTTCTTTCGATTTAGTGTCAGGCCTTAAACAGAGCGAGCCGTTTCGAGGTTAGAGCACTGATCTTCCAAACCCTAATTGAAAGCTTTGGGTTTTTCTTGTTGGCCGATAACGAAGAGTTTGAGGTTTCTTGACCAGGCGCTTCTACCTTTTCTTAGGATTATTTGATATAATTTGACGCTAATATTGAAGAGCTCAATTTAGCACTGAAACTTAGTGTTCTTGTTTCAATGAATTCTAAACCTTCTACGGCTACTCACCATGCACAACGGGGTTGTTTTGAACAGTGTTGAAAGAGGGAATTTTGATTCTTCTGCGGGAAGAGAAAAAATGGGTAGGAGAAAGCTTGAGATAAGGCGGATCGAGAACAAAAGCGCGAGGCAGGTGACTTTCTCTAAGCGGAGAAATGGTCTGCTAAAGAAAGCTAAGGAATTGTCGGTTCTCTGCGATGTTGATGTTGCTGTTATCATCATCTCCAGCCGAGGAAAGCTCTTCAACTACGCTAGCAATAACAGGTTTGTTCTTTCATCGTTTAGTTTTCAATTGTTAAATCTTTTTATTTTTATGTTTTTGCTTCTCAAATCAGAACTTTCAGATCTTGTAATTTGGCCAGCCACTATGTTTAGGTACAGAAATAGAAATTTTAGGAACCATATTTAGCAAAAATATAGAAAGAAAAAGTGGTCTGGTTTTACTAGGAATAACACGATAGTCCCACAAAGTGCCGCGTGGTATGTGACGATATCCAATAGTCTTGTGTAAATTCTGTAGTCAAAACGTGGTTGAGGTTGAAACTTGAAAAGTAGAAATAATAATAAACAGTGTGTTCATGGAGCGTTGATATTAGAGAAAGCAGAATTTCTGCAACTTACAGAGAAGAGAGAACCTGTTTGTTTTTTTCTTTACTTTTTGGGTTTTAGTACAACGTGTAGAGTTGGAGTTCTAACAATGGATAGGGAATCGGCTGTTTGAATAAGTGACTTAGACAGCAGCTAAAGCTATACGGATGTGGTTTTCCTTCCTGAGTAGGAAAAACTTGCACCTTCTTTCTTTTTTCTGCCCCTAATAATTCTATGTTATTTAATAATCACCTTTTTGGTAAGCGTATTATAGTTTTAATTTTATATGTTTTTATCTTCTGCACGCGCACATTTGTCCTAGATGATTTCTTTTTTATCTTGTCTTAGGATAAGACGTGAATTCTTTTTACGGCCAACGGTGAGGATTCACACCCATGGCCTCTTGGTCTGAGCTCTGGTACCATGCTGAATAATCACTTCACCTAAAAATTGAAGTAGTTAATTTTAGCAGAAATGATCATTCAACATTTATTACAGGGACGCACACAATATATATATATATATATATCTATATATATAGATATCTATATCTTTTTATCTTTTCATTATTTTGTTGGTGGCCCCAGATAATCACTTGCATCAACAATAAATATTTGCCCAAATTTTTTCAGTTTTTTGGCCAGCTTCTATGGGCTTGTGTATACTAGTGATATATTTTAATTATCGACTAAAATAACATGATTACATTATATATACTCTTGAGGCCACCATAGTTTTACAAATCAACTATATAAGTGTAATTGTGAATATCTATCAAGGTGACTTAGGAGATTTACATAGCGATATTTTGGAAGAATGGGTCATTTGAGTATCGTGTTTGAGGAGGTGAGAATGTGGACGAATTTTCCATAAGGGCCAATTTCCATTTGAAATACCTAATATGCAAGATCATGAAATGTTGGACGAGTAATGATACAAGTGCAATATTCGAGTTGTTTTGAGAAAGTATGGTTTTGGCAGCATGGCTTATTCCACACTTGAGAGTCTTAAAAATTGTGACTTGGAAAAAAGCTAGGGTTTAGCGATAAAAGCATTGAATGGTGAAGTGCTTGAAGTTAGAAGGGAAAATATTGAACGTTTGAATTCCATAATGCCATAGATTAACCAAATGGGAACTTCATCTCCATTCACGGGTCACATGTAGAGATGTGCCTGTTGCTAGACCATAATGGTAATCCAAACATGCTTGTGATTTTAAGAATAATTGATTAATGTAGACGCCTGGGTCATCAGTTGGTTACCTCTTCCCTATGCTAAAAATACAACCGATTTGGTGGGGGATTTGGATTTGAAATCCAACTTTCATGTTTGGGCAACATAATGATTTGGATTTCGCCCAAGTCCAAGTCCAAGTCCACATAAAATATTAGTTGCTTGTATAATTTCAAATGCTTCATCTCTTGGTTCTAACACTGAATGTCAAACTCAATGGAGGAGCTCGATTTATCTTCCTCCTCCCATAAGAATGTGAAGATCTCTCGCTCAAAGTTATGCTTTCAGAAAGTATGCTTTTGCAGTACTTGAATGGCGGGTCAACCAAAGATGAAACCCAGAGTTTGCTAAACAAAATTTAGATTCCAAATACGAGATCTTCAAAAGTGGATCCAAATGTAAGAATCCAAAGTTAAACTAAGCAAATTCGAGCAGAAAATAGAGAATATTTTATTCAATGAAAGTTTCTAACAAGAACATTGACTTAAGGTGGAAACACGTAGGAAAACCTTCATTTATCTCGATGAAGGGATAACTATTTAAAGGAGGGAAAACGAATCAATAATTGGTGGGACTACCCGCGACAAGCTGTTTGATTTGTCGAGATTTTCGTTGGAACTTGAACTAGATACGATAATTAATTTTTGCTATTATGAAGATTAGTTCACATTATGTGCACTCTACATCTGATGATGGACATTGAATTATGTCCCCTCGTAAGCTTGTGTTCTTGAGGATAGGCCTTATTTAGTCGATGAATGGAAATGAAGCATCAAATTTCTCACTCAACCTTTTCTCAACTAATTGGTGATTTGTTACTTAGTGTTAAGCTTTGACTAGGAATACGTAGAAATGGCAATTGTTGCTTAAAAGTTGGTCGTATAATTCATCAGTTGGAAGGCAAGGCTTTGCCAATAATTCATAATATCGTTCGATGGTACTGAAAGATATTTTTGCGACATCTTCCAACTCGAAGTGATATTGTTGTAGCAAAATTCTAGTCTAATAAAAAACAGAAGACCTCGTAATTAGTATTCATGAATACTTGAAACATGACGTGGTACTTAATTGATATGGTGATATGGTTGTGTTCATGTTAAGCTACACATAACCGCCATTTCTGTCTTCGTTCGTAAAGGAACTGATTCGAGAGCACACTTGAACTGGAATGCATAATGTCTATGGTGCATCTCAATACCATGGGCTCAATCTTATCTGTTATCGACATGTGTGAACGAATACGACATGTGCTCGATATTAGTTCAATGCAAAGAGTTATAAGTCTGTGGGATTAGTTAACATCGTCGAAAAAATAATGATGTCGCCTGCCACTAATTTATGTCTCATGACCGCTTCTTTTATCTTTTCCTTGATAAATTTTCGTTCACTATGGTCACAAATTCACAACGTCTCATTATCTTTAAGTTTCACCTACACCAATGTGTCGTCTTGGCTTTCCATTCCTAGTGGAATTTTACAAGAATCCTTTCCACCCTCCCTTTTTTCGAGCTAGTTTCTTTTGAATTTTAAAGTAAGTACTTCACACGTTGTAAAAGATCACCGGGAGTCTTAATCCAACAAGATAATGCTCCAAGTCTTGGACATCGGCCGCATAGATTTGGGCTCACATAACTATTGGTGTCTATTCATTTACAAGTTTTTGGCATGATGCCCAAATCTAAAGTGGTGTCATCTACTCCACTTAAACTTCTTTGAAAATATAGTTACAAAATAACTTGCAGGACCGAAATTACCCTTTCGGCAAGAATTGTATCATTATATCGCGTTGCCCCATACAACGATCTGGTCTCGGTTAAGCTTAGTTCTCTACCATAGTTTTGCATAACCATTTAGATAAATGAGCACCTTAGTTACCTTCTCGATAGTGTATGTGACATCAGCAATTCTTAAACTCTTCTCATCTCCTGTTGGGAAACACAGGCAGGGCACATGAACCCGTCGTTGTGTCGTCGGTCAGTTTGTATCTTCGCGATCATGCTTTTGACACTTCCCGCGAAAGCTCTGAGTTGATCATCTTAAGTCGTTACCATTTAGAAAGAAAGTTGCTATGCATTTCTCTAGTTCATTGAGCCCGTGAGACGGGGCTCAAAGTGTACCCGTTAGCATAGAATGAAGGGCTTTCCTACCTATGGTAAGTCATGGTCACTTGAGAAAGACCATTGCAAGAATGTTATTGATAACTCGGTCGTCAGTTTTCTTTGATTCCAAACTATTCAATGATACAAACTAATATTGTACTATTCCATTTCACATTACTTTAGCTTGTGACCGGCATAGCCAGACACAATTATATTAGTGTAGTCCTTACGTTTACTACTTAATGGGTGAAATTTGTCTCTTTCATGCATTCTTTAATTCAACTCTTAAAAAGTAAATAACTCAAATCAAATTAAATCAGACAAACATAACTGCGAAATGTTAATTTGTATTCCCAAAAGAACATTTATAGTTTTTTTTTTTACATCGAAAGTTGGCTATCTCATTCCTCAAAAAATAATTACATCGGCTAAACAGCCAAATGGTTCTTCTGGCGACAACAACAAATACCAGTAAGAACGAACGCTCACCTTAAGAGCAGACAAAATCAAACAATCTACCACCAAAAGAATAGAAGTTTAGCTACAATGGATGTTGGGATATCACTAAAAAACAGCGAAAACCAGAGCCAAAAGTCACATCAGAGAAGAATCAGCAAGTACCACAAAACTCAAGGTCCACAGTAAGCTGCCAGAACTCTTCTAGCTGGCCACAATTTAACCTCAAGCCGCACCACAAGCTCTGATGCGAGGATCAAGAACTGCACTGATCTTTAGAATAGATCCTACATCACTTGACCCGAACAAAAGATCCCCCCAACCTCGTACAAAGTATCAGATGCTCTCCTAGCCAATCAAACTTTTGAGAATTCCAACCATTCGGCCACTGCCTGATTCACAGTGTCAAGTTCCGACCATTTCTCCTCATTGAAAATCCAAAGATTCCTCGTTTTCCATAACATCCAAAGTAAGTAGACCGAGAGTTGCATTCTATCCATTACACTCTTTGGTTTGGGACTAGAGCAAAGCTCCATCCACCAGTTCCTAAAATTTGAGCTCTCCTCTTGGATGCCATCCCATTTCACCGGAGAAAGTTTCCACACCCTTTTTGCTCTCTCACATAGGAAGAAGATATGCTCAAGTTGATCGGGGCCCTCTCCACACCAGTTGCAGACGGGGTCAACTACAATTCTCTTCTTCATTAAGTTTACTTTAGTGGGTAGAATGTCATGAATGGCCTTCCACAAGAAATGTTTGAGCTTGTTTTTAATCCTCAATTTCCATGTAAGGGACCACATTCGCCTCTCAGATTGGCCTCGGTCACTGGTCTCGATAAGCCCTGTCTTTAGTTTTTGATTCCCCAAGAGCATCTTGTAAGCCGAGCCTACGCTATATTGGCCCTTCTGTTCGAGGCTCCAAGTAAGCAAATCCTTAGGTCCATGCTCTTTGATCGGTACTTCTGCAATCATCTCAGCCATCTCATTTGACACAAGAGACCTAATAACTGTTATGTTCCAGGATGATCCTTCGTCATTGATAAGTTCCGAGACCCTAGAGTAAGCTAGCGCATTCTGATTGAGAGGCACGGGTACCAAACCGGGAGCTTTAGGCAACCATGGTGTACTCCAAATCTTGATGTCTCGGCCATCACCCACCTTGAAGCGAACTCCGTTCCTAATCACATCAAGGGCCTTATGCCAAGATCTCCAAAGCCACGAGGAAGAGGCAGGGCACGATGCTTGAAGCAGACATGATTTAGGATAATATTTGGCTTTGAATACTTTAGCCATGAGGGAATTAGGCTGGACAATAAGCCTCCAAAGTTGCTTACCTAGTAATGCATCATTAAACCTTTGCAGGTCACAGAACCCCAACCCACCCTCAGATTTAGGCTGGGTTAACTGTTTCCAAGCTTTCCAATGCAGTTTAGAGATATCAGAGCATTTACCTCCCCACCAGAAGTTAGATGCTAATGATGTGATCTTCTTGCAGATGCTAACTGGAATCTTGAAGCAAGACATAGCAAAGACCGGCAGTGCATTGATAACAGCTTTCATCAAGACTTCTCTCCCAGCCTGATTTAAGAAGATATTTTTCCAGCTATGAAGCCTCCTTTCCACCGCATCCACTAAGTAGTTGAATGTTTCAATCTTTGACCTTCCCATACCCAAAGGTAGCCCAAGATACTTAGCCCGGGTCTGAGCTTGAATAACAGACAAGATGTTGCAGACTCCCTCCCTAATCTCTGTCCCTGTATTTTTGCTGAAGAAAACAGATGACTTCTCCAGATTAACAATTTGCCCCGAGGCAGCAGCATAACTCTCAAGAAGATCCTTGATAATCAGGGCCTGTTGACACGAAGCTTCACAAAACAAGATAGAATCATCAGCGAATAACAAGTGACTTATGATTGGGCCTCCTCTACTAAGCTTAAGGCCCTTAAATTTTTTGGAGTGGGTTGCCTGTGATATAAGATTAGACAAAGCCTCAGAAATGATCAAGAATAAGAACGGCGACAGAGGATCTCCTTGTCTAATCCCTCTAGATGGTTTCAACATTCCGCACACCTTCCCATTAATATTAAAAGAGAAGGAAGAAGTACTGATGCATGAATTAATCCAGCCAATGAACCTTCTATCGAAACCCATCTTGGTAAGCACTTGATCTAAGAATCCCCACTCAACTCTATCGTATGCTTTAGCCATGTCGAGCTTGAGCGCCATGAAGCATTTCCCCCCCCTTCTAAGGCTATTTAGATAGTGTAAGCACTCATGTGCTACCGCTACATTGTCAAGAATCTGCCTTCCCGGAATGAAGGCAGCCTGGCTATGGTTTATACAATGCTGAAGGCATGGTCGCACTCTATCCGCAATGATCTTTGCGATAATTTTATAGGCTACATTACATAAGCTGATAGGTCGAAAGTGTGAAATGTGGGAAGGATTTCTAATCTTAGGTATGAGGGTAATGATTGTATGGTTAAGGCTTCTAAGCATCCTATTATGTCTGAAGAAATTCCTAACAGCATAACAGAGATCCGATCTAACGATAGACCAAAATTGTTGAAAAAAAAGTGGCTTCATACCATCAGGCCCAGGGGCCTTTGTAGGGTGCATCGAGAAAAGGGCTTGCTTAATTTCTGGTTCACTAATTGGTTTGGTGAGCTCCTGATTCATAGCAGCCGAGATGGACTGAGGTATGCCTTCGAGGATTCCAGGGAGTGCTGTAGTTTGTGAGCTAGAGAACAGCTTTCCGTAATACCCAGTAACGATCTTCTCAATCTGGTCGATTTCAGTACACATGAGCCCTTCTTCATTTATAGTTGATTGACACAAAATCCTTGCACATCTATTGTAGTAATGACTTAATTGTGTTACAATTAGCTATTACGATGAACTAGATTTAACTCTCAATAGGACGAATTAGCCGTTAGTGTAACTATTTTTGCTCAGGTTGATCAGTTCTTATGTTTAACAATGATTTCAATTTGACATATCTTCAATGTTCATTCGCTCTCTCAACATGTTACTGAAACTTTGCATGATGCAATATACATCTAAACTAGAATAATCAAATATCTTTAAACATTAAAAGCCAACATAAAATGGAACAAACTTAACATTAACGCGGTCGAAGTGTCCACTGACTCATTCGCGAAATCCTAATGTTGGTTATTTCTGCTCAAGTCTTAGTACCTACATTTTCAGTGGCAGGTCTAGGATTTTCTAATCGGGTGCACTATATAAATGTAAATTGACGTTGACTATGAGGTGCCAAATAAGGTAAATATTCGTTTTCCTTTTTCCTATAAATACGTTTGTTGTGATAGATTTTCCAATTGAAACATATAAATATATGATTATGAAGATACAAAAAAAACTTAAATGCATTACAATCAAACAAAAAATGGTAGAGGAAAGAGCAGTATATGCGTTGATATGGAGACTAATCTCTTGGAATCATGGGGTTAGGTAAACTTATCCCTTGAGTGTCTTAAGCGGGTCAAGTTAATTTGTTTCTTAATACGAGACGAGTGCAATTATTTTTTCAAGCAGACGATCCACAATATAGATTTTCTAAACCTCAAGAGCATATACGATCGGAACTCAACTTAGCATCGAGGTGAGAAAATTGTACATCAAGGTCACACATATCGAACTCGGCTCTAATATTATGTTAAATAGAGGGTTCTATTTTAAATCAATTAGTGATAAGAGGAGAAATCTCATTTATATTGATTGTGGTTTATATTTTTTTTTCCGAAAAGATAGCTTACATATTAACGAAGATACATAGCTAAATAGCCCAACAAGACCTCTGGAGACAACCGACATACCAGTAGGGAAAAGACTTCATAAAGAGAGAGCATCACACAACAAAGTAAAACAAGGTAAACAAGATCGAAAGAAAAACAATATTCAAAGTCAGACTAAGAGAACTAACGAACCTACTTCAAATAGCTCAACACTCCATAAATGTGGCTATTAACTTGGATTTGTAGTTATCTTCATTTTTTTTCGTCTTTCAACCTCCGAATCTTGTCTTCTCCGGTAAAGGCACTCTCAAATGGGAAGAAGAAAGCTCTTACAAGAGGAGAAGAAAGTCCCATCTCGGGACACAGACCGAACCTAAAAAAGAAAAAGAGAAACGAGAAAGTTGGCAAAAAAGAACAAAGAAAACATGAGATTTGAGCTCCCCTAACCTCCATTAAACCTCCATTTAATGGAGGTGGGGGAGAAGGAATTCCAGATCTAGGGTTTGTGTTTTTTCTGGAGAGAGGTCAAATGATTTTGGGGTAGATAGAGGAATGTGGGAATAGAGTTTATATTGAGTGGGATGAAGTTAACTTTTCGATGTGGGACAAATAATCTCAACACAAAAAGTTTCAAGTTGTCACATGAGAAATCATTAAATCTTAAACTTGCAAGTATTAAGAATATGTATCAACATCATTCGATTTCAAACACAAATCGATATAAACAATAAACATTTACTTGGAAAAATTGACACACAACATATAGTTTATCAAAATAGCAAGAGCCAGAATTCTAGACCAAAAACCTTCTCCTTTGTGGTTCTCGTGCTCATGTTGTATTAAGCAAACACCCTAAATCCTCTGAGAAAGCATCTGTCACACCAAATGTAGGTTGTATCTTGTGAATACCTGATTCATATTTATCTCAAATCTATCCGATTCTTCTATTCTTGGCGTGAATTCATGTTTTCCAAATAGATCATAAAACGGTATAATACTAAGTTTTGAAAATTACAGTTTATCCAAGTTAGGATTCTCAACCCTAATTGAATCCTAAGTTCATAGTTTGCACCTAAGATAAACTGATTTATTTATTTTTCTGGGCAGTGTAGTCAATGGCGTGCTCATCAGGCATAGTAGATAATTATTACTTTTGAAATTTACTCTTTGATTTAGAATAGATTGACCATGTCGAGAACCCAGTGCCATCTCTCAAGAATGGCGCTGAATCCAAATGTCATAGCTTGCACCTAAGATAATTGGCTAATTATTTTTATAGACAGTGTAGTCAATGGCGCGCTATGGCGCACGCCATTGCGAACATCGACCATTGCAAACATCGACCATTACAAGGTCCTCGCGCCGTCTCTAAAAAATGGCCCCGAGGTTTTCTATGGCGCGCACCACCGCGTCCTCAACGCGTTATAGCGAATTGCGGGGACTGGAGGTTGAAGATGGAACTGAGACACTATTTGCTGGTATTTTAGGATAAATGGGCTTGTTCTATTTGGCCTTGTCAAGTGAATAAAAATAAAAATATGTAATAAAAGAAGTATAATTCATATATATTAAAATCTAAAAGGCCTAGTTAGACTTGATGTATTATGTTTGAATTTTTCATTCTTACGCCTTAAATTCATCTGGAAAAGGCGTAGTATAATTTTTTTTTTTCCCACGAAAGTGTGCTATCGCATTCCTCAAAAAATATTTACAACGGCTAAACAACCACAAGGTTCCTCTGGCCACAATGACCAAACAAGTAGGAGAACGAAAGCTTAATCATCGGAGCACCACCAACACTACGAAAGGAGAGAACTAATAAAGTGATAAAAATATCATGGTTCTAGCAACAATGGAGACAATAACCAATGAAAAAAGCACACAATTCCTGATCATGTTATTGTTTGAAAAAAGAAAACACAACGAGAGCTTTGCAATTGAATTCTTAGATCCCTAGCTAAAAGCTTGTGTTCCTAACCTTACTAGTTGAGCCATACCAACCCGTAGAAGTAAAGTCACTGTGTCGGTTCAGAAATGCACTGATCCAACAACTAATCCTGCATTTACTAAAAACAGCCAAAACAAACTCCAACAAAAAGCAGTACCAAAAAGTTAAGCAATATTCGAGAATTCGGACCATTCTGTCACTGCCAGTTTGACAGTGTCCAACTCCGATACTTTCTCCCCATTGAAGATCCACATATTGAGTGTTTTCCAAAGCATCCAGAGAATGTAGACAGAAAGTTGCATTCTCTCTACGAAAAAACCATACTGTCGCCCCGAGAAAATGTCCAGCCACCTGTTCCTGAAATTGAAATTCATATCGTGTGAGCCAGACCGCTGCACTGATGAAAGTTTCCAAATCGTTCACAGTAGAAGATTTGTTCGAGATGCTCAATGTTCTCCCCGCCCAAGCAACATCTTGGGTCGATTTCTAGGCCTTTCTTCCTTAAGTTCCGCCTAGTAGGCAGTATATTGTGAAGCGCTTCCCATAATAATTGTTTTTTATCTTGCTTTTTATCCTCAACTTCCATGTCATCAGCCATATTCTTCTCAGGTGATGTCCTCTGTCACTACTCACACCCATCCCTTTTTTCAGCCTGAAACTCCATGCAATAGCCTTTTAAATTGTGCCATCTTCGTAATTACTACATTTACCACGTAAAAGCTAGAGACATTCTTGTTAAGAGGGGAGGGGCAAAACCATGAATTTTTGCAGCCATGGAGAGCTTCAGATTTTGATATCCCTCCATCTCCCACCTTGTATATGGCCGCGTACTTTAACACATAGATAGCCTCGTGCTATGATCTCCATAGCCAATAAGCACATGCCAGGCAGGTTGCATTGAGTAAGCTAGAATTTGGGAAGTATTCGCCTTGAGCACCTTTGCCATGAGAGTATTCGGCTTGGTGATAAGTCTCCAGAACTGCTTCCGATCAGAGCATCATTGAAGCATCACAGGTCATGAAATTTGTTACTATTTAAAAATATGAAATTAATAAGTCGTAAGTGGAAATTAAAAAATCACGCCCCTAAGAAAATATCTAATGATGCTACTTGACTTAATCTCTCAACTATGAAATTGAGTTTTTTATATATAATAGATTAGTCGCTTATTATTTTTTATTCAACCAAATCATCTCTGTTAAAATAATTTTCATAGAAAATTAAACTGATGATTGTGCATCGTACTTTGATATTTGCGCGCACTGCGCCACGCGTCATGGCTTTAACAGAGCTTTGTGCTATTATGCGTTGTGCGCCACCCACTTACTTATGTTTCTCGACTATCAATTCTTTGCAGTTGCTTAAATTTTCGTCCGACAATTCAAATCGAAATGCCATCATCTTCAGCTATTGAATTTTGGGTTGTAACACTAGCTTTTACATTGAAGTTTTGCTTGAGTAGTCAATATGACCGTATGGCCTGGCTGTCTGTGCCTGTCTAGTTCGATCTTTCTTGCATCACCCATTTTGCCAAGTCTTGTCTAAGAATACCTTCACGACATTATATCCCTGTTGTCTTGGCCAGTTTAGTTTGATCTTTATCGCATCACATATTTTGCCAAGTCTTGAGTTACCTTTAAGCTTGTCGTAATGAGACATCAATTGTAGACTTAGATGAACTTAACACTTGTCACGTGTCTTCCAAAGTTATTCGGTGTTGAATTACATTACTAGATCAATATTTCAATGCTTTTATCATACCGAAGAACATTTATGTTTGTGACAAGATCCATTCAATTGAATTGTAAAAAGAATTCAACTAAGTTTACATATGAAAAATGTAACTATTATAGTTGGTTTGTGCTAGTCAACTTTGAGCATGATGTTGGAAAACTATTTCTTGATATCATCTATAATAATTTTTTGTATGAAGTAAATATATAACAACACGCTTACGTTCTTAGGGTTTCTATCAACAAATAACTTCAACTCTAACCTAGGATGATTGATAATTTACTTCAATTTTTCATGTAAAGTATCAACAAAATATTTTAAACCTTAATCCTTGGCTCCTTTGGCTTTGTTTTATTTTGTTAGTTCGTGGCATTGTTGACAATTGGTATGGCTTTGGAGAGAAATCATTAAGCAATACTATTTGATGGTCAACTTTTGACGTTTGAACTACACGTGTAACTGAATTCGAAAGGATGTGTATGATAATATTAACTATGCAAGCTCTTTTTACTAATCTCTACATGCAAACTACTTATGTTTTATTTCATCCTTGAACATTTAAATTTAACATATTTTTTACAGGTTGGTTGAGATCATACAACGATACAATAGGCATCTTGAAACTAAAGCTGCTTCATCTGGAGAGATTTACTCGAAACAGGTAACAATTGACGTAATGTGTGAGCATCTTCTTCTCATAGTTGGGGGCTAGCGTCTCTCTCAATGTTTATCAAAAGTTTTTCTTATGATGATATATATTTGTTGCTCACTGTGTGCTATATTTTGTGTTAAAATATCGTGTTCTATATTTTTGTGTGGTAATAGAGGTGTTAACTTGGAGAAGGAAGCGGAGGGATGTGCTTCCTTGAGGATTCCAAATTGATTGTTGAAAACGAATTTGTGAATATTGAATATGTATTACTTGATCAATGAACTCCTACAACTCTACTTATGTACAATATTTTGAAAAATATGGCCAATTGTACCTAGAAGACTCAAAAATGCATGTAATTGATTGCAAGTCATGCCTAATGAATAGTTTGTACACTTCAACTCTGTCCCTCAGGTTGAGGATTAAATGCTCATTTTTATGTAGCAAATTAAGTTTGCTAAATCCCGTGCTATTTAATTATTTCGTTAGCATAGTTGCCATTATTCTGATGAAACATGATAGACACATTTAACCGCACTCAAATTAGTTTTGTTTATCAATCAATGTTTTTGGTACAATCATGTTCTACAAGTTCAACTGCGATGTTGGTGGCGTACTTATTATCATAGTAGAGTTTCATAGAACCTTATGTAATAATCAAGTTATCAAAAATGGCGTTTATCCATAATAACACAAACTTTTTATACCATAACTGTAAGTTATACGTTGTTGATGATTGTGCACCATATTTTGCTTTTTACTTCAACATGTTTCTAGATTCCATCAGATATGCGCGATATCATATGGTAGACCTATCATATGCCATAGCTTTAAATTAATTTTTCGGTGTTCTTTTCAAGTAGTGTAATACCCTAGCTCTGTGTGGTTTGTTTTGTCGTCGCAGCGATAATCGACCATAACGGTAATTTTCAAACGAGAACATCTCTGAGCTAATGTCTTTTGGGTTCCATGCGATTTTTACTATTGCAGCAGATATCACGACTGCAACGGCGATATATCGACACTACGGCGATGTATCATCGAATTATAGTAATGGCAGTAATGAAAAACTGCATGACAATAATATGAAAGCGTGGTTGATGAATAGGATAACTTATTGCAGTGGTTTTGTTTTTTTAGCGCTAACAATCATTTTTATTCAGTAAAGGCATCGAAAAGATATTTGAGATTAAATGGGCAGAAGGAGAAATTGTAATTAGTACCAAATGTAACTCTTTATAGAAACTCACAATACTGGTGATTTTCTATAATCAAATATATTTGTAGAAAATCATTACTTTCGTGGTAATCGAAAGAAAATTTGGAATTCTTTCAGTGACATCATTTAGTATGAATTTAACGAATCACATCGTTCGCGACTGTTCTGCGGCAATGCAATGGAATTGATGTTGTAGGATTTGAGAGTGGTTTGCCTACAATCTTTCCAATTTTAGTTAACAGATTGATTGAGATGTAATGATGTCATTTGTAGAATTAGCAACTTCAATTTCAAGGAAATGTTTGTATATCCCTATGTGATTGCACATAACTAGCGTATGCTTTTTAGTTAATAGATTGATAGAGATGTAATGATGTCATTTGTAGAATTAGCAACTTCAATTTCAAGGAAATGTTTAATTTGGTAAATTATGTTATATTCCTATGTGATTGCACGTAACTAGGGTATGTTTTTTTTACTGCGTGAAGCTCCTGGTGCTGTCTAAAACACAGCGCAATACCCCCGGTGTTGTCTAAGACTCTGCATCACACCTCCTAATTAGGGGCTGAAAATGACAAAAAGCACATGATTATATCAACCGCATGGGTGTTTTACGCTATTTCAAACTATAGGGATTTTGATACTTATATTTTAATTCAAAGTTGGTTTATATGCTATTTACCTTATTTAATTTCACAATTTCTTTTCTCAATCCGACGTGCAAGTTTGTGCTTAAGTGCCTTTTTATCATTTTATGTGGCTAGTATGTAATTTACATTTTATGTGACTTAATATGTCATACACATTACTATGAGCATCTTGATCTTTCATCAAATCTGGGTGGAAGTTTCATAAGATATCAAACTCCAGTGAAGAAAGATATTTATTCATATCGTACTGTAAAAAGAGACTATACAAACGAAAAAGTTAAGACTAAAAATATGAAAATAGTCCTTGAATCATAAAGCTTTATTTGGCTCCAAATAGGTTTTGCACTACTTGGAATTGAGGCATAAGGAGGTTGGCTTCATTTCTTGTTTTAGATAGAATAGTCATGGGACCAATGTAATGATAAGAAAGGCGATAATTTTTTTTTCAAGAGTGGAATGAATCAAGGATGTTCCCAAACATTACTAGGTATCAATTTGAAATGAAAAAAAAAAACGCCTTTTGTCTCTAATTGAAAAAGAAACATCACTATGTTTGGACATACTACATATAGTACAATGAAGATTAGAACATGTAAGCCATCGAAAAGTAGGGAACACAACTTTAATGACAAAAATGGGGGATGCCATGTACGTTTACAATGTAATCAAATGGTGTCTTCATTGTGTAAACTCGTAACAATCAATTATGTTATTTTGAGATTTGTTGGAAGGCTTATAGTAAGTCCAATCCGATCCTTCTCATCAACTTCCTAAATAGTACAATGAGAAAGAAAGAAAATGGTATAACATTACCATGTCATTTTGGAACTAAAAGCACCTTTATAAAGAGAGTTGGTGCGAAGGGTATTATTTTAGTCCCAACCGGGGGCGTATCCAGGATTCCTAGATTGGGGAACTGTAATAAATGGATGGATTTTGCGTTGGCGATGATGTCATCTGAGAAGATAGATATTTTCGTTATGATCACTAAAAAATGTACATTCAGTACAATTAAACAAAGAAACTTGAAGGAGTTTAGAATAAAAGGAAATTGAGAGCAATGTTTACCTAATATCCAGTGATCAATGAGCTTCAATAAATTAACTAAACTTTGATCAATCTACGTATTTCCATATCCTACCATTAGAAAGAAAGAAAATATTTTGCTAACAAAAAAAAAAAAATAAACAACATATCACGCCTAATTAGTAATCTGTGTACTTAAACATCGACCTCGAGCTTGAATTTTATGCAAGATCCTTGAAATGTGACGCACTTTGCTCCTAGAGCTTTTATAGCTATAGTTGTGGTCCATTCCAACACTTATGTGCTAACAACTAACTAATCGTTGTAGAACAATTGTGATTTGACTTTTGATGTTAAAGTACTGAAAGTGAAGGGCAGGAATCAAAATATCAAGTTTAAATTAATGATAGTACTTTGGAAGTTATGGATAAGTGGCGTTTGAAACTTCAAATTCTAACCTCTTTGGTTTTCGCAAACACCGCATTGAGTTGTGTTGTTAAGCTTTTATTCAACTTCTTGTTACAATATAGTCCTACCCTCTGCAAAGGAAAGCACTACTGCTTAAATCTCCTCAATATCAATCTTGTTATTGTATCTACATATACAAGTTAAATGAAATACTCATTTAAAATCGATGCATCTTAGTGTGCCAAGCCTTTTTTCTTACTATGCTTGCCAGTTATTCCCTTTTCATTCTTATTTTGTTAGCATCATATTTATCTTGCGTTGATATCGACCAAGTATTCTTAATTATCTTAAGCATGTAAATTTCTTGTGTGTGTATGTGGTATATGTCAAAATATATTTGCTTATGATTAACAATTTTATATCCTATAATCGAAGTGTTAGTTTTGGATATGATATTTTGGATTTAGGTAAGATGTTGATTTCTATAATCAGGGAGTTTTTTTTTTCTATAGGAGAATGAATATTTACCTAATAGTTTCTTCCGAAATCGTATCAATACCTGTGTGTGTGTTTTTTTTGCAAAAACAAAATAATAATATATTTTCATTTGTCTATCAATGAACTCCCTACTTTGTTGTTTTCATATATTCGTGAGAATATCATTTGGATATCTGGTTGATGTTGTGACTATTGAGTTGCTTTTGATACGAGGATTTCGATTAGAAAAATAAAAAGAAAGGTGTGGAGGTACGACGATCGAAGCGCAAAGTATCATTGTTCAATGCGCTGAATTAGTTTTCTGTTCGTGCTTTCCACACACGAATTCTGTATACCAAACGCAGCCTTAAGGAATTCTTGACTCTGTGCCCATGCGGAACTTGTTTCTTTGAACTTTAGAACATGATACTTCATTATGGTGATAAGTAATAAAAATTTTGGCAATTTGACGCCTTTATAGAAAAATATTTGAATGTTAAAAATTATGATTGTGAATCTAGGTTGTCGTATGTTCTAATTCCAAAGTATTCGGAATGTCCTAAAGTAGGAATTGTTGCAGATATCACGGCAGATTGGGATATGATCTTATTTGATTTAGTATTCTGTTTGATTTCCTTATTTATAGTAAGTTTGGTAGGATATGGTTGTGAATATTCTGTGAATGATGTACTTATATAGAGTTGTATACTCCTATAAATAGGGGAGAATGATTATTGAAAAGATTAAGATAAAGTTTACAATCCTGTCTTTAACTTTATGGTATCAGAGCCTAAATCAACAACCTTCATAGTTGTTAACCTCTCACAGCCTTAATTGCTGAAAAAATGTCTGAAGAATCCATGGTTACCAGCCCTAAGAAGCCTGAAGACTCCAGCAATGTTCAAAAAATTGGAGACTTACAGAACCTACGATCCACATACAGACTCAATGGAAAGAATTACTTAAAATGGTCTCAGTTTATCCGCACATACCTTAAGGGTAAAGGAAGACTCAAACATCTTCTTGAAGAAGGTCCAAAAGATGATGATCCTAAGTTGATACATGGGATGAAGAGGATTCCATGATTATGTCATGGTTATGGGAATCTATGGACCCACAAATCAGTGATACATGCATGTTCTTGTCCAGCTCCAAAGAGATCTGGGAATATATCAGCAGAACCTACTCCAAGGCGCGTGATGCTGCTCAGGCATATGAGATCAAGGTCAAAACTGCTGCCACAAAGCAAGGAGAAAAAACAGTCACTGAATATGCCAATCTGCTGCAGAACCTGTGGCAAGAACTTGATCATTACAGGACATTTGAGATGAAATGTACCGAGGATGCCAGGACCTTAAAAAAATTCATTGAGAAGGATCGAACATATGATTTTCTTGCAGGCCTCAATCCCGAATTTGATCAAGTACGGGTTCAAATATTGGGAAAAGAAGACATACCTTCTTTGGAAGAGACCATTGCATTAATTAGAGGAGAAGAAAGCAGAAGATCAGTGATGCTTGAATCTCAACCGATGGAAGGTTCTGTGATGGTTGCAAAATCTGAGCCAAAGCTGTCAAGAAAAAAAACCTGGTATCCTGAAGAAACTCAAGGGAATAGAAACAAGGATGATATGTGGTGTACTCATTGCAAAAAGTCAAGACACACTAAGGAGACCTGCTGGAAACTACATGGCAAACCACCAAGTAAGGACTGGGGAAATCGAGGAAGCCAGCAAAGGTCTCAAGTGAATATGGCTGAAAGCTTTAACACTGTGGAAGGCACGAATGGAGAGAGATTCAACAGTGAAGAGGTTGCTAGGTTAAGAAGTCTGCTTCAATCCTTGAGAAAGCCTTCTTCTGCAAACTGTTCACTGGCTCCATCAGGTCATCTTTCATTCTCCAAGTGCTCAAATGCCTCAGAAACAGTTCTAAACCATTCTTGGATTCTAGATTCGGGTGCCACAGACCATATGACTCCTAAATCTAACCTGTTTTCTTCCTATACTCCCTGTCCCAGTAACAGAAAAATTATGGTTGCCAATGGATCTCTAGCAACTGTTGCAGGGACTGGAACCATATCACTTTTACCAGGCCTCCTACTCAAGGATGTTTTACATGTTCCAAAACTATCTACCAGTCTCATTTCTGTAAAAAGACTAACCAATGATCTCAAATGTTGTGCTACCTTTTTTCCTTCACATTGTGATATCCAGGAACAGGGGTCGAGGAGGAGGATTGGACTTGCTGAAGAAAGGGACGGTCTCTACCACATGAAGCTGCCCAATACACCCTACAGTAACCTACCTACTTCTTACTTGAGTCAGTCAAATAAAGACACCATCTGGTTATATCATAAGCGTCTAGGACATCCCTCTTTTACCTCTTTAAAGACCATGTTTCCTAAACTTTTTAAGGGATTAGATGTTACTGTTTTTGAGTGTGATATATGTAGTATGGCTAAACACACTCGTGTCTCATTTCCTATCAGCAATAAAAGATGTTCTTTTCCTTTCCAATTGATTCATAGTGATATTTGGGGGCCTTCTTCTACCCCAAATATTTCTGGGACAAGATGGTTTATCACCTTTATAGATGATT
Organism: Linderniella brevidens; assembly: GCA_004919715.1. Taxonomy (NCBI): domain Eukaryota; kingdom Viridiplantae; phylum Streptophyta; class Magnoliopsida; order Lamiales; family Linderniaceae; genus Linderniella; species Linderniella brevidens. The sequence goes on from SWDC01000153.1 coordinate 17,452,546, forward strand.
GCACCAGGGTAGCATGGTTGTTTCTTCTAAAACAAAAATCTGAAGTCAGCTTTATTATACCTCAATTCCACAACATGGTGCAAAACCAATTTGGAGCCAAAATCAAAATGTTTCGAACTGATAATGCCACAGACTATTTTAACAAAACTTTGACATCCTACTTTCAGTCACATGGCATTATACATGAGTCATCTTGTGTCTACACACCTCAACAAAATGGGGTGGCCGAAAGGAAAAACTGACATTTACTTGAAACTGTCCGGGCATTACTCCTTCAGAATAATGTTCCAAAAGGTTATTGGGGAGAGGCTGTTTTGAATGCTGCTTACATGATAAACAGGCTGCCCTCAAGAGTTCTTGACAACAGAAGTCCTGTTGCAACTCTAAATGAGTTTTACCCACATTTTAGAACTTCTAATGATCTTACTCCTCGAGTCTTTGGGTGTACTGCCTTTGTACATGTTCATAGTAGTCTAAGGGGAAAACTTGATCCTAGAGCCATTAAGTGTGTGTTCCTCGGGTATTCAAACACACAAAAGGGGTATAAATGCTTCAATCCTAAATCCAGAAAGACATATATTTCTGCTGATGTTACCTTCTCAGAAAACATGCCATATTGTCAATGAAGATAGTATTGAACCCTTAAAGGATCTTCATCTACCTCAATACCCACTCAAACAAGACCTTGAATTGCAGCCCCATCCAATCCCAAATGGGCAGCCTCAACCTGAGCAGAATTCACCACAATCAACCCATAAAAATACACCTTCTAAAGGCCCAGACATGTTTCCAAGGTTTCCTTTAGTATATTCCAGAAGAATGACTGTCCCTGCTGAGATACAAGTCCATGACTCCACCTCAGAGCCTCCTGTACCTGATTCACCTGAAGATCTGGTGAATTCTGATATACCAGAACCACTAGATGACTCTAAGCTTCCAATTGCTGTTAGAAAAGGTACTCGAAAGTGTACTAAAAATCCTATTTATCCTTTATCTCACTATATTTGTCTAAACTCTTGTTCCCCAAGCCACAGAAAATTCATGATAAGCTAAACACTATTGTTATACCCAACACTGTTTCTGAGGCTTTGAGAAAAAGAGAATGGAAGGATGCTATGAAAGAGGAAGTGACAGCACTTGAGAAGAACAAAACTTGGGAGATTGTTGACAGGCCGAAAGGGAAGAATGTAGTTGACTGCAAGTGGATTTTTACAGTGAAATACAAAGCTGATGGAACACTTGAGAGACACAAAGCCAGATTGGTCGCAAAAGGATTTACTCAAACGTATGGTCTGGATTATCACGAAACTTTTGCACCGGTGGCCAAGATGAATACTGTAAGAATTCTGATCTCCTTGGCTGCTAACTATGATTGGCCCCTCTTGCAATATGATGTGAAGAATGCTTTTCTTCACGGGGAATTGAAGGAAGAGATCTTCATGAGAGTTCCACCAGGATTTGGAGAAGCTGATGGGAAGGTTTGTAAATTGAGGAAAGCTCTCTATGGATTGAAGCAGTCTCCTCGAGCATGGTTTGGGAGATTTACCACTGTCATGAAGAAGTCGGGATACAAACAAAGCCAGGGAGATCATACTTTGTTTGTCAAGCATTCGACAGATGGGAAAATCACAGCTCTCCTAGTTTATGTGGATGACATCATAGTTACTGGAAATGATGACAAAGAAAGGCATGACCTCAGGAACAAACTTGCACATGAGTTTGAGATCAAAGAACTAGGAAAGCTCAAATACTTCCTTGGAATCGAAGTTGCTCACTCTTCACAGGGAATCTTCATATCTCAGCAAAAATATGTATCTGATCTACTAAAGGAAACAGGGAAGGTTGAGTGCAAACCAGTCTCTAGTCCAGTGGATCCAAACCAGAAACTAGGAGCAGCAAAAGAGAAACCAGCTGTAGATAAACATATGTATCAAAGGCTGGTTGGAAGACTCATCTATTTGGCTCATACTCGGCCAGATATTGCCTACTCAGTTAGTGTGATCAGTCAATTTATGCATGATCCTAGAGTTCCACATCTACAAGCAGCCTATAGAGTATTACACTACTTGAAAGGCACACCTGGGAATGGTTTGCTGTTTAGAAGAAACGGGGGAACAACTCTAGAAGCATACACTGATGCAGATTATGCTGGATCACCAGTAGACAGAAGATCTACCACGGGTTATTGCACTTTTCTTGGTGGGAACCTAGTGACATGGAGGAGTAAGAAGCAAAATGTGGTGGCAAGATCATCGGCCGAAGCTGAATTCAGAGCCTTAGCCCAAGGAGTGTGTGAACTACTTTGGCTGAATATCATTTTAGATGATCTGAATATCAGTAGAGAAGGTCCTATGAAGCTCTATTGTGACAATAAGTCAGCTATCAATATTGCACATAACCCTGTACAGCATGATCGCACCAAACACATTGAGATTGATAAGCACTTTATCAAAGAGAAGCTTGAAGATGGTCAAGTGTGTTTGGCATATGTTCCATCAGAACAACAAGTAGCGGATGTGTTAACAAAAGGAGTGAACAGTGCAAGATTTATGAACTCACTTCCAAGCTGGGAATGAAGAGTATCTATTCCTCAGCTTGAGGGGGAGTGTTGCAGATATCACGCAGATTGGGATATGATCTTATTTGATTTAGTATTCTGTTTGATTTCCTTATTTATAGTAAGTTTGGTAGGATATGGTTGTGAATATTCTGTGAATAATGTACTTATATAGAGTTGTATACTCCTATAAATAGGGGAGAATGATTATTGAAAAGATTAAGATAAAGTTTACAATCCTGTCTTTAACTTTAGGAATGTTGCCAACTATTGTTGGTGGCTGTATTTTATTGCTGTGTGACCTATTGTAATACGTGGTTTCTACGTTTATGTTCATGTGGTCTTGGTGAGACTAGGAAATGCTTGATGTATTGCAATATTCGTATGCCGCCATTTTTTCGGGGGTCCTCTTCTTCTTGCCCTGTTGCATCTTATTGATAGACAGTTTGTTTAAGCAAATGCTCCCTCAGTTTGGGTTGTTTTAGTTCCCATTCAATAAATAAAACAAGAAAATATATATGATGATCGAATGAATTGCATGGTGGCAATTCATGTATACACGTTTCATGATGTTTCCTTGAAGAGTATCCTGATGATGGGTCCTTGCTGACTTTGAAAGTATTTCTCCCTCCGGATCTGTGATGTTAACTGTTACCTAATTAAGCTCTGTCCAATTTGCATGTGTTGGGAAATAACAGGTTATTGTCCACGTTAATTTGGGATTTGTGATGAATCTGTTTTCCGCAGGTGAACAATTCTAAATATTCCCGTTTTCTTAGCAGCAAAGAGCTCCTTCAAACTGTGGAAAGGTACAATCTCTGAATGTTTTTTTCATCTGCTGTGTTCAATCATTTGAGCTTTATTAGCATAAAGGTTCTGCTTTCCACAGCGAACTCGGGGATTCTTGTGAGGACCATCTCAGCGTGCCCGACCTTCTACATTTGGAAAATCAACTTCAGACTGCTCTAATACAAGCAAGATCAACAAAGGTTTCATTTTAAGCTTCAACTGATCTAAGGAATCTATAGATTCTACAGCCATCTTCTCCATTTATCTATCCCGATGCTACTAGTTTCCATTTTCTGTGCCTGTAAATATTTCCTGGAGTTCTCTGAAAGGAGTGTTTGATTTCAATAATTTATCTGTTGTTACTTGTGTTCTGAAGAGTAAAATGTAAACCTGTAGAAAATGCTAAATGACCATTGTTTTGGGAAACTCTGACATGATTGTTCAGCCCTACTGTTCGTATACACACTCTATATTATTTGATGCTCTGTATCTTTGATTCACTTCACACAAAAACCAAGGGATTCTTGTGGACCTAATGTAATATGTTTGACAAAACATTTGCCTTTCATGAACTACATGTTGTATGGTGCAAGCAGCTCATTTTCATAGGAAGCTGATAAGCATGTCATTGGCATTTTTTCACTCTACGAGACAGAAACCTTTGGCCTATTAGAGTCTGAAATGAGTTCTATAAGCTTCCTCATTTTCTTTTCCTACTGTTTCCTGTCTACATTGCTTTTCTGTTTTTTCTTCCTTCAACTATGATTTGAGTAATCCGGTAATATATCTAGGAAGAGTTCGTGGATTTGCGTCCTTCAGCCATTCGTAGCATGATTACAAATATTATTGTCTCACTCACCATTTGATGTTTGAAAACACCTGCAGACTCATTTATTGCTGGATTCAATATCGAGCCTTCAAAGGAAGGTACGCACGCTGCTTCGTTAATTCTACTGATTTCTCGTGGCATCATACCATGATTAGAGTTCCAGTGTAGATCTTCAAATTATGTGGTACCCAATCCTATAAATATAAGTGTCTTCGTTATTTTATCGTATTTTCTGCCCATAATCAGATAAGTCACTCTTAAGAGAAGGGTGTAAGACTTTAGATCACAGTTAACTCGTAAGTCATGCGCGCGTGTTTGACAAATAAAAACACATGCAAAGTGTTTCACGATTATGTTTAAACCTCATTGACCTAACTTGTTGGAGAATCAAGTTACTAACATAGGCAGTAAACCATCGCCTAATTAGTTATGTTTTTCTAGGGATTGCCTATTTTTCTCGGGTATTTGGATCCTTGATCAATACCTCAAAATTGATAAATGGTCGAGCTAATCAGATTACTCTCATCAATTAGTATCAATACCTTACCCAATATTCATCATACTTCGTTGTTTAGAGAGTAGATTTTTTGGGGATCTCATAAATTGATCATCTCCCATGGCTAGTTAGACTTCTTCTCAAAAAATATAAATTATGACCCTTCTGAAGAAATAAATAGCAGTAATATGTTCTAATATTCGAGAATCAGTCATATAGCTGAAACAGATCTTAGGTTCGAGTTGATCACCTATTGAAAGAAGAATTCACATACTAGGCTGCCTACACATGATAAGATGTACTGGAAATAAATGTGAGATAACTCTTGTTTGGAAGACATGGTTATTCGGTGAATCGGTTCAATCATTACTCTTTATTCTGTTCATAAACTAACTATACTTAAAGAAAATCGGTCCTCTCAACTTTTAGACTGGATTTCGGGCAAGATAAAGATAGAATGTCGAGCGGGAGAGTTTTAGGTTTATCGACCAAAAGCCAACTTTTGGAACACTGAGGTATTTAATACTATGTGTGTAGATAGTGGTGTAGCGGGACGAGATGATCTACCTACTGATGTGAACACATCCTTGTATATTTAATGGATTGAGATTCATTCATAAGCCATTTTACTAGTCTTCATGTACTTTCGAATGAAACTCATGCCTACCAAAATGATCAATTGAATTGTAGGCATAGGCCTGGTAGAATTCTGTCCCAACTAGAAGCGGGGTCAAACATGGAACCTGAACCGGTCCCAAGGAAACTAATCCGGAACTATGAACTATGAGGATTTCGTCTTAAAATAACCTAACTATGAACTATTTTTTACCTATTCTACCACACAGATGGAATTAGAATAACCTAACTAACTATGGGGTTGCGAGATGGTGGTTAATCCCTGAGCACGTCTGGATACCCCATAATCGCATGTTTTGTGATTTGTTATTTGATTTTTGATACACTAAGTAATACGTTCAACGAAAAAGTATTATAAGTTAGCTATATCCAAAATGAATTTGCCCCGAAGCTACTGGTGAGTACGAGCAACGGGCTAGCCGACATATGGTGTGGGGAAAATATTTTTGTGGCATTTCCATTTTCATTATAGATGACAACAAAATTAGTTGTGGATCTATGAGTGGGCCGCAATATAAATTTGAATTATAATTTTCAGCTGCAAAGATAGGTCAATATAAATTTGAATTATAATTTTCAGCTGCAAAGTTAAAATTATTATGCCATCAAAAGTAAAGCAGTTGTTTGAAATACAGCAAGTAAGCGTAAAAAGACTTTATAACTGAAGAACTTCAACCATCTTTACATTTTTTATATATTCATTGGTGACTTTTGTTCTCACACTTCTAGCAAGTTCTTTAGTAATATATCATTATTGTGTTAGGCAGAAGACCATCCTCTATTTTATTTCAACCTAGTTTTCACGATATTCATTGCCGGTAACATGAGTATGAAGTAGAAGAGTAAACACAAGTAAAGTCAATTTGAAAACGAGATTGTTTGTGACCAACTCGTTAAGTCTTCATCACCGATTGGCTTAGTTCTGTAATGGTTTGAAATTCTTTTACTATCAGTGCCTTCAACTCGTACAAGCCTCAATCCTAGATGCAACTTCTTTAGCCCATCTTTATAAATCTTGCATATGAAATCTTTCAACTAAGTCACACATATCTCTAACTTAGGAAGTCTTCGCCGCATTTGGAGGATTTAAAGCATTTATCGCAATGAACAATTCCATAGCATTGTCACTAAATCAATCATTAATTCTTGTTTATGTAGATCGATGTCAGTGTACATAGGTCAAATTGATAATGATGAGCAATAGTTATATTGTGAATATTATGGACTCGACCTCGCCCTTTTCTATTAATATACCAAACATTAAGAGTGTTTGATTGGAACGACGTGTTTAGATACTACTAGTTTTATTTGGATGTAGATAATAAGGGGTGTTAGCTTTTGGGGCGTTTGGTTGATGTGTTCAAAAATTGACGTCTAACGTGTTTGGTAAATGTGTTTAAATGATATTATGTGTTAAATTAATTACAATCTTTGATTTAAAAATTTTATAAATAAAGGATAAATTTGTCAAAAAGCATGAGATTAGATAAAGGTAAGAGGAGAGATTGATTTAGCTAATACCTTATTGGGGTATTAAGGGAGGGTATTTGACTAAATCCCTCCTTTAAATGAACCTTCCAATCAAACCCACATTTATTAATTCTTACCCCTCTAATCCCCCTAATAACCCCTGCCAAACACGGTCTAAAATCATGAATATCAATATTCTTAACTTAGAAAAAGACTTTCCTTTACAAGACAATCATCCCACAAGAAAAGCATCCTAATTGTTTCTCTCATTCGTTGGAGTAAATTCTTGATATAGATAAGCCATTTCTGTATTTTCCAGGGAAATTGGATTTAGAATGGAAAATCATCCATTTAATTATCGGCGTTGGCGATAATGTCACCGAAGAACATATAACAACTTCATTTCCCTCTCTCTTTAGAAAAAGTTCGGGTGTAGCGTGGATATAAACTGCAATAGTTTTTGGGATTCTTTATCATAAGTTATATATGTCCTTTTCTATTCGGTAAGTGCTTGTTTTGATTTTAGTAAGAGGCCTGTGAAATTAGAAATATTCGAAGGATGAAAGGTGTTATGACTAGACTTTGTGTATCGCCAACTCGTAATAAAAAGATTTGGAGTACATTCGAGCCCTATAACCTTTAACGTGAAAAATAGAATCTTTACTGTTAGACGACTATATTCTTGAAATACAGAGAACACGAATATGCATGTATGCACTAAAAAGGTATCCACTATGTAGTTTTCGAGGGGCACCACTATGTATAACCTATCGATATCGATCAAGGTGGCATGGTCTTAAATGGCTCGCAGCATATCAGCTTTTTTGGCCCGTCTTTTGCTCAAGTGACAGTTATGACTTAAAATGTCAAAACACGTGAGCTCCATTGTGTCTTATATATTAAAAGGCAAAGCTACATGTGACTTGTGATTTTTTCTAGCTTAGCTCGAAAACATAAGCTTTAGCTACCTGTGACTTGTGTCTATAGTCTCGTGAGTTTGACGTTTTAATATAAGAGTAGGGATGGTGAAGACTACTCTGTTCTTGGTGATTCTCTAGCTTAGCTCAAAAACATAGTTTCACCATATGCCTACTTCCTTAATTATCTGTTATTTGTGGTTTGTGTAAATAGAGAATCTCATCTTGCTTCAGGGACACAAATGATTGATGATCATCTCTGTGACCTAATGATTTGTGTCATGGGAAATTATCTGTGATTAATGATCATCTCTGTGACCTAATGATTGTGAATCACACGTATCTCGTTCGCGTTTTCTGAAGCTTATGACCCGAGTTCCCATGTCAAAGTGGTCGTCAACGTACACGAGAATTCGAATTCTTGGTCACAGTTGGAATCTGAGACTTGTCAAAGATATATTCGCTTGGATATTTTTGCTGTTACTTGTTCTGTGATTACGATGTATTCATAAAATGTTTAGAGATAACACCCTATCATAGGATTTGCATCCTCCTCAGACATTCCCAAGACATCATCATCTCTAAGGGTGTGTTTGGTTTGCGGAAATTAGTAGGGAGAAGAAAATGAAATGGAAAAGGAAAACTAGTTTTTGTGTTTGGTTGATTGAAGAAATAGGCAAGGAAAAGGAAAAAAAAAAAAACTAGCTTAAGTTTACCCTTAAAACTAAGGAAAACTAATTTCTTCACCAAATGGTGAGAAAAACGAAAAAAAAACTTGTGAGAACTATTTTCTCTCCAATTTCCTTTTTCATACTAATTTCCTTAAATCAAATACAGCCTAACAGTTTCATCCTCATGTCTCTTTATCTTAACCAGCATGATAATGATGATTTCTAATGCCCTATGTTTATTTGTACTCTTAAGAAAGAAATGTTCTTGAGCTGTTTCAACACTTATATTTAAATTTTAAGTAGCTTACTTGATGAAAATGCTGTGTTTCTCCGTGCAGGAAGAGAGCCTCATCGAAGAGAGAAGGCTTCTGCTTGGCGAGGAGCAGGTGAGTCATCGCCTGAGTTGATAACTATATGTATGTGTGTATATATATAAACACAGGAATTATATTAATGAATATTTCTCATGAGAACATTACAGATTTGTCGAATAAACTCTCCCGAAGAGGAGGAGAAGGCGAAGAAAGCAATAATGTTAGACCTCAATGCTCAACCTGATGATGAATGACTGAGGGAAAGAGGTTGATCTTCTTCTTTCTGTTGAGATAAGTTTTCTGAAGTTTTGCTCTTCATATAATCTTGGGTTTGAGTTTTAAATTCGCATGCAGCCATGCATTTTATTGTAATAAGGGACTAAGAAATCGTGTAGGGGGAGGAACATAATGTGGAGATATATACGTCTTTTTTTGTTCCTTCAAAAAAAAAAACTGTTATAAAGGGGACAATCCGTGATTTGAATTTATCTATCTGTCTCTGCGACGCTTGGCATGGGGTTACACGGTTGTGATTCGTAGTTGGCGAGTGCTTCGTGAGAAAGTAAACGAAAGAGAGGCCATCGACGTAGTGTACACCGAGGCTTTTTGGAAATTAAAATCATATCTTTTTTTGGTTTTGTTTTGAAGAAATAAATGTTCTGACAAATATTACGAGGAAACGGAGTATTTATTGTATGTATGGAAGCAATTTACTATGTACCGATACTGCATTAAATAGACTACAGTCACTAGAAATTCTATGAATTAATATGCTTGGGACTATTAAAATTTATTAATTAAAAGAATTATTAATTAATCGATAAATTAATATTTTAGTAATTTATAATGAAATGTTCATTTTTTAAATACATTTTAAACTTTTATCTAATCATCATATCATGTGCATATTAAATGAATGACTCGATTGGAGAAAAGCATTTGATCCCTTGTCTTATTAGAGACGAGATTCCAAGTTAAATTCATTTAAACAAAAACAAGAGACAATTGAGTTTTTCAGGAAATCTTAAAAAAATATAAAAAATTTGGTATTTAAGGCTTTTTCAACTGGTGTTCAAACTATTCTTCGATTTCATTAGGTACCCCATGCGTTTCTAGCTTTTTCAACTGGTGTCAAACTATTTTTCAGTTCGATAGTTACCCCTTTGTTTAAATCTTTTCCCTATGGTATCCAAATAAATCTAGCAGTTACTATATTTTCCACGCTTGGCATATAGTATGATTGTGGTACAAAAGTTATCATCTGTCATTGTTGATCGTTATATAAATCATGAGCACCACATAGTAAGTGCTCGGTTTGTTTGGATACTAACTCTAAAAGCCTTAAACACGGGAGTAACTATTGTAATTGAAATAGTTTTGGCACCAATTGGAAAAGTCTTAAACACATGAGTATCTACCTTGAAAAAAATAGTTTGAGCGCCAATTGTAAAAGCCTTAAACACAGATTTATTAGCCGTAACTTTCTTAAAAATATTGTGTAGTATATAAGGAAATATTAATTTGTATTTTATATGAGACCTATATAAATTATTAAAAATGATTATCTTATAATTTTTTGCGAGTTTATCAATTTAGCATGTTATCCCCAAGTCGGGATCCGACAAAAATATTATCTTAAAGAGTTTATTAAATATTCGAGTATCAATTTATCGAGTTTTTATTGTAGTTGGAATCGTTGTAATTCGTAGTGTGGGCATTTGAGAACTGAGCTACGTAGTGTGCGACGAGGCGCCTTTTATAAATTTATATTTGTGCGTGTATTTAAAAATGTTTTTTTTGGATGACCGTGCACCTGCATCCTGAGCCAATGGGTCGGACCGGCTCGCTCGAAACTTGAGTTTGGGCCATGTTCTTTGCAGCATGAAATGTCAGCGGATCGTTTGACCCTGGCCAGAAAGCCCGGTGGGCCGGGGGTTAAATAGGCTCGATTTTTGTCTACGGATATAAAATTCAGTTTTTATTTATAAAGGAAAAAATATTTTTTTATATGTCTACTGATATATTTTTTCAACATTATGTATTTATAATATTTTAGAAGATATTAGTTGAAAACTTAAAATTATATGATAATTAAAATTTTTTTAAAAAATGAATCTATAAAGTTAAAAAAATTGGGCACGATGAGCTATGGCCGGGCTGATCCGGCCATAGAACAATGGGCTAGGGTTTGAATTTTTCTTGCCCGTAAGAATTAGGCCCGGACGGACCGTATTTTCTCGAGTGGTCCGCTATAATCGGGCCGGACGGGTCACCTCTAGGTGTGAGGCTCTTAAAAGGGGTGGGTGCATATATTAAATTTTTGGATGCGTTCAGTTGTCCACACTGGAAAATGAGAGAGAGTTTATTTTAGGATAATTTATCTTGATTATTATGTTCGGTATCCCATCTAAACTTGCGTCGGATTAGATAATTATCTTGTTTACCTATCAGGATAAAATAACAGTATTTATTACCTGTCGAGATGAAAATTACCATTCTAATCTAATCGTAAGTAAAAAAATTATTTCTTTATATTTAAAAAATAATTTTATGATTATCAAAAAATATAAGATAAGCATGTCAATTTGATATCATGAGACAAAGAATAAATTAGATATATTTATTTATTTTTATCATATTTATCACATGAAATAAAATAATTTTATAATTTGGTGGAATACATATTTAAAATTATAAAGAAATTAAAACGAAAAAGACCATTTCCTATCTGTGTGCTATATGACGCATATCGTGACATGTGTCGATTTTTCATTTGTAACCGGATGGAACTCCGACAATTCAAAGGGTACTACAGACTTTTCACGTTGTCAGTCTTGGCTGGGTTTAATTATTTTACACAATCCATCTGGATTATTTATCTTGAACCTGCGAGATAATAACATCGGGCCTTTATATTATACCGGGCCTCACATATAAAAGATTATTCCAAAGTGAACAAGACATTGATAAGTGATAGATAATTGGCCCTTATCTTGCCTTATCTCCCCAACTAAACGCAGCTAAAACATATATGGATGTCTGTCAAACAATGATTAATTGTCACAGTTATCAAATAATAGCCATCTTGTAATTCCTTTTCTGCGCATAAGTCCACGCCGGTTAGGAAGAAAAAATCCTTGTGTTTAGCGGGGGCGTTTTCGGATTAGATAAACTAAAATTACCAACCATCCTCACTAATATCCTATAATATATTATATATGTATATGTTGGACTTTTAAAATGGGCTTCTTGGGAAAAGATAAAAATAAATAAATGAAAAAAATCATTGTCCCACATTGGTTGGAACAAGTGGGTGTTAGCACCTTATATATGGTTGTGTTTTTGTATAGTCTAAAAATACTAGGCATCATTATACATGACACATGTTGCTCGCGTGCGCACGCAGGGGGGTGCGAATCCAGCCGCTTGTGTGCGAATGCCGGACCGAAAACGAGCGGGCCTGCTCAACCCGCGTTTTGCTCCCGATTCATGATACATTATATAATGTATAGTTGATCCTGCATGAGATCCATGCCGAAAAGATGACGTTGAGCGAATCCTTTCAAGTGGCTGCGGTCATTGAAAAATTACCTCCGGGTTGGAAGGACTTTAAAAACTATCTCAAGCATAAACGCAAAGAGATGTCCTTAGAAGACCTCATTGTCAGACTTCGAATAGAAGAAGACATCCGAAGTGCCGAAAGGAAGCTCTCGAGGTCCAACGAAGTCAAAGTCAACATGATGGAACACGGTCAAGGACACGGCTCGAAAAACAAGCATGCTGAGAAAGGCAAAAAGAAGTTCGGACCAACCGGCGGTGTCTCGAAGCCGAAGTATAAATTCCAAGGGAAGTGCTTTAAATGCAGCAAAATCGGGCATAAATCATCCGAATGCTGACTTCCCAAGAAGAAACTCGAGGCCAACATGGTAAAAGACATCACTCGGGACGTTGAAGAAATGAGCCTTGTTGCGGTTGTTTCGGAGATCAACATGGTCGGGTCAAATCCAAAAGAATGGTGGATCGACACCGGGGCCACAAGGCACGTGTGTACGAATAAAAACCACTTCTCGACATTTGAACCAGTTCAAGGAGAAAAGATCTACATGGGAAACTCGAATGCTGCCTCCATTGAGGATAAGGGAGATATATTGCTCAAGATGATCTCTGGCAAAACACTAAAGCTGAAAGATGTGTTGTAAGTGCCAGAGTTTCGTAAGAATCTTGTCTCGGGCTCTCTGCTGAACAAGCACGGGTTCCGCATTGTAATAGAGGCGGACAAAGTTATCCTGACAAAATCGAGAATGTACGTATGAAAGGGATATGCTACCGAAGGGCTGTTCAAACTGAATGTAATGACTATTGTCAACGACATGAATAAAAGTACTGGTTCAGTTTACTTGCTTGAATGTTCTAATTTATGTAGGTCACGTTAATTTTGATTCGATACGTCGATTAATTAACTTGAACCAAGTGCGAAATATGTGTTGAAGCGAAACTGACAAGGTCATTGTTCCCAACGGTAGAAAGAAGCACTGAACCACTTGAATTAATTCATAGTGATGTTTGTGATTTGAAATACGTTCAAACACGAGGAGGAAATAAATATTTCATAACCTTTATTGACGATAGCACAAAATATTGCTATGTTTATTTGCTTAAAAGCAAAAATGAGGCGTTAGTAAAATTCGTACTCTACAAAACCGAAGTTGGAAATCAACTTGGTAGAAAAATAAAGAGATTAAGAAGTGATAGAGGCGGTGAATACGAAGCTCCGATTGGAAACTTCTGTGCAAAACATGGTATTATTCATGAAGTGACTGCACCTTACTAACCTCAATCAAATGGAGTTGTTGAACGGAAAAATCGAACATTAAAAGAAATGATGAATGCGATGTTGTTAAGTTCAGGCCTACCGCCCAACATGTGGGGCGAAGCTATCTTGTCGAGTAATTACCTTTTAAATAGGATACCTCGAAAGAAAGAAAATAAAACCCCATATGAATTATGGAAAGGAAAGACGTCATCCTATCAACATTTACGAATGTGGGGGTGTCTAGCAAAGGTAGTCATACCGACACCTAAAATAATAAAATCGTCCTAAAACAGTCGACTGCATTTTTATAGGATATGCGCATAATAGTACGACATATCGCTTTCTTGTATATGATAAATTTCAGATATACACAAGAACACGGTAATGGAATCGAGAAATGCGTGTTTCTTCGAAAATATATTTCCTTCGAAGTTAAATAATGGATCAAGTTCATCTAAACGAACTAATGAAGAAATTGAGTATCCTAACACGGTTCCTGACGATGAACCGCGACGAAGCAAACGAGCAAGAATAGAGAAAACATTTGGAGATGATTTTGTTTCATATCTGCTCGAAAAAGAACCAGTGACTTACGACGAAGCAGTGAGCTCGACCGAAGGATCTTTATGGAAATAAGCCATAAAGAGTGAAATCTATTCTATCTTACAGAATCATACATGGGAATTAGTTGATCTCCCAAATGGATGTAAATCATTAGGATCTAAATGGATTTTTAAAAGGAAAATGAAACCTGATGGTTCGATTGATAAGTATAAAGCCAGACTTGTTATCAAAGGATATAAGCAACGAGAAGGCTTAGATTACTTTGATACTTATTCTCCTGTGACGTGAATAAATTCAATAAGGATGATACTAGCTATTGCATCCTTAAGAAACTTGGATGTCCATCAAATGGATGTTAAGACAGCTTTCTTAAACGGTGATTTAGATGAAGAAATCTATATGGAGCAACCCGATGGTTTTCGTGCTCCACGAAATGAAAAGAAAGTCTGTAAATTAATTAAGTCATTGTATGGTTTGAAACAATCTCCAAAGAAGTGGCACGAAAAATTTGATCATGCAATGATTACTAATGGTTTCAAAATCAATGAATGTGATAAATGTGTCTACTCTAAAGAAACAGATGATGGCTATGTCATTTTATGTCCGTATGTAGACGACATGCTCATTGTCGGTAATAATGACAAAATAGTCAAATCTACCAATAACATGTTAAATTCGAAATTGACATGAAAGATCTGGGACTTGCTGATGTGATTTTAGGAATTAAAATCATAACAACAAATGAGGGTCTTGTTTTGAGTCAATCTCATTACATAAACAAAATTCTTGACAAGTTCAGTAAAGATGATTCTGGCGCTGCGAGAACGCCATTAGATAGAAGCATTCACTTATCTAAAATTCACGGTGAGGGTATTTCTCAAGTAGAATACCCACGGATTATCGGAAGCTTGATGTATCTAATGAGTTGTACTAGGCTAGACCTTGCTTATGCAGTAAGCAAGTTAAGCTCATATACGAGCAATCCAAGTGCGGAACATTGGACCGCAATAATTAGAGTTCTAAGATACATAAGGTATACCCGGAACTATGGATTGCACTATGGTAGATATCCTGCCGTGTTAGAAGGTTACACGGACGCAAACTGGATATCGGACATAAAGGACTCAAAATGCACAAGTAGTTATGTGTTTACCCTAGCTGGAGCTGCTGTGTCGTGGAAATCCTCGAAACAAACAGTAATAGCGAGATTCACTATGGAATCTGAGTTCATTGCCTTGGATAAATGTGGAGAAGAAGTTGAATGGCTACGCCATTTCTTGGAGGATATTCCAAAGTGGGAAAAACATGTGCCGCCTATATGCATACATTGCGATAGTCAGTCTGCAATCGGACGGGCACATAGTACTATGTGTAATGGTAAGTCGAGGCACATACGTCGTCGACATAATACCATAAAACAACTGTTATCAACTGGGGTTATCACAATTGATTATGTGAAATCAAAAGATAACATTGCGGATCCGCTAACCAAGGTGTTAAAGATGCAGTTTATAGACTGATAAAAGGAATGGGCTTAAAAAGCCTTAAAGTATAAAAGTTCTAAGAAGGAAAACCCAACCTATGTGACTGGAGATCCCAAGATCTAGGTTCAAAGGGACAACCTAATTTTAGGACTTAGAATCATTGTGGGGGGAAGAACTCCGCTCATTCATGTCAAGAAACAGTGACGAAAGAGAAGGCTAGCATACTTAGATGTTTTAATGACTATCATAGAGTATTAATAAAATACTCGCAACGTGAGAAGTCACTTATGTTAGGGAGAAGTGGGGCCGCTTCAAAGGAGAACTGAAAAGGCTTAGTTCTTTAGAAACCCTCGCAGAATCAGGACGTGCTCATGGCCAAAACGAGCAAAACTATGAGAACTGAACAAAGAGAAACGGTTTCTGTGTACTGTACGTGGGTTCATTTACACAAGAAAGCAGGACAGTTCAAGGACATCGCGTCTACTGGACAGTTAGTAAATTAAACGTACTATACAAGGAGCAAGTTCAAATGGTAACACATAGTATCCTCTATGCAGAGATCAAACACTGAACATGAGCTCCGAAAAAGGGAACAACTCTCATTCATGTGGGGGATTGTTGGACTTTTAATTAAATATGAGCTTGAATGAGATTTGGGCTTCTTGGAAAAAGATAAAAATAAATAAATGGAAAAAATCATTGTCCCACATTGGTTAGAACAAGTGGGTGTTAGCACCTTATATATGATTGTGTTTTTGTATAGTTTAAAAATACTAGGCATCATTATACATGACACATGTCGCTCACGTGCGCACGCAGGGGGTGCGAATCCGGCTGACTTGTGTGCGAGCGCGCGACCTGCGCACACGAATGTCGGATCGAAAATGAGCGGGCCTGATCAACCCGCGTTTTGCTCCCGATTTATATTTTTTCCTACGAAAACAAATAAATAATTTAATTATTATATATTATTATTATTTCCCAGAAAAATTTAAATTTTATATTTAAATTATAAAAGCCAACGGCTACTATCCAAACGGGTATGTTCGAACAGACACCAGACATGTCTGTTCAAAGGTGACTGTCCAAGCAGACACATCCGTTCAGACAGAAGAAGGTCAGCGAAGGGTTGTATACCTCTGCGAATGGGTGTATGCTCCATATAAATAGACCTCGAACTCGGTAGGAAAAATTCATTCAAAGTTCATTCAAGCTCTCAAGTGTTCGAAACATAATTGTTCAAGTTCGCCGGTGATTTCATCAGTGCACGACGAAGTCACGCTCTTCCGACGTATCTTGGGAGACAGTCCTATACGAGAAAATCTCTCTTAAGGAAATTGTGTCTCCCACAAACTCGGAATTTCCTTAATATACGTGTTCACATCGTTTGCCGAAAAAACAATAGTATATATATATATATATATATATGATGTTCACCTTATGTAGCATCATCCGCGGGGTACCTCTTATGTGAGCAATTGATGCCAAGTCGACATAAAATGTGACAATAAATGTCACGAAAAAGGTGTCAATCAATGGGACGTTACATTTGTACATGTTTATGTGGTATCAATTGGTGTCACTAAAAGGTGGTCACTAGGGGTGTAAGATGAGCAGAGACGGCTCATAAGCTCGATGAGCCGGCTCGAAAAAAAGCTCGACTCAAGCTCGTAAAAAACGATCTCAAGCTCATGTATGTCGAGCTCGAGCTCGGTCATGATGGCTCGAAAGCGAGCCGGCACGCGATATTTTTATTTTTATTTTTATTTTAATTTTTTACGGTAAACAAGCATAAAAGTTTCGAGCTCGAGCACAATTATATATAATTGAGCTCGAGCTCGGTATCTGAAAGTTCGTAGAGCTCGAGCTCCAATATAATGAGCCGAGCCTGAGCTCGAGCCCAGCAAAATGAGCCGAGCTCGAGCTCGCCTCATTTTCACTCCTAGTGCCCACGGATTGTGAGCACAATAAGGTATATATATATATATATATATATATATATATATACTTTTTCTCTTTAATCTCTTTTTTTTTTCGGGGAAAGAGTGGGGTTGAGCCCAAACACAAGTACATGACATGGTAAAGACGGCTTCGAGTTAGGTAAATGGTTACAAATACGAACACCAAATGGTTTGAAAATAGTTTATCGGGCTAACCAATCATCACCACCCAAATTTCCCTTGCATAATATGCAGCGAGCGGATAGTGATTGATCACTCTCGAGAAATAATATTTTCGATACTCTGCACCATGGGCCTTAATAGGTCCAAGCAGATTGCCTTAAGGGAAACGACTTCCGCAATGTTGAGTGATCAATAACCTATATAGTAAGTCTGCGACAATAGATGGCAATAGCCAATGTTCTGCTTGTAACGACAATCCAGTTTCCATCTAATGAGGCAACTCGCGCTAGCTCATTCATTGCCTCGAGCAGCTCCATCAAAATTCAGTTTTAACGCATGCAGAGTCATTTTGTCCATCTAACTAATAGGTGAAGAATTTGTTACATTATTTGAGGGAGCCATCGATTTCAAGGTATCGCTTGCTTTAGGACAGTATCGCAATACATAGTATTGATTCCGCGATGTTCAGGCATCGGTCACAGTATCCATCCGAGGACAACAAGTCAACCATGAGTCGTCACCCAGATATATATATATATATTTTTATTTCTAATAATTTTAAAGAAGAAAAAAATCGATGGGTTGATTACGGTGCGTAGTAGGAATCTCTGAGTAACGATTGGGGGTTAGAAATCGAGTCCGTATGGGGTGAGTTTGCTTTGAACGATAAAGTGATCAAGGTATTTGCCATGTCCGATTCGTTATCCAGAGTTTGTTGGGTTTACATGTATATTGTTGCAAATTCGGGACTTAGAAAAAATTTTTCGAAAAATTCTAAACCCGCGCGCCTTTACAACCGGCTCTCGCTCGGTTCGCTCCTCGCTCCTTGATTCGCGCCCCGCTCGAGATAAGCCTCACCGCCCTAGCTTAACGCAAACACGCGCTAAGTAACCTGCTTTGACAAAGCGGAAACGAAACAAAGCAAGTTGGGTAATTCAGGGACAACTGGGTTCACCTACCCAGCTTGTCGTAATCTTTATTAAGCACAAAGAGTACAAGATAGGAAATAGCGCAACCCGTGGGCTCGAACAAGTCTCGGCCTCAACCTAACTCTAACGCACGACCCTAAATCCTACGTCCCTGTCGGGATCTTAATAGCTCGCTCACACCGCTCGCTAAACCCTACTCGGGATCCCTAAGCCCGAACGCCCCGTGGTTCGAACTTTGTGGCTTTGGCTCGATGGAGGGTGCTCCTTCTCGCCAAGTTCTCTCTCTCGAAAGGTGGATGTCGAATGAGTGAATCAATGAGGATGAGGAGAGGGGCGGTCTCCTTATATAGGAGAGGCTTGGGTCATATCGGGCCATATCTTTGAGAGAATATCTCAACAACCAAGTCCCAAAATTTCGGGACTTGGCGCCCAAGCCGAGACCCCGCAGCCCGGCGTCCCGAGGGACGCCCGCAACAGCCGCGGCCGCGCGCGCTGCCCTCCCTCAGGCCCAGCGCCCGCCTGGCGCTGGGCTTCCTCGAGGCCAGGCCGCGCGCCCCACCTGGCATGCAGCCCCGTCCGTGGCCTCCGTCGGGCCGAGCCCGCCTGGCTCGGCCCCCACCTTTCGCCGCCGTCGTCGTCGTCGTTGCCGCCGTCGCCGCCGTCGCCGTTGCCGCCTTGCACCGCCGCTGCCGCCGTGCATCGCCGAGGGCCGCTGC
Organism: Linderniella brevidens; assembly: GCA_004919715.1. Classification (NCBI taxonomy): domain Eukaryota; kingdom Viridiplantae; phylum Streptophyta; class Magnoliopsida; order Lamiales; family Linderniaceae; genus Linderniella; species Linderniella brevidens. The sequence continues at coordinate 17,471,854 of SWDC01000153.1, forward strand.
CCTCGGTCGGACCTGCGTCGGGCCACCTCCCGTCGCCCTTAGGCCACAAAGGCCTAAGTTAACCTCATTGAGAAATTTGGCCAGGGCCACCTGCCCTTGGCCGCGCGCGCCACATCCTGTCGGGACGGGCCAGCAGCCGCGGGCGCGCTGCGTGCTGCTGCCGCGCGGGCGCTTGGCTGGCCGCGGCCTGCCTACTCGCGTGCCACAAAGGCACGCGGCCTTTCCCAATTGCCGCGCACCACTCGGGGCGGCCTCGTGCTGCCTCGGGTGTGTGCCTCCATGCGTCAAAGGTTTGGGCCCGAAAAACGCCAAGTGTCGAGACATACCAACTTTCGCCCCTTGGTCCGGGCGTCACTGCTTGGCTATGGCTCAGCAGTGATTGAGCCGCGCTGACGTGGCACTCACGGTTGTGACATTCTCCCCCCGCCGGAGCCTGTCAACGTCCTCGTTGTCGGAGTCCCGTAACCCGCACCATGTCTCATGTGCCAGTAATCCGCCACCACGTCCTCCCATTGCGCTATGTCCGTGAACTTCTCCCACGAAGTCTCGGACGCATCCTCGCCTTCCCATTGCACCAGGAACTCGTTAACTCCGCCCCCACGCCTGTGGTCGAGTATACGTCGAATTCGCCTGTCGAACACCTTCGCCACGGTGTTCGGTGGGACACGCCTCATTTCCTCCGTCGAAGGATCCCCTGGGTGAAACTTCTTTAAGAAGGATATGTGAAAGACGGGATGTACCTTCATGTGTTCCGGCAACTTAAGCCGATAGGCCACACGCCCGATTCGAGACTCCACCTCGAACGGCCCATCATATTTGGGCATAAGGCCACGCGCTAGCTGTGCGTTCTTGCCCTGGCTCCCCGGTCTCCACATGTGGGGCCGTAGCTTCAGAAGTACCTTCTCGCCTACCTCGAACTCGACCTCGCGACGGTCGAGATCTGCGTAAGCCTTCATGCGCTTCTGAGCTTTGGCCATGCTATCTCTAGCTGCGGTCCACAACTCGTGTCGGGACCACGCGAACCTGTACGCCGCTGGACACTCACCAATCATCCGCGTGTACGCCACCGCTGGCTGGTTCGGTTGAAAACCATACACCATCTCGAATGGGCTGGTTTTCGTCGCTGAGGCTCGGTGCATGTTGTAGCTGAACTGCGCCGCATCAAGTAGGTCGACCCAGTTGGTCTGGTTCGCCGTGATGTAATGCCTCGGGTATTCTTCAAGCGTTTGATTCGCCCGCTCCGTTTGGCCATCGGTCTGCGGGTGAAACGACGTCGAGAGCTTCAGCTTTGTGCCAAGAAGTCTGAAGAGGAATGTCCAGAATCGTCCTGTAAATCTCGCGTCCCGATCACTCACGATCGACGTGGGAACCCCAAAATGTTTCACCACGTGCTTGAAGAAAATCTCCGCCGACTCCTTCGCCGGGCACTCCGCGGGTGCCGGGGCGAAAATTGCCATCTTTGAAAATCTGTCAACTACAACAAAAATCGAAGTACACCCCTGTGCTTTAGGCAATTGAGTAATAAAATCCATCGATATCGAATCCCACGGTTTCGACGGAATGGGCAGCGGCTCCAGTAAGCCGGCCTGCTTACGACGTTCGGCCTTGTCCTGCTGGCATGTGACGCAGGTTCTCACGTAGGCCTCCACATCGTCCTTCATCCTCGGCCAGATGAATTTGGTAGAAAGCAGTGCGTACATCCGGTCCATCCCAGGATGTCCTGCCCATTGCGGGTCGTGGTGCTCCCGAAGCAACTCCTGCCTCAACGCGCCTTCTGGAACATAGACGCGCCCTCCCTTTGTCACGAGGATCCCGTCCTCGAGCCAATATTGTCGCACCAGCCCCTCGTTGACCTCATCAACGAGCTTCCTGTATGCCTTGCTTGCCTCGGCCGCCTCACGCACCTTCCCCACGAAGTCTGAGTTAACCGCACTGAGCGAGCTGACAAAGGCCTCCACGCCTTTGCGGCTCAGGGAGTCAGCAACATCATTGTGCCGACCCGGCTTATGGATCCAGTCGAAGTCATATTCGCCGAGGTACTCCTGCCACCTCGCCTGCTTTGGAGACAACTTCTTCTGGGTCTTGAAGTAAGTATTGGCGACATTGTCCGTGACCACCACGAACTTCGTCCCAAGCAGATAGTGTCGCCACGTCTCCAAGCAGTGGATCACCGCCGTCATCTCCTTCTCGTGAGTAGAGTATCGACCCTCCGTCTCGTTGAACTTCCTGCGCTCGTACGCCACGGGGTGGCCCTCCTATACGAGCACGCCTCCAAGAGCCTGTCCCGATGCATCCGTGTGCACCTCGAATGGCCTGCTGAAGTCTGCGAGCCTCAACACGGGCTCGGTTGCTAGCGCCGTCTTCAGCTCCTCGAAAGCCGCCATCGCCTTCTCGGACCAATGCCATCGGGCTCCCTTCTTAAGCATGTCAGTCAAGGGGCTCGCAATGTGCGAGTAACCCTTGATGAAGCGTCTGTAGTAGTTCGCCATGCCGAAAAACGAACGTAAGCCCGTCACGTTCGCCGGCCTCTCCCACTCCACCACGGATTTCACCTTCGCCGGGTCCATCTGGATCCGACCCTCCGAAACGATGTGGCCCAGGAAGGTGATCTGCCTCAAACCGAAGTCGCACTTCTCGCGCTTGAGGTAGAGTCGATGCTTGCGCAAAGCATCGAAGACCGCCCGCAGATGTCCCACATGCTCAGCCATGCTCTGCGAGTAGATCACTATGTCATCGAGGTAAACGACGACAAACCTGTCCAGAAAATCATATAACACATCATTCATAAGGTTACAGAACGTGGCAGGTGCGTTGGTTAGCCCAAAGGGCATCACCAGAAACTCGTATGAACCATAGCGAGTAACACAAGTCGTTTTGGGCTCGTCACCCTCCGCGATCCGCACTTGCCAATACCCTGAGCGCAAATCCACCTTCGAGAATATAACCGCCCGCGCCAGCTTATCGAACAAGTCGAGCGCGTTCGGAATGGGGTATTTGTTCTTCACAGTAACCTTGTTCAATGCGCGGTAATCTACGCAGAACCGCATCGAACCGTCCTTCTTTTTCTGGAACAGGATCGGAGAACCGTAAGGGGCTTTCGACGGTTGGATCAGCCCCGCCTCAAGGAGCTCGTCTAGCTGCCTCCTCAACTCGGCCAACTCTGTCGGGTTCATCCGATATGGTGCCTGAGCTGGCGCCTTGGCCGGGGGCTCCAGCTCGATGCGATGGTCTATGGCTCTCCTGGGCGGCAACTCCCGGGGAAGTTCGGCTGGCATTATGTCCGTGTAGTCGGACAGCACCATCGCCAGCTCCTCTGGCACGTCAGCCATACTTTCGCCCGTCTCCTGGATCAACGCAGCCACATACGTAGGCTCGCCCTTCCGTAGTCCATCGCGCAGTTGTAGTGCGGAAATGGCATGGACATCACCCGTCCGCGCCTCAGCCCTCGCGGCTCGCACTCAACTGCTCCTCCACCTCCATGGCCGAATCGGATAAGGTTACGGGCCGGGTCCACCGTGATCCGTTCCGCCTCCATAAAGTCTAGCCCCAGGATGAGATCGAAGTCGTCCAACTCTGTCACCGTGAGATCGATCTCGCCGGTCCACGCCCCGAGCCTTAGCGATGCGCGCGCTAAGCCCGTTGTTCTGGCTGGCCGGGAATTGACAGCTTTCATCGTTCCACCGTGGTAGCGCACCCGCAGGTTAAGATCCGCGATCAAACGGCTCGACACGAAAGTGTGAGTCGCACCTGTATCAACGAGTCCGAAAATCTCGGTCCCGTTTAGTGAGCTCCAAACGAACATTAGGTCCCTCGTCGCGGGACCCCGTCTAATGGCGCCTAATTTTCGTAGTGGGTTCATCCGAGAGGGCTCGGGTACCTCCGAGTCCTCGTCCCCTACCACGGCCGAAACTCTCGCACGTTTCGGGCACCCGCGAGCCATGTGCGCGGTAGACCCGCACACGAAGCATGAGCCGACCGCGGGTGCGGCCTCCTTGCCTTTAGACCTGGCCTCCTTGCCTTTCTTATCGCCGCCCTTCTTCCTGGTCTTCCTTCCCTTATCCGCCGTTTTGGAGGATTTGGCCACGGCTCCGCCCACCGTGGCCTGCGCCTCGGCCGGCCTGTACTCCACAAGCCGTTCCGCCGCGGCGTATGCTGCCGTGAGGTCCTGTACCCCCTGCCGGGCGAGCTCCACCTGAGCCCACCCCTTCAGCCCCGACATGAAATTGAATAGCCTGTCCGCGTCGGACATCTCCGTGATGTCCAGCATCAAAGATGCAAACTGCTTGACGTAGTCGCTTACGGTCCCCGTCTGGTGCACCTTGCGTAGCGCCTCCCGTGCCCGCCATGCCGAGTTGCCCGGCATGAATTGGGCTCGCAATTCTCGCTTGAGCTCGTCCCACGCCGCCAGTCTTGCACGGTTGAGTTGAGCATCAATCTAGAGTCGCGTACGCCACCACAGCTTCGCGTCCCCGTCAAGGTACGTGAGAGCCGTGTTCACCTTCTCTGCTTCCGCTATCCCGGCCCCATCGAAATAGGCCTCCATGTCGAACAAGAAGTTCTCTAACTCCTTGGCGTCTCGTACCCCGAGAAAGACCCGTGGCTCGCGCGCGGATCGTCGCGGGGCTGCCGCGGCTGGTGGTGCGCCGTGCGCCAGCAAGACGCGCAGTGCCGCTGCTTCGGCCTCCAGTTGCGCGACCCGTGCCTCAAGCGTTCCGCGTGCCTGAGTGGTCGTCGCTACCTCCGCAGCCAGCTGTGTGAGTTCCGGCATCGCCTCGAACAGCTGTTGGAAGCCATTTGCCCTAGCTTCCAAGTCCGCCAAACGTGCTCCCGTCGTTCGGCTTCCGTCGGCCATTGTATGGACACGATGGCTCTGATACCAAAGTTGTTGCAAATCCGAGACTTAGAAAAATTTTTTCGAAAAATTCTAAACCCGCGCGCCTTTACAACCGGCTCTCGCTCAGGTCGCTCCTCGCTCCTTGATTCGCGCCCCGCTCGAGATAAGCCTCACCGCCCTAGCTTAGCGCAAACACGCGCTAAGTAACCTGCTTTGACAAAGCGGAAACGAAAGAAAGCAAGTTGGGTAATTCAGGGACAACTGGGTTCACCTACCCAGCTTGTCGTAATCTTTATTAAGCACAAAGAGTACAAGATAGGAAATAGAGCAAACCGTGGGCTCGAACAAGTCTCGGCCTCAACCTAACTCTAACGCACGGCCCTAAATCCTACGTCCCTGTCGGGATCTTAATAGCTCGCTCACACCGCTCGCTAAACCCTACTCGGGATCCCTAAGCCCGAACGCCCCGTGGTTCGAACTTTGTGGCTTTGGCTCGATGGAGGGTGCTCCTTCTCGCCAAGTTCTCTCTCTCGAAAGGTGGATGTCGAATGAGTGAATGAATGAGGAATGAGGAGAGGGGCGGCCTCCTTATATAGGAGAGGCTTGGGCCATATCGGGCCATATCTTTGAGAGAATATCTCAACAACCAAGTCCCAAAATTTCGGGACTTGGCGCCCAAGCCGAGACCCCGCAGCCCGGCGTCCCGAGGGACGCCCGCAACAGCTGCGGGCACGCGCGCTGCCCTCCCTCAGGCCCAGCGCCCGCCTGGCGCTGGGCTTCCTCGAGGCCAGGCCGCGCGCCCCGCCTGGCACGCAGCCCCGTCCGTGGCCTCCGTCGGGCCGAGCCCGCCTGGCTCGGCCCCCACCTTTCGCCGCCGTCATGGTCGTCGTCGCCGCCGTCCGCCGGACCGCCGCTCTGCAACCGCCGTCGCCGTTGCCGCCTTGCACCGCCGCTGTCGCCGTGCATCGCCGAGGGCCGCTGCCCTCGGCCGGACCCGTCGCCCTTAGGCCACAAAGGCCTAAGTTAACCTCATTGAGAAATTTGGCCAGGGCCACCTGCCCTGGCCTCGCGCGCCACATCCTGTCGGGACGGGCCAGCAGCCGCGGGCGCGCGCGCTGCGTGCTACTGCTGCGCAGCTGGCCATGTGCCTGCCCGCGGGCGCTTGGCTGGCCGCGGCCTGCCTACCCGCGTGCCACAAAGGCACGCGGCCTTTCCCAATTGCCGCACACCACTCGGGCGGTCTCGTGCTGCCTCGGGTGTGTGCCCCCATGCGTCAAAGGTTTGGGCCCGAAAAACGCCAAGTGTCGAGACATACCAACTTTCGCCCCTTGGTCCGGGCGTCACTGCTTGGCTATGGCTCAGCAGTGATTGAACCGCGCTGACGTGGCACTCACGGTTGTGACATATATATCCTATTTGTATCTTTAGAAATGATCGCTCTAAATAAAACATTTGAAACGCTGAGTAAATTAATACCTGATTATTTATTAAACCTTCTAAGATAGTATTTTTTACCAACTCGGACTCGGGATAAGGTTTTAAATTAATAAATTCGCTAAGGTTATAAAACATTATATCTTTTATAATTTATATAGATCTTGTATAAAATATAATTAATAATTTCTTATTTATTACATATTCACATAAATGATTATAAATATTCGTTTTTAAATTAAATATGATATTTGTTGGAATTAATTTCACCTTGAATTTACTCTCTAATTTTTCTTATCATTGAAAGAATTTTTGGTAGTGTCGGTAGAGAAGTTTTTGTAAATGCTATATTCATTAAAAATTCATATATGTTAATAATTATTAATTTATCAATTAATCAATCATTCTTTCAATTAATAAATTTTTATGATTCCGTGAATATTAATTTATTTCAGGAATTAGGGGTCAGATTACAATTCCAAATGATTCTGGCTTGTTGATTGCGAGTTTTTTAGAATTCAGCCGGTATATTAAGTTTTTTGAGTAGTTTAGGATTGATTTAAGTGAATAATGTAACTTAGCTTCACAATTTTGTTAAATTGATGATTTCATCATAAAATCAATTGTTGATAGGAAGAGTGACCTCTTTTATTTATATAGTAAGTCGGGTGAGGTTAGCTTTTCGATGTATGACAAATAATCTAACACGCCCCTCATATGTAGGAATGGTAAAAAATACCCATCTAATGGGTCTGAGTGTAGACCGTAAGCATTAATATTTCATGGATATTGATTCGGATTTATAAGAATTATTTGATCCAGTCATTGTTTGGATCTAAGTGAGTCTATCAATTGCTACTCACGTGAGACACGATTCAATGTCTAACACGTGAACATATCAAATTGGGTGCGGTTAGTTAAACAAGCGTGATAACATGCAGATCGATTCCGCTCTGATACCATGTTAATTGAGGGTGTCATTCTAAAACTAAATAGTAATATGAGGAAAAACCTCTTTTATTTATATATTAGTCGGATAAAGTTAGCTTCACGAGGTGGCACAAATACTCTAAACAAAATTAGCTTGTATTTTATTTTGAATAATCATTGTAACTAATACCTTTTTTAATAATAATTGTCCAATTTTGAATAAAATTAGATTGTATTTTATTTTCTGATAAAGTAAAGAATAAAAAAAATGTATTTATAATTTGAGAACGACCAATGAGGCATTGCCCTAGTGGTCAAGAGGAAACCCTATGAGTCTGTTTGGTTGGAGGGATGAGTTTAGAGTGTATTAGTTTAAGTTGTGTTTATATAATATGTTGTGTGTGGTTGGTGGGATTAAGTAATGACGTCTAATATGTTTGGTAGATGGGTTTACAGAGAAGGGGGAGAACTAAAAAAAAAAAAAAAAGAATAAAAAAATAAATAAAATTTAAAATAAAAGGATAATTTTGTCCAAAAGTGGTGGGATTAGTTAAAGGAATTTTTTATGATTACTTTAAATAATACTTTATAGGGGTATTAGGAGAGTATTAACTCAACATCCCCAAACCCTCTAACTAGAGCTGTCAAAAAAGCTCAAAGCCCGCGGCCCGGCCCGCCCAGGCCCGCCAAAAGGGCGGGGCGGGCCTGAATTTTTTAGGCCCGCCGGGGAGCGGGCCTAAATGGGCAAAGCCCGTGCGGGCCGCGGGCTTTGGCAGGGCGGGGGCGGGCTACCCGCTTATTTTAAAAAAAATAAATATATTATTAATCTAATGGTAAAGTGCATTAATTTTATTTATTTTTTTAAATTGAGCATCAATTTTTATTTTTATTTTTAATTGGGCGGGCCTGTGTTTCAGAGTCCCGCCAAATGGCGGGCCCGGCCCGTAGGCCCGTTTTGACCGCTCTACCTCTAACCAAACACTACTTTAAATTAATCTTGATCCTTCTAATTTCCCCTAAAAATCCCAACCAAACACATCCTAAGGATTTTTTGGGTTAGGTCGTTAGATTGCATCCCCCGTCCCGCAATTTCTTAAGTAGTCCACATGGCTTTATAATCTATGATTATCGTTGTGAGGTGAGTTTGACGTATTCATCTGACCGTGGAGATTGTTGTGTGATGCAATTAAATCTTCGTCAGGTCTGTGTGGTAAAGCCCACTTCGATATTTAGGAGCTAGCTTATAATGAGATCGGACGGGGTTAACTTGAAAAAGAAAAAAGATAATAATTCGGGGACGAGACGTGAGCGTAGTTTCGCCATAGAGCTTGGCCCAAATCTATTGGTTAAATGTATAAGGACCCCACTAGTTTCTAAGAAGCAATTATTCAAATAAAAATAAGGAAAAGGAAAGAGAGAAAAGAAATATCCCCTCCTTTATTTCAAACGCACATTTTGGTGACACCTAATTAGACACATAAAAAAAAATTGGGTAAATTTCCTTCCAGTACCATTGAAGTTTCAACTTCCTCATCAGTACTCTTCCAAGTATTTTTTCCTGTTCAGTACCCATTTGCGGAAAGTTGTGTGTTTATAACCACCAAACATTGAAAAGACGAAAATAATCCTTCTTTACAGATTCAGTTATATCAACTGGTCTCATTATTATATCAATATATTCAATTATTATAGCAACTGTTATTACTGCTATACCAAGTCAAATTTAAGAGTATTTTAGCACTATTATACCAAATGTTCCCATTATCATACCAATATATTCAATTATTATACAAACTGTTATCACTGTTATATCAAGTCAAATTTAAGAGTATTATATTATACCAAGTGTTTCCATTATTATACCAGTATATTTAGTCTTGCCCAAAACAAACCGGAACCGGCGGTTCCGACCGGCCAACCGCCGGTTCCGGTTTGTAACAGGAACCGGCCACCAACCGTATCCCGCAACCGCGGGTGGCCGGTTCCAGGCGGTATGGGAAAATCCCAAACCGCAAACCGCCCGTTGTAAACCGGCGGTTCCGGCGAATATATATATATATATATATATATATATTTATATATTAAATATATATTTATATATAATATAATACGAAAAAAAAATTAAAGAAATAGCCGTTACTAACGTGGAAAATTAAAAAAAAAAAAACTAGCCGTTGCAACCGGCGTTTGACCGGGAACCGGCGGTTGCAACGGCTACTTCCTCAAAAAAATTATAAATACCCCCCCACCCCTCTTAAAAAAATCACAACTCAATTTTATCTGTTTCTCTCAATAGTTGTAGTCCACGAATTAAAAATAAACTAATTAAAATACTAGTCCCTCAATCTCCGCCCGGCTTTACTACACTCATCAATCCCAACCCGACTCTACTACACGGCGCTCCGAATTTCACTAGCCTCTTTTTTCGTAAGTTTACACTTTTTTTTTATCGAACGTTTATTCTAATTTTTTATTTTAGATATGGATACCCGTCGTCGAGGATCGAGTTCGAGATCGAGGGGGAAACAGATTGTTGGTAGTTCATCGCAAGATGACTACTACCAATATGACGACTCCCCCGAAATTATGCTCGACCTAAGTGACGTACTCGGCTCGGACATGGATGGAACGCAAAGCAACACGCAACGGGACCAAACGGAAGAAATTCCTATGCCGACGCCGCCGACCGAGACCCAAGCACGGGCCGCCGCCGCCGCCCTACGCTCGGATATTTTCGCGGTACACTTCAAGAAGGTACCGACCGAAAATAAAGATTTTTTTAGAGTTATATGTAATTATTTTGGTAAGGAGTATCCTTTAAGAAGGGGGGCGGATATGGCAATTTTACCGGCCATATCCGCTCAAAACATCCTACTAATATAGGAATTAGTCAAAGTCAAAGTCAAATGCACGGGGCTACGGGTACGGGTTCGTCCACTACCGGACAAGGACCCAGTGCAAGTCCGACGTCTTTGTTCATGTACAACGAAGACGTCGCGCGCAAACAACTTGCAAAATTTGTTTGCGCGAAACATCTTCCTTTTCGGTTTGCCGACGATCCGATCTACGAAGAGTGGATCAGAAAGTCGTATAACCCCCAAGCGAAGAAAGTTTCACGTAGCACCCTTACGCGAGACATTAGGAAGACCGTACTCGCGTATAAACGCGAGTTAATAGATCAATTAGGAAACTTAGAGTGTAAAGTGTCCATTGCCTCCGATATATGGAGCGATCACTGGCAAGATCATCATTACATGGGCGTTACATGCCATTGGATTGATGACTCTTGGCAAGTACAGAAACGCTTAATTGCGTATAGGGAATTTGACACAGCACACACAGCTCAAAACATCGCACTTAAGCTTAGGAGTATCTTATCGGAATATAGGATACTCGAGAAGATTTTCTCGGTATCCTTTGATAATGCTAGCGCTAATAACGCGAGCATTGAAGATTTGATTAAGTATTGTCGACCGTCATTTGGCGGCCGATTCTTTCATGTCCGGTGCTTCTGCCACATACTTAACCTATGTGTTCAGGACGCACTCACACATCTAAAGGCACACGTTACGCCGATACGAACGGCGATTAGTTACATGACGCGCCACTCTTCTGTACTGAAGAAGTGGAAGCGTCATTGTAAAAGTTTGGGAATCACGCCCAAGAAGTTTGCCTTGGATGTACCCAACAGGTGGAATTCCACCTACAAGATGTTGGATACGTCGTACGAATATCGCCACACCTTGAGCGATTTCTACGACGAAAACCCCGAATTCGGGGTAGCATTACATCCTACGATGTGGGACGAATGCAACAGCATATGTGAAATACTTCAAGTATTTCACGATGCCACGAAGGAGATGTCGTGAACATATTACCCGACATCAATCTTAGCATTAGATCATTGCGTTAAAGTCGCATGCATTCTAAACGCTTTTGTCAATGACGAGATAGCGGGTCCGGCTGTTTTAGCCATGAAGGCTAAATGGCTGAAATACTTTTGGGAACTACCCGATATCTTCATCATTGCGAAGATATTAGACCCCAGAATACGCGTAGAGGGGACAGATAATTTTCTGGCACTATAATACCAGTCCATTGCGGCTGATTCTAGTGTTATCCCTGATAACTACAATATTCAGGTTAGGAATATAGGGTATGACGCTCTAAAGGCAGTCTTTAAAGCGTATAAGACCGATATTGGCCAAGACCCAACTCGATCGAGTTCGGGTCAATCCACTAGTAGTAGTAGTGCTAGCGGTAGTGATCGCTTAGCATCCTACTACAACCTCCTCAACACGAGCAAACGCCAAAGGTCGACGAACCCGTTCATAGAGTTAGATAACTACTTGTCGACCACTTTTGAGTTCGCCGAGGACGAGGATCTGTTCAACATCCTCAGATGGTGGTCGAAGATGTCGCCAACGTATCCAACGTTGGCAAAGATAGCTAGGAAAATCTTTGCCGTCGCGGTTGAACAAGCTTTTAGCATGGGCGGCTTAACTTTAAGTGAAAGGCGTTCGAGGTGGACGGTAGAAAACGTCGAATACCAATGCCTTCTCGATGATTGGACGAGATTCGAACATCGGACACAAGATTTCACGAATACCGATTCGGACGACGACGTATTCGACGACACCACCGGCACAGAGATTAGTGGTGGCGGCAATGGCGGGGACGACTAAGAGTAGAGAGAATAGAGAATCTCCGAAAATGGTGAAAGATTCAAGCCCGAAAAAAGATAAGTCCTTAATACTAATCTCATTGTATTAATTTTTTTATTTTATATTTTTAAATAATTACTTACTCATACAATCTTATTTTTCAGCCAACGTCTCCAAAAAATCGCTCGCGTGACGACATCCAAGCCAACGACAAAGTCCGAAAAAGATAATTCCTTAATACTAATTTCATTTTTTAATGGCGATTGTACAAAAAAATATTATGATTATTATCTAACTAACTTCTATTGTACATTTTTTTTTCAGAAACCGATTATCGACTGGCGTTGGCAAATGGCGAATAAATATTTTTTTCTTACTTTGTATTTTCGACTTTGTAAATTTTAATTGTAAATGTAACTTCATTTTTGTAATAAAATTAATTTATGATGATTAAATTTTTTAAATCGAAACCCTTGCTATATACCGAAAAAAACATAATTGTGTCCCGAAAAGTCGAAAACTATCGAAATACACACCATAAATTAAAAAAAAATAAAAATAATAAAAAATAATAAAAAATCCGACGGTTGGTGACCGCCGGACACCCTTTAACCGGCAACCGGACACGGCCAACCGGCATCCGTCTCCGGCCGGTTGTGGCCGGTTGGTCATTTCGACCAACCGGCAACCGTCGATTCCCAACCGCCGGTTAACCGAAACCGGCGGTTGGGCAACTCTAAGTATATTCAATTATTATACCAACTGTTATCACTGCTATACCAAGTCAAATTTAAGAGTATTATATCAACATTATACCAAGTGTTCTCATTATTATACCAATATATTCAATTATTATACCAAATGTTATCAGTGTCATACCAAAAGTAATGTTATTATAATATCCGAATTATTTTGTATACATTCGAATTTATTGGTAGAATAATCAATTTTATTGGTATAATATGCGATTTTGGTGGTATAATAATCGTGTTTTGTGGTATAATACGCAAAAATCACTTTCATATAATACGCAAAAAAACATTTTTTTGGGTATAACAATGATATGTTAGTATAATAATTGAATATATTGTATAATAACGAGAACAATTGGTAAAATAGTGATAACAATTGGTATAAATGTGATAACAGTTGGTATAATATTTTTAAATTTAACTTGATATAAAACTGGAGATAATTGAAATAATATTTATGTATGAAGAAGGGTTATTTTTGTCTTTTTAACGTTTTTTAGGTACCTAACACACAATTTTTTCAAATGGGTACCTAACAGGAAGAATTAATTCGAGGGTTATTTAAGAGGAAGTTGAAACTTTAAAAGGTATTGAATATGAATTTAACAAAAAAAATTAGACACATGTCTGTCACGTGGACCCCACCAGAAAACCAGATACAACATCCTAATTCCTTGCCTGATTGAAAAAAGTACGAGACGTCTATCTATCGTTTTGTCTTGCTTCGAAAATAAATTACGTGAGGCTCCTTTCAGGCCGATGAATCACTTACCAGCACTGTTTTAGCACGGTAAGCAACTCACCTTTCCTTCCCTTTTTGCATGATTGAGTGTTAATTTAATAAAGGGCGTTGCTTGGTCTCTCTTGATATTTATTACGTTGATTTTTTTGTGGGCATTAAATTATTTTTCGAAACGTGCTTAGGTGTCCCTTTATTACTATTTCATCAGAGTTTCTTTTGGCTCCAAGGGCTTGTAGGAAGTAGGAACGTCTCTCAAGGGTGCTTAGGTGTCCCCTAATACCGTTTCGCTAGAGTTTCTTTTGACTCGAGGACTTGGGTTTTTCAAGGGGTGACATGTGTTGATCAAAGGTTAGATTTTTAACACTTGGAGGTTAAGATTGAAAAAGAATTCATTTTAAATTCACAAGTGGGTCGGCAGATTTTCTTCCAATTTGAACAGTTTTTTTCGTATGTACTTTTTTTTTCTTCCTTTTTCCTGAATTCTGGGTTCATATTTTTAGCTCCGAGATCCGTCACGTGTTTCTTGAAGGGCAACACCATATGAGACTTGTGAAGAAGCTCTTTCGATTGATCCTCGTAAGTTCTTTTAATAGAATTTTGTTCTGTAAGAATCACGTGATTATGGGTTGATGGAGTTCTTGATAAATAAGATATATAGGATGAAAGAAATTGACTATTAGCTGATTCTGTCAAGATTTATCTGTAATAAGGTTGGCTCCTAATGGCTGTTTCCTTCACGAAATTGATAGCAAAGCTCGTTGATTTCTTTTGTGCCATAGATTCTTGTTCCCCTAATTAGTTTTCTGGATTATTAGGTATAATAAATTCGGCATATGGCAGCTGTGGAGGCTGTTATTGCATTATCTGTCTGAAAGGTCTTTTTTATGGGTGAAATATTTTCACAAACTGGAAATCCCAAAGCTGAGGGCTTAAAGATTTCTCTAACCTTTTCCAATATTTCTTGCGGGATTGACAAGCTTATCACCGGAAGACAAAGAAAAGCAAGTCTTTTGTTGTCAGAATCGTCACTGCCAATGACGAAGTTACCTTTAGCTCCTCCTCTTCCTCGAGTAGTAGAAGATCAAGAGCCCGTAGCCTTGGAGACGAACAACAACGAAAACATGGCTAATTTGATCAAGAAACCCGAGATCGTGGATGATCTCGTTTCCTTCGAAGAAGATGATAATAACAACAATGGAGGCTCTATTGTGTTAGTGCCTAAAAGGACGTATTCAACTTTTTCCCTTCTTGACGTGCCCGAAGGGATCGGTGCCGTGAAAGCGGCCTCTCATCTGCTCTGGGGCTTGACGTCCGTTCGGGGACGAAGGGCCGAAATGGAAGACTATGCGGTGGCGATACCGCAATTTCTTAAGATCCCGTCCCCGATGCTTAGGGACGGCGACGCGATTTATCGAGATTTGACGGCGCATTTGTTCGCGGTTTATGATGGGCATGGTGGCTTTCAGGTGATTATTTTAATTTTTTTTTTCAAATATAGAAATCTGATTGGTAGAAATTGAGCGCTTCATCCTAAATTCAATTTCTGATAGGTGGAGTTATCTCTTTGATAAGTCGAGTGAGTTGTATTATCTGATGTGGGATAGAAATATCAACACGCTCCCTCACTTGTAGCGTGATTGAAGGCCTAACACGTGGGCATATCGGGTGACAGTGAGTGAAACACGCACGATAACGCGTTGATCGAGCCGGCTCTAATACAATACTAGAACCCGATGGGCATCTCCTAAAACCAATTGGTGATAGGTGAAGATGTCTCTTTGATATATTAACTGAGTCAGTTGAGTTGTATTTTTCGACGTGGGATAGGAATCTGAACACGCTCTCTCACGTGTGGGGTGACTGAAGGCCCAACACGTGGACATATGAATCGGGCGACGTGAGTGTAACACGAGATAACACGCAGATCGAACTCACTCTGTTACCATGTTATAAAACGATGGCTTCATTCTAAAACCAATTGGTGGTAGTTGAAGTTGCCTCCTCGATATATTAAATGAGTCGGTGGGTTGAATTATCCGATGTGAGATAGAATTCTCAGCAGTATAGGTAAGAGAAAACTCCGTTTTTTTTCTCTTGCATAGGTTGCCGATTATTGCAGAGAACACCTCCACGTAGCTTTAGCCGAGGAGATTAAGGAAAATTTTCACGTAGAAAGAAGCAACTTGAAGGAGCTGTGGCAGAAAGTGTTCTTGAAATGCTTCCGGAGGATGGATGACGAAGTCGGAGGATTCGAGAGGATCGTCAAGGGAAACATTTCTCGTAATCCTCCGATCGCTCCGGATTCCGTGGGGTCCACGGCCGTCGTGGCCATCGTTTGCTCGACTCATATTATCGTCGCGAATTGCGGCGATTCGCGAGCTGTCCTAAACCGCGGGAAGAAGCCGATGCCTTTGTCCGTAGATCATAAAGTATGTATCAAGTTTGTCATTTTTCGGTCCTCGACTGTCGTTTTTATCGCAATCGTGAGGTTCATTGATGTTTAATCATTCATGTCGCAGCCGAATAGAGAAGACGAACAAGAAAGGATCGAAGTTGCGGGGGGTCGAATCATTAATTGGGATGGCTGTCGTGTTTCGGGCATTCTTGCGGTATCGAGATCCATCGGTACGCCAAATTTAGATTTAGGATTGTCAAGAATATATTGACTCCCATACATAAAAAACTACTTTTTTCATCGGTAAGCTAAGGGGTGATAGTTTAAGAACAACCGGATTATGCTCTTGCAATTTCAGGACAATAACTTTCAAAATTAAAGCAATTTAATGATATGTGTCCTTAAATTGCTTGAATTGCACTGTGTCCTTAAAATGCTTGAATTTTTTTAAGTTAGTGGTCATAAATTGCAAACCCTAAGTTGAGCGTACGACAAACTGCCATATCCCCAAATAAGCAACTTCAATGCTCCGTATGATTCATCCCAAATGTGCGGATGGCATGTCGAAGCTTCGGTAAAAAATTAGTTTTACGACGCATTGTGTTGTTAAATTGCTTCAAATTAAAGCACTTTACTGCGATTGCAATTTAAGGCACTTGACTTTCAAAACTAAAGCAATCTAGTGACACGACGCACTGCGTCCATAAAATGCTTGAATTTGAAAGTTAGTGTTCGTAAATTGCAACGCGATAAGTTGGATGCCGTTCAGAATGCCATATCTCAAAATAACAACTTCGATGCTACGTAGGATTTATCTCTAATTATTTAGCATGTACAGATCACGTGTCGAAGTTCCAGCCAAAAAATAGGTTTACGAAGTATTGTGCCCGTAACTTGCTTCAATTTTAAAAGTTAATGTTCTTAAAATTGCAACCCCATAAGTTTGGGTTTTGGGTCCTGAAATTCCCACTCCCACGAAAAAAGTAGATAAACCCAAATAGTGCGTAACGTTTTCTTTTTTCTTCCTTTACCAGGCGATAGATTGCTGAGGCCCTACGTAATCGCGGACCCAGAAGTAACGTTCGTTCCCCGGACGAAGCAAGACGAGTGCCTCATCATCGCGAGCGACGGTTTGTGGGACGTAATGACTGAGGACGAGGCATGCGACCTCGCGCGCCGGCGGATATTGCTTTACCACAAAAAGTACGGAACTAACATTTCTTCCGCGGAGAGGGGCGACAAGAATGCCATCGACCCGGCCTCGCAGGACGCGTCGGAGTACCTCTCGAGGGTCGCTTTCCAAAGGGGAAGCCGCGACAACATATCGGTGATAGTCGTCGACTTGAAGGCGCAGCGGAAGTTCAAGAAGAAGATCTAACTCTTTAATGTGGATGATAAATAATAACCCGAAAGGCTTTGTAATTTGCTTTTTCTTGGCTTTGAAACGAGTTTTTCATTGTCTTCCGACTTATCATTCAAATTTAATTATGACGTTTCTTTTTACACGACGAGGTACGTGAGATCAATTCGATGATGAGGTTGTACATAAATAAACTACTTAGATGGCTAGATTTTGAATTACTTTAAGTATAACGATTTTCAATTTTGGAGTGCAATATTTAATAGATCACTTTTGGACAAAATAACTCCTTGATTATTGACTTCGAATGGTTTTAACGGGGAACTACATTTTCGTCCCCCAATGTAATTTTATCGTCAACTCCCCAATGTCTCTAAATATTTCTCTATACAATTATAAACCATATAAACATAATAATATCATTATATTCTTAATATAAGTATAGTCATATCATATAATCTCAATATAAGAATTAATCGTAATTGATATTTTTGTATAGCAATTTCAGGTTAATATAATTTAATCCAATATGAGACATAGAAAAATGCAAGCTCTATTCTCTCTATTCCGAGAACCCTCTCTTCTCTCCTATCTATAAAAGAAAATTCAAATCCCTCCCCCCACTTTGTTAATGGAGGTTGGGAGAACTGTGTATCCTTTTTTTGTCATCTTCATTCGTTAAAGAAAATTCAAATCCCTTTCCCCCTTCTTTGTTAATGGGGGTTCGGAAACTCGTGTATCCCTTTCTCCTTTTTTTCCTTTCTAGGTTGGTCATAAGTCTTCTTGGTTGGAAGCCCGTGTCTCCTCATTGTAGGATTGTTTCTCTCCATTGTGAGAGTGCTAGTTCCGAAGAAAATAAGCATTTAAATTGAGGATGAAAGAAGGTGGTCAGTGTTGTAGATATGAAATACTAGCCATGTTAGATTATTAGGTTGATGTACCGTATGTTCTTTGATATTTTGTTTAGACTTTTAATCTCTTTGTTCTTTTTTTTTTTTTTTAGATTTTAGGTTCATTGTTTCTCTCGTAATGAGAATTGTGTTCCCTCTAGATGGTCGACGGATCATTTTAGCTCATTTAAATTTATTATAATAATCACCATGATCGTGGGATCGAATTCACTCTTCCACAATTTCTTTGAGTAGTCCACGTGACCTAAGCCCATGACTATCGTTGTCAGATGGGTTTGAAACGTATTCATGTGGCCCCGCTGATTAGTCTCACATATGGAGTGTGTGGCGCAATTAAGCTTACATCAGGTCTGTGTGGCGTAGGTCCACGCCGATATTTAGCGGTTAACCCATAGTCAGGTCGAATGACAATACCTCGGAAAAACAAAAAAAATTATTATAATATGAAACTTCATTTAAAAAAAAAAGAGATATTATATTGTTATTTTTTCTCCGAAGGCTTTAGTTATAGGCTAAATTTCCTTTCAGTACCCTTTGAAGTTTCAACTTCCTGATCAGTACCCCTCCAAGTATTTCTTCTTGTTCAGTACCTATTTGCGAAAAATTGTGTGTTTAATACCACATTGAAAAGACAAAAATAACCCTTCTTTACAGATTCAGTTGTACCAACTGGTCTCATTATTATACCAATATATTCAATTATTATACCAACTGTTATCACTGCTATACCAAGTCAAATTTAAGAGTATTATATCACTATTTTATCAAGTGTTCTCATTATTATACCAATATATTGAATTATTATATCAACTGTTATCACTGCTGTACCAAGTCAACTTTAAGAGTATTATATCACTATTATACCAACTGTTATCATTGTTATATCAAGTCAACTTTAAGAGTATTATATCACTGTTATACCAAGTGTTCCCATTATTATACCAATATATTCAATTATTATACCAAATGTTATCACTGTAATATCAAAAGTAATGTTATTATAATATCCGAATTTTTTGATATACATTCGAATTTATTGGTAGA
This sequence comes from Linderniella brevidens, assembly GCA_004919715.1. Classification (NCBI taxonomy): domain Eukaryota; kingdom Viridiplantae; phylum Streptophyta; class Magnoliopsida; order Lamiales; family Linderniaceae; genus Linderniella; species Linderniella brevidens. Next base: position 17,490,920 of record SWDC01000153.1, read on the forward strand.
ATAATCAATTTTATTAGTATAATAAGCGGTTTTGTTGGTATAATAATCATGTTTGTGGTATAATACACAAAAATTACTTTCATATAATACGCAAAATATTATATTTGGTATTATAGTGATAAAAGTTAGTATAATATTGAATATATTGGTATAATAATGAGAACAATTGGTATAATAGTGATAGTCGTTGGTATAAAAGTGATAACAGTTGGTATAATATTCTTAAATTTGACTTGGTATAAAACTGGAGAGAATTGAAATAATATTTATGTATGAAGAAATGTTATTTTTGTCTTTTTAATGTTTTTTAGGTACCAAATACACAATTTTTTTTCAGATGAGTACCTAACAAGAATAAATAATTGGAAGAATATTTAAGAGAAAGTTAAAATGGGTATTGAGTGGGAGACGTAGACTCTCATCTATAGTCTATATACTATGAATGCTATAGCGTGCATTTTCTACAAGTCTCATTTGATTTTTCATTCTTTAATTTTTCTTCCGTTGGATGAATGAAACGTTTGCTTTCACATTAAATAAAGACAGTCGCCCATCAATTCATTAATTGGTCATATTTTTATCTTTCTTAATTACTTCTCAGTTTCGATCGGCGAATTATTGTTCGGAATTGCATAATTTTCAGTTTCTCCCTTCTCCGAGGCAGGTTTACAATTTATAGTTTAAGAATTTTTGTTTTTTGCATTCATGGTGGTAATTATTATTGCCTGATTCATGTTATTTCGTTCCTGGCTGAGTTGTTCTAGGCTGCTGTGTTAAATAGCGTTGATAGTGATTTTTTTGTGAGATTTTTGTAAATTAGGGCTGTCGGTGGATAAATTCGATGTGGATTACTAAGCTCAGTGTCCTACTGAATTTGTGCTGTACCAATTTTTAGCGTGATTCGAGTCACTTTCTGATTTTTTGTTTGTTTGGATTTCACCTTGAAAGGAAAGAAAGGTGTAACCGATAACTGGTTAACAAAACCTGTGTGTACTGATCATTTCGCATTTGCCTCTGAGACTCCTTGTATGTTGATTGTGATACTGTTTTAGTGTTGGCTTTTTTAGGTGACAGTTCGCCGTAGTTTGTGGGAGGCAGGTCGTTCGATATTCATATCACGATTCACATCTAAAGGGGAGTTTCCATGGGTAAGAGTAATCAATCTCCATTTGTTTTTCTTTTGAAAATGATCACCAGCCTTCAATCATGCGTACAATTCGTTCTTGCTCTGCGTGTGTCTGATGTGTTTCATTTATGAAGCAAATTTCCTGAGAATCTGTGTGCCAAACGATGTAGCTTGATGATTAATGTGCTAAGAGTTGAAGAAAACAATAAAAATTATTTGAATAATTAAAGATTGAAGTTGATCTAGATTACAAAGACTTTTAGCAGAATTTGCGAGTTAGTGAAGCACAGAACTGGTGAGAGTGTAAGCTTTGTAGATCGTAAAAAATGCTACAAATGGAAACCTTTTGGTGTCACAGATTCTACTATTGGGGAGGGAAAGGGTAGAAATGCCGGTTAATTGGTCAAGTTGGTTTCAGATAAGCATCTTGATCTCTTGAGACTTGAGATCATCATTTCGATATACTCTTTGTTTAGAGGTTGTGGTTTGATTTCTAATACTTGTTTTGTATGAAATGACCGAAAAATATTTGCAAGTAGTATGTGATTTGTTCATCAGTCTTCCTAGCACATCCTTCACGAGCATTTAAGATCGAATTTTTGTATTGTTTCGTAAAATATTTATCTGCTGCATTTAGAGCCAACTCCTCACATCAGAAGCTTACAGCTACATTCGCATTCCAATTATGTTGTCCGAAATTCTTATTTTGGTCAAAATTCTCCCCTTGATCTCCGGTTTTCTTTTAATCAGAAACGAGCTTTGAAATAGAAATTCACTGGAAGATTTTTGTAATTATGTCACCACATAGATTCTTTGTGCACAATACAATTACTTTCTCTGACTTGTAACGTTGTAATATCTAGCATGTGTATCTCTTGTTCATGAACTTATTTATGAATTGCGTCCTTTTAAAGGCAAATATGGTTTGACGAGAGATGAGGAGACTCCACTGGGAATGTATGAAAAACCGCTACCTTGCTTTGGCTGCGGGATAGGATGGTTTTCGTAAGTCCATTCATCTACACTGTATATAAACGTTTAGCACCATAGAGTAACTGCTTTGGTATGTCATGCAAAAGTACTATTTTACCCTTAATTTGTTATCTCAGTTATATCCTCACACATCAATATTTTTTTTTTAAATACTTGTAATTAAAAATTAAACAAATTTTTTATATATTATACATTTTGAATTAAAATTAATTCTTATAGTATAAAATACTATTATATATATTTATATATTGGTTCACACGCATCGAGTGTGCTTAAAAAACTAGTATTCATAACCATTTCGAACTCTCGTATCACTTCATTTTTTTGCACGTTAATCGTGTAAGTTTTTTTATCAGCTTTCTCGTAGGTTTCTTGTGCCCATTGATGTGGTATTACGCGACGATCTTGTATCTCGGAAATTACTACCGCAAGGATCCTAGGGAACGAGCTGGACTTGCTGCTTCTGCCATTGCTGTAAGTTATCTGTTTGTCTTCATTTATATTCAAGGATAGTAACTGATATATTCTTCCCACAGTTCCTATCATAGAGCGCAGGATTTTTTTTTATTTATTTTTTAATTCTTTCTTTGCAGGCTTTGGGGTGCAGTGTTGTATTGTTAATTCTGGTTATAGTTCTGCTTCTCTAGCAGCTCGCTAACTTTGTCGCAAACGTCCCGTCTACGAGAGCTTTATATATATAGAGGACTTTCTTTTCTTAAAAATATGTGGATATATATGAAGTTAAAGAGGTGCTGGTGTGACCCTTCGGGCTATAATATAAGGGATGATGCGTAAGCATTAAATCCAATGTACAGAAACTTTGGTGATGCTTGTCAGACAAAATGGATTTGCTTCCCCGAATTTTTCGTTTTACTCAAGAAGTTATCTTCATCGTGTGAGCTCGTTTTAAGAATATAAGACATTAGAACTTTGAACTGTAATAATTATAAGACAAATGTGTTGATTCGTCCAGAAAAAAATCGGTTGGACTCCCAGCGAAATTTTCTTTTTCGCCTTGGAATATGGAAGAACAAAGGTCATACATAAGGGCGCCGGTGGAGGTTTTGCGAACGTCTTTGATGCTTAGTCGGTTTCTTTTCTTTTAAGTTGGTTTGACAATATCCCGGAGGAGGGCTCTTATACAAATTCGTCGGTGTTTCGTAATGCGGATCTTTCTCATGATATGTCGGATCCTTAATTTACACTAAGGCTGCGTTGGTTTGTCAGAACTAGTATGGAAAGGAAACAAAATAAATGTTTGGTTGGTTGAAGAACTAGATAAGGAAAATAAAGGGGAAATCTATTAATTTTATAATTAAAACTAAGGAAAACTAAATTCTTTCACCAACTGGTGAGAAAAATGAAAGTAAATTTTATGAAAATCATTTTCTCTTCGTTTTTCTTTTACACGCTACTTTTTTCGCTCCAAGCGCAGTCGTAAGGTTTTTTGGGGGAATGTCTAAAGTTCGAATCTCTCTTCTATTAAATACTTAAGTCTGTTATGCACAGATCTGCCTTAATATTTACCTACTTAGGCTATTTGGGCAAGCAGGTACGAGACTTACAAGATTTTAAATAAATAAAAAAAGACATGGGATTGAACTCTTGATTTCATTTTTTTTGTCCGGAGGTATCCCCATACAATCTGGCAATGAGCTAGCCCTAAATGCCGGCGAGACTTGCGCCACACAGACATGGCGGAGGCTTTAATTGCGTCACACACTCTAGTGATGGGACTAATCACGCGGCCATATGAATACGTCTTAAACCACCTGACAACGATAGTCATGGGTCATAAAGCTCATGGGGTCTACTCAAGAAATTGTGGGAGGGAGATTCGGTCTCACAACCTAACCTACCAAATGCTTAAGACCTCCTCCTTGACCAATAGACCAATACCTCATTTGCTTGCTCTTTATTTCATATTTATTTTTTGAGAAAATCACTATTATGCAAGTGTCCATGTAAGCAAAAACCCATTACCAAGGCTGAAAAACTAACAAACCACCCCAAACCAATCAGAAGCCAATCAGAAACCAATCACTCTTCCTAAATCCAAGCAATGCGCCAAAGTCGTTAAGCTGAAGGCGCCAGCTTTCATCCAATGTTCCTAGCATGTCAACAAACATGTATAAGGCATCCCGCGCCACCATTGTGACCTACTGACGTTCGCATGCCACCGTTGATTTCTTTCCTTCCAGATATGGTATAAGACCGATGCTAGAAGATGACGATACGCAAGATGAAGAAGATGACGTCTCCGTCATTTCATAGATGCCCACTCAATGCCTCGTCGCCACTCTGTATAGGGCCATCCAAGTCTCGTGGTAGAGCGAAGAATCCGCATGCACTCAGACGAGAAAGGACATACAAAGAACAGATGGGATACCGTCTCGAGGGCGTCGTCCCCACAAAGGAGACATGAGGCCGACCCCGCAACCAACGCAATCCACGGCTTATCTCTAGTAGCAAGGCCCTCACGAATCGCTAGCCAAAGAATGAACTCAAGCTTGGGAATACTCAGTGCACCCCCAAAAAGTTTTGCCAGGTAACTCGCGGCCGACGTGGACGAATAGCCTCCCAAGCCGCCTGAGTAGAGAAACGCCCATTCGATGAAACCCAACAGAGGAATCCTGCTCATGTGGATAAACCGATGGTAGAAGAGGGAAAAAATCTGCATGTACTCCATCGTCGTAGTCGCAGGCAATCCCACCCCTAAGCTGTAATAACCCGTGATAGGCGAGTATCCCGAGGGAGCCCCATAACAAGTGTCCCTCGCGGAAGCCACTCTTCAATGGCCGAGTTGCGAAGCTATGGATCCCGCCAAAGAAATAGTGAATTACCATTTCCTATGCGAAACCGCACCATCGAAAACATCCGAGGCCGTAACTTCAAAATTTGCTTCCAGCTCCAAGATGTAATGGTCCCCCTCCCCACAGTCTATACCGACTACGCCGCAGCCGCGTCGCGTATAACCAATCCACCCAAACCAATGACTCATCCCTATTGACGACTTTCCATAGCAAATGGGGCAAAGCCCTCCTTCCGAAACAGGGAGACGGGCATCACTTCAGGCCACCTTCGCCGGTGACCCGACCCAGAGGAACCGTCGTATGAACTTCTCGATGTCATGGATAATGCTTTTAGGCAACAAGAATATTCCCGACTAGTATACATGAAGTGAGCTAAGCACCGATTTGATGATTATAATTGATTTCTTATTTCATACGATGAGATATCATACACGTTCTTGGAGAAAAACGAATTATGTGCTTTCGTCACATTCACATTAAAGTATAATTAAAAAATTACTCAATATACAAAATTTTATAGTCAAAATTTCATGGCAATAGTATTTCATTTAAGACAATAAACCCCCGCTTTAATTCGAGTCTGTTAAAAAATAAATAAATACACTCACTCTCACACCGCAGGCGCAGAGAAGGGTTCCTTCCATCCACGATGAAGCTGGCTCCGTTGAACAACGTCGAAAACGCCCACGAAGACTCGGTTTGGACCGCCGCTTGGGTCCCACCGCCCGACAACTCGACCCCACCTCTACTCCTCACCGGCTCGCTCGATGAGACGGTTCGGCTCTGGATCCCAAGCGGGCCCGAGAAAGTCCTCACCAACACCGGGCACTGCCTCGGGGTAGTCTCCGTCGCCGCCCATCCCTCTGGAAGGTTAGCCGCGTCGGCGTCGATCGACGGATTCGTCAGAGTCTTCGACCTCTCCACTAACAACACCATCGCCACGCTCGAGGCTCCTCCATCGGAGCTCTGGCAACTGCAGTTTAGTCCTCAGGTAAAAGGGGGAAAAAGAGCTTTTCGTTTTTCTTTCCTGTTGAAATTCAATTCCTGGTGGGCATGCGTATGCTGGGTAGAAATGGCTATTGAGGTGCGTGATTGTGCTGGAGATTTGAGAAATTGTTTCGATTGAGGGATTTCGACATTATTTGAGAGTGTATTTGTCCCAGATTTTGAAATCATTTGATTTTCGTTTTGCCTAATCAAAATCTTACATCTGAATAAGCCCTAGGGGAAATGTCTGAGGTTTAATGTGGTCTTTGTCTGCATTTCTTGTTATGTAGAAAGGCCATATTGGGAAGATTATTGGAGAGAAATGTGAACCAGTACTGTTGATATAGCCGTCAGTGGCTTTTCTTGAATTGAATGATACGATTTTGATCGTTCACTGCAGCTAAAAGGAAATGTTTGAGATGCAAAGAAACATCTACAGAATATTTTGGCGGCAGACATAATATCATCCGTGGTTCATTTCTCAAATGGCCGTGTGCTTGTAGCATTGTTGTTTCGGTGAACTGTTTGAAACGGCTAACATCATTTGGTAGTTACTTCGTTAACGGCATTACTAAGTTAGTGATAGTTTTAGAGAGTTTGTGCTTTTTATTTGGCGGGAAGAGAAAAAATAGTTCGAATAAAGTAATCTTCTTTATTTCTTGAGGTTGCCTAACTTAAGACAAGCTATAAGCTGATGAGCGAATCAACTATATGATGGCTGATTGTCTTCCATGTATATGTCTTCTGTGGGTCAAAGTTGGGAAGTTGGTTAATTTCTCACACGTTTACTTTCTGGTCAACTAGTGATCACCTTGAGCATACGCGCGCGTTAATGGATATGCCAAATGCAGTAATTGAAACGAGTAAATGTACCATCACATCATGTTTTCTTACGCGAGTGTACACATCTTGCGTCCTAGTGCTTCATTGTTTGATCATCTGGATTCAGTAAATCATTTTAGCAAAGAGCGATTGTTACGAATCCACTAAACGGAGACTCAAGCCCACGTATGAAAACAGGATATGTTTGTCAAAACCCATGTTGTTTTTCCTTTCTTCTCAAATCCATGGGGTATACATTTAGGCTGTCTTTGGATTGAAGAAAGTCGCGTGGAAAAAAACAAATTGGAGAGAAAATGGTTTTAGTAATCACTTTCCTTACCATTTGGTGAAGAGATCAATTTTTGTTAGTTTTAAGTATAAAATCAGGCAAGGTTTTCTTTCCTTTCTTTTCCCTTATCTATTTCTCCATTTAACCTAACATAAAAAACTGATTTTCCTTTTCCATTTCATTTTCCTCAAACCAAACACACCCTTAGCAGCGTCAGTCATAGCTAACTTTTCCTCATTTTTTATCTCCCTCACAGGGTACAACGCTAGCAGCAGCAGGAGGCAGCAGCGCCTCAATAAAGCTATGGGACACCGCAGAATGGAAGCTCACCGCCACCCTCGAAATCCCGCGTCCCGAGGGCGGCACCGGCGGGCTCGCCCCGAGATCCTCGGACCGAGCCGGCAACAAGAAGTTCGTCCTCTCGGTGGCCTTCAGCCCCGATGGCCAGCTCATCGCCTGCGGCTCGGTGGACGGTTCGATCTCGGTCTTTGACGTCCACCTCTCCAAATTCTTGCACAGCCTGCAGGTAGGGTGCAAACGAATCGAATCGAATAGTACCATATTCTATTCGTATTCGATCTCCATTCGAATCCTAAAATCGATTTGAATCCGATTCGTATAAATATTTGAATCGAATATTTGGATATTATTTTTATTTTTTATTTTTCCCATAGAGTCAAATTAGTAAAACAACATAAATAATACTATATTTAAATATATATTGAATTATAGTATATTATATTTAATATTGAATTATGTTTAAACATATACTGAATTATAATATATTATATTTAAATAAATATTCGATTATTCGAAATTGAATATCTTGATATTTTGTATTCGTATTCAAATGTTATTCGAATCAGAGGAACTGTTTTTATTCGGATTTGATATTCGAATTTTTTGAACCCTACATTTCGAATCGAACAAAAAAATTTCGATTCATTTGCAACTGTACTTGCAGGGCCACTCCATGCCCGTGAGGAGCCTCTCGTTCTCCCGCGAGCACCCGGGCTCGAAGGTCCTCTTCTCGGCCTCCGACGATAAGCACGTCCACGTGTACGACGCGGAGAGGAAGGAGTTCGTCGCTTCCGTGTCGGGTCATTTGAGCTGGGTCCTGAGCGTGGACTCGACCCGCGACGGGCTCGGGTTCGCGACGGGCTCGAGCGATCGGACCGTGAGGCTCTGGGATCTGAGGACGAGGGCGGCGGTTCAGGTCCTGACGGGCCACGCGGACCAAGTGTGGACCGTGGCGTTCGGGCCCCCATCAAGGGCCGGCGTGGGTTCGTGCGTGCTAGCTAGCGTATCGGATGATAGGAGCCTATCTTTCTATCAGTATTCTTCTTGAGTCTTCGAGTGGTTGGATTTTGGTAAGTTGCTAATGATGTGTGTAGTAGTTGAGTTTGGATCGGATATGATGAGATATGGTTTTGGATGAAGTTTTCTGCCTAGAGATGTTTGAAAAGGTTGTTTTCACATTTGATCTTTTATTCTCTGTGTGTGTTTTGTTACGGCACAACTACAATTTTCGTCCCTATATTTTACGGGCTCCGCAAGTTTCGTCCCAGTATTTTTATAGGTAACAATTTTTGTCATCATATTTTACTATCCGCAATTTTCGTCCTTCTATTTTTATAGTTAACAATTTTCATCCTCGAATTTTACTGTTCATGCAATTTTCGTCCTTATATTATTTGATGTAACAATTTCCGTCCTTATTTTATTATTATTAAAAATTAATATTAAAGTTATTTTAAGTTATATTTATAATTAAAATTGTTATATTTAAGGACAAAAATTGTTACCTCAAATAATATAGAGAGGAAAATTGCGCATGCAGTAATATATGAGGACGAAAATTGTTACATGTAAAAATATAAAAAAAGGACGAAAATTGCACGGACACTAAAATATGAGGACTAAAATTGTTACCTACAAATATATAGGGACGAAACTTGCGAAGCATGTAAAATATAGGGACTAAAATTGTAATTCTGTCGTTTTGTTTTGCATTGCAATTGCAACTCACATAGGTCGAGACATAATTACATAATATTTTTTGGCAATTCAGATTAGGCATTTCCATTCAATTAACTATGGGCTTACGTCATATACTTCGTGGATGAAAATAAATCTCTCTGGATCAAGTGAGCTGGTCTCTCTCTTTATCCAATCCTACAGCAATAGTCAAAGTAGTTTGAAAAATTTCAGCCTATAACTTCTGATTTGTGTATTAACGTGGCCAAATGATTGATCATCCTTTTGGAATTGGGAGTGATTATATGAAATAATGTGAAATTGGTAAGAATATAAAAACTCTGTGGGATAAAATTCCTTGTTTTATCTCTAAAAAGTAGAACACTATGAGCACAAAAACAAAAATTTATGTTCCTCTTCGTCCTTTCTTTATTCACCAATTTGTTAAGTGACAGGAAATCATTCCCTTTTCTTGTTTATTATGTTTTTTTTATATTTATTTTTACCCTTTTTTTTTTTTGTGTCGTTGCTTACTTTTTGGGAGTTTTTGTCTCTTTTTATTAAAAATTTGTTTCTCTAGTCTAGCCTTTTGAAGATGAAGACGTAAGATAGTGAAAAATATTATAGATGTGTGTTTAATAGTTATTGTTATGGGGTTTAAGATGAGATGGGTCGTAGCTTCTTTACATATTTTTTTATTCAAAGTTTAAATGGGGCCATCGGAAAGAAAGATAACTTTAAATAGAATTTTTTGCAGCCGCCATTAACAATTGCAGCAGACACAATTATTCATGTATTGATTGTTTTATACAATTGCTTTAGGCATGCAATATAGAAATAGGATAAATAATTATGGCGTTCATGCCTAAGACAATTATTGGCATAATCCATCTGAGCACATGCAATATAGAAATATGACAATTATAAGATCTAGCTAGACTCACGTGCTTCAGCAACATTATTGACAATGATATTTGGAAATTACAATGTAAAAGTTTAACCTTATAGTTTTGTATTTTTATGTTTATGCCATATTTAGTGTTTCAAATTGAGATTGGTGAGTAATGAACTTTCACTATGTGTATAAAAGAAAATTTGGTTTTTGAGTTTAGAGGGGCAACTTTTCAGCATATTAGGTAATTTGGATATTGCGATTATATCTCTAAATTAATCACAAGTCAACAAACTTCCAAGTTTGCGATAATTAACAAACTTGGTTTGGGATAATGCAACTATTTGTGGGTCAAAACAGAAGAGCATAAAAATGCGAGGGTCATAAACGAAAATTAATATGCATTTCTTGTAATTTAAACTTCGAGTTTGAATTTAATACGTTCACGCTGAGTCGCTGACACATAAGAGAGAGAGAGAGGAGAGAGAGAGAGAGAGAGAGGTGGTCTTCAGAAGACAATCCAAGAGCGGAAGCTTCACCTCGACATCGTTTACAGCCGTAAGTTTGTTTTTGCTTTTTCTTCCAATTTCGTCGCCCTATATTTGGAATATAAACATTTTGGAATGGATTCGAAGAATTTGCTTCTGAATGATTTTTGTATTTCACGGAGGACGGATTGAATTCTGATTTTCATCATGGTTTATTGAAGATATGCGTCTCTATATAATATATGTTTCCGTGTCCCCAAATCTGTTACTTCTAGGCTTGTGACCGTTTTTTTTTTCAAAAATTTCCAAGTATGTGCATAATTTGGATAAGAAATCAGGATTACTGGAGTATTCTGACCTTAATTGCGATTATGCGGGTTGTAAGTTGTTAGTATAGAAAGTAATTCTTAGAAGGGTTTTTAACTTCGTGGCTGGATTTGTAAAACCTTGAAATTTGTCTGTGATATTTCGTTGACTGTACAGATTATGCTGTCCAAAGCCGATGGCAAAAAGAAATCCGGTGAGAGCTCAGGTATCGAGAAGCTTGTAGACGACGTTGGGACCATAAGCAGAGCCTTGTACGGAGATAAACCACTCGGTAGACTTGCAAGTTCCACAGCAAGTAGTCGTTCTAAATCTGTAGGAAAATCCAATTTACCAAATCCCAAGCAGAAGCCAAAGGACAACAAGAACACTATGAAGGACACGGTTGAGAAAGACAAAAAGTCTTCCATTTGGAGTTGGAAGGGCCTAAAAGCACTAACAAATGTCAAGAACCGTAGGTTCAATTGCTGTTTCTCGCTAACGGTTCATTCTATTGAGGGCTTACCTAATTATTTCGACGATGTTTGTCTCGTGGTGAGTTGGAAGAGAAGAGACGGTGAGCAAATGACGAGTCCCGTTAGGGTTTCTCAAGGAGTTGCTGAGTTTGAAGAAAGACTCACACATTCTTGCTCGGTGTATGGCAGTAGGAGTGGGCCCCACCACTCGGCAAAGTACGAGGCTAAGCATTTCTTGTTGTGTGCCCTTGTTTACGATTCGCCCGAGCTTGATTTGGGGAAGCATAGAATGGATCTTACTAGGATACTTCCTCTGACGTTGGAGGAATTGGAAGAAGAGAAGAGCTCGGGAAACTGGACCACTAGTTTCAGGTTATCTGGTAAAGCTAAAGGTGCAACGATGAATGTCAGTTTTGGATATGTTGTGGTTGGGAACGATGGTAATGAACGGTCTGGTAATAATAGTGTACCCGAGACGCCTTTGCAGTGTACTGTTTCGAGGAACGAGAAAATACGCGAGAATTTTAACAGCACGGAGAAGCTAATTCGCCGTGTAGGAAGCCTGCCTTCTAAATTATCCACCACGAATCAGCCCGTGGAAGAGATAAAAGATCTTCATGAAATCTTGCCTGAATCAAGATCAGAGTTGAGTGACTCGGTTAATATACTTTATCAGAAACTGAACGAAGAGATGCACGATCCTTCAGATGAAAATAAGTTGGAAGAAGCTCTTCCCTTTACATTTGATGTTGACCTGCTTAAACCGGATTTGTCCACTCAACTTGACCTGAAAGAGAAATTTTCTGGAAAAGAGTGGGAAATCAGTGAGCTTCCTGTAATTGAGAAAGGAATAGAAGAATTGAACAACCAACAGTTGAATCCTGAAGAGATCTCTTCAGAAAGAACACATACTTCTTTTGAGGATCTTGAAACTGATTGTAAGATAGAGGCGGGGCCCCTTGACGAGGATCTTTCGCTTCGTCCCACAGCTGAACAATTCGTTTCTCAGAGTGATGAGCAATCTGTTGACATTCGTGATTCGAAAGAGAAAGCAGACGATTCTTACTCTAGGGAATCAATAATGAAGGAACTGGAAAATGCACTAGCTTGTGCCTCGAACTTGACAAACGAAGTTTTGGATCCTCAAGAGGACGAAAACGATGCTTTGCACCTCGAATACGATTCGGTTGACGATTCTCCCGATAAAGATTGTAGTAAAACACGATCGCTTAACTTCGATGACCTTACAAATTTGGTGGCCGATGATTTCTTGGAGATGCTCGGGATCGAGCATAGCCCATTGGGCCCGAGCTCAGAAAGTGAGCCTGATTCTCCCCGAGAGAGGCTGCTCCGACAATTCGAGAAGGACTCTCTTGCTAGTGGAGGTTTACTCAACTTTGATTTCGGTGGCGATTATCCCACAGATATGGTTTTCAGCGAAGCATTAACAGGATCAATATGGGAAGCAAACTCAGATGATTTTCAAAATCATGCAATTTCTCACGAGATGCCTTCGATAGACATCGATGAGTTCACGAGGAAAACGAGGGCTTCTACGCTGGAGGATCTCGAAACCGAAGCTTTGATGCGTGAGTGGGGCATAAACGAAAGGGCATTTCGAAGCTCCCCTCCGAACAACTCGGGCGGTTTCGGGAGCCCAATCGACGCGTCCCTCGAGGACCCTCTTTGTCTCCCCGCACTTGCAGAGGGTTTGGGGCCCGTTTTGCAGACTCAGAGCGGTGGCTTCTTACGTTCAATGAATCCCTCACTCTTCAAGAACGCTAAGAGTGGAGGGAGCTTAATCATGCAGGTTTCTAAACCCGTGGTGGTGCCCGCCGAAATGGGATCCGGTGTAATGGATGTTCTTCAGGGACTCGCCTCTGTAGGTATCGAAAAGCTATCTATGCAGGCGAATAAGTTGATGCCATTGGAAGATGTCACTGGGAAAACGATAGAACAAATAGCGTGGGAAGCTTCACCGAGCTTGGAGGGCCCCGAGGGGTGAGTTTTTTTTATAACTTTCTAAGACCCACAATCTCATTCTCCTTTTTCCTTTCTTTTCTTCTATCGTTAATTCTTGTCTTGTGATAACGAATCCCGTTTCAGGCAACCCTCGATAAACCGTAAGCAGAAGAACGTTAGCGGTGCAGTGTCCTCATCAAGTGGAGATATAGAATACGTTTCATTGGACGATCTCGCACCGTTGGCAATGGATAAGATAGAAGCCCTTTCGATCGAAGGGTTGAAGATACAATCGGGCATGTCGGAGACCGATGCTCATCCATCGAACATCAGCACTCAATCTATTGGAGAATTCTCAGCCCTACAAGGCAAGAGCCCGCACGGGCTCGGTGGGTCCATAGGGCTCGATGGCACCGGTGGGCTGCAGCTGCTAGACATCAAAGACAACGGGGAAGATGTCGACGGTTTGATGGGCCTTTCTTTAACACTCGACGAATGGATGAGGCTCGATTCTGGGGAAATCGACGATGGAGATCTCGCGAGTGAACGAACCTCGAAAATACTTGCAGCCCACCACGCCACGTCACTGGAGCAGTTCCATGGGAGATCCAAAGGAGAGAGGAGACGAGGCAATAAGGGGAGGAAATACGGTTTGCTGGGTAATAACTTCACTGTGGCTCTAATGGTGCAGCTCCGCGATCCTCTGAGGAACTATGAGCCCGTGGGTGCACCGATGCTTTCCCTTATTCAAGTGGAACGCGTATTCGTGCCACCTAAGCCGAAAATCTTCAGCACGGTTTCGTTAGTGAGAAACTCCGAGGAAGATGAAGAGAAAGAGACCGTCAGCGTTGAAGAGCACGAAGGGGAACGAGAAGTAGTAGATGAAGAGGTTAATAAGATTCCACAGTACAAGATTGCTGAGGTTCACGTTGCGGGCTTAACGATGGTGGAGCCGGGGAAGAAGAAGCTGTGGGGATCTTCGGGTAATAACCCGCAATCGGGGTCTCGATGGCTGCTTGCGAATGGCATGGGGAAGAAGAACAAGCACCCGCTGATGAAGTCTAAGGCCGCCGTCGTGAAGAATTCTGCTCAGCCTGGTGGCAATAATAATACGTTGTGGAGTATTTCCTCTCGTTTTCTTGGAAAAGGAGGGAAGTGAAGGAACTTGGTGCACTTAGTTTGCTACAACTGTGAGACTACAATAGGTTTGCATTTGAACTTGTGATATTTTTATAAATGATCTAACGTACGATATGTTATGTTGTGCATTGGTCTGCTTGATTTTTTTTTTTATTTTTTTTATTGTTAGAAAGGTAAAAACGCACTTTTATGGCGGGTGAGATCATTTGTCTCATTGTATGTTTCAATGTGTGTACTTACTAACGTGTTAAACACTGATTGGATGATAAAGAAGAGACAAAAATTTGTGGATCCCATATAGACACACACATGTTAATGGGTATACACAATGGGACACACAATGGGATATATGATCTCATCCGCTTTTATGGTGGGTTCTTTTCTTTGACCTTTTAGGGTGTGTTTGGTTTGTGGATTTTGATGGGAAAAATAAAATCTAGAAAACAAAAATCCGAGAAAGATTAATTACTTGTTGGTGTTTGGTTTAGAAAAGGAAATTTATTTTCTTGGAAATTAGTTAGTATTATCATAGTGACTATTTACAAAATATTTTATTGAGGCAGTTTATCGAACTATTTCAAACATAGAACACAGTTAATGTCATGTTAAATTCGAGGTATTAGCATATCAGAGTTTGACGAGTATTTTTTCGATTCGAGCTTAGCGTTCGTCTTTGTTTAGAAACAAATGTTGAAGACCACATCGATAATGCATGAGAAAGTTGAGAGATATGAGGTTTTTCGCGGTTTTCCTCACTATTTGGTAGAGAAAGCAGTTTAAGCTGTAATTTTAGATTTTTTTTTTCGTTTCTTTCTTTTTCTTTTCCACCTCATTTTTCTTTCTAACCAAACATCATATGTAATTTTTTTCATCATTTTGTTTTCTTTTCCCGTGAAAATCCACAAACCAAACACAACCTTAAGTTTTAAATATTAGTCTTATTTTTAAGTGTATTTTCGTCATTCTAAAGGACGCATCTTGACGTATAAAAGGGTTCATGTGGTTATATAGAAGGGTTCCCTTATATATAGCATGTGATCCATAGAGAAAAAAGTTATAGTAAGGATTCAAACTCGTGAACTAGTACTTAGATTACTGACTGCACAACAATTATTTTACATGTTGCCTATCATCCTTAAATGCTTTGCATTTAACATAATCTATTTATGAGCCAGTTTAGTAATGCCATAATGATATATAAACATTTGGAGTCTATTTTTTTAAAAATACTTTTGTATCAAAGCTATTTACCTAATTAATTTCAAGTTTATGTGTGACATGTTCACCTAAGATGTTGAGGACGTAAGTAGGCTAGTCATCCCCGTCCCCGCGGGGATCTGCCTGAATCGGACGGAGAATCCCTGATATTTTATCCCGCATGGTGGAAATGGGAGAGATTTTTCCCTGCGGGGATCCCCGCCCCCTTCCCCGATATATTATAATATTTAAATAATATTTATCATATCCAATTTATATTATTATAATACTAATAATATTAAAATATAATTTAAATAATATTAAAATAATATAAATAATATTAAAATATAGTATAAATAATATTTAAATAATATAAATAAAATTAAAATATAATTTATATTAGAAATAATATATATTTTAGTAAAAATATTACGGGGGCAGGGTCCCCGCGGGGGCGAGGATGGGGACGATTTCGTCCCCGAATACCGCGGGGACGGGGACGGGGATTGGATTCCCGCCCTGTTATCTGAAAGAGTTTCCTCATACTTGGCTACTAAGCTAAGACTTTATTGCCATATTTTTTAGCTGATTATTACAAGTTCCACTGTAGTGAGAATTTGTTTGGTTCTGAAGGACTTTTTGCCAATTTGACTCGAGGAATATTCTACGATGTTTCTTTATTACTGCTGTCAACGTTTGAATTTTAAATATTAAATAAATGTGAATGACTATTAAATAAATACTTATATAATTATAAATAAGGTCAATGATGTGAAGACTCGATGCAAGTTTGCTAATGATCTAGTGTAGCTGACTCAGGATATGTAAATTGCACTTAATTTGGGTTCTCTTAATTTTTTATATAATTGTTTTCATTATATTCCCAATCATATGATCTTAAGAAATTAAGATCACTTATTAATTGTTTTCTTTCGTACCATAAAATAAAATTAAATGAACACTGACTTTTGCTTGTGGTTATAGAAATGGCATATGTGATTTTTGTTTTTTGAAAATGATAATTCCATTCCATAATATCAATTGGACAAAATTTTTACAATCCAATAATAAGCAAAACTGTTGAAGAATATAAAGCAATGACAAGATAGAAATCACTAATTGCAGTCCCTTCATCAAGCACTTTCTACAGTATCTTCATTGCATGAATCATCAATGTCAACACGATGTCCATTTCTCGTAGATGATTTTCGAACCAAAATATAAAACTGAAAATAAAGAAAATTAAAGAAGGGAATAAAGAAGATAATGAGTGATCCAACCCGATTCGCCAGCAATCATGACGACGGTAGATCTATGACCGCGGGCGAACAAGAATAATTAAAAATTTTTTAAAGATTTTTTCTTAGAGACGACTATAGGGTTTTTTAAGATGTGTGTGGAGAGGTCAAACTCTAACATATGGGAATTAGGAATTAAACGTTAGCTATACTTTCATCATTTGATCTGATGTCTCTACATCATGCCAAGCAATCACATGAAATGTATACCATTAAAATAAAATATTACTAATAATAACTATTATAATAATAAGGTACAGTTGTCAAGGTATATCGAGCTCAGTCAATCCTGTGCAAAGTCTTTCTTTATAATTTCTTAGTAATGCATTTAAAAGGAGCATTTATTGATCCATTCCACTTGAATTTCAATCAATATCACGACTTGGTTTGATGGGCTTTTCAACTATATACATTTTTCAACCTCTCTCTCTCTCTCGCACGAACACGCACACACACAGTACTTAACGACTTGGTTTGATTAGTATATTTTAACTCTCTTTTATCTGTCATATTGCAAACATACGCACGCACGCGAGCTTAGAGTATGGCAAAGATATACATATGTGTATTTCACACACACACACACATATATATATATATATATAATCTCCAGCATAACATAGTTTTTGAAATTGGCAACAAAGCTGAAGAGAATGGAATCTCCCGTCCCTAACGACGTTTACCAGCACTTTCACAATCACAACAATGTAAGTCGTCGCTTCAATGAAAGAACACATATAATTTCTAATATGAAGGAAGGATCAAAAGGTGGTAATCATCGAACGAACTCATCAACTAACATTAGTAATCAATTTTTTTTAGGTGGCCGATGAGATGGAGCAGAAGGCAATTGACGATTGGCTCCCCATCACATCCTCGAGAAACGCCAAGTGGTGGTACTCCGCTTTCCACAACGTCACCGCCATGGTTGGGGCCGGAGTCCTCAGCCTTCCCTATGCCATGTCCGAGCTCGGATGGTTAGATTATACATATATTTATATATATATATATATATATGTGCATTTTATATGTTCACCTTACGTGAATATCTTCGTGAGCACCTTACACGTGGCATTGACTGGTGTCACGTCAACATGCCCATCAATGGTACATCAACATGCAACATCAACATATCACCATTAATACATCATGAGACATTGATGTGACATGTTGACGTGACATCAATCAATGACACGTGTGAGGTGCTCACATAAGGTGAGCATCATAAAATTCTCCCATTTCTCTATATTATATATATATATATATATATATACAGGAAATTATAAAATTAGGTTACTAAGTATTTAAGGTTTCGTTTTTGGGTCACTATGTTTGATAATTGCAAAAGTAGACAACTTTGTATCTCAAACAATTTTGGGTCATATTTTCAATTTTAGGTCATATTTTCAATTTTAGGTCACTAAGTTTATATTTTTCGATTTTGGATCACTAAGTATATATATATTTTTCAATTTCGGGTCACTCATTTGGTAACTAACTTTGTAAACATAGTGACCCAAAAATGAAACATGTATACTTAGTGATCCAAAATAAAAAAAATATATAGTTAGTGACCTAAAATTGAAAACATGATCCAAAATTGTTTTGACATACAAAGTTAGTGACCTACTTTTGCAATTATCAAACATAGTGATCCAAAAAAGAAAATTTGGATACTTAGTGACCTAATTTTATAATTTTACACACACATATATATATATATATATGTAAATAGAGAATTGCTATAATGCAAAACCACCGTGAGCACCATAGCACCATGATTTGCTGGAATGGCGGTCTCCATGCCAAATATATGAGTTCAATAATTTTTTTATAGGAACGGCGATATACTGGTCGGAACAGCGATATATCACCCAAATGATAGCAGTGACAGTAATGAAAAACTACATTAACGAAAGACTGCAAAATATACCGAACGAATTATAGTGCATTGATCACATTTTTTAGCGGCGACAATCATTCTTGCTGGACATATGCTTAGGGAAGGTCTTTGAGCACATTGAATAGTCTCGTCTTAAGAAGATCGAAGTTAGACATTTTTTATCTGGATTTTTGTCTGAAGATCGAATTTTAGACATTTCATCGCAATTTTATGTCTTTAGGGGCCCGGGAGTCGCGGTGCTGCTATTATCGTGGATCATAACCCTCTACACCCTGTGGCAAATGGTGGAGATGCACGAGATGGTCCCCGGGAGGCGATTCGACCGGTACCACGAGCTCGGCCAGCACGCCTTCGGGGAGAAGCTCGGGCTGTGGATCGTCGTGCCGCAGCAGCTCGTCGTCGAGGTCGGGGTCGACATTGTCTACATGGTCACCGGCGGGCAGTCGCTCAAGAAGTTCCACGACTTGGTATGCCGCCACAAATGCAATGAGATCAAGCAAACCTACTTCATCGTGATATTCGCCTCCGTCCATTTCGTGCTGTCCCATCTTCCCAACTTCAATTCCATCTCCGGCGTGTCCCTGGCCGCTGCGGTGATGTCCTTGAGGTGGTTATATCGGAGTAATATTAACTTTAGTCCTCTAACTTTCAAGAAATTCGCTTTTCGTCCTTTAACCCGTCCATGTCCAAAAAATGGTCTTTTGCTTCGCTTTTTATCCTCTAAATTGTCCATGTCCAAAAGTAATCCAATAAGTTTATTTCAATTTATCATAAATAGTCA
Source organism: Linderniella brevidens (assembly GCA_004919715.1). Classification (NCBI taxonomy): domain Eukaryota; kingdom Viridiplantae; phylum Streptophyta; class Magnoliopsida; order Lamiales; family Linderniaceae; genus Linderniella; species Linderniella brevidens. The sequence goes on from SWDC01000153.1 coordinate 17,510,367, forward strand.
TTTTTGTAATTTTCCGGCTGCGATGCTTTCAGAAAGGAATATATCATTGCTTCACAAATATAATTAACGTTCGTGTCGAAGCAATCATAATTTCCTTGACGAAAACAATAAAAAAGTAGCCGAAAAATAATAAAAAAGAGAGACTATTTATGATAGATAGTTTAAACATACCAATAGTTTTGGACAAGGACAAGTTAGATGACGAAAACCGCATTTTGTAAAAATTATGGGACTATTTTTGGGCAGAGACATGTAGAGGACGTGAAATATGTTTTAGGACTAAAATTAAGTTTACAGCTAGTTATATTAGAAACTTTCGATGAAAGAAATATAAAAATTCCCGACCGTGAGACAAATAATCTCAGCATTCTTTCAGCTACTCGACGATCTCGTGGGCTGCGGCGGCCAACAAAGGCGTCCAACCAGACACTCAGTATGGGTACCGAGCAAAGACCACGGCCGGAAACGTTTTCAATTTCTTCAGCGCGTTGGGAGACGTCGCTTTCGCCTATGCAGGCCACAACGTCGTGCTAGAGATTCAAGCCACGATACCTTCGACGGAATCGACGCCTTCGAAGGAACCTATGTGGAAAGGAGTGAAAGTCGCTTATATAGTCGTAGCCTTATGCTACTTCCCCGTCGCTCTAATCGGATATTGGATGTACGGAAATACCGTGCAAGATAATATCCTCGTGTCCCTCGATAAGCCCACTTGGTTGATCGCAATGGCGAACATGTTCGTCGTGGTTCACGTGATCGGAAGCTATCAGGTAAAAATGTTGGAAATAAATTAAGATAGAAGACCATTTTTTGTCCCCCAATATTTGGAGTATGGACATTTTTTGCCCCCCGCGTTCCAAGATACCACTTTTAGTACACAATGTTATTGATTTGTAGCTATTTTGACTCACCGATTAATTTGGCTGTTAGTTTGGACGTTCGGAACGTTCCGGGTCAGCCCAAACTAATGATTATATTAGCCGGTGGACTATGACGACCAAAAATCAGTAACATTGGAGACTAAAAGTAGCATATCAGAACATGGGGCCCAAAAACGCCTATCTTTCTAACATTGGTGGACCAGAAATGGCACTCGCCAATTAAAATATGATCAATCTTCAAACTTAAACTTTTAGGCTAAGTGTCCATTCAATAAAGAAGAATTATTTTTCTCGTCTCCTCGAGACCAACTTAGTAACTCTGTATGTTGAACTAATAACTCGCCCGTCAATAAATAAAACAGATCTACGCAATGCCGGTCTTCGACATGATAGAATCGATGCTCGTAAAGAAACTAAGGTTCCCGAGGACCTGGTACTTGCGCTTCGTCACGAGAAATATATACGTCGGTAAGTTTATTCACTATCTTCTCGAATTTAAACGAAAGCCGCTCTTAACCGGCCTCGGCTTTTTTATTTATTTTCAGGATTCACGATGTTCGTCGCCATCACGCTTCCCTTCTTCGGCGAGCTTCTTGCGTTCTTCGGAGGATTCGCTTTCGCACCGACGACGTACTTTGTAAGAAACATCATTCAATCGGCAATTACATAATAACGCAATTTATCATACGGCTGCGTTTAAACTCTAATTTCCGCAGCTTCCGTGCATAATGTGGCTTTGCATTAAGAGGCCGAGGAAATTCAGCCTTTCGTGGTTCACTAACTGGGTACGTAAATGTCTTTGAGCTTCATGATTTGAGTTTCTCTTTGAATTAGATAATTATTGAGATTATTTGTGGCACGTCGTAAACTTAACTTAATCCAACTCAATATATAAATAAAACACGATTCTCCTCCTATCGTCAATTGGTTTTAATATGGACCCATCAATTTAACGTGATATCAAAGCGGTTTTGATCCGCGTGTTATCACGTTTGGTTGATTCACTGTCACCCGATTTGATATGAGGAACGCGTCGATAGTATTTGTCCCACATTGGGAAACTAACTTATATAAATAAAAATGGCCCTCTTTACCAATTTTTTTTTTTTTCTGATGGACCCTTCAATTTAACGATAATATTGAGTTTCCTCTCGTGCGCAGGCCTGCATTGTTCTCGGAGTGCTCTTGATGATCATAGCGCCGATAGGAGGGCTTCGGCAGCTTATTCTCAAGGCGAAGTCCTACCATTTCTATTCATGAATATAGAAAGCGAAAGCAGTTCATTAAAGGGTTTCTCTCTTTCTAAAGAATGATATGTACCACTACCCATATATTATTTTGTATATATTGCCTCGCAAAACCAATTGACGGTAGCACGAGTGATATCAAATTGTGTTTGTAAGTAATGTATACTAAGTTGGAGTCTTATGAGAACAAGACTAGGTAAATGTTAAATTTGGGGCATCGGGGATTGCGCACATGCGCCGCACGTAGGAGTTAAGTAACCATATAAACTTGATGGTATTCCTTCTCAAAAACAATTGGTGATAGGAGGAGTGACCCATCTAGCTTATATACCGGTTAATTTTTTTCGTTCTAATCGATGTGGGACATTTGACCACATGTGATATTCTTCTCAGTAAACAAGTCCAGCTCGGCTAGTTTTCTCATTTTTTAGGCTCGAAATTGAGGTCGAGATATTAATACGAGCTCGAAGATCAATAATTGAGCACAAGCCCATATTTTTAAAAATAAAAATAAATAAAAAGCTCACGAGTCAGTTAAGTAGCTTTCGAACAATTACGATGTAACTCGAACTTGAGCTCGACAATCACGGGATAGAGTTAAACTTCAATGGAGCGACTCATGGAGCTAGTAAGACGGTGATTCGACTCATCTTTCATCTTAAAGTTGATTTTTCAGAAAGAATTGACTTGATGTATTTGTCATATGGAGATCAAGGCATAGCATAATCAAGGCACGTATGTAATCGAGGACTTGATTTAAGCCACAAACTATTGTAGTACAAAAAATAATCGTAATATTTTATTAGTATAAATTACTCTATTGTTTAGTTTATTTTGTAGCTGTAATATGTACTGGTAAAATAACACAGAATAACAAAAATATGATGTTGAATTCGTCAGCTGTATTCAATTCATAAAATTAAACAGTACACCCTATTGTCTAACGAATTGAAATAAAATAAGATTTCTTACAAGTCAATGAATAAATCTCTCATCCCACGATTTCTTGAGCAGTCTCCATATGAGTTATGGACGTATTCATCTGGCCGTGGAGATTAGTCTCGTAGCCGGATCGAGGGATACCGTAGGACAACAATATTTTTTTCTTTTTTGAATAAATCAAGTAATGAAATCCTATTGAATAAAAATCTTACGATGAGCTGAGCTGAGAAGAGATAACCTTATCCACGCCAACCAATCAGAGAGGCTCCCACCGAACACACGCTTCGTTTCCCACCTTACATTTACCTTATACTTCTCACAACTCTTTTTTTAACTATCAAATCCCTTCACTTATCAACACACACACCACACAGAGAAAACAATGGCCTCATCTTCTGCTCTGTCCTCCGCCGCACTGACGCTCGCACAAACCAAGCAGCCGATTGCCGCTCCGCTGTCCCTCGCGCCACTGAGGCTATCATCGAGCAAGGCCTTCTCCTCGAAGAAACCAGCGGCGGCTAAGTTCCAAGTCAGAGCTTCTCTGAAGGAGAAGGTCGTGACCGGCCTGACCGCGGCCGCCCTGACGGCCTCGATGGTCGTGCCCGACGCCGCCGAAGCGGCCGTGTCGCCGTCCCTGAAGAACTTCCTGCTGAGCATCGTGGCCGGCGGAGTCGTGCTCGCTGCGATTGGTGGTGCCGTCATCGGCGTGGCCAACTTCGATCCCGTTAAGAGGAGCTGATTTGTTCGAATACGAGCGATGATGTACTGAACGATATCATCTTTGCTTTTGCTTCTTGTGTATCTCTCTATGGATATCATATTTGCTTTTGCTTTTGCATTTCTATTTACTGTCCAAATTTTTGTCGCATAATTGAAAATTGAACAGAAAATTGAAATTTTTTGTCGCATATTTGCTTTTGCTTTTGCATTTTTGCGCGTGTGTTTGTAGATTTTTGAGTAAACAACATAAATTTGTTTCTGAAAATTCGGAGTCAAATCTTCTGCATATCTCCCCTTCTTTCATGCCAGGAAGACAATACTAAAAGATTCAGTTAACACACACAACCTTAAAAGTTGGACTCTCTCGCTAACTAAACTCCTTTCTTTTTAATGCTTTCTTAGCCATTACATTTTGATGCCAAATCATGCTTTTTTTTATATATATAGACCACCTAACCTAACCTGATCGATAGGAACATAAATAAATGTGTTGGTCATTCACATCAATCTTATTGCCTTCTCTATGCTTTAGTTTCAGCATATACATTTTCTACACATATATAATATATATATATATATATGTATAAATACATATAACAGAAATCAAAAGTAAATAACAACACGAAATGGGTGGCAGTTTGGACCCATTGGGTCCTTAATGGGTCTTAAATAGTATGAGTCGAGACCCATTTAAACCCACTACTTATACGGCGCCGGCCACGCACACTCCTCCGACACCATGGCCGAGTCTAAATGAGTATAGGCTCGACCGATATAAGGACCCAACGGATCCAAATTGTCATCCCTACACGACGACAATGTGTATTTCCAAAGTTTTGTTCGAATCTTGCCAAGGTTTATCATCATTTTCCAAATGAACTTGGACGTGACTGTAGGAAACACAAGTTGTTAATCCATGATAGTGGATAAGGAGGCAAGATGAGAATACATAAGTTCTCGCTAAAGACATCTACCTATATGTCTATAGGTCTATAATAAAAAACAATGGGTAAATTCCCTTTCATTACCCTTTGAAGTTCCTGATCAGTACTCCTCCAAGTATTTCTTCCTGTTCAGTACTCATTTGCGAAAAAATGTGTGTTTAATACCACCAAACATTGAAAAGACAAAAATAACCCTTCTTTACAGATTCAGTTATACCAACTGGTCTCTGTATTATACCAATATATTCAATTATTATACCAACTGTTATCACTGCTATACCAAGTCAAATTTAAGAGTATTATATCACTATTATACCAAGTGTTCCCATTATTATACCAATATATTCAATTATTATACCAACTGTTATCACTGCTATACCAAATCAAATTTAAGAGTATTATATTATACCAAGTGTTTCCATTATTATATCAGTATACTCAATTATTATACCAACTGTTATCACTGCTATACCAAGTCAAATTTAAGAGTATTATATCACAATTATACCAAGTGTTCTCATTATTATACCAATATATTCAATTATTATACCAATGTTATCACTGTAATATAAAAAATAGTGTTATTATAATATCCGAATTGTTTGGTATACATTCGAATTTATTGGTAGAATAATCAATTTTTTTGGTAGAATAATCAATTTTATTGGTATAATAAACGATTTTGTTGGTATAATAATCGTGTTTTATGGTATAATACGCAAAAATCACTTTCATATAATACGCAAAAAATATTTTTTTTGTATAACAGTGATAACGGTTAGTATAATAATTGAATATATTGGTATAATAACGAGAACAATTGGTATAATAGTGATAACAGTTGGTATAAATGTGATAACAGTTGGTATAATATTCTTAAATTTGACTTGACATAAAACTGGAGATAATTGAAATAATATTTATGTATGAAGAAGGGTTATTTTTGTTTTTTTAACGCTTTTTAGGTACCTAACACATAATTTTTTTCAGATGGGTACCTAACAGGAAGAAATAATTCGAGGGGTATTTAAGAGGAAGTTGAAACTTTAAAGAGTACTGAATAGGAATTTACCCAAAAACAATTAATGAGCGTAACGATGGCCTAGCCAAGCATTTGTAATATATTATGTTGATGTGCACAGTGACAATTTTAGTGCTCTGTTCGGATTGCATATAAATTGAGGCATTCAACAACACATTTGACACACCTCTCAGTAAAAGTGGAGAGAGAAATAAAGGTATCTAGGCAGACAAGGGTGGGAGCGAGCTAGTTTTTCTAAGGTATTGACAATGGATACAAATTCATAACTGCGTGGATATGAGGTCTCGTGTTGAGTTTAAACATACATTAATTTGCATAATATTTTCTCAATGTACTATTGTTGCCTTTTCGTAGAGGCAGCATTGGCTGAACCACGTAAATATTGTGTTCCCTCATGTCATTTCGGCCTTATAATAATATCATTGTTAGATATATAGTTAATATATGTAATTGGATTGTTATCAAATATGTGAAGAGACAAATAAATGACTCTTGAGTTTTATCTCTCTTAAGTGAGTATGAATATGAGCATTAAAAGAGCATGAATATGATTATTGAATGACTACGAACACGATCATTGAACGAGCATGAACGTGACTATTGAGATTGTGAGTCTTGGATAGATATATGTAGCAATGGCTAGGAATAACATATTCATACTCAAGCTCTCAAACACAATTGTGAACTCTAGCGTATTGGGCGGAAATCTTATGTAAAGTTGTTGTGAGTGTGTTCTAGATTGAAACACTTGTGGACTTTAAAAAGTTGTTGTAGTAGAACTTAGCTAGACATAGCTAGGGTTGTACTTGAGTGAAAAGTAGATCAACTTCTAATGATATATTCCTTGCGGGGAAGAAGAGGAGACGTAGGAGATTTCCAACTCTGAACTTTCATAAACAAAGTCTTGTATGCAAACAAACTCACCAACACAGACGCGCGCGCAATTAGTACTGAGCAATGGTAACTCCCACACCACTGTCACGTGATCGAGAGCGAAGTAACATGAGGACCGGAAAGCATCCAGTACTGAGCAAGATCAGTACTCAACCTCACAAAAGAAAGAATTTTCATTCACCCACCCCCTCTCCCTCTAAACACCGCTCCATGATCTTAACAACAGTTCCAAAGATCCCAAGAAGAAGAATGGAACACTTCGTAAAATGACAGCTTGAACTGAAGAATCAATATCGCATAGTGTATATTGTATGGAATCACAATTGCGACTTGCAGGTTATAAACGAGTATAGCTAGGGGTGTGCAATGAATTCAAAACTGTTTCCACCGTCCGCACCGCACCACATCGTTTTATCAAATTATCCGTCCAAACTGCGGTATAATTTTAATTATCGAACCGCACAGTAGCAATGGTTCAGTTGTATTGTTCAAACCGCACGAAGAAAACCCGCACCATACGTTAATATTTATATTTTGTTACTAATTATATATAATTTATTTCAATTAAATTATATATTAAATTTAGTTTGGAGCTAATAAATCATGTTTATATAAGAGTGAAAGCCCAAATATATTAGTGTACAAATAATTAACTTTGAAATACATACGGTTTCAAACAATAACAAACTGGCCACCACTATTTAAGATTTAAATTTCAAATTGGCCTCCAAATTGCCATTGAAATATTTACGATTTGATTATTGTGTATTAAATTGGTGATAATGTAGTATTAAGACTTCTTAACTATTATTTTGAGGTCGCCTCATTTGATAATAGTATGCTCATTCGATGAAATATTAGTATATTATCTATATTAAGTGAAAACCGCAAAACCGCACCGCAACTGTCCAAAACCGCTCAAATTGCCCGAGCAGTTTTATTTTTCAAAATCACAATTTAAGATTTTCTTGGACAAAAACTGTATATAACAATATGACGTAAAATTGAGCAAAAACCACATCAAACCCCACCATGCACATCCCTACTACGGAATAACTTCACCATAAAGCAATTCCGATACCACTCAATTACAAACAGAAACACCACCACCTAAACCGTCCACTCAATGGTTATGCTATAATATAAATATATTATTCATAATTTATTTTTTTAATTTAAGATTGTAATAGATGAAATTATTTTTGAAATTACTTTAATGTTATATATTATTTATTAGTAGGGACGACTCCACTTAAATCACCTTACCTATAAATTTTGTGTCCGTACCTTATCAGAATTTTTTTATCACGAAAAAAATTTATTACTCTATGGTATCCATATGCTTGAAAAGTCCAAAACACCCTTAGTTTTCGTCATTGAATTGCTTTTATTTTTTTCATATCATGTGCATCTCTCTGAATTTATGAAATCCTTCCATAAAAGATAAAACCCCGCAAGATCCATCCTTGCAATCGTCACCTCAGGCTGATGTGTTTCTGAAAAAATGCCAAGAAGATAACACGCCGTTACATTTTTTCGGCCAGGTAACATCAGATTTCGTCCAAATTTTATGTTATTCAAATATGCTATTAGGGTTCATTCCATGCCTTTCTCAATTTGTAGTCGTTCTTGTCAGCCCGATGCGTTCCCGTAGAAATGTCAAAGAGGTTTTCCCCAATTCGTCATTGTTTTTGCATTTTTGGTTCACCCTTGCAAGGTGGTCATTTTCGTCACTCCGTTGGGTTGCGTGAAAAGATGTTCCTCATTATGCGATCACAAACAAAAAAAACAAACAATGTTGTTGAGTTGTGTTAATGTTTACATTAACAAGTGGAGTCAATACCTGAGTCGACATTGGACTATTATTGGTTTTGTCTTTTGATCGCGATGGCGTGTGCTCTTAAATATGGTATAGAGATTCGTGCATATACGTCAAGTAATAATTAAAACGAATACGTTAAACTAGCACCACGCGCGATAGGCAGTGTACCTATCGTTTGTAGAATAGCTTAGCGAGTATCCGAGTATCGAACACGAGGAATAACATTGATTACTAGTAATTACCTATCAATTCGATATTTAGCCTAACAAATAGTTTGTGATTTTTTTTATGTTTGAACTAGATCACGACAACTCAAACTAACACGATGAAGAACTTAAGACACGACCGAAGATTTAAAAGTAACTTTTCAAGTGGAGAAGAATGTGCTCGGGATTTCGAATCCCGTTAGGTATTGTCGACTAGGCCGTAAACCACCGTATCCACGCGGATAATGACTAAATCGCAGTAATTTCTTTTCACTCCCGAATTTGCTGTCGCCCTAAACGGTCGCGAGGATTTATATTGGTTTACCTATAGCGAGGGTCGACTATTTGCTTTCGCCCTATAGTCGACTCCTAACGTTTACGAAAGGACTAACCGTTCTTTAGCTTTCGCCCTCAACGGTATACCAAACGTCACACCAATACATAGACATATCAATGTGACCTTCAAAACAACACATAGACATATTGAATCGAAGAAACAATGTCGTAAACGATAAATAAACAATGTCACGTGTTCACAAGTGTTATAACGCCCAAACGACAACTCTACCCAGCGTTCATCTCATCCCGAGCACATAAGAAGCTTAGCTACTCATGCTTAAGAGAGATCTACGAATCGTATACAAAATAAAGCACAGAGAATACATAGATCTTCCCTATTTTAAGAGCCCACGCAGATCCAGCGTCCTTTGTGCTAGATCTTGGATAAAATGAGCTTCGAATCTTCACTTTAGCACCTAGGAATCGTTTAGATTGATTCCTATGGTCTTGAGACGTCCCTTAGGTGTATTTTATCTTTTGGAAGTGAGTTATGTCGATCTGGATCCAGATCTGGGTTGAGAAGTGCGGCTTATATAGAAGAAATTAACAACACGGCTTATCCCACCGACACACACGGCCGTGTACCAAACCTGAGGCCCCGAGTCCGCGATGCTACACCAACAGACACGGCCGTGTACACCAAAGAACCAAGCCGTGTTAACATGCCGAGGCTTCCTCTCTCACTGATGAACCACACACGGCCGTGTAACGTGTCCCTCTAGGCCGTGTGAAGTTGCCGAGGCTTAATATCATTTTCCTTCGAAGAAACACGGCCGTGTTGGTTCTTGCCGTGACTGTGTTTCCGATGAACATGGCCGTGTTTGTAGTTGGTCGGAGCCGTGTTAATTCGCCGAGGCTTAAAATCATTTTTCTTCGAGTAAACACGGCCATGTTCATCGGAAACACAGTCACAGCACAAGACGACGAATGACGCACATCTAGAGTGACGAAAAACACATATTAGAGTGGCGAATAAGTAGAAAGAAAACGAGAGAGCTCTCACCATATATTTTCGTCAATCGTTTTAGCCTAGTATTTATCTTCACACTTTTGTTTAGAACCTAGTTTCTATACGTATTCTTTGTGTGAAGATTAGTTGAGTTCTAATACTCCTTTTTAGGCTAGGTTTAATATCTTTTGATAGTTGTTCTTTTTGTAATCCATTCAAGTAGTGGAATTTTGCCCTGAAGGCGCGTAGCAAGTTATTAACTTGCTGCGTATTTTAAACTGTGTCTCCATCGTTTTTACTGCTAAGTTTTAAACCTTCCGCTGTGCTAAAACTTTATGATCCCGAGGGTTGGTTCAACATTAGGGTCAATATTTCTACTTTTAACTTAGCTATTTCCATATCAATATACCGGGACCTCCCTCTCTATCAATTGGTATCAGAGCAACCGCTTGATACGCTAAGCGTTTTTATCCTATTGATATGGATGTCCTAAGCTCAAACTATTTTGGCAAAGTCCCCGTCTTAGACGGATCGAACTATACCTATTGGAAAATCCGAATGCGACAATACATAAAGTCGATTAACTCGCGTGCTTGAGATTCGGTTCTTAATGGTTATACCCCTCCTAAAACACCTCCTGATGCTGATGGAGAAGTGTTTGACAAACTCATTGCCGAATGGACTGTTCTTGAAAGAGCAACAGCCGATTTTAACGAAAAAGCTTTACATGTCGTTTTTTCTTCCGTCGATATTTTTATGTTTAAAATCATCCAAAACTGTACTAATGAAAATCATGCATAGGACATGTTGCAGAGGTACTGTGAGGATGATGCGAGCGTAAGAGACAGAAAGTTGCGTCTTTCAAATAGCCAATTTGAAAACCTTCGTATGAGGGACGATGAAGACATCACTACTTATTTTGGAAAGCTTTTGAATATTTCTAGCGAGTGTCATAGTCTAGGTGAACCTATAACAAAGTTTTAAATTCTAAGGATATTAGGTCACTATCGGAGAAGTTCAATGTGAAGGTGGCAGCTGTAGAGGAAGCCCACAATATAGCCACACTCGACTTCAATACCCTCATGAACATCATGAAGAACTACGAGACCAATCTCGAAGTTCAAAAAAATACGTCAAGGGGTAAGAGTCTCACTCTAGTCTTGCAACCATCAGGTGTTGAATCTGAGGTTGATCCTGACGATGATGAGGATATGACTATGATTGTTAGGAAGTTCAAAAGTTTAGTGAAAAATAAGAGAGAGTTGAATGTTGGTCCAACATTAAAAAATGTTCTCAACACTCAAGAGTCTTCATCCGCTCCTAATCGCCTTATCGCAGAAGAAATTATGTTGATAAAGCGAAAGCCGACAAACTTGACATGAACTCCGTCCAATGTCATGCTTGTAAAGCTGGGTTCATTTTGCAAATGAATGTGCTAATACTCTTCGCATGTATGGAAAAGGTTATTGGGTAAGCCTTTCTGATGATGATGAAGATGTGCCAGCTAGAGATACACAACAGGTCGCTCAATGGACAAAAGTTCTTAATCCAACCTTCTCTGACAACGAAGATGAAGAACATCATGTTGGATTTAATGCGGTAACAGATGTTGATCCAACATTGTATTCAACATCTGAACACTATATTCTCTTTGATTATGATGAATCAAACAATTTTGATGAATCTTTGTTGTTAGATGATACAAATGATTTTTTAGAACTTGCCGAGAATGGTAAATCACGTGAAGGCACGTACAAACAACTATACGTAGAGTGGACGAATCAAAGGAAGCAAATCTCGAAACTGAAGGACTCTGTTCAAGTGCTGACTGAGGAAAATCTTAACAACGAAAAGGTAATCAATAGCTTGCCTGATGGGATGAGCAAGCAAGATGGAAGCTTTATTGACCAGAAAGGACAAAGAAATTGACAAGCTGCAAAAGCAAGTCAACAAGGCTTCAGATACGTTTTCGAAAATGAATAAAGGTAAGACAACACTTGACGAGGTACTTTCTTTCGTTAATACTTCTAATCATGGTCTAGGATTCAAATCACATCCTAAAAAATCTAAGCATTCTGCATCGAAGTCTAGGTCTAGAAGCTTTAAGTGTCATTTTTGTCTTAAACCTGGATATATCAAACCTTATTGTTGGAAACTGAAAGATGTGATCTCCAAAAAGCAAATGTTGACTGAAAAATCAACAAACATTCGCTCCAACATTGAGAAATCAGTGTTGAAGAGAATTTCTGGAGATATCTCTGACAACCTTAGTTCAAGTTCTGTGAATCATATGAATAGAGCTTTTTGGATTCCATCAGTTCAGAAGAAAGTTTGGGTAGGAAAGTTACCAATTCAATGTAATGTTGTTTATACGTCCTTGAAAGCTAATGTTTCAGGATCTTGGTACTTTGATAGTGGTTGTTCACGCCATATGACAGGTACCAAAGATTACCTGATAGATTATACTCCCTTAAGTAATGGTACGGTTACTTTTGGAGGTGGAGCTAAAGGTAAAATTCTCGGACGAGGTAAACTTAATGTAGTTGGTGTCCCTGCCCTAAGGAATGTTCTCCATGTTGATGGACTTGTTGCTAATTTAATTAGCATAAGTCAATTATGTGACGACGATCTTGAGGTAATGTTTAATAGAGAATGCTGTGAAGTTTTTAATGACAAGAATTTGTGTGTGATGCAGGTAAAAGATCGAGTGATAATTGCTACCAAGTTGGTGATAAGAATAAGAGAAAAGAGGGATGTCAACTCTCTAAGACCGAAGATGATATTGTTCTATGGCACAATAAATTGGGTCATGTCAATTACCAAACCTTAGAACAATTGATTCGGCATGAGGCAATTAGAGAAATTCCCAACCTTAAGGATTGTGGAAAGATTGTTTGTGAGCAATGTCTGAAAGGCAAGCAGAAGCATGTCAGTCATAATGTTGATCAACATGTTGTTCAACATTTTAGAACTACCCACTGCTTTCAGCTACTTCACATGGATCTTATGGTCCTATGGAAGTAGATAGTATAGGCGGTAGAAAATATGCATATGTCCTCGTTGATGATTTTTCTAGGTTTACATGGATATATTTTCTTAGAGAGAAATCCGAAACTTTTGATTTTTTCAAAACTTTTTGTTCTATGATCAAAAATAACTTTTGTGCTCCCATTTTTCATATTAGGTCTGATCATGGAAGAGAGTTTGAAAATCAATTTTTTTAAAGATTTTTGTGGTAAAAAGGGTATTATCCATGAGTTTTCTTCTCCTAAGACACCTCAACAAAATGGGGTAGTCGAAAGGAAGATTAGAACTCTTCAGGAAATGGCTCGTGTAAAGCTCCAATCCAAGAGTCTTTCTGAAAGATTTTGGTCAAAAGCATTGAACACGGCTTTCATATCTCTAATAGAGTTTTCTTTCGTCTAGGGACAAAGAAATCCTCTTACGAGATTTTGAAGGGTACTAGACCTACGGTCAAGTATTTTCACGTGTTTGGATGTTCTTGCTATATGTTGAATTATCGTGAATATTTGACAAAATTTGATTCGAAAAGTGATAAATGCATTTTCTTGGGATATTCTACTAATAGTCGTGCTTATCGTGTTTTCAATCTTAGATTGAAAACTATTCAGGAATCAGTGAATATAGTTTTTGATGATTCTTCTGACCTTAGTAGAAATATTCCTCAAGTTGATATTGCATATATTGTTCCTATGGTTGGTCCAACAGAGGATCTGGAAGCTAACAATGTTGAGTCAACATCCGATTCAACATTAGCTCCTGAACAGGATACTGACGTGAAATCTTAAATGTTCGGAGAGATCCTCCTGTTAGGATTCCAAAATCTCATCCCTCTGATCATATCATTGGCAGACTGGATGAAGGATGAAAAACAAGGGATAAACCACGAAGAGATTACAGAAATAGGAAAAAAATGTATGCATGACTTCCGAATACAACGAGGTAAGGTTTAACTGCTTTGTATCTGAAACTGAACCGAAAAATGTTCTTGAAGCTCTCAAGGACAGTTTTTGGATCAATGCTTTGCAAGAAGAGCTTGTTTAATTTGATAAAAATCAGGTTTGGACTTTGGTTCCACGACCAAACGACGGTAACGTCATTGGTCCAAAGTGGATTTTCAAAAACAAATCTGATGAGTATGGGAATGTAATTATGAATAAAGCTCGGTTAATTGCCCAAGGCTATACCGAAGTTGATGGTATAGACTTTGATGAAAATTTTGCCCCCGTAGCAAGGCTAGAATCTATAAGACTCTTGCTTGCTATTGCATGTTGGCTCAACATTACTCTCCACAATATGAATGTTAAGGGTGCGTTCTTAAATGGCTTTATTGATAAAGAAATTTATGTTGAGCAACCGAAAGGTTTCGAAGATCCTTATCATACTGATCATGTGTTTAAATTGCAAAAAAGCTCTTTATGGTTTAAAGCAAGCTCATCGAGCTTGGTATGGTAGACTTATTTCGTTTCTCTTAGATTTTGGTTTTGTTAGAGGCAAAGCCGATAGAACTCTTTTCGTAAAAAGAGTTGGTAATGAAGTGTTAATCTCTCAAATTTATGTTGATGATATAGTCTTCGGATCAACATCTCGATCAATGTCGGATGATTTTATCCAAGCCATGAATTCCACATTTGAAATGAGTATGATCGGTGAGCTAACATTCTTCCTAGGTCTACAGGTAAAACAAAGCAAGGACATGCATCTTTATGTTTCAGGAGAAGTATGCGAAGAATACGATGAAGAAATTCGGGTTAGATAATGCCAAGGTAATGAGAACCCCTATGTGATCTACGCAGAAGGTAAGTAAAGATAATGTTGGAGAAAATGTTGACCCAACTTTATACCGTTTCATGACTGGAAGCTTGTCATATCTTACTGCGAGTAGACCAGATCTTATGTATAATGTTTGCGTATGTGCGAGATATCAGGCCAGGCCAAAAATTTCACATTTAAATGCTGTTAAAAGAATTTTAAAGTATGTTGGTGGTTCTTGCAGTCTCGGTTTATGGTTTTCCAAGGATACTAACACAAATTTAGTTGGTTTCAGTGATGCTGACTGGGCATGTGACGAAGATGATCGCAAGAGCACAAGTGGTGGTTGTTTCTTCTTAGGTAATAATCTAGTGTCTTGGTTTAGTACAAAGCAAAATTGTGTTTCTCTCTCTACGGCCGAATCTGAGTATGTGGCAGCAGGCGGCTGTTGTACACAACTCATATGGCTTAAGAGTATGTTGAGTGATTATGGGTTAGAGAGCGAAATTGTTCTGATGTATTGTGATAATTTGAGTGCTATAAATATTTCGAAAAATTTTATCCAGCACTCTAGGACTAAGCACATAGATATTAGACATTATTTTTTGAGAGATATAGTAGAAAAAGAGTTAGACTTTGAAAGGTTTTCAAGCCTTAAGAAGCTATAGGTCTGTGTCTGTGTCAGAAAATGTTAGTCCAGTATCCGGATCAACATTTGCATATGTCAAATGTTACTGTTTCGATTTTTTGTCTAAATTTCTCTCAGTTAATTCCTGAAATGATTTGACTCACCTAGACCGTTTTCTGAAATGACTCGCTTACTAGCACAAGATTTGCTCATTATCCTTTTTCAAGATACATGTTCAGAATATTAAGAATCCTTAGATACAGGGCATTCATGGTGACGATGCATTCTTTGCGTACAAAAAGCTGAACCTTGATGAAAAGGAAATCAATAAAGAGAAGTGCACAATATTTCATGTCTATAGTAAAGGTGAGAAAGGGCAGAAAATGAAAGAAAATTGAGTTCTATGGTGTTAAACAGAAAATGAAGGAAATCGTTTGAGAATGTTGGATCAAATGTTGAGCACCATGTGTGACTAATCATTTTTTATGCGATATTTTATTTATTATATACATATATATATGTATATATTTATATATATAATTAGTCTGTCGAGTCTAGTATCTATATCTCTCATGATGATTTAAGAGAAAATCGGAAACCCCCACTTGGAGCTCGCGTTCATCAATTCCTAACGGTTAGTTTTCATTTAAACTCTTAATTTGTGCTATTTTTCAGACTGAAAACTAGTTACCGTTGCTGCAAAAATTTTCGACAGATATTACATTTTTGCATTTATCTATTATTTATGCTCACTTGATATCTCCTAATTCGCACTACTCTATTCGTGATATCTCTCTGCAAATCACGAATTTCTCGAGTTTTCTTTCATTATCCATCAATGGCAAACTCACCTCTTTCAAACTCACCTCACTTTACACTGTGCTATTTAAAATATCAATCTAAGATAGCAGTCATTTGACGGGGCTACACAAGGTTGTGGATATGCCCTGGGTAGGAGCTCAAAATGTTAAACCAAATGTTGGTTCATCATCTGCTCCAACATGACTCCTAAAACGCCATATCAAGTATATGGATGATACAATTGCTTCATTGGTTGCACAATGAGAGACTCTTCGGAGTTTCCTTTCTACCCAAAAAGGGGGAGCTTCAGATGGTGCAGAAGAATAAGCCGGGACGACTGATGCAACTGCTGTTGGTGAGGGAGATGATGTTGAAGCTGAAGATGTTGGAAAGGAAACCGCTGAAGAAGAATCATCGGATTCTCTTATTTTTTAGATTTTTTAATCTATTTTTTGGTTTCTCTAATTTTTCTTTCTTGCAGGTTTAGTTAAGACTTAATCAGACTAGTATTTCTTATCTAATGATAACCATGTTTTGTTCTGACTGTCTTAATGATTTCAGGGGGAGTTTTGTGAATTTACCTCTGCACAGGTTTTAGGAAGAAAGACAAAAAGGGGAAAATTGTTAATGTTTACATTGACAATGTGGAGTCAACACCTGAGTCGACATTGGACTATCCTTGATTTTGTCTTTCATACCCGAAAATCTTATTACATAATTTTGAATTTATCACTGCACGGGTTTTTTGAAAGAAAGACAAAAAGGGGGGAGATTGTTAATGTTGATATTTTGACATTGACGATGTTGAAACAGTATTTGAGTCAACATTGTTTGACTCAGACTTGGTCCATCCTTGATTTTGTCTTTCAAATCCAAAAACCGTTTACCCTATTATTGTGGATTTATTTACGTGTGTGCAGGAGTTATTTACGAGTTGAACTTATTCAAATATGATCGAGTAAAGTGGAGTTAGTTGGAGCTAAAAAGAAGGAGACGAATTTATTTAAAATAGAGATTGAACGAGTCAAACAACAACAACCACGAAAATAGAGCACGACCATCGGAGTAGTTGTTGGAATCACATCTATATAAAGAGGAACTTCGATCACGACAAAAGACGACGAATGACGCACATCTAGAGTGACGAAAAACGCACATTAGAGTGGCGAACGATTAGAAAGAAAACGAGAGAGCTCTCACCATTTATTTTCGTCAATCGTTTTAGCCTAGTATTTATCTTCACACTTTTGTATAGAACCTAATTTCTATACGTATTCTTTGTGTGAAGATTGGTTGAGTTCTGATACTCTTTTCTAGGCTAGGTTTACTATCTTTTGATAATTGTTCTTTTTGTAATCCATTAAAGTAGTGGACTTTTGCCCTGAAGGAGCGTAGCAAGTTATTTAACTTGCTGCGTATTTTAAACTGTGTCTCCATCGTTTTTACTGCTAAGTTTTAAACTTTCCGCTGTGCTAAAACTTTCCGATCCCGAGGATTGGTTCAACATTAGGGTCAACATTTCTACTTTTAACTTGTCTATTTCCATATCAATATATCAAACCTCCCTCTCTATCAAGTTGAACAAGAACAAACGCTCGTGAGTAACGTAAAAACAATTATACAATAAGATTATGCGCGAGAAGTTATTTCATGGGCTTATATGTAGGTAAATCTAATAAGGCAGTGAAACTTATTACCTATAAGTGTGAGAGATCTACTTTTTCTAGACAATGAGGTTAATTTCTCGACTATATTATACAATAATTCGCTTCAAGAGTCTCTGTAACACCTCCCGTCCCAGTTATCACCACTTCTAGCCCATGGATTTGCAATGGGTTCTGCTTGTCCGTTGTCACAGGCGCCGATCGTGGCACTGCATTTGTGAAGGCAAATGCAGAGCTCGCTCGGTACTTCTTCGATGATTCCCCCTCATCAATCCGCATTTGCAAGGCGTTGAAATCACTCTCACTTAATCGATCGTTAAATTTCAGTATACATCGTGTTAGTTCATCCAAATCAGGTGGGTGCAGTTTAATGGCCGGCAGAATAGCCGGACAAGTGCTGAAGCTCACACGCAATAAGTCGATTTTAATTGTATGTTGGTGTATATGTATATATATATATATATATAATAAAAGAAAAAGAAAAAACGAGTTCTTGAAATATAATTGGAATTACGAAAAAAATATAACGGTAAAATTGCCATTATGTATGGCTACCAATAGGTAGTTCATGTGGTGCTTAACCATTATAAATAGTATAAATAGCGCGGTTCCGATTTGCAATTCTTCAAAACCACAACCGCCAATTTTTTTCCTTCTATAAATTGAAAATAGTCCTTAAAATATAGACGTTGTAGCTGTCAATCAAATCGAAAATATAGACGTTCTATAAACTGACAGTTTTCGATTTGAACCGGCGGTTTCTTATCGTTACATACATATTTTTTCATTACATTTTAAAAAAATTCGTTCTGAACCAAAATCGGCACCGATCTTGGGAACCGAATCCGACGGTTGGGAACCGGGAAACCCTATATAAAACAAAGATCAAAGGTTCCCCATCATTTATCATTCCTAAAACAAATCTACATAAGACATCTAAATCAGAAATGTTCACTGATATCTGCCGGTGCCCTCCTTGAGCTTGACTATCTTGAGCATATTTGGGCCCGAGGTAAACCAAGATATTATTGGGCCCACTTTTTTAGGCGGGAAACACGAAGCAGAGGAGAGGGTTGCGACTAGACTAGTGTCGTGCCTCGCACACTTCCCCTTCCCTTTCACATACGCGCCCGCCACTCACAAATCAATTCAATCGGCTTCGCTGATTTCTTCTTCGATTAATCTTCGCCGCTGCTGAGAGAGTGGTTCACTGCTCGTGGTTTTCGTAAGTCTTCTCCCCTTCCTTTAATTAAGTTTGTCTCGTTGATGTTGACGCTGCGTTTGTATATTTGCCTCGCAAGTCGCGTTGTTTCGTAATCCCTTTTATTCGTTTTCAATGGGATCGATACTTCGTTTCTATTTGCCAGACGTTCGCCTGTTTGCTGTTTTTTGAGCGGGTTGTTTGTTGATGTATTGCCCTTTAGCTGTTTGTTGTATAGCCTCTTCGTGTTAATTAAACATGTTTCTACTCTTTATTAGGTCAACATCACAATGACGGTATTGAGATCTCGTAAGATTTTGCCCACTGTCACTTCTAAAATCCAGCAGCCGGTAGAGAGCAAGTTGCTTGAACCAGCGACACCTGCTAAAGATGTTGAATGTTTTAACCAACTGCCTGATAATACTCCCCCGAGTTCAATTTCAGTGTCCCGAGAGTGTGGGTCAAAGGTGTTAGGGTCCTCGGTGTCTGGGGAAAAGGCAATTGTGAGGAGACAAAGTGCTCGTTTGGCTATGAAGTTGGCAACTTCTGAGGTTATGGCTGCAAAGAGCAAGGAAGTTGAGCATAATCGTTGCAATGGTGGATTGGATGTTGAGAATTTTGATCAGACACTTGTTAATAATTTGATGAGTGGGCTCCAGCGAAACTCAGGTGATAGTGTGAGGAGCGATGAGGTTGGAGCTTCAGGCGTGGAGGCAGCAAAGGGTGGAAATCGGAAGAGGAGATTGAGCTCGGAGGTTAGGTCTTTGGATTTGCTGTCTAGCTTAGATGATAACATAGAGAAAGATGGCTTAAGTTTGAGGTCAGGTAAGAAAATTGCGAAGAGGGAAATGAAAGTGGATGGTGGTCATGGTGATGTTTTTTCGGAAGTGGAGAAACGTCAAAAGAGTGGGGAATTCTTGTCTAGTGATGTTGTTTTTGGAATGAAGTTTGTGGCGAACACGCAAGGTAGTGATGATATTGGCTTGACAGAGAGGAGACCAAGAATCCAAGGGAAAGGTATAGGTATTACCATTTGTGCGAATACAATAAATCACGGTTCTGTTTTGGGTGAGAAAGTTGAAGACCATGTGCCGTTTGAACATGAAACTGGGGTGAAGACCAGAGGAAGAATGTCAAAAGAAAAGAAAGGGGAAATGAAACTGGTAAACCATGGTTCTAAACTAACTAAAGAAGAGAAGGGTAAAATGGTATTGGAGGTTGAGGACTCAACTTCTAGTTCTTCTAGTGATGAGTCGGACTTTGAAACAGAAAATGTCAGACTAACTAGAGAAGAGAAGGGTAAAATGGTAGTGGAAGAAGAGTTTGATTGTGCCTCTTATTCTAGGGAAGAGTCAGACATTGAAACAGGAAATGCCAGTGGAAGTGTGTTCTCAAACATGGCCCAGGCGCCAGAAAATGCCGCATTACATGAAAGATTTCAGGTAAGAGAGGAAATTATTGCTGAAAATGGTGTCAACGTGAGGAGAGGAGGAGGCAGCAGAGAACGTCAGCGAAATATTGCCCGGAGACTTGCAACTCGGTTTGCCCATTTTTCGTCTGAACAGGAATTTGATGAACATGTTCTTAATGCTCCAAGAGATGATCCACTAGCAGATGATGATCAGCCAATCGAAGATTGGCCTGGTCCCTTTTCAACTGCCATGAAAATTATTCGTGATCGCGCCGCAAACAAGAATTTAGAGCAGCTTAAAGCTAATAATACCAAAAGTGTAAAACTAAACTGGGTTCCAAAGAGGCAGGACCAATGCAAGTTTCCAGAGCAAGTGGCCCCATCACTGCAAGAGCTATGCTTGAAGATTCTTGCAAACCATGCTGATGCAATCACTTCTCTTGACTGGGTTCCAGATGTGCTCAAACACAAGATCTCTTGGCGTCTTTGTAAATCTCGGAGAATGGATTCCCGTTTTCTCGAATTGCTTCTGCATGGTTCCCCAACGGAAATACGCATTTGTGATTGTTCTTGGTTATCTGAAGAGGTTTTTTCAAAGTTATTGGAAGGATGCGACATCAGCAAGTTGATGGTGGGGTTTCTTTTATATGATTGATTATCTTCATGTGCTGAGACCTCTTTCCAGAAATGAATTTACTTGCTGATTAAACTTTTCCTTTGTGCTTTCGGAAGAAAAAAACTTAATCTCATTTTCTTGTTGAGCGTTTTTTGGTTTTCTTCAGAGCAAGCTAAGCATGCTATTTGTTTTGCTTTCATGTTCAACTTGTATGGTTTAGTAGTTTTATTAATCAGTTGTTAACCTTTGCATGTTGCTTTTCAAAGTAGAATCTTTAGGTGCTAATGTTCTGAGGTACTTAATTTTGTCTCTCTTTTCTCTAGGCGTTACAGCTTGATCTATGTGGGGCCTGTTTGCCAGACTACGTGCTGTCTGCTACGTTGGCACGTTCACCTAATTGCCTACCTTCTTTGACTACCATTTCTCTGAAGTGTGCGTATCGTCTCTCCGATGTTGGCCTGAGTCTTCTCGCAGCCTCAGCACCGTGTCTCAAGTCCGTTGACATCAGCCAGTGTTCATTGATAACATCCGAGGGGATTTGTTGCTTCGCAAGATCTTTTAGATCGGGATTAAGGGAATTGTACTTGGCCCATTGTTGTGGAATAGATGCTGTGCGCATTCTTCCTGCATTGATTGAGCTAGAGAATTTGGAAGTTTTGTCAGTTGCAGGGATACAAACTGTTTCTGATCGTTTTATCAGTGAGCTCGTGTCAATACGCGGTTGCAGAATGAAGGAGCTTATTTTGGCAGATTGCATGTGCGTGCCTGATCGTCATTGCTGTGTAATTTGTTTGAGCTATCAATTTCTTTTACTGAAAAATATATCATGCTTTCATTTACAGAGAGCTTACAGATGCGTCATTGAGGGTAATTGGTAGCACCTGCCCTGGATTACGTGCCATAGACCTGAAGAATTTGCGAAAGTTGACAGATATTTCTATTGCTCATCTTGCAAATGGTTGTCGATCAATTCAGTGCTTAAAGTTATGTCGCACTGCATTCAGGTATTAGGACTTAAATCAAAATGCATTATTTTGATGAAACAACTTTTATTAGTCTGCTTTGTGATTGTGGAATCCGGATGCTTGTGATGCCTGGTTACCTGTGTGCTACGATAATGAACACCTTGTTTTTTATGTATACTGTTTGTGATCTTCCTTTCATCATGTTTTTTACTTTGAATTGAAACTAAGCTGAATTCGTTATGAAGTGGACTTGTTCTGCTTTCCATGGCCTCTACTGGTGGTTTTCTTTTTAAGCTTAGAGTTCCAATAGTTTAAAGCCTAGATGTTGTCTCGGTGAATTTCATGCACCTAGAATGTATGATTAAAGATCATATGGTGTTTCACAGACTAACTTATTGTATTTTCAGTTTTTTTTCCTGTTCCGTAGCAGGCAGTTTTCTCATGATTATATGTTTTTCATGTGATTTGGAAATCGATCAATGGAATTTTTCTTCAATTTCCTTTCTTCAGTGATGAAGCTATTGCAGCATATCTCGATGTATGTGGAGAACATCTGAGAGACCTATCACTCAATACTATCATAAAGGTTAGTTTAGGTTAATTTTATTTTCTAGTTTATATTTACGCAATAGAAAACCTCGTCTGGGTGTGGGTTTTATGATACGGGAAATGATATCTGCTACTGCTTAAGCTATTTCAAGCAACACAGACTTAATATGACTGTACAGATTGTATTTGGAAACATTACAATATTATGAATGATATAGGCTTTAGAAGTCCTTTTATGTCCTCTTCACTTTAAAGGAAATGAAATATGGATTAACATGATTAATTTGCTTTATTGAGAAAAACTTAGTACTTGATGTATGCATCTTCTGGTATTATAGGCATTCAATAAATTCTTATCATGTTCTCTCTAGAGCTTCACAAGACTAAGATCATCACTAACTTAACGATCTTCTACTCTGGGTTTTGAGACTCAATATGTATTTATCACAGCTTCTCTGTCTGTGTATTGTTTGGCCTGTATATTAATTAGACTGAATGTTACAGTATATAACATAGCCAGTTTTGTGTTTGCAAGAAACATTTGGGCTTTAGAGCATTCGAAAGAAGTTACATAGTGGAATACTTCAACCGTTCATCATCGAACAATGGAAGTTTATTCAATAAAGGGGGAAATGCATTATTCAAATTTTATAAGCTGATGTTGATGTTTTGCAGGTTTCAAATCACACCGCATTATCACTTGCGAGGAATTGCCAAAGCTTACAGAGTTTGGATCTGTCGTGGTGTCGGGATTTGAGTAACGAAGCTCTTGGAGTGATTGTTGATTCATGTTCATCACTGAAGGTGCTCAAACTGTTCGGCTGCACGCAGGTTATTACATCTCTCATATCTTTTATATACCAAAACATTTTACGCTTATCTTTATTGTGCATAATTTCTGGAATAGTTCAGTTGTAAACAGAATATATCATTTCTGGTAAGAATTTTTGTAATGACTTTTGCAACTGGTTTTTTGCAGGTGACAGAAGTATTTTTCGAAGGGCACATGAATCGACGAGTTACGATTATTGGGTCGAAGATGGATCTCGTGCTGAAAGATATCGACGATCCTGATTATCTTCAAGGACCGCTGCGTCACCCATCTACCGAGCTGTGACCTATATAAAACCGTGTCCGTCGCGCTTTCTTTACCGTTTTTTTCATTTTGATGCTCGCAATGGCAAATCATGTTTTATATATATATATATATATATATATATATATATATATATATATATATATATATATAGACCAAAATCTTATTGCGGTTTTGACGGTCTAATGCGTTACAACAAACAAAGTTTACGGGAACAAAAGAATCTAACTAACATTGCATGTCAGTTAATAAAACGGGAGATCGTTATGCTTGCCAAATATCCCGGGACCATAAGTTGCGTAGGCCACTTCAACCAGTATTGGAAATTGGAGGAGCACGAAAGAAGTCACCGGTAAACACGCAAGCGCAGCTATGGGTATTAGAACCCACGCCTTCTTGTGCCCGAACATGAGGTACAATGTTGCGCTGAAGGCCAACATCATGAACGTTATCGACAAAAACAATGTAAGGAGCCCGAAGCTCAATCTCTTGGGCAACGTGCGGAGAAAATCTTCCTCCGCGTAGCGCGAAGTCAGCAGGGACAAGAACAAAAGGAGGGACGTGGTCGACGTGAAGAGAGAGATCGCGTCCGAGACCGCAAACACCACGAACGCGGTTTCTCCCGACCACTTTGGCGAACCGTATTTGTCATCGTTCCCGCCCGGCACGGTGATGGCGGCTGCGAAGACCACAGTGGCGATCAGCGTTGCGGCTAATATGCACGAGTTGGCTGTGTCCCTCATCCACTTCTCTCCGGATTCTTTCAGCTTCTCGTGCGTCTCCGTAAAGACCTTTTTGGAAGTAATGTATTATATAAGATTAAAATGTGATGCACTACTGATATCTTCAAGCTTAAGCATTTATTGTTGCGGTATATTTCTAAAATTATCAAAGTGAAAGTACGTAAGTTGAGGCGTGAAGAACATTCACTCTCCTCAAAATTATTTCAATGACTCTCTTGTACCCTCCAATGGTTTAACTACTCTCTTTCAAGAACTATATATTGATGGGAGCAAGAGAAATGAAGTATTTGATAGAGTGATCAATCAACTCAAGAATCTCTCTAATTCAAGAGCCGTGTTCATGGTGGTCATTCAAGAGCCATGTGTCCGTGTTCTCTAAATGCTCATATTCACACTCTATTAAGGCTCATATTCATGCTCTTTTAAGAGTCGTGTTTATGCACATTTAAGGGATATAAAACTCAAAGACCATGTATTTGTCTCTACACGTTATTTGAGAAGATCCAATGACAATAATAATTATAGGGAGACCATCGTTTTTCGGCTTGGGTATGGGCCTTTTTGGTTCACATATTCCGAGATACCACACTTAGTTTCCAATGTCACATATTATGGTCATCCATAATTTAATCATTAAATTGAACAGAATTACGGGCCGAGCCAAAAAATAATCTAAGACTGGTCCGAATATTGCGGGCCAAAGAATGAGGGATTTGGCTTAGGCCGTAATTCCGTCTAACTTAATGGTAAAATTAATCAAAGGCCCAAAATCGCCTAAAATTGGTGACATTGGGACCAAATGTGGCATCTTGGAACGTGAGGCACAAAAAAAGCCGATGCTCCAAATATTGTGGGGACCAAAAATGTCACTTGCCCATATTTATGTCTAAAATGTAGGTGAAGTGACCATTTAACAGACCTGTTGAGGAGTCTTATTTTCATTGTTTGTGCTCTTACGAATGTGGGCCCCGACGAACTTCTCGACTTCTTGAAACCACTGCAGCTCGCGCTGCATTTGGAGGGCCGCACCGGAGACGAGGTTGAGCTTGTCTGGCGGCGCCAGCCTCGCGCACAGGTGGAGCAGGCTATTCCCGTCGGTGCTCCAAATATCCGCAAAGTGGTACTTTGAAGCGCCCAACCTGTTAGTAGGAATGCAAAAATGCCCATTAAAGACCCATTTGAAGATCCAATCGGTCTGAAATTAGTCCATAAATATTAACACCTCTAATATATTAAATCGGATGTATATCAATTATTTAACCGAACCAGAATCTGGATCCAAGTGGATCCACCCCTACCTATAAGTAAGATTGTAGACATTTTCGCAGCGGTTCATCACCGCCTCGTGGAAAATGCTGTACTCGTTCTCCTTTATGTGGCAGTGGACGGCCTCGGGAAATGTCCCGACGACCATCTCGATGACCTCGTGGACTCCCTGGCGGGAAGCCTCCATCACCGCATCGAAGTACAGGTGCAAGCGCTGCGGCTCCGTCAGCGTCGTGCAGTTCTCTATCTCCTTCAACAAGAGCTCCACTAGTTTGATGGCGTCTCTGTGCTTTAGCTTCAGCTTATACATTTTCTTCACTCGAGGAACTATAAATGTATATATATACATATAACGGAAATAAAAGTGAATATAAAAACACGAAAATGTGTACTTGCAAGGGTTTTGCTCGAATCTTACCAAGGTGTATTATTGTTTTCCAGAAGAACTTGAGCGTAACTGTAGGAATTCAAGTTGTTAATAATACTTAATTAGTAGTTAAAGATGCAAATTCTCAAGTACATCCATAAAGTAGAATAATATATGTTGTTATAAACGCTCAAAATACTTTCCTTGTTCAGACGTAGTAACACTACGCCGTGTTTGGACATGCTGAGAAGTTGAAAACACCTCCATTGGAAGGCCTGATGTACAAAAAGGACGTTAGAAATTGCGTTCAATAGAAAAAATTGAAAATACAAGGACATGAAATAATATATATATATATATGTGTGTGTGTGTGTGTGTGTTTATAAAATGACTCATCACTTTGGTAAATAAAATGTTCGTCGAAGGTGAAATGATATCCACTGGGGAATGCAGATGATCTCTTCTCAACAATTGTCTTCAATGTAGCTTTCTTGTTCCCAGTTTGCACCGTAGCCAAGTGTGGATACCTACCGACCAAGTCCACAGCTAAGTCTGCATTTATTTGCAAAGAAATGACGTTTTGTACATAAGTGTATGCGCTTGTATACTGGTCGCTTTACCTAAAAGCTTAACTTTTAAGAATGTATCCTATTTGAATATTTATATATTTTATTGTCAACGGGTCCCCCTCATATATAGTCTGATTACTTTCTTATATAAATCTTATACGACGTGTAATTTTTCTTAAAATGGATGGTCTTGAGAATTCGTACCCAATACCTATGTGACCCAGATAACTCTGATACCATGTTGAATGATCACTTCACATAAACGTTTAAGCTCGAAGGGAGTGCATCATTTTTTAAACTTATTTATTTTGTCCTCACGCCCCCTCACGTCTATAGTGACTTCTTTCTCATTAGTCGTAGACGTATACTCTTCTATAATAGATGGTCGTCAGGATTCGTATCCAATACCTCTTTGGTCTCGAGCTCTGATACTATGTTGAACGCCCACTTCGCCTAAAAGCTTAAGCTTGACGGGGGTGTATAATTTTTTTAAATTTATATATTGTACTTCCAACATAGAAATAGCTCACCGTAAAATTCAGCAGTTATGATGAGGTACAACAGGTCCACGCCTACGTCTCCGGCATAAGGCGCGATATTGTCGGTGACTGACAACAAGTAAACAAGGGTTCCCCTTTGCTCGCCCCGAGCAGCTTCGTGCACGGGGTAACGATCCTTATTGTTCTTGACGTAAAGCAACTTGCGGTTGATGCCTATAAATAGCTTCGCTAGCTCGGTTTTCCCCGCGAGCGCGGCGAGGTGGAGCACAGTATTCCCGATGTTGTCCTTAGAGCCTTCGAGGTCGAAATCCGGCATCAAATACGTCGTCAGAAGCTTTTTAACGAAAGCGGGGCTCTCCGTTCTCGCCATGACGGCGATGTGGAGGGCGGTTTCGTCACTGCTGTTTATGACGGCCTTTGCAGCTTCTCTGTCGTCCTTGAGGATTCGGTCGGCTGCGGCCCAATCGGTTCTTATTGCAGCTCTGTATAGTTCCAAGTATTTGTTAGTGCTCTGCGGTGGTGGTGGTGGTGGTGATGGCGGTGGTGGTGTTGGCGGTGGCGGTGGTGGCAAGGGTATTGGTGTTGCCATATTTGGTAGAAAAAATATATATATTTGTTGTGCGAAGATGTTTTACTATAGTGTTAGGAAGGACGCATTCCGTTGTATTTATATAGTAGATAATTAAGCTCATGTATGTGTGTAAGAAAAAATATTCTTGCTTGTTTTGTACTCGTGATCGTGAAGTACATCTATTAGAAGAAGGAATGAACTTGATATCAAGTAAAGTGGCATGCAGGCATAATAGATTTATTAAAGCGAGCGGGAATAA
Source organism: Linderniella brevidens (assembly GCA_004919715.1). Classification (NCBI taxonomy): domain Eukaryota; kingdom Viridiplantae; phylum Streptophyta; class Magnoliopsida; order Lamiales; family Linderniaceae; genus Linderniella; species Linderniella brevidens. The sequence continues at coordinate 17,538,332 of SWDC01000153.1, forward strand.
TTTAAAAATAAAAGGATGACGTGTTACACGTTTGATACTGTAAAAGATTAGTTAGTCTAAGTTTCTTCCTAACAATTGAGATACTGCAAGATTAGTTCTTTGAAAAATCGAGGACCCGCCACATGAAACAAACTCAAGTGCATATTTTGGATAGTTTGGATTCTATGTACCCATTTGGTGTTTCAATCTAGTGTTCTATTCATCAGATTGGGACACGTGTAAAAAAAATAAACTAAGATTAACACTTGTCACAATCTGGTGTATGGAACATCAAATGGGAACAGATGATCTCAAAGCCACTTTTCGAATCTTACGAATTACGATCGTTAGCTGAAGAAAGCGAGTAACATTAAGGGTGCGTTTGGTTTGCGGAGTCCGTGTATGGAAAACACGATGGAAAACTAAGTTACCGCATCGAATAATGATACTTTGCGCATCGACCGTTGTACCTCTCCACCTTTGTTTTTCTTTTCTTAACCGAATTCAGCAAACCAAACACACCCTGGTTTAAGGATCTCCATGAAAAATGTAATGGTACGACACTCAAAGAGTAATGTACCATTATTTGATGCACTAACTTAGTTTTCCTTCGTTTTTTCCATGCATGAATTCTGCAGACCAAACGCACCCTAAATGTATGAGTATATCAAAATCCATCTCAACGTGCACGAACAAACTTGCATGCTTCATTCATATACGTACACCTTTGGCCTTATGAGAGGGAATGACATATCAAGCATTATTCTTCTTGCAACCTCACAGTAGCCGTCGACAAGACCATTTAGTTAGGCGAATACCGCCTCCCAATATTGAGGTTCCAAATCGATCAATACACACATGTACCGGGCTGATGTGGGCTATGTTCGATTCAATCCGAAGAGGTCCAAGGCACGAAGCGTAGAAGTGTGAAACGAAGAGACACGAAGCCAAGATTTATATGTTTGACACACCGGCACCCATTTGTCGAAATGGTAGTGTAATTTTCCACCTACTATAAAAATCCAATCTCCCAGCAAAAAAAATAAATAACTCGAATTAGCTCAAGATACAACTCAGATTCTTACAATTTTTATAGAAAACCCACCAAGGGCAAGACACTTATAAATTCTATTGACTCTCGCGGAATAATTAACTAGTCTTCTTCCTGATTTCAGTGGCAATCCTAATCCATGGAGAGCACGGTCACGTGCCTTCGATATTTAAATAGAGTGCTCGAGTTTTCGCCCGCTTCCCGGGCCGGCCATCTCCATGTAGTGTGAAAATCAGGGTCGGTTCGGATTTTGCCGAGCTTTTACTTCATCTACTTTAATGCGACGCTGGTTTTCTAGTAAGCCAACAAATTTCAACCAATTTTTCTCAATCGATTCCATTCAGGTATACTCATCATTCCGGGCAGCACTCTCTTATGGCTTTTATTTGCACTTCCATTACCATTACGGATTCCATCGTATGACATAAGGATTCCATTACGGGTTGCTCCACGGGATTCTTTTGGGCATTAATCTCATGTATCAAAATTGGAGCAAGGAGAAAACTAATTTAGTCTCAGTGAGCATCTCTCGCGCCATGCATATAAATTTCGCGCTGACATTAGGTTTTCGGGTTTAACTGTTTTATAATTCTTTCAATTTTGATGCTTAAAGGACTAAAATTGTCATCATAGCTTAAATGTCCTTAAATTTCTTTAGTTTTGATACTTACATAAATAAAGCCGATACACTTATGTCCTTAAAACTCCACCCCCTTTTAATATACAAGACTAAAAATATAAAAATTCTATAATAATAAACTCGAGATTAGAGAGAAGGGGCAATGTTTATGTCAACTTAGGGGGCGTTTGTTTGACGTAATCCAAATCACGGTGACACTCACATCACGGTGATGTGAGTATCACCGTGATGTAGATCAATGTGATGTGTCATCACCGTGTTTGTGTTGGGGTTTCCATTTTTTCATATCAATGTGATATTGAAATATTACGTTGTTTAATAGAGTGATTTGTGGACCGTTGGGTGATGTTGTGCAAATGTCTTATTTAGCCTATGCCTATTATGTAGGTAAAATGGGTTAATATGTTCATTTTGAGGTGATATTTTATATGATAATGATTAATGATTCAATACAGAGTATTAGTTTTTTTCAAGTATTACGTATAAGCATTTTATATAATTCTTTTTATTTTCTTAAGCTTTAACGTATATTTTTAAATTGGTTATTAATAATAAGTATATAATTTTTATTTTTTTAAGCATTACATATATTTTTTAAATTAGTTATATAATTAAAAATATGAATAAGAACATATAAGGAATGGATATTAAAATATAAAGAGTAATTTTGTCCCAAAAAAATTAAAAATATCACCTCCACAAGGTGATGGATGATGACATTCCTTTTTGGGGTGATCCAAAAGTTGGAATATAACCCATTTTGATCACCTAGGTGATCCTCCATCACGGTGATGACTCATCACCCTCGAAAAAAAAAGAGGTGATGAGGAGGTGCTGGGTTGATCATCATAATACTTTAGATGATCACATGAATGAAGGATCACCTATGTGATGAAAATCGATATTCCAAATTTTGGATCACTCCAAAAATTAAGTGATCATCCATCACCATATGTGATTATGTTTCTAAATTTTTTCTCGGACAAAATTATTCTATTATGTTTTAACATTTCTCCCTTATATATCGTTATTTCTATTTTTAATTACATAACAAAAATATTTATAAAGACCTATATCTTAATGCTTAAAATATGAAACTTGATATTGGACATTAATCTATATTAGCGGCAAATTGAAAATATATTAATTCACATCACATAATAATATGGATGGGTCAAACTCAAATACACAACACCACTCTATGTAGAGTATGATTGATTAAATAAATACAATGTTTTCCTACTAATTTGATATGCAAAATTAAATATCATCCAAAAATATACGCACCGATGACATATCATTTTGATTAATATGACGTTGATAATTATCGCATATAGCTTTAGTCTGGATTATTATCTCAAAACAAACATTGATTAAATATATCTATATAAATGAACCAATTGAACCTCTTTGATAAGACGTCGTCGTATCCCCGCCTATTCTCCTCGAGTCGTCTTCCCAGTTTTCAGTTGCATTCCGAGTGAGGAGAGGGGACTCAGTTGCAGAACTTGAGAAACGAAGATGAGAGTGGAAGAAATGGACTGTAGAAACTGGGATGAAGACGCATACAGAGACGCCATTTTACAGGACAGGGAAGCCCTTACGCGAACCGTTTTCCGGACCGCTTTTGCTCCGAGCCCTGGCTCCAACCCTAATTCCGACCCCATCGTTACAGCCTCCAGCGACGGCTCGATAGAAGCTTACTCCATCTCATCTTGCCTCGTAATTTGACGTTATTTTTTTGTCTTTCAGTTAATATGAGGTAATCCTGTTTCTGATATTCGTTAACTCGTACTTTTATTCATGGGTTTCAGGAGGTGGGTTGCGGGAGTTCCATTGGTCAGAAGTAAGTTGAGCTTGTTATTGTGAGGAACTTTTTTTTTTGTTAATTGCTGATGATATTTTGGGGCTCAGAGGTTGCTAGCTGGTGTTTTTGTGCAGTTTTGTCGTGGCAAATCCATTTTTTACTACTCGAGGACACGATGGACCTGCTTATGATGTCAAATTCTATGACCTTGGTGATGATTCTTTGTTGTTGAGGTATTATAATCTTAATTTGATGATTGATTTCCAATAGTTAGTTAAAAGTTTCTGTCTAGATTATGAAAAGGAGTGTATATTATCAGTTGAGTCACAAAAGTTGACAGTGTGCTGCATTTTTATTGTAGTGTGGTGATGATGGCCGAATTCCTATCATGGGGTTTTATCAGTTGAGTCACAAAAGTTGACAGTGTGCTGCATTTTTATTGTAGTTGTGGTGATGATGGCCGAATTAGAGGATGGCAATGGAAATATATTGTTGGAACTGAGATGGAAATGTCAGGTAAGATAGTCTTTTTTGGATGATTATTTCTTTCTTTCAGGAACAGTTTGTATGTTATGACAATGGCATGTAGTAGCTAAGGCATACAGGACTAGTGTATTGATAATCTAATTTGAATGTTCAAGCTTGCACTTTAATGTCTGTCTGCTTTAGCTCTTAAGGTGCAATCTTCAGTTGCTCTTTCAAAATTGCGAACGTAATCTTCTACACCAAAACCTTTTGTAGGGATCACACTGTAAATCGTTGCTAAAGATGAGGCATTATATCACATTTTGTACTAATCAGTTGAAGCGTTATACTTTAGATTGTTAACTTTGCAGATAAGTCGCAAGTGAGAATCTAATTAAAGTTTCATTCTAACTCCATCTGCTTAAGCAGTTTAAGAGTCTATTTGTGCCTTCTCTTAATTTTTTTGTCTTTTCTATGGCTCTTTTAATTCTTTCAATAGCTGTGCATGAGATGAAAACTTTGAGTTCTGGTTGGCATCTGTTATCACAATTTGCTGCTATAATGTTTTCTTCTTATGATGGATAAAGAGCCTATATGATATGGTTTAACTTTTTGTTTAGCCTTGTGTTTCATCTTTGTTTAACTTGTCATCTATTTGTTTTGACAGAAGGCGAACCGAAGCCGATTATTGAGTTTGTGAATCCTCAGCATAAGTCAGTTTCCCATCTGAAACCTGTTCAATGTGACATCTTTTAGTCTGATTTTGATCTTGAGCCTGAATATTCTCTTTCAGAACTTAATCGAATGGATATTTTCATCATTTCATGGATTCTCATTCTCTTTAACACATTCATAAGTTTATTTGGACGATAGATCTGGGATTTTGCTCGCCCTTATCATGGTATTATTTCGAGGGAAGCAATTTTTAGGTTTATTATTCAGTTAGGATGGCTTTTTTTTTTGTATAGTGGCGGTCATTGTTAATAAATGTGTGTGAATGTATTGCCTTGTTAAAGAGTTCTGCGTGGTGATAGAATCTGGCATCCTGCACCACCTTGAGAAGTTTATAATGAGCCCGATGTAGCTTATCTCATTAGCTCGTGCCTTTACCCTCTTAGAAACGTAGTCATTGCAGCAATAATTTAATGGCATATATTTCTATACTTGAAGTCCTATTTTGTTTTGTCCAAAAGACCAAATATTTTATTCTCTTTGCTAACTTCTGTAGTTTCCTCATTTAATTGCAGAGGTCCTTGGGGTGCACTCTCTCCGATTCCTGAAAATAATGCTATTGCAGTTGATCCTCGGGTTCAACTTCTTTTATCGTTCTTTTAAATTATGCTTCTTTAGAATCTAATCTTGAGACCTAATTGTTTTATTTTTTTATTTTGATGGCATGTCGAGATGGTGCTATAACTGTTCTTGCATTGGTTATTGGTTTTTAGAAGGGAAAAAAAAAGTGAAATGGTTAATTTCTTTATATTCTTCCAATCTTTCTTCATCATGTTCTTTCAAGCAAACCTTCATTTCAGACTCCTAACATATCTGAATTATTTTGCCACAAAATGTATGCTAGAATTACTATCTGGATTCATCTGAAAATCATCTCTGTGCTCCTTTACGTAAAATGGATACTATTTTATGTATATGAGTACTCAAACAATTTTTGGTCGCTGACTTTCGAAATATATCGATCTTGATTTTTAAAAGGAACACTTCTCATGATTTAGGCTTTCATGCTAATCTTTATGTAATGGATAATTGCAGATTGGGTCAATATATGCTGCTGCTGGTGACTCTTGTGCATATTGCTGGGATATGGTATGATTTTGCTCAAGGTGCTCAATACTTATCATTATCATCCTTACTTAACCGTATCTCATGGTAGTTACAGAGCTGATTTTTTTAGTAATCTTGATCAGGAGACGGGTGTGGTCAAGACGGTTTTCAAAGGGCATTCGAACTATCTGCAGTGTGTTGTTTCGTGCAGCCTCAGTAGCCAGGTCAGAAACTTTCTCTTTATCCAAGAAAAGATTAAATCCATTTAAACATAGCATCATTTGTAGATAAGCTTTTTCATCTTTCCATGCTAATTTAGTATCATCATTTGTAGATAAGTTACCTTGATGAAGAAAGCATCACTGGATTACTATCGATCTTCCAATCCATAGATTATTCATCAGAGCAAATGACATTTTTATTTCATTAAACCTTAAATGAAACCTAGAAATCTATTGCTAATCCCATTGAAGTGACTATCTCCGAAATTTCTTCTAGCTAACTTTTAAAGTTCGGATTATTGTGTTTATGGCATGTTATGCCTCTTTGTTGGTTGGTTACATTCAGATCATAACTGGTTCGGAAGATGGCACTGCAAGAATATGGGGTAAGGAAGTTCTATTACTCTTTGTTTACTACTTTAGTCTTTCTTATTTAGTTAGTGAATAACAATTTATATGCATTGAATAGTGTATTTTTTCTGACGTAGATTGCAAAAGTGGCAAGTGTATAAAAGTCATAAGCCCAGATGTAAAAAGGTTGGCTTCTGTCGGTTGTATTGCACTTGATTCAAGTGAGAGCTGGCTGGTATGAGATCATAACCAAAATTGCAATTATTTTCCCTTTTTGGGCACCGAAATAATATTTTGCACCACATGGTTTCGTAATCCATGGACTGGCTTTCTTTATGATATATGCTTTGCTTTTGCAGCTTTGTGGAAAGGGTCAATCTTTGTCTCTTTGGAATCTTCCTGCTCGTGAATGCGTTTCAACAGCGACAATGAAGGCTCCTATTCAAGATATTGTATTCGATGAGAATCAGGTTAGTTCGTAGATTGTACTTGAAATCCTTAACAAACTTACTAATTTTCGGGGTGGACTTGATTAAATGTATATTTTTGTGTGTTTCTTCATCACAATTTCCCTAACATAATCAGGTAGATTTCAGCTATGCAGGCTGCAGTTAATCTTCGCCCAGCAGGAAATAGTTCATTTATTCAATCAGAAAAATGGGTTTGCGAACGAAAATGATCTGCTCGATAAAATTCTTTTGTCTACAAATCTTGGCAAACCAACTTATTACTTCCCAAACACCCTCCTCTGTTTGGAACCAAAACATCTGTAGCAAAAAATTCTTACATATTCAACATATACTTCGATGTGTGGATCTTAGCTTTAGCCTAAATGCATATCTATCTATTCTTTTTCGGTTGAGGTACAAGGATACATAGAACGGGCTTCTGTGAAATATGAAGACAAGGTGTAATTTTCTTCAGAGGAATTATAATTTTACCTATTTAACTGGTGTTTACCAAATCACAAATTGATCCTCATTGGCTCCGTCCTTTTCGTACGTTCTCATGGCTAAATCGTAATGGGTTTCTTTCTTTTTCATCCTGTTGTTGATCACGACTTCAAAAGTAACCCAATTTTACCTTAAAATAATTTTTTTTCTGCAGATTCTAACGGTTGGTGCAGACCCGTTGCTTACTCGACTGAACATGAATGGAGATATACTGTCACAGATTCACTGTGCACCTCCATCTGTATTTTCCATCTCTCTGCATCAATCTGGAGTAAGTTTAAATCTCTCTTATATTCTTGAATTTCTTCCATGTGTGTTGAAATTCTTGTATACTTGTTTGTACATAAAATAAGAGGTATTTTCTTTGAAGTGGTGGTGTTTTCTAATGATTTATCTACTGCTTGCTTAGGTTACTGCTGTATCTGGCTATGGAGGTCTTGTTGACATTATCTCGCAGTTTGGTAGCCACTCGTGTACGTTTCGATGCCGCAGCTGATGCTACTCATCTTACGTCTTCCTCGTCGTAACCGAATATTTTCCCCGGATTTAATTTACCAGATAATCTTTGAACAGTTGGAAGGATTTAATTAGCTGAGCATGTGTTAAGGCTTTCTAATACTGTTATTTGTTCTTGTCTTCTTTATACATTTAATTGGCAAAACCTAATAATTGAAATCTCGCTTGTTGGCCTCACTTTAATTTAGAAGCCAAGCTACTTACTTTGGATTTGAAGTCGAAAAGAAAATTTCCTTCTAATTTAAAGAGGCTCAGACAAGATCATAAACCCATTTCGTGTAGCTTGTATTTTTTATTTGTGTGACTCAGAGAAATCTCAATTGTTTTTTTTAATAAATCGAAACAACTAAAATTAATATTACTAAGACCAACACAACATGATCATCAAGTGGTTTGGTATCTTTAGAAAGAGTTCTTATGTTCGATTAAATTTGGTCGTGTCTTTACAATGTTTGTTATGACTTAGCAACACTACGTGCATACATGGAGATTAGTCTTGCTAGAAAAGCAGGGGTGTCTCATAGTTTCGATTCGGACTGAATTTAGTCGGAGCGTAGAGGACTACGGTAGCGTTGTGTGAAGATTACCGAGAGCTTAAAATAAGGAAAAACACATAACCCAAAAATGTATACTATTGGGATTTTGCATCCTAAACTCTCATTTCTGTAGCCACCGTTCAACTGAAGAAAAAGAAGAATGTTGAATTCGCTTAAGCTACAATTTAATCTCTATTTTGTAGAAATACAATTAAAGCTTTATGAATTCAATGCCCTCTTATGTGGACCACGGTTCGATTACGGTTCCACCGATCTCATGAATCGATACCGTAATGGTTTGACCGCTTCGAAATTACCAAAGAAAAGTTTTATGGTACACAGAGTGTGCCAATAAGATATTAATTTGCATGGACTCGAACCAAGCTCGCACCCAGATTGAGGTGGCTGAAAAAAACTCAAGTCGAACTCGAAAAAATGGTGAAAATGAAAAATGTGATTCTTGTTATGTATGAGCGATACTACTAACAATAGATGAACCAAAAGAGGGCTTTGATCCTCCGGCGGAGACAAACTAAAAGTCCACTAGGGTAGAAAAATGGGTCTTTTAAAAAATAGACTTTGATCCAGTCAATTTAAAATAAAATAGACTTTTTGACCATTTTTTTAAAGTCAATAGGCTCCAATTTTAATGGCATTTTCGTCTTTTTTCAAGATTAACTCGTTGGATATTTGGCTGCCCCTGAGTCAGGGGACCCTTTACTCACCATTTGGGGGTCCCGTGTTATAAGTTAGGGTCTTCTGAGTAAGGGGATCCGAATATAGCAGGGAACATATACTAAAAAATATGTGTTTTAATTAAGATTTAAACTCATTACCTATTACACACAAATGACTATCTAGTATTGCCCAACCGCCGGTTACAAATTATTTTTTTTCAGTATATAACAAGAGTTTCGATTTTAAAATATTAATCATCATAAATTAATTTCATTATAAAAAAATGAGTTACATTTACAATTAAAATTTACAAAGTTGAAAATACAAAGTAAGAAAAAAAAATTTATTCGTTGTTCGTTGAATACTTGAATCGCAATCGCCATTTGCTAATGCCAGTCGATAATCGGTTTCTGAAAAAAAAATATACAAAAGAAGTTAGTTAGATAATATTTTTTTGTACAATCGCCATTAAAAAATGAAATTAAATTAGTATTAAGGACTTATCTTTTTCGGACTTTGTCGTTGGCTTGGATGTCGTCACGCGAGCGATTTCTTGGAGACGTTAGCTGAAAAATAAGATTGTATGTGTAAGTAATTATTTAAAAATATAAAATAAAAAAATTAATACAATGAGATTAGTATTAAAATTTAAGACTTATCTTTTTTCGGGCTTGAACCTTTCGCCATTTTCGGAGATTCTCAAGGCTCTCTACTCTTAGTCGTCGCCGCCATTGCCGCCACCACTAGAACCGGTACCGGTGGTGTCGTCGAATACGTCGTCGTCCGAATCGGTATTCGTGGCGTCTTGTGTCCGATGTTCGGCTCTCGTCCAATCATCGAGAAGGCATTGGTATTCGACGTTTTCTACCGTCAACCTCGAACGCCTTTCACTTAACGTTAAGCCGCCCATGCTAAAAGCTTGTTCAACCGCGACGGTTGAAATTGGGACGACAAAGATTTCCCTAGCGATCTTCGCCAACGTTGGATACGTTGGCGACATCTTCGACCACCATCGGAGACGTTGAACTGATCTTCATCCTCGCCGAACTCAAAAGTGGTCGACAAGTAGTTTTCTAACTCTATGAACGGGTTCGTCGACCTTTGGCGTTTGCTCATGTTGAGGAGGTTGTAGTAGGAGGCTAAGCGATCACTACCGCTAGCACTACTACTACTAGTGGATTGACCCGAACTCGATCGAGTTGGGTCTTGGCCACTATCGGTCTTATACGCTCTAAAGACTGCCTTTAGAGCGTCATATCCTACATTCCTAACTTGAATGTGGTAGCTATCGGGGATGACACTAGTATTAGCCGCTATGGACTGGTAGTATAATCCTAGAAAATTATCTCTCCCCTCTACGCGTAATCTGGGGTCTAATATCTTCGCAATGATGAAGATATCGGGTAGATCCCAAAAGTACTTCAGCCATTTAGCTTTCATGGCTAAAACGGCCGGACCCGCAATCTCGTCATTTACAAACCCGTTTAGAATGCATGCGACTTTAACGCAATGATCTAATGCCAAGATAGATGTCGGGTAATATATTCCCGACATCTCCCTCGTGGCATCGTGAAATACTTCAAGTATTTCACATATGCCGTTGCATCCGTCCCACATCGTAGGATGTAATGCTACCCCGTATTCGGGGTTTTCGCCGTAGAAATCGCACAAGGTGTGGCGATATTCGTACGACGTACCTAACATCTTGTAGGTGGAATTCCACCTGTTGGGTACATCTAAGGCGAACTTCTTGGGCGTAATTCCCAAACTTTTACAATGACGCTTCCACTTCTTCAGTACAGAAGAGTGGCGCATCATGTAACTGATTGTCGTTCGTATAGGCGTAACGTGTGCCTTTAGATGCGTGAGTGCGTCCTGAACACATAGGTTAAGTATGTGGCAGAAGCACCGCACATGAAAGAATCGACCGCCAAACGACGGTCGACAATACTTAATCAAATCGTCAATGCTCGCGTTATTAGCGCTAGCATTATGAAAGGATACCGAGAAAATCTTCTCGAGTATCCTATATTCCGATAAGATACTCCTAAGCTTAAGTGCGATGTTTTGAGCTGTGTGTGCTGTGTCAAATTCTCTATACGCAATTAAGCGTTTACTTGCCAAGAGTCATCAATCCAATGGCATGTAACGTCCATGTAATGATGATCTTGCCAGTGATCGCTCCATATGTCGGAGGCAATTGACACTGTACACTCTAAATTTCCTAATTGATCTACTAACTCGCGTTTATATGCGAGTACCGTCTTCCTAATGTCTCGCGTAAGGGTGCTACGTGAAACTTTCTTCGCTTGGGGGTTATACGACTTTCTGATCCACTCTTCGTAGATCGGATCATCAGCAAACCGAAAAGGAAGATGTTTCGCGCAAACAAATTTTGCAAGTTGTTTGCGCGCGACGTCTTCGTTGTACATGAACAAAGACATCGGACTCGCACTGGGTCCTTGTCCGGTAGCGGACGAACCCGTGCCCGTAGCCCCGTGCATTTGACTTTGAGTTTGACTAATTCCTATCTTAGTAGGATGTTTTGAGCGGATATGGCCGGTAAAATTGCCATATCCGCCCCACTTCTTAAAAGGGTACTCCTTACCACAATAATTACATATAACTTTAAAAAAATCTATTTTTTCAGTCGGTACCTTCTTGAAGTGTACCGCGAAAATATCCGAGCGTAGGGCGGCGGCGGCAGCCCGTGCTTGGGTCTCGGTCGGCGTCGGCATCGGCGTTTCTTCCGGTTGGTCATATTGCGTGTCCGAGCCGAGAACGCCACTTAGGTCGAGCATAATTTCGGGGGAGTCGTCATATTGGTAGTCATCTTGCGATGAACTACCAACAATCTGTTTCCCCCTCGACCTCGAACTCGATCCTCGACGACGGCTATCCATATCTAAAATAAAATATTAGAATAAACGTTCGATAAAATATGTGTAAACTTACGAAAAAATAGGCGAGCAAAATTCAGAGCGCCGTGTAGTAGAGCCGGGCGGAGATTGATGAGGTTAGTAAAACCGGCCACCGGGCAAGGATTGAGGGACTAGTATTTTAATTAGTTTATTTTTAATTCGTAGACTACAACGATGCTGAGAATAACGCGTTTTAACAGTGAATAATTGAGAGTAAGAGATATAATTGAGTTGTGATTTTTTAAGAGGGGTGGATGGGGTATTTATAGAATTTACAAAAAATATGTCCGTTGCAACCGCCGGTTGCAACGGCTATTTTGATAATTTTTTTTTAAACAATTATTTTTCATTTTTTTTTTTAAAAAAAAACGTTTAAACCCAACCACAACACAACCGCTATTTTCATTTTCATTTAAAATTTTTTTTTTTTTTTTTTTTTTTTTTTTAAAAAAAAAACGTTTAAACCAACGAATATTTTATTTTTAATTTTCAATTTTTTTTATATAAACCGCCGGTTCCAACCGGCGGTTTGCGGTTTGGGAAATGCCTGGAACCGGCCACCCGCGGCCGCCAGATGCGGTTGGTGGTCGGTTCCGGTTACCAACCGGAACCGGCGGTTGGAAACCGGCGATTGGCCGGTCGAAACCGCCTGTTCCGGTTAGATTTGGGCAAGTCTATGACTATCCTACCAGTGCTATAATAGATATTTTTCACATTAAGTCTATTTTTTTTAAAATACTCCGACTGTACTGTACTGTTTCGTCGTTGGACCGCAATCACGCGATTCGCATCTCGAGAGAGGCGGAGCGAACAATTGAAACGACGTCGTCTAGGAGGTCTGAGGAGGGTGGACAGGGAGTTGGAGAAAGGAAACTACGAGTGCGCGGTTTCTCTTCTCAAACAGTTGCGTGCTCATCCCTCTAGCATCCTACGAGGCTTCGGCGCCGTTACGGTACGGCTACAAAGTCGTTGGTTGTGATTTTGATTTTTATGCATATGTATTTGACTATTTCATACGAACAGTGATGATGGCTCAACATATAATGCTTGGATGGAAGTTTCGATTTCTCCAATTTTAGTAGCACTATCAACCATCGGAGACTTGTGACTGTTGAGCCTGCTAATTTAATGAGCCTTGCGTCTCAAAATTATTTTACCTAAATTACAACTTATTTTTTTCAGCAGAATTTTGGCATTGTAGGTGCGAAGAAGTTTATCGTTAGATGTGACGATTCGAAATGAGGAGATCAGTAAATCTTCCCTGGACAGGATTGTTGACGAGATTCTTCACTCTGTTAGGAGTAGCCTAGAGTTTCAGTTGCAGGAGGATGAGAAGCAGAGGTAATTTAAACTTGTGAACCAATTTTCTCTGATTTTGATGAACATAATAACATTCTGAAAATTCGAAATCTCTGTCCGTGGCTTATCGAACAACTGCAACTTTTTTCCACTCTATATGTTTTTAGTCTGAGAGGATGACATTTTAACCTTATTGTTTTTGCTATACTTTTGTTTTTGTCTGTCTTTATTGCGAAATGAAAATGATCCTTATCGTCCAAATATGTTATTGTTTTGCTGGCTACGATACTGGTCTCTACTTTTTAGTGTAATAAGAATGGATGTTTAAATGGAATAAAATTTATTAACCTTCACTTGGTTTCCAGCTTGAGTTGTCCTGTAATTGAAGATAACCTGTGCAGTGCCAGCTATTCATTTCACTTACGGAGATATGTTGAATGTGTTTATGAGAGAAATATTCATGCAATTATATATTGCCAAACTTTGTACTCATTGACACCCAATGTGCTAACCCGTGCAGAAGCTACTTAAATTTTACATTCTATTATGCTTTCAATCCATCATATTACTTTCTATTCGCTGAATATGTAGGCTTTGTCGATATGTTCTGGAGAAGTGATTGGCGCTGAAGGAGGTAACTCTATCTTCGAAAGTCAACTGGCAGGTGCACAAGTAAGGGGTTGTTCATCCAATCTTCTTGTGCAGTTCTAAAATTTGGCCTTCTACATAATCATAATATGGGTTGTATAGATCAAAAGTACTTCTCATACAGATTGAAAATGTCTAGACCTCTAGGGCATGGCTACTATATATATTTTTCTAATATATTTTTATTGAAAAAGTAGTGAACATCGTCCCAAATGTCTTCTGCTTGACGATTTTTATTAGAACAATACTAGTGAACTATTGTACTAAACATGCTGCTTCTTAAGAGCCAAATCTGTGACTGTTGTTACCCCTTGTAGCATGCATTTTAAACCAAGTGTTATATGCAAACTACTTACAGAACATGAATCGACTTTGTTAGTATTTTCTGTATGACAAGAGCTTTGATTTTCTGTTGTCTACTTTGTTAGATTTCAGTTGGCCTATATTTTCCTTTCCGTCATAATTATTGCTCAACCAGATATTATTCAGCATGAAGCAGGTCATTTTCTTGTTGGTTATATGCTTGGAGTCTTTCCTAAAGGATACAAAATCCCTAGTGTGGATGATCTCCTGATTGATAAGTTTGCACGCGGGGAGGTTCAGTTTCTGAAAGATGTAAGTTCGCTTTAGATTCTTCTCATATCGTTTCATCCTTTTTCTTGCTTTTATGTTTTTATCTAAAACTTTATGGGGCTTTTGTTTTATATAAGTAAATCACAAATCTTCACTGAACTTAAAGAATCTTCCCGGGTCCGAAACTGCCCAGAACCATTTATTAATGGTTTGGCTTTTCATATTAGACAATTGGTATCTATACCTTCACATTTATCAAATACAAGTTTAGGCATTGAAACCATTGTCCCTTGATATGATGGCCTCACGACCATTAGTTGATGCTTTGCTTGGTTATCCAATGATACATATTCAACTGTATTGAATTATGTGCGTCGCATTTTAATCCAAATTCAAGATTTGGATTTATTTTCAACCAAAATACCGTTCTATAACCTAGTTAGATCAATCTATCGTACATTCCATTATCTAGTGGAAATGGCTATAATTCTTCATTAGTTTTAAAATTTTTACAGGTCAATATGGCTAATACGTCAAAAGGAAGCCTTAATAGTGAGGTATTGTCTTGTAGCTAGCTATCTGGTGAAAAATAATTATTAGTGATGTATTTTTCAACACTATCGTTTGGTTTTGCATGTACAATTTAACATTGATTACAAAGATACTCATAACTCAAAACATGCTTGTGAACCCTGAATATTTTCAAGAGGCAAAGCAATGGCATAAACTCTGTTATGGAAGAGTAGGGGTAAAGAAATACTTAAATCTTTGACTTTATCTGGTGAATTTTGTCATGAATGAGTAGTATTCTTGGCTGCAGCTTATGCTTAAACCACCATTTTCATAATACCTAAGTGGTGTCATTAATCAGAATTCGGGGTAATTCTATAAGGAGCCATCAAAGAAGAAACTAAACGTTGAATCAAAGAGCGTGAGATGCATAATATTTTAATAATGATTCGATGACGTATTTTGTGCTCAACAGATCTTGAAAAAGTTTTCATGCGTAATACTCGGAGGATTAGCTGCAGAGCATCTAAAGTTTGGATACTCAGAGTTGCTCCATTCAGACGTTGACAGGGTAAGTTTTTGTGCCTTTTTTTTCACCGACTTCAATATATCAAAAAAGAAAAACCAATGGCTCATTTAATCGGAGACAGTTTGATAAAGTGCTCAAGTGGTTGGGCTTCTCTGAGAAAGAAGCAACTGATTTAACAAGGCAAGCCGCAGAAACTGTAGTCTTGATGCTGTGTCGTCATAGGGAAGCTCATTCTCGGCTAGCGAAGGCCATGTCTTCGGGAAAGTCGGTTGGCTTTTGTATAGAGACGATAGAGAGAGCATTAAACTTTGAAGATGAGTAGTTACTTCTTTCCAGGTTAGTGTTATTTTTCTATATTTTCCGGCATATTTTCTGTATCTTTAACAGAAATGTCAATATAGAAAATCTCGTTCTGATGAAATAAATGCATGCTTCTGACTTTAGTTGGGCGGAAAGATGATCGAGTACTGATCTAAAAGGCTATATATTATGAGCGGCTTAGTTATTCTTTTGGTCATGTAATTTAGGGGTGGTATTATTGGGACAACGAATTTAAGGGGGTGTCATTATATTGGAAAATAACTTTACAAAAATTAAGCAATTTTAGGAGATTATACGCCGGAACTCAGTATTTTGTCTCAGATCCGCTGACATGTCACAACATTTTTGTCATCTCTCCTCCAAATTGTTTGCTGAAAGCGCCACAACATGGTGACCACGGTGAGAGGGGTGAGCAAATCCGGATTTTCGGATATCTAAAACTTAGAACCGTATCCGGTCCGATTTTAATAGGATATCCGAACCGAATATTCGAAATCCAATTTTTTTCCCGACTAAATTAATTTTTTGAAAAAAAAATTGATTGCAACGTATTCGATTTGTTTTCAACTCTCTATTTATTTTCAGGAAGATATAAATTCAATCCGATATATTTTATTTGGTTCAAATTAGGATATTGGGCTATTTTTCTTTCTTTTTTGGCCTCATTTTATCTTTTGTTTTGGGCTATTATTTAATTAATTTATTTTTTTAAATAATAAACCGGATACCGGATATCTGGATTTAAGTACTGAGCGTATCTGTATTCGATCCGATTTATGTTAAAATATTCGGATTCAGATATCCGATCCGGTTCTAAAAACCGGATATCCGGTTTTTCTGATTTTGTTAATCGGATACCGGATTGGATTCCATATTCCAGACATTTTTGCTCAGCCCTAACACGGTGACGTTGTTTGTTGATATCTTCAATCAAAGAAAAATAGAATTGATTAAAACTTGGTGCATCCAAGAATGTCAACGTTGTACCGTTGCTACCTTAGCTGGAAATAACTACTAGCTTTTAGGTTACTAGCTAACGAAAGCTTTTTAGTCAAGCCAGCAGTGAATGTTAATAGTATTTATGGCATCAAAATGCACTAAAAGCCAAACTACGGTGCCTTGCAATTTCCACCACTTATCACCAACTCCACCGAAAACCACACCGTTGTAAACAAAACCTTAACCTCCTCATCGAGACATAAAACACACACCCAAGAACGAGAAAGAATTAAAGATAAAACAGAAATCATTAAACCAAAATATGCAAGGCTTAAGATCCACATCATTCAACAGTACAAGGCCACGAGAAGAAGAATATAACGGAAACCCTAGCGGCATACGGGATCTGAGATGCCACAGTGCATCATCATATGCGTATTCTTCGGTGGAAACCGGTAATAACGGTGTGGGCCGCCGCCACGTGGACGTTGTCGAGAGCGGCAAGAAAAATGGTGGGGTTGTGTCCAAGAGCTGGAGCTTCAATGATCCCGAGTTGAAAAGGAAGAAGAGAGTTGCTGGCTACAAGGCTTACGCGGTGGAAGGTAAGGTTAAGGGATCTGTTAAGAGGACATTTAGGTGGATTAAGGAGAAGTGTTCCAAGGTTATGCGTGGGAGGAATATATAGGAAAAAATTTTATTTTGGTCTTCGTTAAGGAGTTCAATTTTTAATTCTTGTTTTCAATATGTTATATACAAAGGGATTTATGATATTTCATTCTTGCTGAGCCGATCCTGATTTGTGTAGGAGCTCATGCGTTCTTTGTATGCTTTTCACGTGGATAGTGATGTTTATTCCTTTGATTGCGTCGAATGAAAGTTTGAATTGAGGAACAATAATTGTCTCTGCTGAGAGAGCGATTGAACCGTGGCAATGGCTTCCGTACGTACGGTTTAAAGGTTAGAGTTGCATCTTCAACATCAATTATATCTTTGGGCACAAATGAGAACGATAGTCCCATTAACCTCCGTACTTAGAAATATACTTTGGGGATTATAGAATCAAAAACTGCAGATAAGTAAAAGATAATCATACTGCAAGAAAAACTACATTATACATCGAAAGCTTGATCAATTTTAGACGCAAAGTGGAATTGATCATCGCTTTACAACACTGATCTTGGAGCCCTCGCCAAGCTATTAACTGTATTCGTCACTTCTTGAATTTGCTTTTTTTACCATTAATTCTGCTATTTTTTTTTTTGTTCTTGTGTTTTAAATACGATACCCAACTAAATTTTAGTTGTTTCTACTTTAACGAAAAACGGGACATCCCTTAATGGAATAGTTGAATTATATATCTATGAAAAGTAGTAAAGATGATATGATTGAACAAACGCAACGGGGTTGGTTCAAGTGGAAAGCGACTGATATCGTTTAAGCAACGTATCGGATTCGAAGTCTTGTGAATACGACAACACTCCTTTGAAGCCTCACCCATCGATGTAGGTGCGCGGTGCGGGGCGATCGGGTTAGTCGGGGCAATCCGAATACCGTCAATCGTTCGAAAAAAGATATATGATGACAACGACCACGATGATGATAATATATGCTATATTTATATGGTAGTAAATGACGATAGCAACGATGACATACATTTTGATTATAACGGAATTAATGAAATAATTGAATTGTAGTTTGTTATATATTTTAGTGTAATTGAGAATAAAGCGTACACCAGTTAGGAGTGCGGAGTGCACGCTCGAATAACGCTTATTTCGGAACCCAAAATCAAGCGGGGTGGGGTTGCGCCATCCCGAAGGGGCACCACCCTCACAGCATGTACCCGAAAGGGTGTGCATGCACTCACCCTCTGCCGCATGCACCCGAAAGGGTGTGGAGAAACCCTAAAGGGTACGTAGTTCGAAAATGTTGAATCTGTTGGTAAACAAACACCAACCTTAAAGGTGTTGTGTCCACTGACAAATGGATACAACTGGTCGAATCTTGGGTTATAAATAGGTGGTGAGACATACATCAAAAAGCACATTGAATCACAAACACTTCTGCGAAAATCTTTACTCTTATCACGGGGCAAATTTGGTGAAACTCGTAATGGTTCGAAATATTGTATTTGGAAAGTGATTTCAAAACACGATTCTAGAGAATATTTATTAATTAGAAACGTTTCCAACATATTTTTATGTAGCAGTAAAGATGATACGATGACGATGATGATGATGATGATGATAATATATTATATATTCCTGGGCTGTAGTACTACTAGTAACGGCGATAGCAACGATGACATGCACTTTGATGCATACAATAAATAACCCACATACAGTAAAACCTCTATAAATTAATACTCGATAAATTAATAACCTCTCTAAAATAATAAAATCTCCCGGTCCCGACTTGGGCCTTTGTAAAAAATTATTAAATTCGATAAGATAATAAAATAATAACTATTTTGAAAATTCCTTTGTAAATATTAGGTCCCAGTAAAACTCTAAATTAATAATTCATATATATATTACAATTATAAATATTACGGGCATTTGCTAAAATATGAATCTATCGTCACTTGTTTTTTCTTAAAACGTAAATCTAATTGAATTTCATCCCTAACTTGTTTAATTGCAGCCAAGAGTTCCGGTGTAGAGTTTTCGAGCTGCAACAAAAAATTGTGAAGAGTTGTCGTCGCGCTCAAAGCCTCCTTTCTTGTGACTGCTTCCAATGGCATTGAATCATCTTCAACATCATCATTAGTAGGGTCTTCGATAACATCAGCAACAATTTCCTCTAAACTTTGAACCATTGAACATTCATCATTTTCACCCGGATAGTCCACCAATTTATTGACGTCCATTTCATTGCGATAACCAACATCCTTGACCATATTCTCAAGCTCATGTAGGCTTTCTTCAAAGTTTGTCTCACTTGAGTCGCTTGAGATTTCTTCATTTGAACGGATTTTGCAATGCCGAAAGCAATTTGCTATTGACACTTGAGAAACATTAGTTGTCCAAGCGGAAACTGCAAAATTGATGGCATCTAAAACATTAATCTTTTCAGGATTAGGTAGCCCCAACTCATGACCTTCTAGTAGATTCTTGTAGAATCTCCTACGATAGTGCATCTTGAAAGCTCTAATTATTCCTGCATCACATGGCTGAATCTTTGATGTCATGTTAGGTGGCAAAAAAATAACTCCACATTCTGTAACCCTTCGATATTTTTTGGATGGGCTGGACAATTGTCAACCATCAACAAGATTCTTCTGCCATTCATTTTCTGATCAAACCAACGAACATATTCACAAAAAAGCACACTAGTCATCCATGCCCTCTTATTGGCACGATAATGACAATTGATGCTGCTCATGTTGATATTTTTGAAGCAACGTGGCTTTGCATATTTTCCAATAATCCATAAAGGAATTTTCTCCGAACCATCCTCGTTGCAACAAATAACAATTGTAAGCCTCTCTTTGTCTTGCTTTCTTCCCTCAAGTTGCTTGGTTGCAAGAGAGTGATCAACTTGTAACCTGTAAAATAGACATGTTTCATCCATATTAAAAACATCTTTCATGGGAAATTGGTTTAATTTCTCCCTTATAGCCTCCACTTTCATTTCCATGTCTTGCATGTCAACCGAACCACTTTCTCCAAAACGACGGAATGATTTAATACCATGTCTTAATTTGAATTTTTCAAGCCAACCTTGAGACAGTTGATGTTCAGGAGGGTGTTGAGGATACAAAAGCTTCATTATATCATTTGCTTTCTCCAAAATAAGCTCTCCAGTCATGTTGACTCGATCTTGGTACTGAAGAAACCATTCATAAAGAGCTTTCTCCATATCTGGATATTTAGCCGATTTGTGTCGCTTAATATCTCCGCCTTTATCAAAGTTGGCTGAAAGGTACTCCGATGATCTCTTGAGAGTGTTCGATATTGTACCTTGACTAACTTTCAAATGATATTTTTCATTAACCCACTCTTGTAAGTCCTTTTGAGTGCATGTGGGATTTTCTCTCTTATACTCACATAATGCTTTACTCATTTGATCAGTCATGGAGGATTTTGTGATGCCTTTTAGATGAGAAGACATGGTTGGATGTTATGAATTATTTTATTTCCATATTGAGATTTATATAGTGTGTATGTTTCGTTCATCATGCATGAATGTATTTGATTGGCTATCATAGTTATTTAACTGAAGGTAAACATGCATATTAAGTAATTTCAAAGAATGATGTATGTACATGAATATAATTGTCCATTGTATACAATAAATACACATGAATTTATTTAACTAGGTACAAAGAATTGGTTGATTCATGAATATCAATCAATTATACATATTTAAATACTAAATCATGTGAATTTAAAACGTTTTTCTTTTAATTAATAAGTTATTAATTTATCGATATATTAATATCTCTTTAAATTAATAAAATTGAGTGGTCCCAAGGTTATTAATTAAAAGAGGTTTTACTGTATATGTAATTCATCATTTGCTGGATTTTAATGTACTTTGTTTCAGTTAAAAATCAATTTTTTTCCCCCGCAACCGCAATAATCCACCCACTATGTTAATATGGTACGAGTCGAATCTTAATCTCATTGTCGGACGATTCAGATTTTCATTGAGATTAATATTTCGTCTCATGTTCACACGAACTACAATTTGCAAGTGGAATCCAGCCTTTAACTTCCATCTGAATCAGCCACCGCAGTCCCACACTCCAACTATGTTTGGTGTGAATCGAATCAAAACCTCATCGTCGGCTATGGGACAACCACGGTTTCCAACGTGACTAATCCTCCTTGGTCAATGGGATCCACCCCAAGATCCCTTAAACAACAATAGTCAAGGTCCCTAGAGGATTCGAACCCCAGACCTCCCACTTGAAAGGTCATGGATCGAACCGCTAGGTCAAGCCTGAAAGATTCGAAATTCGCTGCTCAATTGAGCCAATCGTATTGTATGAGCACGCGAGAGTCAGGGAGCGATTTAGGCGAGAAATTCTATTATGAGATTGCTGATGAAAACATACTTATAGGGATATTTACATTTTTTCGAGTTACAATTTCAGTCCTCAATATTGTCGATTTTGAGTGTTTTGGTCCCCCAGTTAACTTAACCGTTAAGTTGGACGGAAATACGGGCCGAACCAGCCCGAACGTACGGACCGAGCCATGTTTCCCTTTCTTTTGGCCCTCAAAAATCGAGTTGGCCCGGTCGACCCGTAAATTCGGGCTGCCCGGCCCGTAATTCCGTTCAACTTAACGGTTAAGTTAACTGAAGGACCAAAAACGCTCAAAATTGACAACATTGGGGACTAAAACTGTAACTCGGATAAATGGGGGACCAAAATACCATAGGCCAAACATTGAGGACCAAAAATGTAAAAATCCCCTTATTTATACGCAAAAGAGTAAAGTAAGAATAAAAGAAATGCAGAAAGAAAAACAACATAGTAATAAAGGAAATAAGAAATAAATAACAGAGTGATAATTCGTTCAAAGCCCTTGGGGGTAAGAGATTTTTTCTTAAAAATTGATGCACTTCAAAATCATCACATCTTGGACACCATTGACCATGTACGACCATCCTATTATTATCTCCATATATATTAGAATATAGATGTACAGCGTACTTGGAAAACGACGATTATCATTATTTATCAACCGAATACTACTTTTATCGGGTTAATTTCCTCTTAAATACCCCTCCAAGTATTTCTTCATGCTACGTACACATTTGTGAAAAATTGTGTGTTTAATTCCACCAAACATTGAAAAGACGAAAATAACCCTTATTTACAGATTCTGTTATACCAATTGGTCTCATTATTATACCAATATATTCAATTATTATACCAACTGTTATCATTGCTATACCAAGTCAAATTTAAGAGTATAATATCACTATTATAGCAAGTGTTCCCATTATTATATCAATATATTCAATTATTATATCAACTGTTATCATTGCTTATACCAAGTCAAATTTAAGAGTATTATATCACTATTATACCAAGTGTTCTCATTATTTTACCAATATTTTCAATTATTATACCAACTGTTATCACTCCTATATCAAGTCAAATTTAAGAGTATTATATCACCATTATACCAATGTTCCCATTATTATATCAATATATTCAATTATTATACCAAATGTTATCACTGTAATACCAAAAGTAATGTTAGTATAATATCCAAATTGTTTGTTATACATTCGAATTTATTGGAAGAATAATCAATTTTATTGGTATAATAAGCGGTTTTGTTGGTATAATAATCGTGTTTTGTGGTATAATACGCAAAAATCACTTTCGTATAATACGCAAAAAACATTATTTTTGGTATAACAGTTAGTATAATAATTGAATGTATTGGTATAATAATGAGAACAATTGATATAATAGTGATAACAGTTAGTATAATATTCTTAAATTTGACTTGGTATAAAACTGAAGAGAATTAAAATAATATGTATGTATGAAGAACGGTTATTTTTGTCTTTTAACGCTTTTTAGGTATCAAACACAATTTTTTTTTTCAGATGGGTACCTAACAGGAAGAAATAATTCGAGGGGTATTTAAGAGGAAGTTGAAACTTTAAAGGGTACTGAAAGGGAATTTACCTACTGTTCCGAGGTATTCTCACTCGACCTGGCTATGGACTAACCTCTAAATACTGGGGTGGACTTGCGCGACACATATCTGGCGGAGGCTTAATTGCGCTACACATTCCAGTGGTGGGACTAATCCACGGGGCCAGATAGATGCGTCTCAAACTTACCTGACAATGATAGTCATGAGCCATAAAGTCCATGAGGACTACTCAAAGAAATGTGTCACAAACCGACATGACAATGACAGTCATGAGCCATAAAGTCCATGAGGACTACTCAAAGAAATATGAGAGGGAGATTTGAAATCTTGCGTGCGATTCAAGCGGAAGGGAGAGAATTGAAAAGGATCGAGGAATTCTGTATTTCACGTAGAATGCGTTAACTGTACAAAAACGTTTTATATACAGCTGTAAACTAATTAAAATTACAAAAATGCCCATGAGCCAAAATAACTAAAAACAACAGAAATCATCGAGCTCAGTGCACTTGAAATGGTTTTCTTCTTGACCTGTATTCCTTCAGCCCCCCCTCAAGATGAGCATGGGTGAGCCACAGACTCATCTTGGACAACAACGAATGAAAACCAGCAGGGTGAAGTGATTTCGTGAAAAGATCAGCCAAGTTAGAAACAGATGAAATATGATGCGGCAACACAAATCCTTTCTTGAAACAATCACGCACCACATGACAATCGATCTCTATGTGTTTAGTGCGTTCGTGGAAAACCGGGTTTGAGGTTATATAAATGGCAGCTTTGTTGTCACAATGAAGAGGTATTGGTAAAGCTATACTAACCTGCAACCCGGTAAGAATGTAGGACAACCATCGAAGTTCTCGCACCGTAGATGCCATGGATCTATACTCCGATTCTGCTGTTGAACATGAGATTGTCGATTGCTTTTTTGTTTTCCAGGAGATCAAGCTATCTTCAAGAAAAACGCAGTACCCCGTGAGTGAGTGACGCGTAGATTTGCAAGCACCCCAATCCGCATCACTATAAGCTTGCAAATCCATAACAGGGGAGCTTGAATAAAAGAGGCCATTTGAACAAGTATGCTTGAGCTATCGCAGCAGATGTTGCACAGCTTGCCAATGAGATAGGCGTGGAGCATGCACGAATTGGCTTAACTGTTGCACGGCATATGTTAGATCAGGTCTAGTATAATTCAAGTAAAGCAATCGACCAATTAATCTTCGATACTTCATAGGATCCTCCAAAAGCTGGGTAGAGTCTTTGTCTGCTGAAGCAAATGTGTGACCACCAGGAAGAGGCGTTGATGCAGGTGTACTGTCCAACATTTGTGTGTCACGAAGTATATCAGTGGCATACTTCATCTGGTTAATGTAAAGGCCTTCCTCAGATCTTGCCAAGG
Organism: Linderniella brevidens; assembly: GCA_004919715.1. NCBI lineage: Eukaryota > Viridiplantae > Streptophyta > Magnoliopsida > Lamiales > Linderniaceae > Linderniella > Linderniella brevidens. The sequence continues at coordinate 17,563,070 of SWDC01000153.1, forward strand.
AAGAATTTGACATGTCCTAAGTCCTTGATGGTGAAGGCTTGATCCAAGAAGTTCTTGACTTCTTGCAACTTATCTTCAGCTGTACCTGTCAGCAAAACATCATCTACGTACACCAGCAAAAAGACTTGATAATCAGCCCTCATAAGTGTGAACAAACAATGATCATGTGAGGACTGCAAAAAACCAAAATGTAAGAGCTTTGAAGTGAACTCCACATTCCATTGTCTCGAAGCTTGCTTCAGGCCATACAAAGATCGCTTTAATTTGCAAACTTTAGAAGCTTCTGCTCTCTGGTAACCCGGGGGAAGATGCATATAAACATCTTCATCAAGATGGCCATGGAGAAATGCATTATTGACATCAAGTTGATGTAAGGCCCATTTTCTTTTGGCTGCAATAGCTAGAATGACTCTCACTGTCACAATTTTAGCCACAGGGGAGAATACTTCATAGTAATCCTCACCCTCTCTTTGATTGAAGCCCTTGGCCACAAGCCTTGCTTTATACTTGTTAACCGAGCCATCAGCATTACATTTCACTCGGTATACCCATTTGCATCCTATCACTTTCTTATCTTTGGGTAGATTTACAATATCCCAGGTACCATTATCTTCAAGAGCTTGCAGCTCTTGCTGCATGGCTTCAACCCATCTATGATCGGTTCTAGCATGATTATAGGTTTCAGGTTCATGAAAAGTAGACAAATTAGCCACAAAATGCTCATATGCAGGAGAAAATGAATGGTTCTGGTTTTAAAGGGAAGAAGCAGGGCAGTCTTGAGTGCAATTGTTAATGCATACAAAATCTTTCATCCATTTTGGTGGATTTTTTGGCCTGTAACTGTGTCTTGAAGTAGGATCAGTGGGTATAGAAATGGGTACGTTGGGTTCTGGCATAATTTCATTTGGGATAGGCTAAGGTGAAGGTGCCACTTCTTGATGACTATGCAGGTTATTACTAGGAAATACTTGAGAAGAGGCAGGGGTTAATAGATCATCATCAAAAGGATCACCAAGCAAAACATTTGGTAGGACAGTTTCTGTTTGATCAAGATTTATGGAAGGAAAAATGGTTTCATGAAATTGAACATCTCGAGAGATGATAATCCTGTTTAAGGATGGACAGAAAATCTTAAAACCTTTCTGTCCTGCAGGATAGCCAACAAACAGACCCTGTAAGGATCTGGGATCAAGTTTATCTTTGGTAGGACAAGTGTTGACTGCAAAAGCTAGACAGCCAAAGCTTCTGAAATATTTATAATCAGCCGGTTTCTGCTGCAATATTTCAAAAGGACTCTTCCATTGAAGGATTTTAGAGGGTAATCTATTGATGATGTGAACAGCTGTAAGGATTGATTCACCCCAAAAAATTTTGGGCAGTTTGGATTGGAAAAGAAGGGCTCGGGCTACTTGAAGAATATGTTTGTGTTTTCTCTCCGCAACTCCATTTTGCTGTGGAGTATAAGGACATGTTTTTTGGTGAATGATTCCTTTATTGGATAGAGTTTCCTGGAAAGAAGCACCAAGAAACTCTGAACCATTGTCTGATCGGATCATTTTGACTTGGGTATTATATTGGTTTTGAATATATGCAAAGAACTTGGTAAGAGTATCAGGGGTTTGGGATTTATACTTCATCAAGAAAATTCATGTAAACCTGCTATAGTCATCGATGATGGTAAAAAAATAGTGACACTTTGAAAGGCTAGGCTGTTTAAAAGGTCCCCAAATATCCATATGAAGAAGGTGAAAACAGTTAGGGGAGTGTATTTGGCTTTTGGGAAAAGGAAATATGTGTTGTTTGGATAAGGGACAAATATCACAATCTGTAATATCAGTAATATTCTTTTCATTGATGACAAAATCAGGTAAGTGTTTCATGACATCAAGAGAAGGATGACCAAGTCTAACATGCCATTTATTAACAGGAAAAACAGCAAGAGCATGCTTGTCATCACTTTTATGGTCTCTGATTTTGAATGATAAAAGATTTGATGCATATAGCTGATGAGCACTCAAGACAGTCTCTTCTGAAAATGATGATTTATCAAGTATGTATAGGTCTTTGTAGAGTTTACCTACTGCTAGAATCTTGTTATTCTGCAACTCAAGCAGCAAAATTCACAGACACCTGATCATGTGCAGCAACGGGCATCTTGCCTTTTATCATCTTTGCTAGCTCCCTCTTCATAACTTCCATCATATGTGTGTAAACATTTGAGGTTTGCTGCTCACTGCCGATGTCAAATTGCTCGGCTTTTACAGAATTTGCCTTGAAACCACTCTGATTTCCCTTTTGAGGATGGTTGATCTGATCCCTTCTTGTAGAATTAAAACCCTCTGGAAATCCATTCAGTTTATAACATTCATTTATGATATGTCCTGCTTTCTTACAGTACGTGCACTCTGGGAAACCATTGAGCCTATAGCATTCCTCCTTAACATGTCCATTCTTCTTACAATAGTTGCAGAACAATTGACTTTTGTCCTCCTTTACTGCATTCTTGAAGCTACTAATCTTCTTAGGAATGAAACTCTTAACAACCATTGCTGCATTCTCTTCAGAATTTGCCATGCTTATGGACACCTCTCTATGCTTTTCAGCCTTAGCAATCATAGCATAAACCTTGTTCACCGGCGGCAGTTTATCAAGAAATAATACCTGACTTCTTTCTGCCTCAAATGCATCATTTAATCCCATCAGAAATTGCATCGATTTGTCCTCCATTTCCCTCTCTTCAATCATGACTTTAACTGCTGCAGAAGCTTCAATCGCAGGCCTCAACTGCTCAAGTTGATCCCAGATATTCCGAATTTTGTTGTAATAATCCACAACATTCATTGTACTCTGCTTAAGAAAAGCTATCTCACGCTTTATCTCATATATAGCAGATATGTTGGAGGTACCATATCTCTCAGCTATTTCATCCCAGAGGCCTTTAGCATCATGTATAAACATGAAGCTATTAACAAGATCCTTTGATATTGAGCTCTTAATCCAACCGGTTACCATGCTATTCACTTTCCTCCATTTTCTATAATCGGCTGAATTAACAGCAGGTTTCAAGTATTTACCATTTATAAATCCAGTCTTCATCTTAGCTTCGAGCGCTTCTAACATCGAACTTTTCCAGATTAAATAGTTCGTAGAAGTTAAAGGCATTGAAACAATCACCATACCAGGGTTATCGGACCCGTGCAAGAAGTAATCTTCATCCAATTCAATCGAAGCAGTGGTGTGAGCTTGATTCTCTCCACTGACAGCGTTGCTCGAACTCATGATTCGAAATTTGCTTGAAATTGACTTGAAACTTTGACTTGAATTGTCTATTTGATTCGATGATAGGCTAATTAATCATGATTCCATGCTCTGATACCATGAAATCTTGCGTGCGATTCAAGCGGAAGGGAGAGAATTGAAAAGGATCGAAGAATTCTGTATTTCACGTAGAATGCAAACTGTACAAAAACGTTTTATATACAGCTGTAAACTAATTAAAATTACAAAAATGCCCATGAGCCAAAATAACTAAAAACAACATAAATCATCGAGCTCAGTCCACTTGAAATGGTTTTCTTCTTGACCTGTATTCCTTCAAGATTTAATCCCACGATCTCCTTTAACCACAAGTCCTCAAGGCATTTTTCTTGACCCATAGACCAATGTCCGATTGAGGTGCGAATAATACTTGTCCAATGCCCGATTGACAAGCGAATAATACTTGTCCAAAACGATAATCAAGCCGTATAAAATTTAATTAAATTAATAACGAAAAGTAAAAGGCTTGTAAGTTGCACTTGGGCAACAACCGATGGAGAAATAGCTCATAGATGACGTCATCATCCCAACTAATCTGGCTATCGTCATTCATTTGCTCTCTATCTCCCTCTCTCATCAAATTCGCTGTACAATTACGTATGCACGTCACTGTTACTAAAATAAGTGTTGTTTAATGTATGTATGCATAGTAGAAAGGTAGAATCGCTCACAAGGGTCGCCTAATGGACCGTCAAAACGGGTTTTCCGATTCGAATGACGTCAGCACCGCCGGGAACAGCAGCACGACCTGCTGCGACGGGAAGAGGGCGCATCTGCCACCGCTGGTGCCTTGCCAGAGCTCATCAGCTCTTATCCGCCTCTGCGACACCCTCGAGTCGTTGTTGACGGACTCGTCGACTGGGGACTTCGATTACTTCTCCGATGCGCGCCTAATATCGTCTTCGGGTGAGGAGATTCCCGTCCACCGCTGCATACTATCGGCGAGGAGTGTTTATTTTAGGAATCTGTTTTCGAACAAAGAGAAGAGCGCGAAGTTGTACGCGAAGGATCTGTTGAAAGATTTCGAGGTTGGGTACGATGCGCTGCTGACGGTGCTGGTGTATATATACAGCGGCAAAATTAGGGTTCTGCCGAAGGGAGTTTGTACCTGTGTGGATGAGGACTGTGACCATTTCGCGTGTAGGCCTGCAGTTGGGTTCATGGCGGAGGTTTTGTATGCTGCGTGTGTTTTTCAGGTCGATGAGTTGGTTGATATGTTTCAGGTACGATTACTGTGGAATTTCTTTATGTATGGGCTTGTGTGATTCTTTGTTTAGCTGGTGAGAAGCTGAAATGATGGTTGGATCATAAAATCTGATGGTGTTTTTTGGATGGATCGACAAGGAGACACTGAATGTGATGTTTCCCTTTGATGAAAAAACAATGTCTTTTATCGTTTGTAGTAGGAGTTTTTTTTACCATGGGGCAACGTTAAAATTCGGTGTGTTGCCTTCATTCACTTCACATGTGCTGTTTCCCAAAACTTCTTGTACTAATATGCTCACTGCCATTGTATGTAATATAAAACTCTTTATTCATTCAAGTCGATGAAATTATTTTTTGCACCTTTCATTGGTTCTTTGTATGATTTTACCTTTCTGATTCAGTAATTTAGTCAGTACGTACAATGACTGCTGCAAATTTTAACCCGAAATTGAGAGAAGATTAGCTTATTCCTTCTCATGGACTCTTTACTTTGCATTCATTTCTCATCGTTTCCTTGCAGAGGAACCTGATGGCCGTTTTTGGCAAAGCCACAGCAGAAGACACATTAATGGTATTGTCCACTGCAAACCTCTGCGGTAAAGTTTGTGAATCCCTGCTCGCGAGGTCCATCGACGCCGTCGTAAAATCCGATCTCGATGTAATAACCCTTGACAAAGCATTGCCTCAACACCTCGTGAAGCAAATAAACGAATCCCGCAAAGAACTCGGGTTATCATTATCATCCCCCGGGATTAATAGTTTTTTTCCAGACAAACACGTCAGGAGAATCCACAGAGCATTGGACTCAGACGACGTTGAGCTGGTGAGAATGTTGCTCAAGGAAGAGCGTACGAACTTAGACGATGCCTTTGCTCTCCATTATGCAGTTGCCTACTGTGACTCCAAAACGACAGCAGAGCTCCTCGACCTCGCGATCGCTGACGTGAACCTCAAGAACCAAAGGGGCCACACCGTGCTTCACGTTGCTGCGATGAGGAAGGACCCGAAGATCATAGTGTCCCTTTTGACCAAAGGGGCCCACCCATCGGAGCCCACTCCAGATGGGAGGAAGGCCCTTCAGATAGCGAAGAGGCTCTCGAGGGCTTTCGATTATTACAAGGGCACGGAGGAAGGGAAGGCTACTCCCAGGGATCGCCTGTGCATAGAGATTTTAGAGCAAGCTGAGAGATGGGACCCATTGCTCGGTGAGGCTTCGTCGTCACTTGCCATGGCAGGGGATGATCTGCGCAAGAAGCTGCTTTATCTGGAGACTAGAGGTATGCGAAACTCCATCTGCTTTTTCGTTGGTGTTATCGCTTTATCTGCTTGAATCGTGATGGAATTTAGACGTTGACTCCCATTGCAGCTTTATCATTTTGCTTTGGAATTACTGATTATTGTCCAAAAGTTTTAAGTCCGTTATGGATCTTCACTTGCAGAAGTACAATAACTCTCTGAAGAAGAAAGGATGCTACTGAAATTGCACTGACTGAACACGCGTTATATGTATTTATCTGAAACCATTTTTGCGTAGTTTCTCTCGGCTTTCTGTCGAGATTTTGATAGTTCTACAGTTTTCTCATTAATAAGCTGTTTGTGGATGTGCAAACTGCTGGGTGCCATCTTTTGAAATTTTATCTGGTTTTATTTGCTCGTTCGTGGGGATTAACTTGAAAATGTAAGCCAATAAAGAACGTATGCTGTATTTGTTTAGTAAGATATTAACTAAACTAAAAGGTGTAAGATTGGTTTTGAGCAGTCCTATTGTGCTATCACAATATCAGGTACCATTATCCCTTTATAACGTTATGTGCTGCAGTAACAAGTTTTCCACTTTCAATACCATGAAACATTCATGAGAAATTTGCTGGTTTTTGTCATTCTTTATTCGCGTTGGCTCTAATTGGTGATCACAGTTGAGCAAACCATATTGGCCAATCTTATTTGGTTGATGGATTGGATCTTACAGTTGCATTGGCCACACTTCTGTTCCCCGTGGAAGCTAAGGTAGCCATGGATATTGCTCAAGTTGATGAGACATCGGAGTTTCGGTTAAACGGGTTGAACAAAAATATGGATCCCCAAACAGATGTCGACTTGAACGAAGCACCTTTCAAGATCAAAGAGGAGCACCTCCATAGGCTGAGGGCGCTCTCTAAAACTGGTAAAATGACTTTACTGATTTCATATATCGACACGATTTTAGTTTCTGAATTATGGGCTTTTGCAAATTTCAAATTTTTACGTAGACCCGATGATTTAATTTTTCAAAATATTGATTAAGACCTTATTATTTACTGATTTTGGGTGCAGTGGAGCTTGGGAAACGATACTTTCCCCGTTGCTCTGCTGTTATCAACAAGATCATAGACAGGGAAGATTACATCGAGATTGCTAATGGCAGCCCCGAAGAAGATTGCCCGGTGAAGAAGCAGCGGAGATTGGAACTTGAAGAAGTTTTAACAAAGGCGTACACCGAAGATAAAGAAGAATACGACCGTACCGTTAATTCTTCCCCGTCATCGCCGTCTGTGGGCACAAAGAGGCTGAATGGTGGTAGTTTTGCTAATGGGCATTAAGGGTCCAAATAAATGGTCCCTTGTGGGCTGTACTCCACAGGTTTTGTATGCTTTTCTCCTCCTCTTTGTGTTTACCATAACTGCTCAATTTTCAGATGAAAAGTATGCATTTCTATATGTATTATAATAGACAAATGCATCGATAATGTTAATATTTTAAATAGTAAATCAGATGCGGTGATTGCTTCTTGTTGAGCTCAAGATTTTGGGAATTATAATTGCTATTGTGGAATTGAGGGGTGAGTAGACATAAATGGTATATGTGAAGAGATAAAATAAAAATACTCGAGGACTGCTACAAAATTTTATTTTTTTCCGAAGATTTCGTGTCTTTTTTTTTATCAAACGAAGGTTTCATGAACACAATGAATTTACAAGGAGCTAAAATGTCCAAAAGATCCACTGGATAACATTTGACCATCAATAAGGACGACAATTCTCATCAAGAGGAAAACGAACAACTAAAAAAAAAAAAAAAAGAAATAAAGACAAAAGAAAGTCTAAACAAAAGACTAATGTGTATGTTTTTTTTTTCCAGTCACGTGGGTATTCCCACGACACCGTAGTCCCCACAGTACAATTAAGTTTAGTTTGAATTGGATTTGAACCTCCACGCCGAATGTGAGACGACACTGCTTCCAACTGGACTAATCATTCATGGTTCATGAAGCACACCCATATCTTGCAAACAACGATAGTCACTCGAAATCGTGACTAAGGGGGGATAGAAAATCTTAATTTTTGGTAATTCCACTATGTATCATTCTCGGCCCATGGGCCTCAGTCTTAATTGTTCGTAGCCCGAACCCTATATTGGGCCAACACATTACCTCTAATGTTTTTCTTGGCTCAATACTTAGATTGAAAGAAGCCCAGACCAGTAAGGATTTAAAATTACAGCATATGCAATCCTTTCTATAAAAATGCCAGCAAATGACTTCTTAGGTTTAGCCGTATAAATCGCAAACAGTTCTTATTATTCTCTCGCTCGTTGAGAAGAGGCCTATCTTTTGTTAGGGTTTTTGCTCTTTACTGGCCTAGGGTTTCTTGTTCGGCACAAAAATGAGCAACAAGGAAGGCTTCGACGTCTCTGATCTTACCGCAGGTAGTTGAATGTAAAACCCGAATTTTTCAGTCTATTTGATTAAAGTGTGCGAACGGTGTGAGGAATTCCTTACTTTTTTTTTTGTTGTGTAGCTTTGAATGCGGGGGATAGAGCCGACCTTGTCAATGCCCTTAAGGTTTGTTCCTTTACTGTTTGGTATGGCTATTTTTGTGATTGTTCATCACTGGTTATGGTTCTGTAGTTGGAATAAACTGCGGTTGGGTTTGAAATTTTTTGTAATTTGGCTTGATTTAATTCATTTACTAAATTCACATAAAACTAGTGTAACTTCTTTTTGTATATTTGTTCACAACGCAGAATAAACTTCAGGATCTTGCTGGTAAGCACTCGGACGTGCTTGAGAACCTCTCCCCAAATGTCAGAAAACGTGTTGATGTGTTGAGGGAAATTCAGGTAGCGTTTAACTCCTTTGATATGGTTGCTATGCTGTTTTCATTTTATCTATTGTTGCCAAAGACTTAAGTAGATTTTGATGGCCATTAATCTGGATCTTTATATTCCGTGTATAGATAGATGGTAACGAGCTTTTTGGCTATTGATTGTTATGTTACATATTCGAAATTTAGATGCTTCTGCTGCTGCAGTTTTTGAGTTAATTCAGTGTGTTGAGAGCTAAATCGTTAGAATTACAGTATTATGCCCGTTGTTGCTTCACTGATAGCTTTGAAAGATCAGGCAGCATCGATTTTACACATATGATTAATGCTCGTGCATATTGGAAATTTATATCCTAAACTCGTATGTGTTTGCTTTTTTTTTGGCTGATTGGGATTCTTATCAATCCTGCAACCTACACTTTACAGGGCCAACATGATGACTTGGAGGCTAAGTTTCTGGAGGAGAGAGCAGCACTTGAGGCGAAATATCAAAAACTATATCAACCACTTTATACTAAGGTGACACCGCTTGTGCATTGAGTTGTGTATTATCAAGGGTGCTCTGTTTTATGATATTCTCTTCTATTGGAATTTGTAGAGATTTGAGATTGTAAATGGTAAGATGGAAGTTGAAGGACTTCACTCTGATGCTGAAAATGATAGCGATGGTATGTTGGATGTGTACACACACACACACACACTTATATATATATATACACGCAATATTTGTGTAATGAGAGGTCTCTGAGCTGTTAAAGTTGATGTATCTTTTAGAAAAAGGGGTTCCTGAATTTTGGCTCACTGCAATGAAGAGCAATGAAGTTCTTGCCGAAGAGGTATATTGTTTGGGAAGATCCTTTTCTCTGCTTTGAATAATATGTTCGATTTCAAGCTTGTTTAAGCCATCATACGATATTCATTTGTATTCTTGTGACCCAGATTTCGGAACGTGATGAAGAAGCTCTTAAATTCCTCAAAGACATAAAGTGGTACAGGATCGATAATCCTAAAGGCTTCAAGCTCGAATTCTACTTCGACACCAACCCATATTTCAAAAACTCCCTTCTGACAAAAACATATCACATGATCGAGAAGGATGAGCCAATTTTGGAGAAAGCAATCGGGTAATTCGTGTTTTTGATTTTATTGTTTTTGTCGGTGGCTTGTAACTTCTGTTCTAATTTTTTTTCCTATATTGTTTGTGCTTTATAGGACGGAGATAGAGTGGTTTCCGGGAAAATGCTTGACACAAAAAATCCTTAAAAAGAAGCCCAGGAAGGGTTCGAAGAATACCAAGGCAATCACCAAGACAGAAAACTGCGAAAGCTTCTTCAATTTCTTTAGCCCACCTCAAGTACCTGAGGAAGACGAAGACATTGATGAAGATGCTGCTGAAGAGCTTCAAAACCTTATGGAGCAGGATTATGACATCGGGTCAACAATTCGAGACAAAATTATCCCCCGTGCGGTGTCGTGGTTTACTGGTGAGGCTGCACAGGAGGAGTATGGAGACCTCGACGATGAAGATTTAGAGGAAGACGAAGAAGACGAAGATGAGGAGGATGAAGACGAAGATGATGAAGACGAAGATGATGAAGAGGACGAGGATGAGGATGAAGGCACTGCGAGAAAAAAGGTACATCGAGAAATGATATGACTTTCTTGTTTCTTTAATATATATTTTTTGCCTTGAATTATACTAACCATTGCTGTTGGTTTGTTTATCTCGGGTTTACAGCCATCGGCTGCAAGAAAGGTAATGAGTCCTGAATCGCTATTGCTTCTCTCTACCCATGATGTCGTATTTCAGGGTATTAAGATTCAGGAAGAATGCCGTTTTTGGTCCCCAAAGTTTTGGGTACGGGCAATTTTGGTCCCCCATATTATGAGATGCCACTTTTAGTTCCCTAATATTACCGATTTTGGGCCGTTGTGGTCGATCGGTGAATTTAACCATTAGTTTGGACGGAATGGTGAGAGCCGGCCAGCACGGATTTCTTGGCTGAAGAAGGGGAAACCAACGGTCCGTAAATTTGGGCTGGCCCAAAATCGGTGGACCAAAACAGCCCCTGAATTCTGTCCGAAGTAACGTTAAATTAACTGGTGGACCAAAACAGTCCAAATTTGGTAAAATTGGGGACCAAAAGTGTCATCTTGGAACGTGGGGGACCAAAAACATTTGTACCCCAAACATTGGGACAACAAAAATGGCATTTGCCCTTAAGATTCACAAAGGCATAACTATTCATACTTGTGTAACTTGCAGAGGAGTGGGAGAGCAGCTACAGTTGAAGGGCAACAAGGTGAGAAGCCTCCGGAATGCAAACAACAGTAACATTGTGGTTTTTATTTTGAGGGGCAGATATGTGAAGTTAATTATATTTATCGTATTTGTTGCGGTTATGTACTTTATCATGGCTTTTGCGTCGTTCATTTTTTTTTCCAGTTCACTGGTTGAAGTTTCAATATTTTCTTAAGGGTCCTGTTTTGAGAATGTAATGGCAACACCGAGCTGGTTATTATTTGATGGTATGGTTTTTGATGTTTTGATGATGAAGCTTGTGATATCGTCGCCTATGTTCTCACAAGTAACAAAATAAACACAACGTATCAAAAGTAGGACAAGTTGAAAACCTAAAGGAGTGCGAAAAAAAAAAATGAAGTTAATTATATATATAGTATTTGTTGCGGTTATGTACTTTATCATGGCTTTTGCGTCGTTCATTTTTTTTTTCGTGCAACAACATAAAAAAACATCCATAAAGCATAAAATCCGCTAGTTTAGCCTTAATATCACAAATCAAAGCTTAAAATTCGTACAAGCAATTAATTGAAAAATAACCATCTACCGATTTTTTAGGCAGCGACAATGATTTGAAACGGAAATCCGAAGCAAGTGCGATTAACAAAATATCATGGTTGGATGTCAGAAAATCGTAAATCGTTTATGGGATGTGGAGATTTTCCGTGGCTGTTGGATTTTGGAGTATGCATTGGATTGGGAGGGAGGAGTTTCGATTTTGGGTTAATTTTTTTGGTTTCATTTTTTCTTTAAATTAAAATGCATGGTAAAATCGTAAAGGAAGTTTTGTAGTGTGTTTTCATCCAACTAGTACCTCAGTGCAATATAAGTTCAAACGCATACTTTTATTGAAAAAAAAAATTGATGGGTATCTAGGTGTAAAAATTTTAGGCTTATTGGTTTTGAAAGTAGATATCTATAGAATATTGGCTTAAATAGGGGGTGTGCATGATGTTTATAGGTCATGTCAATTTCAACATTAATTAACTATTAGTAAGTATATTTTACTTTCATGATATATTAATTTAAAATCTTAAATTAATATATAATTAATATTTGATTAGCATGAAACTACAACTAGATATAATAAGTAAAAAAATTATAAATATTAAAGCACTATGCAATTTGGTTCGTTGTGGTTTGTCCAAAAAAACCACACTATAGAATTTTCACGGTGCAATTTAATAATTAAAATTAAAGTGCAGTTTAAACGATTTAATTGATAAGCCTGTGCGGTGTGGTGCGAGCGATTTTTCAAAATTGTTGCACATTCTTATTAAATAAGGACCTAATAAAATAAATATTTAATTATTACAATTAAAACACTCTTCGGCTCGGCCATTTCTACCGTGAACAGGAGGAAATTGAAAAGGGAGGGAAAAAAACCCTAAAATCTCTCCGAATTCCGGCCACGAGCAAACATGCCCGAAGAGTCTATACAGACTTGACCGCGCTTAAACTGTTTGCAGAATAAAGTTCTTAATGATCGAAGAACCTTGTCCTTTTGAGTGAACCTGTGCACTTCGAATCGAAGGGGCCTTCGCTATTTTTTTTCCTTCTGCACCTCAACCTTCTGGCCTAATCCGTATTGGAGTAAAGATGGCTAGGCTTCTACGAAACGTTTCTTCTCTGAGACGATCCATGTTGCCTCACTTGCAGGTTCATTTCAATATATTTGAACTATTATTTATCTACGGCATGGATTTTTTTTTATTTTTTTATATATACTGTACTTTAGTTATGGGTGTAACTTTACCGGGGAACTGAAGAATAGCTTTTATTGGGTTTTCCTCTTGGCGCTGTTAGTGCCCATATGCGTTTAACAAAAGTATTTGCAACCGACTTCTATTCATTTGTCTCATGAAATTAGGATTGTGTTTTATACCTGTCATCTCACATACGAGGCTTATATATGTTTTACTTTGTGTAAAATTTTCTCAGCATATATGGTTGAAGAAATGAAAGTCAGTATAAACTGTCTATATGAATATTTCTTGCTTTTGCCACTTTCCCCATTTGGAATTGGGCGGGAAAAAAGAAAAAGGCAACGAGAAGGTTGCATGGGTTTTGTGCTTGTGGTTTGAAATGGCTGTTCCCTACATCAATCCTTTTCTTTCCAGAAAAAAAAAAGAGAAATATAATTTCAATATTAATTTTCAGGAACCAAGAGCGCTATTGGAGACATCTAGTCAGCTCTGCTGGTTTTCTTCCAAAGGTACTGCGATTCTGTGTAATTATGGTTCTTCATTTGTCGTGTGGCACCTTAGATGGTTCTTGTGTTTTAATCTTCTTTGTTAATGAACGTTTATAGTTAAATATTTCTGTACCAAGCTGCTTGTCTTCCATCATCACTCAGTACTTAAGTTGGGATTTGTACACTTCTATATAAAAGAGATCAACTTTCATAATATTTCAATTTAAATGTCTATAATCATATTGAATTAACATTAAGTAGTTCGATTTTATCACCTTTGGATTAAGGTAAGAGAAAGTCAAAGGCGGACACTAGTGATTCTGGTGACGAGAACTTGTCGAAGAAAGATTTAGCTCTGAAGCTAGCATTGGATCAGATACATGCGTCATTTGGGAAGGGATCCATTATGTGGTTTGGTCGTTCTTCGTCACCGAGGAATACCCCAGTTGTGTCTACGGGGTCCTTTGCTCTGGATATGGCTCTCGGCATAGGAGGGCTACCGAAGGTTATTAAAAGAAAAATAGAATTAAAGACCTATATTTTTTTCACGTTTCACTTAATCATTGCGTATTATTATATTCCGCAGATAGATAATACACTCTATCATGAAGAAGTATGTGACTGTCCTTGATGGATTGAATCAATAAGCCTTATTCTATCAGTTAAACTTGACCTTATCATTGATAAATATACTAGATTTCGCTTTTTGAGCTTTTTCACGGGACGGAGGCCAATTTATCTTGTTTGACTTATGATTATTGCGATCTGATCGTGGCAATCTTTTCCGATTCTGTTGTGTAGTTTCATTTGTATGATTATGTTTACACATTGATAAAGTGGCATATGAAGCTTTTGATGAAGTTTTTTTGTATTTGTTTTGTTATGACCACTATTTTATTTGATTAGCATGTGACATGAGTATATCAGGGGCGTGTTGTGGAGATTTATGGTCCAGAGGCTTCTGGGAAGACTACCCTTGCTTTGCATGTGATTGCCGAGGCTCAGAGGCAAGGAGGTTAGTAGTCACTTCAATTGTTAATCCTCACAAGAATAATCTCCCTTAAATCTTCCGTAGCCAATATTCTGTATTCTTCCTTACTCCAGTGGAGAATCAGATTATATTAAACTATAATTCTTCTGAAATATCTAATAGTAATTTTTTTAAAGCTTACATTCCATAGAAGTGCTTCCAAGTTATTTGTTAAGACATTTCTGAATTTAATTTGGTATTATGACTCTGTGGCCTCTCTACATGATAAGTGGATAGAAGTGCCTCCATTAACAATTTTTTACTTTTTGTAAAATTCCCATCTAGAGACTCATTTGCTGTTCTTAATGAGATTAGATCCTCTAATAATTTAAGTTTTGTCACATATTCGCTTTTTCCAACATATTTATTTCTTTTTTGTCTTTCGCGTTGATATAAAATTTTCCCAATACATTCGTTTTTCTAACCTAATCACTTTGTAGATTCTTCACTTGAAAATGGTGTAGTTTAACATATGTTTTTTAGTCCCACCGTTGATGATCAGACAAGCACATGTTATATGCATATACTTAATTTACATTGAATCATGTTACGAAAACATTGCTTGTACCCAGATATTTGTCACCACGGATAACATTGAAAAAAATTGTTTTTACCTTCATCAACATTATTGATATTTTTTATCTCATTTATTCAATATCTCCAGCATACCAACTTGCTATATCACATTTTCATTGTCTGCCCGCACTGATTTTTCCACGTGCAGGCTACTGCGTATTCGTCGACGCCGAACACGCTCTTGATCCATCATTAGCTGAGGCCATTGGAGTGAACACCCAAAACTTGCTTCTCTCACAACCCGATTGTGGCGAGCAAGCTCTAAGCTTGGTGGATACTCTTATACGCAGCGGTTCAGTTGATGTCGTCGTCGTGGATAGCGTTAGAAAAAATATCTGGATTAAATAATAACACTTCACTGTTAGAAGACATATTTTCTAATCTGCTTCGTTACCTAATTTTCTTGCAGGTAGCTGCTCTGGTCCCAAAAAGTGAACTCGACGGTGAAATGGGAGATGCACACATGGCAATGCAAGCAAGGCTTATGAGTCAAGCACTGCGTAAATTGAGCCACTCGTTGTCTCTTTCACAGACGATATTGATCTTTACAAATCAGGTTCTTTCACACATCTATCTTTGGAGAGGATTTTATATTTAAGTTTTCTTGTGCTTTTGATTTTGATTTTTTTGGATTTGGTTGGATTTTTTATGATTTGCATTGATGAAGGTGAGAGCCAAGCTATCAACCTTTGCATCATTTGCTGGTCCCACCGAAGTCACTTGCGGTGGAAACGCCCTGAAGTTCTACGCTTCAGTACGTCTTAATATTAAGAGAACGGGGCTTGTCAAGAAGGGAGACGAGGTAGTAATAGATTCACCACCCTTTCTATCAATATCGACTAGTACTTTATAGTTTAATTGTTATTTATGATTCGAATATTTAATATAAAAAATCATAAAATTAATTTTTAATTATATATGGTTTGTACTTTTATTAAAAAATTGATTTGTAAAGTTGCTATTATAGTAAATTAAAGAAGTAAAGGATAAAATAGTAACTACACTGCCATACCAATTAATTGGAAGGTGGTTATTATATGCCCCTCACCCTTAATATAGTTGATAGATACTAGTAGCTACCATATTAGCTTTTTTATTTGTTTCCTATGCACAAGAATCAAAACTTTATCTGGAGCATAGACAATATTGGTCAAATTGAAGTTAATATGCATCCCATCATTCATGCTGCACTTTCGTCTATATTCTTATAGTTCCTTAATAATTGTCATTCTCCCTGCATTTTACTTCCAATATCATCTAATTTCAAACAGCTCTTTGAATTTATTAATTTCTTTCTTCAGTATTACTCCAATACTTGGGTTGTGTTTTTTTTTTAACAACTTGGAGTTCTGATTCTTGTGGGGAGTAAAATTAATTTCTGAAGCCTCGTGGCGAAATATTATCGGTGCTTGTGTAATTAGAGAAATCTTATTGTGCTCACCTTTTGCGAGCACCTTATATGAGCACCTCTTATGTGACATTTATAGGTGCCACATCAACAACATAAGAGGTGATGTGGCATTGATTTCCACATCTACGTTTTATTGATTGACACTTGTTATGTTGATGTGTCACCTATCAATGCCACATAAGATGGTGCTCATATAGATTTCTCTGTGTAATCATGTGGTTGCTTTTTTTCGTTGCAGACCATAGGAAGCCAAGTTTCCGTGAAGATTGTGAAGAACAAGCACGCCCCTCCGTTTAGAACAGCGGAATTCGAGCTCGAATTTGGCAAAGGGATATCGCGAGAGGCCGAGCTCATAGACTTAGGTGTCAAACACAAGATGATAATCAAGAACGTCGGATTCTTTTATCTGAACAATCAGACGTTTCGTGGAAAAGAAACGTTCAAGAGCTACCTCTCCGAAAACCCAGCTGTGAGAGATGAACTCGCGGAGAAGTTGAGAGAGAAGATTATGGATTTCGGGCAAAACAATGCGAAGGAGCCCAGCGAAAGAGAATCTGCTGAAGAGGAGGTCTCTGCATCTGACTCCACAACCGATGAGGAAGCCGTAGCTGCACTCGAAGCATAACTGTATGTAACTTTGTTTCTTTCCTTCTTTCTTTCATTCTTTTTTTTTTCCCCGGTCGATTGCGAAAGGGATTTCGACATTTTTGGTCCCCAATGTCTGGCCTATAGGTGTCTCTGGTCCGTTATGTTTTCAAGTTATAGGTTTAGTCCCCCAATGTTTTTTATTTTGGGCATTTTTCATCCACCGGTTAGTTTAACCGTTAAATTGGACGGAAATACAGCCCGAATTTTGCGGGACAAAGAAAGGGGGACTTGGCCGACCCGTATTTCCATCCAACTCAACGGTTAAATTAGCCGGTGGACTTAAAAATGCCCAAAATCGACAACAGTAGGGAGTAGAGGTGTAACTCGGGAACAACGGGGACCACAGTCGCCCTTATGCCAAAACATTTGGGGACTAAAAATGTCGAAATCCCATTGCGAAATAATGTCACACTCGTTGTGCTAAAAGCAAAAGATAATTTACTTTAGAATATTCGACATTTTGTCTCTAACATCCTATTCGAAATGCGTAGATTCTGCTGAGCTGAGTTGTTAATGTTATGGTGGTCTTCGCTCTTCTTCTGCCATGGTAGGAGGTATCAGATGCTACCTTTCACTAGTTGTGGCCTTTCAGGTAATAAATATTGCCTTCGTCATGACAGTTTTGTGATAAATTTTATGTTCTTTTTTTTTAATCAGTTTTCGGCTTTATTTTGTATGAATGTTGCCAAGGACTTTTCTCTGTATATCCAGGAAAGTTAAATTAATGGAAAATCATCTAAGCTGATTCATTTCGTACACAATTTGTTATATCTATTTATTAATGATCAATAAGATTATACTTTTATAGGAGAATCTTAAACTTGAGGCCAGGGACACATTGCCATGGCATTAGGGTGCATGATGGGGTTAATACTTATTAGATAATCATTTCAATATTTGATATCCGACCCGTGTAGGATCATCAGGTTTTGATAACCGATAAAATATATTAATAACTCCACCCGAATGCACTCGACCGGCTACCCGGACCCCACTTCATTATACCCTTTGTCATTTAAGGGGTGTTTGTTTTGGGTAATTTTTCAAAATATTACAGTGATATTTTTCTTGTTCTACCACCAATGTCTTCTAGTGTGATAAAAAAACGCGATAAAATTTCTCGTTTTGGATAACCTTAAAAATTTAGGTGATCCTTTATAACCGTGATGGTGTAATATTTTCAATTTTTAGATGAAGTTATTCCGTATTTTATCATTGATCTTTATCATTTTTAATTACACAATTATTAAATTTTATAATTTTTTTAAATTGACATAGAAGACTTATATTGAGGAGTATATAAATTATTAAAGAAATAAAATTTGAGATTGAAATATTATCATTGTACAAAATAAAATATTAATGCACGTTAGCCAGATAATATGCGTAATATTAATTATAATACTTTCACATCATCAAATGCATCAGCATCAGCTTGTTAAATAAATACAATAATATGTATCACTTTGATAGGCAAAACAAAATTACAGTTATCATATAGAGAGGATGGCAAAGATAAGTAACTTTTAAAATTGACTTGCAAAAAGTATTTAATTTTTTAAAACTATTACAAAACTAAGCAAATTTTTAAATTTTAATTATTATTATTTTCATTTACACCACAAAACTCTTTAATATTGTCATTTTTCACTTTCTTTATTTCAAATAAGCCCAATATAACTATGTTTTAACCCCATTTGTTTTTAAATTTTTTACTAAGCACGATGATCAATGCTCCCTTACGTTTCCTTTTCTCCATATCCTCCACCAGATTATCAACATGCTGCTTCATTCCAGTGCTAGAAATAAACTATTCCACGGGGTCCTTGAAGCAATTATGAATAAGATACGAGAAAACGACATAGTTAATTCTGCAATAAACAAAGGAGATGGCACATTGGCATGTAGCCAAAGTGAACAACTAAATGCAAAAAAAAAAAAAGCAGAAAGTAAACATAGTTAAGAATAAAATGTTGCTTTACTGACGCACACTAGAGTAGCAGTGGCAGTGGAGGTGGCAGTAGAGGTGGCGGTGGCGGTAAGCAGTAGCGGTAAGCGGTAGCAGTAACGGTAGCGGTATCAGTAGCAATAGCAGTAGTAAAAAAGGTGGAACGCCGTAGAAGAGACGTCTTTGTTGTGGTTTTCATTATTTTTTTTTGTGTTCTTTGTAGAGAATTATCAAATTTAGGGTTAGTATGTTTCATTATTCTTTTATTAATAATTTGTTTAATTACAAAACTAATAACAATAATAATAAATATATCATTACATTAACCTCTGATAAACAAGGAATACAGTAAAACCTCTATAAATTAATAACATTGGGACCATGATATTTTATTAATTTAGAGAGATATTAATATATCGAAAATTCAACAAATTTAGTATGTATTGAAAATAAATGAATTCATATATGTTTCATTGATTATACGCATGCGCCAACCAGTTCTTTGTAACTAATTAATATATTCAAGCATAATATGAATGCATTATACAATTAGCTATTATATTAATACGTGTTTACATTTATTCGTTGCACTTAAATAACTATTATAGCCATATAAATATATTCATGCATGGATGATGAATGAAACACATACTATATAAAGCTAGATATGGAAATAAATAATTCATAGCCAACCATGTTTTCTCATCTACAAAACATCGTAAAATCATTCATGCATAGATTCATATTTTAGATTCATACATAAATATTTTGTAATATTTATTAAGTATTAATTTAGAGTTTTAATGGTACCTAAATATTTCTAAAGGGATCTTCTGAAAAATTATTATTTTATTATCTTATCGAATTTGATAATTATTTACAAAGGCCCAAGTCGGGACCCAAAATTTTATTATTTTAGAGAGTTATTAATTTATAGAGGTTTTACTGTATTATGTGATTAATTAATGTTATCGTGCTTACAATTTAAAAACAAATGGGTTCAAAATATAGTTATATGTAATATTTGGTTTATTTGAAATAAAGATAGTGGAAATGATAATATTAAAAAGTTTTGTGGTGAAAATAAAAAATAATAATTAAAATTTAAAAAGTTACTTTTGTAATAGTTTTAAAAAGTTATTTACTTTTGCAAAGTAAATTTTAAAAGTTACTTATTTGTGTCATTCTCTCGTGACATATTACCTTAATTTACAATTCCATGTAACGGTGGATTATTTCAAACAAAACGAAACATTAATATCGTTGGTTCAATTATTCGGAGAGTATAATATTATTAATATAAAAAGATAATAACGATAAAACACAGCCCACACGTCCCAGTTTCAGTTATGCTTACGGCCACCACAGGTGGTCTCATTCTCGCACTGTTGCCTCAGAATCCCACTTTCACTCCCGATTCGGCGGGAAATCGATTCGACGACCTAATTATAGGCATTTTTAAGCGCTGAGAAACGATTATTTTACGACGAACGCTTGATCTACCTGATAAAACGCGCTTCATCTCTCTCAGTGTTTGTGCGTGTGCTGTATGAAATGAGTGAAGACGACGGGTTGAAGAAACTGGAATACTTGTCGTTAGTTTCCAAGGTATGTACGGAGCTCGAGAATCATATCGGGTTTGATCCTGGGGATAAAGTTTTAGCCGAATTCATAATCGAATTGGGGCGTGATTGCGAGTCTGTAGAAGAGTTTGATGTGAAGCTTAAGGAAAACGGTGCGGAGATGCCTGATTATTTCGTGAGGACATTACTCACGATCATTCACTCAATTTTGCCACCGAAAAAGGCCGTCGAAAGCCAGGGCCAAAAGGGGGCTTTGAAGTCTAAGGATATTAATAAGAGGGTTAATGAATCGGAAGATGAACTGGATAAGTTTAGGGATAAGGATCGATACACAGTAAAGGATGAGCATAGAGATGAAAAGAATCAGAATAGTACCTATGGTGACAAAGAGAGAATGCTGAAAGAGAGAAGTCACAGATGGCATGAGCCAAAGTTGTACAGAATTTATAAAGGAAGGGTTTCGAGGGTGATGGACACCGGGTGCTTTGTCCAGCTATATGAATTTGGGGGGAAGGAGGTTTTAGTGCATATATCGCAGATGGAAAGTAGGAGGATCGCGAATGCTAAGGACGCGGTGAAACGGGATCAGATGGTTTATGTGAAAGTCATCTCTATCAGTGGAAACAAAATGAGTTTGTCAATGAGGGGTGTGGATCAGAAAAATGGTTCTGATTTGCTGCCCTTGAGAAATAACAGGAAAGAGGAGGATGATTCGTGTGGTAACCCTTCATTTACGAATGAAGATGGAGAGGCGCGGAGAAGGATCTCTGAGGATGATGATGATGATGTGCGATCACAAAAGGCTTTCAGGAGAATGAGCTCACCCGAGAAGTGGGAGGCTAATCAGCTGCTTGCTTCTGGAGTTTTAGATGCAAAGGAGCATTCGGTGTTTGACAAAGAAGGAGATGGGTTGCTTTATCAAGAGGAGGGTGGAGATGAGGAGCTTGAAATTGAGTTAAACGAGAACGAGCCCCCTTTCTTGCTGGGTCAAACTCGGTACTCCGCTGACTTGTCTCCGGTGAAAATATTCAATAACCCAGAAGGGTCTCTGAGCCGTGCAGCAGCTCTTCAATCAGCCCTGATCAAGGAGAGAAGGGAAGTTAGAGAACAGCAACAGAGGACACTGTTGGATTCCATTCCAAAGGATCTTAACCGTCCGTGGGAAGATCCTTTGCCCGAAACCGGCGAGAGGCATCTCGCTCAGGAACTGAGAGGTGTTGGGCTTTCTGCGTATGACACGCCAGAGTGGAAGAAGGATGCATACGGTAAAGTGTTGACTTTCGGTCAGAGATCAAAGCTAAGCATTCAAGAACAGAGACAAAGTTTGCCAATCTACAAGCTGAAGAACGAACTGATTCGGGCAGTTCGTGATAATCAGGTGCTAGTTGTCATCGGGGAGACGGGCTCTGGCAAGACCACGCAAATGACACAGTACCTTGCTGAGGCGGGATACACCGCAAAGGGAAAAATAGGCTGCACTCAGCCTCGAAGAGTGGCTGCAACGTCAGTGGCCAAGAGGGTCTCCGAAGAATTTGGATGCCGTTTGGGTGAAGATGTTGGTTATGCTGTTCGTTTCGATGACTGTACGAGCCCGGAGACCGTAATCAAGTACATGACTGAAGGTATGCTTCTGAGGGAGATTCTTGTTGATAGAGATTTGTCCCACTACTCCGTTATAATGCTTGATGAAGCTCACGAGAGGACAATCTACACGGATGTTCTTTTTGGATTATTGAAGCAACTCGTGAAGAAAAGACCCAACTTTAATTTGATCGTGACATCAGCGACGCTGGATGCAGAAAAGTTCTCGGGATATTTCTTCGATTGCAACATATTTACTATCCCCGGGAGAACATTCCCCGTTGAAATACTCTACACCAAGCAGCCCGAAAGTGACTACCTTGAAGCATCACTAGTCACGGTACTACAGATTCATTTGACTGAGCCCGAAGGTGATATACTCCTATTCTTGACAGGTCAAGAGGAGATTGACTACGCATGCCAGTGCCTCTATGAGAGGATGAAGGGTTTAGGAAAAAATGTCCCTGAACTCATTATTTTACCCGTGTACAGTGCTCTACCTAGCGAAATCCAGTCTAGGATTTTCGAACCCGCTCCTCCCGGTAAGAGAAAGGTCGTTGTTGCTACTAACATTGCTGAAGCCTCATTGACCATCGACGGTATATTTTACGTCATAGACCCGGGTTTTGCTAAGCAAAACGTTTATAATCCTAAATTGGGCCTCGATTCGCTAATCATCACCCCAATTTCGCAAGCATCTGCTAAGCAGCGTGCGGGTCGAGCGGGTCGAACGGGGCCAGGGAAGTGCTATCGGCTCTGCACGGAGAGTGCATTCCACAACGAGATGCCTCCCACGAGCACTCCAGAGATACAGAGGATCAATCTTTCTGCAACTGCACTTATGATGAAAGCCATGGGGATTAATGATCTTTTAGCTTTCGATTTCATGGACCCACCTAAAGCTCAGTCTCTTGTTTCTGCAATGGAGCAGCTGTACACTTTGGGGGCTCTTGATGAAGAGGGGCTTCTAACAAAATTGGGCAAGAAGATGGCCGAGTTTCCGCTGGAGCCTCCTTTGTCTAAAATGCTTATTGCCAGCGTGGATCTTGGCTGCAGCGATGAGATTCTGACCGTGATCGCCTTGATTCAGACCGGAAACATTTTCTACAGGCCGAGGGAAAAACAAGCTCAAGCGGACCAGAAAAAGGCGAAGTTCTTCCAGGCCGAAGGGGATCATTTGACTTTGCTCGCCGTGTACGAAGCGTGGAGAGCAAAGAATTTCTCCGTCCCGTGGTGCTTTGAGAATTTCGTTCAGTCGAGGTCTTTGCGGAAGGCCCAGGATGTGAGGAAGCAACTTCTTTCCATCATGGACAAGTGAGTTATTCATTATTGTCAGCTTCCCTGTCGGCTTTATGTTATTTTCCCGCCCCGGGAGAAAATTCAAAATGATCCCCAATGTTTACTGTGGACCGATTTAGTTTCCAATGTTTCTTCTAAACCAATTTAGTCCCCGGTGTTATTGATTTTGGACCAATTTGGTCCTTCCGTCGCGATTAACGTCAATTTACACGGGAGTCTCGCACGTGCCCCCACACGTAGGGATGTCAACGGGGCGGGGCGGGGATCTAATCCCCGTCCCCGCAAAGCAAACATGGACAAAATCGTCCCCGTCCCGGGATATTTTTTTAAAAAAAAATATTTATAATATAATATATAAATTTAATAATTTTGGGTAGAATAAATTATAAACTATATTTTGAATTAATATTATTTCAATATTATTTAGACTATATTTATATTATTTCAATATTATTTAAACTATATTTTAATATTATTTAATCTATGTATTAATTATTTATATTATAATAATATAAATTTGGATATAATAAATATTATTTAATTATTTTAATATAACGGGGACGGGGCGGGGATCCCCGGGGGAAAAATGCTTCCTCGTCCCCGCCCCACGGGGATTAAATACCGGGGATTCCCCGTCCAATTCAGGGCAGATCCCCGCGGCGACGGGGAATCCCCGCCCCATTGGCAACCCTACCCACACGAGGTCTCCTGAAGACTCACCAAATCATGTCTGGATCTAGTAATTGAAAGGGTCACTAAAATTAGTGCACGAAAATAACTAACAAAAACTAAAGCTCATATTCGAACTTTGGAGGAGATGTTTTCAGCTTCGTGCCGTAGTCTCACTAAGACTTTCATTCTATCAATTGAGACATGATTTAGCGAGTTTTTTGGAGATGTTGCACGAACAAAATTCCCGTTGAAATTGACGGTAATCGTGATGAAAGGGCCAAATCAGTCCAAAACTGACAACATCATGGATTAAATTGATTCGGGCAAAACACTGGTGACTAAATTGGTCTACAGGGTAAACATTAGGGACCATTTTAGATTTTCTAGAGTAATAAAATCGAGTTGGTCGACGAGGTCGCCGTTAGTATCCATCTCGTTTTAACATTACATATACTCGATGGTCTTGTTTTTGAACCCTAGCTGTTAACGTACAGGTACAACCTCGACATCGTGAGCTGTGGAAAGAACTCTACGAAGATTAGAAAAGCCATAACCGCGGGATTCTTCTTCCACGCCGCGAGAAAGGACCCGCAAGAAGGCTACAGAACAGTGGTGGAGAACCAATCGGTGTACGTACACCCGAGCAGCGCCCTCTTCCAGAGGCAGCCCGCGTGGGTCACCTACCACGAGCTCGTGATGACGACAAAGGAGTACATGCGAGAGGTGACCGCGATAGATCCCGAGTGGCTCGTCGAGCTCGCTCCGAGGTTCTTTAAGGTGGCCGATGCAGCGAAACTGAGCAAGCGCAAGAGGCAAGAGCGCATTGAACCGCGGTACGATAGGTACAACGAGCCGAATTCGTGGCGCTTGACCAAAAGACGGGCTTGAAGGTGAGTCATTCTCTTGTTCCTTAACGCTCTGTTCGGTACGCGGAATGTGTGCGTGGAAAAGACGAAGGAAAACAGTGTTAGCGTATACGTTATTGAGTGTCTGTAATGTTACACCTTTACTTTTTTCTTTTCCACGTCGAAGTCTTTATAGCGAATGTAGCCTAAATGATTTCTTACTGTAAATTGTAAATATATTGTGTATGTTCGATGCTATCGTGTGTTGTGAGTTTGCTAGCTGTATTTTCGTCACTAGGAGGGATCTGCAGGTTGTTTCTTTTGTTCGTATTAGTCAAGAAAATAATAAACTGTCTAGTAAAGATTCTTTTGTATAGTATAATTTATCTCTGGTTGAGCATTATTGTTATCGGATATCTCCGATCAATGTCACCGTAGTTTCCACGTTACGGATAAGTTCAGATTGAGTCCAATTGAATTTTATTGTTTGCTATAGGACGATTCTGATTTGCCGGAGGGACTAAATCCATTGTTTTATGTGTATTGTCTCAACTCTAAACTTATTACGATAGTCAAGGAGTCCAAATAGGATTGAATTTTTGTCATTCATCTCGGGATATCAAAAGCTCGACCACTTGACTCATGCAATGGAACTAATCCTTTCCTACCAATTTCGATCGTAAAAAGAAAGTAATTGTTGAACAAAATCATTTGAAACTGGTTGTGATACTACTAAGATAATTTTAAAATAATAAAGGGTTCGAACCGGGGTTATTATTTTAAATGGAAGTCGCAGACTCCAAATGACAAAATAACCATAAATTTAAAGTCATTAACTAAAAAAACCATCAACTACTCTACTTTTTTTTAAAAAAATTTGGTCATAACAATTTCAAGGGTAAATTCCATTCCACTCCTCCCTATATGTTTTTCAACTTCCTGATCAGCCCCCTCCAAGTATTTTTTCATGTTAAGTACTCATATGTAAAAAAGTGTGTTTGATACCCAACGTGTTAAAAAGACAAAAATAACTCTGCTTCATACATAGATATTATTCTCATTATTATACCAAAAATAATGTTATTACACTATTATACCAAGTCAAATTTAAGAATATTATACCAACTGTTATCACTATTATATCAACTGTTCTCATTATTATACCAAAAATAATGTTATTACAATTTTGTTATACGAAAGTGATTTTTTGCATATTATACCACTAAACACGATTATTATACCAGCAAAACTGCTTATTCTACCAATAAAATTGATTATTCTACCAATAAATTCGAATATATACCAAAAAATTTGGATATTATAATAACATTATTTTTGTATTACAATTATAACAATTGATATAATAATTGAATATATTGATATAATAATGGGAACATTTGGTATACTATTGATATAATACTCTTAAATTTGACTTGTGATACCAGTTAGTATAATAATTGAATATATTAGTATAATAATGAGAACAGTTGGTATAACTAGTCTTGCCCAAAACAAACCGGAACGGGCGGTTCCGATCGGCCAATCGCCGGTTTTCAACCGCCGGTCCCGGTTTGTAACCGGAACCGGCCACCAACCGCAACCGGCGGCCGCGGGTGACCGGTTCCACGCGGTTTGGGAATCCCAAACCGCAAATCGCCGGTCGGCCGGTTCAACCGGCGGTTGTCGGTATAATATATATATATATATTTATATATTTAATATATAAAAAATATATATAATAAAAAAATATAATAAATATAATATTATAATTAATATATCCGTTAGACTTTAGAGAAAAAAAAATTAAAGAACTAGCCGTTGCAACCGGCGGTGACCGGAAACCGGCGGTTGCAACCGGCAACCGGCGGTTGTAACGGCTACTTACCCCAAAAAAATTATAAATACCCCCCACCCCTCTTAAAAAAATCACAACTCAATTCTATCTCTTTCTCTCAATTATTTACTCTCAAAACGCGTAATTCTCAGCCTCGTTGTAGTCCACGAATTAAAAATAAACTAATTAAAATACTAGTCCATCAATCCCCGCCCGGCTTTACTACCGCATCAATCCCCGTCCGGCTCTACTACACGGCGCTCCGAATTTTACTCGCCTCTTTTTTCGTAAGTTTACACATATTTTTATCGAACGTTTATTATAATCTTTTATTTTAGATATGGATAGCCGTCGTCGAGGATCGAGGAGGAAACAGATTGTTGGTAGTTCATCGCAAGATGACTACTACCAATATGAAGACTCCCCCGAAATTATGCTCGACCTAAGTGACGTCCTCGGCTCGGACATGGATGGAACGGCGAGCAACACGCAACGGGACCAACCGGAAGAAACTCCGATGCCGACGCCGCCGACCGAGACCCAAGCACGGGCCGCTGCCGCGGCCCTACGCTCGGATATTTTCGCGGTACACTTCAAGAAGGTACCGACCGAAAATAAAGATTTTTTTAAAGTTATATGTAATTATTGTGGTAAGGAGTACCCTTTTAAGAAAGGGGGCGGATATGGCAATTTTACCGGCCATATCCGCTCAAAACATCATACTAAGATAGGAATTAGTCAAAGTCAAAGTCAAATGCACGGGGCTACGAGTACGGGTTCGTCCGCTACTAGACAAGGACCCAGTGCGAGTCCGACGTCTTTGTTCATGTACAACGAAGACGTCGCGCGCAAACAACTTGCAAAATATGTTTGCGCGAAACATCTTCCTTTTCGGTTTGCCGACGATCCGATCTACGAAGAGTGGATCAGAAAGTCGTATAACCCCCAAGCAAAGAAAGTTTCACGTAGCACCCTTATGCGAGACATTAGGAAGACGGTACTCGCGTATAAACGCGAGTTAATAGATCAATTAGGAAATTTAGAGTGTAAAATGTCCATTGCCTCCGATATATGGAGCGATTACTGGCAAGATCATCATTACATGGGCGTTACATGCCATTGGATTGATGACTCTTGGCAAGTACGGAAACGCTTAATTGCGTATAGGGAATTTGACACAGCACACACAGCTCAAAACATCGCACTTAAGCTTAGGAGTATCTTATCGGAATATAGGATACTCGAGAAGATTTTCTCGGTATCCTTTGATAATGCTAGCGCTAATAACGCGAGCATTGAAGATTTGATTAAGTATTGTCGACCGTCATTTGGCGGTCGATTCTTTCATGTGCGGTGCTTCTGCCACATACTTAACCTATGTGTTTAGGACGCACTCATGCATCTAAAGGCACACGTTACGCCGATACGAACGGCAATTAGTTACATGATGCGCCACTCTTCTGTACTGAAGAAGTGGAAGCGTCATTGTAAAAGTTTGGGAATCACGCCCAAGAAGTTTGCCTTAGATGTACCCAACAGGTGGAATTCCACCTACAAGATGTTGGATACGTCGTACGAATATCGTCACACCTTGAGCGATTTCTACGACGAAAACCCCGAATTCGGGGTAGCATTACATCCTACGATGTGGGACGGATGAATGGCATATGTGAAATACTTCAAGTATTTCACGATGCCACGAAGGAGATGTCGGGAACATATTACCCGACATCAATCTTAGCATTAGATCATTGCGTTAAAGTCGCATGCATTCTAAACGCTTTTGTCAATGACGAGATAGCGGGTCCGGCCGTTTTAGCCATGAAGGCTAAATGGCTGAAATACATTTGGGAACTACCCGATATCTTCATCATTGCGAAGATATTATACCTCAGAATACACGTAGAGGGGACAGATAATTTTCTGGCACTATACTACCAGTCCATTGCGGCTGATTCTAGTGTTATCACCGATAACTACAATATTCAGGTTAGGAATATAGGGTATGACGCTCTAAAGGCAGTCTTTAGAGCGTATAAGACCGATATTGGCCAAGACCCAACTCGATCAAGTTCAGGTCAATCCACTAGGTGCTAGCGGTAGTGATCGCGTAGCCTCCTATTACAACCTCCTCAACACGAGCAAACGCCAAAGGTCGACGAACCCGTTCATAGAGTTAGATAACTACTTGTCGACCACTTTTGAGTTCGCCGAGGACGAGGATCAGTTCAACGTCCTCAGATGGTGGTCGAAGATGTCGCCAACGTATCCAACGTTGGCGAAGATCGCTAGGAAAATCTTTGTCGTCCCAATTTCAACCGTCGCGGTTGAACAAGCTTTTAGCATGGGCGGCTTAACTTTAAGTGAAAGGCGTTCGAGGTGGACGGTAGAAAACGTCGAATACCAATGCCTTCTCGATGATTGGACGAGAGCCGAACATCGGACACAAGATTTCACGAATACCGATTCGGACGACGTATTCGACGACACCACCGGCACCGAGACTAGTGGTGGCGGCAATGGCGGCGGCGACTAAGAGTAGAGAGAATAGAGAATCTCCGAAAATGGCGAAAGATTCAAGCCCGAAAAAAGATAAGTCCTTAATACTAATCTCATTGTATTAATTTTTTTATTTTATATTTTTAAATAATTACTTACACATACAATCTTATTTTTCAGCCAACGTCTCCAAGAAATCGCTCGCGTGACGACATCCAAGCCAACGACAAAGTCCGAAAAAGATAAGTCATTAAACTAATTTCATTTTTTAATGGCGATTGTACAAAAAAATATTATCTAACTAACTTCTATTGTACATTTTTTTTCAGAAACCGATTATCGACTGGCGTTGGCAAATGGTGATTGCGATTCAAGTATTCAACGAACAACGAATAAATTTTTTTCTTACTTTGTATTTTCGACTTTGTAAATTTTAATTGTAAATGTAACTTCATTTTTGTAATGAAATTAATTTATGATGATTAATATTTTTAAATCGAAATCCTTGTTATATACCGAAAAAAACATAATTGTGTCCCGAAAATTCGATAACTATCGAAATATGCACTCTAAATTTTAAAAAAAATAAAAATAAAAAAAACATAAAAAAAATAAAAAAAATAAAAAAAATTAAAAAAACCGGCGGATGGTAACCGCCGGATACCCTTTGACCGGCGGTGGTTGGTCAACCGGCAATCGGAGACGGCCAACCGGCATCCGTCTCCGGCCGGTTCTCAACCGCCGGTTTCGGTTTCGTAAACCGGCGGTTGGGCAAGTGTAGGTATAACTGAATTTGTAAAGAAAGATTATTTTCGTCAATGTTTGGTGATATTAAATACACAATTTTTTGTAAATGAGTATTAAAGTGGAAGAAATAGTCGGAAGGATATAATGATGAAGACATACTCTATCACGTGACTTCACCAATGATAGGAAACCCATCAAAATCCAACAGGCAATGGCTCCTCATCGGTGGTATTGGCAGAAAATAAGGACCAACAAAAGGAATCTCCACTTCGAACCCAATGCTGCTGTGCTGTCCCAATCCCAAATCGTTTGTGGTTCACGTGCCCCACAAAACACGATCGGTTCAATCGAGGAGTTACTTTTCTCCCAGCTGCTCTTCTCTCACGGCCAAATTCAAGATCTTTCAGGCCATAACTCAAAGCTCGGGTAATATTCGAGTGTGCGCTATTTTTCCCAAAATTTACTTCTGCGACCGTTTTTCTATAATTATGATGAATTCGGCAGATATGCAGCAGAAAGTAATGATGATACCAAACAAACGCGGCGAAAAGCTAGTGGGGGTGTTTCACGATACTGGGTCGCCGATGATTGTTGTTCTATGCCATGGTTTTCGTTCCTCCAAGGTGTGTGGCCTCTCATATTCCTTTAATTGCATGAGTGAACGTTGATTGTTGAAGATTTGATTGCTTTTCACCTGATGATTTTGGTCTTCCGTTTGCCCTTCTTCAAAGAATTTTGAACTAAGTCAGGTTAACAAATTAACCCGATTTGTGCATTAACTACTTGTTTTACAACTTCTGCAGGAGTCTAAAATGATGGTTAACCTCGTTAATGCCTTGGAGAAGGCAGGAATCAGTGCATTTCGTTTCGATTTTGCTGGAAATGGGTAATGCTGCCAAGGAATACGTGGTCTTGATTACGTGAATGGGTGTTCATTGTTAGATATTTTAGCCTTGTTTTACTTATATATGCATATTACCCACCTTTGGATATCTGTTTTGTTATTATGTTGCTGTGCTTTTCTTTTTTCTCATGGTTTCAATTATTTAGCGATATGTTTATCTTTCGGCTCGATTCGCTGATGCAGGGAAAGCGAAGGAACGTTTGAGTATGGTAACTACGGTAGCGAGACAGAGGACTTGAGATCTGTAGTCGAGTATTTCAACGGAGTAAATCGGTCAACAGCTGTGGTTCTTGGGCACAGTAAAGGTTAACCATATTTTTGGGCTAAATACTTTTGCATCTCAATATTTTCGTCATCCCTCTCACTTCTACATCACCAAGTTTACCTAGTCGTACGAAATTTTGCATTTGGATTCAAAAACAATACATTTATGTATCCGTGTATACGTTATTAACTAATCTAGCTGTGACATACAATTTTTTATCAAATTATACTTTAAATTTTGGGAAAAGTCTGCAGGGGGTGGTGTTGTCCTCCTTTATGGATCCAAGTATCATGATATACCGGCTATTGTTAATGTCTCTGGCCGTTATGATCTCAAACGAGGGCTCAAAGAACGCCTAGGTGAAGATTTCATGGAAAAACTCAAGAGGGACGGGTTCATTGATGTTAAAACTAAAACAGGTAGCGAAATTTTTTCAAGATGTGACATTAACCTTTTCATTTCCACATAATTCCCATATGTTTTGGCTTTGAAAATCACATACACATGGTTTTGTTTGATCTTTCTACACTAGCAAAAAGATTCTGACATATCAAAGCAGTTACTTGTCAGGCATTGGCTTCTTATAAGCACCGCAACCACACCATCATCTTTATTGTGTAGGAGATGCACGAATCTTTAACATATTAGATGTTCCTTTATTAGGGCAATCATGATTGCACGGGTGTATATATACATTGCATAACTCGCATATAAAGTTGGCTGCTCTTTAATTTTTTCACAGGAGAAGTGGGATATCGAGTCACCGAAGAAAGTGTGATGGAAAGACTCAACACAAACATGCACGAAGCTTGCCTTTCAATAGAAAAGAATTGCAGGTGAGTTCAGCTTTGTCTGAAAAAAAAGCCCCCGTCCCATATGGATTTTTAGGATAGCTTTATGTTATGATGATGACCCTTTGTGACGTGGGATTCAAATTTCTGGTCTCGGGAATTTATCGCAAGTTCTCAATATGGAGTTAACAATCAATATAAGGCTGATTTTTATTTACAACTTGTATTATTTTTTTATCTTGTAAGAAAACATCTCATCTCTGCAAGTATATATAGGGTAACGACTGTTCATGGATCGGAGGATGAAGTAATCCCCTTAGAAGATGCACACGAGTTCGCCAAGATTATACCGAATCACCGATTGCACGTCGTAGAAGGAGCCAATCACAGCTACACTGCGCATCAAGATGAATTAGCATCAGTGGTTGTGCCTTTTATTAGAGAAATCGTGGCCGGTGAAGAAGGCTCGGGATAAAGCTCTACTGGTAAAAACCTCGAAACTTAGCCCAAAAAACATTTTCTACTTGTAACTTCCTTACAAGTTACATGTTCTCATTGTCTGTGATATTATTTTGAAGAGAATACTATCCCACTATTGATTGTTAAACCAGTTTCTGCTTTAGATAATTGATCATTTGCCTTTGTAGTTAGAAGCTGATCTTGTTATCTAGTCCAATGTCTGTCTGAGGCCCCAGCTATCTTAAATGTTTTTAGTAACGTTGTGAAACCGTTTGAGTTATTAGTAATTTAAAATACAAAATTATAATTTAAAAAGTAATCGTGTATTTTTTTTAATTATCTAAAAAAAATTGACGAGGATATATAATTACAATAAATAAAAAACTTAATGTTATCAAACTAAAATAAATTAGTAATTTTGGTTGTGATACGATAGAAGGGTAAAATTATAATTTGATATAATAGACCAAATTAAACAGAAATTTGACAGTTTTAAGAGCATCCGAGCCTTCATAAGAAATTGTATTTTATGCCCACCTGATGCGGGTGCTCTAATGTATAAACATATAGTAAATTACTTTATTTTTTAATTATATTTAGTTAATAATGTCTAAAATATGAAGGTATAATTTAAAAATTAATTGTGTACTAGTTTAATTATTTAAAAGAAAATTGATTTTATGAAGATATAATTATAATAAATAAAATACTGAAGGGTATCAAACTAAAATAAAAGAAAAAGTCAAAGAGTAAAATAGTAATTTGATTGTCATAAAGGTGAAGGGTAAAATTATTACTAAAATTTTATTTGACAAACCAAATTAAATAGAAATTAGAGGCTAGGTCTGGTCTTCAAAACCCTGGATCGAATCAGTTGTCCATATTCGTTACCCGTTTACCTTACTTGAACCCGTCCCCTTCGGGTTATCCGGTTCCACTATCTCGAGTCGTGTCCTATTTTCAAGGTCGGATCTTTAATGATGGGCACCACTAGCCAACTTGCCATTTTAAAAAAATCTATGAAGTAGGGTTCTGAATTTTCAAAGCAATTAAATGGCCTTGTTGGTATCTTTTTGGTTGACTTGTCACACTCATTTTGTTTTCCAAATTCCACAAAGATACCGAAGCTTCAACACCACATAGACATTTCATCAAAATGGAAAAACACTCTGAGCTGCCAAATTTCAATGAAACACGTGCAGCATCTCACGTTGAAAAGCTTATATATATAATGCGGTCAACCAATTTATATAAAATTATATTTGTTCGATCCTACAACCATTAAATAAAAAGTTTTTGACCTGTAAAAATTTAGTGGACTGCTCAATCCATTGCTAATTGATTTTAGAAATGGAACATCAAATGTGCTTATATATATGCGGGGCATAATTGATATGAAATAAGAAAATTTTATTTCCAACAATTATTATAAGAGCCCAAATGTGATGTGTATGATGCATCACCGACCTGATTCTTGTTATGATGGAGAGTATAGACTGTGTTAATTGTTCGCTTAAGAGCATGGCAGTCCAACTTGGTGGGACGTCGTGTTCCGCTGGGTGAAAACGAATGTGCTTATCAAATACAATCTCATATTGGCTAAATAGAAAATTTCTGAACGACATATAAACTTAGTGGACTATTCCATTTATTTCCTGTTAAAATAAAATTTCACTAAGAAGATTTTAATTTTCAATAATATTAATCAATATTATCTTGTGAAGTGGATTGTTGGCCTCTGGCCTCTGGCCTCTTTTTATGATATACTAGTATTTTGGGTGCTCTAATATATTAAATATTGTTATAAAACTATTATAATTGGAGAACAGAAATATAAAAACGGGATTGTAGAGAGATAATAATGTTTTCGATATGATTCAATACAATTACATCGATCTATTTATAGCAGAAAAAATTCTACTATTTCATCTAACATTTACAACATTAAATACATCTTATCTCATCCCATCAACAATCAACTAATTTTTACAACATTTAATAAACCTAATCTTATCAACATTAAAAACATCCACATCTTAATATAATATTTCATAATACTCCCCTTTGGATGTTTTTTCAAAGAATTTGCCTCGTTAAAACCTTACTAGGAAAACACAGTGGGATAAAAACCTAGTGAAGAATATTATTTATTTTATTGATATCTCAAGTATATATCATATATATTTTGAATTAATTTTTGACTATACGGATAAACAAATTTTATTACCACTGAGAGAAATTAAATTTATACATCTCTGATTATTATGATTTTCTTATTATAGAATCATGTCGTTTATACAAAGATGAATCTTGCACTTCTTACTTTATTTACCGTGATGCTTATCGGGTGTTGGATAATATTTTACAGTTGTTTCCAAAGTATAGTTATTCATTGTAATATTTTTCATTATTATGATTACCGAAATATATTTTATATTTTGTAGGATGTTGCTATATACGATGATTGATCTCCTGATTCTTACTCTACTCACGGCGATAATTATCTATATATGGATTATGTTTTTACCAAGATTTTACGAGAGTGATTAATTACGATTTTTTTTATGTTATACTATATGTTTATTATGAAATATATTTTGTGATAGAAAGATGTCGCTCTACCTGATGATTGATCTTTGACTACTGTTATTTTTACGATGGCACTCCTCGGGATGTGAATTTTATTTTTCGTAAGGATTTTTACAAAAGAAGATACAAAAGAAGATTAATTGTAATTTTTCTTTAAAGTATTTTTTTTAAACTTGTATTGATATTTATATTGGAAATATTAATGTTATTCACATCATATATTTGTTTACTTTATGATTTGAATATTAAAACGTCTTTTGTATTTTATGATAGTATGACGAATTTGCAAAGCCTCGAGTTTGTTGCCCTTGACATCTCAGGGAAGAATTATTTATCTTGGCAACTAGACGCAGAAATTCATCTAAAAGCAAAAGGTTTGGGTGACACTATTGTCGACCCAAAAACCACATCGGGTGCAGGTGACGCCACTGATACGGTAAAAACCACAAGCGCTCAAGATAAGGCAAGAGCTTTGATAGTTCTTCGCCACCAAATTCATGCGGATCTGAGGGATGAATACTTGAATGAACAAGATCCCGCTGAATTGTGGAAAAATCTGAAAGATCGATTTGACCACTTGACAACTGTTATCCTCCCTAAGGCAAGGTATGAATGGATGCATTTAAGATTACAGGATTTTAAATCCGTAACTGAATATAAGGTGACTGCCACACTGAAATTGTGTGGAGAAACAGTCACCGAAGACAGTATGCTGGAGAAAACATTCAGCACTTTTCATCCATCAAATATGATATTGCAACAGCAATATAGGGAGAGGAGATTTAAAAAACATTCAGAGTTAATCTCTTGTTTGTTATTGGCTGAACAAAACAATGAATTGTTGATGAAAAACCACGAATCCCGACCGACTGGTTCTACTGCAATCCCTGAAGCGAATGCAGTCAAATGTAATAATGATAATAGTCGAAGCAATGATCGTGGACGTGGTCGTGGTGGACATCGCGGTCGTGGCCGTGGCAGTGGTCAAGGTCGTGGTCAAGGCCGTGGACGTGGCCGAGGAAATTACGGTGGTGGTTATCAGCATTTCCGTGGTGGTTATCACAGCAATCGTGGCGGTCATCAGAATTTTCCCCAGAAGAGGAAAAATTACGAAAATAATGATGAGAAGAGGCACACTGAACAAAAGAACAACGACGAGCAATGCTATCGTTGCGGTGGTTCGGGCCATTGGTCACGTAACTGTCGCACGCCCAAACATTTGGTTGAATTATATCGACAAAGTAAGGGCAAAGAAAAGATGATTGAAACGAATTTTGTTCAAAGTGATTTGGCCTCTGCTTCTGGGACAAAAGATGAAAATACACATTTCGAAACTGCGGATTTCTAGTTTTTTCCTGAAGAAAATCAATCTACTATGTATTATTATTGTGTGCTTTATTGTTATGTGTATTGTATGGTTTATTATTGTGTTATTTATTATGCATCGTTTGGAGTATTTTATTAAGTTATATATCTTGTGATATATCTGTTTATTTTAATAATGATTATTATGTGTTTGTTTATAAAGGAATTTCTCTGATGGAAACGAACATGTGCAATGGAGAATTATGTCTTGCAGACTGTGCAACGACTCATACGATTCTGAAGAATAAGAAATATTTCGATCATCTTGAAATGAAAGAAACAAGTGTTATTACAATATCGGGTAGCACAAATATAATTGAAGGCTCCGGAAGAGCCAACATTTTACTACCCAGAGGAACAAGGCTGATAATTGAAAACGTCTTATATTCTCCTAAGTCTCAAAGAAATTTATTGAGCTTTAAAGCTATTCGACATAACGGATATCATGTTGAGACTGCAGAAAAGGGAGATGTTGAATATTTGCACATTACAAAGGGGGTTTCTAATGATAAAAGAATTATGGAAACATTACCTTCCTTTGACTCTGGGTTGTATTACACATGTCTTAGAACGATCGAATCGTATGCTACCGTAAATCAGAAGTTTACTAATGACAGTACATTTAATGTTTGGCATGACCGGTTGGGCCATCCCGGTGCAATTATGATGCGGAAAATAATTGAGCATTCACGTGGGCATTTAATGAAGAACCAGATGATTCTTCAAAGTAATGAATTATCATGTGTCGCTTGCTCTAAAGGGAAGTTAATTATTCGGCCATCACCATCGAAAATAAAGAATGAATCCATAACATTTTTGGAGCGTATACATGGTGATATTTGCGGACCGATACACCCATCATGTGGACCATTTAGGTATTTCATGGTATTAATTGATGCATCGACTAGATGGTCTCATGTATGTTTGTTATCAACACGCAATATGGCGTTTGCGAGATTGTTTGCACAAATGATCCGACTAAGAGCACATTTTCCAGATTATCCGATAAAGAAAATACGCCTTGATAATGCTGCTGAATTTACTTCCAAGGCATTTAATGATTATTGTATGTCTATCGGAATTGATGTTGAGCATCCCGTGCCACACGTTCATACGCAAAACGGTCTTGCAGAATCGTTGATTAAGCGCTTGCAATTAATTGCAAGACCATTATTGATGAAGTCGAATCTTCCCTCGTCTTGCTGGGGACATGCTATATTGCATGCAGCAACACTAGTTCGCATCAGGCCAACAAGTTATAATGATGTCTCCCCATTACAAATGGTTCATGGTCAGGAACCAGATATTTCCCATCTAAGAATTTTTGGATGTGCAGTATATGTTCCAGTTGCTCCACCACAACGAACAAAGATGAGACCTCAAAGGAGGTTGGGAATATATGTCGGATATGAATCTCCATCGATAATTAAGTATCTGGAACCTCTAACTGGAGAATTATTTACGGCCAGATTTGCCGACTGTCATTTTGATGAATTGAATTTTCCGACATTAGGGGGAGAAAAGAAACAGCTGGAGAGAAATGTTAGTTGGAATGAATATCGCTAAATCATTATGATCCCCGAACTAAAGAATGTGAACTAGAAGTTCAAAAGATAATTCATTTACAGAGTTTAGCTAATCAACTGCCAGAAAGTTTTACTGACCTTAAAAGAGTGACAAAGTCACATATACCAGCTGTTAATGCTCCTGCAAAAATAAATGTTCCTGCAGAACATATTATCGAGCCTAAGCCACAGCTAAAGCGTGGTAGGCCCTCGGGTTCCAAAGATAAAAATCCTCGGAAAAGAAAAGGAGCAAATAATAATAATAATGGTCCAACCGATGATTTATCGACTAGAGAAGAGTCGATGGGCAATGAGAATGAAACTCATGTACCTGAACGTTCAGAAAATAATGATAATGAAGAGATCTCGATAAACTATGCCCAAAATGGAATTAGATGGAACCGAGATGAAGTCAACGTTGACGATAAATTCTCATTTAACGTAGCGCTACATGAAATGAATGAGATAGAGAATGAGGATCATGAACCAAAGTCTGTACAAGAATGCAGACAAAGAAATGATTGGCCAAAATGGAAAGATGCAATCGAGGCCGAATTGAAATCACTTGAGAAACGAAAAGTTTTCGGCCCTGTAGTCCGTATACCAGAAAATGTAAAGCCGGTTGGATATAAATGGGTTTTCATTAGAAAGAGGAATGAAAACGGCAAAATTGTAAGATACAAAGCACGGCTTGTTGCACAAGGTTTTTCGCAACGACCAGGTATTGATTATGAGGAGACATATTCTCCTGTGGTGGATGCAACTACTTTTCGTTACATAGTGAGTCTGGCAGTAAGAGAAGGTCTCGATATGCGTCTTATGGATGTTGTCACTGCTTATCTATATGGAACACTTGACAGTGACATATATATGAAGCTTCCCGAGGGATTTCAGTTGCCTATAAATTCAGGGCCCAGAAACGAGTACTCAGTTAAGTTGAATAAATCGCTTTATGGATTAAAGCAATCTGGGCGAATGTGGTATAATCGCCTAAATAGTAAAAGAAGGGTATCGGAATGATCAAACTTGTCCCTGCATATTTATGAGAAGATGTGAAAATGAGTTTGTCATTATAGCAGTCTATGTTGATGATATCAATATAATTGGAACTCCTGAAGAGTTGACCAAAGCCGTTGTTTGTTTGAAAAGGGAGTTTGAAATGAAAGATCTCGGAAAAACAAAATTTTGTCTTTGACTTCAAATTGAATATTTGAAAAGTGGAATATTTGTACATCAAGAGACTTATACGAAAAAGGTGTTGAAAAGATTTTACATGGATGAATCTCATCGACTGGATACTCCAATGATTGTTAGATCTTTAGACGTAAATAAAGATCCCTTCAGACCACGCGAAAATGATGAAGAGCTAATTGGTCCTGAAGTACCATATCTTAGTGCTATCGGAGCACTAATGTATCTTACGAGTCATACGCGACCTGATATAGCATTCGCTGTAAACTTATTGGCAAGATATAGTTCTTCGCGTAGACACTGGAATGGAGTTAAGCGGATTTTTCGATACCTTAAAGGAACATCTGATATGGGATTGTTCTATTCTAATGAGTCGAAAGCAAATTTAGTTGGGTATGCAGATGTTGGATATTTGTCTGACCCACATAATGCTTGATCACAAACAGGTTATTTATTTACATATGGTGGAACCGCTATTTCATGGCGGTCAGTGAAACAAATTTTAACAGCTACTTCATCTAACCATGCGGAAATTATCGCTATTCATGAAGCTAGCCGAGAATGTGTTTGGTTGCGATCGATAATTGAGCATATCCAACAGACTTGTGGGTTGCTTTCTGAGAAATTACTTCCAACGATCTTATATGAAGATAATGCGGCATGTATTGCCCAATTAAAGGAAGGATATATTAAATGGGATAGAACAAAGCATATTTCACCGAAATTTTTCTTCACCCATGATTTGGAGAAAAATGGTGATATTGATGTACAACAAGTGCGATCAAGTGAAAATCTTGCAGATTTATTTACGAAAGCACTTCCCCCAATTAGTTTCAGGAAATTGGTATATTCAATTGGAGTTCGAAGACTCCGAGATTTATAATGATGTTATCATCAGGGGGAGAAAATACGCGTTGCACTCTTTTTCCCTTCACTGTGGTTTTTCCCATGTGGTTTTCCCAGTAAGGTTTTTAATGAGGCAACAAATGAAAGCGTATCAAAAGGAATTATGTACTCTTTTTCCTTCACTAGGTTTTTATCCCACTGGGTTTTCCTAGTAAGGTTTTAACGAGACAAATTCTTTGAAAAAACATCCAAGGGGGAGTATTATGAAATATTATATTAAGATGTGGATGTTTTTAATGTTGATAAGATTAGGTTTATTAAATGTTGTAAAAATTAGTTGATTGTTGATGGGATGAGATAAGATGTATTTAATGTTGTAAATGTTAGATGAAATAGTAGAATTTTTTCTGCTATAAATAGACCGATGTAATTGTATTGAATCATATCGAAAACATTATTATCTCTCTACAATCCCGTTTTTATATTTCTGTTCTCCAATTATAATAGTTTTATAACATATTGTATGTTTTAAAACTATTTTAGATTTTTTATTATTTATATATTTTTTCAGGAATATAATTGAAATAAATAAATATATAAAAGGAAAAAATGTAATTATCAAATCAAAATTGACACGTTTGTATAATCGAATTCCAATTTTACGAATGTTTTAATAACTTCATCAGTGTTTCCATTACTCACTGTGACTGGGAATCCATTATTTCCTACCTACTGTTTCTCTTTTTCTTTTTCTTTTCTTTTTTTAATTTCTATAACTTCACCGATACACAGAAAGTTAATTCAATTTCCAAGAACCCCATAATAAACAGTGCTGATGTTCTAAAATACAAACAAGATCGATCCCACGTTACAGAGAACCGTGAATCGTTGTCTGTCTCTGACACGCACCGTCACTGTGTTTTACCCGTTACTGTTTTGTATTCTCGCTCGCACGAGCCGTTTGTTTTTAAGCCAAAAAGGAAAAAAAAAAAAAACAATTAAGTCACCTGCTTAGCTTTTACTGTACCCAACAAGAATACATTACTGTAGCTTAATCGCTCGAAGAAACGGTTGTTTTTATGTGTTAATCACAACGTCTCTGCAGAGCAACAACATGCTGATTTTCATCTCTGCGGAGTCCACATAAGCCTAGTAAAGTAGGTTTCTCTCGTCATTCTTTGCTTCGCTCGCCGCTCGAATCCCTTTATTCACGCAGGGAGAGAATTGGGGGGGCAATAAAAAGAAAGCAAAGAAGCGAAAAGTAAAGCCTGTATTTTTTCAGGCTTCGCACATGCCTCGCGCTCAGTGGTGGCATCAACCAACTCATATTTCAGGCTTTTCGAGAAGCTAACGCCTTTGATTCCTATGTATTGCTTGTATCGTACTCTTTCAGCTTGTGGGTCTCATCCACCACCATCTTTGATCTAAAGAAGCCATC
The DNA here is from genome assembly GCA_004919715.1 of Linderniella brevidens. Taxonomy (NCBI): domain Eukaryota; kingdom Viridiplantae; phylum Streptophyta; class Magnoliopsida; order Lamiales; family Linderniaceae; genus Linderniella; species Linderniella brevidens. The sequence goes on from SWDC01000153.1 coordinate 17,604,258, forward strand.
TTCTTGTCTTTTATTGGGCTGTGAGTTGAGTAATATATGGTTTTCTGTACGAGAATGAAGATTTGTAGCCCATATGTCTTTCTGTCTGGTCCTTTCCTTCCCTGATCGTATGTTTATAGTCTCTGAGATTTGAGTTGAGGGATTTGTAGAGATTGGATTTTTTTTTCTTCCATGCGGTGATGGGAATGAGGATGCTGCAAGCTCTTTGGTGGGCGATTATTGGTTGCTTCTTGCTGATTCAAGAATCTGCAGGTAATTGTTGGCCTTTGCCCTTTGCATGTCTTATGATATTGGTTTTTCTTTTCCTGATAAATTGGTTGTAGCCACAGTTTTCATCAGTGGTGGGCTGTCTAAAGATTTATTTAACCTTTGCAATTGGCAAGCCTACATAGTACTTTTGTTTGTTAAGGTTGGTTAGATGTAACTGTTATTGTTGGATTTTTGACTGAAGCAGATTGCCAAAAAAAAAAATGTTTTGTGCTGATCTTCTCATGCGATTCAATGGAAAAAAGTGATCAGGAGACGACTAAATTTTGAATCACAGAGCTAAGATTTCTATGATGTTTCTTGTTCACTATTGATTGGCAAGTGTATTGTCTCTGAACTCTTTATACGAAAGATCCATATTGTTAAGTTATGAGCTCTGTGTAACTTTGGCTTCAGTTTCTGTCTCACAGATGGAAGTTTCTGGACAATATACTGGATCTTATTACCGTTGTTTGTTGAGCTAGTATAGCTTTTCTCATTATTTGCTTATCAAATCCTTACTTGAGGAAGTTTACTGGAGTTCTTTTTTTATTTGTCTTCTGATCTCTCGGAGAATACGTGATGCTGATGTATCCCATCTCTTCATATTTGCAGGAGAAACAACACACGTCCTTATCCCTAATGTTGACCTTTTCATAGGCCTAATAAGCCCGACCCCAGAACCTCAACCAACAAATGGTAGTATTCTCTTACAGCTCCTCGTTGTTTTCTACTATCGTTTCTTTGTATTGGTTCGAATCATTAACTCTCACTTCATGATTTTCAGACACGGGCTTACAACCGCCACTAAATGTAATGCCTCCTTCGCCACCCTCTCCTTTAGTCTCACCACCATCACCTGATAATGATTTTGTCCCATCGTCGCTGCCTATTAATATAATTCCTCCTTTATCTTCCACACCGCCCTCTCCTTTATTCCCACCACCATCACCTGATAATGATTTTGCCCCACAATTACCGCCTATTAATATAATTCCTCCCCCACCACCCTCACCTGATGATGATTTTGCCCCAGCAATACCGCCTATTAATATAATTCCTCCCCCACCACCGTCACCTGATAGTGAGTTTGTGCCACCGTTACCGCCTATTAATATAATTCCTCCCCCACCACCGTCACCTGATAATGATTCTGTCCCATCTTTACCGCCTTTTTCACAGCCAGAACTTGCTCCACCTCCTAGTTTACAACCTCCTCCAGGTATGTGTGTGGGTGTGTGTGCGCGCGCGTGTGTGCTTGTGTGTGTGTGTGCATAACTTGTAAGTTGTAGTGATGGTCTATTCTTTGAAGGCATATAAATGGTTCTTGAAACTAATTAAGTTCTTCTTACACAGAGCCTCTTACACCCCCTTCAAGTAGTGCACCGCCTACTGGGGGAATCCATGAGCCACCGCCGGCACCTAAATCTGTGCCACCGAGTTCTCATGATGCTCATTCAGTTGCACCAGGTATCTTTTTTTCTCTTTGCAACAGTAGAGATTATAATTGAAGTAAGTTATCCATTTTCTTGCATATTTTTTTTACTTGTTTAAGGTATGTCTATGATTTTGCAATGCAGTATCGAGCCCGCAGGCGCCCAGAAGAATGCCGGCGGCTCCACCACCGGAGTCCCCTGTCTTGCCTAAAGAACCACCATCTTCGCCTCCCGGTGTGCATATATCTATATATATTATATATATATACATGTATATATGTATACATATATATATGTATACATATATACATATATATATATATGTATACATATATACATATATGTATGTATATACATATATGTATGTATATACATATATATATGTATGTATATACATATATATATATTACGTTTTGTAAATCTTTCGGAGAAATGAAATTAAAAAATTTGAAGAACTTAGCTTCGTTAGTCGAATTGTAACAGACTCCTCCAAAAATCCTGCACCGGGTCCACCATTGCCTCAGATATCACCATCTACCAAGCCAATTTCGGCTGAACCACCTTCGCCGATCCCTCCAGGTGATACTATATTTGAATATATTCAATTGCTATTTCTTTATTTAAAATATTTCCTCGCGTTGAAGATGTGATGGGAGGTGGTAGTTCGGTTCTTTTTTTTTTTTCCCTCATTGGGGTTGGGAATTTTGCATTACTTATCATGATTTTGCATGTTTAATCTTGAAGATGATTTTGCAATGTTCAATCTGATAATTTAGTTTCCCAAAGCATGTTAAACGACAAGTAAAGATGCCCTGTTATATATTACCTCCACTGCAAACAAAAATCCGATCTTTTAATACTTGGTCAACCAATCTTGAAGGCTCTTTTTGACTTGAGATTGGATTTTTGTCGAATGGGACTACGAGGTGTCGCATCATTTTGTGTGAAGGTGTGGTCGATGAAGTATCTTAGTTGAAGAATATAATAACTGGAATCTGGTGACGAATGAGTGAAGTAGGCATTCGTAGAGAATTGACCTTTTTATGCATCCTTTATAAGCAAAACAGTTGAAAACTAGTGACCGTTGAATACATGAAACCGTGATTGCATATCATTTCTCGTATTTGCTTTTTTTGAGAAATGAAATTGAAAATCCGAAGGGCTTAGCTTCATTACTTGAACTGTAACAGACTCCTCCAAAAATCCTGCACCGAGTCCACCATTGCCGCCTCAGATATCCCCACCCATCAAGCCAATTTCAGCTGAACCACCTTCCTCAAACCCGCCAGGTGATACTATATTTAAATATACGTAACTTATGTTCACACTTGCAAAGATATGATGATTTGGTAGCTCCTTTCTATTCTTTTTTTCTCATTTTTGGTGGTAATGATGCATTCGTTATCATTATTAGCATCTTTAAAATTGATCATACGGTCGACCACAACCTCCCCAAATTAAAGCAGTAATTTTTTATTTTTTTTCGGTGTGAATGATTACAAATCGCATTTTAGGCTCTTTTTCGACTTGCTATTGGTTTTTTATGTCAAGTGAATCACTTGAGTATCACTTCATTCTGCATAAAGGCGTGGCCAATGAAGTGTCTTGGTTGAAGAACATAATTTGACCTTTTATACATTTTTTGCGAGAGTAGTTGAAAACTGTTGGAAATAAAATATATAAATTTAAAATATGATACAGTCCCTTCAAGCTTAAGCTTTTAGTGAAGTGGTTCTACAAAAATTAATGAACGTGCTCATCTTATTATCTCCATTTTACACATCTTACAACTATTTCCCTTGCAGCTATTACCATCTCACACTGTCGTTTTCTTACAGAGCAAAACCCTTCTCCTATGTTGGCCCCGCCTCCAAGCATCATCAGCAGAGCAGCTAGTGCACCAGTTTCAGCTCCGGCCCACAAAGCAGCCCATCATGTTTCACCTGTAAGAGAAACACCAACTCAAGGTTTGTTCAGTAGTATCCATGCAATACTTACTACCACTATCTGTCACTTCCTGTTTTATCATCAGAAAAAACGATAATTTTTATGATGTTTCTTTTCTCATTAAGCTCCTACGAGTGAGGATCCGGTGCCTCCTACGAATACTCCACCTCCTCGTCCCCGTTCTCGTTCTAAAAAGGCAACTCATGAATCTCAATCTCCCGCTCCGCTGCCACACGATATTCTTCCACCTTCAGGTTTTTGTTGAGAAATTTAAGTACGATGTACTTGTTTGTTATTTTTACTCCACTATTGCAAATTTTTGAATTCTGGGAACGGGTTTTGATTTGGAGTGTTGCAATATAATACGTATCCAGTTTCATCTCCGATGCTTTTAAACAAATCATATGTAACTAAAAGTGTCAGTGCACAAGAAACTTCAATTTTATGATGCTGTTTTTCATATTTTGTGCTCGAAATTCCTAAAGAACTCGGGATATAAAATCTTGCAGGATCTTCGTCGCATGAACCACCAATTACTTCTCCCGTTGCTCCATGTGGTGATAATTGCTCCGATCCACCAGCTTCAAAATCTACGCTGAGTAAGAACCAGGAGTTTCACTTTTCCAACTTTATACGATTTAAGAGAATCGAGAGATATTATTTTCTGATGAAATAGAATAAGTTACATTTATTTTCTTTGTATCACAAGCTCCCTTTGTCTCCCCCAAAAAGTTCCCTTCTGCTCCACCACGAAGAAGTCCAACACCACCACCACCACCACCACCACCATTCGAATCATTACCTCCTCCACCTCCTCAAAAAGGTATGTTACACTTACTTTCTTTTCCTTTTTCTTGATTTTTATCATATACATAAAATATACTCAACCGAATTTTAATATCATTTTGATATCAGATTGTGGGCCTCTAACGTGCACCGAGCCACTAACATACGGTCCACCGCAGTCTCCCTGTATCTGTGTGTACCCGATACAAGTTGGCCTTCGACTCGGCGTAGCACTGTATACTTTCTTCCCATCAGTTTCTGAATTAGCCTCCGAAATTGCTTATGGAGTGTCTATGAATTCGAGCCAAGTTCGAGTCATGGGAGCTGATGCAGCTGGCGAAAATCCCGATAAGACTAACGTTGTGGTGTATTTGTTGCCCATCGGAAATAAATTTGATTATAACACGGCGTACTTCACGTTCGAAAGATTCTGGCTCAAACAAGTGGTCATAAAAGCCTCCTTGTTCGGCGATTATGACGTTTTGTATGTTAAATATCCAGGTAATTCTTTGCCCAACCTCATTTAGTTTAATCATTGTATGGAGGGGCTTGTTTGAGGTAATCCAACATCACAGTGATACTCACGTCACCGTGGTGTGAGTGTCACCGGAATGTGGGTCAATGTGATGTGTCATCAATGTGTTTGTTTTGGGGGTGGTATTCCATTTTGCGTATCAAGGTGATAAAGAAATATTGAGTTTGATTAATCACAGTGATGCGGTCGAGTGTTGTGTAATTGTCATATTTCACCCTATGTATGATAGGTTGTGTGGATTAATATGTTTTTATGTAATATTTGACATGATAAAGATTAATATTTCTCAATATCATGTTTTAATTTTTTTAAGCATTAATAATAAATTTCCTATATGATTCTTTAATATAGGTCTTTTATTTTTTTAATTATCAAACATTTTTTTAAAATTAAAGTATTTTAATTATGTAACTAAAAATAAAGATGCATCATAGATAATTGTTAACATATAAGGGTAATTTTAGTCTAAAATAAAATTAGAAAGATCACCCATCACGGTAATTGAGGATCACCCAGGTTTTTTGGTGATAAAAAAGTTGGAATATCACCCCATTTCGATCCTATAGGTGATCGTTCACCACGGTGATGACTCGTCACCTACTCTAAACAAACGTTGTGATGTTGAGGTGATAGGAGGATCACCGTGATGTTTTAGAGGATCATCTCAAAACAAAACCCCCAATGTCTATATGCTGATGTATAAATATTTGTCTCCTGAGAGTTCGTTTGGTACCCATAAAATTTTTTGTAGATAACTTAGTAATTGGAAACATAAGAGTTTCCGAAAACTGAATATTGGAAGCTAGTATAGTTGATTAAGTATAGATTTATCAGGGAATTTATGTAGCACCTGAATGGTTTATATTTTGGCTAAATATAGGTCTACCGCCTTCTCCACCATTGCCTCCATCTTTTATTGCAACCAAGCCATATTCTGGTGGGGATAATAGTCCAAGGACTTTACAGCAGCCTCTTGGGATCGATGTAAGTGGGAAGCACCACAAAAAAAGACCCAACAGAAGTATTCTTGCCATCATAATCTTATCTGCTCTTCTAGCCATGATTGTGGTTACTGCTCTTGCATGGGCTTTTGTCTCAAGATATAGACGTTCTAACGAAAGAATGGAGACTTCTCCACCAAGTACAGCTCGTTCTCTCGCAAAGGCATCTGGTAATTCTTTTTTTATATTCCGTTTTGAAATGATTTACTTCTTCTGTAATGTGACTTGCGTAATACTTCTGCTGGCGGGAAACGCCGTTTTGGGTCCCCCAATGTTTGGGGTATGGGCGTTTTTGGTCCCCAATGTTCCGAGCTGCCACATTTTAGTCCCCAATGGGTACCGATGTTTGTCCTCCAATTAAATTAACCGTTAAGTTGGACAGAATAAGGGTCATCCCGAATTTACTGGCTGAGCCAGATATCCCATTGCTTGGCCCGCAAAATTCGGGTGGTCCTACCGGTCTGTAATTCCGTCCTAGTTAACGGTTAATTTGACCGGAGGACCAAAATCAGTAACATTGGGACTAAATGTGGCATTTTGGAACATAGTGGGACAAAAAACACCCAAACATTGGGGACAAAAAACGCCGTTCGCCCTCCAACAGCCTTTGGTTCTTAAAACACGATATTTGTTAGGCTTCGACTGTAAAACTGAAAGACGAAATGCGTATATCATGAGCTGTATGCATTTTTATTATGTATATCTTCGATAATCATTTGCATTAGCTTTCGAAATGGTTTACTGATAAAGCCGAGAAACGAAAAATAAAAAACCAGATGAACATCTTTCATTCATCTATGTCTTTGGTCCATGATAAATTTATCAATGCATGCAAAACATCTTACATCAGTTTCACTTTCGAAATTTGCTTACTTTTTACCTCATTTTTTTACGGGCCTTAGTTGTCTCAGTTATCGGGAACGGGCCCGAGTCGCCACCGGTTTCCATGAGCTCAAGCCTCACTGCTTACACGGGCTCTGCAAGGACGTTCTCTTTAAACGACCTCCTTCGAGCCACCGATTGCTTCAACGAATCGAGAATACTGGGCGAAGGGGGCTTTGGATGCGTTTACAGAGGGACTCTTGAAGACGGGACGAAGGTTGCAATGAAGGTTCTGAAGAGAAACGACCAGCAAGGAGCCCGTGAGTTCTTGGCCGAAGTGGAGATGCTCAGTAGGCTCCACCACAGAAACCTTGTGAAGCTGATTGGTATTTGTGTGGAAGATCGCACCCGTTGCTTGGTTTACGAATTGATACCCAATGGAAGCTTAGAATCTCATCTCCATGGTAATAACTTTCATCATTTTCCGTCGAGATTATAACAACATTGTCGTGGGAACGCCATTTATGGTATCTAAGGTTTGGGTGTGGGCGTTTTTGGTCCTCCATGTTCCTGGATGCCACATTTAGTCCCCAATGTTACCGATTTTGGACAATTTTGGTCATCCGGTTAATTTTATCGTTAAGTTGGCTAGAACGGGCCGGGCTGGCCCGTAATATTGTGGCTAGCCCGGCTCTGCCCGTAATATTTGATGGACCAGCCCGTAAGTCCATCCAGCTTAATAGTTAAGTTAATCGGATGACCAAAATCGATAACTTTGGGGACTAAGTATGACATGTTCCATGGAGCTAAGGTAAAAAATATGGGGACCAAAACGGCATACTCCACACATTGGGGACCAAAAACGTCGTCCCCCATTCTCATTCCCTTTATTACGATATCTTCTACTGATTCATTTTTTTTTTTTTCAGGAGCTGACAGGGAAATTTCTCCACTCGATTGGAGGACTCGGCTAAAGATTGCGCTCGGAGCCGCTCGAGCTTTGGCCTACCTTCACGAAGATTCGAGCCCGCCCGTTATCCATCGGGATTTTAAAACAAGCAACATTTTGTTGGAAGATGATTTCACGCCAAAAGTATCCGATTTTGGTTTGGCACGCAACGCGCTGAACGAGCGAAACAAACACATCTCCACTCACGTCATGGGAACCTTCGGGTACGTGCTTCTTTTACATCGCCTTCATTCATTATAACAAGCCGAAACCCTTTGTGAATTTCTGATGAATGGACACTTCACCTAAAAGCTTAAAGGGTGTATCATATTTTACTTTTATACACTTTATTTTCAACACGCACCCTCACGTCTAGGTTGATTTCGTTCTTATCTACTAGGCCTTAGACGCGTAGTTTTCTTAAATGGATGGTCGTGAAAATTCGTATTCGTGACCTCTCTTGGTCTGAGCTTTGATACTATGATAAAGGGTTACTTCACCTGTAAGTTTAAACTTAAAGGGAGTGTATCATATTTTAATTTTGTATACTTTATTTCCAACCCTCACCCTCGCGTCCAGACCGATTTCTTTCTTATCTATTGAGCCTTACACGCGTAATTCTCTTAAATCTGTGGCCGTGAAAATTCATACTCATTACCTATCTTGGTCTGAGCGGTGATACTATGTTGAACAACCACTTCCTAGAAAAGCTTAAGCTTAAGTGAAGCGTATCATATTTTAATTTTATATACTTTAATTCCATCAGTTCCCCATTTCTTACGACCCCCTTTTTTGTCTGAAAACACCAGGTACGTGGCCCCAGAGTACGCCATGACCGGCCACCTTCTCGTCAAGAGTGACGTTTACAGCTACGGAGTAGTCCTCCTAGAACTTCTAACCGGGAAAAAACCCGTGGACATGTCTCAGCCGTCGGGCCTAGAAAACCTAGTCTCGTGGGCCCGCCCGATGCTCACGAACCCCGAGAGCCTGAGGTCCATCGTGGACCGATCCTTAGGCCCCGATGTTCCCTTCGACAGCGTTGCCAAAGTAGCCGCCATAGCCTCCATGTGCGTTCAGCCCGAGGTTTCCCACCGGCCCTTCATGGGCGAGGTGGTCCAAGCCCTAACGCTCATGTACGAGGAGGACACGAAGGGCTCGAGGCGGTCTAGTTTTTCGAGCAGAGAAGATAATCTTCTTCTTCGAACAGAGGATTTTCATGCACAATCTCCTCCTGTGTCTCGTTACGATTGTGGGCTTGAGGTCGAGAGAGATCTCTCCGTGTCTGAGCTGTTGAGTTCTCCAGCGAGATATGGGATGCGGGATTTCGGGTCTCTGCGGAGGCATTCGAGCTCGGGACCGATGAGGACGAGCAGAGCGAAGCATTGGTGGAAGAATGTGAGGCGAATGAGTGGGGCGAGCTCGAGCGAGCATGGGATTATGCTTAAACTTTGGCCTGGTTCTCATTAGTGTTGTGTTGCTGGTGAATTGGTAAGTTATTAGAATTGGAAATGTATGGTGATCGGGTTTGTGTTTTTCTTTTTTTTTTTTTTTTTTTCTTTCTGAGAGTTTATTGGTTTTGCTGTATAGAATGTTGTAATGGTTGGTATTCATATTATCATTAGAGATTTTTTTCTTCTTTTTTTTTAAGTTGATGATAGTCATGTTCCCGCTAGATGAACCAGTTCTATCCGTGGAATTTTCTTAGCTTTTAGCATAAATTCATTTAGGATGCGTTCGGTTAAAAGATTTCAATGCGGAAAAAAAAAAGAAAAGAAAGGTGTAATCAGTAATGCTATGACCTCGAAAAAAATGTGTGATGGTACGATCTAAGCATAACAATATTTCCATTCGTTTTATTGAGTAACGATGTTTTCATTTGTTTTTTCCAGGGCTAAAACTACTTTTGGTCATCGATGTTTGCGTGTTAGGTAATTCTGAACTTCGATATTTCGAATTTGCCACATTTAATCCTCGATGTTGTCTGATTTTGAACAATTTTGGCCACTCGATTAATTTTTTGTCAATAGAATTGATTTGGCAGCACCACGTGTCGCCACGTGAGAGTACTTCTTTGTTAATATATTTTAGGAATAAAAAATACTTTTGGTCCTCGATGTTTGCCCGTCGGACAATTTTGGTACCCAAAATTGGTATATTCCGAAAATATTTTGTCTAAAATAATGGAAATCTATCCGATGGATCAAAATTGTTCAAATCAGAAATCATCGGAGACTAAATATGACAAATTAAAATATCGGAGATCAAAATTGGTCAACGGACAACCACCGGAGATCAAAGGTGGCTTGTTCCATTTTTTTCCACGCAAAATTTCTAATGGCAACGAAAAAAAAAAAAAATCGGCCAAGAATTTAATTATTCTGTGTTTAGGCCCAGAATGTCATTATTCTGTGTTTAGGCCCAAAATGTCATTATTCTGTGTTTAGGCCCAAACAAAAGTTGTCACTTGGACGATTTTAAACGTTGAAGAAACATGCCACTGTGAAGAAACATTACTCTTTAGTCTTTGGGGGTGGCTCGATCGAGAGTTGGAAACTGCGGACTTCAGAAAACCTTGCGACATTCAAATGGTAAGTTTCATTCTCTCGAACTGAATTTCCTTAGATTTGTGGATTTTTCATTATCGTTAACTCCTTGTGTGCTTCATTCTCTATATGGTGATTCGTCTTTTTTTTTTTTTTTCATTTCTCGGGGAAAATTGAATCCAAGGCACAATCCGTGAAAGCTGTTTCAAGTCCTGTCCCCGATGCGTGGTACCCGACCCTCGCCTTGCTGATGCTCGCGATCGGGCTCGTCGTCGCCGCTTCTTTCTTCATGTTAGTTCATGATTTTTCATACAAATCAAATCGATCGCATTTTTGTTGGATCTAGCAATTACTTCTTTTGAATAATCGGTAAAACTTGTTACTGCCAGTTTCTACTATTGTGCTGAGTGATTAATTGATCCTGATTTTCGGAATTGTGACTACTTTTGTGAATCTTCTGTTTGATCTTTGATCTTAAGACAAATGGTACTATTATGAGGTGGGACATTTGAAATGTAACTGAAGGATTTAGTCACTTATTTTTTAGTACTCAATTGAGAGATAGACGATGCTTGTGATCTTCTACAAGGCTATGACAACTAATGATTTAGTTGCTTGTGTTGTAGATCAGCTTAGGTCACTCGGGTTTTTCAACCAATTTCGATTTTGGATCGTTTGGATAAACTTCGATCTTATCATATTTGTTCTTGTTCCCGCGTTACAGTATTTCATGATTTAGTCTCCAATTTCCCCTTAGAAATGTATATGGGGCAAAAGATTATTTTTTTATGGGTGACTCGGGGACATGCTCACTCAAGGAAATGTTGGCAGGGAGAATCGATCATGAGACCTCTCCCCCATAATCCTTGAGGCCTCAGCCTGACAAAAAACTTTATATGGTTGTGAATTACGTGAAAGTCAGTCACGATGGATGAAATCTTACATTTTGGTGCAGCTATGAAGCTACCTCTTCTCGGAAAAACCGCAGCCTTGCGAAGGAACTCCTTACCGGTGCTGTTGCATCCGTGTTTCTGGTTCGTAAACGAAGATATAACACCTGATTTCTGTTTTGCTTGTGCATTCGTGTCTTAAAAATGGTTTGATAATTACTTCCGTTTTTTGTTGCTTCCGCAGGGTTTTGGATCGTTGTTCTTGCTGCTCACGTCTGGCGTCTATGTTTGAAATTATTATCTCGAGATGGCGGTGCCGGATTTGGTTCTGGTTATGAATGAATGAATGTTAGATGTTCTCAATAGTCTTTCTGAGGAATGAAACAGGTGACCATTATCAGATTTTTCTTGCACTTTTTTCTAAATTCTGAAACCAGACATTTCTTTTCAATTGCAAATGGCAAACTAGTTCAATAATATCAGTCGAGTAGTTTTTCTATAAGAGTTGGCAGCATGAACAAGACCTATTAATATATACATGAGAAAAAGAAAAAAGAAAATTACGATACATAAAGGAGAAGTGTTTTTTTTATGTAAATGTAAATTTTTTATAAATCAATTATGGTGTCAGCTAGGATTTGTAAAGGTTGAAAACTAACATTCACCATACATCTCAATACTTCTCGCAGAATTTGAATAGAAAAACAACTCAATACTCACAAGCTCCATATCACACCCTCGCTGCAGTTATAAGATTAGATATTAGTTGATGATTGATGATATTTTTTAAATATTTATAAGATGATATTATTATATTAGACGTTGATAAGATCAGTTGGATGATTGATAGTTGTAGTTTAGTTTTATAAATAATTGATTACTCTTGTATAGTAAAATACACCAAGTATTGGATAAGATTTCATACTTTATCTCTCTAATATTTATCTTTAAAATTGTAAGATTTATTATCATAATAATAATAATCTTAATAAAATAATAAAAAATGTATTAAATCACCAAGATACCAAGGGTCTAAATTCAAGTGTGTGGTTATACATATAGTAGTAGAACAAAGCGAGTTTAACACATTATAAAAGAACCAACACATTAATTCGATTGTATTTTCCAAATATAGAATTTTGTTTTTCTTTTGGAAGCGGTAAAATTAAATATCAGTGTCTCCCATGTAACATTGTACACAAAACGAGACATAGCAAGCACAGTCACCATGGTTCATATTTTTCGTTTCGATGACAAGTACAGCAAGCGCAACATGGTTTTTAGTTTCAATTTTGATGAATGTTTTTCAAATAATCAACTTTGAAATATATTTTGCAATTATATTCAATAGCTTCGATAATTATATTTTAGAAGAACATAATTTAGTTTCACAATTATATTTACTTTCTATTCAACAAACGATGCATTAATGAAAGAAAACATACGAGATGATTAATAGTCCGAAAGATCCCTTTGGTAACAATGAACATCCACAAAGTTAGAGACGAAACAGCAAAAAAAAGGATAAAAGAATGAAAAAAAGTTTTTTAAAAATAAGAACTAAAGATTAACTACAAATCAGCTTATAACACCATGAAAATAGACATGCCTTAAATCCATGTTACTCTTCATTTTCTTTCGTTGTCAACTTCAAAAGAGCTTATCTTATTCAGAAAAAGAGCATTCACACAAATGATGAAACTGTTGAATGTGGTGGTGAGTCGCGTTTGGTCGGCGACAGAGCTTTGAGTGTACAGTAAGTCAAGGCACGTACGAGTACGCTTTCCGTAAGACAATATCGTCCCGGTTATCAGTGCTATCGGCTGACGGCGATTGTCCCCAAGATACAACGACTTTCTTAATCTCGTATCGCAGCACTACGAACGGGATTTTTCCGGCGAAACTACTGGAAATTTGAGCTTTTTCTAGCTTCGGAAACTGGGAGTAGAGAGTGACTTATGCTAGATTGCAGGACTCGAATGAATGAATCATCTCGCAGGGGACCTATTTATAGGCGCGAAGGAGTTCCTGGGACTGAATCGCAATAAATGTGACCTTTGGGCTTCCTGTCTTTTGACCTTTCGGGACCAGAATGTGAAATGTCACAACTTCTGGACTGCCCCGCAATTGGAAGCTTCTCGACCCGCCCCCTCGTATTCTCGGGTCGGGTCGTTCCATTCGGTAGTCCATCCTTGTGCGGCCCAACGACCCAGCGGGTCATGCCAACAGTCGGCCCAGTCAGTGCTTACGCAGCGCCACTTCATCATCACATGTACGCGTGTCATGCTTGTCACGTCGACACCGAGCTGCCATGTCACCGTCTGGCCGCCAAGTCATCGTCGACCAAAATTTTTGGCTCCAATAGCTCCTAGCCACGTGCAAAGTGCGCCTACAAAGCGCTCATTGCGCACTTTGCACGACTCGGGCGCGGACTTGGCGGTGCAAGGCACCGCCTCGCACCGGACTATCACTTGGACCAAAACCACCCTAAGGCAAGCCCATTTGAATTACCTACATAAGGTAATCCTTTATAAGGTGATGAAACCGAGTGTGTTTGGTTGGAGGTATTAGGAGAGATTAGAAGGGTTAAGATTAGCTAAAGAGGTGTTTGGTTAGAGGATTTATTTAAATGGGAGGTTTAGTTAATACCCTCCTAATACCCATTGTAAGGTATTATTTAAAGCAACTCTCACCCATCCCTTTAGCTAATCTCACTCCTTCTAGACAAAATTATTTTTATTTTTTATTTTTTTTATTTATTTTTATTCATTTTTTAAAATTTTCTCCCCCGCTCTCTCTCCCCCCTCTCTCTGGTCTTCCCCATCTCTCTCCCTCCCTTCCTCTCTCTCGTCTTCCCTCTCTCTCTCTCTCCTCCCTCCCCTCTCTCGTCTTCCCTCTCTCTCCCTCCTCTCCCTCTCTCCCTCTCTCCCTCTCTCCCTCCCCCTCTCCGTCTTTCTTTCTCTCTCATTGCTTATTCTCTTTCTCTCTCGTTTTTTCCTCTCCCTCTCTCTTAATACCGTATTTTTTAACTGAAGGGATAAAATTATAATTTTGTTTATTTAAACATAATACCATCTAAACCTATCTACCAAACATATTGGACATCATTACTTAATCATATCAACCAAACACCCAAAAAGCTCATACTCCCATTATATAAACACTACTTAAACTAATATCATCTAAATCCTTCCCTCCAACCAAACGGACTCTTAGTGTCTAACCAATGTGGGACGAAGTTCCCTTCATTTATTATTAGACACTTAAATATTTTATTGGGCTAACTTTAGAAAATTAATTTCTCATTCACCCGACATCGGTTTTGAGCAAATCAATATTCATTAAATTCCTCTCGAAACGTAGTTTATGAATCTTTCATCAATTTCTAGTTTCGATGAACGATGGCATCCCGATTTAATTAAAAACCAATCGGATTTGGCTTTTGAGTTTAAGCCCAACTTTAGGGTCCAAAGCCCAAATCCAACTTAAACAACTTTAACACAAGGAGACATAAAACAAAAAAAATAAATAAGAAAAAATAGAAAAAATAAAAGTAGATGATTCTCCTTCCATCATTAATACAATGGTGGTGGTGGTTTGGTGGATAAGGATGTAGGGAGAGGGAAATGTTATTTGATTTTTGGGTTTAAGAAAGAATGATATAATTTGTTTAGAGAGTGTACAAAATTATATTTTGGTGAAAACGTTTAATTAGATATCACCAATTTTTTTAGGTGAAAATGTATATAAACTTTGATGTCTTTCATGAAAGCGTTTAACTGTAGATTTTCAAATTTATTTTATGAAAAAAGCTAAGTTCGAAATTTTCATAGTTTTCGTGAGAACGTCTAGAAACTTCGATATCTTACATGAAAACGTTCAACTCGATATCTTCAAGAGAACGTCTAGAAACTTCGATATCTTACATTAAAGCGTTCTAACTCGATATTTTTCACCAGAACGTCTAGAAACTTCGATATCTTCAATATTTTTCGGAAAAAAAAGTTTAATTGTAATATATTTTTCTGAAAATGGGTAAAATTTGGAAAGACCATTAGAGTGACTCGTTTTAAAACCCTCCCAACCGCCCCAATTGCAGAAAGGAAGAACACAACAGAGGAAAACGAAATCGAGAAATGGAGGAGACACCCACAAACACTCCGGCATCGGCGAGCGAGCCGAGGAAGCGTGGTCGACCGAAGGGCTCGACCTCGAAACCGAAAGCCGACAAGGAGAACCATGTGAGGAGCGGCGGATCTTCGAAAGGTAGGAGGAGCACTTCGGCTGCAGCTGACGAGAACTACGCTCACTGGAAGCAGCTGGTGCCGGTTCTGTACGACTGGCTCGCTTCTCACAACCTCGTTTGGCCATCTCTCTCTTGCCGGTACTCTGATTTTTCGTGCTGTTTGTCGCTTTTTGTTGCGGATTTTTGTTGGTTCGGTAGTTATTTTTTCCTGAGTTGCAATGTGGTTTATTTACACGTGTTGTATCTGGAGAAATTGGTGTGTGCGCGCTAAACCTAGGGTTTACCGAGTTTTTTTCACAGTATTTGGTTAGGGTTTAGGCTGCGATTACATTTTGTGGTTGCTTGAAGTGAAGTGTGGTGGGCCTTAGGAGTATTTGCGCAAAAAGAGTTCGATCTGAAGGATTTTCTGTATTTTCATGTGATTTTCTTTGTTATTTTAATTTATTGAAAGTGGAGGAGTAATATAGGTTTTTAGTCTTGCTTTGTCAGTTAATGATCTAAATGTTCCATTAGTTAGGGTTTTTCTGGTTGGAGTTTATGCTCTATTTTCGTTGGCATGTGTGTGTTTCGTTATGAGAGGAGTTGTTGCGTCCGCGTTAAATTAGGAGGGTGATACCAGAATTATTCTGTTTTTTGTCTCTTGTGTAGTAGGCTTTTACACTACCTCAATAACTTGCGAGTTGCTGTTCCATTGAGCACTTGGGCTGTTTTCTGCTCGTATGAGACTATACTATGATGTTGTACTTTGTAGGCCTATCGAAATACTTGATATGGGACTATATGTTGTTGTGTAGTACCATTTGCTTTAACGTTGATTCTTATTGGCAGTTATGTTGCACAATAGACGGGATTGGGTTATACACTTATTACTAATGTTGGATTTGACTGGTTATCGTACCAATAACGTTTTATGTTTTGGACTGATTTGTTTTGATGTTTTGTCTCCTCAGTTGGGGCCCGGTTCTTGAGAGAGGAACGTTCAAGAACAAGCAGCGTCTTTACCTTTCTGAGCAGGTGAATTTTCTTCCCGAGCAAACTGTTTCATTGACTTGTCTCTTTGGTGTCTTTTAAAGGCTGTTAGTTATTGGAGAAAAAATTCCATTTAGTGCTCCATTAAAATGATTTTAGTTTGGCCGACTGCTTTATGTATGACAGTTAGCTAATTCGCACTGCTGTGTTGAAATGCAGACTGACCATACGCAGCCCAATACCTTGATCATTGCAAATTGTGAGATTGTCAAGCCGCGAGTTGCTTCGGAGAATCACATAGCTAATGTAATTTTGTTTGTCTATCATTTTAAGTTAAATAACTTTGACGTGCCCATTTCTTCCTGTATATTGTTGGTCTGATTTCATCCAATACTTTGTTATCAGTTTAATGAAGATGCTCGTTCACCATATGTTAAGAAGTATAAGACGATCTTACATCCTGGAGAGGTATGTTTAGTCGAAGCATTATTTATCCGTATTATTTTATTTGACTTATGTTTAAGAATGAATACTGCTTCTATAATTTTGCATTTACACCAGTGATTGGTTTTAACTGTTGCTGACAAGTTTTTAATCTTTTCATTTGTATTATCACTGTCATTACCACTAACTTTCTTCACCTACTTTCCTCATCGCTACATAGGTCAACAGGATCAGGGAGCTGCCTCAGAATAAAAATATAATTGCTACACACACAGATTGTCCTGAAGTAAGTCAATTATTTTATCTGTTCTATTTAACGGTTGGATATCTGTTTGGTTGGGAATAATTAGCTTAACTTTGTGTCGTAATTTTTATTAGGTTCTCATTTGGGATGTTGAAGCCCAGCCTAATCGACATGCTATACTTGGAGCTACAGATTCTCAGCCAGATTTGGTGCATTTTATGTTATACTTAACATTAGGATTGTTCAATCTTGTGCCAGAATTTTGTTTGTGTCACAATTGTATTAGTCTTTACCGAGAGTCTGTTTTTTTCCTAGGTTTTATCCGGACACAAAGATAATGCAGAATTTGCCCTTGCTACTTGCCCAGCTGAACCTTTTGTCCTTTCTGGAGGTTTGGAATTTTCTGAGAAATTAAAATGTATCGTTGTATTTCCTGCCACCTGTTTCCCACCCTTCTATTCAAATGTCCATGTTCTTCCTAAATTGTGTAGTTCTTCATGTGAACTCAAACAATCTTCATTCCAGGAAAGGATAAACTGGTGGTTCTATGGAGCATTCAGGATCACGTATCTACACTGGCAGTTGATGCGATCCAATCCACTGAATCTGGTCCTTCGATTATCAATACTGCTGAAGTTTCTTCACTTGGCCCTCGAGGAATTTTTGAAGGGCACGGCGATACTGTTGAGGACGTTCAGTTTTGCCCGTCAAGGTGATTCCACTTTCCAGTTGATAGAATAGTGGTCTATAGTTAACCATTGTTAATATTTAATATCAAAGTTATTATTTGAGGCAGAGTTAATGAAGGTGCCGTAAGGTGTGAGGCACAAGGATGTGCAAGCCCATTCGGTCTTGCACATTGACGTGCACTCCTTTGCCGATGCACGCCTCATTTCTTTTACATGTTTTGTCATTGTTAGTTGTTACTCTTTGTGTGTCCATACGAGTAAAAGATTCGTTGCATTCTGCAGTTCTAATCAGTTTTGTAGCGTTGGAGATGATTCCTGCTTGATTCTATGGGATGAAAGGATTGGAACTAATCCTGCTGTGAAGGTCAGATAAATCCTATCTAATGTCTTTAGGCTTGCTTTTGGTGCATGAGATTCAGACAGTGAAGAGAATTTTGAATTATTACGAATAAAAATTCATGACATTAGAATACCATTTTGTTGTCTTCCTAGCCATACCTTAAGGCATAGGCGTTAGCATATCATTTTGTTGTCGTCGTGAATCAAAATGTTGCATTTGTTTTCCATTGAATGTACATCCGTATTGGATAACTGTAATCTTCTTCCATTTTAACCTGCTTCTCATAATTCTGAACATCCTATTTATGTAATCTTGAAACTCATGTCACAGAAAGGTTGAAGTACTTTGTTTCCTGCCTAAGTTGTGGACTACAATAGCTAGTTTAATGCTACCAATTCATGAAACTTGCTACCTTCATCAAAGTTAAAGTACTAAAATTTGGCCTTCACATCGTTTGGTCTGTTAAAGTATATGGAACTGTAAGCTTGTTTCGAAGAGATTGATTCTTTGTTTTTCTAGTCTAAACATCTCTTTCTTCTAATGTTATGTTGGTCTTTTTCTTTTAGGTACTCGAATCGTTCTGGTTTTATTTTTCCCATTTGATTTATAGATGGTGCTTAGGCTGCATTATCTGACCTGTGATTTTCTTTGAGTTTCAGGTTGAAAAGGCTCACGATGCGGATCTTCACTGTGTAGATTGGAACTCCCATGACGAGAACTATATTCTAACTGGGTATAAAAATTGTTGTCAACTTATAGTTTATTACGTCAATTTCTTATTATGATATTCGTTTTTTTTTTTGCCGTCATGTAAATTCAAATCACACAAAGTTTTGGTGTTTGTACTGTTTTAGGTCTGCTGATCATACAGTTTGCATGTTTGATCGCCGAAGTTTAACATCTGATGGTGTCGGATCTCCTGTCCACAAATTTGAAGGCCATAGCGCACCTGTGCTTTGCGTGCAGGTATTGAATTTTGCCATTTGACATTGGTAGTGTATTATTTATGATGTAGACCTACTTATTCGATTATTTATTATATCATTTACATCCCTGATAATGCTTCTTAGTATTTTTTTTATATTTCTTCAATTACGATATTTACAATTTACAGTGGTCTCCTGACAAGCGCTCAGTTTTTGGGAGCTCAGCTGAAGATGGTTTGCTAAACATATGGGACTATGAGAAGGTAAAGTATCCCCTTAACATATACT
Source organism: Linderniella brevidens (assembly GCA_004919715.1). NCBI lineage: Eukaryota > Viridiplantae > Streptophyta > Magnoliopsida > Lamiales > Linderniaceae > Linderniella > Linderniella brevidens. The sequence goes on from SWDC01000153.1 coordinate 17,623,559, forward strand.
TACAACTTTTATTTGGATGGACGAGTTTTGATGGTTTATTTTGACTACATTTATGAAGCTCCTATATTATAAAAACTCTCTACGTACAGAAAATAAGTTATACATGTGTATTTGATTATTTTTGTGAATAATCTGATGCATATACATTTTTTTTTTATGCAGGTTGGGGACCAATCTCTTGATGCTCCTGCGGGCTTGTTCTTTCAACACGCTGGGCACAGGTTTGAGGACTCCTCTAAATCATCTGTAAAGTTTGTTTTTTTCCTTACTTTTTATGGCGTGGCACTTCATGACTGTTCTCCGATTGTGACTTAAACCTCTGTGAATTGTATATAATATACATAGGCTTCTTGAGACCAAGTTGTTAGAAGTTAATTATTTAGATTTTTTTTTTCATAAGTTAATCCTTGTGAATGGTATATGTATACATACCATGGCTTCTTGAGACAAAAGCCTTAGAAATTATTAACTGTTTTCTATTTTGTTTTTCTTTACTTTGTTTCAGGGACAAAGTGGTTGATTTCCATTGGAATGTTTATGATCCGTGGACGGTTGTTAGCGTTTCGGATGATGGTGAGTCTTACGGCGGCGGCGGTACTCTTCAGGTAAAGAAAACACATCCATGGACCATTCTCCCTTTTTCTTTTTCTTTTTTTGGGCCTGAATTCTCGTTTTTTTTTATTACAAAAGATTTTTTCATATTTATCTTTTTCTCCGATTATTAATTTTTGCAGATGTGGCGAATGACGGATCTGCTGTACCGTCCAAAGGATGAGGTCTTAACCGAGCTTCAGAAATTCAAAGACCATGTGATCGAGTGTGCTAAGACTACCACCTCCTCTTGAGAAGAGGAGATAATAAGGTCCCCATGTGTTTTTTTAATTCATGTTGTGTGTTTCTTCTTACTTTAGTAGATCTTTAACAACTTGAGATGAGACTAGTAATGCAAGTATTATTGTGATTTGCCTTGACTACTGCACTGCTATGGCTATGGATTATGTGTGACGACGTTTCAGTTTATGTCTGATGTGTATGGATTGGTACTCGTTTGCTTTGGTTAACGACATTTGCTTGTCTACTTAGCTTTATTATTGCTACACTAATTACTGTTGGAGTACCTGTTACTTTGGTCTCAATTATTTGTTCCAAGTGGGATTTACGAACAACGGCTGCAGCTTTTGTCGATAGAGGCATTTTCTTCCTCCCTTTTTTTGTTTTTTAATTATCACTTGTACGTTTGACGATAGTTTTCAAAAGAGTGAAATTGGAACCAAGAGGATGCCTAAGGCTCTCACCAAAAGGAGCCCAAATATGTAAACACTTGAGAGAAATAGTTATGTAATTAGAATGAAGTAAACAAAATATAAATTAGGCACCCCCAAAAAAGCCCAATAAGAAGAGGAGGTTCAACATTCAAAAGTTTGTGAAAACACTAATATATCCATGGAAATAACTTTTCAAAGTGAGAACATCCACGGAAGCAAAGAAAGGAGCAGTTTCTCACGTCTATATTCAGTTTGTCACATTTGTAATATAGGGTGCGGCTCGATTATGAGGCTCACGCCTCAAATTGTGCCTTTGTTTTGCATTAGGGGTAATCAAGTTCGTTTATAATTTCTTCACATTCTGTTAAATGACAACTTACAAAAAGAAATTTTTTATGTAAAATGATTATTTAATATATTTTCAAAAGTTCCCGGTCAAAAGTCTATGGACATGAATCTTAACGATCATTTGTAAATTGAAAAATTTAAGCCATCAAAAACAAATAAGCATCTAAGGGGACGTGTTGGGAATAAAATATACAAAATAAAATTATAATACACTCCTTTCAAACTTAACATTTAACACATTTTATTTCTCTATTATTTTTATATTGGTTTCTCTAATAGTCTTATGATGCATTTGAATTTGTGTATTTGAATTGAATCCCATGATTTTAAATTTCAAAATTTTAATTTCAAATCCACTGTTTGGTCAACGTTAGAATTTCGGTATTCGGAACGGAGGTCGAGCTCGACCTCGAACTTTTGCTAAAGAAATTAAAATATACAAAAAATAAAATAAAAATAATAAAGAACAAAATAAAATAAGCTCGCGAGCTCGAGCACCCATGAGCTCGAGCTCGACAATAATGAGCTCGAGCCGGCTCATCGGGCTTGAGAGCCGGCTCAAATCATCGTTCGTTGAGCTAGAGCCGAGCTTTTGTCGAGCTAGAGCCGGCTCGACTCATCATTTACTCATAATAATAATAATAATAATAATAATAATAATAATAATAATAATAATAATAATAATAATAATAAAGGGAAACTTTCATTTAAATACCTGTTAGAATAAAAAATGTCAATTCAGTCCCTTGTCAGCATTTTTTATATGCATGTACCTAGTAGAATAAACTTTTTACACATAGGTACCCATTTGCCGAAGGTACAACATATAAGACATTTAGATGCCATAAAAAACCGTAGTGTGATACATAATAGAGTGAAAAAATGTACATACTAAAGCGAACAAAAGGTACATCATATAAGAACTTTAGGTACCATAAGAAACGCACATACAAACGCGTGATGTGGTACGTAATGTATATATACATATAAATTTATCTGACAGGGGACTGAAATTGAAATTTTTTAATACAAAGAGATTTTTTGTAGTTTCACCTAATAATAATAATAATAATTTATTAAAATCATACGGCGTTCGAAAATGGACCACTTGTGGTCGAATTTGAAAAGCATCAGACAACAAGCGTTTCAATTCTTCATGGATTTGGATGAATCGAAAATCCAATCCGAACGGTTCTCAAACGAATGATTTGGAAGAAACCCGGATTTCAAATCGAAATTCGGGTATACAAATGGACCATTATAGAATAATAAATATATGCTTTTCCTTCCTTGTAGAGAGTATTTATTCCGCGGAGACAAATACTTAATCTTCATGTTGTGATAAAAACATACATATCTTTGCTTTGGGGTCTTGATGTCTATTATATTCTTTATAATTAACATCCGAACACAAAAAGGAGTTTACAAGGAAATTCTTGATGTTGAAAAGAACAATTAAAAATAAAAGAATACTAATATTATGATCCAATGGCCAACATAAATGTCATATGGTGATTTATTTCATTTCATTGCATAGGTTATCATATTTATATATGTAAAGCGCCTCGAGTTTCTCAAGGAATAAAAGCTTTGATTGATTTCCACCCACAAAATTAAAATATTATAACACAAAAATTGATGGGATGGGGCAGAAGGGCATCAATACTAATGATAATGTTGAGCTGGGCAATCTTAGATTGATAAATCACATCGGGACAGATTAAACTAATAAATAGAACCATAAATAGTAAGTTACTATGTCTAAATTCACATACTAATGATGTTATTACCATTCATAGCAAAGACGAAAGTACAAGAATTATATTGAAACGTGGTTTTATGGGTAATGTTGGAGATGAAACATATAACAATCTCACATAAAAAAAATATACGATGTCTCAGATATATAGTAGAATCATTTATATCCGTAAGTTTCTTGATGTATAAAACATATGATACGAGGGAGGGATGAAAAAAGCTAGCTTAGATTGATTGGAGGAAAGACTCTAAAGGTTTAAAAGGTGATCGGATATTAAAAGAGAGCATTAAAAAAAAAAGATAAAGACAATTTTCAAGATTCCCCTTCAATTAACTAATAATGCAAGTGCGTTTCTTTCTTTAGTCTAATTAAAATGCCATCATCAACCTTTCTTTATCAATGGGAACCTTTTTAAAGCCAGCTTTGATGCTAACGAGATAGCATTGTTAAATCACTTTTTATTACTTTTTAGTGTGGTAAAGATGAGAATTAGTCTATTCCTCTTCTTACATGATGATGAGATTTGCAAATCCACAGGGCCATTCATTTGCTTAGGTTATTATTATTGACCATATAAAGCTAAATCAATAGAAGAGTTTAAATTAGTGTTGGTACGATAAAAAAAAAACCGAAACATGTTGCGCTCATTTATAAAAGTTAAGGTACACGTATCGATCGATCATTCGTACCTTTAATCAAGTGTATTTGATAAAGCCCGTTGACCTATATATAATATTTGTTATGACATTTATGGTGTAACAAAGTTGCGTTTCTTATTTGTTAAAACCATGTATATATTGTTATTCCACGGCGGGAATGCAATGTCGTGCAAAGTCACCAATGCACATGGCTCGGGAAACACTTGGAGACACGCACGAGCTGCATGACGCATGCCAGGCCAGGCGGGCCAATGCCAAGCGGGCGACGGTGGGCGAGCTCGTGCGGGACGACTTGGACGTTGAGGTCCAAGGCAACGACGGGCGGTGGCTCGGCGGACAACAAGCCAGGCACGGTGGTGCGTGGCTGCGCAGGTGGCGCATAGCGGCGGTTCGACGGTGGCTCCGAGGATAGCAGTACCGGAAGAGGGAGCCAGCCCAAGCAGCGGCTCGGCCAGGCAACGTGTGGGGGCGGGGCGCGCGGGACAGCGCGCGAGCAGCCGAGGCAACGCGCACACGGCCAATAAAGAATTGCGCGCGGGCTGACCATGTCCTACGAGGAACTCGGGAACAGTTGGGCAGGATCACGACTAATTCAAATGAGGATGACCAAGTCTTCAATCCGCGTGAAGGATGACCAAGTCTCGGGGCTGTTGAGAAGATTTAAGGAGCCAAGTCAAATGGCAGAAAATCTCGAGGAGAGATTCTCACAACAACCTAATTTGAATTCGAATAAGGTTGTTAAGGAAATCTCTCCGAGCCAAATCCTATTTAAAGGAGGCCGCCGAGATCGAGTCATTCAACAACCAGAGAGCCACCTTATACGAGAATTCCACACACATCCGAAAGAGAGTTCGAAGACGCGACATTTAGATCTAATTCGAGCTCGGGCGCCGAGCTTGAGAGGGATCCGCTGAGGGTTTCACGAGCGAGAGAGAGTGAGCGATTAAGATCCCGAAAAAGGGGACATTAGGAGACAATCATTTCGTGTCTTGATAGTGAAGGGTGCCACGAAACCACATTAAGCGAGCAAAGGGTGTTTCGTTTGTGGAGCAAACGGGCACATGACTTGATAGTGTCATAAACGCACACGTGCGGTGGCAATTGTAGTCAATTTGGACTGCCCGGACACAATGCTGAACACGGTAAGGGCTACTTCTCCTAGGAGAATTGATGTATTTCACGAGGTGGAGGTAGGTGAGCGTCGTGCGCGCTAAGGCGTGTGGCGGGGCGTGCGTGCGGAGCGAGTCGTTGCGGGGGAGCGCATGCTGACACACGCGGTGCGGAATGCTTAGGGCGCGAGGAGGCGTGCAAAGGGTTGCGGTGCGGAGCGAGCCGTTGCGGGAGAGCGCATGCTGACACACGTGGCATCATGGGGTCTTTGCGCGCGGCGCAGAACGAGACTATGTGCTAGGGCGCAAGGCTTAGGAATATTCGTGTGTGCGATCAATTTGGACTTCAAGGAGGAAGGGCGCAAGGCGATCTGGGCGAAGCGCATGCTGAAATGCGGGATTGACGGTGACAACAAAGGACGTCAACACTCTTCAAATGGGGGAGGATTGTTACACATTTGCGAGTGCCACGTCAACAAGTTTAAACATTGTCAGGCGGGAATGCAATGTTGTGTAAAGTCACCAAAGCACATGGCCGGGAAGCACTTGGAGACACACACGAGGGCACGACCCACGCCATGCCAGGCGGGCCAAGGCCAAGCGGACGACGGTGGGCGAGCTCGTGCGAGACGACTTGGACGTTGCGGTCCAAGGCAACGACGGGCGGTGGCTCGGCGGACAACAAGCCAGGCATGGTGGTGCGTGGCTGCGCAGGTGGCGCATAGCGGCGGTCCGACGGCAGCGACAACGGTGCCGGAAAAGGGAGTCAGCCCAAGCAGCGGCTCGGCCAGGCAACGTGTGGGGGCGGCACGTGCAGGGCAGCGCGTGAGCGGTTGAGGTAACGCGCGCGTGCGCGAGAGAGAATTGCGCGCGGGCTGACCAAGTCCTGCGAGGATCTCGGGAACGGTTGTGCAGGATCAAGACTAAGTCAAATGAGGATGACCAAGTCTTCAATCAGCGTGAAGGATGACCAAGTCTCGGGGCTGTTGAGAAGATTTGGGGAGCCAAGTCAAACGGGAAAAAATCTCGAGGAGAGATTCTCACAATAGTCTAATTCAAATTCGAATAAGGTTGTTGAGGAAATCTCTCCGAGTCAAATCCTATTTAAAGGAGGCCGCCGAGATCGAGTCATTCAACAACCAGAGAGCCACCTTATACGAGAATTCCACACATACATCCGAGAGAGAGTTCGAAGGCACGGCACTTCGAGCGAATTCGAGCTCGGGCGCCGAGCTTGATAGGGATCCCGCTAAGGGTTTCGCGAGCGAGAGAGAGTGAACGATTAAGATCCCGAAAAAGGGGACGTTAGAGATAACCGTGTCGTGTCTTGGAGTAGGCGCGTGAGGCCAAGACGTGTTCGGTGCCACGGGTTTGGGTGCTCTCCTTCGTTGTAAACTTTGCGTGAATAAGGATTACGACAAGCCCGATAGGCGAACTCGGTTGTCCCCGAATTGACCATGTCTTTGTTTTTACGTTTCCGCATATACAAAGCAGGGTCGGGTGAGAGGCTTATCGCATGTTACTCGGGAATTGGGCAAGCGCGGAATGAGTCAAACGCAAGCCGGTTGTGCGCGCGGGGCTTTTTAATTCGAATTTCTAAGTCTTGGATTTGCAAGATATATGTATTCACTTCTGTGATGAAACTTTCATTTATAGTTTGGAGGGATAAAAAAAATACTAAATTACAAGAAATATCACATTAGTGCAAAAGGTGAATTGAATTCGGGTCTTTATATTAAAAACTTTACAAACAAACTTGAAGAATGAGCCAATCACAGAAATTATCCATACTCACCATATTCGGGAAAATTAAAAATCAGGCAAAGATCAAAAGTCAAAGTCAAAATCACAAAATTAAATAAATAAGATCATATCGTTGATTACTCTCTAACGGTTACTTTCCATATTATTAGATGATCTAGCTTATATAAATATATGCCAATATGAGCCTGGAATGAAAACATACTATATCAAGAAAATATAATGTAATATCATTCCGCAAAATTCTGTACTAATACTGAATATGACAAATTTTGAGTTTTCACATATACATATTCTATAAGCTCAGTATGATTATCAACATAAACTGATCCTACCATGATAACAGGGCCATGGTCGGGGAGTCGAACGACTCCCTGATCCTCTCTAAATCTGCCCCATAGCACTCCTAAGCAATAGCATAATATATATATAAATATATATATATATAGAGAGAGAGAGAGAGAGAGAATTGCTATGGTGAGCAACCACCGTGAGCACCGTCGCTCAAATAACATTTATTGTGCTTCTCCTTCATCTCCGATGCCGCTATCAGCTCCGCCGTCCCTCTCGACTCCACCAGTAGTTCTGCCATCTCTCTCGGCGCGTTGATTTTTAAGAAATTTATCATTTATCACACATAGGTGAACGAGATGCCGAAATGATGAATTTCTTAGAAACCAACGCGCCGAAAGAGACGGTAGAGGTGCTAGTGGAGTCGAGAGGGACGCTGGAGGTGATGGCGACGTTGGAGATGGAGGAGAAGCACAATAGATGATATTTGGGCGACGGTGCTCACAGTGATTGCTCACGGTGTTGCTAACGTAGTTGCTCACCATAACAATTCTCTCTCTATATATATTTAAACTTTACCAATATAATATTAAATTAAATTAGAAGCACTTTAGGAAGCTTTTAATGTAATCAAATAGGATGCGAAATTTTAATATCAAGAAGACGAGTATTTCAATAGAATGATGAACAAAATTAAGCAAACTATCTTCAACATCATAAGGGATTAATGATTGGCCATGGGAGACACATTCAAAGAAAACGGCCTAAACTATCCTATATAATGGGACTTACAAAGTACACAATACTTCTCGTTTGAACCAAACACAACACAACATACATTTAGCATAAAGAAGATTAAGAAGAAGAAAATATATAAAAAGAAAAAAAGAAAGGCCAACGTTAAATTCTATGGTTTCCTAGAGCCGATTGGCTCGCGTGGACTCCACCAAATATTTTTTCTTACAGACTAAGGAATCATTCGGTTATTTACAATTCAAGCATCTTCTGAAAAGTGACTTACAAAAATGTGTGAAAATTGTTACAAAATAAACACAGGCGTACTTTTTTTTTTTTATTGGAGGTAAATTTCTGATTTATTTTTATTTAACTTTATTGCATAAAATCAGGTGCGTGTAACGTGTTAAATCGGTAACATTGAGGACTGAAACTGTAACTCGAAAAATAAGGTGCCAAAAACGCCCATAGGCCAAACATCGGGACTAAAAATGTAAAAATCCCTTCAATAAATAATATTAAAAATATTTAATATTATTTTTTAACAAAAGTTCGGTTTTCGGTCAGTTAACTGAATCGAATTGAAAAACATTTTGTAAAAATCGAAACTAAACCAAAATTTTTTATCGGTATTTGGTCTAGAAAATTTCAAATCGAAACTTTTGGTTAAACAAAAGCTTGATACATTCGGCTATTTTTTTATCGTTTGAACACCCCTAATAAATGATGTTGATTTAGACATGCACACATATCTAACCGATTTTGGTTTCGTGTTGGTTCTAACAGTTTCGGACCAAAAACTCGGTTCTGTTTGATCATTATTGAGCAAATTCCTATCCGAGTTTCGTAGTAAAAAACCAATAATCAATTCTGAATCAGGTGGAACCACATCTGACTTCGAACCGGTTCAGTCGATAAATATATATATTAAATTATTTATTATTTAATATGTATATAATAGTTCTTGTTCCGATTTGCCTGAAATCCATATATTTCTATGTGCTACCGGGTCGAATCCGGTTCTTGAACCATTTTTTTAATTGCAAAAATCGAAACAAAACAAAAATTCACTTAAACGACATAATGTTGGGAAATTTATAAATTAATTAAATGTGATAGTATGTTTAATTTATTTTTCATTTGTGTGTGGATTGTATGTTTTTTTTTTGTCTTTAACTTATTATAAAATTAATTCACGAAAAAATAAAATAAAAGGATGCCTATTTTCTTGATAAATTTGTGCACATAATAAAATCAATTTAGAAAATAAAATAAAATGATATTTTTGTAAGCAAAATGGACACATCCCAATTTTGTTATTGACGGTCGGTCAAATCTCTACTTTTGTAGTAGTTAACTATTACGTTTGCACTTATTGCAATATTAGGTTCAACGGTTACGTGCAAATCAGTTAATGAGCGGTTTCAATGAAATCTTACATCAACGACTAACAATTAAAAAATAAAAAAGATCAACAATTAAAAGATGAACTCACCACTTTGCTGGTAATTGGGTGTGTAGATACTATGTTATTATACACACACATATATGTCTTTCCAAATGTATGTAGCCAATAGAATTTGCATCATGATTGATATATATATATATATATATATATTTATATATATGCATAAAATATTGGTAAAATGCAGAAGTTGATTGAAAGAATGATGACAGAGACGACAGCACACAATAATAATAGGGTCTTGATGAACAACTCTACTGATTTAGACTATACAATATCATCTTACCAATTCCCTCCAAGTATCAATTCAAGAACCAAATAATTAGTCAAGAAAGTGATGTAATACGTTTGGGGGAAACTAATTACGTTTATATACGTGATCAAAAATAGTATTTTCTAACAATTAGTCATCCTGTTGAGATTTTGATCGCTATAATTACTACAAAAATGACTTAAATTGCGTGGGACTAACTCATTTATTGCACACGTGTCAGCAATTTTTTTTTTTGGTTATGTTGGGGTACAATTAGTGATTGGCATCTTTGAATGAGATAATTATTCTAAATGCATTACTCATGAATGATAGGCAGCACGTTTTATATTTGGTACACTTCTTCCACTAGATATATTCCAATCATAACTAAAAGGAGAGAGCTACCTAGTACAAAAATGACGAGTCATTAAAAGGCATGTTGGGATTGATTAAATGTATTAGAAATTATATATTCTTTTCATTTTTTGACACACAAAAATTCTATATTCAGATAGTAACATTGTAGGGAGGGATGCATTTTATTCATGGCTCGGGCTTCCACTTTTACAAAGAAAAATATTAAAAAAAGAAGAAGAAAACTCGTGGTAATATATATACATGTATAGAAGACCTACAAATATTTGGATGAGTAGACCTAAGAAAAAGACTGAAATAATCTCATAATTCTCACAAGCAACTATTATACATCTCTACTTGTCTCATTTATTGAAGGACAATGCTTTTGAATCATTAACTCGATCCTCTCTGTGTCCCACACTGTGCATTTAAATTATATGGGTCCGATCACTTACTGATCCATCTGTAAACTAGCATATACAATTAATCACACAATACTTTCGACAATAGTATAAATAAAGAATGGGTTCTCTTTTAGCTGTTGAAATTGGGATTTTAACATTTTTGGTCTTCGATGTTTCGCCTATGGGTGTTTTGGTCCCCCAATTTTTCCGAGTTACAGTTTCAGTCCCAAATGTTATCGATTTTTGGCATTTTGGTCCCCTGATTAACCTAATCATATCTTGGAGGGAATTTAACACGTTACACGCACTTGATTTCACTCTTTCGAACTTAAAACATTTCATTTTCATAGTACAACCTAAAAGAGGTGCTCACGTCGACTTAAACGCTCAGAACATCTCATTGTTATAATTGAATCGTTACTTCGAATTTATGCTCGAACTCTCCCCCAAGTCTTTCATTCCATGATGAAGAAGATGATTTCTGAACATTTAATCTATTAAAATGAAATCAGGTGCGTGTAATGTGTTAAATTCCTCCAAACATACGATTAAATTAACCAGATGACAAAAAATGCTCAAAATCGGTTGCATTGGGGACTGAAACTGTAACTCGGGAAAATTGGGAACTAAAACGCCCATAGGCAAATATCGGAGACCAAAAATGTAAAAATTCCGTTGAAATTTGAATAAATTCCGTATGTCAACTTAGGATAATTGGCTATATATCAATCAAATGAGTTGTTCCCACTGAGCACTATCTCCACTAAGAAGTCCTGAGTTCGATTTCAGTTGGAACATCTTAATTTTCGATGTTAATGTGGACTTGAAACGGTAGATACATGTAAGTAGACTTGAAAGGGGACTACAATGCAAATACCTATATATATATATATATATATATATATATATATATGAACCAACAAAAAATAATATGAAATTAGACCCCAAGGCTGTAGCATAGAATGTGCCGAAAGCAATTTGGTACGAAGATCACATATCGTATTGTTTTGCTGTAAAAGGGCTTGCAGAGATTGACAGAGCATTAAAGTCTTTGTCATTTGTTTCCCAAAACCTAACGTAGTTATTATGACTTGCGAGTGAATCGAATCAATTCAATTTTCGAAGAATGAGTGAGTGAGATATAACTATTACAATTATTTCATCGAAGCATATAAAGGATGTTTCTGTAAATTTAAATGATTAACAGACGAAAGATACGGCATGAGCTGACTGAGCCGCATGTATGCAATTTACCTTTGCTTCGTCAATAGTAAATACTAATAGTAACTTTTCTATTCTTTTTTCTTCAACAAAATGAAATTATTCCTCATATAGTAGTTGTTCCTTTAATCGGTTCGACTTCTAGCAGCGCGATGTCGCCGGGTTTGGCGGATCATGTCCTGTAACAAAAGTTATAAAGATTATATTGCATATCTGATAAATATCTATTCTATATATTGGTTAGGGATGTATAGTAGATACTCCAGTTAAACGATAGGTTAGGTGTAATTAATATTTTATCCATCCTTTATTTGGTTCTTTCAATCATATCCTCAAAAATTAAATCTTATTTTTCCTTTTTACGCACTTAAAATAATACACAATTAAACTCGAGATTGTAGTTTTATCTATTAATCACATATATATATATATATATTTGATCACACACATCGAATGCATAAAATATTAGTATATATTACGCGTACAATGGAATTGATCAAGTGGACGTTTCATTACACCTCTAATTACAAGGTATCTGTTTGAATTACTTAACTCTCTGATTATTACAGTCTGTCTGGACTTGGAACAGAGACATAGACAAAAGAATTAGCCCGCTGAAAGCTTAGTTGCCTCGCTTCCAAAAATGAGAATCATATTTACTTAAAACTCAATTGGATTGAGTGTGGAACAACGATGATGTTGGAAAGAGACTCATAGACCACCGAGAATTAGTCCCGAATTTTTTCATATTTGACAATGTGGGACCAAGATGATGTGTGGGAATAATATATATATTATATATATATATATATATTACAGAAGTTGTTTTACCAAGAATTCAACTGCCTAATACAATCAAAAGCTAGTTTTGTTGGTCTCAAGATTCAATGAAGAAGTCATAGCGTACAGACAAATAAAACTCAAAACACAAGGCAAGGAGCTTTCTTTATTTTAATATAGTTCACCAAATCTCAAAACATGTCTCTAACCTCCCACTCTCCTTGCCCCTAAAAAAAAAAGAAAAAAAAAAGAAGAGAAAGACGTACATTACATATACACATCATGATAGGTTAAATACATATATATATATATTTATAATTTATATATGTTGTCACCCAAATGAATTTAGAAAAAAAACAAAACAAAACAAAAAAATCCTAACATACCAGAAGGCAGAAATCCCACTACTATTCATCCATTCAATGATTGATCAACACACCAATTATTATATTCTCATTATTTATTATAATCAATATAGTGCTTAATAAGCCTATTAGCTTCCCTGAGCCCACTGAAGTAAGCCCCGTGCGTGGTCGAATAGTGCGTCTTGTGCGTCGCTTCTCCGGCGAACAGAATCTGCAGCGGCGGAGGAGGAGCAGTAGCCGAATCAACACCGAGATTATTAGGGCTCTTGCCGCCCATCTTCTTCTTATTCTCCGGCAACGGCTCGGCCAACACATCCATGTCGTCGATGCTCGATCCAACGGCCACGTAGCTGTACGATCCCAAGAAGAGCGGATTAGTCCCCCACTGAGTCCTCAAAACCCTCTCAAACCTCCGATCGACGCCGCCGCCGCTCCCACTTTTCTTGCTGGGCAACAAGTTCGATACGGCGGAAGAAAACCCTTTTACGATCTCCTCCTCCGGCATGGATTCGAGCTCGAGGGCTTCCTCTCCGGTGAACCACGACAGCACCACCCTCGAACCCCCGTAAATCGGGGTCAGAAACGACGTTTTTCTGATCCAATTGGGGATCTCGGAGCTCTTCAGCTCCGATTCTTGGCCGCGGAACACCATTTGCAAGAAAGGGAATTCTTGCGCAGAAGGGCTTAATTGAAGGAAAACCTTGTCGACGACGCCGTATCCCAGCTGAGAAATCGCATGGGCTTTGGAGCTCGGCAACGGGGGATCGAAAAAGGCTCGTTCTTTACCGAGCCCACGCTTCAAAACTCCGAGGGACACGGTGACGATCACGTGATCGGCGGAGGAAACGGATCCGTCGTCGAAATGTAGCTTCACGGGCCCATCTTCTTCTCCGTCGATGTATCCATTTTTCTCTGACTCATTGGCTCTCCACGAGATCTTCTCCACTCTCTTGTTGAAACTAATCATGTCTTCCGGCAACACAGAGGCCAAAGATTCGACGACGGTGGAGTACCCTTTGGCTATGGTGATCTCATCCCCTGGGAACATGACGTAATCCCTCTCGGCGGCGTAATCGAGATCGAACAAATCCGCCGAGGTGAAAGTCCTCTGAACGCTCTCGAGCATGGCGAAAACCCCATCTTCCAGGGATTTTTCGGTCCAATTGCCGACGGTAACAGCCTCCTTCTGATGATTAACACCTTCCCAGTACAAATTCAGCCCCTTTCTGAGGACAGCGCCGACGCTCGCGGCGTCTGCAGGACTCAAACGCCTCAAGATTTCCCTCGAAAGTAGGTCGGCTTCGCCGTGAAAGGGCTTGCCCTGTATGAAATCCATGAGGCTCTTGAAGAGCCCCGCGATGGGCTCGACGAGGGACGGCGGTATCTCGTGGCCTCCTTCGGCTGCGGTGATGGGGTCTCCGACGGCGCCGTCCATACACTCGTAGGGCTCGTCGGAGCTCAGGGAGTTGGCCTCCTGGGCGATTTTGTAGACGGGGCTGTTCTCTATTCCGTGGATCCACGTGGCGCCCTGCTCGATCCTGTCGCCGCAGAACTCGGCGGTACTGATTCTGCCTCCGATTCTGCCGCTTCCCTCGACGACTGAGAGGTCGAAGAGGTGCTTCGCGGCGGCGTAGGAGTGGAGCCTGTTGGCTGCCGTCAGGCCGGCCATTCCGGCGCCGATTATCACTATTCTGGGCTTTTTGTTCACCATTTTTAGAGAGAGAGAGAGAGAGAGACGTTTGATAGTGAATGGTGTGGGTTTTGTTTCTTTGTTGTGTGAGTGAGGATTGTGTTGTGTTACTGGAGAGGATATATAACGGTCCGACGTAATGCAGTGTTTTGCCTCGGAAGGGATCTTTCTTTAATCTACACTGTTTTTTTTCTTTTTCTTGATATTTTTTTTTAAATTTTAAAGCTTTATTTTAAAAATTATTTATGCAAGCTAATAAAGACACGGTTCTACTTTATTTCGGGCGTACATATGTATTTGTACTGGTTTTACCATTTTCACCTTTTACTACTGTGTTTTTAAGTATTGCATAATCGAGATCTCATTGTCGACTTGGGACGACTATGAATGTTCAACGAGATTAGTTCTCTTCATTTGTATGTAATCTTCAACAAATAGTATAGTCAAGACGAACAAATGAAGTGGAATATGCAATCTTTTTCTACAAATATTACAACCTGAGCACTTGACGATCCAGGGTGGAGGTACATTAGGTTCAGTGGATTCAATGGATCTCGCAGAAAATAATGATTTAGTAATATATATATATATATATATATGTTGATATTTTTAATGATTGGATTGATATTGAATAAAATTGAAGTAACAGGATCATAGAGAAAATTTTAAAAAGTATTGAAGCAAGGTGTCCGATTAGATTGGACTCTACTCACTTGATTTTTTGACTCTGCTATTGGACCGACATGGCATGGAAGACCAGATAAAACTTGCACTAGCCTGAATCAACTAGGTTCAACCACACTAGTATAAGTTCATGTGGGATCGGCTAATTTAAGAAAATGATTGGCAGGAAAAAATCAATTGAGTGACCTCTCGAGGACCCATAAAGCCAGCCTTGACCATTAGGCCAATAAATCGTAGTCTACGCGTAGCCAATCTTCAATGAATATGGGTGTAAAGTGTAATGTAGTGACTGCCTGCCATTTTAGCTTCATTTCTCTAAATTCGAAAATAATGCACTAAATATGTCATTTAATAAACCAAACATTTCAAGCTCTATATTACATACATAGACAATAAATCTTGACCTCATCGATCTTGAGTCTCTCGCTGTCGGATTTGGTAGCCAACGTTTTAAAAAAGAATTTGACAGGTAAACAATACGTGTAAGGTTTTGAAAACATAGATACGAAATGATGCAATATTGCGAGTTTATATCTTAGCCCCCTTCTTGACAAAGTACAATTTAACTGCATAAAATACTAATATGTGCATGATGTTATATATTTTATTTATTCTAATCAAGCTTTCGTGTACGCCTAATCAAGTTTTAATTTAATTTAATTTTTTTTTAATTAGCTAAATCTAAAACAGTAGTTGCAACTGCACGGAATCAATTGAAATATATTATGTCATGGTTAGCCACCATATCTTGCCTTATTTTGCGTCCGTGTACTTATTTATTTAAAATTGATAGATACATTCAGTGGTCCTCTTGATAGATACATATGCAAATAATAAAATTATATTTGAATATAAAATTTGATATGTATCATCATAGGGTGAAGTGAAGATATTTAAGCATATATAGCGGGTTTATGTACAAAAATTTAATTAAAGTTAGGCACGGTTGGGGGTAGGGCTGATCGGGAGGCTAATCCCGGTTCCTGCCCCACCTCGATAAACAAACATGGAGAAATTTCTCCTCATCTCTAATCTCGATCCCAATCCCGCGTGTATAAACTATTTTATCTTTCTTGTAAACATAGGATATATATTTTGTGGTATTCCTAAAGGCCAAATTACTAAATTAGGTAAGTAACTATGACTCTTGTGTTTTTGGGTCATGTTTCACAAGTGAAAACATAGGTCGCTAAGTAACATATCTGATTTTTTTTGGACACTTTTTTCAATTTCCCGACAAAAACGGTCGGATTTCATACGTGACACTTCAATGCACCACGTACCCCGACTATGCCACGTATGAAATCCAACCGTTTTTACCGGAATATTCAAAAAGCTCCCAAAAGAAATTAGATATGATAATTAGTGACCTAAGTTTGCAATTATCAAAATTAGTGAATCAGAAAACTCGAGAGTCATAGTTAATGAGGTGATTTGCAATTATAGACGTCCTTTTCAAAGTAATTTGCATACATAGGCATTGTGTGTAAAACGTTTCAAAAATACGCATAATTCTTTTCTATTTTCTTTTCAGAATTTTTTTTATTGATTGTCTATTCCTGATTTATTTATTTTTATATATTTATCGTATAAATGATCTGTGTTCATAGTTTGTTAATCGACCGAACCGAACATAGAAATTTCGATTTTATTTTTGTTAGTATAATAGTAATATATACGACTTTATATATTTACAACTGCATAATAATAATAATTGTTTAATTTTTTTAACTAAAGTTCGGTTTTTATCAGTTAATTGAACTGGATAAAAAAAGATTTGGGAAAAACTAGGCTCAGTTCGGTTCAGTTTTTACAGTTTGAATACCCTTAATAAATGATTTTGAATTTGACATGCAAACACCGTGCCAATTCTACTGATTCCAGGTCAAAAACGTCGATTTTTTGATTTCGACAAGCCAATTCGAATAGAGAGCAAGAGCAGTGGTTCGAATTCAAAGAGCATAAAATAATTTCGAAATCAGTTATGGAACCAAATCTTATTAAATGCGGTCGTAATTTTTTTTTCCGATAATATGTTTAATTTCTATTTCATTTTTATCTTTGATTTGATTGTAAAATTAATTAAAAAGAAAATAAAATAACAAGATGCCTAGTTTTTATAAATATTTGAGCATATAATAAAATTAATCTTAAAAAGAAAATGAAATAAAAGGATGTGTTTTTTTTTTTGTAACTGAAAACATACATTGCCTATTTTTGCAATTTACAGTTGGTCAAATGCATACTTTTGCAATTATTCTAATTAATGACCTATTTTAGTAATTTGTCATATCCCTAAATTACCGTGATATATCAATTAGATAATTTTCAAACACAAAATTTCCAGCTATTTCGATGTAAAAACTGTGTTATTTCTTGATTTTAGGGGTGGGATAATGATCATATTCTACCTACCTTATATATATATATAAATATATATATATATATATATATATATATATATATATATATAGTGTTTATGTAAACCCTCTCGGTAGTAAAATAAAGGCGATAAGTGGTATGTTGAGTTGAGATCAGTAAGCTTAATAATTCAGAGATGGGCCCAAAAAAGAAAAATTGATTAAATGAGAAACAAAGTGATGAATGGTGGGAATATAGAAGATAACTGACCTACACAGCTCGTTAAGGGCAGCGTTACATAATATTTATTTTAGCCTAATATTAAAAACATGGGACTTCATTAACATAATGACTAAGTTGATATCATCGTTGTCAATTCTTCGTCAATCAATAATTAGTCTAAACTAATCCTTGAGTTCCAAAAACTACAGCTGCAAATCTTGTCCCTTTCAATAATGAGATATGCATTAATCCTACAATAAAAATATTTAAATTTGACCCATTGGAAAAAATCATCCCCTGCGATAAATTGGTCCTATGAGTTGAGATCTTCTCTTGAGTCGAATCCTAAAGTTAAAAAAAAAGACTTAGAAAGTCTTTTGTCGAATCTAAAATACCACATGACCTTGGCATTCAAGTGGATTTTTTCCCTTTTCTTTCAGTATATAAAAAAAATTAGATTGAAGTTATTGAAAACATCTACAATTAGATTTACCTTAGATTACATATATATCTAATGACATATTTCTTTACTTAATTTGCTAGATATTCTTAATCATTGTCCAATAAGAAAAGTATTAAACAAGAATTACAGTTAATATAAATTGAATTGATTGACGGTAATGCAAATGAAAATGACTGAATTAGAATGGTCCAAATATTAAATCCAATTGACTGTCGTCTTCTCCTAGTCACTGTGTTTTTTCCCTTGGATCAATGAACCTATGTCACTATCAACTTCGATGTTAGGCACGCAGATCATGTGGAGTAATATACACAATTTCTAAATGCATACTTAAAGTTTAATATCTGTAATATATATTACATAATTTCTAAAAGCATACTTAAAATGTGGAGTAATTATACATAATTAAAGTTTAACATCAGCAATATATATTGCATGATTCAGCATATTTCTTCCCTTCACAATTACATAATTTCTTGATGGGTGAAATAAAAAGATGGAAGATAAATATATGATAACCTCGAAAATTTAAAAATAAGGAATCTGGAGCCACAAACCCTCGTTAGTTTTTTTAAACTAGAGGTGAATCACATACCAATTATTAATCTTGATATAAGGTGCAATCCAATACATACACCCTACGTCTCGAAATTAACATATAACATGATTTAAATATTTATTCACATTATAAGTTAATAAAATACTATAATCAGTAATTATTTTTTATAATGCCCTAGATAAATAGCATGAATATAATAGTTCACATTAATAATAATCTCGGTGATTGTTTAAACAAATCTTAAACCGGACTAAAAGCGATAAAAAAGTGAAACTGAAGTGTGATTGAAATCGGAAAAGGAGTAGATTGACACCGAAGAAATCGGAGACTGAAGACCAAAACGAAGGCCTGGAGTATGAGGCTGATATCGATACTTGAACAAAGACTGAAACCAGGGCTGAAGATAAAAGCCGAAACTGGACTTAAATCAAAAAGAGAAATGAAATGAACGGACCAAACTGATAGTTGGTCAGACGCCAAAACGACACGCATCAGTTTTTAAAATATCGATCTCTTAGAAAAATAGAACTGATCATCCAGTTCGTTTACGAAGATTGTATTCAAGGACTTACCCAGTTCGTTAAGACTTACACCGAATCGACAAAATGCATCCAAAACTAGATGATCATCATAGCTGAAGGTGCAGTTAAAAGAATCGTTCTGCATGGTGTTTCTCTTTTTGGACGAAGCAAAATTAAAGGGAGACGCAAAAGGATCAACATAGCTATTTTGGAAAATAACACTTAATGCTTATTCAAATGTCTATTTTGAGGATCAACCTTGAAGATCATTTGTCCATACTCTAAGCAACGACCATATACTCTTCTTCTCCTATAAATACTAAATATGAACAATTGATGAAAAGACTTTTGGCACACAAGTTTTATGCGTACACAACGCTCTAACCAAGAACTTGTATAGAGAGAGTTTGAGACTTGGAAAATTGTGCCATCCAACTTCCAGAAACAAATCATGTATATTCTTTCAACTCCGTCTTCACATTCACAAACACATCACTTCACAGTTGAGAGTTAGATAACTTCTACATCCTAAGCCTAAATGGTGGATTGAGAATCAATAGTTAGTTCATACCGAAGCGATTCCCACTGAAATCGACAATCGCACCAACTCATTGAAGATTCAGCAAACACAAAGTGGATTTCAGCTTCCCTTGCAGTGAAGATTCAAATCTTATTGGAAAAAAACACTTTATGGTACTAACTCAGTAGCAATTAAGTAATTGAAAAGATAAATTATTGGGGTAACGATAATGATTTTTTGTACGACTAGCTGTAAAGAATTTGAATGTGAGTCGAACTTGGAATCGACGGAGTTGATTAATTATGCACGAATGAAATCACTTTGATGGGCCTACAGATTATCATTAAGGCCCAGTAATTACTGATGGCCTAGGTTACACTTTGAGGCCCTATAATTTTTAATAAGGCTCAGAAGATCTACTGAAAGGCCCATTATATAATGTAAGTGG
Source organism: Linderniella brevidens (assembly GCA_004919715.1). Lineage (NCBI taxonomy): Eukaryota > Viridiplantae > Streptophyta > Magnoliopsida > Lamiales > Linderniaceae > Linderniella > Linderniella brevidens. The sequence continues at coordinate 17,643,799 of SWDC01000153.1, forward strand.
CATTCTTGCGATAATATATAATTACGTTTATATATAAGGATTTCATCGTAAAATAAAGTTGCAACTTTGTGTTTTATCATATGATCACATTTACCTGGGCGGTTCAAGCTCCAAGTCTAACGTGAGCTTGAACCTGAAAGATGATAAGATCATATTCCACGATTCAATCCATCACAAGATCGATTAATATGCACCTTTATCTTTGTCAATCGTTATTTAATTACACAAATCATGTATATAGATTAGATAAATTATTCTGTTGTGATTAGATCTCATGAGAATAAATATAGAACCAACACTTTTCATAGAGCTTGGTGATATGTAATTAAGATCAAGCTCGACTGGTAAGCTCGTTGATTCGACAAGCTCGAGCTCGACCCCTAAACTCAAATTTTTTATATTTAGATTAAAAAATAATAAGAATATAAAAAGATCTATAAAAGCTTGCGGGCAGTCATAGGCTAGTGATCTTTCTAAACAGTCATTCGAAGTTGAAATTTGAGCTCGATCTCACCTTGCTCGACTCATCTTATGATTGCGAGATAACTTCGTTAAAAATTTAAAATAATGCGCACAAAATGAGAGCATCATTTTGTTAGGAAAAACCTGTGAACTAAGATTATCTTATTTGTCTAAATTAACTGACAATTGGAATAATGTTTTAGAAATATGCAAGACATGGAAGTTACAAATTCTATCCAATTGATAATAAAATTATAAGTTTTTACTATAAAATGACAAAATTCGCCAACTAAAACGAAGTTGTTACCGAATTCCTACATATTTTCTAGCCAAACTTGATTTTCAAGCACAACCCATAATTTTCAGATAATTCCCTCTTATTTCCTGGTTGAAGTTTAGTCTTTTACCTCATAGAATTGTCAAATTTTAACGACATGGAATCAAGTCTAATTCAAATTAATACCATTTTTGCTGATTAAGATTGGAAACAAGTTTAATAAAGATTAATACTTTTATCATTTTTTTCTTTTTTTCCTCATTTTTTTTTATCATTTTCTTTATTTTTTAGCATTAATACGAAATAAGCCGCCCCAATACGACCTTGATCACAAAAAGAACCTAAACGCTAGCATCCTAAAGAACAAAATTAACAACGTATCTAATGAAAACATTGGCCCATGAATTTCTCTGGTTTCGTGTTCATAGTCGTTAACGTCTCTGCATTAGACCGTGTCGTTGGTTGACCTTGTATTTCTCGTCAAAAACTTCTCTTTTCGGTTCTTTTCACCTTGATACCTATAAAATAGGAAAATATCATAAAGATAGGGTATTCAAGGGTATTTATATGTGTAACGATCGAAAATTAATAACTTATCAGCTTCATCCTAAAACCAATTGGTGATAGGTGAAGTTGCCTATTAATATCTTAATTGAGTATAAGACTTGATTAATCGATGTGTGATCTCAACATTCCTTTAGTGTACATTGAGTGCGAGTGCAAACTAATGAAACATGATTTATGGAAGTTCAAAGGTAGGCCATACTTGTACGTCTCTCATTCTTCCACCACGAAAGGAATCCATTAGAAGACTTTGGTTTGCAAACTAATTGTGGCAATACAGTTAGTTAGATCCCTCTAACTACACTATTAGTTTCCCACTCTCACTTTCAACCCCTTTAGAAAGTCAGTTGGATGAGACTTTAGGGTGACTTCTGCCCTCACAAAGTTTCTCAAGTGTACTTTCTCAGTATCTCACAAATTCTCTGCACAAATTCTTAAGATTTGAATGTTCTTGGACTTCAATGTGATTCATCAATTTATTTGTCGTTGAGGATCAATAGATATACCCTTTAGTGCATGACTTCGGTTTTGCTTAGTCCTAAAGGAGATAAACTCCAAGCAGAATGACTCTTATGCTGCATTTTTTTTTATCATGATGATCTTCATTCAAGTTATGCAGTTTGCGTTTGTATTGATTGAAATTCAAATTCGAATTTTCTGCCTATGTCTTCAAGTCCTTTATCCGAATGACGTGGCTAAATTGGACGATCGGGTCTTATTGTCCTATAAGATTAATTTGAGAAACCGATATTCGATAAAGTGGTAAGCGCTTGACCAACGAAATCCATTTTGGTCAATGTTCAACTCGGTTTCAGTTCATTCCGGTTTCACTCTTGCTTCCGGTTTCAGTCTTTCGGTCAGTCCAATTTTAGTTTTAAGTTTTGCGTATAATCACCGAAACTAATATCTATCAGAATAGTATATATTCATGATGCGATGACCGTTGTAACAAAATTGGAAAAAAAAATAATATCGTGGGGTTGACATTTTACAGAGCTGGCAATTAAAATTTTATTTTGATATCTTTACAGAAGGGCCAAAAGGCAATGGCCCTCAGATTTTGAAACAGCGAAGTGAAAGTTACGTATGTTTGGACATACGTTCAATTTTACTGACCAGCGAACATGATAATAGTATTTATATAACAAAATTAATGATAATAGTATCTTTTCCAAGAGCGACCTGTTGATCTGCATACGTAGCCCATCTCTTCATCATTCAAAATTCTTGATCTCCAAATACACATCACGACAAAATTGATTTTTTTTTTAAAAAGATTTCTCACTTTTCCAATTTATTTATTCATATAGATGTCTTTGGGACGTATGGATATTTCCGTTAGCCTGCAAATAGTATTTACGTACATAGTTGATAATCCTAGGATATTTATGCCTCATTCATGGTCAGGAATATATTTATGTACGTAAAATGTTTCTAGAATATTGTCATGGAGATAAATAATTTGAATGACAATAAGGGCCACGAAACGCCGTCTGTTGAAATAATTTAGGAGCGATCGAAATTAAGTTCAGCAATTTCAATATTAATTACATTCTAGTAAACCCTAAGTTGTCCCCGTCATAACACTAATCAAAACCCTAAATGTGCACCTGGAAACTCTCTGTATGTGTGAAGTCTTCACAGTGAAATGTACAATTGGATCGTACTATACAATACAATCGTTTGCATTATTAGTAGGTCGGAAAACAACTTCATATTAAATTTGAGAGTTTTAATTTAGTTTAATCTGTGTTACGAAAGAATAAAAAAACCCATCTTCGGAATCATGGTATCGGACCTAATACCGACAGGTTTTCTGTACAAATCCGCGACTAGCGGCAAAAGAAAAATCAAAATTTAATATTAGATAAGAAAGAAACCGGTTAGAATTAGAGATAAGACGACATGTTATAAATAAAATATTATACACTGAATTCATTCTTATGAACAATATTTAACAATATTATCTGAATTGAGATACAGTGAGTAAGTAAACTTGAAAAATGCCACAAGAGAGACAAAAAATCGTTCAGATATTTTACGAAACTTGAAATGATTAAACACAAGTCGATTTGCTTTATCAAACAACTTGTCCTGCAATCTCATTACTGTCCAAATTTTCCAGACAGAACCACACACTTTTAACTTCATTACAGCTCAAGTAATGCCAACGTCCAACATGGGCCTGAATGCTTTTCCTCGGAGCCCTAGTGAATGTGAAACTGTTAATTATTTTTTTTATCACTCTTGGTAGGAAATCGTAGAACATTCACAAAGTGTTGAATTGGTTGATGTTGTTGGAAGATGTTAGAAATGTGCTAATTTTCTATTTCCGGTAGAAATGTGCTAATTCACATTACTGAAATAAGCATAAAAAATTTAAAAACAAAAGCCTCTCACCCAAAGGACCTCGTCTTGAATTAGCTACGGTATCATTTTTCCATAGAGAACATACTATATATACAGGACCATTTTAGGGAGCTGATAGCTATGATAAAGACGATACATCATGGGAAGAATATAATACAGAAAATGAGATGCCAAGAAAAGTATATGTAACGCGCTTGATTCATTTGCAATAATACTATGGGTGGGGAAAGGATTCACTGTCCTTTGCCTGCGAGCATTCATTGGCTTTTGGCTACATATATATATATATATATATATATATATATATATATCATATATGTAGCAGCTCATTTAATTTATATAACATATTCAGTTTTTTAATATCCCTAGAGGCCATGATCATATACTAATATGTATGATCATCTGAAAAATAATTTATACGAGCGGTGCTGTACTGCCAGGGAACTTCTATATACAATATGTGCAACATTTGCTACCTACACATATATTTATGATGCTTCGCAAGCAACCATATGACGGTTCGAAAATTTCTTATTTGCTAAGTTTGATTTTTAAAGTAAATAAAACCCTAATAAATTTCTTATTTGATACACAAAAAATTGTTCACTTCTGACCATAAATAATAATGGTACGTTTTATGAGTAAAATCGAAGATGAAAATAAAATATATTTTAAAGATAGGGTTCTGTCAAATGGTCGTGTGTGGTAGTATTCATCTCTCTCTTTTTAAAGTTTTGTCTTGTTCTAAACATGGTTTTGTTTGGCCATCAAGAAGTCACGTGAACCTTTCATTGGCCTCTCTGTCATGTCATTGTGCTGTTTCTATATTCTTCTTCTCTCCCTATATATGCCTGCCGCCTTATATTGCAGCTTTTTAAGGACTCTCAGCTCTTAATTTAGCATATCATTACAACATATTCACACTCCTCAAACTTGCCGTTTGTAATAAAAGAGGTGAAAATACGCTGCGTATCTCGTGTTTTTTCACTCCGAAAATGGACCTAAACTCACCTCCTTCACCGTATCCTCTACACCACCAAATTTATGACATAGATCACGATCGCCAACTACAGTTAATCCCTTTCGGTAGTTCCTCTTCATCCTCCTTCTTCTCTTCACCATACGATCATCACTATCAAGGGTTACCTAGGCAAGATCAATATCGAACGGTATGTTTCTTTGAGACTTGTTTTTGGGTATATATTCTTTGTGTAAATTGATTGAGAGAGATCGTTACGCATCTTTCGTTTATTTCGATCATAGGATGCATTTGGTGATGGATATTCCTCGTACGAGATCAAGAAAAGGGCTGACAGTAGTGACTTAAAACTGAGTCTTGGTAAGAAATTTTTTTTTGAAGATCAAGTCCAAGAAAGTACTACTCCAACTCCTAGGAAGATCAAGAACGCTGCCACTACCCGTGATCGTGTTTCGGTTAAAATTGTAAGAAGTGGGAATAAGGAGATCGAGGATCGAAAGTTGCAGCGACGATCGTATTCACCTCCTCCTTCTTCTTCTTCTTCGGAAGTTTACGAACCGAGCAACGAAAGCCCCCCACTTTACAGCAATCACATGACGATGAGCCCAGTTAGGGTTTGTACTGATTGCAACACTACAAAGACGCCTCTTTGGAGAAGTGGTCCCAAAGGCCCAAAGGCAAGTAATTATAACCCTTTTGTCAATGTGATGATCCTTTTATTTCTCATACAATAACACCTCAATAATATTATTTTCTATTCTACAACATATCTCTCATGTTGAATGTACTACAAATACATCATTATATACTTTTAGACAATGATTATGCAAACTTACCCATTTAGGGAGTGTGTGTATCGTATTTCAAATTCATAAATTTTATTTCCAACATGCCCCTCACGGCTAGGTCGATTTCTTTCTTTATTTAGACTCAGCGTGGAACTTTCATTTAACTGGTAGTCGTGGGTATTCATACCCTTGACCTCTAGGCCATGGATCAGATACCATGTTGAAATGACCACATCACCTAAAAATTTAAACTTTGAAGAGAGTGTATCATATTTAGATTTACATATATTTTATTTCCAATAGATTAAACCCCGAAAATGTTCATCAATTCAATGATATTTTATTCTTTTCTAATTGAAATGATAATTTGAACAGTCGCTCTGCAACGCATGCGGGATCAGACAAAGGAAGGCGAGGAGGGCCATGGCGGCTGCGGCCGCCGGCGGAATGTCCAATTCCGCCGCCAAGCAGGCGATATCAATGAAGAAGAAGAAGAAAATGCACTGCAAAGAGAGGGCTTCGAAGAATAATGATCAAATTAGTCCCTCACCACATTTAAAGAAAAGATTATTCAACAAGTCTTCCACAGCGGCGGCTGATCGTACTAGCAGCGTCATTGGACCTTCGAATAGCCAGCAGAAAAAGATTGGCATCGAAGATTTCTTGATGAATTTGAGCAATAACTTGGCGAATCATCGAGTTTTTCCCGAGGACGACAAGGATGCTGCTATATTGCTCATGGCGATATCGTATGGACTAGTTCATGGTTGATCCTATTTATTTATTTTGATTTTGTTTGATGATGATGATGATGCCTTAGAATAGAGGTTTACGTTGAGAGCCAGTGCTTTATTAGCTAGTTAATCATTCGAAATGAGATTTATGTGTGGTCTTTGTTTTGTTTTTGGGAGTTTGGTCACAAATAATTAAGCTTGACATTATCTACATCTTTTGGACAAGATAATAACCTTTTGTATTAACTAATCTTGGATGTATCTTGTTTGATGTTTGTCATCGAGGTTTTTGTTTGTCGAAAATTTGATCCTCTTATTTAGTTCTGCTGTTTAATATTATATATATATATATATATATATATATATATATATGCAGCATTTTATCAACTGAGATGAGATGAGCACAAGCCTTTTAGCATTGGAGTGCAGATTTTTCAGTAGCGATAGTTACTTCTCAGCCTGCGATAATACCTATAAAATTTATTATATATATATATATATATATATATATATATATATCAATTATCTGATCAGAGCTAATCTATCCAATGTAATGCCCTACATTAAGTTCTTCGGTAAAGGGAAATACATGAAGAAAGTATTCTTACAAAAAAATATTATATTATAAGCAATTATGAGCTCCGAAGTTGCATTATTGGCTTCTTAAAATGCTAATAAGAAAATAAAGTCGCGTCTATTTGGGGTGAGCTTTGGGCGGTCGGGGCGGTTTTTGTTCAAATTTTAACCTGACACGACGTATTACGGTTTTTAATAATGTACCTCAAATCCGAACATAAAAGTTTCAACCGATACTCCGCGGTTTGCTTGGGTTCGGTGGGTTGAGGCGGTTTTTGCGGTTTTTTAATCATAACAAAAATCTAATATTCTTAAGTATAGATAGAGTGAAAATAAAATTCAAGAATAAAAAGTTAATAAACTTTTACGAGTAATAAAAAGTAACAAGTAAAATAGAAAAAGTTTACAAAATTAGTGCACACTGGTTTATTAAAATTTTAATAAATAAATTTAATAAACAATAGTAAGAATTTTAACGGAAAAAATAAAAAATAAACAGGGATGTGAACTTATGATAAAATTTATTAACATATAATATACAATCATTAAAATTGACAAGTAATACTTCGAATCAAATAAAAAGTAATAAAAAATAAAAATTTACACGAATATGAACTCACATGAACTCACATTTATGTATCAAGAATAAAAATATAAAAAATATTTAAGAATCAAATTGATATGAGAAAATAAACCATTGATTTATAATTTGGTGCATAATAATATTTTCATCTAATTGAGCCTTCTCAATTCATATTATTACATTGATGCTTATGGTCTTCCAGCTTCATAACTATTACAAGTTACGACTGATATCTATTAATTTATGACGTATTAAATAAAATATAATAAAAGTATCATATTATTAAATGCGATTGAGTGCAGTTTTTTGCGGTTTTAAAAATACAAAACCAAACCCGATTGTAAAATATACGGTTTTATTTTTTAAAATCCAAACCAACTCATCAAGTCGTCGAACCGATACGTATGGTTTGGGTTGAGTTGGGTCGATTGGATGGAGCGGTCCGACGGGTTAAATGGACACCCCTAATGTCTATAAGCAAAATAAATCAATATTTTTCATGATAGTTTCAAATTGCTTTTCTAAAGCAAAATAAGTTCGCAAGGCAGAAACTGAAGCAAACTATCAACCATCACAAACGTACTCAGCTTTGCTTCAATACAACTCCATCAAATTTAACTCATCAAGATAGCTACCATTCATTTCCTCCACAATCTATTATAACAGAGCCCAAGCAAAGATCAGAGATCAATTGCTAACTATTTTGATCCATAAAGAATAATTTTTTCTTTTTTACTGAAAATCAATCAAAAGACATTAAAAACCAATTCCAACTATGGAGGAGATAGCAACGGCACAGTGCAAGCCTCAACAAGAAAAGAAGAAGAAGGCACCTTCGATCGTCAAAAGCTCATCATCCACCACAGCACTTTTACCCTCATCAAGAAAAGTCCCTATGCCTTCAAAACTTCTTCACCCACCCTACATCGGGCGATTTCTTCACCATGGGCAGCCGCGACCCCATTTGGTGGCTCGACGAGCCCACGTGGGAGACCGTTGCGAACCACGAGCTGAAAGCTACGGTGTACTTTTGACCCGGGTCCGAGATCAAAAAGGGCTGGTGGGGTTGTCCCGAGGATCACTGCAAGCATTACAGTGCTTCGGTCCCCTTTGAAGAGAGGGTCGATTAGGTCTTGTCTTACTTCGATCTGCCAAAGGATCGAATCCCTTCATTCATTACACTGTATTTCGAGAACCCGGGTCACAGGTTTGGACCCGACGACCCGCGGGTCACTGGAGGCTATCTAGGGCTTGGAGGAGATCCTCCGGAGGTTGATCAGAGGCTTACAAGACATGCAACTATTCGAGGATGTGAATGTCATCTTGTTATGACAACTCGAATTTCTCGATGAGGGGTATATTCGTGGATCATGGTCCGAGGTTTTCCAAGGGTAAGAAGGCGTCTTCTTCCGAGAACATTGAGATATATAACGTGATACGCTGGGATTTTGAAGGTAAAAGGAGCTCAAAATAATGGCACTCGGGGCTTTGTGCAGCACATTCTTCTGCCTGATAATTACAAGTGTTGCTTTTCTTGATATTGAATAGAAAAACTTGAGTAGGGTTCCTATTTGTTTGTCATCTGAACTCTAATGGTCTGTCCATGAAATGATCAATATCAGTTCTAACATATCAAAATCAGTATTATGCTACAAAAAAAAAAAAGCCCCGCTAACCTGGTCCGGTGTCGAGCAACTCAGCCTTGGGAGGGGGGGGAGTTGAAGTCTGTATTAGAAGGGGTAGTCTCATTGGGGACATTTATCAAACACCTTTAGTTCTGCAAAGCTCCTCAAAGGGCTGCCGAGTGTGGTCTCTTGTTGCAACTGCTTCTAGCAAACAAAGGCCTAAACAAGTTCGTGTATTTGCTATGATTGTTTGCCTTGACGAGTGTAGATGTGTTGAAGGACATGACAATGGAGAAAAAAGAGGGGTCTTTTAAAAAAATGGCCCTTTACTGGGTCAATTTTAAAAAAATTGTCTCGTTGACGATTTTTTTTGTCAATAGCCCTCACTTTATTTAAACGTTAACCATATTAACTGGATCTCATACTTAACTCATTAAAATTAAAAAAAACGAAAATATAGCCGTAGATTGCAATAACTGAACATGTGTCCATCTCCCTCTTTAACCATAACCATACAATCGATATGAATGCATTATCTTCTCCATTTTAAAGAACAAAGGGTAACCACACACACCTCTCTCATGAACCTAAAGCGACGCGAGTTGTTCTCTTCGTTTAATGCCGGAAAACAAATTCTCAAACCAAGAAAACAGCAAGCATTTCAGCATATTTTACCAGCAAGCATTCGCTACATGAAAACTGCAATTTTAACGTCGAAAATGGTGAATTTCCAGTCCATTACCCCCGAAAATATATGGGTTATTTAGTAGATTATGTGTACTAGCCAGAGTTGCGATATTTCAGTGGTTATTATGAAAATTCGGACCTGAAAATACAGACTCTGAGGCCCAGTTTTTGTGCATGGGACCCATGTGAAAAATGCAGGGGACCCAAAAGTATATACAGGGTACCCGAGCATATATACAGGGTACCCGCGCATATGGGCTGCTGTTTTTCAAGTGCATGGGACCCAGGCTAAAAAACACAGGGGACCAAACTGTAAAAGCATGGTACCCAATTATAAGTGCAGGGTCCCCGCTAATGTTGTGCGCGGGTCCCCTGCCTTGATTCGCGGGTACCCTTCTTTTACGCGTGGGTCCCCTCCATTGATGCGCTATACGCGGGGGTCCCCTGCCTTTATACGCAGGTACCATGCGCTATACGCTTGGGTACCCTGCCTTTATACGCGGGTCCCCTGCCTTTATACGTAGGTACCCTGCCGTTATGTGCGGGTACCGTGATCCCATGTTCGGGTCCAATGCGCTGAAAATCATACATAAGCACGATATATGACGACAATCGTTTTCTAAACAATAACTTTGCATAATATTGCAGGTGCTCAATATGACAATTACCAACATTTTATTTCAATTCGATGGTCGGTGGTTAATCGGCGAGGACAATACCTCGACTTGGTCCCCTGCGTCAAATTGTAGCTGACATTCAATTTTGGTAGATCAGGACGAATGCACGTTACAAGACGTAAATGAGCAAATTGTAGCGGTGTTGTCGTTTCGCAACGACAATGCGAGGCTAACGTTAAGCTATATGCCAAATGTAGCCTGCAGTTATCCCAGGCCCATATACATCGATAACGACTATGCTCTACGTGCGTACTTGGGTTTTGGTGGCCCTCAATCGAGACCCGTGGTTCATGTCAAGGTGGTGGAATGTGCGCGTGTGGCTCCGTCGGACGCATTTGCTGGTTCTTCTAGTAATAATATCGGATTCATAGCCGATTGCGATGAAAATGCGCAAATCGAACCATTTGAGGGGTACGGTTGCAGTCCATCTAACACACCTTATTGCCATTCGAACGAAAATGAAGATGAGGGTCTTGAAGGAGATATCGTTGGACCGTCCGGGGGTAGGGATGACTCGGGTTGGCATTCGAACGATAATGAAGATAAGCCAATCGAACACACTGACGAGTCGAATGAGGAATTTGTAGCACGTGATCACAACGATGATGAAGAGGACGATGTATATCGTATCCCTGTATATGAGGCTGCTGGTGTTACTTTCGCATTTCCGGACATTTCAAGCCTACACGTTGGCAAGCAGTTTCGTGACAAGGCGGAAGTTATCGAGGAGATATCCAAAATCACCTTGGCGGCGTCATTCGAGTGCAAATTAGTAAAGTCGAACAAGACTTTGTATGTAGTAAGATGTGCGATGGAGCAATGTTCGTGGCGCTTTCGAGCTGCAAAAGATAGGGATTCCCCTTTCTTCTCGATACGGACATATTGCGGCACACACACATGCGGCGTGTCTCATCGACGTTGAAGACATCGTCAAGAAAGTTCATCGGTTGTGTCTAGGATGCTTCTTGACAATTTTAGCGGGCCTAAAGACATTCTCGCGCCAAAGGCTATCATGTCTATGATGCAAAGTAGGGGGTTGAATGTTTCTTATTACAAGGATTGGAAAGGGAAGAATCTCGCTACAGAGGAGTTGGTCGATAACGGGGACGATTGTTACGCGTTGATCCCGGCGTATTTGGAAGCTGTGAAGCAAATGAACGTCGGAAGTGTCACGGATTGGGAGATGGACGAGGAAAACAGATTCAAATATCTGTTTTTGGCATACGGTGCATGCATAGCGGGATTTGCTTTCATGGGTAAGGTAATTTCTATAGACGTCACCTTTTAAAAGGGAAAGTATAAAGGGGTGATGCTTGTTGCAACGGCGCAAGACGGCGATTACCAAGTTTCTTGAGTACGATCGGGACCACTAATTGTAGCCCGGCCAGGGACGCGTTCATGTTGCGCATGTCGACATCGCAGGACGGATCCAAGTCGAATACCCGTATGGTCTTGTTCTTCCAATCGAGGACTGCAAGAACCCAATGAGCGATGGTCTGCACCGGCACCACGATATAATCAGCAACTTGCCATGACACCGCCGGCTAGTCCTGATCACGTCCCTCTGCGTAGTGGACCAAATAGGCCAGCATGCCCTTGACAAATTTCCCATTTTGTACACAGTCCCGGTCGATGCTCTCCTTCAACCCGAAACCCACGAAGGGGATAGCACGAGAGCAGAAGGTATGAACCCTCTGCATTTCGACGAACCCTCTAATGCTTTCGTCAATGTGTTATAAAATAAAAGAAAACAAGTTAAGTAAAAAAAATGTATTAATGCATTAGTACGAATTGGTTAAGTCTCCTTCGTACCGCGTCGTCGAGCCACCACGAAGGCGTGTACAGCTGTTGGAACCACGTGGTTCGGTACGATTTGGACAAGCAAAGCAGGCGCTCATTATCTTCCATCGTATCGACCCTCTGCTTTATCCGAGGCCATAGCTTCAACTTTCTCTTCATGTTCCTCTCCAGCTGTGGTTTAGGCTGTTCCGCACGCGATTTTGATTCGGATCGGTGAATGGGGTTGCCTGGTACTTGGAAGACCTGCTTTCGCAAGGCAGCGTCGACTCTACCGCGGCCTCGGCTTCCACCGGGACCTCGGGCTCTCGGGTTGCCTCGGGTTCCGAAGGATAGAACGCTTGGTTGGAGTCACCAGCCTCATTACCTGACAAGATAATACTTCAACGTCAAAAACTATACTATAGAAAACCTAATACAACAAATTATTTATAAGGTTTTTACCATGCGACGTGTGCGTCGGAAACTCTCGGTTGCCCCCGTACAACCCCTGCTGTAGGTTTTGCTGCAAGTCATGCATCGACTGTTGCAAGCCGAAGATACTCGCGCCCCACTCTTAAGCCGTGGACCATCGTTCGTCATACGAGTCCCGGAACTGCGAGATACCCGTGCAAACGTCGTCGAACCGACTATTCACCATCTCGAAATTGTGGTCCACGCGTCGTGTGAACTCATCAAATTGATCCCACGGGGCCCGAGTACGGCTGTGGAGGAGGGGACGGGTACCGTGGGGGTGAGGGGGGACGAAATTGGTCCGCCTCTTCCTCGTAATGCGACCGCTGCGATTGGCGGGATGGACTGTGCGACATGCGTTCGTGCGACGTCGTTCGCGGCCGCCAAATGGCGTACGCACTTTACCTCCACACTATCCTCAAGGAGCCTCGTTATATGGTCGAGGACTTCATGCCGCTCCTCCACTTCGAAACGACTATATCGGAAGTAAGACTCGTTCATCTCCGATATTGTGGGGCTCAGCAACCCAAATACGGGTGACCCCTTCGCGGCGTTGACGATCGTCTCCATATTCAGAGAACCCTTCGTTGACCAATCATTGGTGACCCACCGGCAGATCCGTGTGGTCACCACATCCGCCTCGTTTCTACGATAGGTGAGCGCGTACCGAGTACCCGATATGCACTCGTACGCCAGAACCTAGAATGCAAAGAAACCAAATTAGCAAATATATAATCACAATTAAATATATATTTTTAACGATTTTAAATAAGGAAGAACTTGAATCGGATGTACGAAGCCACTAATCAGTAGCCCGCAGTGTTCGCTGCCCCCGTTTCGGGCTCGTTCCCGAACAAAATCCCTCTTCTCCCTTAGGTTTATCTTCAGCGAGCGTATCACCTCTTTGAAAGCTACGCTGCCCCAAGGATAGTTGGCGAAGGCGACTTCGTCTTCGACTAATGAAAGCAGCCACGACCGAATAACAGTCCTTCTTCGACGGTCGGGACAGCAACACGGATGCGGCAAAGTATAGATCAGCCAACTTCATCTTATCGATGTTCACGTTTCCATCATCGTTGGCTCCCAACTCTCGCAGGCGATCCTCAACGTACAACAGACGGATTGTGGATCTTCCCGAAAAGTTTCTCTCTGCGAAATCACCATTGGGGTTTACTTCCGGAATTTCGTCAGAGAACCTAAGACCGGTAATCAGGCAATACTCCGCTTTAGAAAATCGGAGTGGTCGGTTCCCAATGATCATCCAAAACTCCTCGCGATCGTGAAGCGTAGTCTGCCTCCTCGTGAGAAACAAAATGAGCTGGGCAGATAGATTGAAATCAGCGGCAGCGTCGACGAGTCTACCAAATGGACTCCCGCCCTGTAACTCTCCCGCTCATTTTCGTTGAGACTGTTCCTTATCTTTGCACTCGCCTCCGTGTACATCCCGGTCATTGTCAAGCGAAACTCGAAGTCATCGTCTCGGGATGACAATTGCTTCTTCAGCACAACTTGGGAATCATAAGAGTAAATAACCAATTAGTAAAATTCATCGATGGTATACTCACACACGCTCATGGTACCCGCGCAAACGCGCATGGTACCTATACAGACTCGCATGGTACCCGCACAGAAAGCATGGTACCCGCGCACAAGAGCATGGTACCCGCATACAAGAGCATGGTACTCGCGGCACAATAGCATGGTACCCGCGCACAAGAGCATGGTACCCGCGCATGCACGCATGGTACCCGCACACAAAAGCATGGTACCCGCGCGCACTATCGTCGTACCCGCCAACACATACGCGCATGGTACCCGCGCGCAAGAGTATGGTACCCGCACACAATCGCATGGTACACGCATGCAATAGCATGGTACCCGCACTTAATCGCAAGGGGCCGCACGCGTATGGGTACAGTGCGACTGTGCTTGGGTCCCGAGCATGCAATCACGGGTCCCCTGATTTGCGCGTAGGTTTGGGTCCCAAATTGTTCGCCGCACGGTTCCCTTGCGAACAAGTGTCAAAATTGCACAATTGGAAAACCATGCGCCGGACCCAACCAATTCGACGCACGAGACCTACTCCTGAGGATGACAAAAGCACAGTAAAATTAACGGCAGTCTTTCGGGAAAAGCGTTCATTGCCATTGTAGTCGGTTTGGACGTGCTTGCAATGTGAAGAAGTTAGTTTCGTGGATCTGGATAATTTTCTGCTTCGTTATGTGTCTTTCTTCAATTTTAACTGTCAAATATTGTACTCGGTTAGGAAGAAGAAGACCCGTGACGCTACAGTGAGTGGAATCGATTATACCTAATTAATTTTACTTTGGGTAGTTGAATGGGTTAAATAAGGGTAAATACGTCTTTTTCGCTGAGTTAGTAAGGGTAGAATAGACTTCAAACATTATGGATGCCATTTTTTGAAAATTGATCCACTCAAAGGCCATTTATTTAAATAATCCAAAAAAGAAGCCGAATGATATGCTTACTTAACTCTTTATAAGAATATTATTTATTTTTACATTTTATATGTTGTTTTGGAAACGTTGTTTTGTTACTGTTATGTTGTTTTCGACTACACACAAAATAATATACCATTCTATTTCATACGCTCATGATTACCAGCAAGGAGAGTTTTATATTTGATCTTGCTCTCTCATGTATTTCGCTCACTATTAAGAATAACGAGAGGACGGGAGGTTTCTAAGATATCATTTGTGCTCGCTCCATCTTTTTACACATACACTGCCATGCATTTATAGTACATCTTTGACAAGAGAAGAACAAGGAAATTAAATGTCAACCACGCGAGATCGTTGATATCTTATCGGATCTTATTAGATTTTCTTTGTTGTATCTTTGACTTATCATGCGTATTAATTATCCCAACTATAGATCTTCTCTTGTTGCTACTGCACACTTGGTTCTCCAACTTGACTTTGGCTGCTTTCTATCTATTTTTATTATTTTATTATTTCTTTTTGTGGGACCCGCTTTGAGATTATCCCAACATTATATGCTATTATGAAGGAAAAATTATAAATTTGGACAGGCATTCTAATTTTTAAATTTTGATCACTATAGTTAACCATTGTAAAAATAATAATCAAAACTTGTTCGTAGCCCAATCTCTCTACTTTCAATCCAGCCTCTCCCTATAACTAATCATTGCAAAATAAAAAATAAAAAAATTCTTCTCCCGCTTCCTCCATTAATGAAGGTGGAAAGAGCTCTTCTTTCATTTTCTTTCCACCAACTTTTCTTGCACTGTTTTTGCTTGTTTTTTCGTGATATTCCCCTTGTGGGAGCTTCCGATTATCCATTTGTGGGAGTTGTGTCTTCCCTTTCATGGATTATTCTCCCCCTTTAACGAAATTGTTTTTCCTTTCGGAGCTCGAATACAAAACTAGGGCTATGATAAGGGTTTGTCGTACTTTTTACTAAAGGAGACGTTCTAACCAAAACTAAAGATTTGATTATTCTCGGGTTGTGTTCCTCATCCAACGTTGAAGGTTATTCTCTACGATTGACTTGATTTTGATTGTCACAGAATTGTGGAGTTTAGGATTAGGTTGTGTTAGGTTTGCAAACAAAGTTCCTTGGCGATAAGTTGAAGAAATTGAATCTGATAAGCTTTTGGGCTACTCTTTCTATTGCCAATTGATTTAGAGTGGAACTCTATGAGATAATGAGTTTGAGCTTTGGATTTGGGCTAAAGGAAATTTTATTCCTAATAAACTGGTATTATAGCGAGGTGTTGGCCCAAAGACGATATGGAAGTGGATGATGTGTCTCCCGACCCTTGCAGCGATGTGTTCGGGAGAGCATGCTATCTTGAATCCGATTTGGAGTCTTGTGTCGAAAGTCTTCTTAACATTAACGGTGGTCAGGCGGCGTGTCATGTTCTGTAGAAGCAGCGGTACACGATGATTATCGTTGAAGGAGAGACTCGATTAGTGGTCTTGTGTTTGAGGGGAGTGAAAAGGAGTGCGGTCCCGTAAAGATATGGAAATAGCTAAGTTAAAAATATACCAGGAATGTTGTCCCTAATGTTGAACCAACATTTAGGAATAGAAAGTTTTAGCACATCGGAAAGTTTCAAAACTTAGCAGTAAAAACGATGGAGACACAGTTTAAAATATGCATCAAGTTAAATAACTTGCTACACGCCTTTAGGGCAAAATTCCACTGCAAAGAATGGATTACAAAAAGTAGAACTATCGAAAGATAGTAAAAATAACCTAGTAAAGAATCTAGCAACTCTTCTAATCTTAACACAGATACCTACGATCTATGCAAAGGTAAAACACTATGTAAAGAACTTATAGACGAGTATATGGTGAGAGCTCTCTCGTTTTCGTTTTCTTCTCTTTCGTCGCTCCTCGTTTGTTATTCGTGGTCGGCATCGGAGTCTTCTATTTATACTCTTCATATCTTCGACTCCAGTCCTCCCCACGTTCTCCATGATCTCCATGACTTCACGTCTGAGATAATGCTTCGACTTATTCAGCCACGAACTCCACTTCTCCTATTTTTAGTAAGCACATTGTAGCGGTTGAATAAGCATCCTATTTTTAGTATCCACTCCACTCCACTCTTGTTTGAACAAGTCCATCTCGTAAGTAACCTCTGCACACATTTAAATAATTCCGCAATAATAGGGAAAATGGTTTTCGGGTTTGAAAGATAAAATTAAGGTTGGACCAAGTCCGAGTCAATCGATGTTGACTGGAATGTTGAGTCCACATTGTCAATGTCAACATCTCAACTGTTGACTCAAATGTTGAGTCCACATTGTCATTGTCAACATTAACAATCTCCCTTTTTGTCTTTCTTCCCAAAACTCGCGTAGAGCTAAATCCAAAGAAGTTCCAATATCGAGAACTTCAAATCCATAGAACTCCCCCTGAAAGCATTAAGGAAATCAGAGCAAAAAATGGATTAAAATAGGAAAAATTAATACATAGCCATTTTAGATGTCTTCGTCACATCTGCAAAACACAAAACCACACACAAAACATAGAAGTCTGCATGCGAAAACAGGAAATTAATCAAGCAAATAAAAAAGATAAAATTGAAGACTCATAAAAGAGTCATCCGAAGTAGCTCCAGCTTCTCTTGTTGTAACTCCAGCAGCAGCTTCATCTTCACCAGCCCCAGCAGCAACACCAACTTCCTCTTCTACTTGATCAGCTCCAGCTCCAACAGCTCCTTCATCAGCTCCAGCTCCCCCTGAATTCGATCCTCCAGCTCCAGCATCCATGTCAGCTCCATGGTCAGCTTCTTCCTCTGCACCAGCTCCATCTCCCCCTTTTTGGGAAGAGAGCAAAACCTCGAAGAACTTCTCTCTGAGCGATCAGAAAGGCAATAGTGTCGTTCAGACACTTGATCTCCTTCTCCAGGTTGGATGTTGAGGATGATGTTGAACCAATATTACGTTCAACATTTTGAGCTCCAATTCAAGGCAGATCGATCACTTTTTGTGCCTCTTCATCACCTGCCAAATCTGCGTCACTGAAACCAACCAAATTAGTGTTAGTATCTTTTGAAAACCATAAACCAAGGTTACATGTACCACTAACGTACTTCAAAATTCTTTTGACAGCGTTAAGGTGAGAAACCTTTGGTTCAGCCTTATATCTCGCACACACACAAACACTATACATAATGTCTGGTCTAATCGCAGAAAGATATAATAAGCTACCTATCATAGAACGATATAATGTTGGGTCAACATTCTCCCCAACATTATCTGTACTTAGCTTCTGCGTAGATCTCATAGGAGTTCTCATTACCTTGGCATTATCTAAGCCGAACTTCTTCAAAATATTCTTCGCGTATTTTTCCTGAGACATAAATATGTCATCCTTGCTTTGTTTCACCTGTAGACCTAGAAAGAATGTTAGTTCACCGATCATACTCATCTCAAATGTGAAATTCATAGCTTGGACAAACTCATCCGACATAGATCGAGATGTTGATCCGAAGACTATATCATCCACGTAGATTTGAGAGATTAACACTTCACTACCAAATCTTTTTACGAAAAGAGTTCTATCGGCTTCGCCTCTAACAAATCCAAAATATAAGAGAAATGAAGTTAGCCTACCATACCAAGCTCGGGGAGCTTGCTTTAAACCATAAAGAGCTTTTTGTAACTTATACACATGATCAGTATGGTAAGGATCTTCGAAACCTTTCGGTTGCTCAACATAAATTTCTTTATCAATAAAGCCATTTAAGAACGCACCCTTAACATCCATCTGGTGGAGGGTAATGTTGAGCCAACATGCAATAGCAAGTAAGAGTCTTATAGATTCTAACCTTGTTACGGGGGCAAAGGTTTCATCAAAGTCTATACCCTCAACTTGGGTATAGCCTTGGGCAACTAACCGAGCTTTATTCCTAATAACATTTCCGTACTCATCAGATTTGTTTTTGAAAATCCACTTTGTACCAATTACGTTACCGTCGCTTGGTCGTGGAACCAAAGTCCAAACCTGATTTTTATCAAAATTGAACAAGCTCTTCTTGCATAGCATTGATCCAAAAACTGTCCTTGAGGGCTTCAAGAACATTTTCGGTTCAATTTCAGATACAAAACAATTAAACCTTACCTCATTGTATACGTCGTGCATACATTTTTACCATAGATCGGTAATATCTTCGTGGTTTATCCCTGGTCTTCCGTCCTTCATCCAGTCTGCCTATGATCTGATCAGATGGGTGAGACTTCTGAATCCTAGCAGGGGGATCTCTCTCAACATTTAAGGTTTCATCTTCAGTATCATGTTCATGAGCTAATGTTGAGTTGGCTGTTGACTCAACATTGTTAGCTTCCAGATCCTCTGCTGGACCAACCTTTGGAACAACATCTGCAATGTCAACTTGAGGAGTATTTCTGCTAATGTCAGCGGAATCATCAAACACAATATTAACAGATTCCTGAATAGTTTTCAATCTAAGATTGTAAATACGATAAGCATGACTATTAGTAGAATATCCCAAGAATATGCATTTGTCACTTTTCGAATCAAACTTCGTCAAATACTCACGATCATTCAACTTATAGCAAGTACATCCAAACACGTGAAAATACTTGACTGTAGGCTTCGTACCCTTCAATATCTCGTAAGATGTTTTCTCTGTCCCTAGACGAAAGAAAACTCTATTGGAGATATAGCAATCCGTGTTTAATGCTTCCGCCCATAATCTTTTAGAAAGACTCTTGGACTGTAGCATTACACGAGCCATTTTCTGAAGAGTTATATTCTTCCTTTCGACTACCCCATTTTGTTGAGGTGTCTTAGGAGAAGAAAACTCATGGATAATACCCTTTTTGCCACAAAAATCTTTGAAAATTAAATTTTTGTTCTCTACCTTGATCGAGACCTCGGATTCGATGGATAATACCCTTTTTGCCACAAAAATCTTTGAAAAATTAATTTTTCAAACTCTCTACCATGATCGGACCTACTTCGAAAAATGGGAGCAAAAGGTATTTTTTCTCATGGCACAAAGGGTTTAGAAGAAATCAAAAGTTTCAGCTTTCTGTCTATGAAAAATATCCATGAAAACCTAGAAAAGTCATCAACTAAGACATACGCATATTTTCTACCACCTATGCTGTTTACTTCCATAGGACCCATTAGATCCATGTGAAGTAGCTGAAAGCAGTGGACAGTTCTAAAATGTTGAATAATATGTTGGTCAACATTATGACTGGCATGCTTCTGCTTGCCTTTCAGACATTGCTCACAAATAATCTTTCCACAATCCTTAAGATTGGGAACACCTCTGATTGCCTCATGCCGAATCAATTGTTCTAAGGTTCGATAATTGACATGACCCAATTTATGATGCCAAAGAACAATATCATCTTCGGTTTTGGACAGCTTACATACCTCTTTTCTTTCATCCTTATCACCAACTTGATAGCAATTATCACTAGACCTTCTACCTGCCATCACACACAAGTTTTTGTCATTAAAAACTTCACAACATTCTCTATTAAACATTACCTCAAGATCGTCGTCACATAGTTGACTTATGCTAATAAGGTTAGCAACCAATCCGTCAACATGGAGGACATTCCTTAGGGCAGGAAAACCAACCACATTAAGTTTCCCTCGTCCGAGAATTTTACCTTTCGCCCCACCTCCAAAAGTAACCGCACCGTTACTTAAGGGAGTGTAGTCTATCAAGTAGTCTTTGGTACCTGTCATGTGTCGTGAACAACCACTATCGAAGTACCAAGATCCTGAAATGTTAGCTTTCAAGGACGTGTAAACAACATTACAAAGAATTGGTGATTTTCGTATCCAAGCTTTCTTCTGAACTGATGGACTCCAAAAAGTTGTATTCATGTGATTCACAGAACCAGAACTAATGTTGTCTGAACTACCTCCAGACATTTTCTTCAACACTGAATTTTCAATGTTTGAACGAATGTTGGATGATTTTTCAGTCAACATTTGCTTTTTGGATATCACATCTTTCAGTTTCCAGCAATGAGGTTTAGTATGTCCAGGTTTAAGACAAAAATGGCACTTAAAACTTCTAGACCTGGACTTCGATGAAGAATGCTTAGATTTTTTAGGATGTGATTTGAATCCTAGACCGTGATTAGAAGTATTAACGAAAGAAAGTACCTCGTCAAGTGTGGACTTGCCCTTATTCATCTTTGAGAAGGTATCTGAAGCCTTGTTGACTTGCATTTGAAGCTTGTCAATTTCTTTGTCTTTTCTGGCCAGTAAGGCTTCCATCTTGCTCATCCCTTCAAGCAAGCCATTGATTACCTTTTCATTATTCACATTTTCCCCAGTTAGCACTTGATTCGTCCACTCTACGTATAATTGTTTGTACGTTTCTTCCAGTGATTCACCATCCTCAGCATGTTCTAAACAATCTCCCGAATCATCTAACAACAAAGATTCATTACAATTATTTGATTCATCATAATCAAAGAGAATATAATGTTCAGATGTTGAATCCAGTGTTGGATCAACATCCGTTACCGCATTAAACCCAGTATGATGTTCCTCATCCTCGTTGTCAGAGAATGTTGGAATTGGAACTTTAGTCCTTTGGGCGACCTGATGCGTATTCCTTGCTGGCACGTTATCTTCGTCATCAGATAGGCTGACCCAATATCCCTTTCCATACCTGCGAAGAAATGTAGCACATTCATTTGCATGAAATGACCCCAGCCTTTACAAGCATGACATTGGACTCTTACGAGCTAGAGCGAGACTTTTACCCCTTGACGCATTTTTCTGAAATTCGAGATTGGTCTCGTAGTTCTTCATAATGTTCATGAGGGTATTGAATTCGAGTGTGGCTAGATTGTGGGGTTCCTCTACAGCTGCCACGTTCACGTTGAAATTCTCGGATAGTGACCTAATAGCATTAGAATTTAACACTTTGTTAGAAATAGGTTTACCTAGGCTATGACACTCGCTAGAAATATTCAAAAGTTTTCCAAAATAAGTAGTGATGTCTTCATCGTCCCTCATACGAAGGTTTTCAAATTGGCTATTTAAAAGACACAACTTTGTGTCTTTAACGCTCGCATCACCCTTACAGTACCTTTGCAACATGTCCCATGCATGTTTAGCATTAGTACAGTTTTAGATGATTTTGAACATAAAAATATCGGCGGAGGAAAAAACAGCATGTAAAGCTTTTTCGTTAAAATCGGCTGCTGCTCTTTCAAGAGCAGTACATTCGGCAATGGGTTTGTCAAACACTTCTCCATCAGCATCAGGAGGTGTTTTAGGAGGGGTGTAACTGTTAAGAACCGAATCCCAAGCACGCGAGTCAATCGACTTTATGCATTGTCGCATTCGGATTTTCCAATAGACATAGTTTGATCCGTCTAAGACGGGGACTTTGCCAAAATAGTTTGAGCTCAATGCATCCATATCTAGGATAAAAACGCTTAGTGTATCAAGCGGTTGCTCTGATACCAATCTGAAAAGGAGTGCGGTCCCGTAAAGATATGGAAATAGTTAAGTTAAAAATATACCAGAAATGTTGTCCCTAATGTTGAACCAACATTTTGGAACATAAAGTTTTAGCACAACGGAAAGTTTCAAAACTTAGCAGTAAAAACGATGGAGACACAGTTTAAAATATGCATCAAGTTAAATAACTTGCTACACACCTTCAGGGCAAAATTCCACTACAAAGAATGGATTACAAAAAGTAGAACTATCGAAAGATAGTAAAATAACCTAGTAAAGAATCTAACGACTCTTCTAATCTTAACACAGATACCTACGATCTATGCAAAGGTAAAACACTAGGTAAAGAACTGATAGACGAGTATATGGTGAGAGCTCTCTCGTTTTTGTTTTCTTCTCTTTCGTCGCTCGTCGTTCGTTATTCGTGGTCGGCATCGGAGTCTTCTATTTATACTCTTCATATCTTCGACTCTAGTCCTCCCCACGTTCTCCATGATCTCCATGACTTCACGTCTGAGATAATGCTTCGACTTATTCAGCCACGAGCTCAACTTCTCCGATTTTTAGTAAGCACATTGTAGCGGTTGAATAAGCATCCTATTTTTAGTATCCACTCCACTCCACTTTTGTTTGAACAAGTCCATCTCGTAAGTAACCTCTGCACACATTTAAATAATTCCGCAATAATAGGGAAAACGGTTTTTGGGTTTGAAAGATAAAATTAAGGTTGGACCAAGTCCGAGTCAATCGATGTTGAATGGAATGTTGAGTCCACATTGTCAATGTCAACATCTCAACTGTTGACTCAAATGTTGAGTCCACATTGTCAATGTCAACATTAACAGAGAGGTTTGTTAGGTTTGCAAACAAAGTCCCACATTGATTAAGTTGAAGAAATTGAACCTGCTTATAAGCTATTGGACTACTTCCTCTAGTGTCAATTCGGTTTTAGAGTGCAACCCAATGAGCTTATGAGTTTGGCCTTCAGGGCAGGGACGATACTACGGCGGGGCTCGGTGGGGTCCCAAGAAGAAGATGGCTAGGGCAAGTACTCGGCCATCTAGGTTGATAAAAAAGGGCCAACGGTTTTACCTTTATATTTTTAAACTTTTTAGTGGGCCTATTGTTTATTTAATCTTTTTTTTTTCCTTCGGGACATTTCTTATTTCTTAAAATTATACTATCGGGCTAATAAAATTAAACTTTTGGCCTTGAAAGAAGGTATTTAGCCTGGTTTTTTTAATCTTTCGAAAAAGTCTTGTTTTATTACCTTTTCCTGGTTAAAAAATAAAGAAAGAAATTCTTATAGAGCCCCCACGGTCATCAAATCATGGATCTATCATTGCTTTGGGTTTGGGATAAAGAAGAATTTTATTCCGACAGGTTGTCGAAGAAGTTCATAGTCATTTGATTTTGGAGGTTGAAATAGTTCCATTTTTGGGTTTTAGTTGGCATGAATAAATATATATGTATTGTGTGGGCTTCTTTTCTTTACTGATTTGTTCATACGGAGAGAATCTTGGTTATTTAACATATTTTTATTGTTTTTCATGGAATGATTATTTTACTTTTGTTCTAAAAACAAAAATCCATAGTTCCAAATTCACAGTTAGCCGGTTAATATGAATCTATGTCATGGTTATCTTAATTACGTTTTTATCGTATTCTCTCGTTGGGGTGTCACTATACTCTCTTTCCGACAGCGAAGATCACTTGTTCTATATCACGGACAAAGGGAACATATGTATGTATTATATATAAAATAAGGACCATCTTTTTTGTGATACATCAAATCCAAGAGAAGGAAAAGGACAATATTTCAAGATTTACGATTACATTGTGTTCAAATGCCAAACGTGTTCGACTGTGCATTCTTATCCTGTTTGGACGAAAATGCAAGGACTAGTTTACGAGAGGTCATTTTAATAACAAGAACTAAAATTCAGGAACATTTTAATTCTAACTTTTCGATAAGGTTAATTTATTCACATTTTTTTTCTCATTTTCATAGATGTTTTGATTCTTGTCAATGAGCCATTGGTCTAGTGATTAAGGAGGAGGTCTAAAGGACTTGTCGTTAAAGGAGGTCGTGGATCGAATCCCTCCTCATACAATTCCTTGAGTAGTCCCCATGGGCTTTATGGCTCATGACTATCGTTATCATGTGGGTGTGAGACATATCCATCTGGCCCCGAAGATTAGTCTCACCTCTAGAGTGTGTGGCGCAATTAAGTCTCCGCCAGGTCTGTGTGGCGCAAGTCCACACCGGTATTTAGGGGTTAGCTCTTAGCCAGGTCGAGTGGAGATAACTCGGGACAGAAAAAAAATAGATTTCTTGATTCTTTATTGTTCTATAAAAAATATATAAACAAAATCCAATGTTACCAAACTCAAGATAAAAAATAAAAAAGCCTGCCTTCTCAATTCACCACGACTTTTCCAAGTTGAAGACTACTACTTCTAGCATTCTCTGTGGTCCTATCTCGAATGGTCCAAACATGTCCTATTAGTCAGGCACAGAAGAATAATATATAAAAACGGACAAAGAGAAGTAAATAAATTAATAAATTACATGAATGAATTAACAAAATAAGATATTCATCCATCACATGCTTATCCTTAAATGTACTAAGATAGAAATAAGTTGTTGATCTCGGCATATACTGGCGGATATATAGGTCAACTTCCTTAGTCTTTTAGTGTATGTTTGATTCTAAAATTTAATTAATATGTTTTAGAAATAGTCAAATTAAAGATCCCCAAAGACTTGTTTATTGTCCGTGAGTGATATAACGTATCTCGAACATCTTATGATCCAATTTTTAGGCATCCTATGTCAATATGGTTTTATACCTTATTATATATATATATATATATATATATATAGTAACTTAAATTTAATATAATAAAGAATAATAGAATATTTGAGGATTGTGTCTTTTATATTAAGAATACTCAATACTTCTACAAATATCATATTAAAAAAACAAAAAATTCTACAGATATATACGTTATTTAGAATTCAATTACAATGACTATTCCATAAGGCTTTATCATTTCCACATAAAAACAAGTGAACATGAATGGATATCGTATGACGATCATAATATGTATATATAATATTGATAAATGTTTCTTTGGAGAATTTTCTTTTGACAGTTCAGCTCTCTAACTGTCACATTTTTAAAAAGCGCAAAAACATTTAAATACTGTCGATTCACATTAAATACTGTCGATGCACACACACACACAAAGAGAGAGAGAGAGAGACTAAGGCAATGATGACGTGGGAGCCTATTGAATCCGACAATGGATATATAGTAGTCAATGCAATAAGAAGCAACATATTTATCAAATTAAAGATATCATAGTTCATAACCACAAATAAGTAACACTTAGTTTCTAACAGTACCAAACTTAACTAAAGTAACACTAATCGGTTCCATTTTCGAGGCGCTGAAAGTGTAAGCTCGGGTTCTGGGGTTGAATCAGAGTTATATAATTCATAACTACTAATAATGTTTTCCTGAAGATTTTCTTGCTCCTCTTCATCATCACATGAATTGAGGTCTCTACTAAACCTTTGTCTTATTGGCCCTTCAGTAGCTGCTGCGTTCACGACATTATTGCTGCTGCTATCTCCGACCTATATTACATTACAAGCTCATTGTACATAAAAGTGTGGTTCTAATGCAAACGAATGTGGTGATGACAAAAAATCAAGAAAACGAGACAATATTAGGTATATAATTAAAGTACCATATCGAAGAGGCTTGCACGGCGTTTTTTCGAGTTAACAACACTCGATTGCCTTAGGAAATACTTCTGAGCATGACTAGCAACCTGAGTTGGAGATCGACTAGTCACGAAGGTTCTCGAAATGCCCCTCCAATCTCCTTTGCCTAATTTTTCGAGTCCCATGAGAAATCTTCCATGTTCCTCTTCGGTCCATGGAACTCCTAATCGTTTGTTGCAAGAAAATTATGAAGCATTGATTCGTGCAGAATGTTTAATGACACGCCAATTTAGAGGGAAATGATGTTAGAAGAAAACCCTTTTTAGTTCCTTAAGTAAATAAAAATTGTACCTTTTTTTCTCTCAACACAATGGCCTGCAAAAAGCCCATCGGAGAGATAGCCACCACCAGTCAAGGGTGCCACGAGCTTACGGGTATTTTCGTAAACGGGGGCCATTTGATGTGAAGATAGGGAAGATGACGACGGTGAAGAAGAAGATGAAGCCGAGCGGCAATCGAAGCTGAAGCTTTTCTTCAGGTTTACTGCGGGTGAAGATGGGGCGTCGATTTGTACACCAAACAGCATAACTCCACCAGGTTTTGGTGAGTTACAAGTTCTTGAATTGTGTCCTATGTTTCCGCAATGTGAGCATTTTCTTACCATGTTTTCACTTTGAGCACGTTGTATATCTCTTGATGTAATCTTTCAGAGGGTAGATAGATACGAGAGATATAGGCCAGTTATTCTGTAATTTATTTATTTATTATCATCATCATTGTGTTCACCAATGATTTTGAATGGATAGTATGCTGTGATTGATCCTTCCATCATCTAAGTGGAAGAATAAGAAGGATTGTACTGTGATTTCTTGTACTATATAATATATATCATAAGGATTTAAATTTATTAAACATTAGTTAATTTAAATTTGAGCCACATTTAAACTAACGTGGGGGATCACATAAATGATGTAACCCTAACGTAATTGGCATATTAAATAATTTTCAGTGCACGTGCCAATAACCTCCAAACTACTTAAAACAAGGTGGTTAATTACCCACCGAATTATTATCCGATAGAACGCAAAATGCCATTTTTTAAAAAATATTTAGAATATTTACATTTTTTTCTGTGTATATCTCAAGAATTTAGGAATTATAATGGAAATAATGTTTCAGATAAGTCTTAAGAGGGCCAACTGAAAAATGTATGTTAGAGATAAGTCTTAAGAGGGCCAACTTAATCGCTTTCTCATTATCGTTATTTAGTTTTGATAAGGGTTTATCTATACATAGTTAGGTCAAAAAGAGAGAAGAAACAAGTTGCAACACAATCCCACCACAGGTTACATCGGTCCTTTCTTGTCCTTGTTCTTAACGGAAAAGTAAAAGTAAATAATTACATTTTCCAATATATCAATCATCATAATTATAAGCCTAATTAAGAAACCTTGTCATCAGGTATACCAAGTCATGTGAATTTCTTATTTTTATTTTTGTGTTAGTGATGATGACAAATGTTTTTTGTCATGAGATATTCTGGTGGTCCCTATAGTCAATCATGATACCACACTAACTTCTAGGGGGCTAATCATGGCCTCGCTTGAAATCCCTGATTGAGATTTGATTAGAATCGCATTTTATCTTAATTATATAATGGTATAGACTATTGAAAGGAAGAAATTTAATCTGGGGATTACATTGAAATGAAAGATAATAACTAAAGTGAATCCGCGGTGCAATTTTATATAAATCAATGTAATTCTAATGGTTACTAGTGAACTTCGAAACGTTAAATTAAAAAATAGTAATTGAACATAGAATATCAAAATATAAAGTAATGATAATTTTCGAAACGCGTCGAAGAAAACTAAACGATAAGTATGATAGTGGTGGGATCGGGTCGGGTACCGATCATAGCGGGTGGCATTTTTTATATCCGATTTCGACCCGATCAAAATCGGGTACCCGAAACCCGTTGGGTACCCGCTTGGCGGGTTCAGGTCTCACATTGTGGCTCCATACGAGCTGTTGTCGATGCTTTCAGCCGCTTAGCAACATCTAACTTCAATTGGAATGGTAGAGCCCTTAGTGAATAAGTTCAACACCATTAACAATAAAATTGAGCACACAAAATAAATTCAACATCTTCAATAGTAAAAGTCGCTCCACATCACATATTCTTTCCAATTCTACAAAAAAATGGCAAGTATAAACAAAGAAAATGGTATATAAAAAATTGAAGTAAAAGCGTAAAATGTAATAAAAACATATTCTTCTCAATGTTCTCGATATCGCACAAGTTCTCCTCAAGATTTATTGGTTTGGAATCGTGACGACTCCAATCTTGGGCATATTAGAGATTGAACAATTTTAGGGGACAACGAACTCCTAAAAGCATCAAGCACTCATACACCGGTACTAAAAGCGGCCTCTGAAGCAACGGTAGAGACCAGAACGGCCAAAATATCTCGAGCCATTTTAGAAAGAATCAGAAAGCGATAGATAATTCAATTTCCACCACTTACGTATGTCAAAGCCACATATGGATCCTCAGTATATTCGCTCAAATATTTATCCAATTCCGACTTCACATGCTCAGTTTTTCTGTCTCTCTTTTTCTTCCTCATTTCATCAAACAAATATGTGGTATTTGTAGCAATAGACGAAGAAGAGGAAGAACTGACACTAACTTGTTGGGGACGTGGAGCAATCGGATGGTCGGTTATTTCATATCTAGTTTGTACATCGTAAACAATTCTTGAATGTCACATCTAACTTATTCTTTTATCATCGACGATGTAACACGATTGGGATATAACCGATCAAACGAGAAATAAATCATCTCCTTCTTGGAACGAGGATCAAGAATCACGACATAATACAACATCTTGTTCATCTTATCAATTCCCAATATTTGTCGAATTTAAGCTTTATTCTACGAGCCATGTTTTTAGTTCTTCATTTTCTTCATCTAACCAACATCGAAGAATCAAGTCGACGGTAGTTATTCATTAAAAACTACATTAGACGTGACATACGAAGAACCTGAAATACTCAACGTAAGCTTGTAAATATGGCTCAAAAATTTTACTAACAACTTCGCTCTTTCCCAATCATCATCCATTGGAACACCGCAAAATGGCTCCTTCGATAGATCATTAACAAATGTCGCATCCACATCTCCAATTTTTTTTAAACGCTCTGTAAAAATAAAATACCCGACTCTAACATCAAGTATGTGGAATTCCACCGCGATGGTTCATCAAAACTCAAGCCCTTAGTCATCTCTAGTTTCACGGTGTTGGCACATTCGAGAAACCGTTTAGTTACTCTGGGAGTTCCTAATGTATCGAACGACTCCTCTAATGTGAAAGATAGCATTATCTTTTTTCTTTCAACCCAACTTGCACGACAAGATTAATAATATAAGCTATTAGTAATTGAAGAATTAATTAGCATCATTAGTTATATTAAATATTCTGTAAATAGTTTGCTTAGTTTTCTTAGTTACTTATTGTTGGTAGTATAAATACGACTTTACTGTACATATCTAATATAGAGATATACAGAAAATTTGCGGTTCTTCCCCGCTCAATCTCTCTCGCTCTCTGTTCGACATAACGATCTCCATAGCTAGGTTTTCATGGTATCAGAGCTGGTCGGAGCTCTAATTCGATCGATTGTTGAAGATAGACTATCATGGGTCTGCGATTAAGTTAGATCTTAGTTCAGTACCCTAATTCGTTCATGATTTCTGAAAAATCTGTAACTCATATGGCGACAGAAACTGAAATCGAGGAGACCGAATCAGGCGGAAGGAATGAACAACTTAGTGTTGAAGAGGAGATGATGAATTCTCCAGAAGTCTTCAACCTACACGACGGTATTAACCCTGGTATGCAGCTAATTTCGTTTCAATTGAATGAACTTAATTATTGGAGTTGGAGCAGAGCAATTACGACTGCTTTGGAGTCTAAAATGAAGCTCGGATTTGTGAACGGTACTTGTCTGCAGCCGAAATTGAACACGATGGAGTACTATAAGTGGAAGCGAGTTGATAGTGCAGTAAAATCATGGTTAAGTGCATCGATTTCGCGCGAGTTAATGGATAACTTCTTGTATGCAACCACATCTAAGCAATTATGGGAAGATTTGGCAGAACGCTATGGATATACTAATGGACCGATGCTGCTAAGGATGAAGGAGGAGATGTACAATACTAAGCAAGGAGATTGGCCGCTAATAAAATACTACATCACTCTCAAAATACTTTGGGACCAACTTGATCATTTTAGGCCTATGCCAGCATGCTCGCCAGAAGTGGCTAAGATCATGATGAGTCGTGAAGAGCAAGATAAACTGGTATTGTTTATCCTTGGCTTGAATGATTCATTTCAGTCAGTAAAGGACCACATCATGATGATGGAGCCTTTGCCGACAGTGAACAAGGCGTATTCGATGGTGTCTCGTGTTGAAAAACAGATTGCAGCTCCTATATATGCGTTTAAAGAGGCAGAATGCTCTGCCTCGGCTCTTCTACACTCATTGTAATAAAACAGGACATGATCGCGAGAGTTGTTTTAAGCTAAAAGGATATCCAGATTGGTGGAAGGGTAATAGAGAGGGCCAGGCTCGAGGTTTTGTAAATTTTGCGGACCTAACAAGACCAGCAGAGACTCCGCTTGATTTGAATGCAACAGTTGGTTTATCTCAAGCTAAGGGTACACACTTAAATCTGGAATCCGTTGTCCTAAAAATGAATGATCTGCAGCAGGAGTTTAGCCGCATCATGAAGGGAAAGGCTGCCAAGGAGGCTGGATCTAGGGGTGGGCGCGGGTCGGGTATTCGACGGGTTCGGGTAATTCGGGTCGGGTACCCGACTAGGGCGGGTAGTGATTTTCCTACCCGATCCCGACCCGATGTATGTCGGGTACCCGACAATCGGGTACCCGATTTTGTCGGGTACAAGTCGGGTCGGGTATCGGGTACCCGATTTAAAATTTAATTATTTTTTTATTAATATTTTAATACGATTTATAATATTTATGATATTTTTATATGTTTTTTCTCTTTGAAATTTTGTAATATGAGGAGAAATTATTAATTTTATATCATTCTTAATTATTTTATGACTATTAGAAATTAATTATACTATTTTTTTCATAATTTTTTTAATTTTTAATTCATTGTCGGGTACCCGATCGGGTAATTCGGGTAGCATTTTGCTACCCGATACCCGACCCTATTTTTTAATGTCGGGTATCGGGTACTACCCGATACTCGATAATTTTTCGGGTACCCGACCCGATCGGGTAAAAACCCGATCGGGTCGGGTCGGGTACGATACCCGATACCCGATGCCCACCCCTAGCTGGATCAGTGCAGGATGCTGTGAATTTCGCTCATCTCTCAGATTTCACGGACTTCGCAGGTAACATGGCTCTCTCTCACTCTGTATTAGCAAACTCAATGAGTAGGTGTTTTTGGATAATGGATACAGGAGCCACTAACCATACCTGTATGAGCCCATTCTTATTACAAAATGCTCAGCCTGCCACAGTCCCTATACCCATTACTCTTCCTGATGGTAGTACCCAATTAGTTCAATCAAAGGGAAATGTTGTTCTTGACTCCAAGCTCACTCTGAAAAATGTTTTTTATGTTCCCAGCTTTAAATTTAATCTGCTCTCAGTCAAAAAGCTCACTGATACATCAAACATCTTCTGCGGCTTCTTACCCAATTGTGCTTTCATACAGGACCTTGAGACTGAGAGCATGATAGCTGTAGGACTCCTCTTTAAGGGACTCTACATCCTGACCAAAGAATCTTTTAATCCACACAGAATCAAACAAGTTCTAGATGCTTTTGTTCCCAGACTTCTGATTAATTATGTCTTTTCATCAAATAATAAGATGTCCTTATGCTATGTTTCTAAACCAAAAAGTGCATTTTGGACTATAGACTGGGGCATCCCTCCAATGTTGTCATGAAGCATATTCATGAAATTGCTATTCCTATTTCTTTTGATGCAATACAAGACTGTTACACATGCCCATTAGCTAAACAACAAAGACTTTCTTTTCCTTTGAGTGTCATTCGTTCTTCTGTATGTTTTAAGCTATTGCATGTGGATCTATGGGGGCCATATAGTCACCCAACTCACTCTAAACAACATTATTTTCTCACTTTGTGATGATTTCAGTCGATCAACTTGGACTTTTTGTTGAGATATAAGACACAAGTCAGTCATCTAATCCACAACTTTATCCGACTTATCCAAAACCAATTCAAAGCCACAATAAAAACCATCCGATCGGACAATGGGACAGAGTTTACCAGCTCAGATTGCTCCCAGATATTAGCTTCTTTTGGCATTCAACATCAGGAAAGTTGCCCATATACGCCCCAACAAAACGGAGTGGTTCAGCGAAAACATCAACACCTCCTTCAAGTGGCTAGATCTCTTATGATTCACTCTTCACTACCTAAACGTTTTTGGGGAGATGCCATTCTTACAGCTACTTCTATAATCAATAGATTACCATCAGCAAAATTAGGATGGAAATTACCATATGAGCTGTTATATTGTAAACCACCTGATTTGAACCACCTCAAAACCTTTGGTTGTCTTTGTTATGCCACAAATACATCCCCATCCTCGGACAAGTTCTCTCACAGATCCTATAAGGCTGTTTTTATTGGCTACCCTTCGGGCCAAAAGGGATACAAGCTTTACCACTTGGCTGATCATAAGGTGATTGTATCCCGAGATGTTATTTTTATGGAACATATATTTCCTTTCAAAACATCTCTAGTTCCATTATTTGTACCAGATCCCATACTTTCCTAAATTACCAATGATATTCCATGTTGTTATCCATCAAAAACACAACCCATAGTTCCTGCTACACAACCAAATCAACCAGAAAGTAATTCACCAAATTGTATGACTGAAGTAGGCATTGAACCAGAACCAGATACACAAATAACCACTGACCATATAGTCATTCCACATCCTAACACTAGAACCAGCACCAGAAGACGAAAACCTCCCTAATGGATGATTATGTGTCTAATATCAATGCATTTCCTCAGTGCAATGATACAACTCTTGAGTCTTATTCTTACCCAATTGCTGCTTATCCTTCCACTACCCATACAACCTTAACTTCTTCCTATATGTCTTTCCTAGCAAATGTATCCAAAATCCATGAGCCTTGCTCATATGAGCAAGCTAAATTACATGGTGAATGGCAATCTGCAATGAGGAGCGAGATGAATGCACTAGAAGAAAATCATACTTGGGATATGGCTGAGCTCCCAAAGGGTAAGAAAGCTATTGGTTATCGATGGATTTACAAGGTGAAGTACAATCCAGATGGTACACTTGATAAATATAAAGCTCGGCTGGTAGCTAAGGGCTATAGTTAAATTGCGGGTGAAGACTACTTTGATTGTTTCTCACCAGTTGCTAAATTGGTGACAGTGAGAATTGTCTTGGCCGTGGCAGCAACTAGGCAATGGGCCCTACATCAACTGGACATTAACAACGCTTTCTTACATGGTTTTTTAGATGAAACTGTGTATATGGTTCCCCCTCATGGCTATACGAAGGGACACCCAGGGCAAGTTTGCAAGCTAAGGAGATCCCTGTATGGTCTCAAACAGACCTCCCGACAATGGAACCATGAATTCACCACAAAATTGCAATCTTTTCGGTTCACACAGTCCACTCATGATCATTGTTTATTTGTGAAGACTTCAGGGCCTGATATATTGATCCTTTTGGTCTACGTTGATGATGTACTACTAACGGGATCCAATGAAGATCTTATCTTGGAGACTAAGCAGTTTCTAGATGAGGCCTTTACCATCAAGGATCTTCATCATGCCCGATACTTTCTCGGCGTGGAGATTGCACGATCCCCTGCATGCATTTATCTTAATCAACGAAAGTATATCTTAGATATACTCAAAGACACTGGCATGATGAGTAGTAAACCAAATTCTGTCCCGCTTCCTAAGGGCCTGAATCTTTATGATGAACACAGCCCTCTCTTATCGGATCCTAGTGCTTATCGCCGATTAGTTGGTCGGTTGTTATATTTGGGATTCACCAGGCCTGATATCTCTCACGCCACACAACAGTTAAGTCAATTTCTGCAAAGTCCACGATCTGTACACTGGACATCAAGTATGCATGTTTTGAGATACTTGAAAGGTTGTACGTCTTTGGGCATCTTCTTTTCCAGTTCGGCATCTTCTAGTCTTCGAGCCTTTCGTGATGCATATTGGGGCGCTTGTCCTCATACTCGTTGCTCACTCACTGGTTTTTGTATATTTTTTGGGAATGCTTTGATCTCCTGGAAGACAAAGAAGCAGCACACCGTTCTAAGTCGTCGTGCGAAGCTGAATATCGGAGTATGGGAGCAACTGTTTCGGAGTTGCTGTGGATTTCTTACATCCTTCGAGACCTTCGAATTCCAATTGAGCTTCCCATACCCTTTGCGTGTGATAATAAGTCGGCCATCCATATCACTTCTAATCCCGTATTCCACGAACGCACTAAACACCTTGACATTGATTGTCACATTGTGCATAATCAATTCAAGGCCGGGTTCATCGTTCCTTATTACGTTCCTTCTTTACAGCAACCTGCAGATGTCTTCACCAAGAGTCTCTCTACTGCTCATTTTCATGATGTGTTGGTCAAGCTTGGTCTTTCAGATATTCATCGGCCCAAGCTTGAGGAGGGGATGAAGAATTAATTAGCATCATTAGTTATATTAAATATTCTGTAAATAGTTTGCTTAGTTTTCTTAGTTACTTATTGCTGATAATATAAATACGACTTTACTGTACATATCTAATATAGAGATATACAGAAAATTTGCGATTCTTCCCCGCTCAATCTCTCTCGCTCTCTGTTCGACATAACGATCTCCATAGCTAGATTTTCAGTAATATAATGTATTCTTCTATCCCATCGTCGGAATATATATAATCGATGTCAACACAATCCAACGCTAACTAACATGATGTTCGGTGGCTTGGGATTATCGATTTGCCTCTTCTTCAGTATTAACAAGAATTCCTAGTTGAATCATTACTTGAAACATGAGTATTATGACTTGCCATCTGCAAATAGCAACATCCGCGATAGAGTAAATTCGAGCCTAAATTCAACCCTAACACATGAAACTCGAAATCCCAATTGGCCAATCGACACCTAAAATCGATCACCCATGGATTCTAAGTGTATAGAACGTTAGTGGAAAGAACCTTAGAATCTTGTGAAATCGAAATTTGAAATAAATCAAGAAACTCCTAAACTAAGAACATTAGGGTTCTTCAACAATTTTACCTTTTGGATTTAAAACAATGTATAATGACCGACGGTTAGTGATGGCTGACGGAAGACGGCGGTTGTGACTGGTGGATGGACTATGGCGGGCGCAGGCCGGCTTCAAGAGTTGGATTCTTTTAGTTTATGCGTGCAAATTGTAGTGTTGTGTGTGTAGTGTATACTGTGTATGTCTTGTGTCAATCGACAAGAGCCATAGCCATATAGGATAGACAATACTACCCGCAAATCGATCCGAGATAAACAATCTTTACCCGATACCCGAAATGTAATGATGATCGTCCATTCGATCGGGGAAAACCCGATCGGCTCGGGTCGGGTACCCAAAAACCGACCACGCGGCTGAATAGTCCATCAACATCAACTTCGTTAATTTCTTGTCGTTTTTTAGTTACTCCATGATAAAGAGACAGTAATTTAGAGATCTTAATTAAAGTGAAAATATAATAAATAAATGTTAGGGAGTTATCTCATTTTATTTTCTATTGATGACCAACACACTATATATTTTCTACAAATATTATGCTTGAATAAAAACAATTAACAGACATGCAACAAAAAGGAAATGATAAAATCAAACAACGGAAGGCGGCACAGTTTCCTTTAAATAATTAATAAACTTGAAGCTACCTACGTAACTTAAGAAATTGCGCTCTTTACAATGTCGTCGCCTTCCAACATCCGAAGTACCTAAAACACAAACACGAAGAAACGAAGTGATAATAGAGCCGTCGCAACAGAGGTCAAACCCGTAGGATAAGCCGGCCCCGCCACGAAAAATGGGCGGATCGGGTTACCAGATCGGTAACCCGTTTAGTGGCAAGCCGAAATGGATTGGGCCAGGCGGTGTTGCCCAGATCAGGGATGGGCATCGAATCGAGTATTTTTTATTCAGATAGTTCGTCCTGGAGTAAGATTTTCGCTACCCAAATCCGACCCCGATCTATGTCGGATACTTGCTAATTGCTATGTCGGTTCGAACACCCGACGTTGGGTACCCAATTTTTGATTTTGAAAATAACTAAAATTACTATAATGCAATATACATGCCAAAATATCCAAGCTATATACCAAATATCACTTATAAAAACATGATATTTATCAAAACCACAAATATCTAACTTCATGATATGATGCACTGAATAGCGTAATATCCAAGCTATATAACAAATATCACTTATAAAAACATGGATATTTATCAAAATCCCAGAAAGAAGAGAATCATATGATACGATGCACTGAATAGTGTAATATGGCTCGTTAATCATACTATTAAAATAAATTGTTTATGATTAATACTTAAACAACACACAAACTAGATATTGATATTCAAATATTTAATTATATTTGTTAATATCTAAATCTATACAATTACTAAAAAATTCAAATTAAAAATATTATTATTTTAAAAAATAATTACGTATCGTGTACCCGAATAACCCGATCGGATATCAAATTACTACCCGATATCCGATAATAACAACAGTTACCGTGTATCCGATCCGATACCCAAAAAATAATTCGAATTACCTGGACCCAATTCGGCAAAACCCGAAAACCCCATTCACTTGATTGGAACACAAAACGGACATAGAGGATCTCATGCCCCAATGCCCACCCGAAGGCGATTGCCAGTACCAGCGACTAACGATACCTGAGACATGCGAGGCCGAGCATCGGGATCCCTTTGCAGGCACAAAGAAGCACAACGCATCATAGTTTCAACTTCCTTCTCCGAATAGCAGCCAACCAAAGACGGGTCGACGAGCTTCGAATGATCATTCTCTTCCATCATAGGACGAGCCTACGCACATTACCGTCTTCAGACGCTACGCTCACTAAATGTCTTAAAAACCGGAAAAAAATAATTGTGCCTTAAAACATACCCACTCTACTAGAAATTGCTTGCCCTTTGGCCGGTTTATGTCCACGGCCTTACGCCCCGTGACCAGCTCCACGAGCACCACTCCGAATGAGTACACGTCAGATTTCTCGCTGACTTGGCCGCTTTGGGCGTATTCCGGCGCCAAGTACCCGAACGTCCCGATCACTCTGGTTTCCACGTTCGATTCCGCGTCGACTCGCAACTTCGCCAGACCGAAATCTCCGACCTTTATTTTTCCCACGGAGGAAGAAAGAATTTGAGAGAAATAAGTTTACTTTCTACAAAACGAATGCTGCACTCGCATGGTTCGCCGAAACCGTCGCGGACATCAGAACGCACACATGTGTTCCAGTTCCATTTCATTGTAGTTAGACTCAAACAAGCTACCCGATGATCGATTTAAATACCCAAAGCCCTCGTTTTTAATTATATTAATCGAATCAATCCTAAATCCAATTATCATTTTTGGATCGGTAGTCATATGACAAAGGCATTTGGTGGTTTCTTCCTAATCGTAGAATTCCAACTATCTTCCTGAAGCCTTTTCAAATATCGTTGTTCCAATAAGTACATTGTCGTTCTGATCGATATATCGTCGTTTCGACAGTTATAACGCCGTTCCGGCAAGCCATGTCTAATCGTGATTAGAACTCTAGAAGAAACATGGGAATGAGAAACACAAACCAGCGGCTCAAAGTCGTGCGTGAGGAGGATGTTGTTGGGCCTCATATCCCGATGGATTATGCAACCGACTCTACACTCCTCGTGAAGGTACCTTAGCCCACGCGAAGCCCCCATCGCAATTTTTTGCCGTGCTTCCCACTTCAGCCTCTCGCCGTTGCGCCCTATGAAAATTTTAAAGATCGAAAAAAAGTCAAAATTGTAGCACATGAACTTGTACTAGTACAGCAAGTAATTGCAATGACAGAGGGAGGATAATGTGCAATGATAGAGGGACGATAATGTTTTACTAGGGTCTAAATCCAAAATACTGTTCAACAAAATCAGTTATAACAATTAATAATTTTGGGATCCACTAAATTTTTTTGGCTAAAAATCATAAAATACCCATTGGTTTTGAAACTCATCACCAAAAACCTATAATTTTAAAATAATATAAAAATCCCTAGTCGTTTAGTTAACTTTTCACATTCTCCCCATTTTCGAGGGGTACGGTGATATGTTTTCTAAACATTTTTCTAAATCATGAGGGATTATCGCGACGTTTACAAACTACAAGGTAGTAACATGATTTCAGTTTAACCACATGGGATATAGAGGAGTTTTTTTTTTAATATAGTTAATCAAATTCTTTTTATAAATCACGTAGTCACACCGCCGACTGAGTGGCATGGTTTTCAAGCTATTACATCAGTCTCGGAATTTACTTGGTCAAAAAGTCAGACTTATACCAAGTTTAAAAAGAAAAACAATACCGAGGAGTAATATTTCGAAAGTACCGTATAGATACGAATCCAAAGAGCCGTTGCATACGTACTCGTACACCAGCAATCTCTTCCCGCCCTCCACGCAGTACCCGATGAGCATCACGACGTTGCGGTGCTGGGCGCAGCTCAGGGCCCGCACCTCCGAGCAGAACTCGCGGTCGCCCTGCGTGCTGGCCGGCTTGTGCCGCTTCACCGCCACGACCCGCCCGTCGTCCAGCTCGCCGCGGTGGACCGACCCGTACCCGCCCTCGGCTAAAAAAGTGTCCCTCGAGAACCCGCCCGTGGCCCGTTCGAGCTCCACGTACGAGAAAACCCTAGGAGGGTCCCCGAGCCCCGGCGGCTCGTGGCGGCAAGACGAGCAAAGCGGAGGAGGCTTCGATGGCGGGATTTTGCCGAACGACGATGACATCATCTCCCTCACGTTATTCGTTGGAGAATCTCGATTTTGACGGGCTTTCACGGGCTCGAAATCCGGGGAATTTCTTCGATTTTCTTCTTCGACCCATCGGTGCGAGGGAGTGCTCGAAGAGAAAGAGCTTCGGTTTTCTTCGCCGTCGCTATCGGAGTCGAATAGTTCCTCGGTCGACGCCGGCGAGGGTTTTTTGGATTTCGGGTTCGAGAAAAATAATTCGGACACGAACGCGGGATTGTGAAATACGTCTAGGGCGGAAGCCGAGGATGTCCTCTCGGGGCTGCTCGTGGGGGTTACGTTGGGGACTTTGAGTGCTTTTTTCGGAAGGTCAAAATCGCCCCTGAGGTGCTCGGCATACGATTTCGAAGGGCGGAGAAGGGTTTCGTTTCTCGATCGGATTAGGTTCAGCCGGAGAAATTTCGGGCCCGAAGTCTTAGCGATTACGACGTTGCAATCGAGCTGCTCCATGCAAGAGCTCGCTTCATTTTTCATTTGTCTGTGGCAATACAATACATTAAACACCTTGAATAAAAAATCAGACAGTTAAAAGGATGAATATATTGAGACAGGTGATGATAGGAGCTGATACTTGTCCAAAATTATCCACTGTGTTTGGGTTCGCTTAGCTTCGGAAGCAATTGCGTCGATTTCGGACCCGTAAACCACTTTCATCTTGATCTTTACCTGCAAGGAGATAATATATAAATTTAAAATATGATACATTGCTTTAAACTTTAACTTTGAGATGAAGTGATCATTCAATACGGTACAATAGTTTCAAACCTAAAAGTCATGGTACGAAGCCTCACCACTATCGATTAAATGAAAATTCAATGTTTAAAGCTAGATAAAAAGAAATCAGCATGTACGTGAGTGGCGTGTTAAAAATAAAATATAAATTTAAAATATAATACGCTGCCTTCAAGTCAAAGACTGATTATAACCTTGGAAACACACATGATATAAAAAAGACCTCGTACATTGTCTAAATCGTGAGTTCCCTGTAACTGAAACATCATATTTTCGCACAGCTCCGTGATGTGATCCTTGTGCTCCGTAATCGTTCCGGCCATCAAACTCCGGTGACAATCATTGTGAAATATCGGGAGATTCCACAATTTTTTGCCTGTAGAGAAACAGATGGATTTCGTTGATGAGAGAATCAAAGAAAATATATTTATCATAAGATAGTAAACAAAAAAAAATTAATTGCAACGTTACTCGAGCTACGACGAGGGACGACGACGAGTAGCTTCACATGATCCCCGGGACCGACGACGTTGGTGAGGGCCCATGCTAGAGATGTTCTTGAAATTTCCTTTGAAGCTTTAACGGCTACGATTATTACACGACTGCTCGCTGAAGCCAAGCTCTCTCTGTAGCTTGCACTCTTTCGACTCATTACACTCATCGCAGGTAAAAAAAATGCAATAATCGAGTACCCTTTTCTTCTTCTTCTTCTTCTTTTATTTCAGTTTTCTTGTTCCAAAGGCACACGTGAAAGAAGAAGACGAAGTGTTCGGAGAGTAATAGTTTTTCATTAAATGTAAGGAATCGGCATTGATGGCATGTGGGTAAGTAACTCAGAAGTCAGAGAACGGTCCTAATCTCTGAAAACAATACTAAACATAATGAATTCGACTAATTATTAGTACCAAAAGAAAGGAAAGGGAAACGTTTCATCAAGCAAAAGAGTCACCAACTGAAAGTGAGTTTCGAGGAGAGCTCATGTGAGAAATGTGACACGCAAAGACACAAAAAAGGGTCGGAGCCAAAAGAAGTATTCTTTTATCTATAAAATGGAGCGTAGTAATAGTAAAATAATGCAAGAACTGCGTAAAGCCTGCAGATTTCTTAATCATGGGCTCGCTTGTTTTTTTTCGTATTGTGTCATGATTTTCAACAGAATTGTTCAACAAGAGGAAAAGGCCGTTCAATGATTTAATAAATAGGAGTTGAAATAAAGCTCGTAACATCACATGAAGATTAATTAATGGTATTTCTGAGCGGATCCCACAAGTCGGATAAGAACAAATGAATTCGGTAATGAATAATAGTGTTTGTTAGGCATATAGATGGGCAGTGATTCAATGCTATACTAGTGTCAAACCTATTGCGGTGATTGGAAAATTATAAAGAAATCTTATTTTTCAATTTTGGGTCATTATATTCAAAATTTATGAGGTCACTAGTTTATCGTAGTTCGAGGGATTTTGTGATGAGTTCCATTGACCAGGGAAGATTAGTCATGTCGGAAACCTTGGTCGTCTCATAGCCGACGATGATGTTCAGACCCGATTCAGACCGAACCTAATTGGAGTGTGAGGACTGCGGTGACATTGTGTGGGGATACCTACCTGAACGAAAAAAAAAAAAAAAAAAAATTGGGTCTCCAATCATTCCGACCAAAAAATTGAAAATGCTGTGTCATCGTCGTATGGCATGGCATATTTTTTCACCCACTAATATGCGACTTGGCATACGGTGATGTAACATTTTCGATTTTATTTTCCCAAAAAATGATCGACGAATCCAAATTTGTTCCAACGTAGTATAAATTTAGTGATTTATTTTCTTAATTATCAAATCTAACGTCACTAGATTCAAACTTGATATATTTTAATGATCTAATTTTACAATTTTTATGACCTTTGATGCATGCATAAAATTTTTATTATTGCCTTAGAATTAAGACATGAACCATTGTTGAGATTATTGTACCACATCCGAAAATTAACTTAAATCGACTCAATATATAAATCAAAGATGTTCATCCTCTTAACACCAATTAATTTTAATAAGAACCCTCAATTTAACAATTTCTTTCTTTTTTTACAAAATCAACAGGTGTGAGTTCGTTCATGAAGTGATAGGTGCAAAAGCTTTCGTGTGTTTCTTGGAATGAATTTGAGAGTTTGTGTTAAAGAAAGCTATAGCCGTCTGGTGGTATCTGACTATATCAACGGATGTCCAATGTTTTATTTTTCGTTTATCAATAATGTATTCCTTGGCATTTAAATAAATTTGTCTATATATTATGTATAATAGAGGAATCAATGGATACAATCACGGAGAATATTTTATTTTTATTATTCGGTTGCCGATGCTGACTTTTTGGATTCATTTTTCAAATTTAGGCTCACCTAGCTGCCAAATCATTGGCTAGTTGTATATCGTGGATTATGGCAAAAAGATTATTTATACTATCGTTACAAAATTCCAAGGGGTTTTGCATGCACGGATCACTTTTAGGTTTAATATTCCTGTTTTAGTGTATCAATTAGATTGCAAATTATAAAATTAGATCAATACGTATACCGTCGTTCGATTTTGAGCCAATGTACCTGATAATCACAAGTCAATAACTCTATGTATATTGGGTCTTCGATACATTATTGGATCATTAATTTCGCATGTCGAAACAAAATTGGATCTGTCCATTTTCCGACAAAATTGTCTTTTGACATGTGAAGTTAGTGACCTATTTTTGCAATTATCAAACATAATAACCCAATTTTGTTTACATACGAAGTTAATGATATATTTTTTGCAATTATCAAACATAGTAGCCCAAAATCGAAAAAAATGATATACTTAGTGATTCATCTTATAATTTTGCCTAAATTGAGAGTTTATCTGTGATAGTTTTATCATACACGTTTCGGGCCTGTCGCAAACGGCTACTGTGATTGGCGGGCCGAGTTGGGCCCATCGCTTGCCAGGAAATTACGATCGGGCCTCTTCTTCTGTATAGAGACGTTACATTCAGTGAATGAATATCTGTGATACTTCATCAAAAAATACGAACTATAAAATAAGATTTATTCTCCTTTCATGAATCGTTGCGTTGCTCCAACAGACTGTCTATCACATACTTTAAAAAAAAAAAAAAAAAGGCGCACGAACACCCAAAGACCTTTCTTTGTATCAGTCGAGAGAATCTTCACTTGGGTACGACATAAATCGACACACTTGTATTGTAATAAATTCCCAAGTTTTAAATAAACATTCATATCTTTAAGATATTATTACGTGGAACAAGATCATCTATTGCACTTCAGATACTCCGCCCGACCAGTATTAAAACACTCGTAAATAATATTACACATAAATACTATTATACTAAGTGCTTAAACACACAAAAAATTATATAACATTGGTTGGAACACAAAAAAAAAATATAACACAAAAAAATATATACATAGTGCTTATCAATGTTTTAATATTTTTTATATGTTTTAAGCACTCGGTATAATAGTATTTAAGATGTAATATTATTTACGGGTATTTTAACACTGATCGGGATGTGGTATAATGATATTTTTATAAAATGGTACAAAAAATGGCACATTAAAGTGGGACATTGAATCTGAACCCTTATTACATAAAGCTTTTTATCTGAACAAGGTTTTGCTTCCACAAGCGACGATACGAATAAGCATATGTCAAGTCAATAAGCCTTGTAAGCATACATATATCCACGGAGCTTTCTAAGCTCTTCGGAGGACTCGTCGAGCAAAACATCCACGTAGAAGCACATTCCCGCTCCGCTGCATTTTTTTTCCCGAGTCGCGGTTCAATCATCAGTAAAAAAAAGGGGGGAAAAAAAGAGAAAATCAATACAGGCAAAATGATAAGATTTGGGTCACTAAGTATACCAGTTTTGATTTTGGGTCATTATGTTTGATAATTGCAAAAATAGTTCACTAACTTCGTATGTCGAAACAAAATTGGGTCTCCGGTACATTTTCTGCAAAAACTGCCTTTCGACATAAGAAGCTGGTGACCTTATTTTTGCAATTTTCATAGTGACTCAATTTGTTTTACGAAGTTAGTGACCCAATATTGTATCGTAGACCCAATTTTGTTTCGACATACGAAGTTAGTGATAGTGACTCGAAATCGAAAATTGGTATACTTAGTGACCGAAACTTATAATTTCCCTGAATTCACACGTGTATATAAGTATATGCTGCAACGTATAGAGAGAGTGTGGCTTTCTTTTCTTACCACAGAGGAGTTAAGGGAAGCCATATAACATCCCATCTGAACTTTGCCAATCTGCACAAGAATATGCATGTAATGAATGTC
This sequence comes from Linderniella brevidens, assembly GCA_004919715.1. Taxonomy (NCBI): domain Eukaryota; kingdom Viridiplantae; phylum Streptophyta; class Magnoliopsida; order Lamiales; family Linderniaceae; genus Linderniella; species Linderniella brevidens. The sequence continues at coordinate 17,688,276 of SWDC01000153.1, forward strand.
ATATGAGGGAATCACTTCAATTCTACAACCAATTGCTAAAAAAAAAGTCTCGTTTTATTTTCAAATCGAGCCCGGATTTCTGATTATTTGGTAATAAAAGGGCTGAAAATCATAATTTGTAGTCACAAAATCATTAGTTAGCCTACATACCTCAACATGTGGTGCAACCAAAAGACTGCGAGAACCGTAGAAGGGACAAAAGCGAACAGAAGCCAACGACGGTGATGCCTTACGTTGTGCATTAAGCCAGTGATCACCATTAAGCATACTACAATAGAAGCCAACTCTGCAAAGTTGTGTGATAAATGATAACCCATATTATTGAAGCTCAGAAAAGTTTTTAGAAAAAAAAACATCTAAATCTTGATGGATAAAAACGCATCCTAATGATGTCAATTTTCTGGGTTCTCTGATTCTCGCAAAACATTACTACTGTATTTGGGAGGGATTTTTCGAATTTAACGAGAAACTGAAGTTACCAGTTTATTATTCTTTGAATCATGGTAATAATTAAGCTGACCTGCAGCTACAATGCTCCACGAATCAACCTCGTACATGAAGTAAGCATGGTAACGCTGCACAAAGGGAGGGACATATAAAAGAAAATTTGACCAATCATCAGCTATATTTTCTGATAAAAAAAAAAAGTTCGAAAACATATATAAACACACGAAATCAAAATGGTGAAAGATGCTCAAGTGCACACATAAACACGGGGATTTCAGTATGATAATTGCAATTAACTGAGGAAAGGACAACAAATCCCAATATAATAGTAGGAAAAAAGAAAATGATTCATCATGAACAGAAACACATACCCATTCCCAGGGAAAATAAGCTTGTTGATATATTGAATAAACAAGGAACATCACGTAGCATAGAATCAGTCCTCCGAAGACGCTCTACAAATGAACAAATTCAAACCAGTGATTACCCAATAAAGGGATTTAGAAATGTCGAAAAGGGAAAACCTAACTTAAGCAACGGACATAATACCCTCCATAGAAGTGATTGCTGTGCTTGGCTCTTCTCCAGCGAGCGGACCAATTCTTCTTGTTCTGCAGATAAATAAAACCCCATCTATTTTATTTATACAGTTACTCGAAGAAATTATTGATCAAAGAAGGTTCGAATCAAAGGAGATCGAGCGACCTCCGGTGTCGATCGGACGGTTGTCGTCGCGAGTAGGGATCGAGTAGCCGTCGCCTTCGTCATCGTCGCTGAATTTTCTCCACGTCCTCGCGAGCTTCTTCATCATTTATCAGTGAGTGCTCTCTTTTTTTTTTTTTTTTGCAGTTGGTTTTTGGTTTTTATTAAATTGCGATTTTTAATATGAATTACATAATTGTCGTCATTAATTACTATATAAATTAACAATAAGTTATATTTTGACCGTTGAACACCGAGCGACGTTCCATTATTCAAAGAATCCGCTTTTGTGTTGGAAAAAACGAAAAAAAAAAAAAAAAAAAAAAAAAACACGAACTCTACTTTCTCTGCAGATTCCTCCCTTTCCACAAACCCAAACTTTACTAATTCGAACCTAAGCAACGAATCAGCCATTAATCGTCTCTCCACATCTCTTTCGAGTGAAATCTTGTAGTTCAAGAAGTTAATTTTTTTTGTTGTTGATTTGCAGGAAAATCGTTTTCGTAGGGGGAACAAAAATGTTTTCTCGGCTTTTAGGCAAATCCAAGCCAGCGAGCAACGCAATCGACAGCCTCGACAAGTTAAACGAGGTACTACGTTGCCTTCGTTCCCATTTTTGTAATCAAGTTAATTTTGCTCTCTTTGTTTTTTTTGTTTTTAACTCTATTTGCGATGATCTTTTGTTTGCCTATTTTAGACTCTGGAGATGCTAGAGAAGAAAGAGAGCGTGCTTCAAAAGAAGGCATCTGCTGAGGTTGAGAAGGCCAAAGGATTCACAAAATCAAAGAACAAAAGAGGTGATGCTTTTTTTCTGTTTCTTCTTTTCGAAGCTGAGTTTCCTCTATTTGATGAACACCGCGTGACGAAAAAATGCGATTCTTAATGCAGCGGCGATTCAGTGCCTGAAGAGGAAAAGACTGTACGAGGGGCAAATCGAACAGCTCGGGAATTTCCAGCTGCGTATCCACGATCAGGTTTTCGATAAATTTCTTACACCTAAATTCACTTCAATGGCTTGATTTTTTAGTGCTCGTGTGATGTGCGTTGTCCCTCTTATAGATAATACTGTTGGAAGGAGCTAATGCTACCACTGAAACCGTTGGAGCGTTGAAGAGCGGCGCTGCTGCAATGAAAGCGATGCACAAAGCCACGTAAATGATATAAAACTCACATCTTACGTAATTAACCAATTTAGTCCCCATTGTTTGATTGGAACAATTTAATTCCGATGTTGTCGATTTTCGACTAATTTCGTCCTTCCGTCACTATGGACGTCAAGTTAAATGGAAAAGAAGATAAACTAATTTCTCCCTTGAAGACTTCATAAATATTGGCGGTTAAATTGGTCCACAGGATAAACTTCTGGGACCAGACCGTTTTGGGTTGTCTTCCTCAGTGACAAATTACATGCTCAAGTGACGTGTGGTGAACGCGCGTCTTTTCCGTTTAAAACGACGTCCATAGTGAGGGAGGGACCAAATTTGTCCAAAATCGACAACATCTGTCTAAATTGGCCTCACAAAATATTGGGGACTAAATTGATCCACAAGGTAAACATCGGGGACTAAACTGGTCCACATGGTTAACACCGGGGACCATTTGGGTTGTTCTCCCATAAGAAAATGTTCTGCTTTTACGAATTTCTCCGTATTGATTTCTTCCTCCCATTTTCTTTTTATCCCGTTCAGGAATATCGATGACGTGGACAAGATAATGGACGACATCAACGAGCAGACGGACAAGATGAAGCAGATTCAGGACGCACTGGGCACGCCCATCGGCGCAGCTGCCGACTTCGACGAGGTTTTTTTTTTTTTTCTTATACGCTTAATTAACTTTTCTTGCTTTTTATGCATCGCAATATTTTTTTGCTATAACAACTATGCTTAATTTTCGATTTAAATCGACGAACGTAACGTATTTTTTAGGATGAATTGGAGGCGGAGCTCGAAGAACTGGAGAGCGAAGAGCTCGAAGAACAGCTTCTCATGCCCGCCAATGCTTATTCGCCTCCGGTTCGATCTTCGAGGGCCGAAGGAGCGAACCCTCGAAAGCAGACCGAGGAGGAGGAAGACGAGCTCGCAGCTTTGCAAGCTGAGATGGCGCTTTAATAAGGATGCTCAATTCGGTGTGTGTGTGTGTGTGTGTGTGTATCCTGCTGACTGATTTAACTTTTCTGAAGCAGTTTTTTTAGTTTAGATGATCGTTTTGTTTGTGTAAGAAAGTTAAAAAGACGTGAAAGAATAAGAAATTGTTGAATGGCACTGATGATTTGATAATCTTATAACATTACTGAGTTTCTCTTTTAGGTATAGCGTCTTCCTTAACTTGTAGCCACCGTAAAATCTCTCTCTCCCTCCCTCCCTCCCTCTCTCTCTCTCTCTCTCTCTCTCTCTCTCTCTCTCTCCCTCCCCCTCCCTCTCTCTCTCCCTAATGAATTAACTTGCATAGCTCTACTTCCCGGAGATTGTATTTTGAAGTTGACGACTGAAAAAATCAAAGTGTGCTCCATTTATGGGTTTGATAGTCATTTGTGTTGTTTCAGACTCGATTTACAGTATGGTCGTTAGTTTTTCTTGTTCAAACTTTAATATATGTTTTTCGAGCCCTTTTTTGCTTTTATTTGATGGTTTCCCTCTTTATTGGATATTAGATTGCATTCAGAGGGCTTTTACCGGCATATTTAGCTCATGTAAATTTATTCATATATTAAACTATTGTTTCGAGAAAGAGAAAAAAAAAAAAAAGCATAGCTCCACTTCTTACACCCGCTCGCATCTTGTCCGACGATTGCCCTTCGTTCTAGACCGAGTTACAAGCGGTATAAAAACCCCAGTCCCATTTCCGCTCCTCCACAGGTTAGTCATCCACGCGGGTGGCGCTTGCAATTCGTCGCCCGACCAGTTGTAATAACACGTCGACTTCCGAACCCCAAAACGGTCATTGTAATACATTATCTCGTATTTTCTAACACACGAGTGCTTTTTCGGACGGAAACCTCGGCCCGCTTCTTCTTCGTCGTTGCAGCCGTCTTCATCCGTCAGTTGGAGGATCTGTCTTCTAAGTTCGTGGTAGTAAACATCGTCGTCTTCTTCGAATTCTTGGAAGGTGCAGATGTTTGTTGTTGAGTACATTTCTTTGATATCCATGGGAGAACTTTTAAGGTTTCCTTCGATGTCTTTCTCCGAGTATTTATAGGTTTGAACACACTTGTCAAAGGTACGAATAAATGTGTGCTTATATTTTGTCTTGTGTTGATCCCATTTGTAGTTTGTTTTTTTATTCGAATTGATGATTTTGATTTGTTACTAGTCTTTAATGTACGTTGACCTGTCTTTAAATTCTGCATGGAAACTCTAAATGTTGTTTTAATTTACATCTAATGTTCTTAATTTAATAACTATAGTCAGTATGTGACCTACATTTCAAGTAGTTGGTCAAACTTTGCGAGAACTTTGAATTGGATTTCAATTGGGAGTAAAGATAAGCCATACTCTTGTTTCTACCTAGAGCTCCACTTTTTGGAATCTTAGGCCATGTTCTATTAAATCATATATCATTTTCTTTAAAAAAAAATCAGTTTATTGACTTTATTTATGTTATATAAGTTTTTACTTATTTTTTTAACATATTGTATTTTTTTTCTATCTACCTAGTATGAATACAACGGAATGTTGGCCTTGGCTATTGGACAAGCGTGTTTTTCAGCAGAACTATTTCTTTTGGCTGCATGTATTGTTTCAAGCTTGACATTCCCCAACAAACGGCAACGACGCAACGTCGTCCCCAAACTCCTACTAAATTTAGTCCGAATGAAATATGAACCTCATTTGTCATCATGAGTCGACTCCAGCTTTAAAAAAAAAAAAGACTTATAATCCTTTTGACCTACGTGTACCCTCATAAGTCAGTTATTCCCGTGCAATGTTACTAATGTCCCAAAAGTCTGACTAGATTCATCTAACTCGAATTCGATCCTCATTTTCCACGAACGAGATGACCCTAACGTGTCAGTGTGACATGTACCGTTCCAAAGTACATGTAGAAAACAAAAAATTGATGCTTTTAAGGGGGTAAATTTCTTATCAGATCCTTTACATTTTTCAACTTCCTGATCAATCCTCCTCCAAGTATTTCTTCTTGTTTAGTATCCATTTCCGAAAAATTGCGTGTTTAATACCACCAAACATTGAAAGACGAAAATAACATTTCTTTACAGATTCAATTATATCAATTGTTCTCATTAGTATACCAATATATTCAATTATTATATCAATTGTTATCATTATTATACCTAGTCAAATAAAGAGTATTATATTAGTATTATACCAACTATTCCAATTATTATACCAATATATTCCATTATTATAACGAGCTCATCACTGTTATACCAAAAATAATGTTCTTATAATTTTATTATACGAAAACGATTTTTGCATATTGTACCGTGAAACACGATTAATATACCAACAAAAGTGATTATTATACCAACAAAACCGATTTGTATACCAATTAAACTGATTATTATACCAATTATATTCGATTTGGTATAATATTCAATCGATTAAATCGATTATTGTTGGTATAATATTCGAATTTTGTTGGTATATAATCAATTTTATTGGTATAAGAATAAATTTTGTTGGTATGATAATCGTATTTTGTGGTATAATGTGAAAATTACTTCGTACGATAAAACTCTAATATTTGTTGGTATAACAATGATAACAATTGGTATAATAATTGAATATGTTGGTATAATAATGAGAACATTTGGTAAAATAGTGATAACAATTGGTATAATATTTTTAAATTGGAATTGGTATAAAACTGGATAAAGTTGAAATAATATCTATACATGAAGCAATGTTATTTTTGTATTTTCAACGTTTTTTGGGTATCAAACACACAGTTTTCTTACAGATTGTAACGAATAGAAAGAAATAATTGAAGGAACACGTATCGCTGAAAGGAATTTACTAGGGATGGCAAGGGGTCGGGTATGGCCGAGTTTTGCCGGACCCGGGACCCGACCCGGTTAATTTTTCTTGGACCCGGGACCCGCCCATCTCCGCCCCGGGTCTAAACCCGCGCCGACCCGGGTCGGACCCGCCAGACCCGGTAATATTATTTTTTCTTTTTGTTTTCTTTTTTAAAAATTAAATATAATAATTTTATGCACATAATTGGAGCTTAAACCCACAACCTCAACCTCCTTATACCAAGTTCTTACCACTAGGCTGAACAATGCCTTGCTAATTAACCTAATATTTTAAATATAAATACGAGTAATATATAAATATATATTTATTTATTACCGGGGTGGGTCTCGGGGCGGGGTTGGGCAAACCCAAGACCCGCCCCGGATTCAACCGGGTTTTTTCCTTGAGACCCGAGACCCGCCCCGCACTCGAATAATAAGAAAAAACACGATTCGTTTGGGACGGGTCCGGGTTTAAAGCCGCCCCCTTGCCATCACTAGAATTTACCCATTTAAGTGAATGAAGACGATGATTGTATTTCACAATTTAAGCTATGTGTAGACAATGATTGCATTTCTTTATTTATGATTGCTGTCTCGGGAAATTAAGAGGTAGTTTCCATGTCCACGCGCATTATTAGTCCAAGTGGGGTTACTTACTACTACTATGCCATAATCAAAACAAATAAATATCCGATCCAACGACTCCCATAAAATTCCGTCGAAGAGAAGTCCACGGAGAGAAGTCACGAGCCAGCACCGACGCCGCAAAAACCATGGCCGATGCGGCGGTGGAGTTCCTGCTCGAGAACCTCAAGCAGCTGCTGCTGTACAACGCCGGCCTCGTCGGCGACATCAAGGACCAAGTCGAGTTCCTCTACAAGGAAATCAGCCTGTTCAAGGCGTTCCTTAAGGACTCCGCCGACCGGCGCCACAAGCACGAGACGCTGAAGGAGATCGTCAAGCAGATCCGAGAGGTGGTGTACGAGGCCGAGGACGCCATCGACGAGTTCGTCTACCACGCCGCCGTGCACAGGGCGAGGAAGGGGATAGAGAAGGCGCTGCACGCCTTCGATCACCCGGCGAAGCTGAGGAACATCGCGAAGACAATCGAGGGGATAAGGCTGAAGGTGAAGGATATCTACGAGAAGAAGAAGTTCGGCTTCGAGGGGCTGCACGCCGCCGGTGATGCGCGTGATGGGGGAATATCGGCCAAAAAGGTAGCTATTCTTTTCTTTTTTTGTTGCCTTTTTTTTGGGATAATTAAAGAGCCTTCGTTTAGTCATTGCGTTGTTCGTATGGAAAGATTGGATCTTTTGAGTTGGGTTTGATGATAGCCAACGGGAGAAAACTCAAACTGGTCCCCAATGTTCGCCCCGTGGATCAATTTAGTCCCGATGTTCCACATGAAACAATTTAGTCTTCGATGGAGTCAATTTTTAGGACAATTTAGTCCTTCCGTAACGGTTAACGCCAATTTTACGGGAATCTTGCACGTGCCCAATGCATGGTCTCTTACACCGTTAAAAAGTCGGTAAATCATCAAAGGATTTAATTAAATTTGGGCACGGAATTGGAAAATTCTCCTACAGGATTCGAACATGAGCTCTAGATCTTCTGTTTCACCGAGTTCCATTAACACTAGAAATGTACTAGTTAATCGATGTGTGGGACACACGCGTTGAAATCGATGTTAATCCCGACGGAATGACCAAATTGGACTAAAATCGACAACATTATAGACTAAATAAATTGATCCATATGGTAAACATTGGGGACCATATTTTTTTTTTTTCATACAGAAGTAACCGGGCTAACAAGTTCCATGTCTTTTTTCCATTGCACAGCCTCCCATTGTGGAAGAAGACAACGTCGTAGGCTTCCAAGACGAAGCAGACAAAGTGATCAATCTCCTAACTGAAGGAGGATCCGACGAACTCGAAGTCGTGTCGATCGTGGGGATGCCTGGGCTCGGGAAGACAACGTTAGCCAAAATGATCTACAGGGACCCACGAATCGAATACGAGTTCTACAACCGCGCGTGGGCTTACGTTTCTCAGGACTACAGCAGGAAGGAAGTTTACCTCTCCCTCCTGAGTTCTTTAAACCTACCGGAGGATTCCATGCACAAAATGACCGAGGAGGGCGTAGCTAAAGAGCTCAATAAAACTCTTGAAAAGGGAAAGTATTTCGTCGTCATCGATGACGTGTGGAGCGAAAAAGCGTGGAACGATATAAAATCGGCCTTCCCCAAGAACAAAATGGGGAGTAGAATACTTTTGACTAGCCGAATCAACACTGTGGCAAAACGTGCTAACCCGAATATCGAGCCCCACAACCTTCGATTCCTGACGTCCGAGGAGAGCTGGACATTGTTGCAAAAGAAGGCTCTGGGTTCGTCGGAGAATTGCCCGCCAGAGCTAGTGAGATACGGTAATGTTACGAGTTGAAGATTTTTAATATATTATTATCATTTAAGTTTCTATTACTTAGTAGTTTAGATTTGAATTTAAATTAGAGCTGGTTTAGATTTAGTAAGACCCGGTTGAGATTTATTTGGGCTCTAAAGATTTTTTTTAGTACCTATATCTCTGCATTAAGTTTTGGAGAGGAGAGTCATCGGATTTTTGGGAAGTTCTGCTCGCGGTTTGGCTATTAGGAAAGCTACTAATTTGTCATGTCCTTCGATTTCGTTTGAAATTTTCGTGTTCATCACTGTCTTCCTCTTCACTCTAACAGGTAAGCACATATCCAAGGAGTGCGGAGGCTTACCGCTCGCCATAGTTGTAATCGGAGGAATACTGCTAGAAAAAGGCACCGACCGGTGGGAGCAAGTTGCTAATTGCGTGGACGCGTATATCACCATGGACCAAGAAAAACGAATGGATAGCTTCATCGGGCTGAGCTACGATCACCTCCCCTACCACTTGAAAGCATGCTTCGTCTACTTCGGCATGTTCCCCGAGGACCACGAGATTCCCGCGTGGAAGCTCATTCGTCTGTGGATTGCAGAAGGGTTCATTCAACAGCAGGAGGGAATGAGCCTTGAGGACGTCGCGGAGGAGTACTTGCAAGACCTCGTGAACAAAAATCTGGTCATGGTGGGTCGGGTCGGGTCAAACGGTAAGATCAAAACGTGTCGAATCCACGACATGCTCCACGAGTTCTGCAAGAGGGAAGCGGCCGAGGATAAATTCTTCGCCGAGGTGAAGGGATTCGACCGCGGGCCCCACGCGTCCGAAAAGTACCGTAGGCTCTGCATCCACTCGCGGGTCTTGGACTACATCGGTGCGAAACCCGTCGGCCGGCGGGTTCGTTCGTTCTTGTGCTTTGCCTCCGAAGAAACCGTCGTGCCACTCGAGCTTATATCCTCATTTACGGGAGGGTTTAAGTTGCTGAGGGTATTCGACGTTAAATCCCTCATTTTCACCCGCTTTCCGACCGATTTGGTGCAAATCGTTCACCTGAGGTACCTCGTGCTCTCGAGCGATTTCAAGGTCCTCCCTTCCTCCTTCTCCTCTCTATGGAACCTACAAACCCTAGTGATCGAAACGTCCTCGCGCACGCTCGAGGTCAAAGCGAACCTGTGGAAGATGATTCAATTACGGCACGTGAAGGTAAACGCGTCCACGAAATTGTCAAGCCCAGCGAACGAATCGAGGAAGGGCTCAACATCGGGGATGACCCTGCAGACCCTCTCCACCGTGGCCCCCGAGAGCTGCACGGAGCACCTTTTCGCCGCTCGATCACATAACTTGAGAGTCTTGGGGATCCGCGGCCATCTGGCGAAGCTTGCGTTCGACGGCCTGGGGAAATTGGCGTTCCTCGAAAACCTCAAGTTGTTGAACGACGTTTTCCCCCGTCCCCCCTCTGAGGGGAGGCTCAGTGGGCTCCCCCAGAAGTACAAGTTTCCTCCGAAGCTCAAAAAGCTCACTTTGTCCAACACGTTATTGGATTGGAGAGACATGTCGATCTTAGGAATGCTGGAGACGCTCGAGGTCTTGAAGCTGAAGGACAACGCGTTCAACGGGAGCTGGTGGGAGCCCGAGGAGGGGGGCTTTCGTTCTTTACGGGTTTTGCACGTGGGGAAGACCGATCTGGTGACGTGGAACGCCTCGGGGCAGCATTTCCCGAGGCTGAGGCAGCTTTTCCTCGGGCACTGCGGGAGCCTCGACGGGGTCCCGTTGGGTTTCGCGGATATCTCGAGCCTGAAGTCGGTGGAGCTTTACTGTAGCTCGGGGAGTGCGGTTTCTTCTGCGAGAACGATTCAGGAGAGGAAGAGGAGTCGGGGCGAGCAGGGCTCGTCGGGGTTCAAGCTTTCTATTTATCCTCCGGACCAGTGATGACGTGGAAAAAAATGGTCTTTTTTACGGGCGAGTGCGATTCGTTTTTTTTTTTTGTCGTCTTGTATGTGATTTAAGCTTTTTTTGTAATAATTGACGTTCCTTTATAGGTTATATCCATGGATGTCTTATGAACATTATTGGATGTCTATGATTGAGTCCAATTATTATTCAACCACTCCAAATAATTGAAGCTTTGGCAAATGGAAGAAGATAACAAAAATGATGATGCATGGAGTGACACTTTAATGCAAAGTTTTCTTCTATAAATAGCATGTATTTTTCATTGCTTAATGTAACATAGAAGATGCAAAGTATCATTTCATAAACAAAGTTCTATTATCTCTATTTTGTGTTTGATATCATCTTTCTATTAACAATATAATTAATACACATTACAAAATAAATAATTTCACAACACGTTATCAGCACGAGCGCTCTCCGGCAACGATCAACCTCCGGACAAGATTTTATACAACTATAATCGAGGTATGGTAATTTTATTTTATGTACGGTAAGTTTATTTATAACAGTCGTACACTTACATTACAGACAGTTTAAATTATATAAATATAACATACATACCACAAAACGCCTTAGCCCGAGTGGTTTCGCGGAAGATCGTCACTACAAGTGATGTGAGGTCCAGATTTCGAATCCCAGTGGCGGCGAGTGGAATTTTATTTTTGACGAGATTTTGAAAAGAGCGATTTAAATAATATTATTTATTTTATTGATATCTCAAGTAAATATCATATATATTTTGAATTAATTTTTGAATATACGGATGAACAAATTTTATTACCGATGGGAGAAATTAAATTTATACATCTCTGATTATTATGATTTTTTTTATAGAATCATGTCGTTTTATACAAAGATAAATCTTGCACTTCTTACTTTATTTACCGTGATGCTTATCGAGTGATGGATAATATTTTTACAGTTGTTTCCAAAATATAGTTATTAATTGTAATTTTCCTTTAAAGTATTTTTTTTTACGATAAACTTGTATTGATATTTATATTGGAAATATTAATATCATATATTTATTTTTATACTTTATGATTTGAATATTAAAACGTGTTTTGTATTTTATGATAGTATGACGAATTTGCAAAGCCTCGAGTTTATTGCACTTGACATATCAGGGAAGAATTATTTATCGTGGCAACTAGACGCAGAAATTCATCTAAAAGCAAAAGGTTTGGGTGACACTATTGTCGACCCAAAAACCACAACGGGTGCAGGTGACGCCACCGATACGGTAAAAACCACAAGCCCTCAGGATAAGGCAAGAGCTTTGATAGTTCTTCGCCACCACATTCATGCGGATCTGAGGGATGAATACTTGAATGAACAAGATCCCGCTGAATTGTGAAAAAATCTGAAAGATCGATTTGACCACTTGACAACTGTTATCCTCCCAAAGGCAAGGTATGAATGGATGCATTTAAGATTACAGGATTTTAAATCCGTAACTGAATATAATTCGGCTGTTCATAAGGTGACTGCCACACTTAAATTGTGTGGAGAAACAGTCACTGAAGATAGTATGCTGGAGAAAACATTCAGCACTTTTCATCCATCAAACATGATATTGCAACAGCAATATAGGGAGAGGAGATTTCAAAAGCATTCAGAGTTAATATCTTGTTTATTGTTGGCTGAACAAAACAATGAATTATTGATGAAAAACCACGAATCCCGACCGACTGGTTCTACTGCAATCCCTGAAGCGAATGCAGTCATAGGTAATAATGATAATAGTCGAAGCAATGATCGTGGACGTGGTCGTGGTGGACATCGAGGTCGTGGACGTGGCCGTGGTCAAAGTCGTGGTCAAGGCCGTGGACGTGGTCAAGGCCGTGGACGTGGTCGAGGAAATTACGGTGGTGGTTATCAGCATTTACGTGGTGGTTATCATAACAATCGTGGCGGTCATCAGAATTTTCCCCAGAAGAGAAAAAATTACGAAAATAATGATGAGAAGAAGCACACTGAACAAAAGAACAACGATGAGCAATGCTATCGTTGCGGTGGTTCGGGCCATTGGTCACGTAACTGTCGCACGCCCAAACATTTGGTTGAATTATATCGACAAAGTAAGGGCAAAGAAAATATGATTGAAATGAATTTTGTTCAAAGTGATTTGGCTTGCATACGCAAAACGGTCTTGCAGAATCGTTGATTAAGCGCTTGCAATTAATTGCAAGACCATTATTGATGAAGTCGGATCTTCCCTCGTCTTGCTGGGGACATGCTATATTGCATGCAGCAACACTAATTCGCATCAGGCCAACAAGTTATAATGATATCTCCCCATTACAAATGGTTCATGGTCAGGAACCAGATATTTCCCATCTAAGAATTTTTGGATGTGCAGTATATGTTCCAGTTGCTCCACCACAACGAACAAAGATGGGACCTCAAAAAGGTTGGAATATATGTCGGATATGAATCTCCATCGATAATAAAGTATTTGGAACCTCTAACTGGAGATTTATTTACGGCCAGATTTGCCGACTGTCATTTTGATGAATTGAATTTTCCGACATTAGGGGGAGAAAAGAAACAGCTGGAGAGAAATGTTAGTTGGAATGAATTATCATTATGATCCTCGAACTAAAGAATGTGAACTAGAAGTTCAAAAGATAATTCATTTACAGAGTTTAGCTAATCAACTGCCAGAAAGCTTTACTGACCTTAAAAGAGTGACAAAGTCACATATACCAGCTGTTAATGCTCCTGCAAAAATAAATGTTCCTGCAGAACATATTATCGAGCCTAAGCCACAGCTAAAGCGTGGTAGGCCCTCGGGTTCCAAAGATAAAAATCCTCGGAAAAGAAAAGGAGCAAATAATAATAAGAATGGTCCAACCAAGGATTTATCGACTAGAAAAGAGTCGATGGGCAATGAGAATGAAACTCATGTACCTGAACGTTCAGAAAATAATGATAATGAAGAGATCTCGATAAACTATGCCCAAAATGGAATTAGATAGAACCGAGATGAAGTCAACGTTGACGATAAATTCTCATTTAACGTAGCGCTACATGAAATGAATGAGATTAATGAGAATGAGGATCATGAACCAAAGTCTGTACAAGAATGCAGACAAAGAAATGATTGGCCAAAATGGAAAGATGCAATCGAGGCCGAATTGAAATCACTTGAGAAACGAAAAGTTTTCGGACCTTTAGTCCGTATACCAGAAAATGTAAAGCCGGTTGGGTATAAATGGGTTTTCATTAGAAAGAGGAATGAAAACGGCGAAATTGTAAGATACAAAGCACGGCTTGTTGCGCAAGGTTTTTCGCAACGACCAGGTATTGATTATGAGGAGACGTATTCTCCTGTGGTGGATGCAACTACTTTTCGTTATATAGTGAGTCTGGCAGTAAGAGAAGGTCTCGATATGCGTCTTATGGATGTTGTCACTGCATATCTATATGGAACACTTGACAGTGACATATATGAAGCTTCCTGAGGGATTTCAATTGCCTAAAAATTCAGGGCCCAGAAACGAGTACTCAGTTAAGTTGAATAAATCGCTTTACGGATTAAAGCAATCTGGGCGAATGTGGTATAATCGCCTAAGTGAATTTTAGTAAAAGAAGGGTATCGGAATGACCAAACTTGCCCCTGCATATTTCTGAGAAGATGTAAAAATGAGTTTGTCATTATAGCAGTCTATGTTGATGATATCAATATAATTGGAACTCCTGAAGACTTGACCAAAGCTGTTGATTGTTTGAAAAGGGAGTTTGAAATGAAAGATCTCGGAAAAACAAAATTTTGTCTTGGACTTCAAATTGAATATTTGAAAAGTGGAATATTTGTACATCAAGAGACTTATACGAAAAAGGTATAGAAAAGATTTTACATGGATGAATCTCATCCACTGGATACTCCAATGATTGTTAGATCTTTAGACGTAAATAAAGATCCCTTCAGACCATGCGAAAATGATGAAGAGCTACTTGGTCCTGAAGTACCATATCTCAGTGCTATTGGAGCACTAATGTATCTTACGAGTCATACGCGACCTGATATAGCATTCGCTGTAAACTTATTGGCAAGATATAGTTCTTCACCGACTCGTAGACATTGGAATGGAGTTAAAAGGATTTTTCGATACCTTAAAGGAACATCTGATATGGGATTGTTCTATTCAAATGAGTCGAAAGCAAATTTAGTTGGGTATGCAGATGCTGGCTATTTGTCTGACCCACATAATGCTCGATCGCAAACAGGTTATTTATTCACATATGGTGGAACCGCTATTTCATGGCGGTCAGTGAAACAAACTTTAACTGCTACTTCATCTAACCATGCGAAAATTCTCGCTATTCATGAAGCTAGCCGAGAATGTGTTTGGTTGCGATCGATAATTGAGCATATCCAACAGACTTGTGGGTTGCTTTCTGAGAAATTACTTCCAACGATCTTATATGAAGATAATGCGGCATGTATTGCCCAATTAAAGGAATGATATATTAAAGGGGATAGAATAAAGCATATTTCACCGAAATTTTTCTTCACCCATGATTTGGAGAAAAATGGTGATATTGATGTACAACAAGTGCGATCAAGTGAAAATCTTGCAGATTTATTTACGAAAGCACTTCCCCCAATTATTTTTAGGAAATTGGTATATTCAATTGGAGTTCGAAGACTCCGAGATTTATAATGATGTTATCATCAGGGGGAGAAAATACGCGTTGCACTCTTTTTCCCTTCACTGTGGTTTTTCCCATGTGGTTTTCCCAGTAAGGTTTTTAATGAGGCAACAAATGAAAGCGTATCAAAAGGAATTATGTATTCTTTTTCCTTCACTAGATTTTTATCCCACTGAGTTTTTCCTAGTAAGGTTTTAACGAGGCATATTTTTTTAAATGGACATCCAAAGGGGGAGTGTTATGAACATTATTGGATGTCTATGATTGAGTCCAATTATTATTCAACCACTCCAAATAATTGAAGCTTTGGCAAATGGAAGAAGATAACAAAGATGATGATGCATGGAGTGACACTTTAATGCAAAGTTTTCTTCTATAAATAGCATGTATTTTTCATTGCTTAATGTAACATAGAAGATGCAAAGTATCATTTCATAAACAAAGTTCTATTATCTCTATTTTGTGTTTGATATCATCTTTCTATTAACAATATAATTAATACACATTACAAAATAAATAATTTCACAACAGGATGCAATATCTTCACAATATTTCACAACTCATCGCAATGGGTTTCGGTGTAAATGTCAGAAATTGAACGAAAGGTCGCGCCTACACAAGTTATTCCTGCTAAATTACAAGTGCTGCAAAAGTTATTTCTGCTGAATGCCTCAGATTGCATGAAGAGAAACTCATTTCTCGTCTTTTTTTTTCCAGCGAGAATGTACTGTCTAGTTTCAGAGAACACAAATTACATATGTTAAATAAGCCAAATGGTTTCCCCTGCAACAAACGCAAATACCAGTAGAAACAAAGACTCAAATCGTGACCAAACAACTTAAGCCTAGGCAAATGAAAGCTGAAATAATAAAGTTGTTCAAACATCCAATTATCAAATAATTATGAACTCTACCACTAATTAATCTTAAAACTCCACAACAACCGTGACTAATAAAATCAAATATATTGTAGACTACATATTTTCAACCGTGGGTGGTGAGCGGAAACTCTAAAACAATCTTCACCCAAAACCCTTATGGTCGAAGATTAAGAATTTCTCAGCGAAGAAAAATTCATCAATCTAAGGCATCCAAGCCCCAAAGAGGGAGAAACCCAAAAAAGGGGGAATAAGCCCCCAAACGAGGGGAACAAGACCCCATGAAGGGAAAGACAACTCCCAAGAAGAAAGATTAAAGTTCCCTTAGGGGGTAAAAAGAAAAACGCAAAAGGAACAAGGATGAAAAGAATAAAAACGAGAAATTAGCTCCTTCAACCTCCATAAATGGAGGAGGGGAGATGAGATATTTTTCAGAGCGATGTTGGAGTTAATGGAAAATAATGACAAATTTCATAACCAAAAAATCTACAATGGACAAATAACAAAGACATCTTATGGAAACTGTTAGAACTACCACTGGGAAGAAATCTCTACGATATCCAGAGACACAACAAAATTTAGTTGTAAATCGTAATATTGTTCCAATTTTATACGATGTAGAATAAAATAAAAAATACTTCTTGGATGGTCTGACCCGAAAAAAAAATGAAGAAACTCGGACACAATATATAGGAAAAGAAAAGAAAAGCTACTCATACTCTAACGCCTCAATTATTTTTTGGGTGTTGCTATTGGCACCCTTTGGGGGTGAAGAAAACATTGGAACTCGTAAAAACTAGATTAAAATTCTGTTTTTTCTCCTTTCATTCATCAATAACTTTAAGCATTGATTTATTTATTTATTTTATATTAACACTATGAATTCAACATCACTTAATTAACTCAATTTTCAACAACTATTAATATTACCTTCGATTTTTAATACTAGTCATTTTAGATTTTATTTTTGTTTTTAAAAAGAAGTCGTTTTCACATTTTCAAGACAAATATCTACCACATTTCCAATTTTACCCATCAATTAATTAAGTAGAAAAATAATTATATTATATAGATCAAGCAATTAATTAAGGGTATATGAGAAATTTCACTCTATTTCTTAATATATGTGCAAATACCTTAAACGACATATTTTGTTAAAATCAGAGGGAGTATATATATATATATATATATATATATATATATATTAATCTACACTTTTACAGAAATTTTAAAAATAATATTTTTAGTTTATTAACATTGATCTTTACGTATTAAAAAAAATTTCCAAAGATAATTTAATTTATTAATTGTTTGTTTGATAATTAATCATATAATTCAAATTATTCTTATTACCTACGTAGGTAGACTTAAATAAACATTTAGAGTTGAATAAAATACATAATTAAATACAAGTGAGAGTTTGACTAAATAAGTGTAAAAATATTGATCTTGAAAATTGAGTTTTACTTTATAATAAATGGGGGTGTAAATGGAATCGTAAATAGAATTACCCTTATTTTTTTAGTCATGTATATTTAGAGGAGTAACATTTTAAGAAACACAGAGTATCAATTTTATAACAATAATTCAATGCAATTTGAGTACACTCAAATTAAATATTGCAATTTAGGACATTAATTTTCCAAAGTGAAGCAATTTGATAACACGAAGTTACAAAATTTTGACATCAATTGTCCTCAAATTGCTCTAAATTCGAAACTTTGTGTCATAAAGTACAACATTTAATTTATGTGTCGTCAAATTGCTTCAAGTTTTAAACTTATTTGTCCTAAAATTACAATCCTATTAGATTTCCTTATAACTTAAAAAAAAAAAAAAGTAACCAAGCCCATGCTCATATTGTTTAAAGGAAAAAAGAAAATGTAAAAAATGAAATCAATAATAAATTCCAAATCATCAACCACACAACACCCACCAGCCAGCCTCTTCTTTCTCGGCTCGGACGGATTTCACAAAGTTTCTTTAACTAGAAATCAACCAACGCTTCCTTTGTCATCTCCGCCCAACACTCTCTTTTTAATTACTCTCACGCGCCACACACACACACACACTTACACACATATCTCACGGATTTTCAGCGATGGCCACTCTCAAAGCTCCCAACGCCACTGCTATCTCCTTCTCCGCCTCCCTGTCCTCCGGCGCGTCCGCCCCTCTCCTACGCCGTAGCGGTGTCGCCTACGGACACCGTCGCCGCCGCGCCTCAACAATCAATGCCAAGATCCGGGAGATCTTCATGCCGGCGCTGAGCTCCACCATGACCGAGGGCAAAATCGTCTCCTGGACCAAATCCGAGGGCGACCACGTGAACAAAGGCGATCCCGTCGTCGTCGTCGAGTCCGATAAGGCCGATATGGACGTTGAGACCTTCAACAGCGGTATTCTCGCCGCGATTGTCGTCGGCGACGGGGAAACGGCTCCTGTTGGCGCGCCGATTGCGTTCGTGGCCGAGACGGAAGAGGAAGTAGCCGAGGCTAAAGCGAGAGCGCAACAGGCCTCGTCCACGTCAGCACCATCTCCGCAAAAGGAGGAACCGTCGATTGAGCCTGCTCCTGCTGTTAAAGGTGCATTCTCTGTTCGGATCTTTGCCCATTTTATATTACACGCACAATGATCTGGAAATTTTTTATAATCATG
Organism: Linderniella brevidens; assembly: GCA_004919715.1. Taxonomy (NCBI): domain Eukaryota; kingdom Viridiplantae; phylum Streptophyta; class Magnoliopsida; order Lamiales; family Linderniaceae; genus Linderniella; species Linderniella brevidens. The sequence continues at coordinate 17,706,967 of SWDC01000153.1, forward strand.
GAGGATATCAATCTTAGTTAGTTCCAGATATAAAGTCACATTAGTGGACACTTTACTCGAATTTAATCATTACTCCCTACGATGAGCTTAAGGTGTTCGATGAAATAACAAAAACTGGGCAGGTAATTGAAACTTCACTTGTTTATCATAAGAGAGTTAAAAAGGTGGCCAATAGCGAATCAGACTTTTTATGGTTGCACTTGATAAAAGCTCATTCATGCTGAGGTGGCTGAAAATCAACAAATTCCTAACGTTTACGGTCCGGAAAACTTTGCTTATGCACTGTTGAATCAGAGCATTTATCATTCATACTATCTACGCTACTTGAGTCCTCCAATGCTACGATAAAACTGTAGTTTCAGTGTGCTGTTTGAGAGTTCAAGGTAGGTTTGATAGTCTGAAGAACAACGGCCGGGAACTCTGAACTCACTGATTAAATTAACCGGATGGCCGAGATCGCCCAATATCGGGTACATTGGGGGGACTAAATGTGGCCTCTCGGAACATGGGGGACCAAAAATGTCCATACCAAATACGGGGGGACCAAAAACGGCGTTCTCCCGAAAAACGACAAACACTCTTAATATGTACTTTTCCAACTCAGAAACTCCTAAAGCTGCTGCTACCGCCCCCGCACCATCGGGAAAGACCGTGGCTACACCGCACGCGAAGAAGCTCGCAAAGCAGCACAAGGTCGATCTTCACAAGCTTGCTGGGACGGGCCCGTTCGGGAGAATCACTCCCGAGGACGTAGAAAAGGCCGCTGGGATCGCGTCGAAGCCTAAGTTGAGTGTTGCAGATGTTGCAGCCCCCACGGTTTCGTCTCCGGCCCCCGCAGTGGCAAAGGGAGGAGGAGGAGCCGCCACTGCTGTTGATATACCGGAGGGTGCGAGCATCGTGCCGTTCACGACTATGCAGGCGGCGGTTTCGAGGAACATGGTGGAGAGCTTGAGCGTTCCAACGTTTAGGGTCGGATACCCTATAGAGACCGATAAGTTGGATGCTTTGTATGAGAAGGTATATACATACGCTTTCATTTGGTTTATTTTGCTTGGTTTTGAGATGGGTTGTTTTGACGGATTTCCATATTTTTTGTCTCTATGTTTGGCCTATGGGTGTCTCTAGTCCTCTATGTTCTCGAGTTACAGTTTTAGTCGCCAATGTTGTCGAGTTTTGGCATTTTTTATCTACCGGTTAATTTAACTGTTAAGTTGGACAGAAATACGTTACGGGCCGGGCCGGGCGAATTTTGGGGGCCAAAGAATGGGGGACCTGGCCCGGCCCGTATTTTTGTCCAACATAACGGTTAAAATAACCGGTTGACCAAAAATGCCCTCTATCGACATCATTGTGGACTAAAACTGTAGCTCGCGAACATGAGAGACCAGTGTCGCCTAGGGGTGTAAACGAGTCGAGCTCGACTCATTTTACTGAGCTCGAGCTCGGCTCATTTTACTGAGCTCGAGCTCGGCTCATTTCAGTGGGGCTCGAACTCTTCATTTGCAAGCTCGTTTATATGTAATGGAGCTCAGCAAACTCGTCGAGCTCGAGCTTTCAGGATCGTTTACCGATAAAAAAATTAAAAAAAAAATCTCGCTAGGCTGTTCGCGAGCTTTCGAGCTCGAGCTGGGCTCATCGAGCTTATGAGCCGGCTCATCTTTCACCCCTAGTCGCCCATTGCCAACATTGGGGACTAAAAAAAGTCTAAATCCCATGTTTTGAATTTGATTTTTATTATATAATATCTGTATATTTGTTTCAACAAAAACCAGCTGAAGCCAAAGGGCATGACCATGACTGCATTGTTAGCAAAAGCCGCAGCGATGGCGCTGGTTCAGCATCCGGTAGTTAACGCCACATGTAAAGACGGGAAGAGCTTCTCTTACAACGACAATATAAATGTGGCGTGTGCCGTTGCTATCAATGGTGGACTGATCACTCCTGTTCTCCAAGACGCTGACAAGGTAGTGAAACGCGTAATAAAAAAGCGGTGCTATCTTCGTCCAATTTTTTGTGAACGCTGAAACATGGAAACTGCTTAATTTATTCTTTTGGTTCTGTATTAATATGGGTGATGGCATTATAAGAACACCTAAATTAAAGTGCTGCAATTTTGGCACAATGAGTTTCAAAATTGAAGCAATTTTAGGACACCTAATTTTAATGAAACTTATTGTCCTCAAAATTGCTACGATTTTGAAACTTTCTGTCCTGAAATTGTAACATTTTAATCAGGTGTCATCAAATTGCTTCAATTTCGACTTATTTGTGAATTCTGAAACAAACCATTTTTTTTAGCTGGATCTGTATCTGCTGTCTCAAAAATGGAAGGAGCTTGTCGAGAAGGCCCGAGCTAAGCAGCTCCAGCCCCATGAATACAGCTCCGGTAGTTGATTTTACTGCATAATATTGCCGTCATATAATCATCTAACGGCGTAATTAATGATGCATATCTATGCAATGTGATTCAATTTAATTTATATTATTTGTATATATAGGAACTTTTACCTTATCTAACCTGGGAATGTTTGGAGTGGATAGGTTCGACGCCATTCTTCCTCCCGGGCAGGTGACAAATCGAAATGTGACAAAAAAAAATCGGTTTTATTTCAAAACTATAATGATTATATGATGATGATTTTTTTCATCAGGGCGCTATAATGGCTGTTGGCGCCTCGAAACCTTCTGTTGTAACAGGCAAAGATGGATACTTCAGCGTTAAAAGCAAGATGCTGGTAAGCTCATGAAAATAGATATATATATATATATATATATATATATATATATAAACGCGATAATCATAATCTTGGCTCAATGATTCGAATAATAATCCATTTTTCAGGTGAATGTGACTGCCGATCATCGCATCATCTACGGTGCTGACTTGGCTGCTTTCTTACAAACCTTTGCGAAGATTGTGGCTAACCCCGAGAGCTTAACCATGTAGAAGAATAAAATCAGGTTTTCCATTTTCACATTGGAGCAAATGTGGCAAGTTAAAAACTTATTCTTTCCTCGTTCTTGAGAGATGATGTAGTCCGCGACGTTTAGCAAAATTTTGACTTTTCATTCAGAACTTTGCATGAATAAGTTTGTCTTAGCTGTTGTATTTGCATGATATGCATTTGTTGAAATGTCTCTTCCTTGATTCATGATCCGACTTTGTTTACTGTAATTCAATTGCTTTTTGTTATATTATATACATATATATATATATACATATATATATATATACATATGCAAAATTATAAGATTAAGTCATTATTTTATGCATGTTTTCGTTTTTTGGTATATTTGCAAGAATAGCTCACTAATTTTGTATGTCAAAACAATTTTAGGTCATGTTTTCAATTTTAGATCACTAAGTATATATTTTTCGATTTTGGGTCACTAAGTATACATAATTCAATTTTGGGTTATTATGTTTACAAAGTTATTTACCAAATGAGTGATCTAAAATTGAAAAAGTATATACTTAGTGCCTAAACTCGAAAAATATATACTTAGTGAGCTAAAACATGATCTAAAATTGTTTTGACATATAAAGTTAGTGACCTACTTTTGCAATTATCAAACTAGTGACCCAAAAATAAAAACATATATATGGCCCGTTTGGTTATAAGGGGTGGGATAAAGACCCATGATTAATCAAGTAGAGCAGGCCCAATATTATTTATCTTAGTCATTCATTCTAGTTTATTTATGTCGGGCCTAGAGATGTAATATCGGGCTTGTTCATAATAACGGGCTGGAATAACAAACCAAACACTATATTACATACTATTATTAATATTATATGGCCTAATAGAGGAAAGCAAACGGGCCAAGTGACATAATCTTATAGTTTAGTACAGTTTATAGTCGAATCTAAAACCTAAAACTCATCGTGGCCACTAGCTTTAGCTCCAACGAAACTAATCACGTCATGAAAGTGTGTACTATTTCATGTTCACAAGCGTCGGCTCCGGATAAACTAATATTTATGTCATGTGTGTACCATTTCAAGTTCATACAAACTTATCACATTGTACGTTTTTTTTTTTTTTTTTGTAACACAGTAAATTGGCCTCTAGAACAAAGTTAACCTCGGGCGATGCCGCAATAAGGAGACTTTACCTTTAGGCGTAAGTAAAATACCTGCATATTACGCCAACCAGATAAGTTACATTAGGACAAATTCATGTGTCGCATCCTGAATGGTAATCACAAAACCTCCCCATCAAAGAACTTGAGTGCCTCAATTTGATCATCATACTAAATTGGCACGTATTTTTCATTTGAAACCATGAATTTACGGATGGAATTTGATTTTTTTCTTCTTATAATACTTTTATGGCATACCGTTTCGTAACACATATAAGCCAACTCAACTTTAAGCAACCATTGAGGTGGCTGTGAGAGAAATAACTATTTAATCCTTAGATTTCTGTCTGAAGTTAGTTTATTTGTTTCATCCTATGTTCTTCATCTCTAACATAACACTGAGAACAACGACACTAATGTACTACAAAAAAAAATAAAAAAATACGTACAGATGTAGTATAACTACTGCATATAAGATCCAATAAAGGGTCATCAAGTTTCACCAATCCAAGCTGATGTTTCGTTTCGAGTACAGTTTATCGATGTAGTCGATGATCGGACCCGACGCATTTATGTATCTGATCATTTCTCTCTCTGCAGACTCATCTGCGGATACACATTTCGCGAAAAATTCGCTTCAGAAATATGAAAAAAAAATAATCCGGAGACGCAAAATAATAAAAAACTTAATTACCGGTTTCGTTTAGCTTCAGAAGCAGCTGATCCCGCGTCGGCAAAGCGTACATTCCCGCATAAACCGCAGTCCTAACGGCCCATGTGTGGTACGGCGCGCACGTCTTGGCGTACGCCGTCGAGGCGGAATCTTTTAGGTAGCAATCCCTGTAATAATTATTAATCGGCGTTGAAGCGCGAAATGTTTCTAACAAAGAGTTGAGAATAACCGTGGAAAAGCGTAGCGCGCACGTACTCTGACGCTAGAAAGTTTTGGAAGAGCGCCCGGATGAGATCGAGGCCCTGTCGAACCCTCCGGAGGTTGCGAGAGAGGCTTCCCGGCGTTTTTACGGTGTTGTTTCGGGCGTCGAACTCGACTACGTTGTTTAGGGTTTTGAAGTTCTCGGACGCCTCGGTGAGATCGTTTACCTGCGGAAATAGATATTATGAACCAAACATCATCTAACCTATGACGGAGGGTATACTTGTATTTGAAAGTGCCTGTGAATTATATTTTTTAGCGACCCGCTTCGAGGATGAAACTGATCCTCGGAGCCAGGTGTCAGTGTTCCACTCTCCACCCAGAAATGATATTCAAGTTCCCAAAGTGGATTTGAATCCTAGACATTTCTGCTCGACCCAACCAGTGGGTCATCCCCTTGGAGACGGCTATGGATCATATGAACTTGGGCAGTAAGTCAATGCACGAGTTCACGTAACGGCGAATATCGGCCATTGTCCCAAAGTACAACGACTTTTACTCTTTTTTTTTTTCCCAACAATAACCCACTTTTTCATTTCACAAATATGCATAGGGTGAAACTGTCCAAACATGTCTTTCCGGTAACAAGAGGGATACGGCATAGGCAAAGGCTCACATGTGAGCAGGCACGACCAAACACAATCAAACAATAGGAAAAGAAAAATCGAAAGAAAACAAGAAGCAAAGTCCAAAAAAATATTAAGGACCATAATCCAAATTCGAGGCAAAATTATAAATTTAGGTCACTAAGTATACATGTTTCCGTTTTTGGGTCACTCTGTTCGATAATTGCAAAAGTATGTCACTAACTTTGTATGTCAAAACAAATTCGGGTCACCCTTTCAATATTGGGCCACTAAGTATATGTGTTTTCAATTTTGGGTCATTAAGTATACATGTTTTAAGTTTTTGCGTCGCTATATTTACAAGGCTAGTGAACCATTTTTGCATTCATAAATAGTGACCCAAAATCGAAACATGTATACTTAGTGATCCAAAATTGAACGGATGACCCGGTTTTGTTTTAATATACAAAGCTAGTGACCTACTTTTGCAATTATCGAACTTAATGATCCAAAAACAAAAACATATATACTTAGTGACCTAAAATTATAATTTTCCCCCAAATCCGACTCTGTTACTTATCGTAGCACTACGTGGCACGTGACCGGCTCGGGTCCGGGCTAGGCCCAAAGCCCAATTCAAAATATCCAACAGTAACGAGAAGAAAAATGTTGGAAACATTTGGACAAAGAAGATTCAGAGACTTAACCTTGGATGCATACTCCAATTCTGCAAACTTAAAAGCAAGGCCTAAGCAACCAAAGAGAATCGAAACGAGGGAGCACGCGTCGCAAAAGACCTTCAAATCAAGATCGCAATCAAATCCCTTCTCCTTCACGACTCGGCAGAGCTGCTCGAAGGCATCGGCCACGGAGGACAAAGGCCTGAAATCGTCGTTGGCATCCTCGAACGAAGAAGCATCGTCGTCGTCCATCGAAGAGTCTCTTATTATTACCCTTTCAAAAATCAAGAAAATTTCATGTCATCCCTCAAAAAAGCAACGTTGCGATTTACTTTTATCTGTTGATACGCGGCTTACTTACTTTTCTTTGCATGATCTTTCTCTTCTCGAGAAGAGAGTGGAGAATTTGAGGGACATTCTTTTTTTTTTTTTCTTTTTTCTTTTTTCCTTCTCTTTGCCCTTTTTTCGAACGCGGATGTTGCGGTTTACCTTGTAAGAGACGTGGCTTTTGATTCCTATGTGTGTGTGTGTGTATTATATATATAATAAATATATTAAGAAAAGAAACAACATAACATAAGAATGTTTTTTAGATGGTTTAATAATATTAACAATAATAAAGGTCAAAAGGCACAAGTAAAATTTGCAAATCGTCGGCCATATATATTTTTATTTCAACTTTTGTCAGCCCCACGCAACCAATTTATAGTTCTATACTCCGATTTAATTTCAGGGTAAATCGATTTTATAAAAATAAAAGGTAATCAAATTCATGAAAGTTCTATGTAGAGTCTGGTGAGTCATGTGCCATTAGGGCCCTATCTCCTGCGAACTATTTATCTTGTCGTTTGAAACGGTCAATTTCATATATTTTTCGACAAAGCAAACGAAAAATTTAATTTTTTTATATGTATATATATATATATATGCTATTTAATAATGGTGATGGGCCCGTAAAAAATTCTCAAATTTGTAATGATAATTTTATCATTTATTTTTTATCTTTATTATAATTATATCTTCACAACTCATTTTTATTTTTAATATGCATACAGTATAAATTAATAAATAATCAAAAAATATTTTTTAAAACTAAATTTAAAATAGTTATAAGATATAAATAATATATTTATTTATTGCAGCGTTTAAATTACTAGTGCATAATAATTGAATAGTCAATAGCCTAGCCTACTAATGTATTTGGGCCGTCCTTTGCAATAGTAAAATTCAACCATACAAAATTCATTCACATGGTCGGTAGAAGTATATCAAAGAATAATAAATACGTAACGAAACTTGACTTGTACGCATCTACTGGAAAGAAAACGCGTGGGCGGAGTTTTGACTTTAGAAAGATTAAATTTACATGAATCTTTTTAAAAGAATAGAAAAAAAAACTCTAGGTTTCATGCAGTTTCGAGGCCCCCAAGAGAGATTTTATTGGACCGTCATTTGACTCTTCGCACCTCAAATTACATATCAAAATATCAAATCAAATCAATTATAAAATTAGATACAGAGTATTATATCACGAATAACATGTTGTGATAGATGTTATTTTTAATTGAAAATCCAAAAAAAAAAAATAATCCGAAAAGAAAAATCCAAAAAAAAAAAGCATAATTTTTTCGATAGATGCTATTTTTAATTGCAAAATCCAAAAAAAAAATAATAATCCAAAAAGAAAAATCCAAAAAAAGAAAAGCATAATTTTTTCACCAATCGATATGAAACTGATATGCAAAATGGGTAAACAGAAAATTCTCTCACCTCATCGACAAACTGTGCATAACTCATTATTTTGTAAGTCTTGCAAAATAACCCATCTTAAACTAAAAAATTTAAAATATACTGAATTTTTAATAAACATTTTTAGTTATATCCGTTCATAATGGAAAATAAAGGACGGGAAATATAGTGGTTATAATGAAAAATAGGTGGACAGAAATTAAATAATAATTAAAGAACATAAAAGGGACCAATATTTTTAACAAACATTTTTCGATAGTTTTTAAATGTACAGAATTATATTAATTTCAGCAAATAATTTTTCAATGGAATTTAAAATAATATCATGGTCCAACGTGTAAATTTGTGAAATATGTGAGTATTATAAAAAAGTTGTAAAAGTTGGATGTGAAAAAAGAATAGTATTTTGAGTTTGAGAATGAGTTTAATGGTTGAGGAAGAATTAATGCAATTTGAGTTTGAGAATGAGTTAATGGTTGGAGAAGAATTACTGTAATTTGAGTTTTAGAATGAGTATGAGTTTGAGAATGAATTTTTGGGTTGAAGATGATCTAAGTATATCATATGTTTGATAATGCAAAAATAGGTAGTTAACTTCATATGTCGAAATAAAATTGAGTCTTCTGTATATTGTTGGGTCACTAACTTCGTATAGCGAAACAAAATTGGGTCTTCGATCCATTTCCGGAAAAAAAAATTGTCTTTCGACATACGATGTTAGCGTCTATTTTTGCAATTATCAAACACATCGGACACAATTTTGTTTCGGCATAGAAGTTAGTGACGACCCAATATAATGTAACGTAGGCTCATTTTCTTTCGAGATACGAAGTTATTATCATACATTTGCAATTATAAAACATAATGACCGAAATTTAAAAATCGATATACTTGACCATCCATAGTATATGAGTGACTTTCATGTAACAAAGTTGAACAGATTAAAATTTGAACGATTATTATCATGCACTCACCATTTATTAAATATAATAGCTATTTGTTTTTAGTAACCTTGGGAACACACCAGAGATGCTAAATCTCAACCCCCGTTGGAATAGCCCGCAAATCACATTTAGAGGTAATAAATCACCTTAGGTACACATGAGTTGGCCTTAAAAGTCGTAGAAAAAGGTTAGTCAATTCTTTAATAGACATTTTTATTTTGACATATGTTTTATCTTTTATATTCTTAGATCAAATTCCGAACTGTGAAATAAATGAACCAAAGAACTCTGAAAAACATAACTTGGTCATGGCGCATGCATTATTACTAAATTTATATACAATATGATGGCCATCGATTACTCTTAAACCGAACTATCCGAGACATCGCAAACCGGGTCGGAATTAAGATCCAAACTCACAGCACGTTTCTTTCTTTCTTCTTCTTCTTCGCATTTTCCATTATCCATCATCGCATTCTTTGGAGCTCCATTATAATTAGGATCCTCAGGCGGGTTAAAATACGAATCCCACGAGGCAGCAGCAGTAGTCGACGTTAAATCCCCACCGTTCATTTCTATCTCCTCACGGCGTCTCTTGAAGTACTTAACGGCCACTTGTATTCTCTTCAGTATATCAAAGAATTCTTCCACTTCCTCGTCACTGGGCACGTTCCGTGTTGCTGCTGATGATGACGTTGGCTCGTCGTTGACGCCGTTAATATCTTTTCCCCTCTTGCCGTTAACTTCTTGGCCGCCGTCATCTTCCCGTTTTCTTTTGTCCGCTTCCATTTCTGCTAGACCAGCTGAGGAGTGTGTACGATGAATTGAATAGGTATTGTGTCGTTATGGGAATTTTTAAAGACAAATGAATGGTGAAGAAGTTGTAAAGGATGACGTATCTTGATGACGTTTTTGCGAGTGACGCTATAATGGCGTACGAATAAAGACATAAACAGTTATTTAATTGATATTGGGATTTTTTTTTTTCCCTTTCTTTCGTGATTTAGTTGAGAAGACCTCGAAAAAATTGGTCATTCAACGATGGTCATGAGTTTTTAATCCTTTGAGTGACGTAATAAATGGAGAGAGTAGTACGTAAGCAACCATGTTGTACGGACTATGAAGTCACCAAGTTAGGTACGAGTCAAGACAAGGTACAGTTTTCTTGTCTGGAGATATTTTTTTCCAATTCGTGGACGAGAGAATAAGTTCATATTTTTATTTTATCGAAAGTTAGATTGCACTATTATGGAATATCGAAATTCAAAATGAATATTGTTGTTGCACACACTTTTATTACGCAAAAATGTGAACGAGACTCGCGGGAATACGAATTTTTTGAAATGCGACCTCAGATGAGGAGATAAATAAAAGTTGAGGATGTGACGTGCTATTAAAAATGAAGCGTCCAAAAAAAAAAAATCATCCATCTCAATTCGGAATCTTCCCCACCGTCGAATTCCTAAAGTAGCACGGAAAAATAGGACATAAGAAAGGCGGGTGCCGTTGTCTACAATGCCCCTCCGATGCTCAATTTTGTCGTGATTTCTATCTTTATGTGTAAATTGTAAATCATAGATAAAAGAGAGATTAGAGAGCTTCAATGATGAGTTAAAAAGAAATCATGTTATGTGTGTTATACCCATAGGAGTTGGAAAAAAAAGGAAAATCATAAGATTATTAAGTCACTAAGTATACATGTTTTCGATTTTGAGTCATTATGTTTGATAATTGCAAAAGTATGTCACTAACTTTGTATGTCAAAACAATTTTAGGTCATGTCTTCAATTTCGGGTCACTAAGTATATATTTTTTTATTTTTGGTCACTAAGTATATACATTTTTTACTTACGGGTCACTCATTTAATAATTAACTTTGTAAACATAATGACCCAAAAATGAAACATGTATACTTAGTGACCCAAAATCGAAAAAATATATACTTAGTGACCTAAAATTGAAAACATGACCCAAAATTGTTTTGTCATACAAAGTTAGTGACCTATTTTTGCAATTATCAAACATAGTGACCAAAAAACGAAAACTTGTATATATTGACCTAATCTTATAATTTTGCCGAAAAAAAATTCAAATTTAGATATTATATATCTTTAGATTTACTTGGGAAAAATTATCAACTAAAATATCTCTCGAGTAAGGTCCAACTTCAAAGCGATGAGTTTTTCTTTAGTGGACTAGGGATAAAAATCGGATTCAATTTTCAAAATATCGAATGAAACAAAAAATAAATGTATGGGTTCGTTTGTTATACAACTCGGAACATATAATTAGCATTATTTCTGTTATGGTGACGGCTCCGACTTCCAGCGGGACTAATCATTTATGATTTAAGTAGAGTCTATCCTGAGTCCCTACTAAGTTCAGTCTGATCTGAACCTCATTATCTGCTATGAGACCTCTCTGCTTCCAGCGGGACTAATCTTTTCTGGTTCAAGTGCCAAAATCCCAGAAACATCTACAATCACATGTTCGACTGACTGTGACCACGATGATGAAAATCAAATGGATCTGATTTTGGATAATTAATTTAATACGAGAAATTGTTTGTATTTTTTACACGCGCGCCATAGATAACGTTTCCAAGAAAACGAGATGCGGATTTCTGATTTTCGATATCGCAAACATGCAAAAAAAAAAAAAAAGAGACGAAAGAACCTTAAGGATTCGTTCCATTCGATTCATCGCCGAGGCGGACCCCGCTTGTCATAAGGCAGCCAAGAGCTTCCTGCAGCTCCGTACATACCGCCGTAAGGGCCGCTTAAATACCTCGTTTCAGGGTTCGTATTCATTACACCGTAACCTCCAAAATCTGATGAACAATTCGAAAATATGACAAATTTGCACTGGAACATTGGAGAGAGAGAGAGAGTGCATTACCCGTCGGCCTCATGTCGGCGGTTGCCAGCTCAGCACGTAGATTCTCGATTTCACGAGCCATGGAGACGATATTTTTCTCCATTGATCTGTTCTGTTGCACCAGTTCTTCGTTTCCCTTCTTCTCGAGCTCGTACACTCTCCTGTGGTGTACAACACATTGATGTTACCATAAAATAACCAGAACACGAATGATAAGATCGTTCGACAATTGTCCCAATCTGTAAATACATCAGCATATATACCAACGAATAATAATGCGATAAATGGGAGAAAACCCAAAATGGCCTCCAGTGAAATACCCCAGTGGACCAACTTAGTCCCCAATATTTCGCCTGAACCAATTTTTATTCCCCGATGTTGGCGGCTTCGGATCAATTTGATTAACATCAATTTTAAGGGAAATCTAACTCGTGCCCCTGTAATCTCCTAATAAAAACTCTTGAAATCATTCCCGGATCCATAAATTGAAAGGGCTACTGAAATCAGGGACAAAACTGAAAATTTCTCCTTCAAAATTTGGACATAAGCTCTAGTGTATGTGGGTTAGTTAGAGACCTCCAGTAGCCCTTTCAATTTACAGATATCAGACATGATTTAAAGAGTTTTTAGGAGACCTCGTGTAAGATTCCCTTTAAAATCGAAGTTAAATCTTGACGAAAGGACCAAGTTGGTCCAAAATCAACAACATCGGAGACTAAATTGGTCCAAAATCGACAACATCGGAGACTAAATTGATTCAGACGAAACATCATTTCACTAAATCGGTCCACATGGTAAAACACTGGGGACCATTTCGAGTTTTCCTCCGCAATAAACGTAACAAAATAGTTAAATTACCTCGCCTCTACCAATTCCTTGCGCAAAACGTCAACATCGCCCTTCATAAGACCAATCTGCTTATTCTCATCCCTCAGCCTACCAACATCTTTCGTCAAGCTCTGAACCTGAGAAGACAAATCCTGCCTCTGTGCACTCAGCTTCTTCAAATCGGCCCTCAAATGCACCACCTCGGCCCTCAACGGCTCGGCCAAACGGAGCTCGGCCTCGAGCTTCAGGCCCCTCTCGATGAGCTCCCTCTTACGGGCCTCTCTCTCTACGTGCATTTTTGGAACCACTTGGTTTAATCTGCTGATCTCGTCTTTTAGGGCGGTTAGTTCTCGTTGGAGCATCACGTTTCCGTCGACCGTTCTTCTGTTTTCGGACACGAGTCTCCTGATGTCTCTGCCTTGGAGCTCGAGCTCTTCCTCGAGGGGTATGCGGTTGTTGGGTGGTGGAATTGGGTGGGGCCCACGACGGTGTGGGTCTTCGTGGAAATTTTCAGGGTGGCGATAGGGTCTGCTTCGACCCGCCATTTGATTTGGGAGGAGGAATCTGCGTATGGGTTGTGGGGATTAATTCGATTTTTCGTTGCCTCGGGTATCGATTTTAACCGATTAGGGCCACATAGCACACCGCAACGTAACAATTTGGGCAAGAAAATCAAGATATATTTTCTAACATAAGCAGCCGAATCGTCTCACACAGTCAAAGAAAAAGGGTAGTGGAAACAAATAAATTAGGTTAGCGAAGATCTTCAATTCGCTGGGTGTAAAGATCGATTATTATCACGAGAATTCTGAGAAAATCGACAGCATAAAAATGCCCAAAAAAGCACGACTAAGCCCTAAAGAAACCACGACGGATATTCATGTAAACAAAAAAAAATTGTAATGAGCAGATTATTAATGTAACGGGAAATTGGGGCCTTTCCAGAGTAGAAACACTGACAAAGAGATGATTTTGTTCGTCTCTGCTTCGCCTCTGAACTCGATTTGATATTATTTTGTCCCTCAGAGAACGATGATGAAATACGATTTGAGCTAACCTAAAAGCTAAATCAATGAGCGTTGCGAGCAAATATCACCGAAATTGCCATTGGGCGTCGATTTTCTTATTGGGCCAAGTAGGCTTTAATTCAAAGGCCCAAAATAGAGTATCTCGATTCATTTTGTCTCGTGGCAGGAAGAGACGGTTACGAAAAAAACAATTTCAATTCCAAAAGCAAAAGGACTAATTGATCATCATCCATTAAACTCATTATTAAATTCAATAGAATATTATTCTAATATTTTTTTTGCACCAATTTTTTTCAATCTTTTTATACTATTCATATATTTTAAAACTTTACAAATTAGACGATGATATTATTTAAATTCGATAAAGAAAAAATTTAATAAAACTAAAATAAAATTATTAATTATACATTAAAAAATATAATTTTTTTTATTAATAACACATAACGTACACTTCAAAACGAAAAAAAAATACATTGAGATGAACATAAAATATCATCCTTAGAAATATAATAAATATTTTTTCAAGTTTCGAAATTTATGTATTCTCTCATAGAGACCAATCAGTACACTCTGATTTACAATTTCTAGTGTTTTTAAAATCCTATCGTTGTGGACAAAAAATATTTAACTATCAGATTAAACAAAAACAAAATATAAAAATTAAATAATAAGATATAAAATATTACTAAAAAAATTAAATGTTCAAATTATTTATTTTGCCACTTTTTCAATCATAAATATTTATTTCTTATTTTTTGTAATAGGTATTTTAATAATTCAACATGAGCAAAAGGGGTTGTTTGCAATTTTCAAATTGCATCCAAGAGCAGATTTTGGTTGCAATGAGGAGAGAAGAACTAAAAATTCAATTTTGAGTTTGCATTTTGGGTAGAATGTATTCTATTTTTTGGATTTTTAGGAGTACGGTTGGACATGGTCTAAGGACGAGAGAATTTTTTTCCCATCGACAAAGACATGGAATAATATTCTTTGTCTCGTTCTCCGTGAAAATGTGATAAATTGAATTACTAAATTTATTATAGTCACGGGTGAACTTAGCGCTGAACTTATTATTGAGACTAAAACTATCTACAATCGAAAAACTCATTATCAAATCCAAAATGCAGTAACTGTCACTTCAAATAGTAATTATTCTCCAACCATTAAACTCATTCTCAAACTCAAAAGAATATTCTCGAAATATTATCTTTTATAGCAATTTTTACATGTTTTCAATAGTACCCAAATATTATGATATTTTACAAATTAGACAATAATATTATTTCAAATTCAATTGAAAAAATATTTAAGAAAATTATTTAAAAGATTGATAATTTTTCAAGTCTCGAAAATGGACTTATTCCTCACACAAATAATTAATTCGGGTATTTAAAGTGAAATGTGATCATCTTCATGTTTAACTACATCTTATTATTATTATTATTATTATTATTATTATTATTATTATTATTATTATTATTATTATTAGTATTAGTATTAGTATTATCCTCCGACTCGCATCGGTAAAAATGAAATATACTAATGACAACAAAGATACAGCAACCAATGGAAAGATGAAGAAAAATAGAAGTTGATATTTTCTTGCAATCTCGAACAAATTATATAATGCAATATTACTGCCAATAATCTTTAATAATTTTTTTGAACAATGGTTATGTCGATGATAATAATAATAATAACAATGATAATGAAATAGTAATTATTATTATTAAACAAATTAATGAAAAACTACAATACTAAATATATCAGAAGTAGAAATATGAGAACTTTTGGGCTCAAATTATAATTCCAGTAAAAAACTTTAGGTACTAAATAGTAGAAACACATATTTGAATTTTCACGAGAGAAAAGTACCTCAATCCCATTTTGGGTTTGAGTATATGGTTGGGTTGACCACCTCCAACCAATACACAAACCCAACTCCATACCCAAAATTCTCCTCCAACCCAACTGTAAACTTAAACCCAAAATGAGTTTACTAAATTTTTCTCTCTTGAAACCCCAAATATGAGACCATCTCTACCCGAAAAATTCATTTTCAAACGCAAACTCAAACTCAAAATGCAGTATTTTTTCTGCAAACGAAAAACTCATTTTAAACTCAAATTTCACACAACTTTAACAACTTTTCAATACTACCCACATATTTTTCAATTTTTCAAAATAATATTTAATTATATTACAAATAAATAAATTGAATTATTTTTTAAATCTAATTATAGCACAAATTAAGTTAAAATGTTAGGTTTATTAATAAACTAATGTTTAAATAAAAACTAGATCCATCAAACTTATTTTTAAATTATTATTAAAAAATTAAAAGAGCCTCCTCCTCCTCCTAATCCTCCTATTAAAATTATCAAAGATGTTATTAAAAATTATGTCTTGTTGTGGCCCACTGTTCTCTCCCCTATCGTCGTCCTCCAGTTCCCCAATCCCAGAAAACCTAGAATCAGAAAAATAAAAAATTCAGTTGCAGTTCCATTCGTTCAATATAAATAAAAGGACCTTTTTGCAATTGTAAAATTGCAAATGCATTATTCAGTTGGAAACGCAAATATGCGTCATATTGAAGAGAGAGAAACGTCATAACCCCATTTTGAGTTTTATTTTTGGATTATATTGAAGTAAATTTACCACATATTTTGAGTTTTACTACTGTTGGAGATGCTCTGATTTTGTATGGTAAGGTTTGCCCAAATGTCCTCATATTTATATTAGTGTCCAATATTAAATGTTAATTTTTTAAAAATTGGTTAATTATATTCAATAACATTGATCGCCAGTGAAGAAACTAAAAAATAAAAGAACTATTTAAAATTAATAGTTGCAATTACAATTAACAAGATTGCAACTATTAATTTTTTAAAAATTGGTTAATTATATTCAATAACATTGATCGCCAGTGAAGAAACTAAAAAATAAAAGAACTATTTAAAATTAATAGTTGCAATTACAATTAACAAGATTGCAACTATTAATTTTTTTTTAATATTGTTTATGGTGTATTTACAAAGCTGTGTTCATTAACTATTGATTATGGAATTCTATTGTAATTATTCAAAAGTTTTTTTATTCTTAATGTGGAACCAAATTGCAATGCTTTTGGTACCCAAAATTAGAAAGAAAGATGTCATATTGCACTTCGAAATACATTAATTGATTATATGTGAGAGTTATACACCAATTCCGAAACTTGAAAGCTTATCTATATTCCATTTGTACTAATAATAATTTGAAATTTTATTATTATTTTCTCAACTGAATTTGAAATGCTATTGTATTCTAATAATTGTAAAATATGTGGGTAATATTGTAAAGTTATAAAAGTTGGTGCGGAGAGAATATTCTAAGAATATTCGTTTGAGTTTGAGAATGAGTATAATGGCTGGAGAAAATTTACAGTTTAATGTGACAGTTACTGCAGTTAGGTTTGAGAATGGATTTTTCGGCTGGGGATTGACTAATTATAAATATTATACTATTTTTTATTTATGTTTTTTGGCAATTTTTTTTCGAATGCATTTTTTTATTGTTCAAATTATTGCATCGAAAAAAGTATTCATACACTAAAAAAGGCTGGCAAATCCATATAAAGATGTGACTGAAAGAAACTTCTCTCCGTTTGCGTATCACGAAAACTTTCCGACGGGTATCTGGACATGGATGAAGATTAGCTTCGGTAGCACTGTCAAGCCTAATCTTATCAAAACAATCAAGTTATAAAAAGAAAGTGAATATGTTATAATTATAAACTAATTGCAACTATTCTCATCAAAGGACAAAAACTCGATAACACTGCTTTAACCTTTAACACCTTATCTCACATTTATCATATAAGTCTTAACATAAGAAGCAAGAACACCCATGATATAAATCATTACAATCTCGGACCCGAACAAGAAATGACAATAACCATCACACTTTTCTGCTCAAACCAACCGAAGAATTAGCACCGATCTTCCGATCAAGCTGGTGGGCCCCGCCGCCGCCCGTAGCCCTCGTGAAGTACACATAGTAGTATACATTTAAAACCATCGTCGCCACCACGAAAACCGCCCCGGCGATGAACACCCCCTTCCTCAGGGACTCGCACGAGAAATCGTCCGCGTAGATCATGTTTCGATACCTCGTGTGGTACGCGTTCGTGCGGGCCCCCGCGATCGCACAGGCTTCCGCCACTATGAAAGTGACCCTGCATATTATTTTGTCGCACATTAGGAAACTCACTTCATCAGACTCAGTATATAAATCAAAGAAGCATCTCCTCCACATTCATCAGAGCAGACGAGGTGAGTTGAATTTTTTTCTTACCAGGAACCGAGGAAGTATATTATGGTCCAAGCGCGGTTTCCGCCGGGGGACAAGGGCCTCCCGAAGCACATGCACTTGGTGACAGCCATGAGGAGGGACTCACTCGAGAGGAGGAACAAGAAGGCTCCTGCGCCGTAGCCCGTGGCTTTGTCCGAGTGGTAGACGCAATACGTTTGGTTCGTGGCTTCGTCTTTGCGGAGAATGCCCTGCATCGAATATGTTATGATGCACCAAGTGGTAACACACAGAGGGAGATTTTCGATCGAATATGCTATGATGCAAATCTCAAATAATTTGGCAATAAGATTTTCTTTTACTTGTATAAATATCAATAGAAACCTTAGAGAACAATGCAAAATTACAAATGGGTTAAGTATTTTTCTGTCATGTATCTTTGGGAGGGTGGGATTTTAAGAACAGATGGGTAGGTTATTAGGGCGATAATCATGTATGCTTATTGTATCATGTACATTGTCATCTAATATTATTTGTGAAGCCTCCAAAACAACTTAGGACAATAAGTTTTGAAATTGAACCAATTTGAGGACAATTAACGTTGAAAACATAATTTTAAAACGGAATTAACACGTGGGCCACATACACAATTAATCTGGTGGAAATAATCCCATGTGGCGTTGGAAAAATTTGGTCTAAATTAGCATCTTCGACGATTTGAAGCGATTTAAGGACAAGTAATGTTGGGAACCTAATTTCAATATGAAATTAACACATGTGAGGTGCCCGTGATAATTAATTGGGAGAAAATCATACGTGAAATCGGAAAAAATTCGGTCAAAATCAGCATGTCTGACGCCATGTAGGATTTTCCCCAATTTCATTGTTAAGTACGACTCACGCATATTAATTCTGGATAGAAATTAGGTTTTATGCTCAAGTTGCTTCGATTTAAAAACTTATTATCCTAAAATTTGGCATTTGCCACACCAAAATTTCATGTGGTCTTGAAATGACAAGCCCCAATTTACAGGACCAAAAAAAATAATCAATCCAATACATACTGACTAGAAAGTAAACTACCCACACAACGAAAAATACCAATTCCTGAAAACCCAAAAACTAGGAAAAATACAGCGAAGAAAAGGGGCAACAACGGAGAATGACTCGTCGCTTACAGCAAATCGGAAGAGCAGACAAAGAAACGACAGCGTTTCAGTGGGAAATATGCAAATCTCAGTTCCAATCCCACTCAGTAAAGACAGTAGTAGTTCCAAAAAGAAGAAAGAGAATGATTGAGATTTTGCTTACAGTGCTACGGCGTTGTTCGGCGGCAATGGCGAACCCAAATGCAACTAAGCTCAGTACGATGACGAGGAGATGGACCAGCGAAGACCCTTTTCCTTCGGCCATTTTTTCTGCGTGTGCGAGTGTGTGTTTTTAGTGACGATTTTTGGCCTTGTTGAGCTCCTCAGCACATACTGAATGAAATTATTTATACAGTGGGAAAACGAGAAAATCAAAAGTGGTGCGGTGAAATATGCTTTGAGAATGTCGGGCACGCGAGGAGGAGGAGAGTGCGGAGTACGCGCGGACCGAGAATTGAATTTAGCTCCATCATCAGCGGTACAAAAGTTAACTTTGAGAAGATAAACACCGAATTAAAATTGAAGTTGTTTGTTACGACTGTAATTGATCTCCATATGTCAATTAATTTACTTTTTGAAATTTAGAAAGTTGTTTTATAGGTTCTTGAAAGTAGCTAGGGTTTCACATTTGGGCTTGTAGAAATGAATGGGCCTGAAAAGTTTTCCCCAGTCCATGGGCCATGACCCTTATATGTCTAATATCGGCCCAACTTTACACCCTGAAAAGCTTCAAACCAATTATGTCGTGAACAATATCCATTAGTGAAAATATATACTGCGGGACCGTTTGGTTTTTAAGATAAATCCAGATAGATAATAGATGAATAATAAAGGATTTTCTTGTGTTTCGATCATTTTTACCCCGCCCAATTTTATTAACAACCCCATAATTATATATACAAGCTCGATATTAATTAGTCTCTTTTCAAAAGGTAAAAATAGGTAGTAACGACCTACCCATCTATTCTATTACATTAATGGTGAGGGTGACTAAAAACTGCCCAATTTGGTGTATCAAAAATATATTCTAATTTGACTCATCTTTTTATAATTTATTTGATATGTATTTAGACCTCAATCTTTTATTTATTGCAATCACATCCTCACAAATAATTCTTTTAAAAATATTATTTTATCTGTTTAATATTATAAATTAAAAATAACTAGAAATATAAATTAGTATTAAATATTTATATTTAGGCACACACATCGAGTGTGCAAGAAATACTAGTAATAGTTAATATCATGCTTTTTATCGTGGGATTGAGCTTTAGGTATTGTACTTCTTTAAATCTTGATATTAACATGTACAATATAAACTTTATAAATTAATAGACCACTAAAATTTATTAATTAATTAAATTAATTATTATCTTATATATTAAGTAATATTTTATTGATTCATAACGAAATACTAATTTACAAACACCTTTCAAACTTTCACTTAATTATCGTATTGTACGTATATGAAATTGAAGCGGGCGAAAACTCGAGCTCTCAATTTAAATGATATCGAGGGCACGTGAGCACGCTCCATAAATTTAAGATTGCCACCGAAATTAGGAAGAAGACTGTTTTATCAGTCCGCGAGAGTGGGGAGTATTTTGTTTCTTGTCTTTGTTGGGTTTTGTCTAAACCAACCAGCGTCCTCTTTTTTTGCTGGGAGATTGAACATTTATAGTTGTTGGAAAGTTACATTATTTCATTGAATGAGTCCTAATGTTCAAACATTACCCCTCTTCGACGGAACTCACACCTCTTAGATTCATAACTCATGCCCTTGTGTCATTTTACTTGTACCTCTATGGGTAAAATCAAAACTACCCCACATCAGAAATGAAGGGCATAATTGAAATAATCATTCAATCTCCAACCTTATTAGACTAGACACATTCAAGGTGAAACTGAAAAAAAAATTTTTTCCAGTATATATGATTTAATATATTATATATTGCAAAAAATTAAACAAAAATATATGCATTTGTTGTTTCTCTTTGGTGTGCACCAGAAGTTTATCGTTATATTTTTTATATGGTTATTGTATTCACAAACACAGTGAGCGGTGCACTATCATTCTAAGAGCAACTCCCACCAATACGTAAAACCAATCTCAAACTCAAAAATCTCCTCCAACCGTACTAGAAAATTAAACCTAAAATGGGTATGCTGGACTTTTCTCTCTCCTCTAAACTCAAGTACGCGTTCCTACTGTTTAACTTCTCAAATGTTTAATGAAATTCTATGTTGCCGCAAATGTTGCATATTTATTGATATATTTCTTTTCTAACTTTTTTTTAATTATATCCAAAAGACAAATATTATTATTAGCGTGGACCTATAAACTAGATAAATTCAAAATACGCATTAATTTTTTTAATATGCTTCTTTTAATTTACATGGACCCATAATGGAATAAATATCACATCGAGGTTCAATATATAACACCGATCTAATTTTTTACAAAATAGCTTATATTTAATCTTTTTTTTTTAACGAAGCTTGTATTTAATCTTGAACAGGCAATATATATCAAAGTCATTTTTTTTCAATAATTACATCTGAGAATATAGTTATTATTTATTCAAACCAAAACAATTGTTTTAGCTATTGCATTAAATATACCAATTCCTATAATTGAAAATTTATCAATCTTTCATTTCTCATAATAACATTTGTATAATTACGTTAAGTATTTTCTAAAATTGAATTGAAAATAATATTGTTGTCTAATTTGTAAAGTTGTAAAGTATATGGATAATATTGAGAAGTTGAAAAAAGTTGGTGTGGAATAAAATATTACGAGAATATTTTTTGAGTTTGGTAATGAATTTAATGGTTGGAGAAAATTTACTGTTTGATGGGATAATTACTACATATATGGTTTGAGAATGAGTTTTTGGGTTATGAGATAATATCAATAGACATCGTGGAATTAGTTTCGCCAATATCATCAGCTTTACTTTCGGCGTATTGATCGATATTATATATTATTTTAAATCTACTTTATATGTGTGTGTGTGCATGCTATATTACTTATCCAAGGGAGAGGTGAGAAATTAATGATGATGATGAGCGGTGGTTTAGTTTTGGAACTCGGTGTGATGCAATATGCATGGTAACGAGGGAAATGTATTACTTATCCAAGGGAGAGGTGAGAAATTAATGATGATGATGAGCGGTGGTTTAGTTTTGGAACTCGGTGTGATGCAATATGCATGGTAACGAGGGAAATGTAATACTGCTAATTTATAGTATCAACTATAAATAGTATTTTACTATTATGGCCACCGATATTCTGAAACCTAGAGTAGAATAGTAGAATACATAATATGTTTATGTGCGCATGTGCAAGAAAAAAGATATGAATATCAAAATTAGAATAGTTGAATACGTAACCTATTTGCGATTTTTTTTTAAAGAGAAAATAATAGCATTAAAGATTATGATCTATCACAAACATTATATATTAAGTTTGAGAGTTATATAAGAATTTATTCTCGTTATGTTATTGCCGCGCACACTTGTTTAATTTGCAGACATATGACAGAGTCCCGTAACTAAGTCCTCTCATCCCATGACATACTTTGTCATTCCGGTTTATTTATTTTAGTATTAGTCTACCCCCTTCTCTCTTCGGTCGCAAGAAAAATCGACTTAGGACCATCATTTTGTATGTGGTCATATTGCAATCAGATGATGATGACGAAAATAATAATATATAACAATACTAATAATAATACTAATAATAATAAATAATAAATTGTCGATATGTATTATATTATTTTTGTAAAATACAAAAGTTAAATTGTGCCTTGTGCAAAAATAGATCCCATAAAGAGATATTCTGCTTTAGAATGAATCAAAAAATAAAGAGATTAGTATGAGCCGCAATGAACCTTGTCATCGATCATTATGAAAATGCAAACTTTCTTTAGAGTATTGAATTCTTTATTTAAAAGGCTTATTTTTTTTGTCACGTAGATATCCCGATCCAACTAGATTCGATTTGAATCAAATCCGAACCCAAAATTCCACAAACTACGGCAACCAAGGTATCTAGATGATTCAAACCCCTGACCTTCCACTTGAAAGGTCAGAGATCAAACCACTATTGTTAAAAGGCTATTTCATTAATTAAAAAGGTTGTTGTTTACCAAATACATCGGATGTCATTATTAAATACAGTAACAAAAAACCCACAAAAGTTCATATCTCCCATTATATAAAATTATATAAACCTAGATAAAATTAATATCATCTACATCCTCAACCAAACAATGGTTCTGTGTTCTGTTCCTGGTATAGCCTTACATTTTGTTAACTTTTACACACTGTTGGCTTTGGAATTTTATTGAATTTTCAACTTCCTTTTTATTTACTTTTACACAGGGAGGGCTTTGGGCTTTTATTCACTCTGGCGTGGGGCCTTATTTACTTTTTAACATTTTTTATTTAATTATTAGGGGATAACCATAATTGTTTAACCGGATTTTCGAACCGGACCGGAAAATTTAGCGGTTTAAGGTTTAGTGATTTAACCGATATAAAATCGAAACTGGTGTCCCAATAGATAATATATATATATATATATTAATTATTGAAATATGAGAGTTAATTATCAAATAGAGGATATTGGGCTAATAAAAAGAAAAAAATATTTTGGGCTGGAAGCTCAAAAAATAACTTGGGATGCGTTTGGATTCGTGACTTTGATTCGAATTCCGTGAATTGAAATTACGAATTCCGAAATCCGAATCTAAAATCCAAATTTATTGTTCGGCAAACGCTAGGATTTCGGAATCCAGATTTCAAAATGGAACTCGAGGTCGACAATAATGAACTTGAGCCGAGCTTTTGCCGAGCCGGCTCGACTCATCGTTCGTCGAGCTCGAGCCGAGCTTTTGTCGAGTCGGTTCATTGAGCTCGTGAGCCTGCTCGACCCATCGTTCGTCGATCGAACCGAACTTTTATCGAACCGGCTCGACTTGTCGTTTGTCGAGCTCGAGCCGTCACATCGAGCTCGCGAGCCGGTTCGACTCATCTATTATTATTATTATATTATTATTATTATATATGAAAATCATTACGGAGGAGACTTGAATTTCGAAAACGGACCACTTGCGATCGAATTTCAAAATCATCAAATAATAAGCATTTGAATTCTCCTCGGATTTGGATGAAATAGAAATCCAATTCCGGATTTCAAATCGAAATCTGCGAATCTAAACGGACCGTTAATAATTTTATTTTATGATAAAAAATTCATCAAAAAAGAATGTTATGTCTAGAATTTGAACCCATTGTCCATAGAATATAACCTATTAACCCAACCACCACATCACGCAACAATCATTTACCTAATTTTAGTCCAAAATCTATATAAATAAATTTTGATTCTTATTTTTTTAATTAATGCTTAGACAGGACCTGACTCAAACCGGAAAAATGACCGGTCCGCAGCTTTCTGGCCCGAACCGACCGGTCTGGTCCGGTCTTAAAAACACTAGGGATAACTACACATTATTTCTATATTAAGTATGATTAATGTGTGTGAGGCCGGGACGAACCTTGTATATGGAGCCCCCGCACTTTCGAAATCCTAAATCCGTCCCTGACTACTTTGATACGAGCCCTACTTATAAACTTAAAAGGAAACATAGAGTGAAAAAAAGGGAAATTGCTCCAACATGGATTGAAGATCTTTCCCGATTTTTAAGCTTGTTAACGTCGAACTTTATTTGTTTAGCGGCTTAACATTATTTGATCCCATATATCCATCAATTTCAATTTTGATCACATGTTATTGCTAATTAAATTCGAGATGTTTTGGTCACCTCCACGTCACTTAGTTCCTCTCGAGATATTTTATTTGGATTTCAACGTTAACTGCAATAGGTAGATGCAATGGAACCTTTCTTCTAATGATCATCGTAAATATCAAAACAATCATAAACTTCTTGAGACTGTGTGATGACATAAAACTTTGCCCAATCACATAGCAACACACCCGTTAAAATCAATACTTTATATATTATATTCATTTACAACGTGAAATATCTTGCTGACTCATTGCCGACTATGTAAGGTATAGTTACAAAAAGGATCATCCGCATTACAATATCTCAATGCTAACCCCTACCGAAACTTAATTTACTTAAAAGCCCCTCTCTCACTCCCATTCTTACACCATTACACATCTTTGAGCAACTTACACGATTACACGAGAGTGGGATATGTTAGCTAGAGAGTTTATTTTTATGACCTCAATTGAAAACAAGACACATTTAGATGGATATATACACACTTTTAGACAATATATACAAATTAATGGACAATTTACTCCTTTCACCTTGACTCACTAACTCTTCAAAATCTTGCTTCCAATCAAAATCAGGCCAACGTAGGAATATTATTACGGTTTCGCCTCTCTCGGTCGAGACACTCGAAACCCTCGATCCTCACCGTCGGTCCGCCACCAAAATTTGCACCGTTACGATTACTTTTGCACGTGGAACCGAAGGGCGATACCGTAATTGTCCGTGGAGAAATAGGGTTGAAATTTTCTTCTCGGAATCGCAAGTCTTTACTTAGCGGGTTAGGTGCCCGACCCGGCGGCGATCCGGAAAAATATCGAGGTGACGAGTCTAATTGGCCGGCCTACCATGATACAAAAAATTACTAGATATAATATTTATTTATATTCAACATCTTGTATATAGTAATCATCCTCAAGAAATGATTGTTGGATCTAACCATGACATGGCACGCATAATAAACAAAAGAAAAGAGAAGAAATTAAGCCCCGAAAATAGAAACGAACATAAAAAGAAAATAATAATATTAATAAACGAAAAAAAAAAACAAAAGAAGAGGACAAACCTTGATTAACATGATGTCCAATAACTCAATTCCATCTTTAGCATCGGAAGCCTCCTGATGATGGCTGTTAATGAAAAGCATAAAAAACAAAAGAAAAATAAACTAATAAACAATAAAAAGAAAATCAAAAGGTGGTGAAAAGTCCAAATAGGGCTTAGAAAGAATGGAGAAATTACCTAACATGCCATCTTCGGGGTTGTGCTTCATCATCGACTTCCATGGAGTTGATCAATGGAAACCTACGTGGCTTTGGGCACACCACAGCTTTTCTCTTCTGCTGAATGTGATTCATCTTCTTTCTCTATTTATAAGGCCTGCTTTTATCAAGAAGAAAATTAAAAATAAAATTCAACAAAGGATAGAAGAGTTTCGCAACACACTTATTATTAGCTCATGCTAAGAGCCTAAGATTTTGCTTTGCTCAGATTTGTTTACTGAATAAATATCATTTGGCATGAGATAACAAAGCAAATAGATATAAACATTCTTCAAAGACTCGATTTACCGGTAGTGGCAATCAATAATTGCTTCCGGTGGTTTGTCCAAAAATTTTCAAAATTAAATCCAGAAATTTATTTGTTTTTATTTAACCTTTTGGGGATCAACCTCACCTACTCTGCAACTACAAACCAACGGAAGAAAGAAAAAGTATTACCTGAAGTATTTGTTCTGCAAGAACTGATGAACTCTTTCTTCTCTTCAAAGGAAGAAGGTCCAAATTCGAAACAAGCGTAGTGTAAGAGAGAAATAAATATATTAATATCACGACGAAATTTAATTACAGTCGGAGAAGAGATAATCGGTCAGTCTCTTAGAGGACGGAGGTTGGACAGAGGAAGAACCCATTGGGATTTATAATAATATCAAAAACCAAACAAAAGATAAATATAAAACAGGCAAAGTCCATGGTCCAACTAATTGGATTTCAATATTATATACTGTTATTTTATTAATTAATAATATTATTTATAAGTTCTCAGTGAATCACGCCGGCGGTGCCTACAACCACATTAATCATCCTTTCGGCACAATTCCCGAATATGCAAAATTAATGAAATTTTAATTCGTATATACAAAAAAAAAATCTAAGTAAAATACATCAACCGCCTCAAGAGCTAACGTTCATCTGCAGAAAGTTACAGTTGCTTTTATTAACCAGTCATACATCGACGCGTGGATAAATTATCTGACGGTTAAGATTAGGTCGGCGGACGGCCGATGCATTAGTTGATGGTACTCCCAAGGATTCTGGAAACGCTGTAATTGGTTGTACCTTATCATCTTCCCTTCCATTCCTCGGCTAGTTACCTTCTAAATGAATATAGCAACTTTGGCAAATATTATAGTGTAATAGAAAATCAAAATGAATTTGCATTTACTAGTTTAATATAATATTTAAGTAGGTAAACCTCACAATCAAACTACATTAGAAACTCGATAAAGTTATACTCGATTATTTAATAAACTTTTTAAGATAATAATTTTGCACGGTCCCGACTCGGGGATAACGTGCTAAATTAATAAAATCGCTAAAATTATAAGATAATATATACCTTTTTTATAATTTCTATAGGTTCCATAAAAATATAAATTAATATTTCCTTATATACTACCCAACATTTTAGAAAAATTACGACTGGTAACTATGTGTTTAAGGCTTTTACAGTTGGTGTCAAAACTATTTTTTCCAGGTAAGTACTCATATGTTTAAGGCTTTTCCAGCTGGTGCCCAAACTATTTCAATGTCAGTACTTATTTACTCATGTGTTTAAGGCTTTTTCCAGTTGATGTCCAAATAAATTAAGCACTCACTATGTGGTGCTCATGATTTATATAGCGATCAACAATATCGGATGATGATTTTTGTACTACAATTATACTATATATAAAGCGTGGTCATCGTAGTAACTACTAAATTTATTTGGACACTAAATGGAAAAGATTTAAACAATGGGTAACGATCAAACTGAAAAATAGTTTGACACCAGTTGAAAAAGCTATAAACTCAAGGGATACCCACTGAAACCGAAATATAATTTGAAAAGCCTTAAATGCAGGGTTACCTACCGAGTTTTGCATATTTTTTTAAGATTTTCTGAAATATACTATATTGACTTTTGTTTTGTTTAGATGAATTTAACTTCGAGAATCTCGCCTCTAATAATGTAGGAAATTGAATGTTTTTGTCAAATCGAGCCATTCATTTGATATATGCACATGATACAGTAATTAAGTAGAAGTTTGAAAGATATTTGAAATTAAACATTTCATTATAAATTAATAAAATATTAATTTATCGATTGCTTAATAACTCTTTTAACTAATAAATTTTGGCGATTTCAAGCATATTAATTTATTGAGTTGCTACTATAGATTATATATTTACCTTGTCCACCCAAGCATTCGAACCTAAAAAAAATTCACCTTTCACGGATATATAGGTTTACGGCCCATTAGAATAAGAATGTACCCCAAATATTGTATGGCCATTGAAATGAATGACGAACTTAATCATAGAGCAATGATATATATTCTTGACCGATCGTACATATTGTATTGAGTTGAAGATTTAATGGTTGATCTAGCAATGCGGTATAATATCATCTGGATTTCGAAATATTAGGGATCAAGAACAGATTTTTTTATTAAGTGGCATGTTTATGGTAGAAGTGCTTTCTTTTTTATGTTTCTAATGTATAAATACATATTTATTAGATGGTGATGCACGGCGACGGATTAAATGACTGATTAGACATCTTCATAAGAGAAAAACTATTTGGTTACATATTTGAAGATATTCCAATTAACTTATGGTCCATTTTGATTCACGGATTTCGATTTGAATTCCGGATTTCCTCCAAATCATACGTTTGGCAACCGCTCGGATTTGAATTTGGATTTCTTCCAAATTCTAGGAGAATTCAAACCCTTTGTTGTTTGATGATTTTATAATTCGACCTCAAGTGGTCCGCTTTCGAAATCCAAATTTTCGTCGTAATAATTTTCATAAATAATAATAATAATAATAACGAGTGAACAATGAGTCGAGCCGACTCGCGTGCTCGATAAGGCGGCTCGAGCTCGACGAACGACGAGTCGAGCGGGCTCGCGAGCTTGACGAGGCGGTTCGAGCTCGACGTACGACGTCGAGTTGGTTCAAAAATAGCTTGGCTTAAGCTCGACGAACGATGATCGGCGAGCCGACTCACGAGCTTATTTTATTTTGTTAGTTTTTTATTTTCATTTTTGTACATTTTAATTTTAATAAAAAGTTCGAGGTCGAGCTCGACGAGCTTCATGAGTTGGAGCTCGAGCTCGAGCTCCATTTTGAAATTCGGATTCCGAAATCCTAACGTTTGATAAACGATGGATTTAGATTTGAAATTAGGATTTTGAAATTTATAATTTAAAATCACGGAATTCAATTCAAATACACGAATCCAAACGCACCCTTAACAAAAATATCTATTAGATTATTGTAACATAATTATCTCATTTGTACTTGTTTTAAGAACACTTACGAGGACGTCGTGATAGAAACACCTTGTAAACACCTACATCAAGGGCGGATCTATGGAGTGTTACGGTGCAAGGGCCTCCACGGAAATTTTCGAAATTTTAATATTACGTATATATAGCTATTAGATTTTAGCCTTTAGGAGATATATTTGTGTTCTCTTCCGTTACAACAGCAATCGAATGTTTAAGGTTTTTGAATTATTTTAGAGGTTTTGGATTCAGATACACCCCAATCAAAAGTTTTATAATGGACCTTCATACATAGTCTACTCAGGAAAACATACATCGGAAAGTTTTAGCACAGCGGAAAGTTTCAAAACTTAGCAGTAAAAAACGACGGAGACACAGTTTAAAATATGCAGCAAGTTATAACTTGCTGCACGCCTTCAGGGCAAAATTTCACTACAAAGAATGGATTACAAAAAACCGAACTATCGGAAGATAGTAAAAATAACCTAGTAAAGAATCTAACGATTCTCCTAATCTTCACACAGATAACCTACGATCTATGTGAAGGTAAAACACTAGGTAAAAAACTGTGATGACGAATATATGTAGAGAGCTCTCTCGTTTCTTTTACTCGTTCGCCACTCTAGATGTGCGTCTTTCGTTACTCTAGATGTGCGTCATTCGCCGTCCATCATTATTGAAGCATGAGAACGAAGTTCCTCTTTATATAGATGTACGGTGAATGACGCACATTTAGAGTGACGAAAGACGCACATCTAGAGTGGCGAACGAGTAAAAGAAACGAGAGAGCTCTCTACATATATTCGTCATCACAATTTTTTACCTAGTGTTTTACCTTCACATAGATCGTAGGTTATATGTGTGAAGATTAGGAGAATCGTTAGATTCTTTAATAGGTTGTTTTTACTATCTTCCGATAGTTCAGCTTTTTGTAATCCATTCTTTGTAGTGGAATTTTGCCCTGAAAGCGTGCAACAAGTTATTTAACTTGCTGCATATTTTAAACTTTGTCTCCATCGTTTTTTACTGCTAGGTTTTGAAACTTTCCGCTGTGCTAAAACTTTCTGTTCCTAAAAGTTGGTTCAACATTCAAGACAACATTTCTGATATAATTTTAACTTAGCTATTTCCACATCTTTACGGGACCGCTCCTTTTCAAATTGGTATCAGAGCAACCGCTTGATACACTAAGCGTTTTTATCCTATTGATATGGATGTCTTAAGCCCAAACTATTTTGGCAAAGTCCCCATCTTAGACGGATCAAACTATGCCTATTGGAAAATCCGAAATGTTCTCAACGCTATAGATTCTTCATCCACACCTAACCGCCCTATCAACAGAAGAAATTCTCCTGAGAAAGTGAAAGCCGACAAGCTTGACAGAGATTCTGTTCAATGTCATGCTTGTAAAGGCTATTATGCAAATGAATGTGCTAATACTCTTCGCAGGTATGGAAAATGATACTGGGTTAGCCTATCCGATGATGAAGAAGATGCGCTGCATGAAATACGCATCAGGTTGCCCAATGGACAAAAGTTCTTAATCCAACCTTCTCTGACAATGAAGATGAAGATCATCATACTGGATTTAATGCGGTAACAGATGTTTATCCAACATTGGATTCGACATCTGAACACTATATTCTCTTTGATTATGATGAATCAAACAATTTTGATGAATCTTTGCTGTTAGATGATACAGATGATCTTTTAGAACTTAACGAGGATGGTGAATCACGTGGAGAAACGTACAAACAACTGTACGTAGAGTGGACGAATCAAAGGAAGCAAATCTCGAAACTGAAGGATTCCGTTCAAGTGCTGACTGAGGACAATCTCAACAACGAAAAAGTAATCAATAACTTGCTTGAAGGGATGAGCAAGATGGAAGCCTTATTGACCAGAAAGGACAAAGAAATTGACAAGCTGCAAGCGCAAGTCAACAAGGCTTCAGATACCTTTTCAAAGATGAATAAAGGCAAGTCAAAACTTGACGAGATACTCTCTTTCGGTAACACTTCTAAACATGGTTTAGGATTCAAATCACAACCTATTCTTGATAAAAAATCTAAGCATTTGCATCTAAGTCCAGGTCTAGAAGTTTTAAGTGTCATTTTTGTCTTAAACCTGGACATATTAAACCTTATTGCT
The DNA here is from genome assembly GCA_004919715.1 of Linderniella brevidens. Taxonomy (NCBI): domain Eukaryota; kingdom Viridiplantae; phylum Streptophyta; class Magnoliopsida; order Lamiales; family Linderniaceae; genus Linderniella; species Linderniella brevidens. The sequence goes on from SWDC01000153.1 coordinate 17,738,613, forward strand.
GGAAACTGAAAGATGTGATATCCAAAAAGCAAATGTTGGCTGAAAAATCATCCAACATTCGCTCCAACATTGAGAAATCAGTGTTGAAGAAAATGTCTGGAGGTAGTTCATACAACATTAGTTCTGGTTCTATGAATTACATGAATACAACTTTTTGGAGTCCATCAGTTACAAGAAAGCTTGGGTACGAAAATCACCAGTTCAATGTAATGTTGTTTACACGTCCTTGAAAGCTAATGTTTCAGGATATTGGTACTTTGATAGTGGCTGTTCACGCCATATGACATGTACAAAAGATTACTTGATAGACTATACTCCCTTGAGTAATGGTACAGTTACTTTTGGAGGTGGAGCAAAAGGTAAAATTCTCGGACGATGCAAACTTAATGTGGTTGGCTTTCCCGCCCTAAAGAATGTACTCCATGTTGATGGACTTGTTGCTAATTTAATTAGCATAAGTCAATTATGTGACGACGATTTTGAGGTAAGGTTCAATAGAGAATGATGTGAAGTCTTTAATGACAAGAATTTGTGTGTGGTGGCAGGTAAAAGGTCGAGTGATATTGTTCCGACGGTTGGTCCAGCAAAGGATCTGGAAGCTAATAATGTTGAGTCAACATCCGACTCAACATTAGCTCCTGAACAGGATAATGAAGATGAAACTTTAAATGTTCGGAGAGATCCCCCTGCTAGGATTCGGAAGTCTCATCCCTCTGATCAGATCATTGGCAGACCGAATGAAGGAAGGAAGACCAGAGATAAACCACGAAGAGATTATAGATCTATGGTAAAAAATATATGCATGACTTCCGTATACAATGAGGTAAGGTTTAATTGTTTTGTATCTGAAATTGAACCGAAAAATGTTCTTGAAGCCCTCGAGGACAGTTTTTGGATCAATGCTATGCAAGAAGAGCTTGTTCAATTTGATAAAAATCAGGTTTGGACTTTGATTCCACGACCAAGCGACAATAACGTCATTGGTACAAAGTGGATTTTCGAAAACAAACCTGATGAGTACGGAAATGTTAGTAGAAATAAAGCTCGGTTAGTTGCCCAAGGCTATACCCAAGTTGAGGGTATAGACTTTGACGAAACCTTTGCCCCCGTAGCAAGGTTAGAATCTATAAGACTCTAACTTGCTATTGCATGTTGGCTCAACATTACCCTACACCGATGGATGTAAAGGGTGCGTTCTTAAATGACTTTATCGATAAAGAAATTTATGTTGAGCAACCGAAAGGTTTCGAAGATCATTACCATGCTGATCATGTGTTTAAATTGCAAAAAGCTCTTTATGGTTTAAAGTAAGCTCATCGAGCTTGGTATGGTAGACTTACTTCGTTTCTCTTAGACTTTGATTTTATTAGAGGCGAAGCCGATAGAACTCTTTTCGTAAAAAGAGTTGGTAATGAAGTTTTATTCTCTCAAATTTATGTTGATGATATAATCTTCGGATCAACATCTTGATCTATGTCGGATGATTTTATCCAAGCCATGAATTCCACATGTGAGATGAGTATGATCGGTGAACTAACATTCTTCCTAGGTCTACAGGTGAAACAAAGCAAGGATGGCATATTTATGTCTCAGGAAAAATATGCGAAGAATACTGTGAAGAAATTCGAGCTAGAAAATGCAAAGGTAATGAAAACTCCTATGGGATCTACGCAGAAGGTAAGTAAAGAAAATGTTGGGGAAAATGTTGATCCAACATTATTCCGTTCCATGATTGGAAGCTTGTTATATCTTACTGCGAGTAGACAAGATCTTATGTATAGTGTTTGTGTATGTGCGAGATATCAGGCCGAGCCAAAAATTTCACATTTAAATGCTGTTAAAAGAATTTTAAAGTATGTTGGTGGTTCTTGCAGTCTCGGTTTATGGTTTCCAAGGATACTAACACAAATTTAGTTGGTTTAGTGATGCTGACTGGGCAGGTGACGAAGATGATCGCAAGAGCACAAGTGGTGGGTGTTTCTTCTTAGGTAATAATCTAGTGTCTTGGTTTAGTAAAAAGCAAAATTGTGTTTCTCTCTCTACGGCCGAATTTGAGTATGTGGCAGCAGGCAGCTGTTGTACACAACTCATATGGCTTAAGAGTATGTTGAGTGATTATGGGTTAGATAGTGAAATTGTGCTGATGTATTGTGATAATTTGAGTGCTATAAATATTTCGAAAAATCCTATTCAACACTCTAGGACTAAGCACATAGATATTAGACATCATTTTTTTAAGAGATATAGTAGAAAAAGAGTTAGTGAAAATAGAGAATATAGATACTAAGAATCAGTTAGCGGATATTTTCACTAAAGCGTTAGACTTTGAAAGATTTTCAAGCCTTAAGAAGTCTATAGGCTTGTGTTAGTGTCAGTAAATGTTGGTCCAATATCTGGATCAACATTTGCATATGTCAAATATGGTTGTTACTGTTTCGATTTTTGGTTTAAATTTCTCTCAGTTAATTCCTGAAATGATTTGACTCACCTAGACCATTTTCTGAAATGACCCGCTCACTAGCACAAGGTTTGCTCATGATCCCTTTTCAAGATACAAGTTCAGAATATTAAGAATCCTTAGATACACGGCATTCGCGGTGACAATGTATTCTTTGCGTGCAAAAAGTTGAACCTTGATGAAAAGAAAATCAATAAAGAACAGTGCACAATATTTCATATCTATAATAAAGGTGATAAAAGGGCAGAAAATGAAAGAAAATTGAGTTCTAGGGTGTTAAACAGAAAATGAAGGAAATCGTTTGAGAATGCTGGATCAAATGTTGAGCAACTGTGTGACTAATCATTTTGATCATGCGATATTTTATATTTATACATATATATACATATATATATATATATAATTAGTCTGTCGAGTCTAGTATCTATATCTCTCATGATGATTTAAGAGAAAATCAGAAAACCCCACTTGGAGCTCACGGTTCATCCGAAACGGTTAGTTTTCATTCAAACTCTTTATTTGTGCTATTTTCCAAGCTGAAAACTAGTTACTGTTGCTGCAAAAACTTTCGACTGATACTACATTTTTGCATTTACCTACTTTTTATGCTCACTTGATATCTCCTAATTCGCACTATTCTATTTCATATTTTCTGAATCTATCTCTGCATATCACGAATTTCTCGAGCTTACTTTCATTATCCATCAATGGAGAACTCACCTCTTTCGAACTCACCTCACTTTACATTGTGCTATTTAAAATAGGAATCTAAAATAACAGTCATTTGACGGGGCTACACAAGGTTGTGAATCTGCCCTGGGTAGGAGCTCAAAATGATGAACGAGATGTTGGTTCATCATCTGCTCCAACATTAGTCCTGGAATGCCATATCAAGTATCTGGATGATACTATTGCTTCATTGGTTGCACAAAGAGAGACTCTTCGGAGTTTCCTTTCTACCCAAAAAGGGGGAGATTCAGATGGTGCAGAAGAAGAAGCTGGGATGACTGATGCAATTGCTGTTGGTGAGGGAGATGATGCTGACGCTGGAGAAAATGCTCGAAAGGAAACCGCTGAAGAAGAATCATCGGATTCTCTTATTTTTTAGATTTTCTAATCTATTTTTTGGCTTCTCTAATTTTTCTTTCTTGCTGATTTAGTTAAGACTTAATCATGGTTATTCTTATCTAATGATAACCATGTTTTGTTTTGATTGTCTTAATGATTTCAAGGGGAATTTGTGGATTTAACTCTGCTCAGGTTTTGGGAAGAAAGACAAAAAGAGGGAGATTGTTATTGTTTACATTGGCAATGTGGAGCCAGCACCCGAGTCAACATTGGCTCAGACATTGGTCCATTTCCGGTTTTGTCTTTCATACCCGAAAACCTTTTTACATAATCTTGAATATATCACTGCACGAGTTTTTGGGGGGGAAAGAAAAAAAGGGGGAGATTGTTAATGTTGACATTGTTGATATTGACGATGTGGAATCAATATTTGAGTCAACATTGTTTGACTCAGACTTGGTCCATCCTTGATTTTGTCTTTCAAATCCGAAAACCGTTTACCTATTAATGTGGCTTTATTTACGTGTGTGAAGAGTTATTTACGAGTTGGACTTATTCAAATATGATCGAATAAAGTGGAGTTAGTTGGAGCTAAAAAGGAGGAGACGAATTTATATAAAATAGAGATTGAACGAGTCAAACAACAACTACCACGAAAATAGAGCACGACCATCGGAGTAGTTGTTTGTTACACATCTATATAAAGAGGAACTTCAATCTCATACTTCAACAACGAAGGACGACGAATGACGCACATCTAGAGTGACGAAAGACGCACATCTAGAGTGGCGAACGAGTAAAAAGAAAACGTCATCACAGTTTACCTATTGTTTTACCTTAACATAGATCGTATGTTATCTGTGTGAAGATTAGGAAAGTCGTTAGATTCTTTACTAGGTTATTTTTACTATCTTTTGATAGTTCGACTTTTTGTAATCCATTCTTTGTAATGGAATTTTGCCCTGAAGGCGTGCAACAAGCTATTTAACTTGCTGCATATTTTAAAATTGTGTCTCCATCGTTTTTACTGCTAAGTTTTAAATTTTCCGCTGTGCTAAAACTTTCTGATCCCGAATGTTGTTTCAATATTGGGGTCAACATTTCTGATTTACTTTTAACTTAGCTATTTCCATATCAATTTTCTGAGATTCAGATGGTGCAGAAGAAGAAGCTGGGACGACTGATGCAACTGCTGTTGGTGAGGGAGATGATGCTGACGCTGAAGATGCTGGAGAAAATGCTGGAAAGGAAACCACTGGAAAGGAAACCGCTGAAGAAGAATCATCGAATTCTCTTATTTTTTAGATTTTATAATCTATTTTTTCGTTTCTCTAATTTTTCTTTCTTGCTGGTTTAGTTAAGACTTAATCAGACTAGCCCATATGGTTATTCTTATCTAATGATTACCATGTTTTGTTCTGATTTTCTTAATGATTTTAGGGGGAGTTTTGTGGATTTAACTCTGCACAGGTTTTGGGAAGAAAGACAAAATCAAGGATGGACCAAGTCTGAGTCAAACAATGTTGACTCAAATATTGATTCCACATCGTCAATATCAACAATGTCGACATTAACAATCTCCCCCTTTTTGTCTTTCCCCCCAAAAACTCGTGCAGTGATATATTCAAGATTATGTAAAAAGGTTTTTGGGTATGAAAGACAAAACCGGAAATGGACCAAGTTTGAGCCAATGTTGACTCGGGTGCTGGCTCCACATTGCCAATGTAAACATTAACAGATAAATGTAATTTATCAGATAAAAAAGCAAAATAACTAGCAGTTGATTACCACACCATACACGATTAGTGCTATTTCCTCCTAGAACTTCATTACCACAACATACACGATTAGTGTTATTTCCTTCTTATTTTTGTTTGATTGTAGTAAGACCATCTCCAACCCACAACACAAAAATACAGTTGTTATAGTACTTTTATTCCAACTCATTAACTCTATTTTTTAGACTATTTTTTACTCAAACTCATTAACTTCTATTTTTTACTCTACAAATAATATTTCATACATATTCATACTTAGCGTAACTATAAATTATTTGTATTACCAAAACAATTAAATTTAAATTATGTCTAAAAATTTATTTATAATTTATATTCTATAATTAATTTTTTATATTAAACATAGTAATGGTATAATTGACATGTTAATTTAAAAACAAAACACATATATGCTCTATAAAAATAAAAAAAATTATTTTTTTATGAAATGCATTATAATAAAAACTAAACAAAGAAAAAAAAAATAAAAAACACGTATAAAATCACTAATAAAAAATAATAGTAGAAAATGCATTTAAAGAAAATATAATTTAAGTGGAGATGGAACCAACTAAATTATTATTGAATATTTTCCGCATGTATTCATTAATTGTTAATAAAGTATTGCATGTGAGTGTAATCTGAATTTTTTTTCTATGTACCACCAATAATAATAATGTAGCTTTGTCTTAAGTTAATTTAATATAACCCAATAATTTAATTATTAAAATTCAATATATCATAATAATTAATATTTAAGACAAAGTAAATTGTAATTACAATTCATAATTAATAAAGAAAGTGACGTATATGTACTTTTAGTTTATTATTATAATAATATAAAAATATTGTAAACATAATTACATAAATTTTAAAATTAAAAATAAATAAAAATTAAAACTCTATTTTATAGTTGAGAAATAAAGTTATTCTAAATATAGAGTATGACTATCTAACTCTATAATAATGTTAAAATAGAGTACCCGTTGGAGAAATTGTCTACTCCATTTTAGTGTTTTCCACGGAAATAAAGTACCCATTGGAGATGAGCTAAAGCTAACCACAAACGATAGAGTTGTTCCCTCTACTGTTTTAATGTTTGATTGTACTGATTTAAGATTTTTTTTCATTTTTACGATAGTAAATTTAATACGTTTGAGGCAAAATCTATCACAATTGATGAACTTTTTCAAGAAAAAGAGCAAACAATGATCGATTTTCTCCAATCGACTCCATCGTCAACGTCACTTTTTTAGGCATTTCTATTGTGGCTGTCCCCGATTAGAAAATTCAGTATCCGACATTGACCTATATGGACATATGTTACTAATGAAGCCCCACTAAAGCCTTCGGGTTTCTTATGCTGCTCTTGTGTTTTTTTTCCTCGAAACTTATGCTGCTCTTGTTAATATGAAAAAGATCATGCCTGCACAGTCATTTGTACAAGAGCATGCAGCGACGTGGCTTCCCCTTAATGTATAATATTGTAACAGCCTTCAAATTATGCTGACATTATTATATATTGATAAGGATGAAAATTGTTAGGACATAATGGTGTTCTATTTGTATTATCTTTGTTTTGGGGCTAAAATATAATTTTTGATATTGTAGGGACCAAAATATAAATACACCAAAATATGTGTTTGGTACATATTAGTGGTTGAAGGTAGTCTTGCCCAACCGCTGGTTTCGGTTAAACGGCCGGAGACAGATGTCGGTTGGCCGTCTCCGGTTGCCGGTTGACCAACCGGCGGTTGAGTCAACCCCGGTCAAAGGCTATCCGACGGTTACAACCGCCAATTTTTTTTTTTTTAAATTTTTGGTGTATATTTCGAAAAATTTCGGTACACAATTATGATTTTTTTGGTATATAACAAGGGTTTTCGGTTTAAAAGTGTTAGCAACGTAAATTTCATTATAAAAATGAAGTTACAATTAGGATTTACAAATTAGAAAATACAAAGTAAGAGAATTTTTTTTTTTCGTTGTTCGTTGAATCGCCATTCGCCAACGCCAGTCGATACTCGGTTTCTGAGAAAAAGGTACAATAGAAGTTAGATATTTTTTTTGGAACATAAAAAAATTAATCAATAAATAAAAAATAAAATTAGTATTAAGGACTTATCTTTTTTCGGGCTTTGTCGTCGTCGTGGTTGTCACGCGAGCGGTTGCTTAGAGACGTTGGCTGAAAAATAAGATTGTATGAGTAAGTAATTATTTAAAAATATAAAATAAAAAAATTAATACAATGAGATTGAGTGGTACTTATCTTTTTTCGGGCTTGAATCTTTCGCCATTTTCGGAAATTTTCTACTCTCTGTACTCGTAGTCGCCGCCATTGCCGCCACCACTAGTCTTTGTGCCGGTGGTGTCGTCGAACATGTCGTCGTCCGAATCGGTATTCAAGAAATCTTGTGTTCGATGCTTGGCTCTCGTTCAATCTTCGAGAAAGCATTGGTATTCGACTTTTTCTACTGTCAACCTCGAACGCCTTTCACTTAAAGCTAAACCGCCCATGCTAAAAGCATGTTCAACCGCGACGGTTGAAATTTGGACGGCAAAGATTTCCCGAGCGATCTTCACCAACGTTGGATACGTTGGCGACATCTTCGACCACCATCTGAGGACGTTGAACTGATCCTCGTCCTCGGCGAACTCAAACGTGATCGACAAGTAGTTATCTATTTCTACGAATGGGTTCGTCGACCTTTGGCGTTTGCTCGTGTTGATGAGGTTGTAGTAGGAGGCTAAGCGATCACTACCGGTAGCACTACTACTACTAGTGGATTGATCCGAACTCGATCGAGTTGGGTCTTGACAATTATCGGTCTTATACGCTGTAAATAATGCCTTTAGAGCGTCATACCCTATATTCCTAACTTGAATATGGTAGTTCTCGGGGAGAGCACTAGAATCCGCCGCAATGGACTCGTAATATAGTGCCAGAAAACTATTTGTCCCCTCTAGGCGCATTATGGGGTCCAATATCTTCACAATGATGAAGATATCAGGTAGTTCCCAAAAGTATTTAAGCCATTTAGCCTTCATGGCTAAAACGGCCGGGCCCGCAAAATCGTCCTCCACAAAAGCCGCTAGAATGCATGCGACTTTAACGCAATGATCTAAGGCTAAGATTGATGCCGGGTAATATGTTCCCGACATCTCCTTCGTAGTATCGTGAAATACTTGAAGTATTTCACATATGTCGTTGCACCCGTCCCACATCGTAGGATGTACCGTTACGCCGAATTCGGCGTTTTCATAGTAGAAATCGCACAAGGCATGACGATATTCGTACCATATATCCAACATCTTGTATGTGGAATTCCACCTGTTGGGTATATCTAAGGCAAACTTTTTGGGCGTGATTGGCACACTTCTACAATGACGCTTCCACTATAGAAGAGTGGCACATAATGTAACTAATTGCCGTTCGTATCGGCATAACGTGCGCCTTTAGATGCGTGCGTGGCATCCTGAACACATAGGTTAAGTATGTGACAGAAGCATCGGAAATGGAAGAATCGACCGCCAAATGACGGTCGACAATACTTAATCAAATCTTCAATGCTCGCGGTATTAGCGCTAGCATTGTCAAAGGATACCAAGAAAATCTTCTCAAGTATCCTATATTCCAATAAGATACTCCTAATCTTGGATGCGATGTTTTGAGCTGTGTGTGCTGTGTCAAATTTCCTATACACAATTAAGCGTTTCCATACTGTCTAAGAGTCATCAATCCAAATGGCATGTAACGCTCATATAATGATGATCTTGCCAATGATAGCTGAGGCAATGTACACTTTAAACTCTAAATTTCCTAATTGATCTATTAACTCGCGTTTATACGCGAGTACCGTCTTCCTAATGTCTCGCTTAAGGGTGCTACGTGAAACTTTCTTCGCTTGAGGGTTATACGACTTTTTATCCACTCTTCATAGACCATCATCGGCAAACCGAACGTGAAGATGTTTCGTGCAAACAAATTTTGCAAGTTATTTGCGCGTGACGTCTTCGTTGTACATTAACAAAGACGTCGGACTCGCACTGGGTCCTTGTCTGGTAGCGGACGAACCTGTACCCGTAGTCCCGTGCACTTGGGTTTGAGTTTGTCTAATTCCTATCTTAGTTGGATGTTTTGACCGGATATGGCCGGTGAAATTGCCATATCCGCCACCCTTCTTAAAAGGGTACTCTTTACCATAATAATTACATACGGTTGGTACCTTCTTGAAGTGTACCGCGAAAATATCCGAGCGTAGCGCAGCTGCTGCGGCCCGTGCTTGGGTCTCGGTCGGCGCCGGCGTCGGCCTCAGAATTTCTTCCGGTTGGTCCCGTTCCGTGTTGCTCTCCGTTCCATCCATGTCCGAGCCGAGGACGTCACAGAGAATCGAGCATCATTTCGGGGGACTCATCATATTGGCAGTAGTCATCTTGCGATGAACTACCAACAATCTGTTTCCCCCTTGATCTCGAACTCGATCCTCGACGACGGCTATCCATATCTAAAATATAGAAAAAAACGTTAGATAAAATGTGTGTAAACTTACGAGAAACGAGGTGTGTAAAATTCGGAGCGACGTGTAGTAGAGCCGGGCGGGGATTGATGAGTGTGGTGTAGTAGAGAGCCGAGGCGAGATGAGGGCCGATGATTGAGGGATTAATATTAGTTTATTTTTAATTCGTGGACTAGAACGAGGTTGAGGATTGAAACTTGAGAGTGAATAATTAAGAGAAAGAGATAGAATTGAGTTGTGATTTTTTGAAGAGGGGTGGAGGTATTTATAATTTTTTTTGGGGATCTAGCCGTTGCAACCGCCGGTTGCAACGGCTATTTTTATTTTATTTTTAATTCCAACGGCTATCTTTATTATATATTATTTTAATTCAAATATAACGGCTACTGACGTGTTAGATTTTTTTTTAAATAACGGATATAATTATATATTTTATATATTAAATATAAATATATATATATATAAATTATATATATCCGTCGGTTGAACCGACCAACTGCCGGTTTGCGAAAATCCCAAACCGCGTGGAACCGGCCAACCGCGGCACACAGTTGCGGTTGGTGGCCATTTCCGGTTGGTAGCCAGAACCGGCGGTTGGCCGGTCGGAACCGCCGGTTCCGATTATAATTGGGCATGACTACTTGAAGGTAGCTTGAGAAGTAGTAATACACAAATTGTAAAGCTATCAAGTGTTATCGAAGATTTACCTCTCAATTGAAGATTACTCGAACAACTCTCAATCTAATCGGTAATCTAATTCACAATTCTTTCGATATTATTAATTGTTACGATTGTATTTCGGACACACAAAAATATTCTTGAATTTCATGATAATAATTATTATATATAGATAAGGATGAAAATATCTCTCGCATTTCATGATATTTTCGAAAAAAATTGAAGTACCGATATTTCAATAGATTCATTTTTTCTCAGATTATTTTCCACAACACTTTATTCGTTCTAAACGCAGCCTAAATTTCTGTATGTTTTAAACGTTGTTATTATTAAAGAATGCAACATGTACAACGGCTGTTTTGGAGTATGGACGACGGTTTTTCGAAACTCCTGAAGCACATACATTACAAATGAGCGATGATAGTTAAGAGTCGCCTATACCCGACAATAGTTAAGAATCGCATATAACAATCGTCGCATGTTATCTAGGTATGGACGACGGTTTCTGCTAAATAATCATCGCCTACTCGCGGTTATAAGCGACGGTTAACGAACAACCGTCACATATTGTTTATTTTTTTAATATTTTATTTTTATTTTCTGTATCCCAGTAAATCATCAAACACTTTCAACCCAACAAACTATGTAAAAAGTTCATATACAAGATGATTTATTGAAAATCATTCTACACTTTAGGGGGTGTTTGTTTGAGGTTATCCAACATCACGGTGATGGTGATACTCACATCACGGTGATGTCAGTATCACTGTGATGTTGATCAAGGTGATATATCATCACTATATTTGTTTTGGGTGATATTTCATTTTACATATCAAGGTGATATTTGAATATTGTGTTTGTTTATCGAGGTGATATGTGGGGTGATGTTGTATAAATGTCATATTTAACCATGTGTATATTATGTAGGTAAAGTGAGTTTATATGTTCATTTTGATGTGATATTTTATGTGATAATGATTAATGTTTCAATATTAAGTATTAACTTTTTTAAGCATTATTTATAAGTATATTATATAATTCTTCAATATAATTCTTTTAATTTTTAAGCTTTAAATATATATTTTGAATTAAATATTAATTATAAGTTAATGATTAATTTTATCATATATAATTTTTAATATAATTCTTTTATTTCTTTAAGGATAAATATATTTTTTAATATTTAAATATGTTAATTGTATAATTAAAAATATGAATAGAAGTATATATGGTATGAATATGAAAATATTAGGCTAATTTTGTCCAAAAAAATATTGAAAATATCACCACATTACGGTGATGGAGGATCACCCTGCTTTTTGGGGATGATCTAAAAGCTGGAATATTACCCTGTTTTGATCATCTAGGTGATCCTCCGTCACGGTGATGACTCATCACCCCCACTAAATAAACGCGGTGATGAGAAGATGATGGCGGGATCACCGTAATGTTTTCGAAGATCACCCCAAAAGAAACACCCCCTTAAGTAATCTAACCCCTCGAACTTACAAACAATGCTAATCCCACTAAACTTTCTCTGAAGACGATCCTATTCACACGAAACTAGTTTTCTCCATACACAAGAAGCTACAATGCTGGACAAATTATCGGCATGACATTTCTTGGGAGATCTTCCAAAGTGGTTCCTAGATGTCTAAAAAATAAAAACAAAAGGATCAAATAATATAATAACTTAAGTTGCATCAAAAGACATTCAGAAAGTAGGATAAATTCCCTTTCAATATCCTTTGAAGTTTCAACTTCTTCTTAAATACCCCTCGAATTATTTCTTCCTGTTAGGTACCCATATGAAAAATATTGTGTGTTAGGTACCTAAAAAGCGTTAAAAAGACCAAAATAACTTTTCTTCATACATAAACATTATTTCAATTCTCTCCAATTTATATCAAGTCAAATTTAAGAATATTATACCAACTGTTATCACTTTTATACCAACTGTTATCACTTTTATACCAACTGTTATCACTATTATACCAATTGTTCTCATTATTATACCGATATATTCAATTATTATACTAACTGTTATACCAAAAATAATATTTTTTGTGTATTATACGGAAGTGATTTTTGCGTATTATACCACAAAACACAATTATTATACCAACAAAACCGCTTACTATACCAATAAAATTGATTATTCTACCAATAAATTCGAATGTATACCAAACAATTCGGATATTATAATAACATTACTTTTGGTATTACAGTGATAACATTTGATATAATAATTGAATATATTGGTATTATAATGAGAATATTTGGTATAATAGTGATATAATACTCTTTCATTTGACTTGGTATAGCAGTGATAACAGTTGATATAATAATTGAATATATTGGTATAATAATGGGAACACGTGGTATAATAGTGATATAATACTCTTAAATTTGACTTGGTATAGCAGTGATAACAGTTGGTATAATAATTGAATATATTGGTATAATAATGGGAACACTTGGTATAATAGTGATATAATACTCTTAAATTTGACTTGGTATAACAGTGATACAGTTGGTATAATAATTGAATATATTGGTATAATAATGAGACCAGTTGGTATAACTGAATCTGCAAAGAAAGGTTATTTTCGTCTTTTCAATGTTTGGTGGTATTAAATACACAATTTTTCGCAAATGGGTACTGAACAGGAAGAAATACTTGAAGGGGTACTGATCAGGAAGTTGAAACTTCATATGGTACTGAAAGGGAATTTACCCCAGAAAATAAGATGTTACTCACAAATAACATTGCAGTCATGAATAATATATGGATATTTAATGTCTACAACAAAGACTTGATACGGCCTGTAATATTTTTTAAATTTAAGGTAATTAATATGGGCAATTGATTGGTACCTGGTAACTGTCGCCTATTCTTCTCGCGGACCATACGCTTCAGTTGCTATGATCAAACCGACGCCTTGGCGATTGTTAATCAAGTAACCGACACTATGGTACTGGAAAAGAATAGACGACAAGTACAAGCTAACAATCGTCGCCCATATTACCCTAAATTTTAAAAATATTACGAAAATGACATCTCGTGTATGTGGTCTATATTGTCGTGGCATGTATAATATTATGTACTAATGAAAAGTAGTTGGATATGATGAATAATATCATATTAAACGTTGATGGGGTTAATTGGATGATTAATGAAATTACAATTGTCATTATAAAAATTGGATGATTAATTGGATGATGAAAATGATAGAAAAATTAGATGTTATAATGAAATTATATCATTATAAATAGATTATCAGAGTCAGTATCATAAAAGACACCAAAGTACACGCATAGTTCGATACTTTATCCCTACGTTCTTTATCTTTAATATCATGTTTTATTATCTAAATAATATCTATAACATATTTGTATTCTTAATATATAATTATAATAACAATATCAAAATAAACTCAATATAATAAATTACAATAATATCTTTGTAGCATCTCAATATCATATTTCACAACAATTGAGTTATTCCGATTGCTAAACCTCCAATTTTCATTCACCAAAAAAAAAAAAAAATGACTAAAAACAAAACCCATCCTCATGAAGAAGTTTTTACATCAAGCCATGAGACAACATCATTTAGAACAGTCAAGATCCTGTCATCAGGCTCTCCTTCAAAAATGCAATGAAAGCCTCCTTCGTAGAGCTTAAGAGTCTTATCTTTGCTCGAACAATTATCGTACAGAAACTGGCTCACCTTCGGATCCGTCACCTTATCCGCCGACCCGTGTAGAATTAGCATCGGAGATTCGACCTGTTTCGTAATACATTATCTCTCAGATAGTTATATTTCTTGAAATTTATGTCTCTAATAAGTAATATTTAAGCCACTTACCTTTGCGACCTGCGTTTCGATAGATTTCGTAGCGTTTAAGAGCTCGACGGCGGTTATCAAACGGGTTTGATCGGAATAGCATATCACATTATATGGAGCCTGTAAAAATAAAATACAGCTTGTTTAGGGTAACTATTTTTTTCCTCCCCATAAGTTATGGGTGACACTGTTAAGACACCAAACTTAAGTGGTTGCAATTTAAGGACGCTAACTTTGAAAATTGAAACAATTTAAGGAAACAATGCGTCTGAAAACTAAATTTTTGCTGAAACTTTGATACATGTTCCGCACATGCCAAATAGGAGGATAAATTCTACGTTGCAGTTTAAGAACACCCGACTTACATGAATTGCAATTTAATGACACTAACTTTAAAAATTGAAGCATATTAAGGACACAGTTATGTTCACGAAATATTTTGCCCCTTCAATTTTTGAAAATCAGTGTCCTTAACTTGCAACCGCTTAAGTTTAGTGTCCAAAAAGTGCTACCCCACAACTACGGGACAAACCGTGATTACCACAAGAGTTTCGAAAAGTAGTAAGTGCAGAGTAACTCAATACACGGAGTGAATCAACTAACCATTTCCTTCTTCTTCAGCTCCCTAAACGCCAAATCAGCCAAGTCCTTCTGCGGGATGAGCTTCGCTCGAGGAAAAACGTTCGACAGAAGAATCAAAATCTTCTGAAGTGGAACCGGTGGTGTCATTTCCTTGGCAATCTGTAACAAAAATAAAAAATATATATAATAATAACATCTGAAACAAGTCCAAGATTGCAATAATAGCAAGTGTTCGTAACAAAAAGTTTCCATCAATGTAATGACCTTACACATCGGAGCAACAAGTACAATTCCGTCCCATTCGTTAGGCGCCTTAAGGAGCGCTTTCAAAGCTATCGCACCGCCCATGGATTGTCCGAATAGGAAACAAGGCAGATCCCTTATCTCCGGTCTACCTATTTATTACGTCATTAAATTCGTATTAAGGATCTAAATTCGGTTAATTAAAAAAAATAAAGGAGAAAATGGGGTACTCACCTTTCATGATTCTATACAGTTCGTTAACATTGTCCACTACGACGTCAAAGGAGGGGATGTAACCATGCAATCCCTCCGAGAGACCGAAACCCGGGTGGTCTAAGGCATAAACACCGTAACCTGAAGAAGCTATGTGTTTTGCAATCCCTGAAAAAAGAGAATACACATAAGTTTTTCGGGAATATTAAGTCGGAGAAAAAAATAATGGAAAATAGTGAAATGACTTCGACCGTCGAAGAAGAAAGTGCAGGTATCTCCGTATCCGTGGCAGAAGAACAAAGCCCCTTTGATTCTCACACCCGGCTTCGGCAACCAGCTCTTGCAGAAGATTTCTTGCCCATTTGAGTTTATTTCGTACCACTGTTGAAATAAAAATGGAATCATTACCACCATCTGATCATAATTATTCGGCCAAATTATAAGATTAGGTCACCAAAGTATACCTGTTTTCGTTTTTGGGTCAAAATGTTTGATAATTGCAAACGTAGCTCACTAACTTTGTATATCAAAACAATTTTGGGTCATGTTTTAATTTTAGGTCACTAAATATATATTTTTCGATTTTGGGTCATTAAATATACATGTTCAATTCTGATCATAATTATTGCTTGTTTATTATGGAATCTACAGAAATCTGAATTACCCATCTTCATTTTAAAGCTAAAACTAAACTAATTTAGATTCATAAAGCAATGACACAGATGTATGCCTTTTTTGTCAACAAGAATAATAGACAGATGCGTGTAAGAATTTGAACAACATTTAGAGCATAATCTTTGATAGGATATAACGTTTTTCAGAGATTACCTCCTCTGTTCTCATCCCATCTGGAGCCATCTAACAAGAAAGATAAAATAAAATAAGCTAATCAGTACCAAATAAACAAAAAAAAAAAAAGAGAGGAGCAAAACGAATAAGAAAATGATCTTCATTTACCTTAAACAGTATGTGGTCTAGTTGCTGTTGTACGGTCATAAAAGCTGATCGGACCCTTCTACGAGCGGCGGCGTGATCCAAATTCTGGGAAGCTATCGAGTTCAGCTCTTCGCTTACTCCATCGATTCTCGGTTTCTTCTGTGCCATCGAAAGGATCGGCGTTGGTGATGATCGCGGCGTTTGTGGCCGCCGATTGAAGGGTGTTTTGGTAATTTTGACTAGCGGAAGTGGTCGGAGAGTTGACGTCAGTGCAAGCTCCATTGTACTAAGAAAATCTACAGGTGAATGTGGTTTAGGAGGAAAGTGCTTCACTTCCTTTCGTTCTCTCTCTCTCTCCGAGATCTAAATATATAGGGCGCATGTCTAAAACGTGGCCTTTTTTGGAAAAATCTGAAAAAATGGATTAATAATTTCGACGGGTTCTTTTAAAAAATATCCTTATGAGTCAATTTTAAAAAAATGGCATCGTTGACGAATTTTTTTGATCAATAGCCCTCACTTTGTTTAAACGTTAATCATATTAACTAATTCTCATACTTAACTCATTAAAATTTAAAAAGAAAAAAGAAAAACGAAAATATGGTCGTTCAGATGCAATAACTGAACATGAGTCCATCTCCCTCTTTAATCATAACCATGCAATCGATATGAATGCATTATCTTCTTCATTTTAAAGAACAAAAGGTAACCACACACACATCTCTCACAGACCTAAAGCGACACGAGCTGTTCTCTTCGTTTAGTGCCGGAAAACAACTTCTCAAACCAAGAATACATCAAGCATTTCAGCATATTTTACCAGTAAGCATTCGTTACATGAAAACTGCAATTTTAACGTCGAAAATGGTGAATTTCCAGTCCATTACCCCCGAAAATGTATGGTTATTTAGTAGATCATGTGTACTAGCCAGAGTTGTGATATTTCAGTGGTTATTACGAAAATTCGGACCTGAATATACAGACTCTGAGGTCCAGTTTTTGTGCATGGGACCCATGCGAAAAATGCAGGGACCCAAAAGTATATACAGGGTATCTGCGCATATGGGCTGCTGTTTTTCAACTGCATGGGACCCAGGCTAAAAAACGCGGGGGACCAAAATGTAAAAGCATGGTACCCAATTATAAGTGCAGGGTCCCCGCTAATGTTGTGCGCGGGTACCCTGCTTTTACGCGTGGGTCCCCTGCGTTTATGCGCGGGTACCATGCGCTATACGTGCGGATACCATGCGCTATACGCTCGGGTCCCCTGCCTTTATGCGCGGGTACCCTGCCGTTATGTGCGGGTACCATGCGCTATTCGCTCGGGTCCCCTGCCTTTATGCGCGGGTACCCTGCCGTTATGTGCGGGTACCATGCGATATACGCTCGGGTTCCCTGCCTCTATGCGCGAGTACCCTGCCGTTATGTGCGGGTACCCTGCTTTTACGCTCGGGTTCCGTGATCCCATGCTTGGGTCCCCTGCATGTATGCACAGGTTTCGTGATCCCATGTTCGGGTCCCATGCGCTGAAAATCATACATAAGCACGTTATATGACGACAATCATTTTCTAAACAATAACTTTGCATAATATTGCAGGTGCTCAATATGACAATTACCAACATTGTATTTCAATTCGATGGTCGGTGGTTAATCGGCGAGGACAATACCTCGACTTGGTCCACTGCGTCAAATTATAGCTGGTATTCAATTCTGGTGGATGAGGACGCAGGCACGTTATAAGACATAAAGGAGCAAATTGTAGCGGTGTTGTCGTTTCGCAACGACAATGCGAGGCTAACGCTAAGCTATATGCCAAATGTAGCCTACAGTTATTCCAGGCCCATATACATCGATAACGACTATGCTCTATGTGCGTACTTGGATTTTGGTGGCCCTCAATCGAGACCCGTGGTTCATGTCGAGGTGGTGGAATGTGCGCATGTGGCTCCGTCGGACGCATTTGCTGGTTCTTCTAGTAATAATATCGGACTCATAGCCGATTGCGATGAAAATGCGCAAATCGAACCGTTTGAGGGGTACGGTTGCAGCCCATCTAACACACCTTATTGCCATTCGAACGAAAATGAAGATGAGGGTCTTGAAGGAGATATCGTTGGACCGTCCGGGGGTAGGGATGACTCGGGTTGGCATTCGAACGATAATGAAGATAAGCCAATCGAACACCTATCGTTGACCCAAAACGCGGAAGAGCACAAAAAAATAAAATGCCATCCTTCGGAGAATTCGGTAGGAGGAGGTAAATCCTATGAGTTTGATTTGTACATGTGGTTATGTATGATTGCTATGGAAATTCGGTATGTTGGAATGTTTGGTACGTATAATGTAATAGACATGGAGAAATTTAGTGGTTCAATGGATGTTGGCTTGTGTGGTATGTTGTCAGGTACCGTGCGCCATGTGTGCGGGTACCGTGCATCAATTATTCTGATGGGGATAATCATAAAATAATTATCTTTTTAAAATAACCGTGCATTAGTGTGCGCTTACCGTGCGCCAGATGTGCGGGTATCGTGCGTCATATGTGCGGGTACCTTGCATCATCCGTGCGGGTACCGTGCATTAGTGTGCGGGTACCGTGCGTCATATGGGCGGGTACCGTGCATTAGTGTGCGAGTACCGTGCTTTAGTGTGCGGGTACCGTGCATATACAACTCGAAATACAACATTTAACATATCAACATCCATCATTACATAAACATGTTCCATCTTTACAAAATACTCGAATACAACTTATTGATACCAAGAAGCTCAATCATTAAGGCGAATGGAAATACATAGGTATTCCCGAAATTGCGTCATCTGCCGCCCGGTAAGCTCCGCAATGTTATCGCCACGTAAGAGCATAGAAAATTCCGCCCGCAACACATGAACCCCACAATCGCTGCTGAAAACAACCAAAAGTTTAATAATGAGATATGATGTATTAAACTCAACTTCAAATCGAAATATTCTACACTAACGAATTTTCTTGCTTCTTGAAACTGGGGATCCTCTCCACCTTCCACTTCCTAATCGCGCTTGGAATTAAACCAAGTTTCTTGAGCACGATCGGACCACTAGTTGTAGCCCGATCAAGGACGCGTTTATGTTGCGCATGTCGACATCGCAGGACGGATCCGAGTCGAATACACGTATGGTCTTATTCTTCCAATCGAAGACTGCAAGAACCCAATGAGCGATGGTCTGCACCGGCACCACGATATAATCAGCAACTTGCCATGACACCACCGGCCAGTCCTGATAACGTCCTGCATAGTAGACCAAATAGGCCAGCATGCCCTTGACAAACTTCCCATTTTCTACGCAGTCCCGATCGATGCTCTCCTTCAACCCGAAACCCACGAAGGCAATAGCACGAGAGCAGAAGGTATGAACCCTCTGCATTTCGACGAACCCTCTAATGCTTTCGTCAATGTGCTATAAAATAAAAGGAAACAAGTTAAGTAAAAAAACGTATTAATGCATTAGTACGAATTGGTTAAGTCTCCTTCGTACCGCGTCGTCGAGCCACCACGAAGGCGTGTACAGCTGTTGGAACCACGTTTTGGTTCGGTACGATTTAGACAAGCAAAGCAGCCGCTCATTATCTTCCATCGTATCGATCCTCTGCTTTATCCGAGGCCATAGCTTCAACTTTCTCTTCATGTGCCTCTCCAGCTGTGGGTTTAGGCTGTTCCGCACGCGATTCTGATTTGGATCGGTGAATGGGGTCACATGATACTTGAAAGGCCTGCTTTCGCGAGGCAGCGTCGACTCCACCACGGCCTCGGGTTCCACCGCGGCCTCGGCTTCCACCGGTACCTCGGGCTCTCGGGCTGCCTCGGGTTCCAAAGGATAAAACGCTTGGTTGGAGCCACTAGCCTCATAACCTAACAAGATAACACTTTAACGTAAAAAACTATACTATAGAAAACCTAATGCAACAAATTATTTGTAAGGTTTTTACCATGCGACGTGTGCGTCGGAAACTCTCGGTTGCCCCGTACCACCCCTGCTGCAGGTTTTGCTGCAAGTCATGCATCGACTGCTGCAAGTCGAAGATACTCGCGCCCCACTCTTGAGCCGTGGACCATCGTTCGTCATACGAGTCCCGGAACTGCGAGATACTCGTGCAAACGTCATCGAATCGACTATTCACCATCTCGAAATTGTGGTCCACACGTCGTGTGAACTCATCGAATTGATCCCACGTGGGGCCTGAGTACTGCTGTGGAGGAGGAGACGGGTACCGTGGGGGTTAGAGGGACGAAATTGGTCCGCCTCTTCCTCGTAATGCGACCGCTGCGATAGTTGCGGGATGGACTGTGCGACATGCGTTCGTGCGACGTCGTCCGTGGCCGCCAAATGGCGTACGCACTTTACCTCCATATCATCCTCAAGGAGCCTCGTTATATGGTCGAGGACTTCATGCCGCTCCTCCACTTGGAAACGGCTATATCGGAAGTAAGGCTCGTTCATCTCCGATATTATGAGGCTGAGCAACCCAAATACGGGTGACCCCTTTGCGGCGTTGACGATCGTCTCCATCTTCGGAGAACCCTTTGTTGACCAATCATTGGTGACCCACCAGCAGATCCGTGGGGTCACCACATCCACCTCGTTTCTACGATAGGCGAGCGCGTACCGAATACCCGATATGCACTCGTACGCCAGAACCTAGAATGCAAAGAAACCAAATTAGCAAATATATAATTACAATTAAATATATATTTCTAACAATTTTAAATAACGAAGGACCTGAATCGGATATACGAAGCCACTAATCAGTAGCCCGTTCGCTGCCCCGTTTCGGGCTCGTTCCCGAACAAAATCCCTCTTCTCCCTTAGGTTTATCTTCACCGAGCGTATCACCTCTTTGAAAGCTACGCTGCTCCAAGGATAGTTGGCAAAGGCGACTTCGTCTTCGACTAATGAAAGCAGCCACGATCGAATAACCGTGTCTTTCTTCGACGGTCGGGGCAGCAACACGGATGCGGCAGAGTATAGATCAATCAACTTCATCTTATCGATGTTGATGTTTCCGTCATCGTTGGCTCCCAACTCTCGCAGGCGATCCTCAACGTACGACAGACGGATTGTGGATCTTCCCGGAAAGTTTCTCTCTGCGAAATCACCATTGGGGTTTACTTCCGAGATTTCGTCCGAGAACCTAAGGCCGGTAATCAGGCAATACTCCGCTTTAGAAAATCGGAGTGGTCGGTTCCCAATGATCATCCACAACTCCTCGCGATCGTGAAGCGTAGTCTGCCTCCTCGTGAGAAACAAAATGAGCTGGGCAGATAGATTGAAATTGGTGGCAGCGTCGACGAGTCTACCAAATGGACTCCCCGCCCTGTATCTCCCGCTCATTTTCGTTGAGACTGTTCCTTATCTTTGCACTCGCCTCCGTGTACATCACGGTCATTGTCAAGCGAAACTCAAAGTCATCGTCTCGGGATGACAATTGCTTCTTCAGCACAACATGGGAATCATAAGAGTAAATAACCAATTAATAAAATTCATCGATGGTACACTCACACACGCTCATGGTACTCGCACAAACGCGCATGGTACCCGCACAGGAGAGCATGGTACCCGCACACAAGAGCATGGTATCCGCGCACTAGAGCAGCACAAGAGCATGGTACCCGCGCATGCGCGCATGGTACCCGCACACAAAAGCATGGTACCCGCGCGCACTATCGTCGTACCCGCCAACACATACGCGCATGGTACCCACACGCAAGAGCATGGTACCCGCACGCAATCGCATGGTACCCGCAAGGAAAAGCATTGTACCCGCACTCAATCGCATGGTACTCGCACTCAGTCGCAAGGGGCCGCGCGCGTATGGGTACCGTGCGACTGTGCTCGGGTCCAAGCATGCAATCACGGGTCCCCTGATTTGCGCGTAGGTTTGGGTTCCAATTGGTTCGCCGCACGGTTCCCTTGCGAACAAGTGTCCAAATTGCACAATTGGGAAACCATGCGCCGGACCCAACCAATTCGACGCACGAGACCTGCTCCTGAGGAAGACAAAAGCACAGTAAAATTACCGGCACTTTCGGAAAAAGCGTTCATTGTCATTGTAGTCGGTTTGGACGTGCTTGCAATGTGAAGAAGTTAGTTTTGTGGATCTGGAGAATTTTCTGCTTCGTTATGTGTCTTTCGGATTCAATTTAACTGTCAAATATTGTACTCGATGAGGAAGAAGAAGACATGTGACGCTACAGTGAGTGGAATCGATTAAACCTAATTAATTTTACTTTGGGTAGTTGAATGGGCTAAATAAGGGTAAAGACGTCTTTTTCGCTGAGTTAGTAAGGGTAGAATAGACTTCAAACATTATGGAGGTCATTTTAAAATTGACCTAGTCAAAGGCCATTTACTTAAATAATCCGACATCGTAGTGTTGTACTGTTGTTATAGTGCGAAATTAAGCACTTTAAGAAAATGTTACCACTTGAAATTATTATTATTAGTACTATTATAATTATTATTATTTTATTTAACATTCGGAGAGGTGTAGATAAACACTCTCAACTGTCAAGTCCTTGATCGAGAGTAATGAATCGTGCAATAACTGTCAATGAAATACAAAATACTACTATATATTTATATATTAGAGTAAGTGCATACGAGTTTTTAAAATACTAGTTATTATAGTACTCTCTTATAGTGATGGACCACTTTCACAATTTTTGTTTTGGCGATCAAGATGTATCTCTACTTACGCAATACATTTCAGAGATGGAACTGGATTTCCGGGGTTAGATGAGCAAAATCCACGTGTCCATCCACAAGGTCACTTTTTAGGGTCGGACAAGTTTCACATTGACTTAATCAATTAGATTCAGTTCAATAGATTGCGCGGAATCGAATTAGTTTGTGGAAATAGCGATATTTGCTCTAATCATCGTTATTGCAAATAACCCCAAACTCAAAATACAAGATTTGAAATCATGCCCTACTGGTTTGCATTCAGATTCTTTTTACTCCTAAATAAGATTTTAGAGACCGACTGTCCACTGAGAAACAATTTGATCCTGACAAATCCCAATCTCGATAGGTTTCAAAATACAATCCAATTTGCTCCCCGTCATCTACGTTGAAAATAATTATATATTTAATCACACGCAACTCCATTATCATTATTATTACTATTATTGTTATTATATAGTATTATTGTATTTTTTTATCTTTTTATTTTTCTTGATCGAACTCGTGCATTTATTCGTATTGTAGAGAGAGAATATCAAACGATTTCAGGTTCTGAAGGTGCCATTAAAGTCGTATGGATACTTGAAATAATAAAGATATATTTCGGCACCGACGCAGCATTTGGTATTATTGAATTCCGTAGTTTTTTAATACTCCTTTAATCATATTATAGTCAATGATTAAGACTGACTGAAATAATTACGAAAAAACATCGTAATTCATCATCCCACGAATTATATCAATTTAATTAAATTCCAAACATTACGGGTAAATTTTGATAACCTCAATGAATGCTAACTAGTTCCCCTGATGCTTATTATTTTGAAAATTTAACAAAGCATATGCCATGTTGTTTGCGGAGTCAGTCGAAACCACAAAATAATGCAACTTTCGACTTCGAGGAATCGATCAATTACTAAGTTCCAATTGATTATTTAGTTTGAGCACAGCGAAACATATACATACATATTGAAATATTATTAAATTACTTTTGTATCTTATTATTAAATAAGTGCGTGGGGGTGCAAATGTATTTATAAGTTGTAACTATTCAATGGAATCAGACTTTATATGGTCCATGAAGCTGCTTTCCAAGAAGGTGCCCGTATCGCTTTCCGCTATGGGTTTTCTGTTTCCTTTCGGAATTATTCAATATCACATCTAACTTTAGGAAATATTATCAATTATTGTCACATGGTGGTGTAGGCTTCTCCTAGTTTTAGAATACGTAAACTCTTCAAAATTTTATAATATATATATTGTTATAACATGCAGCTCAATTATCAACATCATGAGAAATTAATCAAACAATTGCCATTATTTAACATCGCGTGATATATCTAATACAATTCAAGGTGAAATATATCTTCATAATAAAATTTTCCATGCTTCAAGTCTCATTGTATGCTAATTAAGGATGTTCAACATAGGGAGAAATCAATTAATGCAAATTTCCATGCTTTTGTCCGAAAATCAAACTTTCATGCTACTAAAGCCGCTGCCATAGGAATGCACATTTAATAGTAAACACTAAACACCATTCTTCAGCCGGAGTCGCCTCCTTCGATTTGAGTCTTTGTCATGGAGATTAGCTCAAGACGCCATAGTCACACAGCATTAAGCATCTCATTGCTATTGATTTTGATAATGATGATGATGATGATGATGACCCCATTAGCTTGTGGCTGGGGATATCAAGGCCATATAGCCATCTGCAAAATAGCTCAGGTATCGTAATATCTTTGTCCGATGTGTCGGATATAAAATATATAAAATTACACTCCATTGAAGCATAAGTTTCTAGATAGAATTTTTGTATCAGAGCCGGGTCAAAGATGCCATCGATACGATTCCTCACGACTATCTATAAAAAGGAAAATTTCAAATCTAAGGCTGCATAAGAAATAGAAATCAGCCTAGACGTGAAGGGCATGCTTGAAATAAAATATATAAAGTTACACTCCTTCAAGGCTAACCTTTTAATTGGAGTGGTCATCTAAAATTGTATTATAGCTCAGACCAAGAGGTCATGTGTACGAATCATCGGGGTACTAATAAAACGAAAAACTCACATCTAATTCTAGATAAGAAATAAATCAGCACGTGAGTGGCGTGTATTTGAAATAAAATAATAAATTTTCACTCCCTTCAATTTTAAAGATTTTAAGTGACGTGGTCATTCATTTAACGCACAGTGAAACATTATTGCATAGTAATTATCCACTCTCGACTTGTTGATCACAGGCAAACCTGACCGAAACGGCTGCACGGGTGGTGAGGAATCTTCTACCGGCCCATGCGAATAACGACCTGGCAAAGTTATGCCCTTGGGCCGATTCTGTTAGGTTTCGTTATCGCTGGTCTTCCGATCTTCATTACATCAACACTCCGGATCATCTTTGCTCCTATAGATACCGAAGTAATTGGTTTCGTAATTTCATTTTGTAAATGCACACATATATATAGGCAAAATTATAAGATTAAATCACTAATTATACATGTTTTCGTTTTTTTGTCACTATGTTTGATAATTGTAAAAGTATGCACTAACTTTGTATGTCAAAACAATTTTGGGTCATGTTTTCAGTTTTAGGTCAATAAGTATATATTTTTCGATTTTGGGTCACTATGAGTTACAAAGTTAGTTACCAAATGAGTAGCCTAAAATTAAAAAATGCATACTCAGTGACCCAAAATAAAAAAAAATATACTTAGTGACCTAAATTTGAAAACATGGCCCAAAATTATTTTGACATACAAAGATAGTGACTTACTTTTGCAATTATCAAAAATCGTAACCCAAAAACGCAAACATGTATACTTAGTGACCTAATCTTTAATTTTTCCAATATATATATATATATATATATTGTATTTGTATATGAAGAGGCATATATATATAAATAGATGTTAGAAAATTATGTTGCATTATCTTAAATCTGCAGGGGATTGTAAGGGAAGAAACCGAGAGCCCGGTCGGTGTTTAGCGGGAGGGATTAACAACTACACGATGCAGCTATTAAGCTATCGTAACATCAAAAGCAGCAAATGTAAGAGATTTAGCTGCCGATGTTTAAAGTAATGAATAAATGTTGTACGAGGTTACTTATCTTTATCCTAATGTGATTCGAGCCATGCTAGAGATAAATAATTTCGATATTGCTACATATTTAGTATTATTGAGAAAACTCGAAATTTAATTACTTAACATGTCTTACACGATTTGGTAGATAATCTCACAAAGGCGCTTCTCTTCCTGTCTCATTTTATAGGAGACATTCATCAGGTAATTAAAAAGTTTGTCAAAATACCACTATAGGGTTTTGATTGAAAAAAATCATAATCATATATATATATATATATATAAACACGCACCCTCGTGCATAAACACATATACGTATACGCAGCCATTGCACGTTGGATTTACGACAGACGAGGGAGGAAACAAGATTAAAGTGACGTGGTTCAATAGAAAAAGAGTTCTCCACCATGTAAGTTAGTCTATCATTATCGCACTCCACCAATTTCTAAGTGTTTGAGCATTGAATCGTTCCCATCGGGAATTATAATTCAGGTTTGGGACAGCGATTTGCTAAGGAAAGAGGACTCCATGGTCAACTCTTCTAGCGTGGATAGCTTCGTCAGAGACATTCAACATCGTATAAAGGTTAAATCTTTCAGCCGTTAGAGACTTGTCATATTATTTTATTAGGATCAAGAAATCCCATTATTATAACAATAATAAAGTATAG
Organism: Linderniella brevidens; assembly: GCA_004919715.1. NCBI lineage: Eukaryota > Viridiplantae > Streptophyta > Magnoliopsida > Lamiales > Linderniaceae > Linderniella > Linderniella brevidens. The sequence goes on from SWDC01000153.1 coordinate 17,765,407, forward strand.
GCTTTGCTTTCGATAGAACAAATGGGCCGATCAAGTTAATGCATGGGAGGCTTGTCCCGGTCGCCTGAGGACATGTCCGAATATGTACGTATATGTTGACATGTACAAAAAGATATTTAAGACATGTTTGCTGCCATACATTATTAGAAACAAGAATTTACATTACACACACACGTACATACAGATATGCAGCAGAAAGTATAAAGGCAGCTTGTGAATGGGCTTACAAGGGAGTGCACTCCGGTTCAGTACTCAAAGGTGTGCCAATAAATGATCATAAATGTGTATGCTTATCAGTTTATGTTATAAGTTGTGGCAAAATTATAAGATTAGGCCACTAAGTAATTACATCTTTTCGTTTTTTGGTCACTATGTTTGAAAGTTGCAAATATAGGTCACTAGCCTTATATACAATTGGGTCATGCTTTCAATTTTAGGCCACTAAGTATATATTTTTCGATTTTGAGTTACTAAGTATATATCTTTCAATTTGGGTCACTCATTTGGTAACTAACTTTAAACATAGTGACAAAAAATTCAAACATGTATACTTAGTGACCCAAAATTGAAAATATATAGTTAGTTACCTAAATTGAAAACATGACCCAATATTATTTTGACATACACAGTTAGTGACATATTTTTACAATTATCAAACATAGTGACAAAAAACAAAACATGTATACTTAGTGACATAATCTTATAATTTTCCCTATAAGTTGTTCATAGTACGAAATGTAATTTGTTTTAAACTTTGGCGGCAGAGGAGTATTGTCGTACGCGATTGCCTGTTGTAGAACTCCGCATTGCTCAAGCTGGGATACGCCTCGCCTCCACTCTTAATCGGATATTCGTGCGTGTGTAAAATACTTGTAATATTTGATATATGAACATCTAATATAGTATTAGAGGAACTATGCATTTCCCATCTACTCATACGATAGTCTTCTAGCAACAATGCAAATTATTGTAATATGGTTGTTGCAACAACAAAATCTCAACATGCATATTCGTACGTGTGTAAAAGGACCGACAGATCGCAAAATTATAACTTTTGGTCATTAAGTATATATATCAGTTTTGGAATTCTGATCACTATAAATTGCAAAAATATATCACTAATTTCAAAAAAAGTTTGAATATCCAATCTTTTTTCTGAAAAATTAGACGAAAGTCTTGTGTCATCGTACATGCAAAATTACACACTTAGTCTAGTCTCACCTACATCAATCCAGAATAACGACTAGAAAAGTAATTCTACTAGTTAACTTTAACTCTCACCCGATAAGAATTTTTGGAGAGTTAATTATTAACCCATATTAACTTTCTATTATTATATTTAAATTTGAGGGTATAACCCGCATTTTATAATAGTGGGAATCAACAATCTTCTTTTCCGGTACAAGTAAAAAAATGGCACAAGCCGAGCATATATTGTAGGATCAAGCGCCTACCGCTGCACCAAAAGCTATAGCTGATGGTGAGGCTGCAACTCTAACCGTAAAATCGTACAGCATGCAGCGTCATGGTTTCATTACTCTCTCAGCATGGTCAATTATTACTCCTCGACAATCTCCAACTCCCCCTCCGCCAATAATTACTCTCCTTGCAATAACTGAGAACTGAATTTGTGACATGCTTTGATACCAATTGTAGGATCAAACGCAAATCATTGCGTCAAAAGCTATAGCTGACGGCGGTGAGGGTGCAACTCTAACACTTAAAATGCACATCAGCCAACGATGCTCTTTCAACAGGAACATTAACCTCTTTCTCTGTATATATTATATTATGATGCACTTCTAATAAAATAAACTTGTATGAATGATTGCATAATCTAGAGTGCTATTGGAAGATTATTAACAAAGTTGACGAAAATAAAGGAAGTGCTTAATAATAATCATTGATCCCAAACGCATGCCATAAACATCACATCCCAATCACCGAAAAAAGTCGATTAAATATTCCTCGTTAGTGGCCCTTTGGCATATGAGATTATATACATACTATCACACGCATTGACAATCGAATGCCATTTATAGCCTCGAAGATATAAATTAAAATTGTAATGCGTTTTAATTTATTTAGTCTCACACGCATTCGTATGGTATCATTGAGGCCATTGATTGAGTGCGTCGTGGTGAGAACTCATGATTTGTAAGCGTGACCGCACAAAAGCTTTACAAAAGTCGTCACGTTATCACTTTTCCGCCCATGATTCTTCTTCATTTGAATATCTATTTTATTAATTTCTCATCATATTGATGGAATTTGGAGCCACGATCATGATATCCTATAGTTGTTACACACTTCTTAAACAAAAGATGATTCGACTCGACAGAAGTCCAAGTTTCTGTATGACTGAGCTTGTAAGCTTATTATCTATACTCTTTTATTAAGCGTGAGACTAACTTAAAAATTGTCATTTGGTGTATCACTATTAACCAGTCATAATTTATTTTCAATTAATATTATTAAAATAACTATTCACTTCCTAATTTACACGTTCCTAACTTATGAAAATCACCATGACTACCATTTAAATAATAAATTATTTATATTATGGCACACACGTGTGCATCGCACCCATCAATAATAATGACCATTTTACCCTTGACTTTTAAATTTATTTCAATAATAATGTATACCTTTATATAATGCATGAGAGCACTATTGGTACGACACTACAATCGATTTCGTGTGTCTCAATTGACCAATTACATATTTTATCAACAATTAAAAATATTTAAAAAAAAAAAATAAGAACACACATTCGTCTATAATAGCTCAACCCCACATAGTAACTATTCTCCGGTAAATTGGTACGGCAGGGTGAATTACAATTTCGCCCAAAAAAATTCTTTTTTTTCAATTATATCGTTCTATTAAATTTTTATTTATTAAAAACTTTAAATAATTATGCAAGTATTAAATGATATTAGATATTTATTTTGCATCAAGTTTGGTTAAAATAATAATAATAAGTTTTCCACCTTATCCATCGTGATAATGGTTAACAATTTAAAGCGAAGAAATTCCCTCTATAAGTTGAGATGCAAAACCAGCCACTCTACTTCACACTCAACAACACAAACCTTTCTCTCTCACTTCACTCACCAACTAAAAAATCGACAAAAAAATTATATATATATATATATATATATATATATTAGAAAAATGATTCGAAACAAACTAGGAGTAACGATCTTAGCCCTGCTCGTCTTCTCCCGCGCGACGGAGGCGGCGATCACCTGCAACCCACTGCAGCTGAGCCCGTGCGCATCGGCCATCACGACGTCAGCCAAGCCGAGCGCCGTCTGCTGCGCAAAGATTAAGGAGCAGAGGCCGTGCCTTTGCCGGTACATGAAGAACCCTAATCTCCAGAAACTCATCAAGTCCCGCGGCGCTCGAATGGTGGCCAACACCTGCCGCTCGCCGTTCCCTAAATGCTAAAATTATTAGGACATTTCAACTACCTTTCCCATCGTTATTATCGTCTCTGTGTTTGATTTTAGTTGTTTATTTGTGTGTTGTGTGGCTTTGTTTTGCTGTGCGTGTATTTGAAACTTTTTGCTTTGCTTGTTCATCTTCGATGTTGCGATTCTAGGGTTCAGAATCCCTGTCTCACTCTTGTGTGTCACTTTTTGTGCCACTTTATATAAATATCATTATATCCCATCCTGATCAGTGTTAAAACACTCGTAAATTATATTGCACCTTAAATACTATTATATCGAGTGCTTAAACACAAAAAAAAAATTTAAAACATTGATAAGCACTCGATATATATTCTTTTGTGTTATATTTACTTTTTTGTGTTCCGACCAATGTTATATAAGTTTTTTTTGTGTTTAAGCACTCTCAGTATAATAGTATCATTGTGTAATATTATTTACGGGTGTTTTAACACAAATCGGGCGGGATATAATGATATTTCTATAAAGTGGCACAAAATTGTGGGACAGAGGATCTGGTTCCGCGATATTCTATATCATGAGTAATGCTATTTTAACACTGGTCGAGGTGGGATGTACTGATATTTTTGTAAAGTAGTACAAAAAGTGATACACTAAAGGGACAGAGGATCTGAACTCGCTTGTGGATAATTTATCTATATTTCCAGGTTCCATTTGTGCAAGACTGTTGTATAACCAATATGGAAATATACATCAAAAAATGCAACGGAAAACATACAATAAGGGATTATTAAACAGAGAACTGATCATATTATTGGCGGGGATATTTCTATGTAAGTCATCGAACTTCGTAACTCAACGAGCAACTGCATATATGTTGGGTACAATTTCCGTATGTCCGTCTATATATATTTATATATAGATAAATATAGTATATTTCTCGTACGCGGGATGTGAAACTGATATTATTGTCGAGGCTAGCGTTGACGCTGTGTCCTTGAAACGATATTGCTCCGCCCACGGTGCTTACGGAATACGGCAATCGTTTCCCAAGATACAACGACAAACGTCTCGGAATAGGAGCACTCCAAATTCCGAGACCAACGAACTTAATCGATGCTTTTCGGACTCTCAGACGTTTTTGAATACGAAATATACTAAATATATTTCACGACGAGATAAGGAAAAACCAACGGGATTACTAAGACTTTCATTCCATCGAATGATTCGAGTTCTAGAAATGAGCAAATGAAGCTTCCTATTTATAGATGGGGCTGGATCATGCCTAAGAGTTGCATCCAATCATGGTTTGTCATGACATTTCAATCCATTGAATACATCTTTTGGCTTTAAGCGGCACTCTTTGAATAGATATATACATTCACAAGAGTTACAACACTTTAATAAATAAAAATAATTTCTATTTAATATATTTTTCCAGCAATCCCCCACATAAATAGAAATTAATGGCTTCATTCATGCTCACACTAACAAGAGTCCAATCGATAAGTCAAAGCATCGGGATAGATAGCTTGTGGCTTTGAATCTTCCATAGTGGAATGCTATCGAGCATACTCGCTCAGAAGTGAACGCGATGTCTTGAACTGCCAGCTTTTTGTGTATACTAAGACAATAACACACACACGATGACTTATCTCACATCTTTTAGTTCTCATGATTTGTTCCATTTTGGCCATGGATACCGATCTTAGATTCACGAGTGTTTCGTCGAAGCGGTCCGTCTTCACACCCACATAGGTGACACTTCTATAAAGAGTAACTTATCAATACTCCACTATATAAAGGTATAGAAATCATTAAGAGTCAAAATTCAACCTCACTACCTGTGATTGGACAACACTTATTCATCTTAGGAAGGGATAGAGACGATATGTCTCGTGTGTTGTAACAACTTCTGTAACTTAGTTATCTCATTGAACCATGATCTTGGGATCTCTAGTCAACATGGTTGGGTATTCGCTACAGTCGTTTTAGTGGTAGATTTTTTATTTTTTTAATCTCATTCCTCTCGATGTCCAGTTTAAATGATCTCGGGTTATCCTCTTCGTAAGAGGGTCCGTCAAATTTTTCTCTATATTTGACTTCGTCGATTGCAATCATTTCATTTGAGATCAACTGCCTAATGGTATTACGTCTATGGAGTTTAAGTCGTGACTTACCATTCTACTTCTACTCTGTGTCTTTATAATTATCGACTGACTATCACAACGTAATAGTTCAACAAACACGAGTTTGCTTTAGCTATGAATTTCTACTTAAGAAATTCCATAGTCATTCAGCCTCTTCTACGCTTTATATTGGGTGATAAACTCGGATTCTGCATATGACCGAGCAACATATGTTTTCTTGAATGATTCTTAATACACTATTCCACCACCATTTGTGATCGCATATCACTGGTTTGGATTCTTTTATATTTGATATCCACTTTCCATCTAAACTCACCCTAACAATTAATGATACACTTCTTAGTATCACTTGTGCTCTTTGATATATATAAATCAATCTGCACTACTTTATTGGCAATTCCAATAAATATTTCATCGACCATTTTAGGTTCGATATATTTTGCTTAGGCATTTAAACTTTTTACGGAGTACCCCCATACTTCTAAGCATTTATACGAGTGCTAGCGTCGAAAGGTTATATACATCTTCATGAAAGATCATATATTTTCGAAATATTATATACCTCATAGTGAAAGATCATGTTTTTCCGAAAGATTATATACCTCTTCGCTAAAGATCATGTCTTTCCGAAAGGTTATATACCTCTTCGCGAAAGATCGTGTCTTTCCGAAAGGTTATATACCTCTTCGCGAAAGATCGTGTCTTTCCGAAAGGTTATATACCTCTTCGTGAAAGATTCATATCTTTTCTCGAAAGATTACACCTCTTTGAGTCTATTTGCAATATATCGCATGTCTCTAAATAATCGCACTTTTTTTTTTGTCAAAAGTTATACTCCTCCATAAAATGTCGTGCCTTTCTCCGAAAGACTGCACCTTTTCGTGAAAGATCATACCTCTTCCTGAGATCACACCTCGTGTCTTCTCGTATCTCCACACCGCTTGGTGAGATCATTTTTCTTTTCAAATGAAGGACGTGCATTTTTATAATATCGTACTTGTTTCATCAAATGTTTCGTTTCTTCATGAGATCGTACGTACCTCTTCGGAAAAAAAAATTGTATCTCTTCGTGAGAACTACCTCTTCGAAAAGTCATATTTTTTCATCAGATCGTACATTTTCCAAAAGATCACATATCTTCGCGAAATTGTACCTCTTTGTGAAAGATCGTGACTTTTTGTGAGATCGTATTTCTCCGTGAAATAATACATTTTCGTGAAAGGTTATTCGTTTTGACATGAAGCAGCAGCAAAGGTCACAGTTCTAGTCGATCCTTCTTCTTTTCTTTTTTTTTTTTTTAATGATGTAGGCCAACACTTAGGTCCATTATAATAGAGCCTAATGTGTTCAGTTCGCTAATGGGGCAACCAAATGGGCCCTAAGCCTACCACTAATGGTGAAGCAAATTTAGGCCCAAAACATTTGCCCCATTACCGTAGGGATTTACCATCTATTCCATGCATCACCTTAAGAACAACGCCAATCGCCACCACAATCCAAAGGTTGCAGCACGTCCCTGCAACAGTCGTGCGGCCAACACAGCGCACAACGACACAACCGCGTGGCGCCCAACTGCGCTCAACCATGTAGAACAGCGTGCACAACCTCGGTATGAGATTGGCAGCCCCCAATAGCGCTTCAGTTCTGCCCTAATTTCCAGCATGCGTTGTACTCGACGGTGCTAATCCACAGCACTCGAACGCAGCGGGCAACGGCGATTGTCTTGACAGCCTCGCAGCCGCAAAACCCTTTCCCGCAGCGGCCAACGGTGCTGCTTTGCAGTTGCCTGGTTTGGCGCTGCTCTGCAACAGCGTTCGCGTCACCGTTTAGTACTGCCGGAATTCTTTTTTTTTTTTTTTTTTTTGAGTGGCAGCGCCCAACGGTGCACCGACATCGTTCGAAATCAGGTATTTCGAAATATGAAATCTCATAGATAAAAGTATCAGAAACTTCTTCGCAAGTATGTTCTCAAGTTCCTCGGCTTGCTTCCTTCACTTTACGGCTCATGCTTAAAATGAATTAGAGATGTTTCTATCAAGGCTATCAGATTCATTACGACCAAGCAAGCATCTCTCATGTTCATCAGAACATGATTCAATAGGAACTCTGAATTTGTCCTTCAAGGATCAGTGCGGTGCCAACTTTTGACACAAAGAGTTACCTCTCTTTCTGTCTCTCAATAGAATATTTATCTTAACAACATGCACCGCGATGCCGACAATAAAATCAATTTTTCACAAATATCGTTTCAAGATTGTTGGGTACGATTTTCGTATGTACGTCTACATATATTTATATATAAATAAATATAGTATATTTCTCGTACGCGGGATGTGAAGCTGATTTTATTGTCGATGCTAGCGTTGACGCTATGTCCTTGAAACGTTATTGTCCACCCCACGGTGCTTACGGAATACGCCAAAGTTTCCCAAGATACAACGACAAACGTCTCGGAATATGAGTATTCTAAATTCCGAGACCAACGAACTTAATCGATGCTTTTCGGACTTTCAGACGTTTTTGAATACGAAATATATTTCATGACGAGATAAGAAAAAACCTACGGAATTACTAAGACTTTCATTCCATCGAATGATTCGAGTACTAGAAATGAGCAAATGAAGCTTCATATTTATAGATGAGGTTGGATCATGCCTAAGAGTTGCATCCAATCATGGTTGGTCATGACATTTCAATCCATTGGATGCATCTTTTGGCTTTAAGGGGCACTCTTTGAATAGATATATACATTCATAAGAGTTACAACACTTTAATAAATAAAAATAATTTCTACTTAATATATTTTTCCAACAATATATAATACTTTTACCCAAAAAGGAGAACTTCCTCTTGATTAACAACAACCAGAAAATATTTTACCCGTCGGCCTAACTCCCACCGAAAGAAATTTTCTTATAGTTAACTATTAACACAAGTTATAGGAGAGGAACTAAAGTTATAGTCCTCATAATTTATGAGAAGGAACCCGTATGTCTTTTTATTCTATTCAGCGTGCAATAAATAACAAAAGAACAACAAATGGGCAAAGCCCAACAAAATGGTATTTAAAACCTTGAGTTGGTCGGCGAATCACCGGCGTTGTGCTCCGAGATCATTCAACTCCGAATACGCAATGCAAAGCTGTCCGAGGATAAAGGTCGTTGTAATAAAAACGAATGTTGGCGGAGTGATTAGTCGCTATGATACATACATATACCTACATACCTCGTGCTTGTTGGCGAACAGTTCGAATCTTCCGGTTAGACCCGGCCTCGACCGTGAAGGGACTCATGACCTCGGGATGATTAACGATGAAGGTGGGGTCCACGCACGCCTCCTCGAGCTGCACGCCAATTCAAGGAAGCATTCAGTGTGGTTCGAGTGTTCTCGAACTTGTAGCAAAAAAAAAAAAAGAAAAAATAGTCTTACTTTGTCTAGCTGTCGAGCAGGGATTGCAACGTGTCCTAATTGGGGTCATTAAAGGGCCTCGATTTAAGCCTTAGAACCAAATGGGTCCGAATGGGCCTAGCTCAAATCTACACTGATTAAAGACCCAATTAAGACACGTTGTCATCCCTACTGTCGAGCGGTCGTTTGAGGATGCGGGCAACTGACTCCGTACCTCGGAAAAACGTCGACTAGATATTCATTAGCTTCCTTGGTCGATAGGTCCTTTGGTATCATCAGGTTTGCGATAAGCGCCAACAGGACGACAAATCGCCTCTTCTGATGACGTGTGGGCCCATATGATAGCCAATCGGATGCCACGCCATACAAAAGAGAAGGTGTGCCGTCTAGTTGTTCTAAATTTTGAAAGAGAGTGTCATAAAATTGCAACCCTAAAGTTAAATGCCCTGAAAATGGCACCCATCGTAACTTATAGGACGCCGAACGAACACGATTGTTCTATTTCTATTTTATTCATCGCAGAACAATGGCAATCGTCCCCTCATTGGTGGTATCTTCCTAAGTTTGAGATTATTCATGTGCTCATTTAATCTCAAATATCTTTGTGTGGCCTATGTCGAATGAGAATAGTTGTCGTGGCTAAAAAAATAGATTCACCGGCTATAATTCGGTCGATATAATCATGGAAACTTTCATTTTTCTCATCCATTATTAACCGTTCCGACGAACCATGTTATCAGAGACCCTTCGTCATTTACCTTTATGAACGAATCGAAAATGATTCATTCACCCGCTATGTAACTGTTATAGTTATTACAACATAATGAGATCAGAAAGAAACCTGGGAACCCTACGATCCCTACAACATCTCCACGCTTCACCGAAGCGTGGAATCTAGCGAATTCTTCTTCTCCCGCGAAGGCACAGCACGTTAGAAAAAAAAAAAAGGACACTCGAGAAATAAAAGAGAAGCATTTGACTCTCTATGAAAGCTGACCTGGCATCGGCCATCAATTGAAGCTTAGCACCATTGCCGTGGAGATCGTAAAAGAACGACTTAGAGGATGAAGATCGTTTGTTCATAACTCGGCCTTCGAAAGGATTTAAAAAAAAAAACCATAGAAAAAATTCAAGGGAACACATTATATTAATATGTATTCACTGGCTATCCTCTCTTCAACATCTTCCAAATTAATGATCGCCTCTGTTTAAGCGGGTATTTTTCAGCCGATTTTCATAGTATTGATGCGGTATTAGTATAGAGGTTCATCAAAAGAAATAAATTTGTAAACTTTCTAATCATCAACTATTACAATATTAACCCTTGGATCCATGCCAAGCTCGTCTTCCTTAGCATCTGGTTTCTTGTCGGGGGCCTGAAAACGAACGATGATACGTTAGGTGTCTCGTGTTTAAGTGATTCAGTGCACCGTTCAAATTGTTAGGAACGTTTGTTATATACGTTGTAATAATTCACTAATGTCTTTCGTGACTAATGTACAAGACCCTCTTACATAAGTGTGTTATTCTTTAAGTGTTGTGAGAGATCATACGATGAAAAGGCATAATATAGCATATATATATAGAATCATAAACGAGCTGGGCTTAGCTTATGTAGAGTAAGAGACGGGATTGGCCCAATAAATGTAACATTTATTAGTCCGCTCATCCATCAAGACTTAGGGCTAGTTTGGTTCCACTTTTGATTCAGAAGCACGTCTGGTAAATGGACTTTTTCGAAATGTAGCTTTTATAAATGTAAATTTATTTTTTTAAAGTGTTTGGTGGGAATGGACTATTGCAAAAGTTGCAGGAAGTAATTCTGAAAAGTCATTAAAAGTTGCTTATCTCAAATGGACTTCTTGAAAAGTAACTTATTTTAAAAGTCCATCTCAAAATTTTCACCAAAAGTATTTTACTTTTCAAAATGGACTTTTAGGTTAGAAGTCCATTTCAGAAGTGCTTCCAAACACACACTTAGTGTTCAGATTAAATAGGGATGTGACCTACCTACGTCTTGACCATCTTTTCTACGTTACAAAATCAAATAAGATGAAGAGGTCTTTCGGGTGGCAGTCTTTCTTTAGTGCATTACATATTCAGCACAACTATTGTCTCTTGGCTATATATCTTTGTTCACATTTTAATACTTGTTTCTTTAGGTCTTTGTTCCTTGTTTTTTTTTTCCTTTTTAAATTTTAGTTCCTTTTTTTTTTTTTAGTTTGATGTATACTCTTTTGGTATAAATTTATTCCCTACTGGATATGGCTCTATTGGGCTATTTAGCTCATATATCTTTTTGTTACTTAATCGAGCTCTCACTTAAAAATAAAAACCATAATAAATTTCCAGTTGATTAATCAAGAAAGATCTTTGATATTATTATAAAACGCCACTAAAGAAAATAGGATAATTATGTCATACCGGTGTTTTTTAAAACTTAACACTCTACCACGATTAGGTGTAAATGACAATGAGTGCATAATTAAATAAACAAGGATGGCATAATTAAAATAAGCAAACTACCAACAAAATATTTGGTAGCTTCACACCAAACATAGTCCTCAGCTCGCAAACAGTGCAAAATACAAAAGCCATTGGTTCGTTAGATAATTCAATATAAAGTTACATGTGCTATTATAACTTTCGTATAATCTTTAAAAATAAATGGTCAGCCTTAAACAGAAGCATTTCCCTGCGGAAGAGCATTGACCTCATTTTGTTGGGCTATCGTGCGGACCCTCACGGGCCTCGACGGGCACGCACGGCCTCCACACGGTTTCTTCCTTCCCCACATCCATCAGCGCGATGCCTTTAGCTGAGAGTTTGCTGCGTATTTTGTCGCTTCTCGCAAACTCCTTGTTTTTTCTAGCCAATGCCCTCTCTTCGATAGCTTCAAGAACGTCTTTTTCAGTGAGATCCGCTCTCTTTAGAGCTTTATCCTTGAGTTGTTGCAGTACCTGAGGAAATATGCGAACAATGTTAAGGGCTTTGGAGGAAAGGTCGCGGGATCGAAGCCCCATTGCCCACGGCTCTTAAATACCTTAAATGAGTCTGTCAAACATGGACCTATCTAGGTGTGTGATCGCAGGTGGGAGGGAGAAACCCAAAATGGTCCCCCAATGTTTACCATGTGGACCAATTTAGTACCTGAACCGATTTAGTTCTCGATGTTATTAGTCGGTTTTGGACCAATTTGGTCCTTTCGTCGCGATTAACGTCAAATTTTAACAGAAATCTCACACGTGCCCTATATGTGGTCTCCTAAAAACTAAGTCAAGTCTGGATCTGCGTTACTGAAACTAGGGCACGGAAATAACCCACAAACACTAGAGTTCACGTTCGAATTTTGGAGGAGAAATTTTCAATTTTGTGCCCTAATTTCAGTAACGCTTTCAATTTATCGATTGCAGACATGATTTCATGAGTTTTCAGGAGATCATGTATGGGGGCACATGCGAATTGACGTAATCATGATGAAATGTCCAAATTGGTCCAAAATTGGTTCAGGCAAAATGTTGGTAACTAAACTGGTCCACAAGGTACACTTTGAGACCATTTTGAGTTTTCTCCCGTTTGCATGCTAATGTCAGTCGCCGTGTTTACTTGGTCCAAAAGCCAGGGTTCACCGGGTTACAAAAAAAAAGGACATTTTCTGCGAAATACAGAGAACAAGCAAACTCACCTCAGAATACGTCGAACTGCAAAGCAACCCGAGAACTTCCAAGACTCCTCTGACTTCTTTGAGCAGATCCACGAGAGCCTTGACCGTAGAAAATTTCTTCTGAGCCTGCATTTTTTTCTGAAACGACGACGAAGCAAAGCTCGAAGTCAATCAATGGCAAGAAAGCAAAGAAAAGAACATCATTATCTCGAATTTATATTATTATTTATCTTACCTTGAGCGCGTTCACGGAGGTGTTCATAAATCTCAAAGCCTCTTGAAGAGAAGCGTTTAATACGTACGGCGTGTGAAGATCGTCGGCGAGTTTACTCTCGAACTCACTGTGCAGGTTCTTGATGCACTTTTGTGCGTCGTCGCCGATGCTAATTGCTCTTCCTTTCGCTTCGCTTTCTACATCGACCTGCGACACCGCTTCCTCACAATCTTGTAAAGTCTGTCACCAAACCGCAAAAAAAAAAAGATAAAATTTCCACTTCTCTTCTACAATGTCATTCGTGGGAGTGGAAAAATATATGAGGGTAAGGGGATAAAACCTAAATTGGTCCCAGATGTTTACCCTATGAACCAATTTAGTCTCTGATGTTTCATGTGGACCAGTTTAATCCCCGAAGTTGTCGAAAATGAACAAAATTGATCCTTCCGTCAAGGTGTCTGTCAATTTAGACGAAAAATGACATGCGTCGGCACGATATAAAAATTAAATAAATTGGCGCTTCCATCGCGTGCTGACACGTGTAATTTTTCATCTTAATTGACGGACACCTTGACGGAAGCATCAACTAGGTTCATCTTCCTTCAACAACATCGGGGATTAAATTGGTCCACACGAAATATCGAGGACTGAATTGGTCCATGGGTAGGGTAAACATCGGGAATCTTAGGTATTCTCTCGAGGGTAGGCATATACTTCACCTGATAAATATAGTAAACGGCTTCTGATGATATCTCGATCTGTGCAATCGAATAATTTACAGGGGATCGGTAGTGAGTCCCTAATAGGAAATGCCTCAAAGCGAGTGGATGGTATAATTTCGTAACCTGAGAAGAAAAAAAAGAAGCAGAAAAGCTCAATTGAAGAGATAAACGAATAGCAATCGTTTGTTTGTTTGTTTGTTTCATTTACCTCGCGGATGGTGAAAAAATTCCCGAGCGACTTCGACATTTTCTCGTCGTTTGCGGTAACGAAACCGTTGTGCAGCCAGTAATTAACTTTGCTCTCCGAGCACGCGGCGCAGCTCTGGGCGATCTCGTTCTCGTGATGGGGAAAGATTAAATCCATTCCGCCGCCGTGAATGTCGAATATGTGCGAGAGGTAGTGAGCGCTCATCGCGCTGCATTCGATGTGCCACCCGGGTCTACCGGGACCCCACGGGCTATCCCACACAGGCTCCCCGGGCTTCGCGGCCTTATAATGATGGGAAAAGAAAAAGTTCAAATAGAGTAATCAAAATACACAACAATAATAACAATAAGGCTTAATTATTTTTCTAGTCATATATATTTGGAGGAGTGGCATTTTAAGGACATCTGAATGGCGGATTTTGGACAATAAGTTCTGAAATTGAAGCAATTTGAGAACAATTAACGCTGAAAACCTAATTCAGCCGGACTTATAGCACACGAGAGGTGCAAATAACAAATACTTTGGGGGGAAATCTTAAGTGGCATCGGGAAAAATTCGGTCCAAATGAGAATGTCTGACGGCACATTAGGCTCACGTGTGTCACATCCAGACTGAAATTAGGTTTTCAACATTAATTGTCCTCTAAAAGCTTCGATTCAGAAACTTATTACCCTAAAATTGTCACTCTGGTGTCCTTAAAATCTCACTCTAAAAAATACAGAATTTAAAAATTAATCAAGCCTAACAATAATAACTGGAAGTATGTCGACAGGTAAATTTTCGTGATTTACCTTCCACAAGGCAAAATCAGCAGGAGTACGTTTTCGCTCATCAACAGCAACTCGTTCTCCCGCTCTGTTGTCCTCTAACTTCCTCCCAGACAGAATCCCGTAATTAGGGGAAGCATCGACAGAGAAATAAACATCGCCGTCAACGGCGTAAGCACAATTGTTGCTGATAATCTACCAAAAAAAAGAAGTTGAGAAATTTAGCAAAATAAAACCGATCAGATAATAAAATGCTTTTACACACATATTGGCATATCACCTTTGTTCCCCTATTTGAGAGCATTAATTCTACTTCTCATCAGATAAGAAAAATGTGAAGTTGTGAGCAAATAGACGAACAAAAAGGACCTGTGATATCATGTCTTTGATCTGCTCCATATGATCGGTCACGCGTGGCTGGTGCGTGGGAAGAAGGCACTGGAGATCAGCCATATCTTTGAGAAATTCTTCGCAAAACCTACCACTCAATTCTTTAGGATCCTCCCCGATCTCGTTTGCTCTTCGAATAATCTGAAAAGCCAAAATACAATCAGTACCATCAGGCAGTGTTTGGTTATAAGCCCTCGCATTAAAGCCCAAGATAAAATTTATTTATAATAAAAATCCCGTATATTTTATCTCATCCATTTTAGTCAGATTAAAATCAAGCCCGTAGTGGGCTTTCTATTAATCTGGGGCGGGTAAAAAAGAAACCAAACAGAAGTAAATGGATTACTATTACATTGTCTAATAAATTGATGTCCAGATTATAATTAACCAAAAGCTGTATCATTCTATCTCATCCTAACTATGCTTCTTAATCAATTGATCTCCAGTTTAATTTTTAACATTGTAAGCTTTATTATAAGTCCCGCAAATGTGTTTGACATGGAAATTTAATATAAACTGCGCATACAAAGGGCTTTCAATACATAGACAAATGAAGAAGCAAGTGCACGAGGAAGAAAACTCACCTTATCATCCACATCAGTGAAGTTACGGACATAAACAACCTCATAGCCCAAAAATCTAAGGTATCTGAAGGATCGAATTAACAAAATAAAATTCTGACCAAATACGCAAGGGATTGTTAGAGCGAATAAATACCACACAATAAAGAAAGACCATGGATCCGCATTCGTTAATGAATGAAAAAACTGCCTCCAATAAACAAATCTTTCTCAAACAAGATACATGAATCTATGTCAATGTTATTAGGCATGCCCTGAACTGCAACAGTTCACTAAGGCTCTGTTTGGTATAAAGATTCCGATGTGAAAAAAAAAAGAAAATGTGTAATGCTATGGCAATCGAAACGTAATGTATCACTGCTTGATACACAAACATTGTGTTCCTTCGTCTTTCCCACGCACAAATTTCGCACACCAAACTGAGCCTAAAATCGGCAGATTTTTAAACGGAAATCTACATCCAAGCAATTACCAAAATCATGTCGCATAATTACATTTAAGTTTCTATGGGCCGAATAGTAACAAGCATAAACATCCACAGATCACTGAATTCACATATTAAAAAGCAACACAATTTCCGGAGAATATCCCAAAAACCCTTTCAAAACCTCCGACTGCCAAATTAGCCAAAACACAAACTCCCAAAATCCGCCAAATATAAATAAACAACGGCACTACCCCAACGCCCAAAGAAAAAAGAATACAACAGAAATTTAGGAAACAGAAGAACCCGGAATTGGGGAACACAACAAATTTTGGGCAAAAAGAAAAAAGAAAAAAAACACGAACCTGTATAGAACGTCGAATGCAACGTAAGCACGCGCATGCCCTATGTGGCTGAAATCGTACGAAGTAACGCCGCATACGTACAATCCAACTTTCCCCTCGACGATTGGCTTGAAAACCTCCTTCTGCTTCGTCATCGTATTGTACAGTTGAAATTCAGGTCTCCCCTTCGCCATTCTTTGTTTTATTTGACCAAAGATGTCGTTAAAAGTTGACGTTATTCAGAGCAGCTGCTGCGTTTGTGTGTGTTAAAGGAACCCTAATTGAGGGAGTGTGTGCGGCGTGGGTAACGAAGGGGATTCTTATTTGTACAAATGGCGGGCGTCTTTTATCAAATCACAATTCACAGGTATCAGCAGAAAATTGTAAGTGAGTTGTACCCTATGGTATATGGATTATACATGATCAGAATTTCATATTTCCCCTATTAACCCACGGCAAATATGTATTATGGTTTAGACTGATTTTCAAAGGTTTAGTTATATTAGGTATAATAGAAAAAAAAATCTCCTAATCCAAAAAAAAAAGGGTATAATAGAAAGCCAAGAAAATCTCCTAATCCAATACTGAATTTTCTTCGAGGTGATATCTAAATTTTTAGTACTAACAAAAAGTACATAATATTACATATATTTGAACACACATTGGTGTTTGTTTTAGGGTGATCTTCTAAAACATCATGGTGATTCTCCAATCATTTCCCTGATTTATTTAACACCGATGATGAGTTATCATGTTTGATGAATGATCACTAAGGTGATCATTACGTGGTGATATTTTAACTTTTGGATCATCCAAAAAAATCTAAGTTATTCTATATCATCTTGATGGGGTGATCTTTCTAATTTTATTTAAATAAAATTACCCATTATATTTTAGCATTCATCTCATGTATCCGTATCTCTATTTTCAGTTACATAACAATATAAATAAATTTTAAAACATTTTAAAATAATTAAGAATAAAAGACTAATATTAAAGAATTATGTAAAAAAAATTATAATTAATGCTTAAAAAATTAAAAGGAATATTGAAAAACATTCGCCTTTATCACGTCAAATATGACATTGAAAACATATTAATCCAAATTATCTAGCTAATATACATACGGTCAAATATGACACTTACACAACATCAATCCACACATAACTGTGATTAAACAAATACAATATTATAATATCACATTGATATGCAAAATTGAATATCATCTACAAACAAACAAAGTGATGACGCATCATCTTGATCCACATTCGGGTATACTCATATCACAGTGATGGGGGTATCACTTTGTTGGATTACCTCAAACAAACACTCCCGAGTGTTCTTAAAGTACCAGTATATATTACATAGTTCAAGCAATTGATTGCTAAGGCGAGCATCATCTCCTTCTTCTCTTAAAAAATCATTCACATTCTCTCTAAAACTAAAAAACTCAACCACACAAAACTCATGCTCTTCTATTTTTTCTCGCATTTTTAAGGGAAGAGGGGAGAATAATCTCTTTCCCTTTTTAGTTTCCGTTTTACCTTTCTTTCATCTTTCATCCTCTCTATGTCATAGTCTTCTCTCAAACGAATTATCTCTCCGTTTTCATGACTTTCCTTTCGAAGAAGATGAGCTATTTGAAATTGAAATAATTTAAGAACAAATGATATAGTTTTTGACTTGATGCCAATATTGTAGAGTTTTAAGTTCGAGATTCTTTAGTTATTTTATTCAAACATTAAATCTTGTTTTCTTTCAAAAACTCTCTACCTCTCTCTACCCAAAAACAAAAGTGATCCTCGTCCCCCTCCTCCATTAATAGAGGAAGGGGTAGCTTCGCTTCTTTCGTTTCTTTTTCTTGCTTACTTTTTATTTTCCTTTTTGTTTTGGCGCGTGATTCTCCCGAGTTAGGAGCATATTCTCCTCATTGTAAGAGTTTTCTTCTTCCAATGTGAAGTATCCTTACCGGAGAAGACAAGATTTGGCGGTTGAAGACGAAAGAAAGTGAAGAGTGCTATAGATTTAAGCTCAATATCCATATTTTTGGAGTGTGTAGGCTATATATGTAGCAAGTTCTTAATTTCTTTTTTTTTTTCCCCGAATTTTGAATTGTGTCTTCTTTCGTCTTGTTTTTCTTATTTTCGATGTGTTGTGTTCGTTTTTTCTCTTGATGAGAGTATTCTTTTTACTGGATGCCCGATCACCTCTGGAGAGCTTGCTTGATATTTATCTCGGTACCTTTGTTTATATATGAAACTATCGTCTCCAAAAAAAAATATAGTTTTCTTTCGATTCCATCTCTTTTTTTTTATTATTTGTTTGTATTTTCCTCTAGATTGCCATATGAGATGGTCCATTCTTGCAAGAAAGATCTTAAAATTTTTAATTTACTAAGCTAAGGATATTTTGGTAAACTTGTATGTATCCGATCCATCATAATAATAATAATTAACTAAAATAGGCCCGTTTTATCTCATTCCTCCATATTATTATTATATATAATAATGCACCAAGCCTTCACCTTCCCGACGATTGTCTCATAACAAAATCACCTCACCACCACAGAAATAGAAAATTAGAACAGCAAAACAACAAACCCTTTTCCCTCTCCTCCGATCAGAAAACCGATCGAACTCTCTGCGACAGCGCCGCAACAGCTCTGTGGTAGAAGAAAAAGTCTTTTCGAAGTTCGTAAGATTGGCGGCGAATGCATTGATTGAAATCCTTTATAATTTTTTTTATGGCTATGGGGACAGAGAGATCAAAGGCGCTGCACAATTTCACGATGCCCGGCGACCTCCGCTGGGGGAATCAGAAGTTTCTCCGGTGCATGAAAGTCAACTCCAACGGTCGAATCCCCGCCTCCGACGACCGCGGAGATTCCGATCCGTCCGACCCGCGCCGCGGCGCTGCTTCCGCGGAACGGGAAGGTAAATCGCCGGCGAGGGCTTCTCCTTCTTCGTCCGTTGGCCGCCGGAGGAAGGCGGAGGAACTGGGGGGCGTAGGCTCCGATGATGGGATAGCTGCCGTGAGAGAGAAGGTGCTGCTCGATCTCCAGACGGCGGCGGATAAGATGAAAGAGTCGATTTTTAAGAACGGGCTCGGAGTAGCCGTTGCCCCACCGCCGCCGCCGCCTCTTCCGGCGCCTCCAGTGGAAGGAGAGGCTGTTCGTCCGTGGAATCTGAGGACCAGGCGGGCCCCGGTGAAAAATTCCCAGCTGGTGTCGGTGGGAGCGGCGCAAGGGGCGCCGGAGAAACATGATCAGAGGCCGAAATTTGCCGTCGGTTTACTAAAGAGGGAGATCGAAGAGGACTTTTTCTCCATCGTCGGCCACAGACCACCTCGGAGGCCGAAGAAGAGGCACAGGACTGTTCAGAAACAGTTGGATGTGAGTAATAATACACAAAATTCAGATTCAACAAAACTACAAAAAGAAAAAAAAAAACAATCTTTTCCGACTTTTTTATAATCTCTTATTATTATTTTTATCTCTTTTCATTTCATTTTATTGCAGACGCTATTTCCTGGATTGTGGTTGACAGAAGTCACAGCGGACATGTACAAGGTTCCCGATGCTGCGCCATAAAGAAAGAAAGGTTTCTTTTTTTTTTCTTTCTTCTTCTTCTTCTTTCTTCTTTGATTTTAGGGGTGTAGTTTTATATTTAATGGTTTAAGTGTAAATCTGAAGGTTGAAAATGAGCTTGGGATTGTTTTTGGTTATCGACGACAGTGGCCCAGTTTTTGGAGGAAGAAAGGATACTATGTAATTTGATTTTTTCAGGGATGTGAAATCAAAGTGTTGTAGGAAAATATATGGTTACTTAGGTTTGTTTTTTGTTTCAGATTTCAAACTGTTTGATATGTTTTTCTTTGTGAAGGGATAATAAAAGGTTTATTAACATTGAAGGATTGTGCAGCAGCATTATTACTTCTCTTGTTCTTTTCTGGTTCTCACTTAATATCTGAATGAATAAGCTTCGCTTCCTGATATCACAATCTTGACTGTCGATGATATCACATAGATTTTTTTTTTTTTTTCTGATGTCTTATTTCAAGTGTTTTTACTTTTTTTTCTCTGTTTAATTTTTTTCTGACCCGAGATATCCATTTAATCGGCTATGGACTACACTCTGGAAATGAGACTAATCTTTAGGATCAGGTGAAGATGCCACATTCTCCGCTCAAAGATGATAGTCACATAGATTTGTACCCGAGACCTTTAACTTGATCAAAAAACAAAAATTTACTCTTTTTCAGTTTTCGGGAAAAATATATTATTCCCCTTCGCTCTACGTTTTAATATACTAGGCGAGAGGCCACACATTGTGCGGCTATGAGGAGACCGCAACACGGAGTAAGAATCATATAAAGATAGAAAAATGTATAGTGTCGCAGATTATATTTGTGCCAATTTTTATCTTTGTGTAGTGTTTTAATTTTTTATTCTGTCTTAATTTGTGTTTTGGATTGAGGTGAGGTAACGTGAAATGGTAAATCATGACAAGAAGACCATAAACTTCAGCAGCCCTTCGACAATAAGGGAAAGAACCGTGTGAACGATCTTATATAAATCACACCAATATTGTTGTGGATTAAGAACAAAACAACATTTGTATTATGAAATAATAATAATAATAATATGTGGACGTTTTTAATGTTGTAAAAATTAGTTTGATTGTTGATGAGATGAGATAAGATAAGATAAGATGTATTTAATGTTGTAAATGTTAGATGAAATAGCAGAAATTTTTCTACTATAAATAGACCGATGTATTTGTATTGAATCATATCGAAAACATCAATAACATTATCTCTCTACAATTCCAGCGTTTTATATTTATGTTCTTCTCCACTTAAAAAATAGTTTTATAACACGTTATCAGCACGAGCGCTCTCCGGCAACGATCAACCTCCGGACAAGATCTTATACAACTATAATCGAGAAATACATGTATCTTATCCATCTCAGACTATTATGATTTTCTTATTATAGAATCATGTCGTTTTATACAAAGATGAATCTTGCGCGTCTTACTTTATTTACCATGATGCTTATCGGACGGTGGATAATATTTTTACAGTTGTTTCTAAAATATAGTTATTAATTGTAATATTTTTCATTATTATGATTACGAAATATATTTATATTTTGAAGGATGTTGCTATATACGATGATGATCTCATGATTCTTACTCTACGCACGGCGATAATTATCTATATATGGATTATGTTTTTACCAAGATTATACGAGAGTGATTAATTAGGATATTTTTTAATGTTATATATATGATTCTTATGAAATATATTTGTTATAGAAAGATGTCGCTCTACCTGATGATTGATCTCTTTACTACTATTATTTTTACGATGGCACTCATCGGGATGTGGACTTTATTTTTCGTAAGGATTTTTACAAAAAAAGATTAATTGTAATAATCCTTTAAAGTGTTTTCTTTTTACGATAAACTTGTATTGATATTGAAAATATTAATGTTATTCACATCGTATATTTATTTTATACTTTATGATTTGAGTATTAAAACGTGTTTTGTATTTTATGATAATATGACTATTTTGCAAAGCCTCGAGTTTGTTGCCCTTGACTTATCATGAAAGAATTATTTATCTTGGGCACTAGAAGCAAAGATTCATCTAAAAGCAAAAGGTTTGGTGACACTATTGTCGACCCAAAAACCACAACGGGTGCAGATGACACCACTGATACTGTAAAAACCACAAGCGATCAGGATAAGGCAAGAGATTTGATAGTTCTTCGCCACCACATTCATGCGGATCTTAGAGATGAATACTTAATGAACAAGATCCCGCTGAATTGTGAAAAAATCTGAAAGATCGATTTGACCACCTGACAACTGTTATCCTCCCAAAGGCAAGGTATGAATGGATGCATTTAAGATTACATGATTTTAAATCCGTAACTGAATATAACTCGGCTATTGATAAGATGACTGCCACACTGAAATTGTGTGGAGAAAACATCAAGCATTTTTCATCCATTAAATATGATATTGCAACAGCAATATAGGGAGAGGAGATTTAAAAAGCATTCAAAGTTAATCTCTTGTTTATTGTTGGTTGAACAAAACAATGAATTGTTGATGAAAAACCACGAATCCCGACCGACTAGTTCTACTGCAATCCCTAAAGGGAATGCAGTCTAAGGTAATAATGATAATAGTTGAAGCAATGATCGTGGACGTGGTCGTGGTGAACATTGCGGTCGTGGACGTGCCAATGGTCAAGGTCGTGGACGAGGCCGAGGAAATTACGGTGGTGGTTATCAACATTTCCGTGGTGGTTATCATAAGAATCGTGGCGGTCATCAGAATTTTCCCCAGAAGAGGAAAAATTACGAAAATAATGATGAGAAGAGGCACACTGAACAAAAGAACAACAATGAGCAATGCTATCGTTGCGGTGGTTCGGGCCATTGGTCACGTAATTGTCGCACGCCCAAACATTTGGTTGAATTATATCAACAAAATAAGGGCAAAAAAAGAGAATCGAAACGAATTTTGTTCAAAGTGAATTGGCCTATGCTTCTGGGACAAAAGATGAAAATACACATTTCGAAACTTGCATTTCTAGGTTTTCCTGAAGAAAACTAATCTACTATGTATTATGATCGCGTGCTTTATTATTGTGTGTATTGTATGCTTTCTATTGGGTGATTTATTATGTATAGTTTGGAGTGTTTTATTAAGTTATATGTTTTCTTGTGATATATCTGTTTATTTTAATAATGATAATTATGTGTTTGTTTATAAAGGAATTTCTCTGATGGAAATGAACATGTGCAATGGAGAATTATGTCTTGCAGACTGTGCTACGACTCATACGATTATGAAAATAAGAAATATTTCGATCATCTTGAAATGAAAGAAACAAGTGTTATTACAATATCGGGTAGAACAAATATAATTGAAGGCTCCGGAAGAGCCAACATTTTACTACCCAGTGGAACAAGGTTGATAATTGAAAACGCCTTATATTCTCCTAAGTCTCAAAGAAATTTATTGAGCTTTAAAGCTATTCGACATAATGGATATCATGTTGAGACTGCAGAAAAAGCAGATGTTGAATATTTGCACATTACAAATGGGGTTTGTAATGATAAAAGAATTATGGAAACATTACCTTCCTTTGACTCTGGGTTGTATTATACATATCTTAGAACGATCGAATCGTATGCTACCGTAAACCTAAGTTTACTAATGACAGTATATTTAATGTTTGGCATGACCGGTTGGTAGAGATGCCCAACCGCCAGTTTCGGTTAACCGGCGGTTGGAACCGGTGGTTGCTGGTTGGTCGAAATGACCAACCGGCCGGAGACGGATGCCGGTTGGCCAACCGGCCAACCGCCGGTCAAAGGGTATCCGGCGGTTACCATCCGCCGGTTTTTTTATTTTATTTTATTTTATTTTTATTTTTTTATTTTTTTTCAATTTATAGTGTATATTTCGATAGTTTTCGACTTTTCGGGACACAATTATGTTTTTTTCGGTATATAACAAGGGTTTCGATTTAAAAATATTAATCATCATAAATTAATTCATTACAAAAATGAAGTTACATTTACAATTAAAATTTACAAAGTCGAAAATACAAAGTAAGAAAAAAAAAATTATTCGTTGTTCGTTGAATACTGATGAATCGCAATGCCATTTGCCAACGCCAGTCGATAATCGGTTTCTGAAAAAAAATGTACAATAGAAGTTAGTTAGATAATATTTTTTTGTACAATCGCCATTAAAAAATGAAATTAGTATTAAGGACTTATCTTTTTCGGACTTTGTCGTTGGCTTGGAAGTCGTCACGCGAGCGATTTCTTGGAGACGTTGGCTGAAAAATAAGATTGATGTGTAAGTAATTATCTAAAACTATAAAATAAGAAAATTAATACAATGAGATTAATATTAAATTTAAGGACTTATCTTTTTCCGGGCTTGAATCTTTCGCCACTTTCGGAGATTCTCTATTCTCTCTACTCTTAGTCGTCGCCGCCATTGCCGCCACCACTAGTCTCGGTGCCGGTGGTGTCGTCGAATACGTCGTCGTCCGAATCGGTATTCGTGAAATCTTATGTCCGATGTTCGGTTCTCGTCCAATCATCGACAAGGCATTGGTATTCGACGTTTTCTACCGTCAACCTCGAACGCCTTTCACTCAAAGTTAAGCCGCCCATGCTAAAAGCTTGTTCAACCGCGACGGTTGAAATTGGGACAACAAAGATTTCCCTAGCGATCTTCGCCAACGTTGGATACGTTGGCGACATCTTCGACCACCATCTGAGGACGTTGAACTGATCCTCGTCCTCGGCGAACTCAAAAGTGGTCGACAAGTAGTTATCTAACTTCTATGAACGGGTTTGTCGACCTTTGGCGTTTGCTCGTGTTGAGGAGGTTGTAGTAGGAGGCTAAGCGATCACTACCGCTAGCACTACTACTACTAGTGGATTGACCCGAACTCGATCGAGTTGGGTCTTGGCCAATATCGGTCTTATACGCTCTAAAGACTGCCTTTAGAGCGTCATACCCTAAATTCCTAACATGAATATTGTAGTTATCGGGGATAACACTAGAATCAGCCGCAATGGACTGGTAGTATAGTGCCAGAAAATTATCTGTCCCCTCTACGCGTATTCTAGGGTCTAATATATTCGCAATGATGAAGATATCGGGTAGTTCCCAAAAGTATTTCAGTCATTTAGCCTTCATGGCTAAAACGGCCGGACCCGCAATCTCGTCATTGACAAAAGCGTTTAGAATGCATGCGACTTTAACGTAATGATCTAATGCTAAGATTGATGTCGGGTAATATGTTCCCGACATCTCCTTCGTGGCGTCGTGAAATACGTGAAGTATTTCACATATGCCGTTGCATCCGTCCCACATCGTAGGATGTAATGCTACCCCGAATTTGGGGTTTTCGTCGTAGAAATCGCTCAAGGTGTGACGATATTCGTACGACGTATCCAACATCTTGTAGGTGGAATTCCACCTGTTGGGTACATCTAAGGCAAACTTCTTGGGCGTGATTGCCAAACTTTTACAATGACGCTTCCACTTCTTCAGTACAGAAGAGTGGCGCATCATGTAACTAATTGCCGTTCGTATCGGCGTAACGTGTGCCTTTAGATGCGTGAGTGCGTCCTGAACACATATGTTAAGTATGTGGCAGAAGCACCGGACATGAAAGAATAGACCGCCAAATGACGGTCGACAATACTTAATCAAATCTTCAATGCTCGCGTTATTAGCGCTAGTATTATCAAATGATACCGAGAAAATCTTCTCGAGTATCCTATATTCCGATAAGATACTCCTAAGCTTAAGTGCGATGTTTTGAGCTGTGTGTGCTGTGTCAAATTCCCTATACGTAATTAAGAGTTTTTGTACTTGCCAAGAGTCATCAATCAAATGGCATGTAACGCTCATGTAATGATGATCTTGCCAGTGATCGCTCCATATATCGGAGGCAATGGACATTTTACACTCTAAATTTCCTAATTGATCTATTAACTCGCGTTTATACGCGAGTACCGTCTTCCTAATGTCTCGCGTAAGGGTGCTACGTGAAACTTTCTTCGCTTGGGGGTTATACGACTTTCTGATCCACTCTTCGTAGATCAGATCGCCGGCAAACTGAAAAGGAAGATGGTTCGCGCAAATAAATTTTGCAATTTGTTTGCGCGCGACGTCTTCGTTGTACATGAAGAAAGACGTCGGACTCGCACTGGGTCCTTGCCCGGTAGCGGACGAACCCGTACCCGTAGCCCCGTGCATTTAACTTTGACTTTGACTAATTCCTATCTTAGTAGGATGTTTTGAGCGGATATGGCCGGTAAAATTGTCATATCCGCCCCCTTCTTAAAAGGGTACTCCTTACCACAATATTACATATAACTTTAAAAAAATCTTTATTTTCGGTCGGTACCTTCTTGAAGTGTACCGCGAAAATATCCGAGCGTAGGGCGGCGGCGGCGGCGGCCCGTGCTTGGGTCTCGGTCGGCGGCGTCGGCGTCGGCATCGGAGTTTCTTCCAGTTGGTCCCGTTGCGTGTTGCTCGCCGTTCCATCCATGTACGAGTCGAGGACGTCACTTAGGTCGAGCATAATTTCGGGGGAGTCGTCATATTGGTAGTAGTCATCTTGCGATGAACTACCAACAATCTGTTTTCCCCTTAATCTCGAACTCGATCCTCGACGACGGCTATCCATATCTAAAATAAAAGATTAGAATAAACGTTCGATAAAAATATGTGTAAACTTACGAAAAAAGAGGCGAGTAAAATTCGGAGCGCCGTGTAGTAGAGCCGGGCGGGGATTGATGAGTGTAGTAAAGCCGGGCGGGGATTGAGGGACTAGTATTTTAATTAGTTTATTTTTAATTCATGGACTACAACGAGGCTGAGAATTACGCGTTTTGAGAGTGAATAATTGAGAGAAAGAGATAGAATTGAGTTGTGATTTTTTGAAGAGGGGTGGGAGTATTTATAATTTTTTTGGGGTAAGTAGTTGTTGCAACCGGCGGTTGCCGGTCTCAACCGCCGGTTCCCGGTCAACCGCCGATTGCAACGGCTAGTTTTTTAATTTAATTTTTTTTTTCTCTAACGACTATTTTTGTCAGAATTTTTTTTTATTTTCCATCTCTAACGGCTATTAATTATAATATTATATATTATTATATATTTATATTTTTTTTCGTATTATATTATATATATATTAAATATATAAATATATATTTACATACAACCGCCGGTTTACAACCGACGGTTTGCGGTTTGGGAATTTCCTACACCGCGCGGAACCGGCCACCCGCGGCCGCCGGTTGCGGTTGGTGGCCGGTTCCGGTTACAAATCGGCACCGGCGGTTGGCCGGTCGGAACCGCCGGTTCCGATTTGTTTTGGGCAAGACTACCGGTTGGGCCATCCCTGTGCAATTATCATGTGTCGCTTGATCTAAAGGGAAGTTAATTATTCGGCCATCACCAGTGAAAATAAAAATGAATCCATAACATTTTTGGAGCGTATATATGGTGATATTTGCGGACCGATACATCCATCATGTGGACCATTTAGGTATTTCATAGTATTAATTGATGCATCATCGACTAGATGGTCTCATGTACGTTTGTCATCAACACGCAACATGGCATTTGCGAGATTGCTTGCACAAATGATCCGACTAAGAACACATTTTCCAGATTATCCGATAAAGAAAATACGCCTTTATAATGCTGCTGAATTTACTTCCAAGGCATTTAATGATTATTGTATGTCTATCGGAATTGATGTTGAGCATCCCGTGCCACATGTTCATACGCAAAACGGTCTTGTAGAATCGTTGATTAAGCGCTTGCAATTAATTGCAAGACCATTATTGATGAAGTCGATTTCATCGTCTTGCTGGGGACATGCTATATTGCATGCAGCAACACTAATCCGCATCAGACCAACAAGTTATCATGATGTCTCCCCATTACAAATGGTTCATGGTCAGGAACCAGATATTTCCCATCTAAGAATTTTTGGATGTGCAGTATATGTTCCAGTTGCTCCCCCACAACGAACAAAGATGGGATCTCAAATGAGGTTGGGAATATATGTTGGATATGAATCTCCATCGATAATAAAGTATTCAGAACCTCTAACTGGAGATTTATTTACGGCCAGATTTGTTGACTGTCATTTTGATGAATTGAATTTTCCGACATTAGGGGGAGAAAAGAAACAGCTGGAGAGAAATGTTAGTTGGAATGAATTATCGCTAAATCATTATGATCCTCGAACTAAAGAATGTGAACTAGAAGTTCAAAAGATAATTTACTTACAGAGTTTAGCTAATCAACTGCCAGAAAGTTTTAGTGACCTTAAAAGAGTGACAAAGTCACATATATCAGCTGTTAATGCTCCTGCAAAAATAAATATTCATGCAGAACATATTATCGAGCCTAAGCCACAACTAAAGCGTGGTAGGCCCTCGGGTTTCAAAGATAAAAATTCTCGGAAAAGAAAATGAGCAAATAATATAATGGTCTAACCGAGGATTTATCGACTAGAGAAGAGTCGATGGGCATAAAAGATAATGAAAATGAAACTCAGATACCTGAACGTTCGAAAAATAATGATAATGAAGAAATCTCGATAAATTATGCCCAAAATGGAATTAGATGGAACCGAGATTAAGTCAACGTTGACGATAAATTCTCATTTAACGAAGCGCTACATGAAATGAATGAGATTAATGAGAATGAGGATCATGAACATGTACAAGAATGCAGACAAATAAATAATTGGCCAAAATGAAAAGATGCAATCGAGACCGAATTAAAATCACTTGAGAAATGAAAAGTTTTTGGACCTGTAGCCGTATACCAGAAAATGTAAAGTCAGTTGGATATAAATGGGTTTTCATTAGAAAGAGGAATGAAAACGGCGAAATTGTAAGATACAAAGCACGGCTTATTGCGCAAGGTTTTTCGCAACAATCGAGTGTCATATATGAGGAGACGTATTCTCCTGTGGTGGATGCAACTATTTTTCGTTATATAGTAAGTCTGGCAGTATGAGAAGGTCTCAATATGAGTCTTATGGATGTTGTCACTGCTTATCTATATGGAACACTTGACAGTGACATATATATGAAGCTTCCTGAGGGATTTCAGTTGCCGAAAAATTCAGGGCCCAGAAACAAGTACTCAGTTAAGTTGAATAAATCGCTTTATGGATTAAAGCAATCTGGGCGAATGTGGTATAATCGCCTAAGTGAATTTTTAGTAAAAGAAGGGTATCGGAATGATCAAACTTGTCCCTGCATATTTCCGAGTCATACTCGACCTGATATAACGTTCGTTGTAAACTTATTGGCAAGATATAGTTCTTCGCCGACTCGTAGACACTGGAATAAAGTTAAACGGATTTTTGGATACCTTAAAGGAATATCTGATATGGGATTGTTTTATTCTAATGAGTCGAAAGCAAATTTAGTTAGGTATGCAGATGATGACTATTTGTCTGATCCACATAATGCTCGATCGCAAACAGGTTATTTGTTTACATATGGTGGAACCGCTATTTCATGGCAGTCAGTGAAACAAACTTTAACAGCTACTTCATCTAACCATGCGGAAATTCTCGCTATTCATGAAGCTATCCGAGAATGTGTTTAGTTGCGATCGATAATTGAGCATATCCAACAGACTTGTGTGTTGTTTTCTGATAAATTACTTTCAACGATCTTATATGAAGATAATGCGGCATGTATTGCCCAATTAAAGGAAGGATATATTAAAGGGGATAGAACAAAATATATTCACTGAAATTTTTCTTCCTCATGATTTGGAGAAAAATGGTGATATTGATGTACAACAAGTGCGATCAAGTGAAAATCTTGCAGATTTATTTACGAAAGCACTTCCCCCAATTATTTTCAGGAAATTGGTATATTCAATTGGAGTTCGAAGACTCCGAGATTTATAATGATGTTATCATCAGGGGGAGAAAATACGCGTTGCACTCTTTTTCCATTCACTGTGGTTTTTCCCATGTGCTTTTCCCAGTAAGGTTTTTAATGAGACAACAAATGAAAGCGTATCAAAAGGAATTGTGTACTCTTTTTCCTTCACTAGGTTTTTATCCCACTGGGTTTTTCCTAGTAAGGTTTTAACGAGGCAAATTCTTTGAAAAAACATCCAATGGGGAGTATTATGAAATAATATTAATAATATGTGGATGTTTTAATGTTGTAAATGTTAGATGAAATAGTAGAAATTTTTCTACTATAAATAGACCGATGTATTTGTATTGAATCATATCGAAAACATCAATAATATTATCTCTCTACAATTCCAGCGTTTTATATTTCTGTTCTTGTCCACTTAAAATAGTTTTATAACAATTTGGCCATAATTAAATCAACCATTATATTATTGTTCCACTGGAAGAATATCTAGCCAAGGTTAGAGAATTCTCATTAAGTACTAACAAGAAACAATAGATGTATAAAAAATTAGACCATCTTCACCCGACACCAAAAACTCAAAATATGAAGTAAAAATACCTCAATCGAACCCCAAACGCAAACCCAAAATGCGTTTTTTGGTTTCTCTCTTCTCTTTCAAACCCAAATTTGCATTTGAACGCAAAAAATGGGTTTGATGTTTCAAAATTACAAACAGGTCCCTTTGTTTATATTGACTTACTAAAGCACTCATGTAAAAAAAAATACACAAAAAGTAATTATGTATTAATAATGACGGAGAGAGATCATGACGGAAACTAGTATCGAATAAGCAAAAGAAAGGGACCATTAAACAAGTAATTATTGTAAAATTAGCAAAACATTTACTCTTTATTTTTAATAATATTTTTTATACCTTAATATTTAATTTTTATATTTTATTTATATGTAATTTGATTTTACTAAAACTACAATATTCAGAATAATTAGAGATAAATATTATCATGTTACACTTCTAAATGTGCTAATTAATCATTTGTTGGAGGAATATACCAATCCGAGACTTGAAAATTTATCTTTTAAATAAATAAATATTATAAATAAATAAATTAATATTTTCTAGTGTAGTTTAACTTTTGAATTTAATTCATGTTTATGAATAATAATATTTTATTCCTAGTTTTATTAAATATTTTTTTCATTGACTTAAAAATAATCATGTGGACTAATTTGAAAAAATATAAAATATGTGGGCGTATTAAAAGTTGTATGAAAGAGAATATTACAATATAGCCTTTTGAGTTTGAGAATGAGTATAACGGTTGGAGAAGAATTACTGCATTTTGAGTTTGAGAATGATTTTGAGTATGAGAATGAGTTTTTCGGTTGGAGATGGTCTTAGAGCTAATCCGCACCTATCTATATTCTTTTATTAATCCTCAGCATGAGTTAAAAAATGTAAATTGGTGTATGAATCAACCAATCATATTTTATTTGCCATTAATAATCAGTAATAAAAATAGAAAAGAATAACTACACACCACATGCATGTTAAAGATTATCCCCTATTAATAACAACATACTAAATTGACTAGATAAAAAATAATTATCAATAACACAAAAAAATACATAATACGTTGACAATTTTTCATTATTATTGGTTATTATTATTTTATGATGAATATCATTATTACAATTTTATTTTAATAATAGCTTACTATTTAAATTAATTTGATTGTGCAGATTTACTAGCATGATTGAGGTCACAAAAGCGCATCGAGGGACACACATAACTTTGGAACAGAAAAATTAGGAAGATAACCCAAATCAACAAACCCACGAGCAGAAAGATCGACCAATTGTTGTATTAGGAAGAGGAATAATTATGAGAACTCTTAATATTCACCTATAATAGAATTTTTAATCGTGTTATTACCTATTACTCATTGGAAACAGGCTCAATACTCTTTTTTAAGTAATAGATGTAGTTTAATACAAATTTGTTCGTTTTCTATTCTTATTTTCGATCATTTTGGTTTCGTCCTTCAATTTTTGAAAGTTTCCTTTTTGGATATTTTAATCTTAGTTAGACCATCTCCAACTAAAAAACACGTTATTAAACTCAAAATGCAGTAATACATCTCCAACCATTAAACTCATTTTCAAAATCAAAAGCATATTCTCAGAATATTCTCTTTTAAATCAACTTTTACTATTTTTCAATACCAATCCACACATTTTATAACTTTATGCATTAGATCGTGATACCTTTTAAAATTTCATTGCATATTTAATAAAATTATTTTATATATATAAAAAACAAAGAAAAAATATTTAATAAAAAATGAGTCCTTTATATATTTTATTCATTTATTATTTTTAATATGTGTGTTATTTTTCATGATTTGTAATATATTTTATGTTTTTTAACTTTTATAATTGTATTGTAGTTGCAAATAAACATATATGATAAGTAATAAAAGCAAATTAATAATTTTAAGGGGTCATTTTGTAAGACTTAAATTTTTTGAGTAGATGAATAGTAAAAACCCAAATATGAGGTGAGAGAAAGCAATGTAAAACTCATTTTAGGTATTGTTTTGGGTGTCCATTGTAGTAATTATTTAGGTTTGAGTTGTAAAATGAGTATTGGTTGGAGGAAGGTGCATTATGGCCGGTGAGGGTATTTTTTACATTTGCCAAACTTCATTGGTATTTTAGATAGTTGGCCAAGCATGAGGGGTATTTTTTATATTTAGCCCTTTTAACACATTTATTTTATTGCTGCTGTTATAATTCTTGAAACGTTACGTCTTGCTTTTAAACTACGTATAAAAGTTGATATAATATTAATAAACTAAATTGATGTGATCGTGGATAAGTGATAACAATAACATCAGATAATGTATTAATATTTCTCAATCAACAATTCCATGTTTCTCAATCAACAATTCCAAGTACTTCTCTTGGTGGGACGATATGAGATTATCATAGCCCAAGAGAATTGATATCCCATACGAAAACATTGTATGTTGAATTTATTTCAGGCAGTGGTATTACATTTATTTATTTATTTTTTGCTTCATGGGCTTCTGTGACCATTCGTTTTCTTTGTCAATCTATATCGACGTACTTCAATACAAAATATATATTTTTTGAACACGTTCTTCTCATCGGCTGAGAATATTCTTAGAAATCAGGCTACTTTGGGCCCAAAAGAATAAATAGTCAATACCATTACACTTGTCAAAATTGTCAACAGATTAAAAGCAATCTATAAATCAAGAAATAATATACATTTCAAGATATGCGACTCCCAAAGCACTCAAATTTATGAGATTGAACTCTAACAAACGTCAGCTATCGTTTCTGGTAAAAAAAAAAAAACTAACAAACGTTGGAAAAAAAAACTCTAACAAATGAAATATTTACATTAATATAATATACATTTGTAGTTTTCTACAATTATGTTTCATACTAATTTAGCTATAATATCTCAAACCAGTTACTTATCCAACCTTGTTCTAGAAGCAATTTGTCACAACACAACTGCAATTTGTCACAACTTTCACACACACACACACTAGTATATTAAACAAGGAATTAATTATAAATATAAATAGGCCCGGCAAACGCATCGCATTAATTCTTTTAGGCCCAATTATATTTTATTTCTGCCCTTATTACTACCGGGCCTTCATCAATATATAGAATGGTCGCATAAGAATAAAACTAAAGAGAAAGCAACGAAGCTAATGTTTCTATTGGCCCATTAATACCTTAATAGAGAGGGAGCCTCATTTTCTAAGGTTATCTCCAACCCACAACACAAAAATACAGTTAAATTTACACAAAATACAGTCGTTACAGTATTTTTACTCCAACACATTAATTCTATTTTTTAAACTAATTTTTACTCCAACCTATTAACTCTATTTTTTACTCTAAAAATAATATTTCATACATAGTCATACTTATTGTTATTATAAATTTATTTATAAAATAAAAAATTTAAATTATGTGTATTCTTCTATAATATATTTTTTACATTAAACGTAGTAATGGTATGTTAATTTAAATATACACACATTTATATTCTCTATATAAAAATAAAAATATTCAGTTTTTTAAATGCATTATAGTAAAAGATAAACGAAGAAAAAAATCAAAAAAACGCGTAGAAAATCACTAATAACAAAATTTTATAATAGAAAATGCATTTAAAGAAATGAAGAAGGTTACTTTTTTTGTACTTTTTATTATTATTATGATAATATAAAATATTTTAAACGTAATTACATATTTTAAAATTAAAAATAAAATAAAAATGAAAACTCTATTTTAGAGTTTAGAAATAGAGTTACTCTAAATATAGAGTATCACTCTCTACAAAGATGTTAAAATAGAGTACCCGTTGAAGAAGATGTGTACTCTATTTTAGTGTAAAGTATACATTGGAGATAGCTCTAAATACAACTTACTTAGATACTCTAAAATCTATGGTGTTTTTAATTAAATTTTATGCTTACTATATTTCACGACTTGGCCGATCGCCGATGGGCATCGAATCTGATCCTCTGTTAATAATAAAAATTCCGTATTTCTATGGAGTAACATGCTGATTTTTTATTTTTAGTTTTCTGATAAAATGGACCACAAACGTCATATGTATAAATCAACAACGTTTATGGGGCATATAATTAATTAAAAGACAGAGAGCAAGTTGCCCTCGAAATAAAAGACAGAGAGCAAGTTGCCCTCGAAATGCGACATTGATCTGGCTGTCGGAAGGGATTTGATTTAGGAAAAAATAATTTTGAGGGAAATCGAATATGGACCATATGAGTTCAAGACAGCTTGGGAACGCCATGCTCCTTCATGTCCACCAATCTCTATTTTATTTTACTAGGTTACTAAGATAATTTCAAATCACTTACATGTAAAATCTATTTTAATGTTTAACATTATTGTGAAGAGAAATTTATTGCTTTTTTTTAGAGAAGGAACGACTCGAATGATATAGAATATTTTGAAGACACTATGCAATTCAAATTAAGGTAAAAAAAAATATGTAATAACGATGATAGTTTGATTTATAATCTAAAAAAGGGGCATTGTTTTTAACTTTTAAAATAATTTATCACTCCCAGTACTCAATAGTAAACTCGGGCTCAATTATTATTTTCTCTTCAATATGTATATGTAACTAAAAGGGATAAAGTCACTTTTGGTCCTCGATATCTATCCTTGGAACATTTTGGTCTCCGACGTTCCCGCTTGCTACATTTAGTCCTTGATGATGTCCGATTTGAACCAATGGATCTGGCGGGACGGACATGGTTTGACCAATTATAACGATTTTTTTAAGAAAAATAGTATTTATATTATAATATATAAATTGGATATATTCTTTAAATTATATGTAAATATTATTTATTTTAAATATTGTATTATTATATATAATATTTAAATATTATAAATATATTAATATTTAAATATTGTAAATATAATATTTGAAATGATTTATTAAATTGTAAACATTTTTATAATATTGAATATAATTTAAATTGATATTAATTATTGAAGAGATTATAAAAACAAAAGAAAAAGCGCAAACAAAAATATTTAATGAGTGAGATTGTAACTAGTGTTGAGAGTGAGACAATGGGAAGACAAGCAAACGATTTTTTAAATTACCATTAAATCTTCAATTGAATCTAATTTATTGAAGAGATTATGTACCGCAAACAAGACGTAACGTGGCGTGGTAACGTACTAAATTATCATTATCGATTGGCATATCATTGACCTATATTATATTATTCCAATTTCCAAACAATGTGATGGCATCAATATAAATATGCAATCACACGCTCACTGCGTGGGCTTTGCTGGGTTATTGCCGACCATTGATTTTTCGAGGTCACGAGTTGTAATAAACCTAAAAGCTGTCGTCATCACTTTTTAAATTGAGTTGACACCAATAAAGCTTAACGGGACCCTTCATTTTATTTCATTGGCAAAAAAACTACGATGCATGTACAAGCTTTGGGTAGATTATCAAATTAATTCAGAATTAAGTTGGTCACACTGACAAATTTATATAATGACAAGTCTAATTGTATCATCTAATGAGATTTGCTGGAGAGTTGGAACCTTAGATTTAGGCTTTTCAAGACAATATTTTATCTAATAGTTTATAACTGGAGAAGGAAGACATAATAAAAATTGTTCATCCAAATCAATTTTATCACCTAGAACCCTAGTAGTCAGAAAAAACGTTTTAAAAAAATAAATCATATTTTCTTCTCTTCTCCACCGACGGCCATAGATCGATTGCTATGAAGGTCGCCGGCGGGTCGGATTGGAGCATCCATCACGTGCTTCCTTTTATTTCCCAATTTCCATGCACTTGATTTTATTTTTTATCTTTTCCTTCCGTATGAGTGTTGATTTTCTATCGTATGTGAGTTATCTTCTCTCGTATGAGAATGTTTTCTCGATAAGTTACATATGGTCTTACATGATAAATCTGGGGTATATACATCGTGCTAGCACTAGTGATTCAAGCAATTGAGCAATCGATGATACTAATTTAAAGGAAATATTGCAATTGGAGATAACTAGTTTTTCTTTCTTTTTTGTTTTTCCTTCATAATCTTTAATAGTTTGTTTATTGGCTCTCTATTTGTAATATTTTGTCAAATTAATTTCTATATATTACAATATCGTTTAAAAAAGTCAATTTATCACCTTACAATTTTTTTTTTTTTAAAAAAAAGTTCAAAGGATCATTTAAAGTGAAATTTGGTCTTTTCAACTTTTTGATTTGTATAAGCATGTCCTCATAAATCGTTGTTTTATTTTCAAAACATTATTTAATTAATATTGAATTATAGCATCATAAATTGAACATTTTAAATTAAAAATAACTCTTAAATATAAGAAAAATTGTAGATCTATATTCTTATATTAAGCGTGAGGGGCCTAGAATAACTACCTTCAAATCAATTGATATGGCACGTGTAGTTACTATTTTGTCCTTTACTCATTTAGCTTATTATAATATTAACTTCTCAAGATAATTTTTTACATACATACAAAAATATACATAATTAAAATTAAATTTATATCACCTATTAAATATTTTGAATCACAAATAACGATTAAACTAAGTAATATTATATATCAGTGCACACAATCGAGTGTACGTAGTACTAGTATTTATATATTAGAGCACACACGCCGAGTGTGCTTAAAATACTATGTGTTTGTACGTTGTTTATATTTAGGGGTTTAAATTATTAAGTTTTATATAAAACTAATTAATAAGTGCGTGTTTGGTCAGTGAATTTATAACAATGAGAGGTGTGCTTATTTAAACATGTATACATGATATAAACTTATGTTATATATAAACAACATTTAAATTTTCTAAACCTATTAATCACACAAGGGCTATAAGTATGTATAAACCTTGAGGGGTGCATGACAACTATATTTGGCCAGTTACCTTTCTATTTGTTTTTTTCTATCATAATTTGACCGATTACCATATTATCTTATATTTTTATTCATTATAAGTATATTCTCACAAATACAAACTTAATTTATAAATTGTAATTTCATGTATTTAACATTTTAAATTATAAATAACTCAAAAAATATAGTAATTATATAAATACTTTTATATTAAAGCACACACATCCAAGATCGTAAAATATTTATCGAAATAAACTTTGGTCAAGATCTTAAGAAGTATGGGATTAAACAATAGCTTGAATCTAATTGATTGGTTTCAACTTAAAGATACAAAATGTAATTGGGTCTCAACTGCATGTCAAATTGGACTATTATTCATACTATATTGTATGTGGATATGTGGATGTCCATGTGATGTGTTAATTCCCTTGTCTTACGGCGAGAATCAACAATTTTCAGAAACGAGGTTTGAAGAATACATGTGCAATTATAAAACAAAATTTAAATGATTAAGAGAATACACACATATATATATATATATATGTGTGTGTGCTGAAAATAGGCGTGATAAATGGTAGATTTATAATTATTGTTTTTTTATTATTAAAAAGTAACTTCCACGGGTATAATTCATAAAACCATTATAAATCTGCGATAACTTTCTAGTTGTTATAAAATTATTACATAAATATAAAACACTGGAATAATAGAGAAATTATATTATTGATGTTTTCGATGTGATTCAATACAAATACATCGGTCTATTTATAGTAGAAAAAATTATACTATGTCATATAACATTTACAACATTAAATACATCTTATCTTATCTTAACTCATCGCATCAACAATCAACTAACTTTTACAACATTAAAAACATCCACATATTATTATTTCATAATAATTTCATAATACTCCCCCTCGGATGTTTTTCAAAGAATTTGCCTCGTTAAAACCTTATTAGGAAAAACCCAGTGGGATAAAAACCTAGTGAAGGAAAATAGTACATAATTCCTTTTGATACGCTTTCATTTGTTGCCTCATTAAAAACCTTACTGGGAAAACCACATGGAAAAACCACGGTGAAGGAAAAAAGAGTGCAACTCGTATTTTATCCCCCTGATGATAACATCATTATAAATCTCGGAGTCTTCGAACTCCAATTGAATATACCAATTTCCTGAAAATAATTGGGGGAAGTGCTTTCGTAAATAAATCTGCAAGATTTTCACTTGATCGCACTTTTCGTACATCAATATCACCATTTTTCTCTAAATCATGGGTGAAAGAAAAATTTCGGTGAAATATGTTTTGTTTCTATTCCCTTTAATATATTCTTCCTTTAATTGGGCAATGCATGCCACATTATCTTCATATAAGATCGTGGGAAGTAATTTGTCAGAAAACAATCCACAAGTCTGTTGGATATGCTCAATTATCGATCGCAACCAAACATATTCTCGGCTACATGAATAGCTAGAATTTCCGCATGGTTAGATGAAGTAGCTGTTAAAGTTTGTTTCACTTACCGCAAATAGCGGTTCCACCATATGTAAATAAATAACATGTTTGCGATCGAGCATTATGTGGGTCAGACAAATATCTAGCATCTGCATACCCAATTAAATTTGTTTTCGACTAATTAGAATAGAACAATCACATATCAGTTGTTCCTTTAAGGTATCGAAAAATCGGTTTAACTCCATTCCAATGTCTACGTGTCGGCGAAGATTTATATCTCGCCAATAAGTTTACAGCGAACGCTATATCAGGTCGCGTATGACTCGTAAGATACATTAGTGCTCCAATAGCACTAAGATATGGTACTTCAGGACGTGGGTTTTATTCTCATTATCTTTTATGTCCATCGACTCATCTCTAGTCGATAAATCCTCTGTTGGACCATTCTTATTATTATTTGCTCCTTTTCTTTTCCCAGGATTTTTATCCTTGGAACCCGAGGGCCTACCACGCTTTGGTTATGGCTTTTCCATGTGATGTTCCGAACACTTTATTATCGATGGAGATTCATATCCAACATATATTCCCAACCTCCTTTGAGATCCCATCTTTATTCATTGTGGTGGAGCAACTGGAACATATACTGCACATCCAAAAATTCTAAGATGGGAAATATCTAGTTCCTGACCATAAACCATTTGTAATGGGGAGACATCATGATAACTTGTTGGTCTAATGCGGATTAGTGTTGCTGCATGCAATATAGCATGTCTCCAGCAAGACGATGAAATCGACTTCATCAATAATGGTCTTGCAATTAATTGCAAGCGCTTAATCAACGATTCTGCAAGACCGTTTTGCGTATGGACATGTGGCACGGGATGCTCAACATCAATTCCGATAGACATACAATAATCATTAAATGCCTTGGCAGTAAATTCAGCAGCATTATCAAGGCGTATTTTCTTTATCGGATAATCTGGAAAATGTGCTCTTAGTCGGATCATTTGTGCAAGCAATCTCGCAAATGCCATGTTGCGTGTTGATGACAAACATACATGAGACCATCTAGTCGATTGAATTAATACCATGAAATACTTAAATGGTCCACATGATGGATGTATAGGTCCGCAAATATCACCATGTAGACGCTCCAAAAATGTTATGGATTCATTCTTTATTTTTGCTGGTGATGGTCGAATAATTAACTTCCCTTTAGAGCAAGCGCCACATGATAATTCATTACTTTGAAGAACCATCTGTTCTTCATTAAATGTCCACGTGAATTCTCAATTATTTTCCGCATCATAATTGCAGCGGGATGGCCCAACCGGTCATGCCAAACATTAAATGTATGGTTATTAGTAAACTTCTGGTTTACGGTAGCATACGATTCGATCGTTAAGATATGTGTAATACAACCCAGAGTCAAAAGAATGTAATGTTTCTATAATTCTTTTATCATTAGAAACCCCCTTTGTAATGTGCAAATATTCAACATCTGCTTTTTCTGCAGTCTCAACATGATATCCATTATGTCGAATAGCTTTAAAGCTCAATAAATTTCTTTGAGACTTAGGAGAATATAAGACGTTTTTCAATTATCAACATTGGTCCTCTGAGTAGTAAAATGTTGGCTCTTCCGGAGCCTTCAATTATATTTTTGTTACCCGATATTGTAATAACACTTGTTTCTTTCATTTCAAGATGATCGAAATATTTCTTTTTCTTCAGAATCGTATAAGTCGTTGCACAAACTGCAAGACATAATTCTCCATTGCACATGTTCGTTTCTATCAGAGAAAATTCCTTTATAAACAAACACATAATAATCATTATTAAAATAAACAGATATATCACAAGAAAACATATAACTTAATAAAACACTCCAAACGATACATAATAAATCACACAATAATAAAGCATACAATACACACAATAATAAAACACACAATAATATTACATAGTAGATTAGTTTTCTTCAGGAAAAATTAGAAATTCGCAGTTTCGAAATG
Organism: Linderniella brevidens; assembly: GCA_004919715.1. NCBI lineage: Eukaryota > Viridiplantae > Streptophyta > Magnoliopsida > Lamiales > Linderniaceae > Linderniella > Linderniella brevidens. Next base: position 17,806,138 of record SWDC01000153.1, read on the forward strand.
TGTATTTTCATCTTTTGTCCTAGGAGTAGAGGCCAATTCACTTTGAACAAAATTCGTTTCAATTCTCTTTTCTTTGCCCTTATTTTGTTGATATAATTCAACCAAATGTTTGGGCGTGCGACAATTACGTGACCAATGGCCCGAACCACCGCAACGATAGCATTGCTCATCGTTGTTCTTTTGTTCAGTGTGTCTCTTCTAATCATTATTTTCGTAATTTTTTCTCTTCTGGGAAAATTTCTGATGACCGCCACGATTGTTATGATAACCACCACCGTAATTTCATCGGCCACGTCCATGGCCTTGACCACAACCTTGACCACGGCCACGTCCACGACCGCGATGTCCACCACGTCCACGATCATTGCTTCGACTATTATCATTATTACCTTTGACTGCATTCGCTTAGGGATTGTAGTAGAACTATTCGATCGGGATTCGTGGTTTTTCATCAACAATTAATTGTTTTGTTCAGCCAACAATAAACAAGAGATTAACTCTGAATGCTTTTTAAATCTCCTCTCCCTATATTGCTGTTGCAATATCATATTTGATGGATGAAAAGTGCTGAATGTTTTCTCCATAATACTGTCTTCGGTGACTGTTTCTCCACACAATTTCAATATGATAGTCACCTTATGAACAACCGAGTTATATTCAGTTACGGATTTAAAATCATGTAATCTTAAATGCATCCATTCATACCTTGCCTTTGGGAGGATGACAGTTGTCAGGTGGTCAAATCGATCTTTCAGATTTTTTTCATAATTCAGCGGGATCTTGTTCATTTAAGTATTCATCTCTCATATCTGCATGAATGTGGTGGCGAAGAACTATCAAAGCTCTTGCCTTATCCTGATCGTTTGTGGTTTTTACAGTATCAGTGGTGTCATCTTGCACCCGTTGTGGTTTTTGGGTCGACAATAGTGTCACTCAAACCTTTTGCTTTTAGATGAATCTTTGCGTCTAGTGCCCAATATAAATAATTCTTTCCTGATAAGTCAAGGGCAACAAACTCGAGGCTTTGCAAATTAGTCATATTATCATAAAATACAAAACACGTTTTAATACTCAAATCATAAAGTATAAAATAATTATACGATGTGAATAACATTAATATTTTCAATATCAATACAAGTTTATCGTAAAAAGAAAACACTTTAAAGAATTATTACAATGAATCTTTTTTTGTAAAAATCCTTACGAAAAATAAAGTCCACATCCCGATGAGTGCCATCGTAAAAATAATAGTACTAAAGAGATCAATCATCAGGTAGAGCGACATCTTTCTATAACAAAATATATTTCATAAGAATCATATATTATAACATTAAAAAAATATCCTAATTAATCACTCTCGTAAAATCTTGGTAAAAACATAATCCATATATAGATAATTATCGCCGTGCGTAGAGTAAGAATCATGAGATCAATCATCGTATATAGCAACATCCTTCAAAATATAAAATATATTTCGGTAATCATAATAATGAAAAATATTACAATTAATAACTATATTTTAGAAACAACTGTAAAAATATTATCCACCGTCCAATAAGCATCATGGTAAATAAAGTAAGACGCGCAAGATTCATCTTTGTATAAAACGACATGATTCTATAATAAGAAAACCATAATAGTCAGAGATGGATAAAATATATGTATTTCTTCTTAATTAATTTAATTTCTCCCAGTGGTAATAAAATTTGTCTATCCATATAGTCCAAAATTAATTCAAAATATATATGATAGATACTTGAGATATCAATAAAATTAATAATATTATTTAAATCGCTCTTTTCAAAATCTCGTCAAAAATAAAATTTCACTCGCCACCACTTGGATTCAAAATCTGGACCTCACATCACTTGTAGTGACGATATTCCGCGAAACCACTCGGGCTAAGGTGTTTTAGTGGTATATATGTTATATTTATATAATTTTAACTGTTCGTAACATTAGCGTACGAGTGTTATAAATAAACTCACCGTACACAAAATAAAATTACCATACCTCGATTATAGTTGTATAAGATCTTGTCCGGAGTTTGATCGTTGCCGGAGAGCGCCCGTGCTGATAACGTGTTATAAAACTATTATAAATGGACAAGAACAGAAATATAAAACAATGGAATTGTAGAGTGATAATATTATTAATGTTTTCGATATGATTCAATACAAATACATCGGTCTATTTATAGTAGACAAATTTCTACTATTTCATCTAAAATTTACAACATTAAATACATCTATCTTATCTTATCTCATCTCATCAACGATCAATTAATTTTAACAACATTAAAAAATATCCACATATTATTATTTGATAATAATTTCATAATACTAGTGTAATGATTAATTAAAATACAGTGTGGTGAGCGAATATAATCATTACCTTCTTCGGTAAAATAAATTAATAATGTTTAGAATCAAAATCCAATCCATTATCACTCAAATGAGAAGTGGCCACGCGACGCGATAAATATTTGCACGAAATTCCACTTAGCGAGGGCAAAATCGTCACTAAAATCCGACAAATTATTAATAGAAATTTATTACCCTATTAAATTGCGCGATTTCCGAAAATATGAGAAAAAATTATTCCCCCACTCCAGCACTTGTCATCGTCATTCGTTCCTCTAATTTAATATATTTTTTCTTTAGCCTTCTTGCAGATGAACATTTGACCTATTATTATTTATTATTTTATATAGCTGATTCTCGCTAAGCCGAATAATATTATGATGATCTGATAGGCTATAAGCACATTTAGTAAATAAATTTAAAGGTTTAAGTCCATATCAGTTACACAAAAAGAAATAATAATAATAATTAAAAATTACACGAAAAAAAAAATACTAGGAAAAGAAAAGGGAAAAAGAGCATATTCTGTCTCTCTCTCTCTCTCTTCATAAATCTCCCTTTGACCGCCGTACAAGGTAAAAAAGCCACCGCCTTTAGACCTCCTGTGGAGCTTTCGGCGGAAAACACAGAATCTCACACGGGACATAATAATTAGCACTTCAACCACAGTTTCGTTGTACTACCAAATGACCTCTAAAACAGAGCAAGATTAAGTAAGGAATTCTCTCTGGTACTCTACTACTACGCTACTCAACACAGAATCTCACACCATCTGACCGCTGAGATTATTCGAATCGTACGGCTGGGGATCGATTCAGAGCCTTTCGCCCCATCGAGGGAGGAAAGTAGAGTTTATGTAACGTCCATACGCTTTAAGTTTTCACTTCTTTTCTTCTTTTTTTTCTTTACGTGTGTGAACGTTTTAATTGTCTGTGTTCATCGTTGTTCTTGCGAGTGGGACTGTGGGAGGCTTTTAAAGCATGTTTTTTTAATGATTAATTGGGGAAAGAAAGATGTAGTTTTCTCTCTTGTTCTTCCATTGCATGCAATGAGTGGCCTTCTATTGAATGATTTCACTTTTGTCCTTTCTTGTTTAAATTACGGTATTCTAATGTCCATTTTTAATTTTTTTTTTGGGGGCGTTTCCAATCTTTTTTGCCTGCAGTCTTGAATCGGGGCAGACAAGATAAGAAGGTTATGGAACGCAACGGTTGTCATAAAAATGGCGACTTTAGCCCACAAAGAGCAGAAGAAGACTTCGATCCATGGACCGCTTGGGCTTACAAACCTCGTACCGTTACATTGCTGCTGATTGGTGCCGTGTTTCTTGTGTAAGTAGGTTACAATTTGTTGTCTTTTCGTATTCTTTCTTTACCCGGATAATAAATCATGCATCCCCTTAAAAATTCGATTTTTTTTTAAAGTTCTGTTATAAATGTGGGCAGTAAAACGATATTGTAAATGACTGAAAAGGTAAGAACACCGGAATTTACGTGGAAAACCCCAAACAGATCGAGGTAAAAAAAACCACGGGCAGGGTAGAAATATTTTACTGTGGGTAAAATAGGGGTTACAACCTCTCAATCTATGAAGGAGAAAAACACTCAATATCTCTCTTTATAGTCGGAGACAATACCTCACAAACCCTCTATTTACAAACCCTCTATTTACTTATTACACCACATAAATATATTGCTTTCTACTGCTCTGAGATAATTTTTCTTTTGACGTTTGATGCCTATTTATAGGCAAAATCAAACGCGTTATACTAATAAAATAATATTAATATTATAAATATAATATAATGAGACCGCGTGAAATAAATGAGACCAAGTTGGTCTCATTTATTATGCCAGCAATCTCCCACTTGAAGATTTGATTGATGCCCAATCAGATCTTCACACTTTTCTTTCGACCTTGCTATGTTAAGTCAATCCACAGGAGGAACGACACCACATAAACTTGTCCACGTTGATTGCCTTCGTCATGAAGTCTGCCTGATTATCCGCAGTGTGAACCTTTTGCATGTTCACTATTCCCTCTTCCACTTGTTCACGAACAAAGTGGTATTAAACCCGGATGTGTTTGGTTCTTGAATGAAATGCTGGATTCCTTGCAAGATGCAATGCACTCTGGCTATCACAATAGAGAACAATGTTCTCTTGTTTGTGGCCGAGTTCTTCGAGCAACATCTTCAACCATATTGCCTCTTTACTGGCGTGCGTAGCTGCTACATATTCTGCTTCTGTCGTAGACGTTACGACAATCGACTGCAGTTTTGAAACCCAGCTTACGGCTCCGCCAGCAAGATTAAACACATATCCGGTTGTGGACCTGCTTTTATCAAGTTCACCTGCATAATCAGCATCAACATAACCATGGACAGTAAAATCTTTATCTCCGTAACATAATGCACGATCAGAGGTTCCCTTGATATATCTGAGAATTCTCTTGACAACACTCCAGTGCTCTCGACCAGGGTTGGACATATATCGGAGGATAACTTGGAGTTAGCATCAAGAGGGATAGATATTGGCTTACTGTCTTGCATGTTGAACCTTCGCAGGACTTTCTTCAAGTAATTCTTTTGAGAGAGCCAAATCTTCCGATTGCTTCTGTCTCGAGAAATTTGCACACCAAGGATTTTGCTTGCTGGTCCCAAGTCCTTCATCTCAAATTCACCAGCTAGTTGCGCCTTTAGATTATCGATACGATCTTTATTGGGTCCTGCTACCAGCATGTCATCGACGTACAACAGCAACATGATGTAATCGTCGTCACCAAATCTCTTGAAGTACGCACAAGGATCTGAATATAGCCTGTTGTAGCCAAGACTCAATATGAAAAAATAAAATCTCTTGTACCAGCATCGTGGTGCTTGTTTGAGCCCGTAAAGAGATTTGATTAGCCTGCAAACCAGATCTTCTTTGCTTTTTTCTTGAAAGCCTTCTGGTTGAAGCATATAGATTTCTTCCTTCAGGTCGCCATGGAGAAAGGCCGTCTTTACATCCAACTGCTCAAGATGCAAGTCAAATGTAGCACACAATGACAAGACTACCCTGACTATTGTAAGTCGAACCACCGGTGAGAATATTTCATTGAAGTCGATCCCTTCTTTCTGAGCATATCCCTTTACAACCAGTCTTGCACGGTATCGCTCTACCTGGTCATCACCATTCCGCTTGATTTTGAACACCCATTTGTTTCCAATAGGTTTCCTTCCTTGCGGCAATGGCACCAACTCCCTGTCTTATTTTTACTGAGAGCTTCCATTTCTTCTTGCATTGCTGAAATCCACTGACTCGCATCTGAACTTGCCAGTGCTTCTTGGAAAGTGGTTGGCTCTCCATCCTCAGTTAGAAAACAGTATGCAATGTTGCTCTCAGTTTCATAATCTGAGTACCAACTTGGCGGATTGCGCATGCGCTTTGATCGCCAGAGGTCCGATACTTCAGTTTCGACTGGGTCGAGCTCTTCGTGCGCCGGTTCAACTTCAGAAGAATCATTTTGCTTCAATTTTCTCTTCACTAGTGTTGATGTAGTCTTTGTCAAATTGCCATCATCATTGACTTGCTCCTGGTTGTTATCCTCCATGAAAATAACATCTCTGCTGATAACCATTTTGTGGTCAGTAAGATCCCACAAGCGGTACCCCTTTACTCCTTCGGCGTACCCCAGGAATAGACACCTTCTGGACTTTGGATCCAACTTCGTCGTTTCTTGATTGTGGTACATCACATATGCAGGACTGCCAAATATATGGAGGTTTGAGTAGTCTGCATGTTTACCAGTCCACATCTCCATCGGAGTCCTCATCTCTATAGCAGTAGATGGGGCCCGATTCACCACGTAACAGGCAGTACCGACCGCTTCTGCCCAGAACTCCTTGTTCAGGCCTGCAGTTCTCAACATAGCCCTTGTTCTTTCCAACAGGGTCCTATTCAACCGCTCTGCCACCCCATTTTGTTGTGGAGTGTAAGCCGTGGTGAATTGTCTTCTGATACCCGCATCTTTGCAGAATTCAATGAATTCTTTTCCAGTATAATCTCCTCCATTATCTGACCGCAAACACTTGATCTTCCTGCCTGATTCAAGTTCAACTCGCGCTTTGTAAGTTTTGAAGACAAGAAATACTTCGTCCTTCTTCTTAATTGGATACACCCAGCACCTCTTGGAATAGTCGTCTATGAATGACACGAAATAATTGGCTCCTCCCAAGGATGTATCCGGTGCTTGCCAAACATCAGAGTGAACCAACTCCAGAATCTCTTTACTTCTGAAATTTGAGGAGTTGAACTTCAGGCGATGCTGCTTGCTGACGATGCAATTCTCACAAAATGGTAGAGACACCGTTGTGAGACCAGGAAGTAGATTCTTCTGAACAAGAATCTTCATGCCCTGTTCAGACATGTGACCAAGCTTCTTGTGCCAAGTCATTGAAGACTTTTCGATTGAATTTGTCGTGGCCACAGAAGCTTGCCCTTCTTGCAGAGTCTCCCCCTTCAGCATGTATAAGTTTGCGGCGATCTTTTCTCCTTCCATAATAACCACCGCTCCGTGAAAAATTTTCATGATCTTGTTCTCCAGTTCGATTTGAGACCAAGATCGTCCAGCTGCCCCACCGACAGTAAATTTTTCTTCAAGCCCTCCACATGGCGCACAGCTTGAATGGTACGCACAGTGCCACCATACATCTTCAGTTTAATGGTACCAATTCCCATGATCTTCAGAGGTTGATCGTTACAGCTGTACACATATCCTTCAGAGGTTGGTTTGTATTGATGAAACCATTCCCTTCGAGCGGTTATGTGAAAGATGGTTGCCGAGTCGAGAAGCCATATATCGTCAAATCTTCCCTTTTCTCCGACGGTGGTTGCAGCTTCACATACCATCACAAATCCATCGTTTGGAGCGCCGCCAACATTTCCTTGGGCATTGGAGTTTTTGTTTAGAGCCCAACAATCTTTCTTCATATGACCCTTTTTGCCACAATGGTAACACTTTATAGCCTTCTTATTTTTCGGGACCTGCCTTTGACTCCCACTTGGACCAGGTTCTCCAGATCTGGCCCGCTTTCGGCTTCCAATTGGACCACGCTCTCCTGTCCTTGCCCTCGTCACTGTCAGCGCCTCTGCTTGATGGGGCGGAATCACCCTGTCCTTTTTGTCATTGCGCCGACTTTCTTCTTCCACAACTGCAGCTGCAATATCATCGTAGATGAGTTCCCCCGCAGTTTGGTTGTTGGTTAGGCTGATGACGAGTTGATCATAGGAATCTGGCAGACTTTGGAGTAGAATCTCAGCACGTTCATTTGACTCTATGTTACAGTCCATGTCCTTGAGTTGACTAAATAGAGTGATCAATTTGTTGATGTGCTCCGTCACTGAAGAAGATTCTTCCATTCTTAGGGAATATAAATTTTTCTTCAAGAAAATTCTTCTGTGGAGTGACTTGACTTGATACATCTTCTCCAGGTGATCCCAAATTTCTTTTGCACTAGTTTTCTCTATGATACTTGATAATATATCATCTGCTACTGCCAGCTGAATATTGGCTATGGCCTTCATGTCTATCTTTCTCCATTTGGCATCGTTGGTAATTCTTTCAGGTCTACCGGTGATCGCCTCCAGACAATTTTCCTTTAGTAAAATTGCCTTGACCTTTACCTTCCATAGCAAGAAATTTTTCCCGTTGAATTTCTCAATGTCATTTTGCTTGGCAGCCATTTTTTTTTTCTCCCTAGAAACTTTAAATGAGTGAATAATAATAATCTAACACACTTTCTGATGTGGAGGATCCAATATTATTGGCAACCACAGAGCATACGGTAAGTAGATATTATAGACACCCAGCCAAAGCTCTGATACCAACTGTTGTAAATGTGGGCAGTAAAACGATATTGTAAATGACTGAAAAGGTAAGAACACCGGAATTTACGTGGAAAACCCCAAACAGATCGAGGTAAAAAAAACCACGGGCAGGGTAGAAATATTTTACTGTGGGTAAAATAGGGGTTACAACCTCTCAATCTATGAAGGAGAAAAACACTCAATATCTCTCTTTATAGTCGGAGACAATACCTCACAAACCCTCTATTTACTTATTACACCACATATATATATTGCTTTCTACTGCTCTGAGATAATTTTTCTTTTGACGTTTGATGCCTATTTATAGGCAAAATCAAACGCGTTATACTAATAAAATAATATTAATATTATAAATATAATATAATGAGACCGCGTGTAATAAATGAGACCAAGTTGGTCTCATTTATTATGCCAGCAAGTTCTTCGTTGCTTTACTAATTTTATTATCCGGGTTCAGATGGGTTAGCGGAGCCCTCGATCCCGAAGCCGGTTTCGAAGGCGATGTCGTCACATCCGTTAGAAGGTACTTACATAGCCGAATATCATCATTCGTATTCGTCTTATGGCTCTTCGGTAGCTTATAATCAGTTGCTTTTTTGGATGGGCTTTGATTCATAGGGGCATTTGTGCAATGATCGCTGTGTTCCTTGCTTATTGTTTATTACAGGCACCTTCCGCGTAAGTCTTTTCCTTATTTTCTTTCGGAATTTTTTTTCCATTACATCCCATTGCTTACTCTTTGTTGTCGTCTTCTTCCCCAACTCCGTCCCAGTGTGCTTATCCGTCCACATCCCGCAATTTGGAGGCTCGTCCACGGAATGGCCGTTGTGTACCTTGTAGCATTGACATTCTTGCTTTTTCAGGTTTTTTTTTTAATATTTTAATTCTTTATGACATCCTCGTATTTTATTTTTGATAATAACGGTCCTATATAGGCCGTAGCTGACGAATTCGATTTTCTTGCAGAAACGAGACGATGCTCGTCTGTTCATGAAGTTCTTGCATCCCGATCTTGGAGTCGGTAAGTGTTGTTGAATCTGTTAACTACGAACAAATTTGTGCACGTCTCTTACATCTTATTTTCTCTTAAACGGGCTCAGAACTTCCGGAAAGATCCTACGGCTCCGATTGCCGCATCTACGTGCCCGAAAACCCGTCTAGCAGGTTTAAGAATGTTTATGTATGTTATCCCTGAGTTTCCCGTTATTACACGCAATGCCCCTAAAGAAGACGGAAATTCACATTCCCTCCCTTTCTCCCCACCTTCGTTTTCTTTTCAGGACACCCTCTTCGACGAGTTCGTGTTGGCCCACGTCCTCGGGTGGTGGGGAAAGGCTATAATGATACGCAACCAGCCCCTCCTGTGGGTTCTCTCCGTCGGGTTCGAGCTCATGGAGGTTGTAATAACTTTTTTGTGTTTAATTACATTCGTTAATTTTGCTCTAACGTAAAGTATTATTATCTTCTTGCAAACCGTTTTGTCTTCAGATGACCTTTCGTCACATGCTACCGAACTTCAACGAGTGTTGGTGGGATAGCATCGTCCTCGACGTTCTTGTCTGCAATTGGTTCGGTAAGAACAAATCATTGACTTTCTTCCTTTGTTATTCTTTCCCGAGTCGGGATCTTACCGTGCTGTTAAATTTGTTGAAGGTATATGGGCCGGGATGCGAACGGTTCGGTATTTCGACGGGAAGACGTACGAGTGGGTTGGGATAAGCCGGCAGCCTAACATTATGGGAAAAGTGCGTATATTGCTATTTCTTTTTTATCTCCGTTATAATTTAGGGAAATAGCGTTCGACTAAAAAGGTTCTTAAAAAATAGTCTCTAAGTATGTAAAGACAGTTATATACCTTATAATTAAGGAAAATAGCCTTTGACCAAAAATGTTTTTAAAAAATAGTGTCCGGTTTAAAGATTGTTATGCCCTTACTAACCCGAGGCCCATATGAGCCGTCTATGTAGTGGTTGTGTAGTTTGTTATCCTGATAATAGGTCGTTGGTTCAAATCTGTTGAGATTATCTGTCCCACATCGAAAAATTAACTTCACCCGACTCAATATATAAATCCAAGAGGCCCCTCCTCCTATCATCAATTGATTTTAGGAATAAACACTCCCCATTTAACAAAATCCTTACCAGGCAATTTTTTTTATACTGAGTACACAGCTATGTAATGGTTCTCAACTATATAACACGTTGTATAGCGAGGATGCTCCCTATTTTATAGCTGAATGACAAAAAAAAACACCCTTAGAAATTAAGGCCATCCACTAAAAGTTCGGTATGCCTATTTTGTAAAAATATTTTTGGCGGGAGGCTATTTTTAAAAAAAAGCTCCCTCCTATCGGCTATTTCATTAATTATTGTTGTGTACTTTGATCAATAAGTAAATTGGATGAGCAGGTGAAGAGGACGCTCGTTCAATTCACGCCGGCGAGGTGGGACAAAGACGAGTGGCATCCCCTGCTGGGCCCGGCCCGATTCTTGCAAGTCGTCGTCCTCTGTGTAGTCTTCTTGACCGTAGAGCTCAACACTTTCTTCCTTAAGTTCTGCCTTTGGATACCTCCTCGAAACCCCGTAGTGATATACAGGCTCGTCCTGTGGTGGCTCATCGCGCTTCCCACCATTCGCGAGTACAATTCTTACCTTCAAGACAGGTAAGTAGGGTTAATTTATTACTTTTTGTCCTATAATTTAGGGGGTGTGGGGTTATCGGGATTATTAATTTAGGGGGTGACATTAAACGGACAGTAACTTTCAAAATTAAGCAATTTTGGGACATTATAAGCCGGAAGAACCTAGATTTTGTCCCCAAATTGCTTATTTTTTTTCAAGTTAATGGTCTACAATGCCACCCCTAAATTCGTTGGGACCCTAGATTATATGCCGAAACCCTAGAATTTGGGGCAAAATTCAGGATCCCGTCTTATAATATTCCAAAATTTCTTAATTTTTTAAAATTATTGTCCATATAATGCCCCCCTAAATTATGTGTCTAACGTTACACCTCTAAGTCACAGTATTAATTTAACCCTTTTTTATTTTTATTTTGTTAATTGTAATATATGTTTGTTTTCTTTCCCAGAAAACAAGTGAAAAAAGTGGGAGCTTTCTGTTGGCTCTCCATCGCAATATGCATCGTAGAGCTCCTCATCTGCCTCAAGTTTGGACATGGTATATATATATATATATATATATATATATATATATATATATATATGTTGTCTTGAGATAATAATTGAATTCTTTAATTATGATAAAAGTAAATCTTTTTTTTTGTTTTTCTTTTCATAGGATTGTTCCCTAACCCGATGCCGAGATGGGTTGTGATGTTCTGGGCGTGGGTCGGGAGCGTGCTGATCGTCGGCTTGGGCGCGTGGTCGTTGCATCTATACAGATTGTCTAGGAGAAAACTGCAATAATCATCTTTTTTTTTTTTTGTCTTTTCAGCATTCGTTGATTATGTTTTGTTTTAGCGCAAATTGTAAATGCTATATAATTATCTATCTTATTTAGGAGGTTTAGAATCCATGAATGTTTTGATCAGTTCCACAGAGCTTTTGAGACTTGTGGCACTGCATTGCATTGGCATTACCGTACCAGTTAGAACCTTACCGTGCAAACCGTGAAACCATTGGATTCCATCATTGCTAACGGTCAACTAAACCTCAGTGAGTACGATAGATTACATCCCTTGTGCCCGCTAAAATGCGCTGTCTGTTTTGCCTCTTGGTATAGGTGTTCATGAGGTTTGAAAAATCGTAACTTAACCGTAATCGAACCGGTGGTCAACTGCTCATTTAATCGCGATCAACTGTTTCGGTTGGAACCGTAGCTGAAACCGTTATTAACGATGGTTAGTTTACGATTTTCCATCTTCCTGGAAAATCGCGGTTTTGAACTGGAACCATAACCGGACGGCACGTTGACCGCGGTTTTCTAACCGTAATCGTTGACCGAGATCAACCGTAACCGTGGTTACCGCAGTTCGGTTACGGTTAGAGATTTTTACTAACCGTAAACCAGCGGTTCGTAACTGGAAATCGTAACCGTAACCGTAACCGTAATAAGGTGAACATGTCTACCTCTTGGTGCTGCTGCTGCTATTGCCAGTTGCCTCGCATTCGACGGTTTCCTCGGGTAAGAGAACAAGGAGTGTGCTTCCTGTAAGTCTTTACAGTCATGGGTCTAACAAATTAAGCCGAATTGAGATTTTTGTGGCCGACCCGAGACTGTTAGCTCTTTCTTTATTCTTGATCTTTTTCCATTTGGGTACAGAGTTGATTTTCCATTTATAGGAGTGTTCTACATGAAGTTTATGACGGGAGAAATGCAAAAATACTTGCCTAATAATTATTATTGGGAATTATAAGTTCATTAGTAGTGGAATTTTAGTTCTTTTTGTCAAAATGTGATTGTTTTTGTTTGTCTTTCTTTTCTTTTACCATTTGTTTATCTGTGATGAAAGCTCCCTCCCAATAGTAGCCTCTAGTAAATTTGTGCTTTAAAAAAGCATGATTCGAATCTACGAAAATCATGGATACATACTGAGATATATAACTAGTTACTATCAATTACAAGAAAAACCCAATCTCCCGTTTCAAATCGCCGAAACCAGGATGATTCGGTTATGGTTCTGCCGGAGCTTGTAACCGGAACCGAAAACCATGTGAACATGTATAGTTTTATTGGCTGATTGTAATGTGTTAAATTGAGAATTCATTTCCTAAAATCAAATGGTGATAGGAAGCGATGTCTCTTTGCTGATGTGGCGGGATTCTCTTAATCTTGTATTACGTTTGGTATATTGTATTGAGTGAGGCTGTAATGGATTTTTCGCTTTGTTTTGATCTTATTATCTACCTTTTAACTAAGCTATCTTTCTATTGAGTTATTTGTTTACGATTATCAGCCTCCTGAGGCTTGGCTTGGATGGCTCTATATCTTGTTATGATTATATAATATGCTAATTAATGTTTGATTAGCTTGTGATTTTCATCATTGACGCAGTTGATTAATGTGGTTTTTGAGATTTTGACGCTGCAAAAGATTTCTTTTGAAGACAAATAGACTCGAATCTTCAAATTTGATATATTTTTTTTTTCGTTTTTGACCACAGATAATTCCAATTCCCACCTTGATTAGTTCTTCAGCAGCCTCCGAGATGATTTGAATCATTATAGTAGTCAAAATGAATATTAGAAATAGGTCAAAAAAATATATAAGAAAAATCACATATTCGTTACGTTGAATTGACCGGGATAAGTAGTCAGAATCCATATTGTAATCTTGATGAAAAAACACGGCAACTATTACTACTCCACTTAGGTACGAAGATTAGTTACCACTTGGAAGATATTCATGGATGTAATAATGTATTTTTCTTATAGTTCTTTTTTTCTTTAAATGTTAAATATCATATTTCCACCACATTTTGAACCAATTGCGAACTTAGCCAAGGTCGGCGGGTGGCTGCCAATTTGTTGAATGAATAAAATGGGAGTAAAATATTAAGTTAGGCCGTTAGAGAATGCAAAACTCCTTATGCACAATCCGCTAATATTTTGGAATGAATGATAACTATAATTGTTTGCTACGTAACTTCAACGTGTCAATGTATATATATATATATATATATTATAAAATACGTAATTATTCTACATATTATTGATTGAAGTAACAATTTGCAAACCATACGATCTCTGTTACCTGTCAATTGACATATTCAGTCAACTAGTTTGTATTTAATTTATGAATATAAGCTGTATTTTAATATCATACAGCTATATATTATGATTATCATATTGGAAAGAAAAGATGATATCTTTAATAAGAAGCGCGTTAAGAATCATTTGACTTCCTAAAAGCACCAACCGAGAAATTTAAAACTACAAAATAGTGCTGCAAAAGTGGCGTTAGTGCTCTTGGCCCTTTTACTACATGCCTCACAAATTAACTAATGTATTATACAAATATAATATATGTTTCTGAACCCGTGAACGTAATGATGGGAATATGCGGAGGATTGTGGAGAAGAGAAAGCAAAGAGATCACGCTTTGCTTTTTATGAAATGATGTTTTTATTCCATTCCTTCTATTTCTAATGAATAGTTCATCTAATTTATAATCACATAAAGAATAATATAAATCCCCTATCTCCTTTCTCTATAAATAGCTAAAAGACTCCAATCGCAGAGTCCTCACAATCAACCAATTCAACCATAACCTTTCTCATCTCAATCTATATCAAATCCTAATTTAGTTTCCCCCCAATTCATTAAAATTGTTGCAACCCAAAAGGGTTCCTAAATTTCCATTCTTTAACAACAAAAAACGTTTTTTTTTTCAATTCTTAGCCTAATGGCATTAGCCTATTCCCCTTACATGGTCTCCGCCGAGCCACCGAAGAATCCCATACTCTCCGCCTCCACCTCCGCCGCCGCCGCCCTAACCCAAGACGACCTAAAAAAGATCGCCGCCTACAAAGCCGTAGAGCACGTGAAATCCGGCATGGTCGTCGGCTTGGGCACCGGTTCCACGGCCAAGCACGCCGTCGAACGCATAGCCCAACTTCTGAGCCAGGGGAAGCTTCGCAACATCGTCGGAGTACCCACTTCGACGATAACCCGCGACCAAGCCGCGTCCTTGAGCATCCCCTTATCGGACCTCGACGCCCACCCCGTCATCGATCTAGCCATCGACGGAGCCGACGAGGTCGACCCGGATTTAAACCTGGTAAAGGGTCGGGGCGGGTCGTTGCTCCGGGAAAAGATGGTGGAGTCCGCTGCCAAGGAGTTCATCGCGATAGTCGACGAGTCGAAGCTGGTGGAGCACGTGGGCGGCAGCGGGCTCGCCATGCCCGTGGAGGTGATACCCTTTTGCTGGAGCCACTCGTTGAGGAGGCTAACGGAGTTGTTTCGCGGGTCGGGCTGCAGCGGTCAGCTCAGAAAGGCTGCGGTCAGCGGGCACGGGCAGCCTTATGTTACGGATAATGGGAATTACGTAATCGATTTGTATTTCGAGAGGAGTATTGGGGATTTAAGGGAGGCGAGCGATAGGATCTTGAGGCTCCCCGGGATTGTGGAGCACGGGATGTTTATTGGGTTGGCCACGTCGGTGATCGTCGCTGGCGTCGACGGCGTCACGGTGAAGACGAAGGTTGGGGTGGATTTTCTCAGTTATGGTGATTTGAGGAATGGAGTTTTTTAGTGATGTGGCGGAGAAGCGAAAGAGGAAGCTTCGTCGAGCTTTGACTCCTCTTGATTGGTTGATTTCCTTTGTAGTTGATGACTTTTTAATCGTTAAAAGAGGTGACTTTTTGATTAATTTTTTATTCGCGTGAGAAAATAGTATCCCAAGTGTATGCAAACTATTATACCTCACTAAATGGGTTTGTAGTGGCCGGGCTATGGTTGCGTTTATTTTGCTGGATAAGGCAAGTTAAAGGCTCAATAATCTAATGTTATATTGTTAACTTGCCAAAAAGTACAATTGATTGAGTCATAGCTTCTAACTAGTCATGATTACAGTGATACACATTGATCGATCAATATACACATATTTTTCATTTTCTCTTCAGCAATACACTTCTTTACAGAAACTATCTGATGTTCCCGTGTTTTTATTCTATGAGTTGGTTGTTATTATCCTTGTTTGTGTGTTTCTACATTGGGTTGTATGTGCTTTATGTGCTGTTATTATTATGTCTGTGGTTGCCTTTTTAATTTATGTATGGGTGGGTTTTATGTCTCTTCGTTTTTCTTTTGTGTGTTCGTGCCTTTTGTTATTTTTTCATTTATTACGTGTCTGTTGTCT
Source organism: Linderniella brevidens (assembly GCA_004919715.1). NCBI lineage: Eukaryota > Viridiplantae > Streptophyta > Magnoliopsida > Lamiales > Linderniaceae > Linderniella > Linderniella brevidens. The sequence goes on from SWDC01000153.1 coordinate 17,822,191, forward strand.
GTTTAGTTTTTAATTTTCTATTTTCGTGATTTATGTGTTCGTTTTCTCCCATATTTGGGAGCTTGAGTCTCCTTTTATAGAAGTTTGTTTCTCCCATGGTGGAGATTCCTTTCCAAATAAGACTGGTGTTTTGAAATTGATTACGAAAGATAGTGAAGTGTATCATAAATTTGAGTTGTAGGCTCGACTTGTAAGATGTTCCTATTCACGCTTTCAAACTTGTATTTTTTTCGGACTTTTTTGTTTGTTGTTTCCTCTCTTGGTTTATGACATATTTTTTTCCAACTGGCGATTGTGTTGTGCACAGGGTCATGTGGACTATTTAGCCCGTTTGTACCGCTTTTATCGTTAATGACAAGCTATCGTTTCGAAAGAAAATCATAATGATAGCGATTATGGACTGCTTATCAGCGATTTTTGGGTCCAAAGGGGTAACCGGTCCACTTACTGATCCACTGAACATGTTGCCCAAGCACAAGTTTGGGCTCGATACTGAGGAAAAATTGACTAGGGTTGATAACATGTTGCCCAAGCAATTATATCAGAGTGTGTTTGGTTGGGGTATTAGGGGGATTATGAGGGTTAAGATTTAATAAAGTAATGTTTGGTTGGAGAGTTTATTTAAATATGAGATTTAGTTAATATCTCCATAATACCCCTATAGGGTATTAATTAAGGGCTTGTTTGATTCGTCAGTTTATATTAAGGTGGATTTAAATTAGTAAAGTTTATATAAAACTGATTATTGGGTATAAAATAAAATGTTTGTTTGCTTAGTGGGTTTATAATAACCCATGTGAGAGGCGTGTTTATTTAAACCCGTGTACATGAGTTTAAACATATTATATATAAACCTTTGATTTATATAAACACATGAACCAAACACATTAAAATTTTATAAACCTACATTTAAAACTATTAAAATCATGAACCAAACAGGGCCTAAAGGAGCCTTCATCCATCCATTTATCTAATTCCACTCTCTTTAGATAAATTTATCCTTTTATTTAAAATTTATTTATTTTTTCTATTTCCCCCTCTCTTTCTCTCTCCTCTTCATATATCGGATTATATGAAAAATTCATGGAGAAAATATTATTGATACTATCAAATTTAAAAACTATCGATAGACGTCATAGTACATATATTCATGGAAAATATATTGACCATTTTGTACCACCACGTTCCCCTTCGCGCAATTAAATATTTTTTCATATAATCTTTATAACATATAAATATTGATACACTTAATATACGTTATAAAGAAACATATATAAATTTTGTAAGCAGATTTCCTACCACGTTATACGATAATGCAATAGAACTGAAATGGTTGCGTACGCGATTGCAACTGCGAACAATCTCATTATAAGTAGACCAGTAGGGCAATCGCCTTCCTAACTTGTAGTAGCTATAGCTTGGTTTTGTAAACGTTTTCCAAATATAAAATATATAATCTAATATAGCTTAAAACCTTTCCATTAAAAGCAATCTTTGCCCCCAACAACATACTGTATAATGGTAGATCCAGTGTGCTGTATATAATTAGAATTGTTTCAGTGGTAATTCACTTTAATATAAATCTAGATGTATATTATTTTTTCGATTATTTATTTTTCCTTTTGTAACACGTTGAATAAATTAGAGAGCCAAGTACGACCCCCCTAGTGCTAAATGAGGTCGCCCAACCATGGCAACTATAATAGCCATTAAATTGAGCAAGTGATGAACATTATTATAAGGACAGATTTTACAAACACAAAGCCATGTGTCATGGAAATGTCGTAAAGATTAATTTAGTTTTTAAGTTATTAACTATGACCATTACATATTTAACCTTCCTCGTACTTACCCCGAAATACTTCAGCAAGCACGAGGCTAACAGTGATTATTTATAGTTATACGGTTGTAGGTGAGCTTCAATCATGGAGATGGGTTAGATGAGATAATTGTTGTGCACATGCGAAGTTGGTCATTGAATAAACTATATATATTTGATTATTATGTAACTGTTATGAACTATTATAACTAGACAAGAACATAAATATAAAAACGGGATTGTAGAGAGATAATAATGTTTTCGATATGATTCAATACAAATATATCGGTCTATTTATAATAGAAAAATTTCTACTATTTCATCTAACATTTACAACATTAAATACATCTTATCTCATCTCATCAACAATCAATAATTTTTACAACATTTAATAAACCTAATCTTATCAACATTAAAAACATCCACATCTTAATATAATATTTCATAATACTCCCCCTTGGATGTTTTCAAAGAATTTGCCTCATTAAAACCTTAGTAGGAAAAACCCAGTGGGATAAAAACCTAGTGAAGGAAAAAGAGTACATAATTCCTTTTGATACGCTTTCATTTGTTGCCTCATTAAAAATCTTACTGGGAAAACCACATGGGAAAAACCACAGTGAAGGGAAAAAGAGTGCAACGCGTATTTTCTCCCCTGATGATAACATCATTATAAATCTCGGAGTCTTCGAACTCCAATTGAATATACCAATTTCCTGAAACTAATCGGGGGAAGTGATTTCGTAAATAAATCTGCAAGATTTTCACTTGATCGCACTTGTTGTACATCAATATCACCATTTTTCTCCAAATAATGAGTGAAGAAAAATTTCGGTGAAATATGCTTTGTTCTATCCCCTTTAATATATCCTTCCTTTAATTGGGCAATACATGCCGCATTACCTTCATATAAGATCGTTGGATGTAATTTCTCAGAAAGCAACCCACAAGTCTGTTGGATATGCTCAATTATCGATCGCAACCAAACACATTCTCGGCTAGCTTCATGAATAGCGAGAATTTCCGCATGGTTAGATGAAGTAGCTGTTAAAGTTTGTTTCACTGACCGCCATGAAATAGCGGTTCCACCATATGTAAACAAATAACCTATTTGCGATCGAGCATTATGTGGGTCAGACAAATATCCAGCATCTGCATACCCAACTAAATTTGCTTTCGACTCATTAGAATAGAACAATCCCATATCAGATGTTCCTTTAAGGTATCGAAAAACCCTTTTAACTCCATTCCAGTGTCTACGAGTCGGCGATGAACTATATCTCGCCAATAGATTTACAGCGAACGCTATATCAGGTCACGTATGACTCGTAAGATACATTAGTGCTCCAATAGCACTAAGATATGGTACTTCATGACCAAGTAGCTCTTCATCATTTTCGCTGTGATCTGAAGGGATCTTTATTTACGTCTAAAGAGCTAACAATCATTGGAGTATCCAGTGCATGAGATTCATCCATGTAAAATCTTTTCAATACCTTTTTCGTATAAGTCTCTTGATGTACAAATATTCCACTTTTCAAATATTCAATTTGAAGTCCAAGACAAAATTTTATTTTTCCGAGATCTTTCATTTCAAACTCCCTTTTCAAACAATCAACAGCTTTGGTCAACTCTTCAGGAGTTCCAATTATATTGATATCATCAACATAGACTGCTATAATGACAAACTCATTTTGACATCTTCTCAGAAATATGCAGGGACAAGTTTGATTATTCTGATACCCTTCTTTTACTAAAAATTCACTTAGGCGATTATACCACATTCGCCCAGATTGCTTTAATCCATAAAGCGATTTATTCAACTTAACTGAGTACTTGTTTCTGGGCCCTGAATTTTTAGGCAACTGAAATCCCTCGGGAAGCTTCATATATATGTCACTGTCAAGTGTTCCATATAGATAAGCAGTGACAACATCCATAAGTCGCATATCGAGACCGTCTCTTACTGCCAGACTCACTATGTAACGAAAAGTAGTTGCATCCACCACAGGAGAATATGTCTCCTCATAATCAATATCTGGTCGTTGCGAAAAACCTTGTGCAACAAGCCGTGCTTTGTATCTTACAATTTCGCCATTTTCATTCCTCTTTCTAATGAAAACCCATTTATATCCAACCGGCTTTACATTTTCTGGTATACGGACTACAGGTCCGAAAACTTTTCGTTTCTCAAGTGATTTCAATCGGCCTCGATTGCATCTTTCCATTTTGGCCAATCATTTCTTTGTCTGCATTCTTGTACAAACTTTGGTTCATGATCCTCATTCTCATTAATCTCATTCATTTCATGTAGCGCTACGTTAAATGAGAATTTATCGTCAACGTTGACTTCATCTCGGTTCCATATAATTCCATTTTGGGCATAGTTTATCGAGATCTCTTCATTATCATTATTTTCTGAACGTTCAAGTACATGAGTTTCATTCTCATTGCCCATCGACTCTTCTCTAGTCAATAAATCATCGGTTGGACCATTCTTATTATTATTTGCTCCTTTTCTTTTCCGAGGATTTTTATCTTTGGAACCCGAGGGCCTACCACGCTTTAGCTGTGGCTTAGGCTCGATAATATGTTCTGCAGGAACATTTATGAAAGAGCATTAACAGCTGGTATATGTGACTTTGTCACTCTTTTAAGGTCAGTAAAGCTTTCTGGCAGTTGATTAGCTAAACTCTGTAAATGAATTATCTTTTGAACTTCTAGTTCACATTCTTTAGTTCGAGAATCATAATGATTTAGCAATAATTCATTCCAACTAACATTTCTCTCCAGCTGTTTCTTTTCTCCCCCTAATGTCGGAAAATTCAATTTATCAAAATGACAGTCGGCAAATCTGGCTGTAAATAAATCTCCAGTTAGAGGTTCCAAATACTTTATTATCGATGGAGATTCATATCCGACATATATTCCCAACCTCCTTTGATGTCCCATCTTTGTTCGTTGTGGTGGAGCAACTGGAACATATACTGCACATCCCAAAATTCTTAGATGGGAAAAATCTGGTTCCTGACCATAAACCATTTGTAATGGGGAGACTCATTATAACTTGTTCACCTGATGCGGATTAGTGTTGATGCATGCAATATAGCATGTCCCCAGCAAGACGAGGGAAGATTCGACTTCATCAATAATGGTCTTGCAATCAATTGCAAGCGCTTAATCAACGATTTTGCAAGACCGTTTTGCGTATGAACATGTGGCACGGGATGCTCAACATCAATTCCAATCGACATACAATAATCATTAAATGTCTTGGAAGTAAATTCAGCAGCATTATCAAGGCGTATTTTCTTTATCGAATAATCTGGAAAATGTGCTCTTAGTCGGATCATTTGTGCAAGCAATCTCGCAAATGCCATGTTGCGTGTTGATAACAAACATACATGAGACCATCTAGTCGATGCATCAATTAATACCATGAAATACATAAATGGTCCACATAGTCCGCAAATATCACCATGTAGCTCCAAAAATGTTATGGATTCATTCTTTATTTTCGCTGGTGATGGCCGAATAATTAACTTCCCTTTAGAGCATGCGACACATGATAATTCATTACTTTGAAGAATCATCTGGTTCTTCATTAAATGCTCACGTGAATTCTCAATTATTTTCCGCATCATAATTGCACCGGGATGGCCCAACCGGTCATGCCAAACATTAAATGTAATGTCATTAGTAAACTTCTGCTTTACGGTAGCATACGATTCGATCGTTCTAAGATATGTGTAATACAACCAAGAGTCAAAAGAATGTAATGTTTTCATAATTCTTTTATCATTAGAAACCCCTTTTGTAATGTGCAAATATTCAACATCTGCTTTTTCTACAGTATCAACATGATATCCATTATGTCGAATAGCTTTAAAGCTCGATAAATTTCTTTGAGACTTAGGAGAATATAAGGCGTTTTCAATTATCAGCCTTGTTCCCCTGGGTAGTAAAATGTTGGCTCTTCCGGAACCTTCAATTATATTTGTGCTACCCGATATTGTAATAACACTTGTTTCTTTCATTTCAAGATGATCGAAATATTTCTTATTCTTCAGAATCGTATGAGTCGTTGCACAGTCTGCAAGACATAATTCTCCATTGCACATGTTCATTTCCATCAGAGAAATTCCTTTATAAACAAACACATAATAATCATTATTAAAATAAACAAATATATCACAAGAAAATATATAACTTAATAAAACACTCCAAACGATACATAAGAAATCACCCAATAATAAAGCATACAATACACATAATAAAGCACACGATAATTATACATAATAGATTGGTTTTCATTAGGAAAAACTAGAAATCCGCAGTTTCGAAATGTGTATTTTCATCTTTTGTCCCAAAAGCAGAGGCCAAATCACTTTGAACAAAATTCGTTTCAATTCTCTTTTCTTTGCCCTTACTTTGTTGAAATAATTCAACCAAATGTTTGGGCGTGCGAACAATAAACAAGAGATTAACTCTGAATGCTTTTGAAATCTCCTCTCCCTATATTACTGTTGCAATATCATATTTGATGGATGAAAAGTGCTGAATGTTTTCTCCAGCATACTGTCTTCAGTGACTGTTTCTCCACACAATTTCAGTGTGGCAGTCACCTTATGAACAGCCGAGTTATATTCAGTTACGGATTTAAAATCCTGTAATCTTAAATGCATCCATTCATACGTTGCCTTTGGGAGGATAACAGTAGTCAAGTGGTCAAATCGATCTTTCAGATTTTTCCACAATTCAGATGGATCCTGTTCATTCAAGTATTCATCCCTCAGATCCGCATGAATGTGGTGGCGAAGAACTATCAAAGCTCTTGCCTTATCCTGAGTGCTTGTGGTTTTTACCGTATCGGTGGCGTCACCTGTACCCGTTGTGGTTTTTGAGTCGACAATAGTGTCACCCAAACCTTTTGCTTTTAGATGAATTTCTGCGTCTAGTTGCGAAGATAAAAATGAGAACTATTATAACTGGACAAGAACAGAAATATAAAAATGAGATTGTAGAGAGATAATAATGTTTTCGATATGATTCAATACAAATACATCGGTCTATTTATAGTAGAAAAATTTCTACTATTTCATCTAACATTTACATACAACATTAAATACATTTTATCTCATCTCATCAACAATCAACTAATTTTTACAACTTTTAATAAACCTAATCTTATCAACATTAAAAACATCCACATCTTAATATGACATTTCATAATAGTAACATAATTTTAAAAAAATATATATACGTCGATATATTTGTGATTCTTATAGTAACTTCATGGTGCTGAGCGTTTGTTTGTTGTCCCCACAAACCATTTCCTATAGCTATAATTGGGCTTACGACTCCCAGTTGCCTTTCGTCGTTAAGTCTTCTTGATTGAATCAATATTTGTTTTCTTATAATGATATTTAAATAAATTGGCATTTCATCAATAGAAACAAGACGAGTATCGCTATTCTCCTTCCCAATAAGATAATGTATATATTTCGCAATTAAATAGCATACATAGGAGAAGAATACAACCGATCGAGTTTGCTCTAATCTTATAGGACAGCTGTAGCATGTAATATTAGATATAATTTGTATTTAACGTGTCAATGTAACGTCGTTGGTATGGAAAAATGAAATTCATCATATCGAGGAGACTCGGTAAGGGTGAAGCGAAGATTTTACTTTTGAAAAAAAAAAAAGAATTTCTTTTATATTTCTTAAAATCCCACCCAATTCGTAGAATAAAATGGTTCGGATCGATTGTACCGTCTTTAAACCAAGTTATTCGTTATCATCGCCCATGTATTTTCTGAGATAAATAAATAAAATAAAAAAGAAAATAAATGTGGTCGCGTAACCCACAAACGACAAAAGAAGAATTAGGTATACCAAAAGCAGTTCAAATTTAATTGTACCAGAAATAAGGTAAAAAGAAAAATTAGATTCACGAGAACTCAGCAATTGGTTGTTGAAGCGAATTCAATTAAATCTCACCAGTGGGTCAAAGATTCCCTTTTTTTTTTCCACGTGCGACAACCATTTTCTTAGTATTATTTCACACGAGCCCAGCGACCTCGAGTACTCCGCAAGTGTCACTATAAATAACCCTCACCATCAACCATATTATACACAGCCCACACTGTAATAATAGAAATAGCTCTTGTTTTTTATTATCTCTTATATTCTTGATAGTGAGATGAGTGTGGTTATTGCAATCCTCGTCATGAAAGAGGTTTCACTTCTGTTATTGCAAGTCCTCGGTGCAGTTAACCTTTGCTTCGTTGTCTGTTCGACCTTGAACTTGTCGGAAAACCCTAGGCAGATCTTTGTTTTATATTTTCTTTATTTTCCATTTAAAGATTCTTCTGCATTTTATCGTAACTATATATGTCTAACCTGGATTTTCGATCTTGTCGGCAGTGTTTGAAAAGTACTTCCGCTCATATACACTATTTATTTATATTTATTACACATGTAAATGACATGAGGTGCTCACTTTCACCTTACAAATCCAAGATTTTGTTCTGCTTTTCTGATTAAATTTAAATGTTTATATCACTAAATTGCCTTATTGTTTGTGCCCATCATTGGTAAGTGGAGTCGCATGGTACTTGTAGCAGCTTTTGCATTTTTTTTTAATATTTAAGATGATTTCACTTCTCCTTCTGCATCACGCGTAATAACCTCTATTTAAAATTGGATTATACATTACATTATTATTTCTTTATTTTTTGTCCATGAAAAAGGAAAATTATGTTTTCGTTAATTGCGCTAACCTGTGGGTATAGTCCGAGGAGAGTGTTTAAGGTCGAACAGTCAGTGAAACTAAGGTTCAACAAGCAATGGATTGATGGAAGGTGCAGCACTTGGAGAAGAAAGAGCCTATGATTTTTTTCTTTTTATTTTAGAAAGGGTTTGCGGAAAATGTACTTATGATATTTTATTTCTCTCTTTTTTTATTAGAAATGTCGGTCATTTTTGAGTTAGTTGCAAAACTAGACATTTGACCAATTGTAAATTGTAAAAATAGGCACCAAGTGTATCTTGTTACAAAAATCGACATCCTTTTCTTTTATTTTCTTTTCTTTTTCTGAATTAATTTAACGTGCTCACAGATTTATTACAAAAGTATGCATCCTTTTATTTTAATTTCTTTTAATGAATTAATTTTATAACATGCACAAATTAAAAATAAAAATAAAATAGAAATTAAATATACGATTCACTTAACAAAAAATGACGAGAGAGAACACGAGAGAGCGAAATTTTTACGTGGTTCGGCCAATACCGCCTACCTCCACGGAGAGCACCAGTTTTACTATATTGCTCAACTCCCCCTTTGTTTACCACATGGGAGTAATAATGATGGCTGGACCCATCAATTCTCCCCCTCCAACCACATTCACCTTCTTCACCATCACCAAGCACTCCTCCCAGCGAGTCTGATCATGAGAGTGATACCCGTTCGTAAATACCACGAACGTTCATTGGCCTTCCTTGTACCAGCTACACATAATCCGAATCAAGAATTCCGGTCCCACCTCACTTGATTCACTCAGCGGCCAATCCTATGTGCAACTGCCAGCCGACTATACCCGTCGACTCCCGAAGAGGGACTTCGACGCAACCCCTTCCCCAGCAGGATTTCCCTTCTCACCATCGTCTGTCCCACGCGCGCGCGATTTCTGTGAACCCATCAAAGTCTGAGTATTATATACCATACTCACGTCCAGACGATACAAACTTCCTCGCTCTTCTCCCTTTGGTAGGACCATTTCCACCATGTGTGATTTTCCAGACTCCCCTTGCTATGAAACCCTCATAGCCATTGGAATCCGTTCGGCTCAAGGATATTAAATTCTACGCAACTTTGGGACAAAGTCACACCACCCAAACACCGCTCATTCAACCATTTTGATCTTCACCGTTCCAACACCCCGAACAACACAACGATATCCATCGGCCCATGGAGATCGAAAAAACCTGTTCGTATTCCCGGAACGCATCAAAATATCCTCTTGGAGCAAACCCATGTATAATATCCTTCTTCCTGATAACGAACGCCATCATTAGAGACTGTGAGAACGTCTCCAAGATGAACCGTGTGCTAACTCCGTTGTGGAATTTTCCTAGCCGCCCGTCCTTCTTCCTCCAAGTCGGACCGTTTCTCCTGATGTATCCCGGCTCACCACTTGTAACATCACATGCCCTTCCCGCCACCTGGATTTAGACCTGCTGATGTTCCCAAATCCCCTGGCGTATCACCTTCCTCTATGATTCGCTCCTTGTATAACCAACGACTGGCTATCAACATAATTTGGTCGCCTTCTCTTTTCATGCTCCAAAAGAGTTGACTCCACCATCTATCGCCTTCACCGGCTCTTTTCCGTACCAAATGGTTGTGACCAAATTATCATCCGAATCAGGAAGCGAGGTAAGAAGTAAAAGGGCCTTACTTCTTCCTCTCCGACACATCTTGACCACAAATCCTCCCAGTCATTTTTCCCGGCTTTCCCTCGTCTCCCTCCAAAGCTTTTCGCCAAGCTTTACTGAATGAGCACATCCTTCACTCTTCTCTGCCGCAGAGCGAAACCTCCCGTACCATCAAATTGTCGTCCTTTAATGCTGTTATCCGTCGCTATTATCCTTGCAGAGATTCAACAGCCCCCGCCCAAATAGTTATGATCAGATAATTCCCAGGAAAGGCTAGCGACATGCATCCTAGACAAAATTACCCTTCTAAGTAAGTTCGCAGGAAGATCTGGTGGGGTCACGTCGGTCCCACTTATGCACCAGTCACCTAGACAGAACTTACTTACACAGTACTATTGCCATAAGTTGCCAAAACTTTCATCGCCGCACAAGCTCCGCCCGACACCGAGCATCCCATCAACAATATCCCATCTTGTACCGCCGCTTCTCCCGAACGGCCGCCGACACAAGGCATCACCTCGTTGAATGTTGTTCTAATACTCGCTCCCCCGGACCGCTAAACCCTTTTGATATCTTTTCTGATGTGGAAGATCAGAGACAACTGCAACCACAGAGCATACTTAGAATACCAGCAGGGCAAGGCTCTGATACCACTTGTTGGGAAAAACACGCCAATAAAATAACCCGGGCCCAACGGTGGTTGTATTTAGACCCCGCGACAATTTGTCGGGATAATTATGAAAGCCAAAATGACACCGAGAGAGAACACGAGATTTTTACGTGGTTCTGCCAATACCTCATACCTCCACGGAGAGCACCAGTTTTACTATATTTGAGAACACCGTACAAAATAACGCTCGTGTTTAAACCCAAACCCGAGACCCCTTACCCACACGGATAATGTTTTTGTACCCCTCTCAATTACCCCAGTAAAACTACACCCGCTCTCACCCTTATCCACCCAAAGGTGGATAAGCTTTTTAACTCTCACCCTCTCTCTCTCTCTCTCTCTCTCTCTCTCTTCGATTTGGGGTGCTTCAAATGAATGTCAATAGCCTTTATTTATAGGCACAATTGAAGCAAACAAACGCCATGGTCTCCATCATCATATTTGTTTCTTCCTCATTCGTTGTCCTTTTATTTATTGCTCAACTCCCCCTTTGTTTACCACATGGGAGTAATAATGATGGCTGGACCCATCAAATAGATCGTAGAAATATTATTTTATAATAAAATTTTGAGGTTGTGAATATAATAAATGAAAATTTGAAGTGCGTGATTATTCATTTAAAAATAAATTATAAAATGAAAGGTTAAATTGAATCAACTTTACACACCAAATTGACAGTTTTATAGCTTTAACCTTTAATAAATAGTATTGATAATATCAAACCTAATTTACCTCATTTACGTCTATTCTTTTTACCACATTTGAACATAATATCACATCATATATGTATATATTTGTTTGCAACATATATGGTGTATTTATACGGTTGAATTGCATATCCCACAATTAGTGTTCAACCATAGTGTCCTATTCATCCTGACCATTCAATTTAAAATTGCGCGGTTCATAAATTTTCTTTTTATTATTTAATTATTTTCTCATTTTTTAATTACATATTTCACAAAATTATAAAATCATTGTTATTTCATGTGATTTTTATGATAAAAACAAATAAATTCATCCAATTTATTATTTGTTTCATGATTATCAAATTCATATCCATATCTTATATTTTTTTTCATATTCATAAAAATTATTTTTTCGAAAATTATAAAATGTGGAATATATGTTAGGAACACAAATTGTAGAGCGGCGATTTCAACTTATATATTTGTTGGTAGTGAATCCATTCACCCTAAGTCAAAATTAAGGTCTCGCTGGCTACATTATTACGCTGAATCGAGGCCGGTAGCTACTCCACTAGCTTAAATACTTTCACCTACCAATAAGAACAACGAAACAGAGCCGTTGATCTCGCCGCAAAATGTCGCCGTCCGCCCTCAGACCAATGGCTTTCCGTGTTCCTCCGGTGACTCGAGCAAATGGGTCTGACCCAAAACCCTCAGAAGTCGACGTCCGTCGCAGAAAGTCGCTCCCTTTACTTCAGGTTCAGATCAGCGTTGATTATGCCATTATACATATTTTTGTTCTTTTATCTCTTACTGTATACGCTAGTTGCTGCCTCGTTTTCTTGTCTCGTTGTTATTAGGTTTTATGCTCACAAAAGAAATTGTGATCCTCCTCATTTGGTTGAAATATGTGACGGTGTGCTTGATGAAGAACCAACCTCTTTTGTTTTCTCTTTATTTTTAATTTTTTTGCCTGAAGCTGAGGTTGCATATTATGGTCTAAGAATTTCAATTTCTCAGCAATTTTTTTAATCTTATGCGACTATGAATTGCTTTACAGTACTGGGCTTCATTGCTACAATTGGTTTGTTTATCCGCAATGGAGCTTATTGTTTACAATTTTTTGGCTTTCGGCACTTCATTGTATGTCCTGTAGAGATTCCTACAAAGAGACTGAGTCGATGAAGAACAGATGGTGTGGAAGCTAACTAATTTTACTTCTATCCCAAATATTGGTCCTATTTTTACCTGTAATGTTATTACCGTATGAAAAAAAACACACTTGACAATACGAAAAATAGGTGTTTTGAAAAAATAGCATTTGACCAAAAAGATTTCGGCCTCATTGACCGGTCATGTTAGTCAATTACCATAATTTTACGGGTATTTTTGTCATCTACAGTCGAGAACCCACAACTTTCTAAGCTGCATAATGGGTTCTCCGCTATAGGAGATCTCGTTATATAGTTGAGAACCCATTGTGCTAGATTAATCCATGTTGTCAAAGTGGGTTCTCAGACATCTTAGAACCCATTATATTGCTAAGAACTCGTTGTGGTGAAAAATGTTGTAATAAGGATTTGAATCCGCGCCTATTATTTGTATGTATGATTACACAACTACTATTGTACACCCTGCCCAAGCTCTAAATGCTTCGCGTTTAACATAACCACATGTCATTACTATGGGCCTGATCAGTAAGAGTCCGTTTGGTTGCAGGGATGGGTTTATATGGTATTAGTTTAAGTTGGGTTTATATAATGGGGGGTATGAGTTTTTTTGGATGTTTGGTTGATGGGATTAAGTAATAATATCCAATATGTTTGGTAGATGGGTTTAGATGGTATTAGGTTTAAATAAACAAAATTACAATTTTATCCCTTCAGTTAAAAAATACGGTACGAGGAGAGAGGGAGAGGAGAAAAAGAGAGAGAAAGAGAATAACGCGGGAGAGAGAGAGGGGAGGGAGAGAGAGAGGAGGAAGACGAGAGAGAGAGGGGAGATGGAGAGAGATGGGGGAAGCCGAGAGAGAGAGATATGAGGGAGGGAGGGAGGGGAGGGAGTAGGGGGAGACAATTTAAAAAAAAAGGAAATAAATAAAATAAAAGGATAATTTTGTAAAAAATGGTGGGATTAGCTAAAGGGAGGGGTGAATGTTGCTTTAAATAATATCTTATAGGGGGTATTAGGAGGGTATTAACTAAACATCCCCTTTAAATAAACTCTCTAACCAAATACCCATTTAGCTAATCCTAACCCTCCTAATCCCTCATAATACCCCCAATCAAACACACTCCAAAGGTATAATAGTCTGTAAACAGTTGGAATCTATTTTTCAAATCCCATTCGGACCGAAGCCATTTCCCTAAAAATTCCTCGAAAATAGATCCTAACTAACCTTGGACTTGTAGCATTGTAATGTTTCTTTAGTCACTTGCAGACGAAAGAAAAGGAGAAACCCTCATTGCAAGAAATCCGCATGTCCGCATCGAGGCGTGAAATAACGCAGCACGTCGTAGCCGCATCGCTTGGTCTCCTCTCCCTCGCCTTGCCGTTGAACGCGGAAGCAAGAAGCCCTAGAAATATCACAATGAGGCAGAAGATTATGGAGAAGCTCCAAAGGCTGAGGGAAAAAGCCAGCCTCCTATCGAAGCCCAAAGAAGAAGAAGAAGACAACGATGGTAAGAATCTGCCCGAGGAGAAGGAGACAACAAAGGACCAAGGGAAAGAAAAGAGGAGGAAGGAGTTTGAGAATGGTGCCGGTGGAGAAAAGAATTCTCATGAATCTTCGATGAAACCGCCGCTCCCGTTGCAAGAAGATCCGTTGACTCCCTCGCTTCCGAATATTCTGAGCGAGAAGACGTTGGAGCCAAGTCTTCCGTGATCGGTAATTTCTGTCTTCTTTTTTTTTTTCTCTTCGGACTTGTGTGTATAATGAGCTCGAGCCGAGGGTTCGGTTCTTGAATAAGCGAACGTGTTATATATATTGAGCTCCGCGGGTTGTTTTTGTGATCATATATATATATTTTCTAGTTCCACTATTTGAGTGTGTGGTGCAATTAAATCATTCGCCATGTCCGTGTGGCGCAAGCCCACGTCGATATTTAGGGGCTAACAATAGCAAGATGATACATGGGGACGGCAAAAAAGAAGAAAGAGAGATAAGAAAGTGTGGAAAGGGGACCCTGCCCAAGACTTCGAAGAATCAATTGTGCCATTTCTAAATTTATTATTACAACAAATAAAAATTAATAACTGCGTCAAAGTACATCATCAACTTTGTTCCAATTGCAATTTATTAATAAACCAAAGAAATTTGTTTGATATATAAAATAAAGTTAATGCAGTTGAAGCTTAATAATCCATTATATCCGACAGATCAAAAGATAATTAGATAATAATAATGCACCGGTACAGTTTGGAATGCATTATCTTTTTGCATGCAAACGTAAGGCACCACATGCCTTATTTTATCATAAGTGTGCAATTATTACCAAATAAACTACTTACTTCGAATATTACCCTTCTTCATTATAAATTCATTCACTTCTTTATTTTTTTGATAAAATTCACATAATATTTAATATTATTATAATCATTATTTTATTACTACATAAATAAATTATGGGCTAACGTGGGACCCAAAAGCCGGACCATCACATGCAAGTATGGTGACGAAATTCCTTTTAGAATAAGCTAGCAGTGTATATTCAAAGAAAACTTCCATAACATGTCACGCTCACCTTCAATCAAGGAAGAAAATGTCGATATTACGTATTCTGAGCTTTGCAAAAATCATAATCTACCAATATATATCATTTAATAATTATATCTTTCAGAATTTTTACCAAAATCGACATATCCATGAATATTTGCATAAAAATAGAGTATCCATATATCCATATTTTAAACTTTCCTTTCAATTTCCCCTAGTATAAAGAAGCCGTAGACCATAAAAACTTCTCTTGCACAACCATTCTTCTTTATTACACCCCATCCCTACACAAAGTACCCAAAACCTAGTATAACCATTACACCCCACGCAAGTCTCACACAGAAAAAAAGAAAAAAGATCATCCAAATTTGAAAAGGGTAAAGCTTCACAAGAAATCTCGAGATACTTTTCTATGGCGTTACTTCACAAATTCCTTTCCTACACTATATTGCTCTGCATGATCTCAACAATTCATTCAAGAAAACTTGATGAGGGTAACATAGAGAACAAGTGTGGAAGTTGCCCTTGTAACTACCCTTGTAATCCGCCACCGTCTCCGCCGCCGCCTGTGAAGCCACCGCCGTCACCACCGGTTGCTAAATGCCCCCCACCGCCTTGCGGTGGTGGTGGTGGTGGCTGCGGAGGAGGACAGTACTACCCTCCGAACCCGCCTTATGTATACGTAAACGGTCCCCCCGGGAATTTATATCCGATTGATCCGTACTATTCGGGTTCCTTCTCGAAGCTCCGTGTAGGGTTCGCTCCATTATTGATCGTTATGCTAGTGATGATCGCAACGTGATGTGAAGAAGACGTAGAGTTCAAAGATGTCGTGCGAAATTTTTTATTCTAATTCATATGTTGGCTTATGGATTTAGCTTAGGCTAATTAATTTTATTTAGTCTTTGATCAAGTGTTGGATTATTGGATGCTCTTCTGCAATAACCTTTTTTCTTTTGAGTTTTCATGACGTTGATGAATGTTTATTTTAGTATATTTTTTTAACATTTCCTATTTGTTTTCTGTATTATTTAAATAATCACGCCGTCTTAATAATTATATAGGGAATATGTTTAATGTAACCTATTGAACGTGACATTAGTTATAGATGAATTTTTTTTATAATCTCATGCGAAAGCAACATATTATCCTCCACTTATTCTCTTATACGTGAATGAATAATATTTTTATGATGTTGGGTCCACAATTAGCAACCATTAGTTGGATTTGAGGTGTCCTTAGGGTGGCTCTATATATGCAATAATATATATTGAAAAGGTGAGTAGTTGAATATATATTATTCTTACAAAAGTAAAGAATCAATTCCCTGGAAAAAATAAAGCCTAATAGAAAAAGCTTATTTTTACAAAGAATAATTCTATGAAATCATTTTAAGGTATTTAAGCTGTACAAATTAAAAGCGTCGAAGCTCTAATGGCCCTGATGAGTTGTGTCTTCTTTATCGGGTAAAATGTAGCAAGAAAACAGACCAACTTTGAAACTCATGAAGCCATTTGTCCTATTTCAGGAATATTCCATTATTCATGTCAATTTAGGTCATCATGAGTTTCGGGGGTTCCTTTTAGTTTTCTACTTTGCTCATTCTATACCATCTCCATCCGACACCTAAATCTCAAAAAGTGAAGTAAAAATCCTTCAACCGAACCCAAACGCAAACTCAAAATGCATTTTTGGGTTTCTCTCTCCTCTTTACGCAAAAAATGGATTTGATGTTTCAAAATTGCAAACAAGTCACTTTGTTTATATTGACTTATGAAAGCACACATGTACAAAAGATAAATAAAAATACACAAAAGGAAATTATGTATTAATAATTATCATTATAATTAGCTATACATTTACTCCTATTATTAATAATAAATTTTTTATAACTTAATATTTAATTTTTATATTCTTTATATGTAATTTGGTTTGACTAAAACTACAATATTTAAAATAATTAGAGGTAAATATTATAACGTTACACTCCTGAATGTGCTAATTAATCATTTATTGGAGGAATATACAAATCCGAGACTTGAAGAAATAAATAAATATTTTTAAATAAATAAATTATTTTTCTTGTGTAGTGTAATTATTTTGGATTTAATCAATGTTTGTGAACAATAATATTTTATTCTTAATTTTATTAAATATTTTCTTTATTTATTTAAAAGTATCTCGTGGTCTAATTTGAAAAACTATAAAATATATGAGTTGGATTAAAAGTTAGTGCAAAAGAGAATATTATAATATAGTCTTTGAGTTTGAGAATGAGTATAATGGTTGGAGGAGAATTACTGCATTTGGAGTTTGAGAATGAGTTTGAGTATGAAAATGAGTTTTTCGGTTGGAGATGGCCTAAAAGGTACAACTTCGCATAAAACTGAATGAACACGCCTATAAGAATTTTAACTTACACAGTCACTATTGTTAATTCTTGTTTATCCTTAGTCGTGGAACAAACTTGGATTTTCCGTTGCGGATAGTATTCGAACTCTATCTATTGTCCATAAAAAGTTACTTCCCGTCAAGCTGAGAGAGAGTATATCATTTAAATGTTATATATTTCTTTCCGTATGCTTATAATGAAGCAGATAGGTGGGAAATGTGATGAATCAATAAAACTTTTTTGTTAGGATCGAGGACCAGTGTTTAGAGGGGGTGAATAAACACTTAGGAATTTTTCTTCCTTTCGTAAAATTGAGTACTGGATTTTGTTCAGTACTTAAGAGTGTGTTAGGCTCGGGGGATTATGAAAGTTATGATTAACTAAAGTGATGTTTGGTTAGATGGTTTATTTAAAGGCGATGTTTAGCAAAATACTCTCATAATAACCTATAAGGTGTTAATTAAAGGAACTCTCATTCCTCCTTTTAACTAATCTCGTCTCTTTTGAACAAAATTATCCTTGTATTTTAAATTTTATTTATCTTTTCAATCTTCTTAATACCTTCCACATCAGCTCATCAGCATACTCATGTCCTTTGCGCAATCACAAAAAATTAAATGTCCAACATATTTTATATGATAAATTCACTATAGTTTCAATTTCCTTTCCAAATGTATAATTATTCTACAATAAAGAACATCTTCAAATGCTCTACACGAGGGAAGTGATAAGAAATCATCCCATTCTTTCCAATAAGATAATAATATATAATTTCCTTTTTTATGTACATAAGCGGCCATATGATTTTTCTTCTTCTACACGTCTTAAAGGGTAAGGGAGCCCCCACCACCTGCTTGTTTGTTCCATTTATACCAGAAATGGTTCAAAAATATTTCATTGATGCCTAAATTCAAAGCTAACAGTTTGCTTTTTTTAATAACTAATGGTTTATTATTTATTAGAAAGCCACTTCAAACAGAAGTGCGTACAAACCAAGGCTCTTCACACTTTTTGTATGCCTTCGTATGATTGAAGCATAAGTATATTATTATTATTATTATTATGATTATTATTATTATTATTGTTGTTAAAAGTTGAAGAAGTATAATTGAAATTAACTTTCTGCTGTTGAAGTCTCTATCTATGGCTTACATGGCGTGCTCATTTTGCCAATAGCACTAATTCGAATATTTGTGGACATGAGTTGACGTTATAATAACTGATATAATGTATACTTTTCTACTTACTATGTATAATAATGTATAATATTACTAATGTCTTCTGTTACACCTGCTACAACCGCGCCTACATATTACTTTAATCATAAATACAATCATAACAACAAAAATAAACATTAAATTACGTAATAGACAAAAATGCGAAGACCATCATAACAACCAAAAAAAAGTGCAACTAAAATATTTATCTTCTATCCAATTAACAGTTAACACAATTAATAGGTGAATTCTTGATAGATCTGTAAATTTAATACAAGAACTCCACAATCGTACGCGTACCACAAACATCATGCTACATACTTAATATAAAAATGAGTGCAACAGAAAACAGAAAACAATAACAAGGCAAAAGGGCACAGCAGCTTTAGACCCTCTAACATCATTTGGTGAAGAAGAATCGTACTGATCTTGACGAGGCGGTTTTCTGTAATAGAACGGGAACCAAGGCACCATTGGCTCCGGCGGGGGCGGGGTATCAAAGAAATAAGGCAAAGCTGGAGGACTAAAAGGAAAATAATAACCCGAAGGTGACGGCGGAGTTTTATAAGCACTCGGAGGGTAGTAGTTGTTGTTCGAAGATGTTGGCGGTGAATTAACCACCGGGCTAGGATTGTTGCCAATGCCGATGGGGGGCGGATAACATGGATATGGACACTCCATTTGCGATGATGTGGCAGCAAAGAGGTTAATGACTGTGTTGATGAAGATGAGCGTTGAGAGAAGATTGTGAAATTGAAGTGTTGAAGCCATAGTTTTGTATTTGTTGGAATAAATAGCTGGTACATATATATATATATATATATATATAAATCAATCAATCACACCTAATCATTTATTCAAAATTTTGAGGTGAACCAAAATGATAAAACTTCACGGATCAGTGAATTAGTTCAGCTGAAAGTCGAAATCTTTCTATGACCTATAATAAAATTCTAAGTCATTTTAGACTTAACTTGGGCAGAGTGTGAAAAAAATACACCGGCGTTGCGTGGATACTCTGACCAACAATGAATATTCATTAATTTTAAAGACAGAGAAAATTAAATATGATATTGATAGGGTAGGTTGGAACTAATTATGGTCCCATCTCGATTTCTCGACACTTTAGATGAAGACAAGGACATATATTAAGAGCTCATCATGGGCTCATCCATGTTAAGAGTTTTTTTTTTAAGGAATCATCCATGTTAGAGTTACCTACTCAGTCTCAGTCTCACTCTCATCGTTATTCCCTTTATAATTGTTGTCATATCATTTTTTTTTCTCACTATGACTCTTTCAAAAGTTGTATCTGTTCTCAACGGCTTGAGTTCAATTAGTGGGGATCAGCCCATTTAAACAAAGTGTTTAGTTGGGCCTCTCATTTATACGGGTCATAGGCTTCTCAAGTTTCGTACCATTTTCTCAACTCGACGAGCTTTGTTCGGTACGCGGAATTTGTGCGTGAAAAAACGAAGGAAAAACAATGTTAATGTATCATGCGATGATACGTTACACATTGAGGTCATATAACTTCACTCTTTTTCACATTGGAATCTTTATAACAAAGGGAGCCTTACCTTAGCCACGAGACTTATCACTTAGTTTGGTATGCAGAATTTCTGCATGGAAGAAGAAGGATAACAATGTCAGTGCATCTATCAATGTTACGTTATGGTTCAAGTGTCGTACCATTATTCTTTTTTTTTAACATCAGCATTTTTATGGCAAACTGAGCCTAAATTTGTTCATGAATTTTATAAGGTGTAAACGGGTCAAGCTCGAAATTTTCTAGGCCGAGTTCCAACATCAAATACAAAGTGCACCTTTTTTTTCTTAAAGGTTTAATAAAAGTTACGGTTCATTTAATCATTAATTTGCTTCATTTATTATTTTTTTACAACGACTAACATTTTCTAGACCTTGATGATCTTACACAACGTTGAAACTCGATATCTACAAAAGTATGCAAGAACTATTCAATATTTAGGACACATAGCAATAGTACTCTTGCTTCTTTCCTAGCAATTTAGACAAAAAGACCCATTAGTCAAAGCTTTACCACGTCAAGGGCCTAATCAAATTAAAGCCACATAAGTTTTTTTTTATAAATAACAATTACTTGAAGACTAGTTTCAATTGGTGTAAGAAAAGCATCTCAGGGTTGCAACTGCCAAGATTGAGTAAACTGCGGTTTGGTAGCCGTGGGACCCATCTTCTCTCCGAGTCCAGTGGCTGCAACGCGCTCGCAGCGGGGACACATGGTGAGCCTCCCGGTCACCGGGTTGCGCCCGTGGGTCGTGGGCCCCACTTTCATAGCCCGCAATTCTTCGACCTCCTTCTGCAGCTTCTTGTTTTGCTCTGTGAGAGATCCGAACCATCTTTTTAAGTATGCACACTCCATCTCCGTCTGCTTCAGCTTGTTCCTGCAAAAGTAAAAATATTCATAAAATATATTTTTAATTCGTGTAACATATAATATTCATAATGAATTTTGCTTATTGAATATTGTCATGGAAGATGCATGCAATTAATGCAAGTTGTTACAAAATCCCAAAGACGACGACAGTGGAGAGCTTCATTTACTGATTGACAGAAAGAGAAAGAATAATAATAAGTAATAATTAGTGTGCTATTTCCTTTTTCTTTTTTCTCTTCATAAATGCATGGTCAACAAAAGTGATGTTCTTGGTAATTTAAAATTACATGACGTTACAACTACAATTTCATTTTTTCCGTTTTTGAAATTAATTTCATAATCAAAGTAATCGGTAACTAATTTGACCAAACATGTAAGAATCCGATTCA
This sequence comes from Linderniella brevidens, assembly GCA_004919715.1. Lineage (NCBI taxonomy): Eukaryota > Viridiplantae > Streptophyta > Magnoliopsida > Lamiales > Linderniaceae > Linderniella > Linderniella brevidens. The sequence continues at coordinate 17,843,943 of SWDC01000153.1, forward strand.
TGTTGCATTTTAATGCTATTCCCACTACTATGCAATAATCAAAATCTTGACTTTGTTATCTTGATACTTTGAAAAATAATTATGAATCCAAATTGGCGACACATTAGCAGACACATGCATTGCTCTATGAACATCCAACCCATGATACTCAATTTTGCCAACAGCTTGTGATGCATAAGCTTAAATGAGCTTGATCGAGAAATGAAATAAAACCTGGTTTAATATATATATATATATATATATTTATTATCGGTGTGTTATATGCGTGCCTACCTTGCTCTTCGGTTCTGAAACCAAACTTCCACTTGCCTTTGCTTTAGTTTCAATAGCTCAGCCAAGCTCTCTTTTTGTTTCTGCATGTCCAAAACATTAAATGCTTTTATGAATTCTGTCCTAAAAAAAAAAAAGAAAAAGAAGGTCGTAACTAATTTAAATCTAATATATATATATATATATATTATATATATAAATATATATCATAAATTTGTATTTGCGAGACTCTCTCTCACAGGGTTTAGGGTGTGATTGTGTCTGAAGCTTTCTTCAAGAATACGAGATTGTTCTCTGGTAAGACGAAGCTTCTTCCTCGTGGGGCCCAACAGATTCGAGCTTTCGTCGTCTAAATCAACGCATTCTTCTGATTCCGTTCTTGACGAAGGCACTTGATTTATGTCCAATTCCTTCGTTCCAACACCAACAGCTTGCCCTAATATTACATTATATATTACTCACATCTTAAAAAATTGGCCCTGAATGAAGAAGGATGAAAATACATATACATATACATGCGAAAGAAACAACCATGAAATTTCATTTATTTATCTTTTTTTTTAATCATTAACGCAAACCACAAAAGAAAGGAGAGGCTAATAAAACCCTAAACGTCTTTTTCCTTTTCCTCTTCTCCCTGATGGTAGGGAGGTTGCTTAAATCCAGAAACTGTCTCCAGATATTAAAACACGCTCCAGATATTAAAACACGCACGACAAGGAGACATAAAACGTAGCAAAACGCCACCGTTTCATACCGTAAGAGTGAAAAGAAACAGCCGAAGAAGACGATAGCCCTGGGATGGCTATGGTTAGCTCCAGACAAGCAGAACTGTCGGGAAAAACCTCCATTTGATGATCTCAAAGCTGCAAGCAATAATTTTAATATATTCTTCTTTTCTACATGTATGGTTCAGGCAAGAAATATTTCACAGGGATAAGAGAGAAAAGAGGAAAAGGAGACACAGACAATGTAGAGTGGTGAAATTGGCGAAAGGTCTAACAATAATAAGTGGGGGTTGTTGAATAAATAGAGCAGTGTAATAATATATTTAAATAAATAATTATGTTTATTTATTAAATGCAAGAATTTGCAAGACTTTTTGTACGTTTTCTTGGGGGCCAGGTTTTAGTTTAGGGATACTTGTGAAAATCTCAGACCGTGGTCGACAGGTCAAAGGGGTCATGGTCGTCGGATGAATGCCACGTGGCGTTGAAAAATTATTGTTTCTTGGAACATGGGTTGTATTTACTTATCATTCATTTCCTCGAAAATTAAACATAAATAAATAAATAAATTCGGGTATGTGTGACAAAGCCAACAAGGGTCCCTTCGTTCATGCCCGAGCTGTCGGGTTAAAGGTCATCGTCGAAATGATTGGGAAAAGAACATAAATCTTGAGCCTATATATTTTAGGATTTCATGTGTTTGTCTTTAGTGTGTGTGTGTCTTCTAATGTGTGTTTCTTGGTGAATAATTTTATATTTTTTGTAAGTAAATTAAATCCTAGGTAGAAAGACCCTTGGAACACCTTAAGAATATTATTTAAGAAGTTCAGATCCATACTTTAAATAGTAATAAAAAAAGGACATTCAAATTTTTTTTTTTGAAAAATTAAAAAATTAAGTTACTAATTATATTAGTTTTCATTTTCGGTGATTATGTTTGATAAATGCAAAAAAAATTGTTAATTAACTTTGTATGTCGTAACAAAATTGGATCACGGGTATATTTTTGGCCAAAATCACCAAAATCTGGCGTGGCCGATGACATGTCATACTCACGTCATCAGCCACATCAGATTTCCAGCGAGTTTGGTCGGAAAATTGACCGGTGACCCAATTTGTTAAGGCATACGAAATTACATACATATTTTTGCAAGTATAAAAAATATTGACCCAAAAACGAGGTATAGAGCAAGCTAATTTTATCTACCCAAAAACGATGCATACGAAATTACATACATACCCAATTTGTTATTAGTGACCCAATTTTATAATTTTCATATTTTTCTCTAGAAAGAGGTATCTCTACCCAATAATACTATAGTCCACACACTACGATTTAATTTCAATCTAAGTCCATTTTGTACCTCATTTATACAGGTAGGTCCTTAATTTCCAGTAGAATTAACCGCTGGCATTGTGTATACTGTTACCAAAGTAGCTGAGACTTAATGATAACTTATTATACTACGGAATTGGTCCTGACCAAGTAAAATTAGCGTATAGAGCAAGCTGCTCATATATAATACAATATCTTACTATTATTTTATTTTGACTATCAATCATCAATAGACCATGTAATAATCAAATAAAAACGTTGACTATTGACATTGGTTAGGAAATTACTTTGGGACTCATTTTTAAATTTTGAAACGTTGGACGAGGTAAACGACTAGGAGGAATAATAGATCTAGATTATAAGAAGGAAATACATAATTTATCAAATTCATATGTAACAAGAATTAGTGGAAAACGCCATTTTAGTGCTATTTATAGTTATTCTTACCCGGCAATTGGAGGTCAAAGTCTTAAAGAGTGTTTTCCTTGGTCTCTTTAATTAATGCCGATGAAGAAAGTATGCTTTTCTTGGCCAAAGTTATCAATTTGGACCGCTCCGCTCAGTATAATAATTTTTTATTTTGGTCACTTAATAATATGTAAAATATATTACTACTTGTAATAAATTTGTATTATGAAATAATAATAATAATAGTAATAATATTATGTGGATGTTTTTAATGTTGTAAAATTTAGTTGATTGTTGATGAGATGAGATAAGATAAGATAAGATAAGATGTATTTAATGTTGTAAATGTTAGATGAAATAGTAGAAATTTTTCTACTATAAATAGACCGATCTATTTGTATTGAATCATATCGAAAACATCAATAATACTCTCTCTACAATTCTGGTGTTTATATTTTCTGTTCTTGTCCAATTATAATAGTTTTATAACAATTTGGATCTTTTTGGCAAAATAAGTCACTAATCTACTTGACCATATTTCATGTCATGCGGTCACAGACAATATTCTATGTAATCAAGTTAATTGAATTTATGGCTGTTACGGTGGGAGAATGTGTATCGTTCACGGAGTATGTCAACGGTAGTAAGTTTGAAACTTTTTAAGGCAAATTAAAATGTATATATTGATCGACCCAAACCTATGTAATTATATATCCGTTACTTTGCTTATTAATGTTAATTAATTCAAAGATTTGTCCTGGTTTTGTGTAACAATGTGCTACTAGCTGATGTTAATGATTTCTTTTACTTCCTTGTTTCAGTTTCTATTGAATGACAATAAATTGGTAGGTATTTAATTCTCATAGCTTTATATTCTTAATGACAATAATCAATGTTTTAATACGTTTCTAATGCATATAGTTCATTTTAAATTTTATTTGGGCGAACTTATTTGGGCTGCACTTCAGGTTGCCTGTCATGAGTTCATCATGTGGTTAGCTATCCGCGAGCGGCTCTCTATGCGGGATAAGCCATGGATTGCTCAGATTGCTAGTTCTGCTTCTTGTCTCCTATGTGGTACTAATTCCCTTGAGACATCGGACCACTTGTTCTTTGATTGCCCCTTCTCGAAATGTTGCCTTCATCTTCTTCGGCGGAAGGCCAAGTTGCATTGGCCATAGACAAAATGACAATGTGGGATTGACTGGGCATCTTTCCGATGGCGTAGCGGACACCTATGCAACTTGGCCTCACAACACCTGCTTGTGTCATCAGTTTATCACCTTTGGATGGAGCGTAATCGACGGTGGCGAGAGGCCAAATTGGGCTCACCAGAACGTTTAGCTGAGGAGGTGTTGCGCCTTGCATCTCTGCGACTTACCACTATTCACGCTCAGATTTATTTTTCAGTTGTTACTCTTTATCTTTATTAGGCAACATGTTGCCGTTTGTGTGCAGGACTCTATTGCCCTTTGTTTTTTTACATATTTTATTATTAATATAAGGGAACATTCGAAAAAAAACATTTATATATATATATATACCCACATAAATATATAGATATAATGACTAGAGGTATGAGGAAGATAGTCACATGGATTTTCCTATCACGCTTTTAACAAAATATCTTCAAAGTTGTGGGAAGTTCAAAGAAACCGGAGATCCCATCAAAACTGACAGATCATCATGGCTCAAAAAATTAATGAGGTCTTGGTCTAGTGGTCAAGGAGGAAACATTAAGGATTTGTGGAAAAAAAAAGAATTCTCCCTCGCACAATTCTTGAGTAGTCCCAATGAGCTTTATGACCCATGACTATCGTTGTTAAGTGGGTTTGGGACGTATCCATCTGAACCAGATGATTAATCCCACAACTGGAGTGTGTGGTGCAATTAAGCCTCCGTCAGGTTGTGTGGCGCAAGTCCACATCTTTATTTAGATGCTAGTTCATAATAATGTCGAATGGGTATACCTCGGGATCGAAAAAAAATAGACAGATCATATATAAAGTAACATCTTACCTTATTTTACTTGCATGTGAAAAAAAATATAAATCCAAATTAAACTATAATTCAATAACGGACCGTCTTAGTTCTATAGCATTTGAGTCTGGTTAGTGCAATATCGCGTATTGTTTACTAAATTCTCCCAATATATATATATATATATATATATATATATATATATATATATAAAAGTATTATGCTGCCACATACATAAGAGGAAGTGTTGTAATTATCATTACTGTTAACAAAGAGAGATCGGGATCGTTTGATAAAAGAATTTAATTAATTAAAATTACAGCAGTGTATTTATATTCTATTCCTCATAGCTAAAACTATTTACAGCTGCAGCCCTATTAATAATACATTTTCCAAATCAGTCCCTGACTATAATAATCGTAATACTCCCCCTCAAGTTGGATGTTCAAACAAGTCAAGAACACCAAACTTGGACAAGAGATAATCAAATTGTGCCTTTCCAAGTGCCTTCGTCAATAGATCGGCCGGCTGTTCCGTTGATGGTATATACGTCGGATCAATGATTTTCTCGAGTATCTTGTCTCTAACGAAGTTAGAATCCACTTCGATGTGTTTAGTTCTCTCGTGGAAGACCGGATTCGCAGCTATTTGTATGGCTGATTTGCTGTCTGAATGTATGATCACCCCCTGATTTGTCACTCCCATATCCTTCAGCAGATTCTTTATCCATATGATTTCTGCAGTAACCATTGCCATCGCCCGGTACTCCGCTTCTGCCGAGCTTCGCGAGACCGTGATTTGCTTCTTAGTCTTCCATGATATCAATGAGTCTCCAAGGAATATTGCGTACCCGGTTAACGGTCTCCTTGACATCGAACACGAGGCCCAATCTGCATCACAAAAAGCATTTAAACGAACATTACTGTCAGCCTTAAAGAAGATACCAAGCCCCGGTTTTCCTTTTATGTATCTTAAGACTCTATACATAATAACCAAATGCGATCTTCTAGGACTATGCATGAACTGAGAAAGCATTTGCACATAATAACATATATCAGGCCGAGTCAAACATAGATATATGAGTTTGCCTATAATCCTCTGATATTCAGAAACACAATCAATGAGGGGATCTAAATCAACAGTTGAAGGGTTAAGATTACTCCCTGTTTTGCCATCTGATAGTTTTAGATTCTGATCTATAGGCAGTGAGAGTGGTTTACTGCCAAGCATACCAGCTGCGGCAAGCAGTTCCAACGCATACTTCCTTTGATTTAGCACAATCCCGTGCTTGGACCTTGCTACTTCAATGCCAAAAAATACTTCAATTTTCCTAGATCCTTCATAAGAAATTTTTTATTCAAATAGTCTTTAGTTTGTTCAATCAATTCATTATCATTCCCACTAATTAAAATATCATCAACATATAAAGGAGAATAACTATACTACTCCCCCTTGATTTCACAAACAAAGAATAATCATTCTTTGATTGTGTAAATCCAAAATCTCTCATGGAAAAGGTAAACTTTGTATTCCATTGCCTAGAGGCTTGTTTTAATCCATACAAGGATTTTTCAAGCCTACAAACCTTATTTTTCTTATTATTATCACATAACCCTTGTGGCATTATCATACAGACCTCCTCATTCAAATCACCCTGCAAAAAAGCATTAGTTACGTCTATTTGCCACAATGGCCAATTATAAACAGATGCTACGGACATGATCATTCGTATTGAAACATGTTTTGCAACCGGTGAGAAAGTATCTGTATAATCTATTCCTTCTATTTGGTTATACCCTTTTGCCACCAATCGGGCTTTATACCTTTCTATCTTACCATTTGCATTGTATTTGATGGTGTATACCCATCGGCAGCCAATTGGTCTCTTTCCCGGAGGTAGGTCCACAATTTTTCATGTCTCATTAAGCTCCAGTGCCTTCAGAACCCATGGCTTGTCTCCAGTTTTCAGACCTCATGGCTTCCTCATAATTACTCGGGATATGTTCTGCTGCCAAGGCTTGTAGGTATGTCTTTTGGTGTTCTTTGATCCCTTCATACTGCATATATTTAGATATTGGGTATCTAATAGTATCAACATGGTTAGTATCATTTGAAAAAGGCGATATAAAATCCTTTGCCCAGAAAGGAGCTTTGCTCACTCTAGTAGATCTCCTCAAATGTATTTCCTGATCATTATTTTGTACTATATTATCATGCATATTTATCATATCATTCGAATTCTCCTGAACAAAATCGTGATTATTATCCCTAATTTCATGCCGTGAATTACCAGAAGGATCATGCAAAGTATTTTGTCCAGGAGAAAGAAAAACATCATCACTTTCATCTGTAAATATTTTGTTATTTGCTGGAATATATGCAGAACTCTGTTTTTCAGCAAAAGGGAATATATCTTCATAAAAAATAACATCCCTTGACACAATTATGTTCTGTAAGTTAATGTCAAGTAACTTGTACCCCTTTTGGTTAACAGCATATCCAATCAAGACACATCGTCTTGATCTTTGCTGGAATTTATCCAAAGGTGGTAAGATCTTTGCAAAACAAAGGCATCCAAATACCTTCAAATGTTGGTAGTTTGGATCTTTTCCATATAAGATTGAGAAGGGTGTTTTCCATCCTAATAATGCTGATGGTATCCTATTAATCAAGTATATTGCAGTCCTAACACACTCGCCCCAAAATTTGGTCGGCAAGTGTGACTGAAATTTCAAAGCTCTAGCTACATCCAATATATTTATATGTTTTCGTTTCACTACCCCGTTTTGTTGGGGAGTGTAAGGACACGAACTTTGATGAATAGTGCCATATGATTCAAATAATTTCCTACAATCACTACTAAAGAACTCCAAGCCATTGTCACTTCTAAGTTTCCTGACAACTGTGTTTTTACATACAACAGAAAAGTTTTTAATATTTCTAATACCTCAGTTTTTTGCTTCATTACGAATCCCCAGGTTGCTCTAGAGAAGTCATCAACTATGGTGAGAAAATACTTCTCACCATTGTACGTTTCTTCTCTATAAGGGCCCCAAACATCAACATGAACTAGTTCCATTATAGAATTAGTTGTTGATGTCTTCTTTGGGAAGGAAGATCTGCTATGTTTTGCCAAGGGACAAATATCACAATATCTATGATCATTTGATAGCTTTATATTCAAATTTGGTAGAAAACATAACCTTGAGAATGATATATGACCAAATCTCCTATGACATAGAGTGATCTTATCAGCTTCTACCTTATTTAACATATTTTGCTGTTTCACAAACTCACTACTATAAGTATGAAAATTTCAATTTTTATCACATGCATTATCCAAGTAGTACAAGCCATTCCTTACTCTACCAGTCCCCCTTATCCTGCCAGTCCGTCTCTTCTGGATTAGGCAAAAATCAGGGTAAAATATAACACATAGATCGTCCCAGTTAGTGAGGTTAGATACAGATAACAAATTATGGTTAAATGAAGGTACATATAAAACATTCTCAAGCTTCAAATTGTTTTCTAATATTACTGATCCTAAATACATAGCTTTACTTTGTATCCCATTTGGCAGTTTAACAATAACATCATGCTCAGAATTTTTACTAAATTTATCATATAATCTACTGTCACAAACCATATGTTGGTTTGCCCCAGTATCAATGATCCATTCACCTTTTAAAAGAGTATTGGAATTGGATATACCTTCCCATATACCTGCCTGATTAGCCGAGGCCACCATTGTTCCCGTGTCATGATGTGCTCCCTGTCCTCCTATGATGTTCAGTAATTGCTGATATTGTTGAGGTGTGAATTGTGGTGCAGAAGCTCTAATGGGAGGTGGTTGATATTCAACATTTGGTTGTGTTCTAGTTTGATCAACTGCTATAGAATTGGCCCTAGCAGTTCCTGCTCCATTTGGTGTCCATTTACCTTTATTAGTAGATCTTCCTCCTCCTCTTCTTGCAGCAGAGCCTCTCCTGCCACCCCTGCCCCTATTTGCTGGATATCCATGAATCTTGAAGCAAATATCTTTAGTGTGGCCTGACATATTACAGTGATCACACCACATGTTTGCTCTTTCAGCTGGAGTGTACTGAGGCCTAGCACTTGGAGCACTAGTCATGAGGGCAATAGTTGCATCAGTGTTAATTCCTTGCACACTGATATTTTTCTGAGTTTCCTTGTACAGCACAATTGCGTACACTTGACCGTGGGTTGGCAGTGGGCTCATCATCAAGATTTGAGAACTTACTGTGCCGTATCCTTCATGTAATCCCATTAAGAACTGCAATATCTTCAATTGATTGCAGAAATCAGGGTTCTTTTAAAATATAGACTTTGACTGAAAGTCTTTTAAAAAAATAGACTCCTTGACCTTTTTTTTTAGTCAATAGACTCTACTTATCATTAGCGTTTAATTAGCATTTAAATTTAAAAAAAAAACAAAAATCCACCAGAAAAAGAGAATAAAAGAAAAAAAAAATGCATTTACGTCATGGCCAACGACCCGCCTGCTTCGTCTTCAATAACGACACTGCAAGAACCGTATTCCCCATATTCACCATACATAATATCCAGAAGAAGAGACACTACCATATCCACCATACGTGGACCTTATCGATCAATCTTGAAGAAGAAACAAAAGCTTTCGGCCACTGAGTTGTGTTGTCAAATTTTATTTTATTTTTTCTGATTTTAACTTCAAAATCCAAGAATTTCGGTTCCATTAGCCACAAAATTAAGTGGGTTTTCGGTGTGTATGCTGGACGACATCGATTCCGTTGAAATAAGTTACGAATTTGGACATGGGTTTTTGAAAAAATCTGACTATTGGTCACAGTTGACAGGAGAACTGAACTTATGATGGGTCCCCTGCATTTGCCCAAAGGTCCCATGAGTGTGCGTACGGGTCCCCTGAGTGTATGTGTATGGGTCCCTGTAAAATGTGAACGGATCCCCAGTAATATGTGAACGGGTCCCCCGAGTGTATGTGTACAGGTTCCCTGTAAGATGTGCACGGGTCCCCTGAGTATATGTGTACGGGTCCCCTATAAAATGTGTATGGGTCCCCTGAGTGTATGAGTACGGGTCCCCTGAGTGTATGTGTACGGGTCCCTGAGCATGGGACCCGTACACATTCACTCAGGGGACCCATACACATTTTACAGGGGACCCGAACACATACACTCAGGGGACCCGTGCACATCTTACAGGGGACCTGTACACATACACTCAGGGGACCCGTACTCATACACTCAGGGGACCCATACACATACACTCAGGGGACCCCTATATATTACTAACTTTAAGATTTCTTATATGAAAAATTTTTCCATGCACTAATATTTTTTACCTAAATTATAGGTGATCACCATGACCATCACCAACATCATATTCCAATTCGGTGGTAGGTGGATGATTAATGAGGATGATACGTCGAGATGGTGTTCACAACCGAGAAGTATATGACAATCAATCATAGTCAGCGAGGATACATGCACGATTAAGGACGTGACGGACGGGATAATAACTGTAATGTCCTTGCCAAACGACAAAGTGAAATTGACGTTAAGCTATATGCCTAATGTAGTGCACAATTATCCACGACCTATCTACATCGAAAACGATTACGCTTTACGTGCATACCTTGGTTTTGGTGGTTCGCAATCAAGACCCGTGCTTCATGTTGAGGTCGAGCAATGTACCAGTGAAGCTCCCATTGAAGTCCGGTGTAGTGGCATTGATGCACCCATTGAACTCCGGTCTAGTGCCACCGATGATCCTCCCGCTCGTAATGATTTTACGAACAATGATAGCGGTCTTATAGCATTTTGCGATGAAAATGGCATCGTCCAGCCCGTCGAAGAGGAGCACACTGGACAGATGGAGGTACACCACGTAACCTTTGAAAGGGATGAACACAATAACGACATTGAAGATGATGGCGAGGAGCATGACGCATTACCAGCTGATGATGATGGTACATATGCCTTTACCGATGGTTCTATTTTATATATTGGTCAAAAATTTCAGAACAAAGCTACCGTGCAGAAAGAGTTGTTGGAAGTTGCGTTTAAGGTGTCGTTCGAGTTAAAAGTGGTAAACTCAAATAAAAAGTTGTATGTGGTTCGTTGTGTAAACGACCAATGTTCTTGGCGTGTTCGAGCTGCAAAAAATAAAGATTCGCCGATTTTCTCCATTCGAACGTATTGTAATAGACACACATGCGATGTATCACATCGACGCCGGAGACACCGACAGGGTAGTTCGTCGGTGGTATCGAGTATCTTAGTCGAAAACTTCACAGGCGCCAAGAATATCCCGCGACCAAAGGTAATTATCTCAATGATGCAAAACAGGGGTCTCGATGTATCGTATTACAAGGCTTGGAGAGGTAAGCAGCTTGCACAGGAAGGGTTGGTCGGAAATAGCGAAAACTGTTTTGGTTTGCACCCGGCATACTTAGAAGCCGTGAAGAGAGCAAATATTGGTAGCATCACATATTGGGAGGCGGATGACGAGAACAGATTTAGATATCTTTTCCTAGCCTTTGGCGCATGTATTAGGGGATTTGCATACATGAGAAGGGTTGTTTCTATCGACGGTACCTTTTTGAAAGGTAAGTATAAAGGTGTGATGCTCGTGGCGACCGCGCAAGATGGTAATCACCATCAGTACCCTATAGCTTGGGGCATTGCCGATGTGGAGTCAACGGAATATTGGTCTTGGTTTCTAACGAAATTGCGGGAAATCGTGGGTGACACGGATGATTTGGTGATAATTTCCGACAGGCACCCCGGAATAATAAAAGCCGTTGAAGATGTCTTTGAAAACGCATTTCACGGATTTTGTGCGTGGCATATTAAACAGAATATCAAGACTCGAAGCAGGAAGCAAAAAGGCGCTTGCGATTTATTTTGGCGTGCGGCGCATGCTTACACGACGAGTGGGTGTGATTTTATTTTGCGGATAATGGAAGGCGAGTACACTGAAATAGCAAAGTATATGAAAATTGGAGCAGAGAATGGAGAGGAACCGTCCACGCTTGCGAAATGGACGAGAGCGTATTGCCCTACTTCTAGGTACAATATAATGACCACCAATGGATCGGAGTCAATAAATGCTGCCTTGCGCGAGGACCGAGAGCTTCCACTAATAGGATTATTGGATTCAGTGCACAGACTTACCGCGGAATGGTTCAGGAAGCGTCGAAGCACTTGCAAAGCTTCAATAGCTGCCAATATGACGTCGTTCACGCCGAAGGTCGAGAAGATTATACGTGATAATTTTATTGATTCTAAAAAATATCACGTGTCGGAGATCGGATATTTACGATACAATGTCTACGGGCAAAATCAGAATGAGGTGGTCGATCTACAAGTTAATTCGTGCAGTTGTAAGAAGTTTGACATCGATCGCATCCCATGTGCTCATGCCATTGCAGCTTGTGGTGATTCTGACGTTCAGATGTATTCTCTAGTGCATAATTATTACAACTTACAAATATGGAAATTAGCATATGAGGATACGATTTGGCCAGTTACAGACCGGAGTGAAATAGGAACTGATATGCTGCCACACACATCTTCGAGAACCCGTGGCAGGTACCAAAAAAATCGAATGCCATCAGTCGGTGAATTTGGTAGGAGGTAACCTATTACTTGACATATGTGCATGGAACCCTTTGTGACATTTATTAACAGTTTGATCTGCCATGTATCTGCATCCGAGTGTGATAAATATTGAATTATGTGGATCCCCTGGCATACGTGCATGGGTCCCCTGGATTTCAAGTATGGGTCCTCTGGATATCCAGTATAGGTCCCCTGGCATACGTGCATAAACATATTGTCACCACAAAAATAGTCACCATAAACATATTGTCACCAACATACGTATTGTCACAAAAGTAGCAATATACATCAGACAAACCCATTCATAAAGTCATATAATTGTCTACACCATAAACGACCAATCATTCCGGTAGAATGCCGTAGTTAGATACTGCCTAAAACCGGTGATCTGCTGCTCGTTAAACTTGTACGGGTCGTCGCCGCGAAACATAAAAGAAAATGCGGCGCGTAACAAATACACTCCGCATTCGCCGCTGCAATAGTAAAGAGTAGTTAGATTATTTCACTAGCCCAATTGAAATATAAAAGCAATATGGAATAATACTTACTTGGCCCATTGTTTAGGGAATCTATCGTCGCGCGAGATGTTCCACTTGACGAATGCTCTCGAGATTATTTTCAGGTCCGCTAACATATAAGGAATTACCTTCCTTACATTGGCCAATGCACGATCGATGAATCTGCCATCACTATCGCATGAACGGTCAGAGTCATAAACCACGATCGTCTTCTTCGCGTGCTCAATCACGCATAACACCCAATGACTATCATTGATTAGCAGCGGGACAACGATGAATTGGGCCTTAGTCCATGGAACAGATGGCCAATTCTCATCGGTACCCATCGCGTAGGGGCGCATTTGGCCAATGAATCCCTTATTAATGTTTCCCGTCGCAGTCCCATTAATATCGCATCGGAGTGTGAACATTGTCCGCATGAAGGCGTAATTGTTTGAAGCTCGCTTGCAATAACGTTGCAATTCGATAAATCCCCTAAAAGCTTCGTCAATGTGCTGCAAACAGAAGATGAGGTTAGGTCATGGGACCCGTGCACATTTGTCAGGGGACCCATGCTCTTAGTCAGGGGACCCGTGCACATTAGTCAGGGGACCCGTGCACATAGGATAGTCAGGGGACCCCTGCTCTTAGTCAGGGGACCCGTGCACATTTGTCAGGAGACCCATGCTCTTAGTCATGGGACCCGTGCAGATTAGTCAGGGGACCCCTGCTCATTGGATAGTCAGTGAGTTAATTTGTACCTCGCCATCAATCCACTGTCCAGTACTGCATCGGGATAGACACGCATCGGGATAGGCACGCGGCGGAGACTGATATATCGGCGGCGGAGAGTGATGCTCGAATACCGGTGTGTTATGCATCGGCGTCGGCTGCACCGGCGAGTGATGCATCGGCGGCTGTTGGTGGTCGGCCTGATTGTTCTCTTCGCCGACTATGTGCGATACACACAGTACATCGATCCCTTGCAAGAGAAGGCTGGTCAAGTGGTCCAGTACGCTATGCGAGGAAGCCACGCCAAAGTCACCGAATCGATAGTAGTTGGCGTGGCTCTCAGGCGGACTTGGCATTAACAAACCGCGCACCTCGGATTTTAGCGCGGTCTTGCTTATCACCTCCAACTTCGGGCTAGCCTTCTTACTCCACGACTTCATTGTCCACAAGCATATTCTCGGAAGCACATCATCGTTCCTCTGATCTTTGCGGTTGGCCAACAAATTACCGATGTTCGTGATGCACTCGTATGCTAAGATCTAAGAAAGAACCCAATAATTAGACCATAGATTTAGAACAAATAATTTATAATTAAAACAACAACACTATTATTCTACCTGAATTGGATGCACGAAACCACTAATGCATAAGCTGATGTCTTCGTCGTTGCCTCCCGCAACTCGAGCAAGAGCTTCGTCCCTTTTCTCCGTCAGATCACGTTTCAATGAACGTAGAACTTCTCGAAAGGCAATTGTGCCCCATGGATAATTTTTAAAATTATCCAGATCTTCAATTAATGAGAGAATCCATGATGGCAAGATGGGGTCCTTCTTCGTTCTGCGAGGTAACAAAACGGCAGCAGCAAAATATAGGCCGGCGAGCTTCAATTTTTCGATATTGGCACGCCCATCGTCGTCCTCGGCTGCCAGTTCATCAATTCTTCTCTCCACGTCGGATAGCCGGATGGTAGATATGCGCGGCCAATGTCTCAACTTAAAAGCATTTGACTCGTTAACCTCTGGTACGTTGGATGAGCAGTTAATACCAGTGATCAAGCAGTACTCCGATATAGAAAATCGGAGTGGTCTCTTCCTGATGATCATCCACAACTCATCCCGATTATGAAGGACCGTCTGTCTCTTCATAAGAAACCACAACAGTTGGTTGGAGAGGTTAAAGTCTTTAGATGAAGCTACAAGATATCTGAACGGACTGCTCTCCATAAATTCGGAAGCCTAAACATCATTCAGAAAAGCGATAATGGTTTGACTTGCTTCGACATACTTGGCCGTCAGAATTAATCTGCATACGAAATCCCGATCTCCACTGTTCATTTGCGTCCTCAAAATAACCTGTAAAATTATTACATTAATTCAGGATAATGATATGTTCGCGGGTCCCCTGGGCATACGTATGCAGGTCCCCTGGATATGATCAGGGGACCCAGATACCAGCGCTCAGGGGACCCAAACAGGGCGCTCAGGTGACCCAAACACGAGTATTTAATGGACGCAGGGGACCCAAACACGAACTCTCAGGGGACCCAAACACAACTCTCAGGGGATCCAAACAGAACTCTCAGGGGACCCAAACACAAACTATCAGGGGACCCAAACACAAATCTCAGGGGACCCAAACACGAACTCTCAGGGGACCCAAACAGAAATCTCAGGGGACCCAAACACGAACTCTCAGGGGACCCAAACAGAACTCTCATGGGACCCAAACACGAACTCTCAGGGGACCCAAACAGAACTCTCAGGGGACCCAAACACGAACTCTCAAGGGACCCAAACAGAACTCTCAGGGGACCCAAACACAAACTCTCAGGGGACCCAAACAGAACTCTAAGGGGACCCAAACACGAACTCTCAGGGGACCCAAACAGAACTCTCAGGGGACCCAAACACGAACTCTCAGGGGACCCAAACAGAACTCTCAAGGGACCCAAACACGATCTCTCAGGGGACCCAAACATAACTCTCAGGAGACCCAAACACGAACTCTCAGGGGACAACCGCATACAATCCACACTACCCCGCGTACAACCGCATGAAACAAAAATGCTAACAGCGCTGCAAAAAATTCATAACATGCTAACAGCGCGTACCTTCTCGCCCATCGCACTGCTTGCCATCGATATTTTCGTGCAACTCTGGGTGGGTCTGTGAGAATTTGAGTTGCCTTAACTGGAATTTTGTTAAGCTCTCGTGAATTGCAGTAAAATCTAAAGTGAAAGCTTTCGTGGCTATTTGGGGAAGAACAGTTGAGTGAGATGAACAGTCACTCTGACTGACACATGCTTTTACTTTTACTGTTTTTCGATAAAAATAAATGAAGAATTTAATAATTATTAATTGTGGGTCGGTTAAGCCATTGGACTGCACTAAATAAGGATACAGTTGTCTTTTAAGTCATATTAGTAAGGGTATACTTGTACTTTTACAATGAGGAGTCTATTTTTTAAAATTTTCTGTCTGCGGAGTCTATTTACTCAATTAATCCCATAAATCAGCATACTCCTTCGACACTCTAGCCGCATGTGAGGGTATGAGGCTATCGTATTCGTCCCATAGTTGTTTCAGCTTAGAGTAGTAATCCGACACCGAATTCGCTCCTTGATTTATGGTATTGATCTGCCTATACAACGAGAAAAGCCTCGCCCCGTTCACTTTATCAAATCTTTCCTTTAAATCTCTCCAGGCCATAAAGGCATATTCACAGTAGACAACTCCGTGTACCAACTCTCTCGTTAAGTAGCGATGGATCCAAGATCTAACCAAGGCATTACAAAGGTTCCATTGATTAATCATCGCTTGGTCACCTTCAGGCTTGTTGCAAGAGCCATCGATGAATCCTATTTTATTCTTCGCTTCGAGCGCAATGATCATTTCTCTACTCCAAATCTTGTAGTTTTCACTCCCTCGTAACACCTCAGTAACTAAATCAAGGTTGGGTGTGTCTAAGGGATGCAAGTATAGCGGATCTTGGAAATCAATCGGCCCGATTTGAGAAGATTTCTTGGAATCTTTATTCGTATCTTCGCCCATCTTTTTTTCTTCACCATCATTCGCCATCGCAGCGGAATTTCAGTGAGTGCGTGCCCTAGAGTCAACAATGCGTCGATTTAACCTGATCTATTTTGTGAATGGCTCTGATACCATGTTAACACAGAAAGATCGCGATCGTTTGATAAAAGAATTTCATTAATTAAATAAAATTAAAATTACAGCAGTGTATTTATATTCTATTCCTCATAGCTACTTTAACTATTTACAGCTGCAGCCCTATTAATAATATATTTCCCAAATCAGTCCCTAACTATAATAATCGTAATAATTACCATACAGACAAAATGTCTTAGTGTACCCATATGGGTCCTCCATTACCAATGATCAAACACATAAATGCTAATATAATATTACAAGTTGTTGGGTTGAAATCATTAGTGGAAAGAGACGATGCCCCCAAAAGCACTACAATTTCTTCTCTAGGCTATGATCGTTGTTTTTGTCCCATTAGGGTTTAGTGCATCGTACGCACAAATGGAAAAATAAGTAGAAAGAAAAATATCACAAAATTGTGGAAATAAATGCACACGAGGGGGACATCGGCTAAACCCTTTCGCGCATTAAGCGGGCATTTGCGGAGAGAATTTCCCAAAAAGATTTATCGTGTGTGCCCAATATCAATGATTAGGTTTCGGGCAAATATCGTAGCTGCAGGGGACCCACACACACCCATTTCCTCTTTGTCCGAAAACGTCGTCGTAGAAGAGTTTCACATTGGCGGGTGCTTCACTTGTTTTCGAACTCGCGTGAATAGGAAAGTGCTCGAAGTGAGCTAAAACTCGACCGTATCGAAAGCTCGTTGAGCCTCATTGATATTTATCCGGTTGATTTCGTTATGTCGGTTCACACGATTGTGAACTCCAACTTGAGATCACGGGAGAAAAAATTAGGCGACAACTCGCGAGACTGAGTTATCATCGACATGCTCAAATGCTTACGTTAGCAATAGATATAAGGAAACGCAACTGGGGACTCGATTGAGGGAGCCAATTGAGGAAGAAAATTTGGAGAGTAGATATGAGGAGCAGATTATTCCGCCCCTTGATATATATGTTCAGTTCGAATATTTATAGGCAACGCTTGGGCCAATTAGCCTTATTTATTATTTATTCAAATTGGATTTAAAGCCTAATTATTAATTATCACGTCAATATTATATTGACGTTTTAAAATTGTATTTTCCATAAATAAACGAATAAACAAATTAACAAAAGAAACAAACACTACCACGGAGGGATATGTGTGTGTGTTTCCCTTCGAGAAGTCTCGCTTGTCTTGGCATACTTATTGATGTGTGTGTGAGTTTTTCCTTTGAATCACATAAATGCAACGTATTGAGAAAATTGAGTGAAGAGTGATTAATGTAGTGAGGTCTTGGTTGTAAGTTTTTCTATATTTTAGGTAGTTTCTGTATTGAGTATTAATTACAGGGACTAAAGAGAAAATAGAATAGTTTGGTAGATATAAAACGCTGAGATGAAAACATTACTTGTAATTTTAACTTTTCAATAAAATAGAAAACGTTTTCTTTGATATTCAAGAAGCTAATATGGTATCAGAGCCTTGCGGCGAAACCTAAAATCACGAACGACGATTGGAGATAATGGCAGAGCAAGATTCAAACAAGAATCAAGAGCCGAAGAAACAAGCAGAGATTGATTTCAATAACCCACTCTACCTACACCCGTCGGATACGCCGAACATTGATCTCGTCAGCGAAGTCTTGAAGGGAGCAGAAAATTATAAGATATGGAGTCGCGAGATGATCGTAGCACTCGAGGCAAAGAACAAGATAAGATTCATCAATGGTGCTTGTCTAGAGCCGGCGGATGACAATACAATGATCGCACAGTGGAAACGATGCAACGCGCTTCTAAAATCGTGGATTCATCGCTCCTTGTCTCGAGAGTTGATACGAGGTGTGATCTACTGTGAATCCGCCCACTTGATTTGGAAAGACCTAAAAGAACGATTCGACAAGGTGAATGGCGCGAGACTCTTTGCTCTCTACCACCAGATCAACACGATTTCACAAGGTGCAAATTCAGTTACCGAGTATTACTCCAAATTAAGGCAGTTATGGGATGAATACGATAGTCTTGTCCCATCCCCATCGAACAACGTTTCGAAGGAATATATAGAGTTTGGGGATAAGCTGAAAATGATGCAATTTTTTATGGGGCTAAACGAAGGATATGCTCAGATGAGATCGCAGATTTTATTAATGTCTCCATTGCCATCTCACAGGCAGGTGTACTCGATGATATGTAACGAGGAGACACAGAGAAATATAATAATACAAGGAAGTGCTGCAGAATCCTCTTCTATAGCACTACAAGTGGGAACCAATCAAGGGAAGACGTGGAAGACAGTTAGTGACAAGGCAAATTTATGGTGTGACCATTGTAATTTTAGTGGTCACACAAAAGACACCTGCTACAAGATACACGGATACCATCGAGGATACAATCGAGGGGGTAGACGAGGATCACGAGGTCGAGGAGCAAGAGGTAGATCAAATGTCCATGGACAGTCTATGCCACCTATATACCAATGGAATGAGAACCAAAACCGGGTGAACTCCACAGTTGCTAATTTCCTGAACTATGAGCAGTACCTAAGTGGGGCAGCAACTCAACAGAACATAAGCGGGGCAGCAGCTGGAGGATCAATGATGCCTCAATTAAGCTCAATTCAATACCAACAAATATTGTCCATACTGGGGGGTACCAATCCAAATGCAGCAGCTGCCATGTCATCCTCTAACCAGTCAGGTAATAGGTCAGGTATGGTCCAACCTGAGCTTTTTAATAATGAATGTTGGATAATAGATACTGGGGCAAATAATCACATGATTTCAGACGAGTCTTTATATGATAAAGAATCAGTTAGAGTGAATGATGGAATATGTGTGAGATTGCCAAATGGTGATGTTAGCCGGGTAGTTAAATGTGGAACAGTATCTATTTCTGACAGTCTGAAACTGAAAAATGTTTTGTTTATACCTAGCTTCAAGCACAACTTACTTTCAGTTTCAAGGTTGTCTAATGAAGCTAATGTATATGTTACCTTCTATCCTTTTTTTTGCTTGATCCAGGAGACTTGGACTGAGAAGATAAAGGGGATTGGTAAAACTTGGAATGGATTATATTACTTACTTAGAGTTAATGGTAAATCTGCTAAACTAGGTTGTAACCTAGGTATAAGATCATGTAATAGTGAAGAAAATGGATACTATGATGTAAAGAATAAAGCAGATTATAATAAAATTTCTTTATGGCATAGGAGATTTGGTCATATGTCTCTTAAGAGGCTTGAATTATTACCACATTTGAAGTTAAGGCTAGTAAATAATCACATATATTGCCCGATATGTCCTTTAGCAAAACATAGTAGAGCTATGTTTCCAAAGAGGACAAGTGTTACCAATTCTATAATGGAATTATTACATGTTGATGTTTGGGGACCATATAGGAAACCAACATATAATAATGAGAAATATTTTCTCACTATTGTTGATGATCACTCTAGAGCCACGTGGGGCTTCCTCATGAAGAACAAATCTGAGGTGTGTGAGCATTTGAAGAAATTCTTATTATATGTAACAAATCAGTTCTCACACAATGTTAAAACAGTGAGAACTGACAATGCGTTAGAATTTTTTAGCAAAGATTGTAGATATTTATTTGAGTCATTAGGAATTGTACATCAAAGTTCGTGTGCCTATACACCACAACAAAATGGTGTGGTGGAGAGAAAACATAAACATATTTTAGATGTGGCTCGAGCTTTGAAATTTCAGTATCACGTTCCAATAAAGTATTGGGGCGAATGTATAAAAACTGCTATATATCTAATAAATAGGACCCCCACTCCATTATTTGAGGGAAAACTCCTTTTACTGTTTTGCATGATATGAAACCTGATTTTCAGCATCTAAAAGTTTTTGGGTGCTTATGTTTCGTGAAAATTATACCACAACATGATAAATTTCAACAAAGATCTAAACCTTGTGTGATGATGGGTTATGCATCTAACCAAAAGGCCTATAGATTATTAGATTTGGGAACACAAACCTTCATAGTTTGTAGGGATGTGATATTCCATGAAGATAAATTCCCTTTTAAATTGCAAAACAAACAGGGTATATACCAATCTGTGAAGATAAATAAGGATGATAGATCCTATTTTGATGACATTATATTTTCCAGCAATAAAGATAAGGAGCTGGCAGATGATGATTTTTTGAATCGTGAACAAACTGATATAAGTAACTCTGATTTTGATTATCATGAAGCTGAAAACCAGGAACCAAATCAGATAGGCGATCAAACTCATGAAGAAGAACATAGAGCAACAAATCAAGTCCTAAGAAGATCTACCAGAACAAGCAGACCTCCGAATTGGCTTAGGGAGTTTATTTCTCCATTTGATGATAATAATAATGTTGTTAACTTTGTGAATTATCCTCTATCTGCGTGCTTGCAGTATGAGAAAATCAGGCCACATTACAAGGATTTCTTGACTGCAATTGCACACGAGGAGGTTCCAAACACCTTTCAAGATGCAATGAGATATGATAAGTGGAGGAAGGCCATGGAGAATGAGCTTAAGGCTCTTGAGCTAAACCAAACATGGAAGGTAATAGATCTACCTAAAGGTAAAAAGCCAATAGGATGTAAGTGGGTTTATTCTATTAAATATAAAGCTGATGGTTCTATAGAGAGACACAAGGCACGTTTAGTAGCAAAAGGATACAATCAAGTTGAGGGCATAGATTATACTGATACTTTTGCACTCGTAGCTAAACATGTCACCGTTAGACTCATTATTTCGCTTGCATCTATAAATAATTGGCCATTATGGCAGATGGACGTCACAAATGCTTTCTTACAAGGAGATTTATACGAAGAGGTATATATCAATATACCTCAAGGATTAGATATAATAAATTTAGGTCAGAATTCCAAAGTGTGTAAGCTTGAAAAATCCTTATATGGATTGAAACAAGCTTCACGCCAATGGAATCATAAATTCACAATGGCCATGAATACCTTTGGATTTACACAATCAAAGAACGATTATTCTTTGTTTGTGAAATCAAGGGGGAGTAGTATAGTTATTTTATTAGTATATGTTGATGATATCGTCATCACCGGAAATGATAGTCATATGATTGATGAAACCAAGTTCTATTTAAACAAAAAAATGTATATGAAGGATTTAAGTGAATTAAAGTACTTCTTAGGAATTGAAGTCGCTAGATCCAGCAAAGGAATAGTTTTGAACCAAAGAAAATATGTCATTGAGATGCTGGCAGAAACCGGGATGCTGGGATCAAAGCCATTAAGTATTCCTGTTGAGCAGAATCAAGCATTCTCAGGAGACAATTCTGCAGGAATAAAAAACAGCCATGATGCTGCTGCCAGATCAGAAAATATCAACGGTGTTGGTAAGATGAATGTGTACTCATTTCGTAAGATTGTTGGGAAGTTAATATATTTGTGTTTAACTAGACCTGACATTTCGTATGCGGTACAAGTTCTTTCACAGAATATGCATGAACCTAAGATTGTACATTTTGATGCCTTGCATAGAGTGTTAAGATATCTGAAAGGTAGACCTGGTATTGGAATATTTCTAGATGCTAAAAGTGAACTAACCTTGAAAGCTTATTGTGATGCGGACTGGGCATCTTGTCCCAAGTCGAGAAAGTCATTAACAGGTTATTTAGTTTACCTTGGGAGTTCAGTGGTGTCATGGAAGACAAAGAAGCAGAACACAGTGTCCCGAAGCTCAGCCGAAGCTGAATATAGGGCAATGTCGATGGTTACTGCAGAGATAATGTGGATGATCGGCTTAATGAGAGACATTGGAATTACAAATGAAAAGGCAGTAAGAGTCTATACGGACAGCAAATCAGCAATGCAAATAGCTGCGAATCCGGTATTTCACGAGAGGACAAAGCATATCGAAGTGGATTGCCACTTCATAAGAGATAAAATTCAAGAAAAGGTAATCGAGATTGAGTATATTCAATCCAAAGAACAGCCCGCAGATTTGCTCACAAAAGCATTGGGAAGAAGCCAATTTGAATACTTACTCTCCAAGTTTGGTATGTTAAATTTATTTGATACCAAACTTGAGGGGGAGTATTGAGAAAATTGAGTGAAGAGTGATTAATGTAGTGAGGTCTTGGTTGTAAGTTTTTCTATATTTTAGGTAGTTTCTGTATTGAGTATTAATTACAGGGACTAAAGAGAAAATAGAATAGTTGGGTAGATATAAAACGCTGAGATGAAAACATTACTTGTAATTTTAACTTTTCAATAAAATAGAAAACGTTTTCTTTGATATTCAAGAAGCTAATACAACGTGTGTGGAAAGCAAGACGAAAACGGTATCAAACAATTGAACTTTATGCTTATAGCGTTGTACCTCTGCACCTTTTCCTTTCTTTTCCTCACCGAATACCAAACGCAACCGTTTATACTGCGGGAATTTCTCACGGTGAAATATTAGGCGTAAAAGACCTAACTTTTCGTCGGAAGTCGCCCGAAACCGTTAACGAAGTTCACCGGACCCCGTCGGAAACTCAGAGCAAGCAAAGCACGAACACAGTGTGGCCGAGCTCAAGGCCGATCCATGGCAAGGCCACCACGGAGCCACCGAATTCCAAGCCTTCGAAACTTGTTATTGCATTTGCGCAACGGAAAAAAATTAATTTTTCTTATTCTTATTATCGAGATCGATTATTTGCAAGATTTCACGTGTCCTCACATTCAAATTAAAGGAGTCGAAACATAAGGGGACTGTAACTGCTGTTGGCTTAATACTTAAGCTAGACGGCTCTTACACAACTAAGGTTGTCTCAATATTCTTGCCTCCTATTGATGTTTTTTTCGGAGTTTATTGCAAATGTAGGCATTTGACCAAGTGTAAATTGTAAAAATAGGCATTGTGTGTGTTTTATTTCAAAAATAGGCAATCCTTCATTTTATTTTTTTAATTAATTTTATTATATGCACAAATATTTCAAAAATGGATTTTTTATTTTATTTTCTTTTTGTATTTTATAACCAAATTAAAGACAAAAATAAAATAGAAATTATACATACAAATAAATTAAATATATGATCCGTATTTGATTAGTTTAATTTTCCCAATATCATGCAATGTTAGTGATTTTTTATATTCATTTCACTTTGTTGAAATCGTTTCACAAATTACAAAATGGTTCAAGAACCAGATCAGTCCGGAGCCAAGAAATAGATTGATTCTTGGCAAAATGGAGACCAAAACCAAAATGAATATATATATATATATATATATATTAATTTATAAATTAAATAAAAATAAGTTGATATATATATATATATATTTATGGGCCAAACCGGTGCCAAATCAACGTGGTTCCACAACTGATTCGAAAATGAATGCTTGGTTTTTTGCTTCGATAGAAGAATCGAAACCGGATTATGACAAAATCAAAACTGAATTTTTTTCTTGTAACCGGTAGAACTGGCACGTGCTCGCGCGTAAAATTCAACATCATTTATTAAGGGTATTCAAGAAGTAAAAACTGAAAAAAAAAAATCAGGTCGAACTTTTGGTTAACCGAAAATTTCGATTTGAAAATTTTGAAACCGAATAAGGAATCGAAATTTTTGGTTTGATTTTGGTTTTTGCGAAACTTTTTTCTGTCTGGTTCAGTTAGCCGACCGAAACCAAGCTTTTAATTAAAAAATGAAACATAATAATTACCACTATTATTTATATAGTTATAATATACAATATCACATACATATTAAAAATGAAAAAAATACAAATTCGGTTTTTGGTTCCTGGACAAAACCAAAAACATTTGGTTATAAAAAAATGATAAACTGAAATTTCGATGTCCGGTTCGCTCGAATAACTAAACTATGATCACGCTAATCATTTATTCAATAAATTTACATAAAAAATATATACCGTCAATTAAATTAATTATGAAAATAAAATAGAAAAAAATTATGCCTATAACAATTTACACAATGCCTATTTTTTAAAATCACTTTGAAATGTATGCCTATGGCAAATCATCCTCTCTTTTTTTCCATGTTGCATCACTTACTTATCTTTTTGACGACTTATTTTTCCCTCTTAGTTATCTTGGAATAATAATTAGGGATCGTTTACCCGCGTCGTAGAGAAAGTCAAACTCGCAGCACCACGCTGCAAGGTTGTCAAAGTTAGTAGAATTATCTTTTTTTTCCCTGGTCATTTTTTTTTTTGTCCCGAGGTATCTCCATACTCGACCTGACTATGAGCTAGCCCCTAAATATCGGCGTGAGCTTGCGTCACACAGACCTGACGGGGGCTTAATTACGCCACACACTCCAGTGGTGGAACTAATTTCCGGGGACAGATGAATATGTCTCAAGCTCACCTGACAACGATAGTCATGGAATAAAACTCATGGGGACTACTCAAGGAATTGTAGGAGGGGGGATTCGATCCTACGACCTAACCCTCAAATCTTTAAGGCCTCCACCATGACCATTAGACCAATGCCTCATTGGCGCCACCCGGCCATCTTCAAAGGTACCTTTTTTGTCTTTTAATGACCAAATTACTAAATTATGTCACTAACTATGACTCACATGTTTTTTTGCCATTAAGTTTCATAATTGCAAACTTAGGTCACTTAGTAACGTATTTGATTTCTTTTGGGTCATCGGTGGATTTTCCCGCGAAAGTTGCCGAAAATTCGACATGGTTGCTGACATGTCATCGACCACGTCGGATTTCCGGCGATTTTCGCCGGAAAATTCACCGTTGACCCAAAAAAACAAATACGTTGCTTAGTCACCTAAATTTGCAATTATGAAACTTAGTGACCCAAAAGACACATAGTTAGTGACCTAATTTAATACTATGGTCTGGATTAATTTCACTTTTTTTCTCGAAGCAATTTGATTGAACTCTCGGGTTCTTATGCGGGTCACTTGGACAAATCTCTGATTTTGTGGGTTGACAGTTGAATAGGGATGGAAAAATCCCCGCGGTGAACCATCAACGTTGGGATCCGATGTTATCGGAACGGGGAATCTCCGGTCAAAACGGGGATGGGGAGTTAACGGTGACTCCACGTCGGGGAAATGTGGGGATGGGACGGGGATGAGATTCATGTTCCCCACCCATCCCCGAACCCGAACCCGGTCCCGTTTGAGGTAAACGGTGATTCCCTATTCTTCGATTATTATTCATAAATAATATGTATATATATAGATATATATATATATATATAAGAACTCAACTAAACAGCCATTTATCAATATTTCCCTTTTATATTTTTCTTCAAGATATAATATCGTTATAAATTTTCATATCGAAAAGAAATCATAATCAGTACTAAATTAAATTTAACACAACACACGCATATTTATAGGCAGCTATATTCATTCAGTTCCAATTTCCATGGTGTCTATTTATTTTTATTGTTGACTTTGTTAATTTTACTTCATATTTTTTGTGCAAAAAAAATTCAAGTTGTTCGATATGATATGGGGAACCCGAATCCCCCATGGTGACCAACGGTGATTCTCCGCCCCCGAACCAAGTCTTTATATCTTAAGTGGTGAATAAGCGAGGATGATATGTTTAAGCCCCGAACCAGCCCATTGTCACCACTACCGTTGAACAATATTCGAAATTGGCTTCAATTCATGATGTCTCTAACCCTCAATAACAGGGCAACGTTGTTAAACGCCTTATATTAAATTAATTATCAGAAAATAGGTAGGCAATTCATCCACAAGGCATTTTTTTTATTCACCCGAAAACCCTTCCAAGTTCTCGAACCTTCTACCGTCACTTTAAAGCCCATTCAAAAACCCTACACGCCAAAATATTCTCACCGATCCTCCAAGAACACGCACCCAATTAATCGCGTTTACCGATGGCCAAGCGCTTGATCCCTTCTCTCAACAGGGTGCTCGTCGAGAAAATCGCGGCGCCTTCGAAGACCACAGCTGGGATTCTCCTCCCCGAAAAATCATCCAAGGTGCGTGACAATTTTCCATCAGCTTTAGCCATTCGAGATTACGACTTCGTAGTCGATTAATTGATTGATTTTTGTGCGTGTATTGTGAATTCCTTTTCGGTAGTTGAATTCTGGTACGGTGATTTCGGTCGGACCGGGTTTGCGAGACAAATCAGGGAATCACGTCCCCGTCTCTGTCAGAGAAGGCGACACCGTTTTGTTGCCTGATTTTGGAGGAACCCAAGTCAAATTGGGTGAAAAAGAGTGAGGAATCATCTGTGATAAAGTTTGTATTTTTCTTTATATGTGTTTTTTTCTTTCTAATATACTTCTCTGTTTTCGCAGGTACCTTTTGTTTAGAGATGAGGATATCTTAGGTATTTTGCACGATTGGTAAATCTTAGTCCTGAGATCGTCTGATTTAATAATGTTTGCCTATTACTTTGCTCGTTAGAATTCATGTTTGCCATTATCCTTCTTTCTGGTTCGTAAGTAATGTTTTGCTATTATTTCATTATAAAAGGTAATGCAGAAGATTTGATGTGCTTTATTCCTTATATCTTAAATTTCGAGGAAAAAATTCATCATGTCTTATCATCAAACGAACGATTTTCGAATTAGCGTTATAAGCCCTCACATTAAGATGCAACATAAATTAAAACTGGGTAAATTCCTCGTACCTTCTACAATTTTCAACTCTATGATCGGTCCATCTTCAAGTATTTTTTTTCCGGTCAGCACCCATCTGTAAAAAGTTGTGTGTTTTTTATACCTAAAATGCGTTGAGAAGACAAAATTAACATTGTTTTTTACATAGATATTATTCCAACTCTCTCTAACTCTCTCTAGTATTATATCAAACAAAATTTAAGAATATTATACCAACTGTTATTACTACTATATCAATTGTTCACATTATTATATCATAATTTGAATACGATTGTCCGTATTGTGTCACATGCTTATTTGGGTTCGGGATCGGGAATAGAGGAGCAGTTGGAGGAGGTGGTGGTGGTGTTGGTGGAGGAAACGGTGGTGGGATTACCTTGAAATATTCTCACGGGATATATAATTGCCTTGATAACCGATCGAATAATAAATGAAGATAAGATCGATTTTGAATCGGAATAAAGACGGTGAAAGAATAACGAATCTGCCTTATAATTCGGGCCCAGAATCTGATTTCATTTCTCTGTTATCCTCCAACACAAGCATGATTAGTAAATGTTGAATCTTAATAATAAGCTTTGAAAGATAAGATTTTCCTCAAGAAAACGTATATAAAGAACAAGCTAGTTCGTCTTCACCTATGCAACCATCCATTCAATTCTTCACATAATGGGAGGAGGAAACCGTCATAACACGAACAAGCTCGTCGCACGAGTAAACGTGAGATCCGTCGGGAATACGGTGTACGAGTACATACGAGCCGCCCCACACCAGCTCTCGACGATTTGTCCCGAGATAGTCCAAAGCGTTGATCTCCTCAGTGGCCGCTGGGGAACCGTCGGCTCCATCGTGGTCTGGAACTGCATAGTAGGTCAGTTAACGTACCAACGATATGATGCACATTCAGCTTCAAGTTTACACTTTTAGATGGAGTCATTTAATATAGTACCTGGGCTCGTGCTAGAGACAACCCATTTAAAAAAATCGCATGAATAAGACTGAGATAAGAAAGAAATCAGCCTAAACGTGAGGAACATGTTAAAAATTGTTGGATCAAGTGCCAATTGCTCTGCGGAAAGGCTATAGCTGTTGGTGAAGGGTGCAACACCAACTCTTAAATCGTACATCAACCTTCGATCTCTCTCTCAACATGGAAAACTATAGCTAAAGAATAATCTAGCTAACGGTGAGGCAGATGGTGCAATTCTAACCCTTAAACCATACAACATGCAGTACCATGTTCACACATATAAAGTATATAAAATTAAAATAGATGATTGAACTAACCATCATTTATATAGATGGAAAACATTTGTCTGCAAAAGAAGTCATCGAAGCGGTGGACGTGGAGAAGAAATCGATCACCTACAAGGTTATCGAAGGAGAGCTCATGAAGTTCTACAGTACGTTCAGAATTAGCGTTAGCATTGAAGATTCTTCTTCGGACAATGACGACGTCGACAGCAGCGTTGTTACATGGTCGGTGGAGTTCGAGAAGAGAAGCGAGGATGTGCCCGAACCTAAAGCGCTGGTGGAAGACGGCGTTAGACTTACCAAGGGAATCGAGCGTTTCTATTTGCTCCAACCAAATTAATTAATATATATATATATATATTATATGTATATATATACTGAAATATGCGTGTATGGAACAAAATAATGGTTTGTAGTAAACGATATGGTTAGATGGGAATGGGATGGTGTTTATCTATGCAGCAGTGACGTCAATGTTGAAAGTGTTGGTTTCCTTGTGATTTATGTTATAAATAAATCAAAATTAAATATTTATAGCAACAGCCAACAAGGCATATGATAAAGAAGTGGATTACTAGTTAATGCTATTTCGCAAGCACTAATATATATATATATATAAAGTATATAAAACTCATCAACGGACCTAACAGAAAGCAATTTAAAATAATGTCCTTGTGATTCGATGCATGTTTCCTATCATTAATAATCTTGTAGGAACATTTAGTTAACTAACCGAGAATTGGAATTAACTAAGAAGTAACGTGATTATCAATAACTGTACATTCCTATCATTAATAATCTTGTAGGAATATTTAGTTAACTAACCGAGAATTGGAATTAACTAAGAAAGTAAAGTGATTATCAATAACCGTACATTTCGATGGGTTTTTTTTTTGGAAAATGTTGAGTTGCTTTCTTGAATTTAAACGAGGCAACGTTACGTGGTGACATTATCATAAATTTCAATTATCACTTTTGTAAAAATGTGGGTTATCGGGGCCCGGGCACATGCACCGCACGTAGGGGGAGTGACTGTATAAGTTTGATGTGGTTCTTTCCTAAAACTAATTGGCGATAGGAGAAGTGGGGCCCATCAAGCTTATATACCGATCAATTCTTCTCGTCATAATCAATTGTTGGTTCCGGTGTATATCGTCTGGTCGGTGGCTGCAGAAAGTCGAGGCACGTACTACATACGCTGTCCGTAAGACGTTATTGCCCTGTAATTCAGTGCCTCGTGTTATCGCAATCCGTCCCGAAGATACAACGACTTCGAAATTCAGTTTCGTTGCACAATGAGTCATAATTATCGGCGAATCTACTCAAACATTCGAGCCTTTCTTGCTTTATTTAATTTTGGATTGCGTATGCACTAACTTTAGAATACAGGGAGGCGATTGAATGATTTTTCAAATTATGCAGGGGCATTTTTGTAGCTGGCGAAACTTTCTGGGGTCAATTGGCGAAGCGTTGCAACTGTTGGGTCGTTTTGACAGTTTCTGAAACTTTGACATGGGGTCAATCTGCGATAATCACAACTTCTGGGCCCAGTCATCAACAGTCACTTGTTGACCCAACGGTTCGGTCCGAACCGCTCCACCGACCCGCTTCACGAACAATCGCGACCCAACGGGTCCACACACGTCATCGTCGTCCACAGCGCTTGCGTCAACGCCACGTTGCTTTACTTGCACACGTGTCCTATGACACGTCAACATCACTTGCCACGTCACTGGGACCGACATCATGGGACCGCCACGTCACCGGTGACATCACCGTCACCGCCTCAGCGGAGCATAAGTGCAAAGTGCGCCTCAAAATGCCCATTGCACACGTGTCCTTTGACACGTCAGCAACACTTGCCACGACACCGGGACCGCCACGTCATCGGTGATATCACCACCGCCGCCTCATCGGAGCATAAGTGCAAAGTGCGCCTCACAGCGCCCATTGCGCACTTGTCACGGCTCGGGTCGGCCTCGGCGGTGCAGGGGATCGCCTCGCACTTGGGTTATAATTGGGTCCAAAACCACCCACACAAGCTCACAAGCCCATAACCCACCAACAACTTGGGCAACCCCTTTTGAGTAGTCCATATAGGGAGACTCCATATAAACAAGTGAAAAATGATGAAGTTTCCAATGTTGGACAATAAAGTCCATTTATATATATTAAATATATTCCATCTCTTTATTGGGTCAACTTCGAAAATCTCATTCAGCCGACATCGATTTTGAGACAATTATATTCGATAAATTCCACTCGAAACGTAGAATTTGAATCTTTCATCAATTTCGGATTTCGACGAACGACGGCTTCTCGATTTAATTAAAATCAGTTAAGCTTTTAGTTATTAGGTCTAAAACTCATTTGGGCCGATAGCCCAAATTCCAACATCAATGTGAGACATTTGGCCCTCCCATGTGATATTCATCACAGTTTTCGATTTTGGGTCATTCTATTTGATATAATTACAAAAATATCACATTGTCACTAACTTCATGTAAGAATAATACGAGTTTCCAATCTTCTGATAAAATAAGTCGGAAATCCTACTTGGTTGATACGTGATGCTCATTTGGATGATAGACATGGATAAGGATTTCTCACTTATTTTGTCGGGGGAAAAATCTAATATTTAAATTTATTCCCGACATATGGAGTTAATGACTTCCTTTTTGCGAAGTGTATTCCCAATATTCGATTTGGTGTCAAACTTACAAGGAGATATTCAACTCCGAGCGAACTCTAACGTATAGAGTAAAAAAGATGTCAAGATGTATTAATGCAAAACAAGAGGAAAATGAGCAAGGCTGCTCATGTACTTTATTAACTTTAACACTTTGTCATAATTATTCAAGGGAGTTGGTCACAATTCAAGCAGCCATAATATGTCGTGTTATGTTTGTTAGTTTGTTACGCGCATGAAGTTTTAAATTAATACAAATAAATGCTCGAATAAGTTTTATCCCAATTAACTAGTCGATTTCATCATTGTATCAAATTCACCAATAAACCAGCGATAATAAATTGCTCCCTAAAGAAAGGATAAATTACAAGTTGTATGAATTTGGCTTGTAATTGACTAGAAGATCAAGAATTTAGCTTTAGGTCCGTATAGAACTCGAAGTCAATAAACTACTATAAGAACCCTAATCACTTTCAACTGCTCTAATAAACTTAGCATAGATTAACTTGCATTTTGTCAATTTTCTAATCCCTTAATGACAGGTTTGGTTTATGATTAAGATGCGCCATGCTCGATCGGCCTTAACCTTCTTGATTACAGCTAAGCTAAGCTTGATCTCCATCAACTACAATATTATATTACAGTTCTTAATGAACTTGCAGCCAGCTGGATTGATATTCATGGCCCTATTTATTCTTCAAAATTTTTATATTTTGAGAGATTCACATACTATCTTTTTTCCTCGACCAAACACAAGTAACAATAATGTAATAATATTTTTCCTTATCCTAATCCAAGAATTCTGCCCCAAGTCCAATGAAAGAGATGACAGTGACATAGGGAATAATAATATTTAAATATGTTTTTGAGCTAAGATACTGATTAGCATGGAGGGGGACAGAGCTTATTAAGCACAACATGTCACTTTTTTTATTAACGTATGTTTAATGCCTTCTATAGTTTCAAAACAGCATTCATGCCCTGTTAAAAAAAATTATTCTATCGAATTTCCGTTAATGATTGAAACTTACAAAAGTGTTATATGAAGAAGTATTAAGTTCTCTCGGGACAGTAAAAAAAAAAGAAGAAGTATTAAGTTCTTAAAACAATTTTTTTTCAGAGAGCCATAAACTAACTTAAAATACTAATAGGTTTTGAAATAGAAATTGTCCCTTTTTATTACGGGATTGACCTCTTGGTTGAGGCATTGGGTATGGATTAAAAATCTCGGGGCTTGACTAGATCACATGCACCATGAGAATTAGTTCCTCTAGAAGTCGGGATGGTTCCATAACTGGCAATGATTTTCAATTTTGCTTTAAAACTTGATTAAATCGGTGTTGGACTACGGTGGCATTGAGGAAAAATTATCAATGCTTATTATTTGATTAAACGAATAATTTTTATTAATTTATTTTATTTTTCCGTCAAATGATAAATAAATAATAATATCTAACATCTTATCCTAACCTAATAATAAATACAACTCACAGTTCGAGTCCGGACACTCATCATTTTTAATTATTTTCTTTTTTACTTCGGGTTAATTTCATTGGGAAGGGCATTTATGTCCACGAAATCATTTGGTCAACAATTAATCTTCTACTCAAGTGGTCTTAAGTTCTAATTAACTCATACTTAATTCAAACATCATCATAACTATTGACATACGCACACATCCAAGTTTTTTCTCTCCCGTCAACCTCTTTTCATCTTCCTAAATCTGCTTTAGCCACTCCGCAGATAGGCAATAGACATAATTACCCCTAGACGAACGGGGCTTTATTCGTTAATTGCGAAATTATGCTTCGGGGTAATTACGTCATTGTTTAATTATCCAAAAACATATCACAGGCAGCAGACACTCACACTGTGAAAGCGGACGTCATTTTGAAACTGAGCTCTCTCTCTCTCTCTCTCTCTCCAACACATTGCACCTCTGTACACTCCACTGTTTTCTTTATCTTTGTCATGTAAATCAAATCTATTCCTAATTCTTATACACCTGCATTCGGAGACAACGAAACCCTAAGCTGTGAACTGTTTGATGCTCGCTGAGTAGAGGAGATTAGATCGGGGATGGCGGAGGTTTCCGGCGATGGAAGTGTCGGTCCGACGGCGACGGCGACTATGTCTGCTGGAAGAGGCTCTTCGGCGCGGAGGCGAGGCTCGGTGCGGCAGAGTTTGGACGCAGATGAATTTATCAATTTGCTGCACGGTTCGGATCCGGTGAAATTGGAGCTCAACCGACTCGAGAATGAAGTCAGAGGTCAGTCAATTGATTTGGATCCGCTAGATTCGCGCTCTATGTGATGCAAATGGTCGCCGTCGAATTTTCTCTGCCTTTCTATGATGTTTCCAATTATAGCAATTGGTGATTGTGAGCGTTGATTTGTTATTACTATCATTTTCTTTCGCACAACTTTTTAAAATTGTCTTGTATCTAATTTTACAAATAGGAAGCATTCTTTTTATGTTCCCAGGTTTGAGATAATTTTTATTATCATTGACTTCTTGATGACTTCCTTCTAGATGCGAACTTGCATTATGAGCCAATGCAAGATTGATGTTTATTGAATTCATTTTTTTGTTTAAAACAGGGAGTTTCCGTGAGTTATTGTGTGGTTTTCGAATGTTGTTCTGAGAATGTTTTGTTGTTTTCAGATAAAGACAGGGATCTGGTGGAAGCTCAATCTCAGATCAAGGCATTAAAGTTGTCGGAGAGGTTTCGTGAGAAGGCTGTTGAAGAGGTTATTGTAGTTTCCTTTTTGTCATTTTCAGTAGATGAATTTTTGTTCTTTTACGTTTCTTAATGTGGCGGTTAGTTTTGACCATATAACCGTTATGTTCGTTGAGGAAGGTGAAGCTATTATAAGTAATTGAATGAGCATGTGATGTTCATCTAATGGAATCTTAGTGAACGATGCTAATATTGGCATTTCTAGTTTCTGAAAATTAGTCCAGGTGTCGTGGATATTGTCAGTTCCAGTATACCTCATCTTAGTGTTATCGTTCTCATAAGTGTTAGTAGTGAGCTGTACTTGAGAATTATAAATATTGCAAAGGGCATGTAATATAGTTGCTGCCTTACTCCAATGTGATGAAAATCAGAAGTGTTTAGTTTTACAGTTGCTGTACATATTTATATCAGTTGACCATGTCTTTGCATGAGTAGAGTGAGTATGCAAGTCTTCTTTCTACGGTTTCTATTTACAAAGGCCGAGTTGCTGCATTCGGTTATTGCTGCATTCAGTTTTAGAATGAAAATCATGCTAACAATATATGAAATAGCATTTATTTCCTAAAAATTGGAATTCAAATAGATACACCTAGCCTTGTTTGTTGCATTGCGTGATGCCTTTGTACTGTAGTGACTGGAAAATATCCTGTTTCTGAATATTGATTGGTCGATTTTAAAGAATTGTACATATGATATTTCGCGTGGTGAAGATTTATGCTTTCTTGTGGGCGGATTTGATGTAAAATTTTCCTTTATCGTTTTCCTTTTTCCAAATATCTCTGGTTTTATACTGCAAAATCTGAATTCTTGTTACAGCTCACTGAAAAATTTGCCAAGGTCGAGGAGAAACTCAAATTGAATGAATTTGAAAAATTTTCCTTTATCGTTTTCCTTTTTCCAAATATCTCTGGTTTTATACTGCAAAATCTGAATTCTTGTTACAGCTCACTGAAAAATTTGCCAAGGTCGAGGAGAAACTCAAATTGAATGAATCTCTTCTTGAAAGCAAGGTACTGCACTGTTACTGGCTCCCTCCTTTAACTTAGCTTCCTTTCGATATACATTGGGTCAAATTAATTTACTATTTACTTACTGGGCAGAATCTTGAAATTAAGAGAATTAATGACGAAAAGAAGGCATCCATGGCAGCGCAATTTGCCGCTGAAGCCACTCTTCGTAGAGTTCATGCTGCTCAGAAGGATGATGACATGCCTCCAATTGAAGCCATCCTCGCTCCCTTGGAAGCCGAGCTCAAGCTTGCTCGACAGGAGGTTTTCATATCAGCCTTTTCTTATCCACCGAAACAACTTTTTTGGAGCAATGCTAAAAATACCAAATATTTCCTTTATTCCTTGCAGATTGGAAAGCTGCAAGATGACAACAAGGCTTTGGACCGACTTACCAAATCGAAAGAGGCTGCTCTGCTTGAAGCTGAAAGAACCGTCCAGTGGCACTGGCAAGCTTCTATGGTCACGATCTCCAAACAAGAATCAAGAGTTGATGAAGCAGATCGAAATTTGCCAGGTACCTGCAACATGCCGTTCCGTTCAATTAAATGACAATGCTGTGCGGGACTACCAACGAAAAGTGCAGGAGATGAACGTAGATATTCTCTTATGTCCTCTGAACTCGTATTTCAAATAGGACAACGAAATTGGCCAATGAACCATGATTTTTTAGTGTAATCACTTGTATTTTACAGGAGGAGAGGAAAACTTTGGACAGAGAGCTCGCACGGGCCAAAGTGACTGCAAATCGGGTGGCAACAGTGGTGGCTAACGAATGGAAAGATGCAAACGATAAAGTAATGCCCGTGAAGCAGTGGTTGGAAGAGAGGAAGTTCTTGCAGGTAAGTAATAATATTTTCTCTTCTCCGCCCCATCTCTCAATTTTTCCCTTAGGAGTCGACTTAAGAACTTCGTAAACTGTTGCCACAGGGTGAAATGTTGCAGCTTAGGGAGAAGCTCGCTATCAGCGAGAGAGCTGCAAAATCAGAAGCCATGTTGAAAGTAAAAACAACCCTCTCACGTTACGAATAATATAAAATTAATAACAAAAACCATTCTTTCTTCCTCTAGGAAAAATATCTGCTACGGTTGAAAGTTCTAGAAGAGACTCTGAGGTGTCCAACATCCTCTGCGAACGGCCCTTCACGTCGCCAGTCGCTCGGTGGGGCCGAAAACTTCTCCAGATTGACTTATAACGGTTTTTTGCCCAAGAGATCTCCGTCTTTTCAGATGAGATCATCCTCCTCTTCTAGCTTTTCGGTCCTTAAAAATGCAAAGGGCACGTCGAAATCGTTCGACGGCGGTTCGAGATCCGTGGACAGGAGTAGTAGTAGCAAGGTTCTCTTGAACGGGCTGGGCCCGAATTTCAAGCAGAGCCAATCCTGCGATGGAACTAAGGAAACCGAAACAAAAGATGATGCGTGGAAAAGCACCACTGTTATTACTGCTGCTGCTGCTAATCATGAAGAGAAAACACGAAAAGTTGACCGAGACGAGAAACCTAGTAGAGATAACGCCCCGGCGGCAACAGAGACAGAGGACTCGGTGCCGGGTTTGTTGTACGATCTTCTCCAGAAAGAGGTGATCTCGTTGAGAAAATCTTGCCATGAAAAAGATCAGAGCCTTAAGGACAAGGATGATGCTATCGAGGTTTGATTATTTCCTGTGTTAGTTCTTTTAATAAGAGGGGTAAACTCCTTTATACCCCATATGGTTAAACTGAAAATCACGTTACTACATTGTGCTTTGTAAACGTCGCGACACTCCCTTATGGTTTAGAAAATATATCATCGTATCCCACGATCAACATAATCTGCCCTCGAGTGCTTCGAACATGCAGTTCATGCAGCTAGGAAATGGGGAGAGTGTGAGAAGTTAATTAACCACAAGAGAGTTTTATGTGATTTTAAAACCACAGGGTTTTTGGTGATGAGTTTCAAAATCAGTAGGTGTTTTATGATTGTTAGCCTTTAATAAGTGTAATAAACAGTACTTTTTATTTTTATTTTCTGATTATGTTTTTTTTTGGGGGGGTCCTCTTTCTTATACATGCATCAGATGTTGGCAAAGAAGGTGGAGACCCTGAGTAAAGCTATGAAAAGGAAGTGGCAGCGTGAGAAGGAACAGGAACCAAGGCGAATTGGAGGAATTCGAAGAAGTGCTTCTCAAATGCAGCAGCACGGAAGGTGTGTGATTATTATTATTATTATTATTATTATTACTTTTCCTTTTTTTTTCCAAATGTTCTGTGCTAATTTTGTCTGATTGTTAATTCTTCTTTCGTTTGTAGGTCAATTTCTAGAAGCGGATCGATGCGCCTCCCACAATAGCACGCAACGCATGAAACGCTTCATCATTGTGTTGTTTCGATCGTCTTCTCACTCTCTCTTTCTTTCTTTATTTCTTTGTTTCTTTCTCACCGTGTTTGTTTGTATAATTTGTAACGACAAAACATGCCAATGATATGACTCTTTGGTTTGTGGCTAGAGAAGTGGAGAAGTGCAGTAACAGCTCGAAAATCAGTTAAAAAGAAAAAAAAAAAAGAAGAATGTTGGTAATGTTTCTTTCTGTTTTAAGAGTTGTAATACATATCCATGTGGTGTTTTAGAGATCGATCATAGATAACCTTTTAGCGGAGTGCAGTTTCAATTGAGCTGTGTAGGTGCGTTTTATCTTGGCTTTAATGAAAAGTCCACTTGGTAAAACTTTCAACAGGTTGATTTGTGAAGAAATTATTGATATGACATTATTATCTTAAAAAGTAATAAAATAATTAAATCTTAATTTATCTTGATCTTTTGATTGAGAAGGGTTCTAGTGTGCATACCTGTCGGGACCTGAAAGATGGTGAACTATGCTTGAGCGGGGCGAAACCAGAGGAAACACTGGAGGGACTGCGGCCTTTTAGGCCGCGGAAGTTTGAGGCAATAACAGGACCCGTGATTGGGCACCGCGCGCGACGAAACGGGGCTACCTAACAAAAAACTACCATGTCACGTATGCAGCACAGGAAACCCGCACCGACCGAGTTTCTACGACAAGTAAATATTATTTACTGGCAAATAAGGATATGAACTCAAGAAATTTTAGAATCTACGTAACTCATTACTCGCTAGTTTCAACATTACAACATACACGAGTTTTAGATAGAATCGCCGTTACTCTACCAATATTGCATTAAACAAAGAATCCGCATATTACCTTTTCTTTTCTTTTTTCCATTTTGGGGTCATCATCAACAATACCCCAATTGCGGTAACAACCAAATGGTTCATAACATCTCAAACTAGGAGTAGCACAAAGATCTTCAGGAACCATCACCAGACAACAAATGCCAAAGTACCACAAAGTTATCCATAAAAAGGTTGGGTTGCATCACAAGCATGAAACATTCAATCGCTTAATTTTCCATCGAATCCGCGTCACCGCACAGGCACATGCGAAGTTGTCACCATCGATCATCACCGTTCACTTTCGAAGACTCGATTTCGATTCAATTAAATATCCCGGTTTCTACTTGCGGTGCCTTCTCTTCGGCTCCATTCTCTGTCTCTTTTCGTCTTCCCAATCTCTATCGTACATTCTAAGCAAATCCGGTTAAGGAACCCAACACATAATAATCCCACAGACAATTAATCACCGGAAAATTATCGATAAAAAACGCTAGAAAAATAATATAAATACGAAAAGAATTTGTTGCAATTATCGACAAGAAAGAGGATACGGGTCGAGATCGCGACGGGCTCCTTTGCTAGCTGGTTCTTTGCTATGAACCCTCAAGCCCGGCTCCTCTACGTAGCCCGCACGCTGCGATA
This sequence comes from Linderniella brevidens, assembly GCA_004919715.1. Taxonomy (NCBI): domain Eukaryota; kingdom Viridiplantae; phylum Streptophyta; class Magnoliopsida; order Lamiales; family Linderniaceae; genus Linderniella; species Linderniella brevidens. The sequence continues at coordinate 17,882,809 of SWDC01000153.1, forward strand.
TGAGACCTTTACGGTCCCTTGCCTCTCTTACATCGTAGCTAATCGGGCCGTGAGGAGACGGGCTCAACGGGGGCAAATACTCTCCCGGTTCCGAAGCCATTTGCTGCTCTCTTTTGATTCTCCGTTTCTTTGAAGAATTCAGGTCCGCATCCTCCTTGCTGATGCTGCCTTTATCCGCATCCTGCTCATCCACCTATACGATAAATTACAGCACGAAACCATAAATAAATTTCATTAGCGCACCATTAGAAAAATATCTATATATATATATATATATATGGGCGAATGCCGTTTTTGGTCCCCCAGTGTTTGGGGTTTGGGCATTTTTGGTCTCCCATGCTCCGAGATGCCAGATTTAGTCCCCGATGTTACTGATTTTGGGCAATTTTGGTCCTCCGGTTAAATTAACTGTTAACTTAGACGGAACTAGAGGCCGGGCCAGATCCCCCATTTTTTGGCCCGCAAAATTCAGTCTGGCCCCACCCAGCTGGAGGACCAAAATCGCCTGAACTTGGTAACATTGGGGACTAAATGTGGTATCTCAGCTGGGGGGACCAAATACGCCCTTACCCCAAACACTGGGGGACCAAAAATAGCGTTCTCCCAAAATAAAAAATAATTAGATCGGGTTACCTTAACAAGCACGGCGTCGCGTTCGTCGCGCTTTCGTTCCCGAAACTCGTCTTCTCTCCTCCGTTTGGCATCATCTTGCAACAACGATGCATTTTCTTCGGATCTTCGACGCTCCCTCTCGTCGTGTCTTGGGGAGAGCCTCTGTGTGTGTCTACTACCTACAAATCTTCTATCAGCATCTTCCTCTCTCCGAGTGGAGCCAAGTGAGTGAGGCATCACGTGGCCAGTCATCGGCGGAGGCGGAGGCAAACCTTGCCCGTCGAATCTATCATCTAAATGTGCTTTCTCCACTGAAGACTCTGCATAACGAAGCCTACTGCTTCTATCGTCTTTACTCCTATCGGTGCCTCTCTCTGAAACTCTCTCAACAGAACGTTCTCGTGCGTGCTTCTCCAGTGATGACCTGTCCCTCGTTTTTTCAGACATTAAATCTTCGTTACGAAGCTTTTCAGATCGGTCTGAACGATCCCGATTGTATTCTCCGCCTCTACTGTATCTTTCGCTGCTGCCTTTATCTTTTGTTGATCGATCCAGAGATTTCTCATCCGAATCGTTGTCCTTAGAATCGAGTTCGTTTTTTCGACGTTTGTTGTTAAGCCGGTCGTTTTCTTCGGCCGGGCTTGCTCTCTTTTGTGGTGGTTTCTCGGGGAACTTAGAGGCATTGTCCTACGTAGGAGACAGAAGAGGCTTACATCATGTTTCATCTTATCATAGGATTTGTTTATTAAGTTTTTTTACCTCGGAATTCTGCTCCGACGATCTCGAGGATGAGTTTGCCGCTTTCGCCGATGCAGCAACAGTACCCGTATTACCTGTAAAAGGTGCAGATTAAATATAATCAGAACTCAAATGGTTTGTCTGAAGAAAAATATTCACTGTAAGAAGAACAAGAACCTGAATTTCGGGCAGAGACTTTTCCGGATTTATCATCATCTTTGGAAGGATCCTGCTTCGTCTGCTTGGAGTTAGATGCAGCTGCGGATCTTTTAACTGTGTGCCTCGCCTGCATTGAAGTAAAGATATGAAATTACAAACCACAATCACAGGGAAATTTAAAAATGGCAGTATTTCGGTAAAGGATCTTAGATGTGCAATAAGGTATTTTCAGGGTTGATCAAATTAATGAAATAAGGTATTTCTTTCATGGATTTTGTAGAGCCAAAGTGTGAATAGGAGACACAAACGTGAAAATAGAACTGAGACAACAATGAAATGGGGAAAAGAAAATATACAACTAACACCCCAGGACATGCATAACCCATGTAAAAATCAAGAAAATGATGAAGTTTAAACTATTTATCAGTTATTTTCCTACCTCGGCTTCAGCAGATATCTTCGCACCAGCTTTTGAATTTTCGTCCGATTGTTTGTTGCCAGCCTCATCCATCGGTTTTGGATTGTCAACTGCAGGAGATATCCCACATTTTACACCATTCAATGGCTCAGAATTTTCGAGTCTTAGTTAAATTCTGTGTCATTAGTAATCTTACCATCAGCCTTTCGTGAGTCTTTCCCCGAATTTGCAGTGTCCAAATGCGAGGGGCCCACATTAACAGTTCTGGCCCCAACCGACTCCTGTTGAGGAACACTCGGGCCGTTCAAATTTTGCGATGCAACACCATTTGCGGATGAAGACTTCGAAGCAGGTGGCAGAACGGGTTTTAAGTCAAGATAACCCATGCCAAATTCCTCATCACTAACCCATGAAGACTACAATAACAAATTATATACAATCATTAGAGATATTTACAAAGAAACAAAATATATACATATATATATAATTTCAAATACATGTACAGGTTAAAGAGATGCTAAAATTTAACTGTTCATTTACCTTCCTAGCAGCCAAAGCTGCAGCAACACCAGTCGCCAAAACTTTGAGGTCCTCTCTCTCATCACCCTTGATTTTAGCTACCTGCACAACACCAGATATGAAATGCAAGCTGCAGAGAACAGGGAACAAAATCATTAATAACATTCCACAAAAAACATTACCCGTTTTTCAAGGTTGATACCACTCTTCCGAGTAACAGGAAAAACGCCAGAGATTTTAGTCAACATGATAAGAGCATTACGAATCTCCATATACTCGGCTGATTCCAAGCACTGGATTAGCAACCTAGTGATCCGCTGGCTCCATTTCCAGTGTACCTTCAGCGAAGAAGACATATTTTACAAGAATCAATCAAACTCGGAGACATCGACATGAACATCAAGGATCGCTCGAAATGGACAGACAAAATACAGATATAATTCGGTTCAAAACACCAAAGAGTGCACAGTATAAAATTCTGGGATTTCGACATTTTGTCACCAATGTTTGGCATATGGGCGACTCTGGTCCCCCACCCGAGTTACAGTTTTAGTCCCTTATGTTGTAGACTTTTGGCATTTTTGGTCTACCGGTTAGTTTAATCGTTAAATTGAACGAAAATACAGGCCGGGCCAGGTCCCCCTTTCTTTGGCCGGCAAAATTCGGGCTGGCCCAGCCCATATTTTTGTCGAACTTAACATAAATTAACTGGTGGACCAAAAATGCCCAAAATCTAAAACATTGGGGACTAAAACTGTAACTCGGGAACATATGGGACCAGAGTAGCCCATAAGCCAAACATCGGGGACCAACAATGTCAAAATCCGTAAAATCCACATCAGCAAGAATGACTGAAACAGGAAATTGTGCTACCTTAATAAATTGACCATAGGTAACGCGTTGGCTGTTTGGATATCTATAGTAGACAGCAAATCCCGGCATGTTTCCACACTCTTTCTCATATATCGATTCATCGCTCTACAGGAAAAACAATTAGTTAGCATAGCTTTCGTTCAGACAAGTAAAGAATATGCTAATTATATCTCACCTTCCAGTAATATGCAGTCTTTAGTGTCTCAAACAGGAACCTCCCCAACCGACCCACTTCATACTCCGTGCTGCAACATATCATCGGTTGCAACGTTTTACATATCAAAACGTCAATGTGGTTCACAGTGTTGAAGAACGGTGTCCCCAAGGAATGAAGAGTATTCACGAAAATCGCGCAGTATACAGCATCGGGCATGCTAAACGTACACCGCGGAAACACACAACGCTGCAAAAACTCCATATTGATTTTCAGAGTATCAGGGCACGAACTCAGCCACGTATCCTTCTCGTGAGAGAGTCGTCGGTGCACCGACTTAACATGGTCTTCATGCTTCTGCAGCTCCATGGTCAACCGATCCTGAGACTCCTGAATCCTTTCTTTCTCTTTCTTCCTCTTGGCGATGGCAGAACTAGAATTGTCAGGTATTTCTTCAAGAGCCTTCAGAGAAGCGTGGAGTTTAGCAATTTCAGATTCGTAACGGCTCCGAGGCACGTAGAGATCGTATAGGGTAAGACCCCAGAAGGTGGTGTACAAATCAGGGGACAAACTGTTCCATGCCTTAGAAGGAAGCATTGTCCTAACAGTTTCTAGAAGATCAAGCCATCTGCATATCAATGATGACCAAAACTTATTTGACAAACATTCCAAAAAATAAAAAAACTTATTTGATAAGGTTATTTAAAAAAATTGAAAAAGAGCTCTTTATTATTATTAAGAGAAATACATGATATGATGAAGTAGCTGCTAGAAGAACTCTGGATATGGACAATTATATTAATGACAAAAGGAATCGAAAAGGTTATTTAAATAATAAAGAGAGCTCTTTATCATTACGTGACGGGCTTGCGAGAAGATCCCAGATCCAGAATCAACGTGGTAGATGAATCTGAAGATTCTGAGTCCTTTTCAGCAATAGTGTGGTCCTTTGCTTCGTCGCACTGTAAAGGCCAGCAGGTACCTGAACTGCTTTGGCACTGGAAGAGTCTCATCACAGGCCGATAAATCAAAAATGCCACCTACATAGATAGGACATAGCAGAAGATATTAAGACGACTGTGGAATGGAGTCAGAAAAGAAAACGGGCATTAAGAAAGGGAGAAGAGGATCTAAAAACCTCGGGATCCAGATGATACTGATGCACTAGTTCGTCGAGAGTGGGAATGAGCAAAGCATAAGCTGATGTAGGAGTTACTGCACTGGTGAGAAATTCAACGTACTGAAGAAGCGTTCCATGGCAACGATCAAATTGTTCACTGAACATTTTAATGTAAGGTACATCTGCTTGTATGACAACCCTGCATTTCATTAGGAGTAATGAAACATTGAACATATAGAAGTGCACAAAATATATGTACGTGTGCGTGTGCGTCAAGTAAATAACTCTGAATGTGGAAAAATAAAATAGACTACAGAAAAGAAACTTCTCATATCCACCGATAATTTCCCAATACTTTTAACCCTATAACAAACTGATAGCACTTACACAGAACGATGTTGGGCAATGAGAAGCAAAAGGGGAACTGCTAATTTAGGTTCTTCCTTAGGAAGCAGAGAATCTCTCAGACGGTTGGTGGATTTTATCAATGCCTGAGAGATGGAAGAAATCAGCTTCAGTAACTCGAGCAAATTAATATTTAAGATGCACAACATGGATCAATTGGTAATTGGGAGATGTTGCAAGTATTCAATAGAAGAGCACAAACGTTCACAAATTGAGGAACCTTATTATTGCGTGTTATTCCAAAAGACGTAGCCTGATAACGGATGCTTTCACTTGCCGACATCGCATCCAACTGGTCTTCAGTCATGTTTTCCGTGTATTGCACATTAGCCATCTGCTGTATTAGCTCCTATACATCACAGGATATAACACGAAACATTTAATAACAAACACCAATTGAAACACCCAACACATATTCAGGGAGAAGAAAGAAAGAAACCTGGACAAGAACAAGCTCAATCCCATTGCCTTTCTTTAATTGATTAACAAGGTACTGAAAGAGGCCTCTGAGCTCCATTGATGGATACTTTTTACACCTGGAAAGACAGTAATTTATTAAGAGAATGAAGTTGGCAACAGGGAAACCAATTCAGCCATGCATCCAGAATCCTGTTGCTATAACATCAGCAGGCAACACATAGAATCTTTTAAGACAAATCAGCCCGAAAATACACATTTTTTTCAATCTGACTTAGAGATACATGAAAAATACTAGAGACCCGTTCTCGACTTATATGTAAGCAAACAGCTGATGCTTATAACAGTATTCAACGTGAATTACTGATCAGATTCCTAACAACGCAAACCCATAACCAGACTTTAGAGCACTTAAGTCAACAGCAGATATGATCACCAAGAATGCTATTCTTCACATACGGCAATCATTTCTTGTATATGGTAATAATGCAACATATGCAAGCAAAACAATCTTGTACTGCATTAACTATGACGTATACTTCACAAATTCTGCTGTCTACTCCATGGTCCTTTAGAGCTACAGTTGATGAGTCACCAAAAATAAAGGGTTCTCCAAATCTTCAACGCATCAACGACCAGAAAGAATCCGCAACTGACCCAAAAAATTTGTCCAAGAAAGTGGAAGCAAAAAACTGACTGTACTTCCAGGAAATGTATAAACTACTAGGCACGTCGTCCGATTTATCCGAAAGTAAAACAAATTCTTGATGCTAGATATACCCGCAGTACCAGCAGCACAAGAACAAATAGTATGTCACCATAGCCCAAGAATGAATTCCAGCTGTTATAGCAGTGATTCTTAGAACAGCGCAAAGCGGGCAACTTAAATGTACCACGTACTCTCAATGTTACTTTTAATAAGAAGAGGAGTCCATGTGTACAGAGCTCTTTAGCGGTATAAGAAAATATCTTAATGTCTTCATTTGTGGTTAATCAGATCTTCACTAAGCATGACGTAAGTTTCAAATATAGTGGTTACTGGTTATCTAATCTTCATATAGCACCACAATGTAGAATTTCAAATAACCATGCAGAATAGCAGAAGAGGGCACCACTATATACAGCAGCTTGAAGAGAGAACTTTCTAATATGGATCCATATAGCAAGTCCATCTTTCATCTCATTAGGCTCTAGCAGTACAATTATCAGCGAGAACACTAACATGCATGTTGAAAGACCAGTGAAGATTATTATTGAACTTATTGGATAATACTCCATTGATCATCCTATCTTGCCTTCAATTCTGATGTCTACTACTCCTAATTTAGTCAAACGAGTCAGACATGACAACCAATGCTTTCAGGTAATACCAAGCATAAATTAACAGTCTTCCAACTAAAACCTCCTTCGTATGGATCGAAAAGTATGAAGGGAAATAAGATGGATATAGTGAGCAAGTCAATTTACTTGGGACCTATTCCCTTTCTTAATCCCAAAATTTGTGTGCATTCCCTCTTCAAGAAAATATGGAAACATCCCCCAACTCTACAGGCACAAAAGAGAAACCAACATGAAGCGCCAATCCATAACCTATATCTCTCAATTCCACTATATCTCCAGCTCCTATTATAGCTCTCTTTGAAGATAAACCAGCAACTGGCAAACTGGAAAAGCAACCCACGGGAATCTAAGTTCTTTCAACAGTCGTTGGTTGAGTATGAATGCCAAATCTTTCACATATCTGTAAAATCATAGTCACTGAACCGACAAAATTCAAAAGGCAAGGAATTAAAAAGAGTAAGTTAATCTGGATAAAGAAGGCATGCCACCATTAGTTCATTCATTCCTAGATCACTTCTTAGGGAAAGAACATAAAGTAGCATGAAATCACCTTGATTATCAAAACTTATAAGCAAGCAAAAAGATTAAACGATAAGATTCATACAAGTGTCCCCAAAAAGATGCCAGAGATTGTAGCCAGTCTGACAAATTAAGACCATCATCTTTAAGTTTCTCACGTCCACCTTGAGCCAAGCGTTCGATCACGACGTACTCCAATATATCATACTCAAGCTTTTAATACATGCAACGACACAATACGAAAGATTAGATCCAGCAAACACATAGTCGATTTAACAAGAGCGGATGAAGAAGGAAGCATATTAACAGGGTATACAACTCATAGGTATTGACTGAAACTTCCAAAATCAGATGTGGAAAGTTAAGAATTGGTAGAATTTATTTAGACAACATACCTGTGTCAAATATTTGAATGCATCCACAACTGGAGCAATCATATCCCTGTAAGCCTCAATCTATAGGATAGAAAGGAAAGAGAAATAATTTAGCATAAAGCTTACTAGTTAGATGGACTGTTTCACTCTTCAAGTGAAAGGTACCTGATGAACGATTGTTCGAAGAACAGTCATCGGATTCGCATGAGATAATTTTGCTACCATTCTCCCAAGCTGCTTCAGGTTTTCCTTGGCAAGTCTTTTTAAGATCCTTCGTGTATCCAACTGCAAGAGACCTCTACATTTAATAAAAAATTCAAAACTGACTCGCAAGTCCAGAGGATAATAATTTCATACCTTAGCAGTTTGCCTAGCTGCCAAAATCATTGGAAATTGTTCATCATCCTTTTCCCATTCACCATACAAACGATATCGGACCTGATGCAATGAACCCAAAACAAATTAATTAATCTGATATAAGATAATGTCCCTCATAAGGAAAAACAAAAGGTTCACCAATTAGTAGCAACCTCGTAGGGAAGGTGACACATTAGCCCCCATATCTCCTGGCCAATGGCAGGATTTGCAGGAATCAACTGTAAGGAAGGAAGAAGACATGTTCCAAGAGCTTCCTCAATTCTCAATCTTGAATCTTTCAGGTGGAGACGAGGATTTTGGTTTCCGATCGTCACGGTGTTAGGGCTAAAGGCCTCATCACCATCGCTGACAAGCTCAAGGGCACAACGGTAATAGGCTCTCAACACTCTGGTTGTCTGTAAATCCCCATCACCAGAAAACAGTATATTAGGACGAGCACCACGAATTAAATAGGTAGAAGCGACTAATTAGGTATCAAATACCTTCTGCAATAACAAGGTATCACGATAAAGATAAGGCCCAACAGAAGTAAGCATTTCAAAGAGCTCCTTCGGGAGGTTTATGAATGATCTTTTGGGAGATGAGTTTTCTGTCTCTGAATTTGAACCGTGTCCAGAAGATAAACTCGCAGATGAAAGTTGCATCTGACATAAGTTATATGCCGATAAAATTGTCTGCTCGATGAGTCTGAAGAACAATCACAAAAAGCAAGAAATATATAATGTCTCTATAGGAAGAAAGAAGTTAAAGGAGAGGCACAAGTGATAAAATAGTACAAACAATACATCGATATTCTTAGTAATTTAACAGTTAAATAGAACTGTATCTGACATTCAACATTACCTAAACAATCCCCCACAAATTTCACTATATTCCACGGGATTAAGGGGTGAGAGACGCCCCAACAGTTGATTAGCATGGTACCTGAGTCCATAAATTACGAACAAAATTAAGAAAGTTGCAATATTTTAAGGAGAAAAAGGATAGCTCAGCAGATATTAAAACAAGCATCAAAACTGACTCAAGAAGGGTGTTTCAGATTACCAATCATCCACGTCAAGGAAGCCCAACAATAACCCGAGAGTTTGACTATTCACAAGTTCCAAAGATCGTTCGGCCACGGCTGCTGTTTCCATGTCCAGAGCAGCAAAAAGATCAACAGTTACGTCTCCCTGTTTCTCGTCCTCCATGAGGTCCTTCCCCGTGGCAGCAAGATTGATTTTCCCAATTCTATTAGCCTGCGCTCTCAAGAGGCACGATAAGTCATCAAGTGCAAAATTCATCAATCAAAAATGTGTGACAAAGTAGACTGAGTATTAGGGTGGGGATGGTAAAAAAGTTGCCTTCTTTTTTAGATGGACCTTACATTTTATCTCCAGTAGGCGATAAGGTACCATTCAAAGGAAACTAGTAGATGTTGGATGAATACTCAGTGACTTGGAACAAAACCGAACAAAAAAATTATTAATGGAACAAGAAAATAGCAAGAGAGCTATCCTGGTACCTCATCAAGTCTCTTAGCTGAGAAGGCACTGTAAAGCTCAAATGCCTCGACATCCTTGGGAAGCAAATGGGAATAACTGAAAGAAAATTTATAGTGCAGAAGAGATATCAATCAGCATGTTGCATGAACTTTCAAGAGAACTAATATTTTGGATTGCAGAAATACGAAAATCTGCAGGTCTAAAAGCTTTAGTCAGCAGATGGAATCGCATATCGGCGTAAAATATGCAATAATTCCAAAACCTAAGTAATATGTTAAAATAAAATATACTGAAGTGCACATTTCGGAAAGGAAATCCTATGTAATAGCACACAAAGAAATTATGGGAGAGAGTGCGAAGAATTTAGGCCTACTCACATAGTATCGATGTCAATAAAGTCCCTTTTCACCAATAAAGCTGTGAGCTGATAGAGCCCTTTAGGAACAGGACTATTATTCTCCATGCGCTGGTAAAATTGGAACTTGAATCCAAGAATTTGTGATGCATGTGACTGAAAAGCATTAAAAAGTAAATGAAACCACGCGGCACTGTAAGACATCCTATGTATATATATACATGCATTAAGCATTCTGCAAAAAGTGAATTGAAATAATTTTAAACATATACCTTGGGAAAAATGGGAATCAGGTCCAGGAAAACACTACTATTAAGCTGAAGCTCAAAACATTCCAACACCTTTATAATACAGATACAAGTTAGGTAAGAATCAGGCCACATTTACCTGAGCAGTACAATGGATCAAGCAAAAAGGAGCATACCAACAGAAACGACATGTAACTTACTATGTCAAAAACTCGATTTGGATCCAGATCAAAGTGGCCAATTAATGACTGAAAAGTTAATGAAGTAAACTAAATAAGTATATTTGGTATAAATTGAATCAGATTCATCTCAGATTAAGTTAAAACTTGAACCTTAATAGTTCCTATCAAGGAAGCTGAAGCATTTCCAGTTGACCCCTCAGGAACCTGGCAGAGGAGTGTAACCTATGATAGAGAAAACGATAAGATAATTTAAATACTAGCAAAAAATGCGAATACAAACCTAATATCTTTTAGTTGTTTACAGATTTAGAAGTTACTTGTAATAAACACTAGCGCAGATATCATGTATCCTGCTTAAGAACTTATTTAAGGATCACAAAAGAGATTTCAAATAAATAGCTAAACATACCAGTTTGGCATAGCCCTCGCTTTCTTCTCGAAGTAAGTTAAATTTTGTTTGTTGATAAAGAAGGCGGGTGTTTACGCGAACCTGAGTACCATAAGATTACTCAACAAAAAATGCCATAGCAGTTAAAAAGGAAAGAAAGAAAAAAGAAAAAAGAAAAAAAAAAAGAAAGAAGAAAACCTCTTTTGACTTTAAATCAGCTGCCTTCAACTTGATCATCTCACACTCCCACAAAAAATCTTCCTGCAAGTTATATATGGAAAATAAAACAGTAAATATCCTCCATGCACAATGTTTCAGCTCACGAGCAATTACACCAAATGAAGATTTTACCTCACAGCGCTCCTGAAAATACCTCAATGGGACTAGCGCGGATTCTACCAGCCATTTTGCCTAGACAAAAATTTTGAAGAAAAAATCAGTAATATTCAGTGAAGTTATTTTACTTATCTTCCTGTCCTGTTTTTCAATAACTTATGATCAAATTGGTGAATGTTTCTTACCTATATAGTTATGTAGTTTGCACTTCTAAGTTAAAAAAGTCAACACGTCAAAACTTTGAATTTTTTATGATGTATCAACATCCTAACGGAGAAGTTGTATATGCATAAGTTGTTGGTAGTATAGAAACACTGAGCTGAGCTAACTATTAATATAAACAACGTTCAGGCTACATACACATGTAGTCCCATACAATCTGTTTCACGTATTTGTCATAATTTTGTCCTCAATTAAACCTTCATAGGAGTCAAAAGTTCAAAAATGATAATAATAAGCAAGGGAAAATGCTGACCAGTTTCATAAGGCGAGTTCGGTATTCACCAGACAAGGTAAGCTGCAACATAAAGTTAGCAAGGAATTAAATGAATGGATTCCAAAATCTAAGTAACACAACATTCTCTGATAGATTAAATCAAACTTGTATAAACACAAACAACAACTAGTATCCTTCATTTAGAGTAGTAAAATTCACAAAGAAGTATTCTAGAACAATCTGGTGTGAGCAGTTTGGCTTATAATCATGATATGGCCAACAAACATATATTATCCTATCAGTTGTTGACAATCATCCCCAGTTTCATTCTACTTCCAGGAGATCTCTCTTTACATCAAATGATCGTTCTTGCCAACCCAAACTCTTTTACTAATTTAATTACCCAAGACTCAGGATTGCGATTTCATCAGAGCTGCATAAAGCAGCATGTTATAAGTTGAAACCTACAGATTGAACTCATGAGTAACTTTGCTCAGCCTCAATGGAGAAGGCAATATCTTTATTTTGAACACAAAATAAATGGCTTAAAGATACAACAAGGGCTTCTGGATACGACATGACTTCATATAAAATCATTTGGCCGTGAAAAACTTATGTTCCTGTCAAATTTGGGGGTTTCATCTCAAACAAATTGGTGTTAGGTGGAATCAAGTTGATTGAATAACCAGTGTGGAAACTGTCTCAATGCTTTCTGACAACACCAGATATAGTGGACGATTAGTTCAACACACATGATAACAGAATATCAAACACGGCCGATACTACATTAAGTTTGAGTGTTTTAATGTAATAATCAGCATGAAAATGTTAAGCTTTTAATGAGCTCCAGCAACGCCGATTTGGAAGCTTGCTAGTTTCTACGAGCATAAACAAAACAAAAAACCAATAAGATGGAAGTGATGTTTCTGGTGATCGCCATTATGACAATAGCAGCGTCAAATCTTCTTTTTTTTTGTGGCGAGCTAAAACAAGCTTTTCTGACTCTTAAGTCACACATTGGATGGTATTATCGAAAGAATAAGAAGACACATACTGACTCCCTTCTGATCAATAATAAAAATCTATAAATGAACATTCAAATTTCCCAAGGACAGAAAGCTTCTCAGCCACATGCATTGAGTTGTACATAAACAAGCATAGAATTATCTTAAAAGTTTAAAACATGAATGTAACTCACATCCTGTGCCATCTGGGTAACAATATCTGCAAAATATGATCCTACATCCTCATCTGGACCACAATCCTCAAATTCTACCGCTTCCAAAGCTGATTTACATTTTTGATAGGGCAAATCACCTCGAACCTGACAAGCAATTACAAGCCTCGTCACATACCAAGCTAATTACAGAATATGAAACATAAATACAGAACGGAATCACATTAAAATCCTGTGAAAGAACTCCCACGCATAAATTTCTACTAAACTATCTAGGGAAAAAGAAAGAATCCGCAGGTACCCTGGGAAGATCGGCATAAAACTTGAACGAAGTTACTCAACAAAATTCATTGGTAGATTGTAAGTTCAATGAAGTATTATAACAAAACTATATCTTTTCTTAGACAGATTAAAATAGCAAACAATTGCACAAAAAAAAAACAATTAAGCTATAATTATTTTTACTTAACAATAGATCGGTCAAGCAGCTTGCCCGATACTAAAAAGTTACTAGTCCTGCATAAGCGTGCTCCACTCAACAAATCATTAACAAACGTATTTGAAAACCATGAAATAGAGGAAGTCGCGAGGAATAAGTTCAACGAATAAAAAGGTCTCTAATAAGAAGCTCAAAATAACATCATGAGAACGAAATTAAACAGCGCTATAACAAGCAACATAGTGCAAAATCGGCACAGAAAAATCAGAAAATTGAATAAATAAATTATTACCATGATGAAGCATAGTTCATAGAGAAATCGAAGTACTCGCACAGGAGACGGAAATCTGAAATTAGAATTAGCATTCTTCAATTCTTTAACGGAATCTTCAGTGACGTACAAACACTCCACGGGAGGCAGAGGCATTTTCGAGCTTAGCAAACAAGATAATTTCTTGTGACCGAAGCTAAATTCAGAGTTGTACGAAATTAGGGTTTTCCATGTGTAAGCTTTGGGGTCAGGATTGCACGAGGGTTTGGGTCTTGGGAAGAAGGGGCGTTAAAATTGATCACAGCAGGAATTTCTTAATCGAAATGAGAAAAAGGAATACTAAATCTAAAAATTAAAATGAAATTAAAAAAAAATCGAAAAAAGGGATCGCTCGCTGTTATTATTGGGCCTATTATTGTGGCTTTTATTTGGGCCTAGCAGTCATAGACGAGACGACCATACTAAGATATTTTTTCCAAACGTTGGGATGGGACGATTTTTTTTATCAAGGGTTAAAGAGGGACTCAGAATCATTTATCTCACTTTTGGGTGTCACTTTACAAAAGTATCGTTATAACCTGCCTGACCAGTATTAAACATCCGTAAATAGCACTATATCATAAATACTACTATACCGAGTGCCGAAACAAAAAATATATATAACATTGATAAGCACTCGATATATATTTTTTTGTGGTATATATTTTTTTTGTTCCGACCAATGTTATGTATTTTTTTTTGTTTAAGCACTCGGTATAATAGTATTTATGGTGTAATACTATTTACGGGTGTTATAATATTGATCGGACGTAATGTAATGATATTTTTGTAAAGTAACACACAAAAATGAGACAGATGATCTTGTCCGTTAAAGAGTCCAAACAGATTTCATCTAATGGCATTCATGTTGAGAATGGATAAGCCAAGCCATCATAGAGATAATTAAACCACAACAAAAAGAAAAAAGAAAAAACGAAAAACAAAACGAAAGAAAACAAGCTATATAAACTTGGAATATGAACTACCGAGTGCAACTCTTATTTCGCTTGGAATTAGACAAACGTTAATCGGACAAAGCAAGAACTGGTCTACTGCTTGCATCAATAGTTCTTCCACAACCTTTTCAGTATCCCTTGCTAAAGCATGAAGTCTCCTCCAAGTCAAAATATGCTAAGCCAACACTACAAGCTATCTAAATCAATTTAATAATTCAATCCGAATTACTATTTATCAACTTCAACTCCGGCGAAATCATTCACAAGTTCAAATCACTTCGTATAGCATTACCAAAGTCCTCGGTTACTCACACCTTCAGTTGTGATCATGGATCCCATCGAGGCTCATCGACACAGATACAGAAGATCGGCCTCGAATATTACACTGTTGGCCCACTTCTTCGGTGTTTTGTCTATCATACTCCTACTCGTTTGGATTCTTCATTACCGCGAGGGCATCAATCTCCATTCAAACAACGCTTATCGGGTCTTCAATGTATATAACACGCACGTTTTTTCCTATTACAATATTATTGTACGTTTTTTTTTTTCCTATATTACAAGGGTTATCATGTCTTCATGTGCTTTATATATGCAGGTTCATCCCTTTCTCATGTTCTTCGGGTTCATATTCATGGCGGGTGAAGGTATATGTTGAATGACCAGTCCCCTAAATGGTTAACCTTGAATGGAGTCTATTATATTTTAAATTTATTTGCTTTACTTTATTTTCGATATGCCTCTTAATTTTATTTATTTTATTTTCAATACGCCTCCTCATGTATAGATAAAATTTTTATTATCTAGCTTTAGACGAGTAATTTTCTTAAATTAATGATTGTGAGGAATTATACCAATTTACCTCTATTGGTATGTGCTCTGATACATTGTTTTTTTGAATATTTACCCGAAAAGATCATTTATATTATTTTCTACAATAACTAAAGCGGATCAAAACTATTATGATTCCAACCATATCTTTATGAACGTATATTGTCGTTTAATCTTAATTTTGTACAAGAATAACTGAATGTACATGAAAACAGCAATGATGGCTTATAAAACGGTAAGAGCCGAGCGAAGGGTGCAGAAATCGGTCCACGCTTTGCTCCACCTGATCGCCATCGTGCTGGGGATCGTCGGGTTGCATGCGACGTTTAAGTTCCACGACATGACGAACATACCGAATCTCCGGAGCTTCCATTCTTGGATCGGCATAACCACCTTCATCTTGTTCTGCTTACAGGTAACGGAAGTCACAACTTCGTCGATATTGGAATACATAAGGCCATCTACAACCGACAGTGCAAAAATACAGTCAATTTTATACAAAAATACAATTGCTATAATGTTTTCACTTCAACCATTAATTATATTTCTCTACTAACTTTCACGCTAACTCATTAATATCTATTTTTCAACGCTAAAAATTTAATATGACCCAATAGTATAGTTATAAAAAAAAATTCAATATTATAATAATTAATACCTTGTTTCGGTTAGAATATGATTATCAATTATTATAATATGATATGTTAATAATTCAAAATATTATCATATTATTTTCATTTTAAAATTAAATGAAAGAATATGAATAAATAAAGAAAAATAACGTTAGTTTTTGTTTTATTAACTATAAGGATATACACAGTTTTAAATATAATTAAATTAAGTTTAAAATTTAAAAAGAAAAATAAAATTATTACGCTATTTTTATCGTCGACGAATAGTGTCGAAATTACAAATTATTATTACAATAAAAATAGAGTATGTTGTTCATCAATGCTGTAATAATGTTAACTTTGTAGTTCTATTAGATAGACGTACGTACTTTATTTTTTTGAGGTTTACACGAAAATACACAGTACTCATGTGAAGATGCTCTAAGCCGAAACTTCATGTCAATCTAATTACTCGTCCTATTGTGCAGTGGCTGTTCGGGTTGAGCGTATTTTTCGTATCGAAGTCTTCGGTGGAGACTCGGGCCCGGGCCGTTCCGTGGCACATAAGCTGGGGACGGGCCGTGTTTTTCATGGCGATCTGCACGGCGTTGACGGGCTTGATGGAGAAGGTCATCTTTTCAGGCATTTCGTATAACCACGAGTGGCGCCTCGTCAATTTCCTCGGGCTGTCGATTCTGCTCTTCGGGCTTACTGTTGATCTTTCTGTTTCTCTCGCTCGCTACATATGATATTTGGATTTGGTGGTGTGAACTGTTAAGTTGCCTTTCTTTTTATTTAATTTATTTTGTTTCATTTTGTGATAATGCAAGTAAAAAGGTATATATGCTTTGAGTGCTTGATTAATTAATTGTTTTTACTTGTAGGAGGTTTTTCGATGTAAACTGTGTGATTGCATTCATATATAATTGAATTGATTTGGTCAATTATACGATCAACTTACATTTCTGTGAGTTTTTTTTTTCCTTTCTGTCCCGAGGTATTCCCACTCGACTTGGCTATGGACTAACCCCTAAATACCGACGAGGGCTTGCGCCGCGCAGACCTGACGGATACTTCATTGCACCATACATTCCAGACGTGGGACTAATCCCTGGGCCAGATGACTACGTCCCAAACTCATTTGACAACGATAGTCATGGACCATAAAGTCAATAAGGACTACTCAATAAAATTGTGGGAAGAGGGATTCGATCCCACGACCTAACCCACAAAGTCTGTAAGGTCTCTTCTCTAACCACTAGACAATGGCCTCATTCATAGACAATTTTTTTGCTATTTTACTAAACAAAAATACAATTACTTTAAGAAAATACGAATATATATTAATGAGCTCGAGCTCGACCGAGCTTGATAAATTTCGGTTGGAGTTCGGCTCGGTTAAAAAAAATAAAGCTCGGCTCGACTCGATAAGCTCGATAGTAACGTAATTCGAGGTATTGAGCTCGAATTCGGGTTCGATCTCGAGTTTGATATATATTATTAAATAAAAATTACTGTTTTAATATATATTATAAAATAATATATTTAAAAATAAAGGGATATGCTCGATAAGGGCTCGACGAGCCACGAGTATATATATGATATGCTCGAAGCTTAGCTCGATTGTTAACGAGTCAGCTCGAGCTCGGACCGAACTCGAATACAACTTTGACAGCTCGCGAGCAGCTCGGCTCGTTTTCACCTCTAGATTATATATCTTATCCCTCGTTCTTATCATCGGTGGATTTGACAACTGCCGGATCAATTAAAGAAAATTAAAAAAAAATCAAAGATAAAAGCTTTGTTGAAGACTTGAAGTTGTGTAACTATGTGGCTCGTATTAAGTTTTCCTTTGACCCGCCGTATATTTGTTTATGATTAGAGGATCTAATTTTTTCAACAAATACTTTTAATCAAGTAACTCCTATGAAGTAGTACATAATATTTCGAATATTATGAAAGAAAAAAGTGCGACTCATAGCAATAGAATAATATCCAATAGTCACATCAAAATATATGATAGATTTGGGCATGATTTAGAATATATATTTGTGGACTCCACAACCGGATAAAGCATGAACATGTTGGGCATGGTTTACAATATATATATTTATATGTGGTCATTATTATTATTATTATTGTTATTATTATTATATTTATTGTTATTGTTATTATTATTATTTATTTTCTTTACTAACATCGACACTACTGTGGATATATTATTATTTTGTTTTATTAAAGAGGAATATACAATAGAGCTATAGCTTTGGTTGGGAAAATGATAGGTTGGGATTTTGACTAGGAATAAGAACGCATGACCAAAACCACCTTATTTTACCCGACACGCAATGAGTGATATATTTTATTTAAAAATTAAACCTTTTTATTTATTTTTTTAATTAACAAAGTAACATAGCTAATGCACTTGCAAATGCAATGCATATATTGGGACAAAAAAGTCACCATTGCCCCCAACGTGCCGTAATATATTCACATGGTCCATTTTTAAGAATAAAATAAAAATAATTTTAAGAAAACCAGGGAATGAAGGGCTACATTCGTCATTCGACAACAAGATCTCCTCCTTGTCGCTGAGTCCTTATCGCCTAGATATGTGAAAGGGACTTGGTTTTTATTATTTGATTATTAAAAATAGTTTTATCGTACCTTTGAAAAAACATTTTATGAGCAAGAATTCAGGAAAACATAATTTTTAATTTACTTATTTATTTTATTTTTTCTGTGAAGTCCTTTTTTCATTTTAAAAACAGCAAAAAACTGTAAATTGGTCTTTGTACCTAACAAATGTTTCAAAGTCATCAACATAAAATTCTTCTAACATGGGTTGGCTGGGAGTCAAAGGAGATTAGAGATGTTAGAATTAATTAATTTGACGAATGTTCGTAAGTAAGATTTAATTAATACGTACCTCGTTAATACATCCAATATGGTATTAACTAAACTAGCACGTCCTTACCTTTATTTAATATCATGTTTTTTGTGACAAATTCATAGTTTATTTATAAAAATTTTAAGTACAAATAATACAAGATTGTATTTAATTTAATTAAATTCAATATCATCTAGTTCTAAACACGAGATAAATCTTGTCTCATAATTTAAACACCCAAAAAGTCATATCTTCCATTATATAAACTCATATACAACTAATATCACTAAACTCATTCTCCCAACTAAACATCCTCCTAATTAACGAATTTTACGTTGTATTTAATTGTTAATACATCATTATTTTTCATGTTATCATTTGGCATTATAAGAAAGAGAGAAGTGCTGCGTATCTTTGAAAAATCCTCACGTTCGATTCGGTTTGCTTTAAAAAGTAAGCCTAAACACACAAAGACATCTCTCTATATTACACTATTACACTCGTTAACATCATTCATTGTTAAGATAATATATACTAAATATTTTACATCATTATTTATCACCACCATCTCTCCGACACAGCCCATTAAACAAAGAATCATCCACAGAAATGCAAATTCAGCAAATGGAAAACATTGTTTCTGTTCATTGTACCCAGAGTTTACTCTGTTTTTCTTGATACAAATGTTCATTAATATATTATTATACAACCCCTTGCGTGTGCTGGGTTTGGTCAAAGATGTAATCTTTGGGCAGATAATGGTGTACTCAGCTACAGCTAGGTTTGTAATTGTAATATTAGAGAGAGAGAGAGAGAGAGAGAGTGAGGGGGGTGTGTACGTGCTCGCTTTTGTCTGCTATTCTTGGACTAAAACCCTTCACGCTTTTGCAGTGGGAAAACCAAAAATAAAGCCATCTTTCAATCACTAGAGGCGATGTTTCTCTCTTTCTCTACTTTCGTTTCTCAGTTTTCCCCCTTTTCCGAGAGTTCTTTAGCCTACATTTTCCTCCGATTGTCTCTCTAGATTAGCATAGTTCAAGATTAAATCTTCGGAAATTGAGCTGCATTTTTTTTGTAGTCTTTTGAGATCTTCACCGTGTAGTAATGCTTCAAAAATTAATCTTAATCCTAGGCGGAGTGACCACAATACTCTGACAGTGAACAGATAAATTATTGCCATTGAAGTAGTTGCAATTCGAGCTTTCTCGGAGCTCAAGGACAAAACCCAACTGGGTCCTTGAGAGAGAGAGAGTAAAAGTTCCACTGTTTTTGGCACAAGAGAAGCCTAAAAGAAATTGCAGAGCTAAAAGTATTATTCATGGGTGCGAAGAAAAGGCATAATGGGTACCATTTTTTGGTATACATAGCTGCGAATCGGAGGAACTTGGGGCTGTGGATCATGGGAGTTTTGCTCTGCAGCATGTATATCTATGACTACTTCGACGATATACAGAAAGAGAGGAGGAAAGAGGTTCTTGTGAGCATGTGTGATCAGAGAGCTCGCATGTTGCAAGATCAGTTCAACGTCAGCGTCAATCATGTCCACGCCTTGGCCATCCTCGTCTCCACTTTCCATTATTACAAGGATCCTTCAGCCATTGATCAGGTTTTTAAATTATTTTTCTGTCATTTTTCTCCTATTTTGGCTAAATCAAGACTGTGCTGGTTCTTTTTTCATGCATTCTTGGTAATGAATCTGCGAATTTTTTGTGGGATTTCGTTTTTTATGTGGGATTTCGTTTTTCTGCAAGTTTTCTTACCGTTGTGAGGAAGAAATGCAGGAAACTTTTGCCGAGTACACAGCAAGAACAGCTTTCGAGAGGCCATTGCTGAGCGGAGTTGCATACGCGCAGAGAATCCTCAATTCGGACAGGGAAGAGTTCGAGAGGCGACACGGTTGGATAATTAGGACGATGGAGAAGGAGCCTTCGCCGGTGCGCGACGAGTACGCTCCCGTAATATTCTCGCAGGAGACCGTGTCTTACGTGGAGTCCCTCGATATGATGTCGGGGGAGGTAATTAGTGCACTTTCTTGATCTTTGATGATGGTTTCTTTTTTTTTTTTTATCTCATTACTATGTATTCTAGTTTTGATTGCTTTTGTTGATGAATGCGTTGTAGGAGGATCGGGAAAATATATTGAGGGCTCGTGCCACTGGTAAGGCCGTTCTTACGCGCCCCTTCAAATTGCTCAATTCTCACCTCGGGGTCGTCTTAACTTTCCCGGTATACAACTCCGTGCTCCCCGCGAACCCTACCGTCCAAGAACGAATCGATGCAACCGCCGGGTAAGCAAGCTCCTTTAAGTGGCATGTATCCTGATGAATTTTAAGAAAATAGCTTCTAAATGAAAGATTACTATTATAGCCAATATGCAGTAGGTCACGGGTTCAAATCCTTAGTTGAGCAATTTTTCGTAAAGCGGGTACTCAGCTATATAACGGGTACCCAGAATGCTGAGTACCCACTGTGCAGTCACAGTGGGTTTTGAGCCCTATAACGGGGTATCCAGATTGTTGAGTACCCATTATACTGTTGAGTACCCACTCTGACCGCCAAAACTCACATGGGTTCTCAGACTGCAAAATGACAAGAATACCCCTAAAATTAAGATCATTTGACTACAAAGAGACCGGTAAATGAGGCTATTTTTTAAAAATTAACTTGTCAAAGGCCATTTTCTTAAGGAAACCGGTAATTCACTTACTTTTGATGCGAAAACTCAGGTATCTTGGTGGAGCTTTCGACATAGAATCCCTCGTAGAGAATCTTCTCGGTCAGCTAGCGGAAACTCAAGCGATAGTGGTCGTCGTCCACGATATTACAAACTCCTCCGATCCTCTGTTCATGTACGGACGTCACTCTCGGGAATTCGACGTTCCCCTCAAGCATGTGAGCAAGTTGGACTTTGGGGATCCGTTTCGTAAGCACGAGATGATATGCCGGTACGTTTACAAGCACTTTCGAATTTCGTCGAACCCTATAAAATTACCCGAAAATCTAATATTTTTTTTTAATAGGTATCTTCACAAGGCTCCAACATCTTGGGGTGCCCTCACCACGGCGTTCTTCGTATTCGTGATTGGTTTCTTGCTCGGATACGTGCTTTACGGCGCCGCGATCCACATAGTCAAGGTCGAAGACGATTTTGCTAAAATGCAGGTGCTGAAAGTTCATGCCGAAGCCGCTGACGTGGCGAAATCTCAGGTTACGTTTTTCTTAACCGAAATCAGTTTTCCTTTTTTTACGCTAACTCAGAGTACTTTATAATCAAGACGGGCTTTTTTGTCTCTTTACGATTCAGTTCTTGGCTACTGTTTCCCACGAAATACGAACTCCCATGAACGGCATCTTAGGTAAAATTTGAAGCTTATATCAATGGATCTTTACGTAGTCGATGATTTGCGTAAGGACTCTTACATCATGCGATTCAATGTAGGAATGCTAGCGCTTCTATTAGACACGGATCTGAGTTCGACGCAAAGGGATTATTCTCAGACGGCTCAAGCTTGCGGAGAAGCACTGATAACGCTAATCAACGAAGTGCTCGACCGCGCTAAGATCGAAGCGGGAAAGCTCGAGCTCGAAGCCGTTCCGTTCGACATTAGGTTGATTTTAGACGATGTTTTGTCCCTTTTTTCGGAAAAATCCCGACAAAAGGGCGTCGAGGTAACATTTTAACTGCAAGTTAAAATTCAATTATCACCTTCCAATAGTATTTTCACATAATTTTTTTGTCATTTTGGTGTTTTTGTCTCGGGAGATTGTTTGTCTATTTTGGATAAAAAAGATCATCTCTTTGAGTTATTGGTTTGGTCTGGGGGAAATTTTCGCTCCGTTTTGGATCGATTAATTTCTTGTCGGGTTTTTTTTTTCTCCTTTTCTGGAGCTGCATTTTCCCTACTGGATAATGGATTGTAACCAGAGGGGCTCTATCGGCTAATCAGCCACTTGTATTTTTCTACGAAATGAAAGCTTTTGTTTGTAAAAAGATTAAATCTGTCTTAAAAAGGTTTTGTAATGATACAGCTGGCGGTTTTCGTATCCGATAAAGTACCCGAGTTCGTCGTCGGGGATCCGGGACGGTTCAGGCAAGTCATCACCAACCTCGTGGGGAACTCGGTAAAAGTACGTCGAACTCGAAATCATCTTCACCATCCTTCGATTTCATCTTTAATTTTTCAATCTCGAATCTCTCCATTTTATTTTTCTTTTTTATTTTTCTCGTTCGAACAGTTCACCGATCAAGGCCACATTTTCGTCCAAGTCCACTTAGCGGAGCGAAAGAAATCATCTACCCCGCTCGTAAAATCCAGACAAGGAGAATACGAATTATTACCGCAAACCGATACTACTCGAAGCTTCGGGACTTTGAGCGGTTACCAAACCGCGGACGATCGAAGCAGCTGGGAACGGTTTAAGCATCTTGACAACGAATTTCGCTACGAAGCTTCCACCGATCTTCTGACAAACGCTGACATCATCGACCGAAACCGAAAAGTCTCCCTCACCGTAAGCGTCGAAGACACGGGCATAGGAATACCCGAAAACGCCCAAAAACGCGTATTTACGCCGTTCATGCAAGCGGATAGCTCCACTTCGAGGAACTACGGGGGGACGGGAATCGGGCTCAGCATATGCAAGTGCCTCGTGGAGCTGATGGGCGGTAAGATGAGCTTCGCCAGCAGGCTCCACGTGGGGAGCACGTTTTCTTTCACGATTCGGTTCGGTAGATGCGGGAAAAAATCGGTGTCTGATGATTTCCCCGCGACGTTTAGAGGGCTTAAGGCGCTCGTTGTCGACGGGAAACCTGTTAGGGCAGCTGTTACGAAGTACCATTTGAGGAGGCTCGGTGTCCGAGCTGAGGAAGTTAGCAGTGTTAGAAGAGCTCTGGCGGTTTTGGGAAAGCACGGATCTTTGATCTCAAAGTAAGCATTTCCTGGCGGTTTTCAGGGAGAACGCCGTTTTTGGTCCTTCATTGTTTGGGGTATGGGCGTTTTTGGTCCTCCATTTTCCCAGATGCCACATTAAGTCCCCCAATGTTACCGATTTTGGGTGGTTTTGCTCATCTGGTTGATTTAACCGTTAAGTTGGATGGAATTAGGGGCACGGCCTGGCCAGCCGAATTTTGCAGCCAAAAAACTGGGGGATTTGGCCCGGCCCAGCCCGACCCATAAATTCGTCCAAGTTAACAATTAATTTAATCCGATGAGCAAAATCGCCCAAATTGGTAAACATTGAGGACTGAATGTGGCTTCACAGAACATGGGGGACAGAAAACGCCGGTACCCAAAACACTGGGG
This sequence comes from Linderniella brevidens, assembly GCA_004919715.1. Taxonomy (NCBI): domain Eukaryota; kingdom Viridiplantae; phylum Streptophyta; class Magnoliopsida; order Lamiales; family Linderniaceae; genus Linderniella; species Linderniella brevidens. The sequence goes on from SWDC01000153.1 coordinate 17,906,782, forward strand.
ACCAAAAATGGCGTTCGCCCCAGTTTTCGGGACTGGTTATTCTTTTACCATAACAGACTCATTTCTTTGCAGGAACGAGAAACTGCCTGATATAATCCTAGTCGAAAAGGACTCGTGGGCGTCCGATGAAGAACATTCCATCGTGCAGCTATCGAGTTTTGTCCAAAACAGACACGGGCACCATGAACTCCCCAAAATTATCCTCCTCGCGACGAATATAACAGCCTCAGAATCCGAGAAAGCAAAAGCAGCGGGATTCGCCGATACCGTGATAATGAAGCCCCTGAGGTCGAGCCGAATAGCTGCGTGCTTGCAGCAAGTCTTTGGAATGGGCCCGAAAAATGTAGCCGGAAGCGGCTCACCGATGAGATCCAACGGGCTCCGTGGGTTGCTTTACGGCAAGAAGATTTTGGTGGTGGATGACAATCTCGTGAACCGTAGAGTGGCTGCGGGTGCGTTGAAAAAGTTCGGAGCCGAAGTTGAGTGTGCGGAGAGTGGAAAGCGAGCTTTGGAGTGGCTTCGGATTCCGCACGATTTCGACGCGTGCTTCATGGATATTCAGATGCCGGAAATGGACGGGTGAGTAACGTTCTTACACGCCTAAATGCTTACTCTGTTCGCGTAGTGAAAACATCGAATCTCTGTTTTCACTGGCTGCCAAATACCTTGAGTGAGCCTCCATCAGGGTTGCAAGAAAACGAATCGAATCGAATCGACTACCATATTTTATTTTCTATTCGTTTCGGATATATTAGAATATTCGAATCTATCTTTTATTTTTCTTTTTCTTTTACATAAATCAGCCTAATAAAAACTATAAATAAGATGGATTGAATTATAAGATATTATATTGAAATTTATATTTACTTATTCGAATCGAATATTCGATAAAAATTCGAATCAAATACTAGGATATTGTATTCTTATTCAAACACTATTTGAATCAGAAAAACAATGTTTTTATTCAAATCCGATATTCGAACGTTTCGAAGTCGAATCTTAAATTTCGAATCGAATCCCGAATCGAGCCAAAAAACTCGATTCATTTGCAACCCTATCTCACGTGGACACCTGTCTACGTGTAGTTTGCATGCCAGTGCGTACCCCTAGGTTTACTTGGCCCCAAGACCCAGAGTTTACCGGGTTACTAAAAAAAGAAAGAAAACATCGACAATTTCATCATTGGTCCTCATATTCATCCTTTGTTCAAATTTGGCCGATCGTAAACAATATAATTATCTTCTCTTGCTTTCTTGACACCGAAGGTTCGAGGCGACGAGGCTTATTCGGGAAATGGAAAGCGAAGCAAACTCTATAGCACGCATCGAAGGAGGGATCCCCGAAAAGGAAGAGTGGCACTTGCCTATTCTTGCGATGACCGCCGACGTAATCCACGCAACCTTGGACAAGTGTCTTAAGTGCGGCATGGACGGACATGTCTCGAAGCCCTTTCAAGAAAAGGGCTTATATCAGGCCGTTGCTAAGTTCTTCGAATCGAACTCGTAGCCGCTCGAAATTTTACCGATATTAATATATTCTTATTAGCCAGCCTTAGATTTTTCTTTGGGGGATAACGGGCACGAGCCCACGAATGATTCTTCGTCGGGCTTCAAGATCGATTGATCTTATTTACGGCGTGGGACTGCATTTTCCGTTAATACACTAACTTCCGGTGGTTCGGTCGAAAGCTGTCCTATAACTCCGTTCGTCGTGTTGTACGATGAAATGGTTATGTAAGCTGATGAATTTGTGTTCGATTATTTGTATTTTTTTGCTCGTTGTGTTGTTCGTCTTGCTCTCTCGTTTGAAATAGACGTAGGGGCGTTTTTTGGTTTCTCTTTGAAAGATCAAGGTCATCTCCAGTTGACTTCACATAACGTTTTTTATTAACTCATTGATTCTATTTTCTTCGTAGAGATTAATTTGATTGTAATTAACGTATTAATATAATTTTAATTTATTATGTTAGAAATAAAACATTATAAGTAAATATAATAAAAAAATAAGAATGTGAGCCTAAGTAATGTTATTATAGTGATATAAAATAAATAAGTCATTACATTAAAAAAAGAAAAAAATATATATAACACTACTTTTTTGTAGAGAATAATATTACTCTAAAAATAGAGTGGCACTGTTCATTAACACAAACAATGTAGGATTTAGAATCGGTTGGAAGATAGTTTAAGTGTATTTTTAGCACAGAAACTTTATTACAACACTTTGAGTAATTTAGAAAATCTGATCAAACAAAATTCAGACGAGAACACGTAGTAACTACACTTTTACTGCTTCGGACCGTTGCTACAGCACTTCTAACGGTGAGTAGCGCCCAAAAGGGCGAGAAGAAACGTCCTGTAATGGCTCGAAGTTTCGTCATGTACAGCGTCGTTGAGAGACTTTCCGTATTTCTTGTGGTACTCCGCTTTTATGTACTGCATGTCGATCTCCGCCCGCGTCGCGATTACTCTGATGAGCGTCGAATCGTCGGTTCCCATGCCCTTCGTCGCCTTATGAACCACCTTAGCAAAGTACTTCCCGGGATTTGTAGCGCATCGCAATATCGTCAGGAGGGCGAACCCGAAATTTCCCGAGGTCTCGTTTTTCACGGCCTAACACAAGAATGTCGTTCAGAGGACATATGTTATTGCACATGTTACGCTTAAATAATTTTTTTCGTCCTGAGTTGGGAGTGGTGGTGCTTTCAGGACAACCAACTTTAATGGGTTGCAATTTGAGGACGCTGACTTTCAAAATTGAAGCAATTTAAGAATAACAGGCGCCAACTGAACGTCGCCTCGCCTCGTCTCTCCTCTCCTCTCTTGATGACGTGGTAGTTCAATTCGACGGTACGTTGCCTCTTTTATATGGCGTTGGACTATTGTGTCATATAAAAGACGCGACATACCTAGCAGTTGGATTTTCACGTCATCAGGAGAGGCGAAGTGGCGACCCTTTGGAGCTTGTTGTCCTTAAATTGAATCGATCCTGAAAGTTAGTGTCATAAAATTGCAACCAACTAAGTTGTATGTCCTGAAAGTTTCACCCCTTTAGGGGTCGGCATTATACGGACAATAATTTTTTCAAAATTAATCGATTTTGGGACTAGTGTTCCGACGTATAATGTCTCTAAATTGCTTAATTTTGAAAGTTATGGTCCGTATAGTGCCCCACTCCCCAAATTCTTTGTCCCTAAAAATGCCACTACATGTAAATTGCAGGACTAAAAAATAATTAACCCTTAAATTAACTAAAGCCCACATGTTAAAACAACCCGGGTATATAATCATTTGACAACGAAAGTGTGTACCTTCTCCAAAGAGTTCCCATACATGTTATCATAAGCGGAAGCAATCGCAGCCAATTGTGCCCTGCTCCTCTCCGAAAAGATGCGTATGAATTTCTCCTCATCGGTCCCCAACATCTTCTCCCCGGCTTTGAAGAGAGATTTCGCATCGTTGTGCGCCATTGCGTTGTCCACCTCGGGACCTTCGTACCTTGATGTTCCAACATAAGCGAGCAGCAACTGCGTAAAGAAAACAGGAGACATTAGACAGAAAGACAACAAAATCAACCGTGTTTTTAAAGAGAGGAAAGGGACCTTTTGGAGATCGCCGGTGGACTGATACTGGATATCGTGCTCGAGATGAGTGTGGAAATGCGAACTGTATATCTGCTTCATGTACTGTATCTGTGAGGGAGTGCGAGAGCAAATAACTTCGGTTGCTGCCCGAAGATCGATGGTGTTTCCGGTCAGCGACTCCCTGACTATGGTTGCGTCCCTCAGACCGGGATCGGGCATCCAAAGTAATACAGCTCTCTGTAATAAATCACACAGGAAACAAGGAAGAAGGCGGGATGTTATTACAGACAGTTTTATGTCACCTTAGTCACGTTCTTATCTCTTTCGCTTGGCTCCCACTATTTTTATTTTTTTTTCGAAATTTCATTCTCAATAGAAATTTCGAAAACCTTTTTTGGTAGTTTCATGGGGGGTTGAGGTCCCCCACCTCGACAAAACAAGCATCGGCCTTTTCACGTAATTTGGCCCGCCCAACCGAACGGAGTCGCGTCACGCGCGAATTCGTCCCTATGAGTGTTTCAGACATCTTTGTCTCAGTCATTGACCCTCACGGCCAATACTGCTTGTTGGGTATAGTTGTCTAAGTGCTCCTATCGACTCATTCTCAAAGCCTCACATTTAGAAATCTCGCCTTGCTGCCGTGCAACAATTTTAAAAAACCGCCGCACCGGTTTATCAAATTAACCTACCAAACCGCGGTTTAATCTTAATTATCAAACCACACCGTAAAAATGATTATATTTAATTTTATCTTATTCTAATCAATTAGATTATATATTAACTTTATTTTGGAACTTAATAAACCAATTTTTTTTAAGAACGAAAAGCTCAAATATATAAAAGAACAACTAATTGAAGTTGAGATAGATATAGTTCAAACACTTTAAAGTAATTCACTCACTATTTAAGATTTAAGTTTCAAATTGGCCCTCAGGTTGAAATTTGAAATATTTATGATTTGGTTATCGTACATTTTTTTTATTCTAATGAAGTATTAAGAGTTAGTTGATTATTATTCTGAGTCCGACTCGTTAGGTAATTGTACGATCATTCGATAATATCAGTTGAAAACCTCAAACCGACACGCACGTTGTTACATTTACCTTGACATCGCTGCTCAGTTCTTTGGAGAGGCGTTTGGTGAGCTCTTCGGAGTACATAGCTCTGTATTCCTGTTCGATGAGGGAACGCTGCGTCGCATCTCTGTGGCCGAGGATGTTGATAACTGCTTCGGTATCGCACCCAAATCCTACGGAAGAGGGAAATTTTAGAACTAAACAGCACACAATTCCAACGTAGAACAGAGAATTAACGCTAATTGGCAGTGAAATCGAAACAGAGATTTATCACCAAAATCAATACAATTAAAGATGGACTTTGCCCAAAGAGGGGAATCTTTCTCCACTCAAATAATAACTAAAATTGCACACACGCGACGCACTACGAAGACCACAGACACACATCTGCAGCAATCGAGGAGCAGAAACAGCGAAAGATGGTAATATTCACCCTTAAAAGCACGGTAGAGCTGTACGGCGTCATCGCGAGGCGAAGTCAACACCGGAGGTATGCTCAGAGTCGCCATTTTTCTTCCTAAACTTTTCCAAATCAGATTGAAATCCAAAGAGGCGACGATGCTTGGCGTTTATAAAAGCGTTGAGAAAGCGCGTGCCGCGTGGGGCCGAGAGAGGATACAAGATTGTGATCATTGGCTGCTTTTTTGAACTTTCCGTTTTACTTGCGGAGTACAACGTGTATAAAATAATTCAAAGATTTTGACGCGTTAGCTTTTAAATACGCCTTTTTTTCTTTTATTCTTTTCACTGATAATTACAGCCTAACCATTGATTACCTACAATAGGCGGTGGTTGTAGACTAGTGTGAACAAATGATCTCAAAGTCCGTATACTATATTTGAAAAAAATAAATCAGTATATTACTATAAGTTAGTTGGGTTTCATTTTGGGTCTTTTAAAAAAATGGCCATTGACTGGGTCAATTTTAAAAAAATGGCCTCGTTGACGATCACTTTTTGGTCAATAGCCCTCACTTTACTTAAACGTTAACCACATTAAGTAATTCACATACTTAACTCATTAAAATTAAAAAGAAAAAGAAAAACGAAAATATGCCGCCGTACAGACGCAATAACTGACTAAACATGGGTCCATCTCCCTCTTTAACCATACCATATAATCGATATGAATGCATTATCTTCTCCATTTTAAAGAACAAAGGGTAACCACATACACCTCTCTCACAAACCTAGAAGCGACGCGAGCTGTTCTCTTCGTTTAGTGCCGGAAAACAACTTCTCAAACCAAGAAAACATAACGCATTTCAGCATATTTACCAGTAAGCATTCGTTACATGAAAACTGCAATTTTAACGTCGAAAATGTTGAATTTCCAGTCCATTACCCCCTAAAATGTATGGGTTATTTAGTAGATCATGTGTACTAGCCAGAGTAGCGATATTTCAGTGGTTAGTACGAGAAATCGGACCTGAAAATACATATTTTGCGGTCAAGTTTTTGTGCATGGGACCCCTGCGTTCGGGTACCATGAGATATAGGTGCGGGTACCATTTGCAATACGCGCGGGTCCCCTGCGCATGGACCCATGCGTTTATGCGCGGGTCCCCTGCGTTGATGCGCGGGTACCCTGCGTCCCTGCGCGGGTACCCTGCGTCCCTGCGCGGGTACCCTGCGTCCCTGCGCGGGTACCCTTCCATTGAGTGAGGGTACCGTGATCCCATGTTTGGGTCTCATTCGCTGAAGATCATACATAAGCACGAGCGTATCACGACAATCGTTTTCTAAACAATAACATTGCATTATATTGCAGGTGCTCAATATGACAATTACCAACATTGTATTTCAATTCGATGGTCGGTGGTTAATCGGCGAAGACAATACCTCGACTTGGTCCCCTGCGTCAAATTGTAGCTGGCATTCAATTTTTGTGGATGAGGACGCATGCACGTTACAAGACGTAAAGGAGCAAATTGTAGCGGTCTTGGCGTTTCGCAACGACAATGCGAGGCTAAACCTAAGCTATATGCCAAATGTACCCTACAGTTATCCCAGGCCCATATACATCGATAACGACTATGCTCTACGTGCGTACTTGGGTTTTGGTGGCCCTCAATCGAGACCCGTGGTTCATGTCGAGGTGGTGGAATGTGCTCATGCGGCTCCGTCGGACGCATTTGTTGGTTCTTCTAGTAATAATACCGGGCTCATTGCCGATTGCGATGAAAATGCGCAAATCGAACCGTTTGAGGGGTACGGTTGCAGCCCTTCTAACCAAAATGAAGATGAGGGTCTTGAAGATATCGCTGGACCGTCTGGGGGTAGGGATTACTCGGGTTGGCATTCGAACCAAAATGAAGATGAGCCAATCGAAAACACTGAAGAGTCGGAGGAGGAATTTGTTGCACGCGATCACAATCACGATGAAGATGACGATGTAGATCGTAACCCTGTAGAAGAGGCTGCTGATGGTACTTTTGCATTTCCGGACGGTTCAAGCCTACACGTTGGGCAGCAGTTTCGTGACAAGGCGGAAGTTATCGAGGAGATATCCAAAATTGCTTTGGCTGCGTCGTTCGAGTGCAAATTAGTAAAGTCGAACAAGACTTTATATGTAGTAAGGTGTGCGATGGAGCAATGTTCGTGGCGCTTTCGAGCTGCAAAGGATAAGGATTCCCCTTTTTTCTCGATACGGACATATTGCGGCACACACACATGCGGCGTGTCGCTTCGACGTCGAAACCATCGTCAAGGAACTTCCTCGGTTGTGTCTAGGATGCTTCTTGACAATTTTAGCGGGCCTAAAGACATTCCCGCGCCAAAGGCTATCATGTCTATGATGCAAAGTAGAGGGTTGAATGTTTCTTACTACAAGGCTTGGAAAGGGAAGAACCTCGCTACGGAGGAGTTGGTTGGTAACAGGGACGATTGTCACGCGTTGATCCCGGCGTACTTGGAGGCTGTAAAGCAAATGAACGTCGGAAGTGTCACGGATTGGGAGATGGACGAGGAAAACAGATTTAAATATCTGTTTTTGGCATACGGTGCATGCATAACGGGATTTGCTTACATGCGTAAGGTAATTTCTATTGACGCCACCTTTTTAAAGGGAAAGTATAAAGGGGTAATGCTTGTTGCAACGGCGCAAGACGGCGATTACCATCAGTATCCTATCGCATGGGGTATTCCGAGCACCGAATCTACCGAATCTTGGTCATGGTTCTTGACGAGATTAAAACGGATTGTGGCCGATACAATTGAACTCGTCATAATTTCTGGCAGACATGGCGGTATAAAGACAGCCGTCCCGGCAGTGTTCCCATATGCGTTTCACGGGTTCTGTGCATGGCATATCCAACAAAATATAAAGACCCGTATGAAGGAGAAAGGTGCTTGTGCGTTATTCCTTAATATTGCGTACGCCTACAAGACGAGCGATTGCGATCGATTGCTGGAAACGCTAAAGGAACGCTACTTAAACGTGCATACGTATCTTGATGAGGGTACGAAGGCAAAATGGACAAGATCGTATTGCCCGAGAACAAGGTACAACATTATGACCACCAACGGCTCGGAATCGATAAATGCCGCTCTACGTGCGGATAGAGAGCTTCCACTCATAGGATTGTTCGATTCGATACAACGTTTGACGTCAAGTTGGTTTAGTAAACATCGAAGAACTTGCGAAGCTTCGATGGAAGCCAATGTAACGTCATTTACGCCGAAAGTCGAGTCAATCCTACGGTCTCACTACATAAATTCAGAAAATCTACACGTCTCGGAAATTGGCATTCATCGGTATAATGTATACGGGCGTGGAGTCAACGAGGTGGTCGATATCGATACGAAGTCATGTAGTTGTAAGATGTTTGATATCGATCGTATCCCATGTGCGCACGCCATTGCGGCTTGTGGACACGCTAATGTAGGGGTATATTCGCTAGTCCATGCGTACTACAGCTTGGAGACATGGAAATTAGCGTACGAGGGTACCATATGGCCTGTCACCGAGCGCGTTGAAGGAATGGTGAATATGTTACCACCACTCGTTGACCCAATACGCGGCAGAGCACAAAAAAATAGAATGCCATCCGTCGGAGAATTTGGTAGGAGGGGTTAAATCCTATGAGTTTGATTTGTACAGGTGTAATTTATATGGAAATTCGATATGTTGTAATGTTTGGTACGCATTGCGTGCGGGTACCGTGCCTAAGTGTGCGGGTACCGTGACTCATTGTGCGGGTACCATGCGCATTCTGTGCGGGTACCGTGCCTGAGTGTGCGGGTACCGCGCCTTGTGTGCCTTGTGCAAACTGTCAAATGATTTTAATTAATTCAATCATGTCAGTACTTTACGTTACATCAATCAAGTCAGTAGTTGTCTGTACGTTAACTCATAAAAATAATTGTATCAGTCACATCAAATGATCGGGATAATCATTAACCAATTATTCTGAAAATGAAATAAAATAATTATTTATCTATTTAAAATAACTGTATACTACTGTGCGGGTACCGTGCCTAAGTGTGCGGGTACCCTGCGATTGTGTGCGGGTATCAGGCCTTTTATGTGCGGGTACCGAGCCTTATTAGAGTTGGTACCACAAATTTCTTTATTTTGGTACCACAAAATAGAGTTGGCCTATTTCGGTCCGTGAGTGCGTTACGGTAGTTAGACATACTAAGTTGATCATTTGGGATAAAAAAAAAGGCGGGTTGACATTTAGAATCAAGGATTGTTATGTTGAAATGCCAAGTTTCTTTTTACTTAAATGATGATAGTAACAATATCTTACCCCATCTATATTGAATTGATTTTGTTTGCCGCATTGTGTAAGCTCTAAAGTTATAATGATCAAGAATGTTTGTGTTTTCGAATATAAATAGAAATATTATGAAAATGAAATAAAATTATTATTTATCCTTTTAAAATAACGGCGCATTATTGTGCGGGTACCCTGCCTAAGTGTGCGGGTACCATGCCTTTGTGTGCGGGTACCATGCGAGTTGTGTGCGGGTACCGTGCCTAAGTGTGCGAGTACCCTGCGATTATGTGCGGGCACCATGCGCATTATGTGCGGGTACCCTGCGCATAGTGGGCGGGTAACCTGCGACTTATGTGCGAGAAACTTAATAAGTTAAATCAGTCACGTCACATCAAATAATATCATAAAATAATTTTATCAGTATGTCAGTATATCAGTCACATCAAAAAATTTTATGATAAATAATTTTATCAGTCACATCAAATGATCGGGATAATCATAAACCAATTATTCTGAGATCGAAGATATGAGATACTAATATATTTATTTATCTTTTTAAAATAATTATTATTGTGCGGGAACCATGCCTTTGTGTGCGGGTACCGTGCATTTGTGTGCGGGTACCATGCCTTTCTGTGCGGGTACCGTGCCTAGGTGTGCGGGTACCATGCCTTTGTGTGCGGGTACCGTGCCTAAGTGTGCGGGTACCATGCCCTTCTGTGCGGGTACCGTGTGCCTCGTGTGCGGGTACCATGCCTTCGTGTGCGGGTACCATGCCTTTTGTGCGGGGACCGTTGTTTTGTGTGCGGGTACCGTGCCTTTTTGTGCGGGTACCGTGCGCATTCTGTGCGGGTACCATGCGAGTTGTGTGCGGGTACCGTGCCTAAGTGTGCGAGTACCCTGCGATTATGTGCGGGCATCATGCGCATTATGTGCGGGTACCCTGCGCATAGTGGGCGGGTAACCTGCGACTTATGTGCGAGAAACTTAATAAGTTAAATCAGTCACGTCACATCAAATAATATCATAAAATAATTTTATCAGTATGTCAGTATATCAGTCACATCAAAAAATTTTATGATAAATAATTTTATCAGTCACATCAAATGATCGGGATAATCATAAACCAATTATTCTGAGATCGAAGATATGAGATACTAATATATTTATTTATCTTTTTAAAATAATTATTATTGTGCGGGAACCATGCCTTTGTGTGCGGGTACCGTGCATTTGTGTGCGGGTACCATGCCTTTCTGTGCGGGTACCGTGCCTAGGTGTGCGGGTACCATGCCTTTGTGTGCGGGTACCGTGCCTAAGTGTGCGGGTACCATGCCCTTCTGTGCGGGTACCGTGTGCCTCGTGTGCGGGTACCATGCCTTCGTGTGCGGGTACCATGCCTTTTTGTGCGGGTACCGTTGTTTTGTGTGCGGGTAGCGTGCAATTATGTGCGGGTACCGTGCGCATTCTGTGCGGGTACCATGCGAGTTGTGTGCGGGTACCGTGCCTAAGTGTGCGAGTACCCTGCGATTATGTGCGGGCATCATGCGCATTATGTGCGGGTACCCTGCGCATAGTGGGCGGGTAACCTGCGACTTATGTGCGAGAAACTTAATAAGTTAAATCAGTCACGTCACATCAAATAATATCATAAAATAATTTTATCAGTATGTCAGTATATCAGTCACATCAAAAAATTTTATGATAAATAATTTTATCAGTCACATCAAATGATCGGGATAATCATAAACCAATTATTCTGAGATCGAAGATATGAGATACTAATATATTTATTTATCTTTTTAAAATAATTATTATTGTGCGGGAACCATGCCTTTGTGTGCGGGTACCGTGCATTTGTGTGCGGGTACCATGCCTTTCTGTGCGGGTACCGTGCCTAGGTGTGCGGGTACCATGCCTTTGTGTGCGGGTACCGTGCCTAAGTGTGCGGGTACCATGCCCTTCTGTGCGGGTACCGTGTGCCTCGTGTGCGGGTACCATGCCTTCGTGTGCGGGTACCATGCCTTTCTGTGCGGGTACCGTTGTTTTGTGTGCGGGTAGCGTGCAATTGTGTGTGGGTACCATGCCTTTCTGTGCGGGTACCGTTGTTTTGTGTGCGGGTAGCGTGTAATTGTGTGCGGGTACCATGCATATGTGTGCGGGTACCAATATTTACATAAGCAAAGTTCGAAATTTACAAAATTCACTAATATACATTATTGATACCACATACCCCAATCATTTAGGCGAATAGAAATACATAGAAATTCACGAAATTGCGTCATTTGCCTACCGGTAAGCTCCGCGACGTTATCGCCACGAAAGAGCATTGCAAATGCGGCCCGCAAGACATGAACCCCACAGTCTCCTCTGAAAACAACCAAATGTTTAACATTAAGATATGATATACAAAAATCAACATCTTTCGAAATAAAGGTTTACTTACGAATTTCTTGCTTCTTGAAGTTGGGGATCCTCTCGACCTTCCACTTCCGAAACACGCTTCCAATTAGACCAAGTCCTTTGAGCACGTTCGGGACAGCAATTTGTAGACCGGCTAGGGCTGCATTCATATTGCGCATGTCCACATCGCATGACGGATCCGAGTCGAATACTCGAATCGTCTTGTTCTTCCAGTCGAGGACTGCAAGAACCCAGTGAGCGATGGTCTGGACCGGCACCACGATGAAGTTGGAAACTTGCCATGACACCGATGGCCAGTCCTGATCACGTCCCTCTGCGTTGTGGACCAACAAGGGCAGCATGCCCTTGACAAACTTCCCGTTCTGTATGCAGTCCCGGTCTATGCTCTCCTTCATCCCATAGCTCATGAAAGAGATGTTTCGAGAGCAGAAGGTGTGAAGCCTCTGCATCTCGACGAAGCCTCTAATGCTTTCGTCGATGTGCTATAAATTAAAAAAAAACAAGTTAATTAATAAAACGTATGACTGCATTTACACGAATTGAAGTTATCAATATTTCTTACCGCGTCGTCGAGCCAACACGAAGGCGTGTACAGCTGTTGGAACCACGCCTTCGTGCGGAACGAGTTCGACAAACAAAGCAACTGCTCAGTATCCTCCATTGTATCAATCCTCTGTTTTAGCCGAGGCCACTGCTTCAGTTTTCGCTTCATATGCCTCTCGACTTGAGGATTGATGCTGTTCCGCACGCGGTTCTGGTCCGGGTCGGTGAAGGGGGTCACCTGATACTTCGAAGGCCTGCTTTCGCGAGGCGGTGTCGGCTGCTCCGCGGCCTCGGGTTGGGGTACCACCGCAGCCTCGGGTTCGGCCGACCCCTCGGGTTCCACCTCGGCCTCTCGGGCTGCTTCGGGTTCCGAAGGATAGAACGCCTGGTTTGAGCATCCGGCCTCATAACCTACCACGATAAAACTCCGACGTCAGAAAACTATCAATAATCAACATATTATTATTTATAGGGCCGTACCGTGAGAGGTGTGCGTCGGAAAGTCTCGGGTGGCCCCGTACCACCCTTGCTGCAAATTCTGCTGCAGTTCCGTCATCGACTGCTGCAACCCGAAGATGCTCGCGCCCCACTCTTGAGTCGTGGACCATCGGTCGTCATACGACTCGCGTAACTGCGAGATACTCGTAGAGACGTCATCGAACCGATTATTCACCGTCTCGAAATTTTGGTCCACGCGTCTTGTGAACTAATCAAATTGCTCCCAGGTGGGGCCCGAGTAATGCTGTCGAGGAGGAGACGGGTACCGTGTGTGTGAAGGGCCCGAGTATTGATGTGGAGGAGGGCTCGAGTACCGTGGAGGTGAGGGGGGACGAAATTGGTCCGCCCCTTCCTCGTAGAAGGACCGATCCGAGAGTTGAGGTACTGTTGGTTCGGGTTCCTCCACGGCCGGCAAATGCCGTACACACTTAAGCTTGACACCATCTTCGAGGAGCCTCGTTATGTGGTCGAGGACTTCATGCCTTTCCTCCACTTCGAACCGGCTATATCGGAAATAGGGCTGGTTCATCTCCGATATTGTTGGGCTCAGCATCCCCGATACGAGTGACCCCTTTACGGCGTTGAGGATCGTCTCCATCTTCGGAGCACCCTTCGTCGACCAATCGTTGGTGACGTACCGGCATATGCGCGGGGTCATCACGTCCGCCTCGTTTAGACGATAGGCGAACGCGTACCGAATGCCCGAAATGCACTCGTACGCCAAAACCTAGAATGCAAAGAAAACAAATTAGCAAATATATAATCACAATTAAATAAAAAAAAAAGAATTTTAAATAATAAACGACCTGAAGCGGATGTACGAAGCCACTAATCAGTAGCCCGCAGTGTGCGCTGCCCCCGTTGCGGGCTCGTTCCCGCACAAAATCCCTCTTCTCCCTTAGGTTTATCTTCAGCGAGCGTATCACCTCTTTGAACGCTATGCTGCCTTAAGGGTAGTTGGCGAAGGCGACTTCGTCTTCGACCAATGCGAGCAGCCACGACCGTAGAACGGTGTCCTTCTTCGTCGGTCGAGGCAGCAACACGGCTGCGGCAAAGAGAACGTCCGCCAACTTCAACTTATCGAAGTTGACGTTTCCGTCATCGTTGGCTCCCAACTCTCGGAGCCGATCCTCGACGTACGACAATCGGATTGTTGATCTTCCCGGAAAGTTTCTCTCCGCGAAATCACCGTTGGGGTACACTTCCGGGATATCGTCGGAGAACCTTAGCCCGGTAATCAAGCAATACTCCGATTTAGAGAATCGGAGTGGTTTATGACCATCCACAACTCCTCGCGGTCGTGAAGGGTAGTCTGCCTCCTCGTCATAAAGGTAATCAGCTGCGCGGATAAATTGAAATGGGCGGCAGCCTCGACGAGTATACCAAATGGACTCCCCGCCCTATAACTTTCCCACTCCGCCTCATTCAGATTGTTCCTGATCTTTGCACTTGCCTCCTTGTACATCCCGGTCATTGTCAACCGGAACTCGAAGTCGTCATCTCGGGATGACAGTTGCTTCTTCAGCACAACCTAGGAATCATAAGAGTAAATAATCAATTAGTACTCGCATGGTACCCGCACAGGAAAGCTTGGTACCCGCGCATGCGCGCATGGTACCCACATAGGAAAGCATGGTACCCGCGCTTGCAAGCATGGTACCCACACAGGAAAGCATGGTACCCGCGCTTGCAAGCATGGTACCCACACAGGAAAGGATGGTACCCGCACTTGCAAGCATGGAACCCACACATGAAAGCATGGTACCCGCGCTTGCAAGCATGGTACCCGCACATGAGCGCATGGTACCCGCGCATTAGCGCATGGTACCCGCGCTTGCAAGCATGGTACCCGCACATGAGCGCATGGTACCCGCGCATTAGCACATGGTACCCGCACACAAGTGCATGGTACCCGTGCATGCGCGCAGGATACCCGCACACAATCGCATGGTACCCGCACTCAATCGCATGGTACCCGCACAGGAACGCAAGGGGCCGCGCCTATGGGTACCGTGCGTATGGGTACCGTGCAACTGTGCTCGGGTCCCAAGCATGCAATCACGGGTCCCCTGATTTGCGCGACTGTTTGGGTCCCAATTGGTGCGACGCACGGTTCTCTTGCAAACAATTGTCCAAATTGAACAATTGGGTAACCATGCGCCCAGACCCAACCAATTCGACGCACGAGACCTGCTCCTGAGGAAGACGAAATGACAGTGAAATTACCGGAATTCTTTCGGGACGCGCGTTCAATGCCATTGTAGTTGGTTTGGAGAATTTTCTGATTCGGGTAAAGGTTGTTTCGTAGATTTGGAGACTTGATGTGCTTCGTTATGTGTCTTTCTTCAATTTTAACTGTTATGTACTCTGTTACGACGAAGAAGACGACCCGTGACGCTACAGTGAGTGTAGAATCGATTAAACCTAATTAATTTTACTTTGGGTAGTTGAATGGGTTAAATAAGGGTAAAGACGTCTTTTTCCATGAGTTAGTAAGGGTATAATAGACTTTAAACATTATGGAGGTCATTTTTTTAAAATTGACTCAGTCAAAGGCCATTTACTTAAATAATCCCTTCATTTTCCTCTTGAAATAGTCACACCAAAAATTATGTATGTTTCATGAAAGAGCCAAATGCAAAGAAAAAAATAATGAAAAATGCATGTTTCGTGGGTCTTTAAAACAGTTCAGATCATTTTTACGAATTGATTTAATAGATCATACAAACACGCGCATACACAAATCTCACGTGTCGGTTTTGATATGAAACAATTATGACATAAGTATACGCTTGTCAGCTACTCCTTCTATTGACAATCGATTTTAAATTAGAACCATGCATGAAATTATATGTATGGTCAATGAAAGTGTGCTAGAGGAGATCGAGATCCCTAAAATTGGTTAGGTGGGTGTAAAACAAACACGCGATCAAAAGTCAAAGTGATGTTCTAGCCAATATGCGACGTGGATAATGTGTGTTGGTAAAGTTGTGTTGGTGGCCCAAATAGTATGCATTAAACTCAAACTGATCGATTTTTAATTAAATCGGGATGCCATCGTCCATCGAAACTTGAAATTGATGAAAGATTCATAAACTACGTTTTGAGGAGAATTTAACGAATATTGATTTGCTCAAAACCGATATCGGGTGAATGAGAAATTAATTTTCTAAAGTTAGCCCAATAAAATATTTAAGTGTAATAAATAAATGAAGGGAACCTTGTCCCACATTGGTTAGACACTAAATGTTTCATCACCTTATAAATGATTACTTTGTGTAGGTAATTCAAATGGGCTTGCCTAAAGGGTGGACTCAAGTGAGCTTAATGGGTTAGGGTGGTTTTGGCCCAAGTGATAGCCCGGTGCTCGCGGTGCCTCGCACCGCCGAGCCCACGGCCGAGTCCGACACCGACACCGAGCCGTGCCAAGCGCGCAATGGGCGCTTTGTAGGCGCACTACGAGGGGCGGGTCGAGAAGCTTCCAATTGCGAGGCAGTCCAGAAGTCGTGACGTTTCACATTCTGGCCCCGAAAGGTCAAAGGTCAGGAAGCCCAAATGTTGCATTAATTGCGATTCGGTCTCCGAAAGTTCTTGATGCCCTATAAATAAGTCCCTCACGAGTTTGGAAATCATTCATTCCAACACCAACAATCTGCATAACACACTCCCAGCTCCCCTAATTCCCGAGGCAAGAAAAACTTGAGTTTCAAGCACGATTCGCCCGAAAACTCTAATCGTTGTGCTGCGCTAACGAGTTCCGAAGTCGTTGTATCTTGGGGACGATCGCCGATAACTGAGAGCACGAGAATATCGGGGCGATTTCGTCTTACGGAGAGTGTAGTATATACATGCCTAGACTTACCGTCCGACGTCCAAATTTCCGCCTACCAGACCCGACTCAAGCCACGCCACTAACAAGTTGTCTGATTAGTATGGCCGGATATTCTCTAGAATCGTGTTTTGGAATCACTTTCCAAAGACAATATTCGGACGCTTTACGAGTTTCACAAAATTTGTCCCGAGATAAGGCTAGAGAGATTTTGCAAAAGCATTTATAAATTCAATGTATTTATGTTGTATGCCTCGTCACTTATTTATAACCCCAAGTTTGATCAGTGTGTCCATTCAGGAGTCTGTTTAAGGATGATGTCTGTTTACCAACAGATACTACCTTTTCGAACATATATACCCTTTCGGGTTTCTACACACCCTTTCGGGTGCATGCGGTGAGGGTGGTGCCTCTTCGTGTCGGGGGTTGGCCTACACCCCGCACCCCGCAGGGGCCCTGCACCTAAACCCCGCAAGGGGCAGCCCCCTCCCCATTTGGTTGTGGGTTCCGAAATAAACGTTTTTCAAGCGTGCACTCTGCACCTCCTAACTCAAATATGCTTTATTCACAATTATACTAAATTTATAACAATGTGTCTCCCGTCCTTGCATCGATCGGTGCCTTGTGTCGAAAGTCTCTGACATTTATGGCGGTCAAGCGCCATGTCTTGTTAGAGGAAAAACGGCGGTAAAAATAATTATCATTGAAGGTGAAACACACGATTGGTGCCCGTCTTACTTTGAGGGGACGATTTTCGGGTGCCAAACTCAATCACATCGATTAAATGAAATAACTTTGACCTACATAAACTTGTGGGTTACTCCTCTATGTACAACTTTTAGAGTGGAACATCACATGGCTAATGTGTATCGCTAATAAAAGTGGGCTAGAGGAGAATGAGATCACTACATATGTATGTGTATGTTTCTATATATATATATATATATATATATATATATATATATATTTAATCCGATAAACTCTATCTTTTTGAACCAAGTAAACTTCGAGCTATTGCAATAGCCAACAAACCATACTAATCCATGTAAGTTATTCCACGACTCCATGTGACAGATTCATCCATGGAAATTGGAAGATTCGAATATGAGACATGCCACTCCAAAGAACTTGAGAGTCTAACTTGATCACTTGGCCAAGTGTACACGTTGGTTGATATATCATATATTATTCCTCATGATATTGATCTCACGCAACAAAGTGCGACTATCCAAAAAGAGGACATGCGTTCAATTTCACTTCAACTTCTTGCGATCCCTGTTTGAATAGACACAGACGTGATACATGAATTGAGAGGATTAGTCTCGTTGAATATCGTGGCATAACTGACAGTGAGGTTCAATTTCGATTCAAATGAACTTGAGACTTGGATGACGTTCCGTGGAATACCTTCGATATCTACAAAGACAAAATATGTAAAATCGTTTTGTTGCATTATGACATCTTCGGTGGAATATATGTGTTCGAGCCACATGGACGTCATGATTATCATAGTCTGAAAGTGAGACATAATAATGAGTAGTTCAGGGGATTAGCGCGTTGGAAGTCAGGTGTTTCCATTGTTGAACAATGAAACTCGAATTCATTTCAGACTTAAATTAATCGGGGGAATGATTCTCACAATAAAAAGACAATTCGGATATTAATATTTATTGGCTAAAAATCATAAAACACCCCGTGGTTTTCAAACTCATAACAAAAAATATATGATTTTAAAATAACATAAAAACCCCTCGTGATTTAGTTAACTTTTCACATTCTCTCATGTTCAGGGGTACGGTGATATGTTTTCTAAACCATAAGGGAGTGTCGTGATCTTTACAAAGCATAAGGCAGTAACGTGATTTTCAGTTTAACCGCGGGCTACAGACTAAAGAGGAGTTTACCCATATTTATTTATTGCTATAAGTACGTGTGCTCTAGACCGTGTCTCCCAGTAATGATTTTTGTTTTCTAAATGTTAATATTGCTATATTTATCGCCGTAGTACAGGCCTGGCAGTAAATAAACGTTACATCGGCCAATATTTTCTTTTTCCTTTTTGACTAAATGTTAAGACCATTTATTCGTCGAAAACACTCCATTTAAGCCGTCTCTATCCTATTGTTCCCTGTTGTCTCTACATTTCTATCTCCTCTCTCCTTCTCAATCATTCTCTCTCCAGAACGGAAAAAAGAAAACCCAAAAGAGCTGTTTTACCTCACCCACAAGTAAGTTCATCTCTCTCCTCCCATCTCTCTCTCTCTCTCTCTTTCTGTCAAAATGTTTACGTGGGCTTTCCTCGTTTTCTCTCTTTCCTACGTGACACCTACGAAATGTTCAAAAAAGATCGGAGTTTGAATATAATTGCGATTATATGAGTTATGCGATTGGTGTTCCCCAATTTGCTTTGCTTACTTGTGTTTCTTCAATGGACGCTGCAGATCTGTCTCTTACATGTGCAATCTGCTTCTCAGATCTGTTTCTATATGTCAAAGATTGAATCTTTATTACTTGGGATCTCTTTAGTTTTCCCTTTATTTCCATGGCATTTTCTGAAATTAATCTTGTTGTCGGAGCTTGTTATGTACGCTACATCCTTTGATCTTCTGGGATCTGTTTGATTTGGCATTAATGTCCAATTTCTGCATTTCAAAGATTTTCAAGTTTTTCCTTTTTTCTTTTTCACGAATTCTCGATTTCTTTCCTCCGCAATAATATCCTGTTGAACGCTCCCCATTTCTCAATTCCGAGGTTGTGGGGTTCTCATAATTCATACTTATGTTCTCTGTCTGAAGAATTAGTTAGCTATGAAGTCATATAAGCAACAAGCTTAAGAGGCTCTGTTCATTTTTTTCTTGCATTGCTCTCTGTCTATTTCATCATCCATAAAACACAGATAAATCGAATTTCTTCGCCTTTATTGCATGTTGCTAATTTTCTGACCCGCGTATGGTAATAAATACTTAATTCTCTGCCTTTTTTCGTATCCTCAGATGGACGACGACAGCTTGAGAAATTGGGGCTACTACGAGCCACCGGTCAAATCCGGCCACCTCAACCTCCAGCTAATGTCCCCTCCCTCAACAGACCGCGAGCCAAAGCCCACCTTCCCATCGAACCACAGGAACCCCACCACGGCTCCTACGTTCGGCCCCCGCGGCTCCACCGTCCCCGAGCCTCCGGTCACCCACATGGACTACGTACGCGACAGCTGGTTCAACCACCGCGACAAGTTCCTCCACATGTTCCCGGGAAACCCTTACCTCCTCGGTGAAACCTCAAACTCCTACCACAATCATCCAATGCACATGGTGCCCCAACTCGACCCGAACCAAGAAACCAAGCCCGCAACCGAGGATCCCGTATCCAAAAACGAAGCGGGCCCCGCCAAGAAACGGGCCGCTCCAAACCCGAAAGCCCAGAAAGGGAAGAGGGCGAAGAAGGCCCCCGAGCCCAAAGATGGCTCCTTTTCTTCCCACCGCGCTAAGGTAACTAAAAAGAACGTCGAGGTTGTAATAAACGGGGTGGACATGGATATCTCGAGCATTCCAATTCCCGTGTGCTCGTGCACGGGGAATCCACAGCAGTGCTATAGATGGGGATGCGGAGGCTGGCAAAGCGCGTGCTGTACGACGACTTTATCGGTTTATCCTCTGCCTATGAGTGCGAAGAGGCGAGGGGCGAGGATCGCGGGGAGGAAAATGAGCCAAGGGGCTTTCAAGAAGGTGCTGGAGAAGCTTGCCTCTGAGGGTTATGATTTCGATGAGCCCATTGATCTGAGGAGTTACTGGGCCAAACACGGGACTAACAAGTTCGTCGTGATTCGTTAGGGTTTGTGAATGGACGTTTTTTTTTTCGGCGGCGGCGGTTGATGGGGTCGGGTTTTCGACGGCGGTGTATATGCGTATCGGTTGTTGGAGTTTTTTCGGGGGTTTAGGGATCTGATTATGGGCATTTTATGTTGTTTTTTTCTTATCATTGAAGGGTTAGGATCTTGGACTATTTGTTGCTTCGTGTTTAATGGATGATTTAGTTTTGAGGTTTTTGATTTTTTTTTTTTTTTTTTTTGCTTTCGTTCTTGTTGGTTTGGCGGAGCTTATGTTTGATCAAATCGGGCAATTGTTGATTTCGGAAATGTTAATTAATCATGGGACAATCGAATGGATTTTATACTTAATTCTCACTAACAAAAAAAAAAATCCCCACCATTCTATCAAGAAACAAAACATATCCCATATTCTTATTCTCTTCCCCATTAATGGAGGTTTGAAGAGCTCCTCTTTCACTTTTTCTTTTCTTACCTCTTCCGTTGTTTCTGCGTTCGTGTTTTGTTTTGTTTTTTTTTTTTTTTTGCTTCACGTCTCATAATTTGGGAGCTTTTGTCTTGTCTGATAATGTGGGAGTTGTTTTCTTCCTCTGTTTAAGTGCTCTTCTAAAAAAACAAATTCTTTGAAGCTGAGCTTTTTAACTAAAGAGTAATGTAGATATGAGATTTTTAGTTAGTTCAAGTTTAATTTTTTTTCTCTTATTGAGTATTATGGGTTGTGAATATTATCAGCAGAACACATTTGGGTTCTTTATATCCTGTATTTTCATTCGTAGTAATAAACTTCCCCTTGAAAAAAAAAAAGAGGATGCTATTCAACATTAGAAACTTGTATTTTATCAGTAATAACACTTCTTGGCTCGTATGTGAAACAGAGACGAGTAGTAACTTGGAAAAATGTAATCAATTGTTCATTTCCACTTCGAATTCTACATGGATTACAAGGAGTGTAAGATGCAAGAGTAATGCCGCAATAAGTTTAGTAATAAACAAGAAAAAAAATAAGTAAAAAAAACACAAAATCATTCATTCTACAAGTGATATGCCAAGAGCAACAGCCATTCCCAGAATCAAAGACATCAACTGAAGCGAAGAACTCCTCAAAGAGGAGACGCCATTGTTCATCTCAGCCAAAACACCAGCAAGCGCAATATACATGAATCCACCCGCCGTAAAACCCTGCAAAAAATCGACCAAAGAAAAAAAGAGAAAAAAAAAAACAGATTTATTTCCCAAAAGTAGAAGAAAACAGAGCCTGGATTCGTTCGAGAAACCGTTACCTCTATCAAAGATGATTGCCCGGGATCTTTTCCCCACATTAAGGCCTACAAGTAATTCCCGTTTTATTTTTATTGCATCATTCGATCGAAAAAAAAAGAGGAATCACGGGATAATACGATGATTTAAGTTGTTGGAGTTTTATTACATACAAGGGCAGTTCCTGCTAATGCAACGAGCGCAGATAGGAAGTTAAAGAAAAGGGCTTTGGAGACGCTAAAACCCGACCTCACGAGAATCCCAAAGTCACCAATCTGCGCAAACACAAGAGAAAGATAAAAAATATTCCAAAAGTTTTCCTTTTTTTTTTAACAAACACCAATCTATTTTCATAGTGTTTTGTTATCTGCCCGCGAAATTGCGCTTGCGTGGATTATTTATTATTAAGAAGTAATGTTGTTATATGGGAAATTTGCGGAAATATAAGTTACCTCTTGAGGGAGTTCATGAGCAAGCAGAAACAGAGTTCTTGACCAGCCACCAACCGATCCATAAAGAAGGAAAGCGCTTCCCAGAGCCATCCCGTCGGTAAAATTATGCTGTGGATCATCGGGATTTATGAACAATAATAAAATCTCATATACCCAAGGAAAATATAAAGATTGGGAGAAAACCCAAAATGGTCCTCAAAGTTTACACTGTGAACCAGTTTAGTCCTTGATGGTTCGTCTGAGCCAATTCAACCCCCGATGTTGTCGATTTTCGACCAATTTGGTCCTTCCGTCACGATAAACATCAATTTAGAAGGGAAAGTTGCACGTGCCCCCAACATGATATTTAATCCCCAAAAATCGGTGACTAAATTGGTCAAAGTGTAAACATTGAGGACCATTTTGGGTTTTCTCCCTTAAGGTTTAAGGGAGAAGGAGATCACGTGTGGGATACGTGCAAATTTTCTGTTCAAATTGACATTAATTGTGACGGAAGGACTAGATTGGTCCATATTCGACAATATAGGGACTAAATTGGTTCAGTTCAGGCAAAACATCGGGAACTAAATTGGTCTATAAGGTAAAAGATCATACTATTTTGGATTTTCTCCCTATTAGATCATATTGAAATTTCAGAAAAACAGTACGTACCACTCCATCCGAGAAGAGGTTCAAGTAACCAAACACGAGGCTCGACTTAGACGGATTCACCTGTTCGTCTTTGAGGATCGAAGCGGTATCGCCATTGGAGACTTCTTGAAGATTCGATTTATTTTCATCTTTGGGCGTTGCATTCCCGGTAACTCTCTGCACGAGAAGAAAATTTCAAGCCTGTATTGAAATTATGTGAATTATTTATTAGAATCATTAAGGAAAAAGGCAAACTCTTACACTACCTTTCGAAGATCATCTTTCCCGCTCAATTTCTCATCACGGGAAGTGTCTTCGTTGGTGGATCCTTTATCTTCACATGTCTTTTCGTTTGCATCTTCATCATCTTTCAGTTTCTTACTGTGTTTATGGTGGTGGTGGTGGTGGCCATGAACAGAAGAATTTACTCCTCCAGAAAATTCCTCGACGTACCTCACGATTTTCTCGACAATAAGAAATACTACGATGCCAGCTGTAAGAAGAAACACACAAGAATCCAAGATTAACAGTAATTTTATGTTAAGAGTTATGACGGTGATAGACGGGAAATCCGGAATAGAATAATATTTATTAATCAATACGAATGAAGAACACAGAAATAAAACGAACTAATAGCCTACTCCGAGATCCGAGAGTCAGAGACTGCGGCCCTCAAAGATCTATAAACCAAAACCTAAAGATTATGCTACTAATGCCCCTCCTTTTATAGGAGAAAACATATCTAAAAAGCCCAATGAGATCCCTAATAAATCTCTACCCAACTAAAACTAATAATAATAATAATAATAATAATGATACTAATAATAATAAATATAATTATCGACTCCTAACGTTTTATTAGGAAGATAATATAGTTTAACGATCCAAAGTATTCACAAGCTAAATTAAAGATGTGTCATAAAATTTTTTGATTTAAATGTTCTTCAGATGATTAAATTACTCACACAATATGGACAAGCCCACGGAAAGATCCTGCAAGGAATGTGAATGTGACTCGGAATGAACATGAAGAACATCATGATCATCATGCTCGTCGTGTGAATGGGAGTGTCCACCACCTTCAAACAGAGAGAAAGAGAGAGACAGAGAGACAGAGAGACAGAGAGAGAGAGAGAGAGAGAGATTAAAAAGTATTTAATGTCGCCATGATAGTCAGCTAGTGAATGTCAAATGCAAGTAAGCACAACACAGATCCAAAACTGAGATTAAAAAATGGCTTCAATTTAAGATTACCGCATTACACACTTTTTTAGGAATTGAGGTGTTTTGATATAACAGAAAAACGTAATACATTACCAAACAAAGGCAACAATGGATCTAACATTATCATACCGAAAGCATGTGGTAACTGATGAAGAAAAGCATCACCAAGCATGGCCCCTGCCTGCACAGGAATCGATCGTACAGAGTAAAAAAAATAAGCCAGCCTTTGATCTATAGTTCTGATAAAAAAAAATTGAAAAATGATCCTTTATTTCCCTTAATTAAACTGATATCAGTAAAAATAAACGTAATTGCCAATTCATAAATAAATCCGACCCCGAAAATGGCCAAACAATCCACAAATGTCTTCGATGGTGTCCCCTTTACTGCATAAAATTTGAGATAAATTCCTTAAGAAAATAAATTAAGGAAGATTCGTAATTTCTCTAATATGAAATTTGCGTACTTACTAAATATCACGGGCAAGAGAATCAGGCAAACAAGGGAAGCCAAGCTGACCAATAGTGAGCAACCCATGGCATTGATCCATAGACCTGAAGAACAATATAAGCATCAAATGGTCAGGATTCATCGTTAATAATATTAACTCAAAAGCAGATTCGTCGTTGTTAAAATGCTACGGAATCTCAGTGAAAGTGCTACATAGCATTCAATTTATTCTCAGCAAAACACTAAAAAAACGGACAACTATCGAAAGACTTCAAGGTTAACGTAGAAATCA
The DNA here is from genome assembly GCA_004919715.1 of Linderniella brevidens. Taxonomy (NCBI): domain Eukaryota; kingdom Viridiplantae; phylum Streptophyta; class Magnoliopsida; order Lamiales; family Linderniaceae; genus Linderniella; species Linderniella brevidens. Next base: position 17,931,589 of record SWDC01000153.1, read on the forward strand.
AAGAGAAAAAGGGAAGCAATTTATTCTTCAATGCATAACCCGACTCGGGATAAAATCAGTCTTTAAATTGCTTGACTGAAGTACATAAGAGCTCATTGCATATCAATTCAAGAACAATAACCTCATTATAGTCCCAAAATTATCACTCAGCAAACAACCACAGGAGAATAATCTTTTTCTCAGACCACTTTTTATCCTCTTACCTTTTTATTTCCATCCACATTACTTTTTCTTTTAACAAACATAAAGTGAAAGAGTTACATTACAAAACCCTACCTACCAAAGCTCAATTTAAACAAAATCCGAACAAATTTCCGTTAAATCGGTCGACAATGATGAAATTACCGAGCCCAGATATCTCGTCGGAGCGATGTCCGTGCTCATGATGATGATGATGATGATCACTGTGTTGCCACTCCATCAGATCTTCCATCTCAGCTATTTCCTCAGGTAACAACAATTCCTTATTCATCGCCAGATCATCGGCATCATGATGATGATTATGATGGTGGTGGCCATGAGTACACTGGTGGGCTCCACTCTTGGGCAACGAGAACCCCACCACCAAAAAACCCAGCAATAAGCTATAGATCTGAAGCTTCGGATTGTGTGAAGCAGCAGCTTTCATCTCTCTCTCTCTCTCTCTCTCTCTCTCTCTCTCTCTCTCCAGTATTGAGGACTACGTCAGTGAAGTGGGGTTCGATCAGCTTGAAGAGCGGCTTTTTTTGCAGGTTCCTTCGACGGTGATGAAGCAAACTATGATGAGAAAAAGGATTATTATGCCCACGATTATGCCGAAGGTTACCACATCCATCTTTATTGAAACATTATTTCTTCATTTCCTTTAATTTTTTTATAATCTTTTTTTCTAATAGTAATTATATTTTTGTTTTGCGACGAAGGTCGAAGTATGAAGATTAGGGTATATAAGGTCTTGTATATATGGAATTGGACTCCATTGGATATATGTAATAATACGTGTGGGGATATTATAAGTGCCCACCATTGAAGTCTTGATTCTATATAGAAAAAAAAAAGTAAATGTACATTATCTATTGTGATTATTCTTTTCTAAAAGTTAAGGACTGAATGTCCAATAATATTGAAATTTCAGTCTCATATATTATTTTGTTACACATAATAAAGTACCCGAAACTTCAATATCTCCATAGAGAGGTATTTGATTGTAAATTTAAAAATGTACACCCACATCAGAGGAATTACTCATGCTGGAAATCGAATCGAATGACATTTGAGGTTCAATTTTGACTACTAAACTTAATCAGTATAAAAACTACAATGATCTAGTATAACTTCTAAGAATTGCGAAAAACCTAGGAAAATATGCGAAATTGGCAGAAAAAGAAAAGATAAAAATAAAATTACTACCTCATACAAAGTAAAATTGGCCTGCCTTTATGTAGGCCCAAAATATTAAAAGACCGCCTCTTGTGTCAATTTATGTTTTTGAAGTTGGGCTTAATTTGGTATTACGCAAACATTTAATTAAACATTGCAAAACAAGGGGTTTGATGCATCAAATGATATCATGTTGAACAATTTTCGTATCTAAGGGAGATTTTATTCAGATATATAATATTCCAAACTTAGGTCAAAACGATCATAGTGGAGAATGATGCCACAATCCATCTCTCGAGTTTATTCACAAAACTGCATTAGAACACAAACTTCACAAAAGATAGAAATATTACATATAGAAATGTCTGTGTCATAATATAAAAAATTTAAAATTCATATATTAGTCTATTGTATTTCCTCCGCACACTCATAATATGCTATTTGCTCATCTTTCCTCTTTGACTCGACTAAGAAGAACAAAGAATGTTTCTCATGCATAGCCTTTTTGGTGATTTAATTGAATTATTGCTCAAAGGCATATCTTAATTGGGATATCTCACAATCAAGGATTTTATCACTTAATCTCCTTGAATTTTGATATGTGTGGGTATGAGGACGTTGAGATCTGCAAAAGAAAATCGACTCGAAAAAGTAAGAAATCGCATACAGATGCTACAAAGAACATATCATGTATTTACTTTTTTGGTTTATCGTGGAACATAAAATTGAAAATGTCCTTATATTTTTCCCTTCGCCCCACAAAATCGCAACCGGTCTCAAAAGTCTTGATGTAGGTAATCAAAAACAAAAGAAGATAATCATTAACCAACATATACATATAATAAACATGTATGTAATATAGCCAATAAAAGGGTGAGGCCTCTAGAGCTGTCAAACGGGCCCGAACGGCCCGCGGCCCGGCCCGCACTGGCCCGCCAAATGGGCGGGCTGGGACTGGAAATTTCAGGCCCGCCACGGGGTGGGCCTCGACGGGCAAGCCCGCGCTGGCCGTGGGCCTGAGCGGGGCGGGCGGGTAAGCTCTTGGGCTGCCCGCACATTTTTTTAAAATAAATAAATAAATATTTTTTTAAATATATAATATATATAATAAATATATAAAATTGACATTGTTCTAGTGGTAAGAAAGTAGTATTCTACATGTAAGATGGTGTGTTCAAACCCCAAGTTCACCTTTTATTTCAATATTTTTTATTTATTTATTGTTATTATTTTTAAAATAGGGCGGACCTGCATTTTCAAGGCCCGCCTTATGGCGGGCCTGCCCGTACCCGCCCCGCTAATTGGCGGGCTTTGGCGGGCTTTGGTGGGCTACGAGCTGGCCCGTTTTGACAGTTCTAACCGCGATTCATTATACTGTGAAATATCATATGATTAAAGTATAAATTAATTAGTTTTGGTAATTTGTTTGAACAGATTTGACTACTAATTGCCTTCGTATACTTGCGACAAATGATAAAGACTAATAATTTTATAACTATTGCAGGAATACTGACTCACTCACCCACCCATCGGATGTGATCATCTATCCCGTTATGTGTCTTATTGTATGTATTCATTAATGTGTGTGTGTCTACATGAAACCCATAAATGTTTTCTTTCTTGTTTAACATCCAATCATTGTTTAACACCTTATTGGGTACACACAGTGAGACAGGTGATCACACCCACGTGATGTTATTTTCCTGTCCCAAAACGATCCAAATTACCAAATCTAACGTCGCATATAAGCAACGCTTATAACAATGAGCATGTGCGTTGGTGCTGCCGGCGATGCCGAGAAACCGTCGCATGTAACGTATAACAAACGTCGTCAATGAGCTATTTTGTGTTAGTGTTTTGCATACGCTCCCTCTCTGTCAAATTTGGTCAAGTAGTGGCGGAGGCCGAAAGATTAGGCAGTGGAGTCCAGTCTAATTGGATCCTATACCTTAAACTTTTTCACCGATATCCCTATAGAGTTATTTTTGTCAATTTTAATCATATTGTTAAAATTTCATCATAAATTATTAATAAATATTTTTTTCAGTGGACCCCAGTCCTCACGTGGTTACGGTAGAGAGAAAAAATGGAATTTCTGTTGTATCCTTGTAAATAATATAGCCAAATTGTGTTTGATTATACCCTAAAAATCCTTAAAACTCAATAGCTCGCCATGGTCTCTGGACTATTTTGTTAAGAGTGTGAGTGATTTTGTAGTGAGGTGTAAATTGTAAGTTTTGATGTATTAGTATGTAGTTTCTGTATTTTAATATATCTATAAGGACTGTTATGTAAATAGTGGTTAGATACTTAAGAGGGACGATGAGTTCTACCTCTGGTACAATTTGTAACCCTATTTCTCCGATTAATATGAATTCTCAAATTACTCTTTACAAGATTTGACATGGTATCAGAGCTTTTGTGTTCTTCAATCGATCAAAATCCTGATTCAAGCATAAATCGATACAAAGAAAATCAATAGCGACGATGACTGATGATAAGATGAAGAATGCCGATGGCGACAGAAATCAAGAATCGAAGAAACATGTTGCCTTCGATTTCAGTGATCAATTGTACCTGCATCCATCAGATACTCCAAACCTAGATCTCGTTTCTGAAGTATTGAGAGGAACTGAAAACTATAAAGTTTGGAGCAGAGAAATTATAGTGGCGCTCGAAGCGAAGAACAAGAAAGGATTCATAGATGGATCTTGCAAGGAGCCTGAAAAGGAAGACACGCGTAATCAGCAATGGCGAAGATGTAATGCCTTGGTGAAATCGTGGATTCACCGTTCTCTGTCGAGGGAATTGATCCAAGGAGTCATATACTGTGAGTCTGCGCAATTGATCTGGAGAGATTTAAAAGAACGCTTTGATAAGATTAATGGAGCGAGGTTGTTTGCTTTATATCGCCAAATCAACACAATAACTCAAGGAGGAAGCATGGTCACAGAATATTATTCAAATCTCAGACAGCTCTGGGATGAATACGACAGCTTAATTCCTTCTCCATCCAATGTTGTGTCACGAGAATTTGTTGAATTTGGAGACCAACTCAAAATGATGCAATTCCTTATGGGGCTCAACGATGGATATGGAAACATGAGGTCGCAAATACTCATGATGGCGCCCTTACCTTCCCACAGGCAAGTATACGCAATGGTCTGCAATGAGGAAACGCAGAGAAATATTAGTCATCAGGGAAAATCAGTAGAAACAGCTCCTAATGCCAATGTGATCTCAGCAAAACAGTGGAATGTACAAAGGAGAAAAAGGCTTTATGGTGTGATCATTGCAACTTCGATGGGCATACAAAGGAGAATTGCTTTAAGATCCATGGATATCCACAAGGATATAACCAAATTGAGGGAATAGATTATAAGGATACATTTGCACCGGTGGCAAAGCATGTTACAATCCGGCTTGTTATCTCACTTGCATCTATTCACAATTGGCCACTTTTGCAAATGGATGTCACTAACGGTTTCTTGCAGGGAGATTTGTATGAAGAAGTATACATGAGCTTGCCCCCGGGATTAAATGTAGTGAAACCAGATAAAACTACGAAGGTATGTAAGCTTTAAAAGTCATTATATGGCTTAAAGCAAGCTTCACGCCAATGGAATAATAAATTCACAATGGCAATGAATATGTTTGGATTTGTACAATCAAAGAATGACTATTCTTTGTTTGTCAAATCAAGGGGGAGTCAATTGGTCATATTATTGGTATATGTTGATGATATAGTGATAATCGGAAACAATAATCATATGATAGATGAAACAGCGGTTCATCCTTAAGAGCAATTGGTCATATTATTTGATGCTAACAGCGGTTCATCCTTAAGAGCATTTTGTGATGCAGATTGGGCTTCATGTCCAATGTCTAGGAGATCTTTAACAGGATATATGGTGTTTCTTGGGAACTCGTTGGTATCATGGAAGACAAAGAAGCAGAATACGGTTTCAAGGAGCTCCGCCGAAGCAGAATATAGGGCGATGGCGACAGTCACAGCTGAAATTATGTGGTTAGTCATGTTTTGAAAAATATTGGTTTCTCTAAGTTAGAACATGTAACTGTATATTCGGATAGCAAATCTGCTATACAAATTGCTGCTAACCCGGTTTTCCACGAGAGAACGAAGCACATAGAGGTTGATTGCCACTTTATACGTGACAAGATACTGGAAGGCGTAATTAGAACCGAATATATACCATCACATGAGCAACCAGCCGATCTTCTAACAAAGGCATTAGGTAAGCAGCAGTTTGAGTATCTTCTGTCCAAGTTTGCTGTGTTTGATCTATTTGAACATCAAACTTGAGGGGGAGTGTTAAGAGTGTGAGTGATTTTGTAGTGAGGTGTAAATTGTAAGTTTTGATGTATTAGTATGTAGTTTCTGTATTTTAACATATTTATAAGGACTGTTATGTAAATAGTGGTTAGATACTTAAAAGGGACTATGAGTTCTACCTTTGATACAATTTGTAACCCTATTTCTCCCTTTAATATGAATTCTCAAATTACTATTTACAAGATTTGACATATTTCGATTTATAAATCCATACAAATATATATATGCACATATATATATATATTACCATCGTTCGTCTCCTACATTATTACTACATGCCTTCTCTTGTGAAGTTGACGTGACATGGTAAAAAGTTTATTCGATTAAGCAACTGAATTCGAACACTTCATGATGATTGAGAATATTTTTCCTTCTCTCTTTCCACTTCGGTATTTGAGGATATTCCATAAAAAACACATGTATATATATATAATAGGTTTGATTTGATCTGATTTAATTTTATGTGATCCGTCCTCATTTTTACCCACATCGCATTTTAGCCTATTTTACTATAATCTATTTTGCTCAAAGATCCTTATTTAATTAAAACGAGAAAATTAATTAAACATATCAAAACAGCCAAGCTAACTTTAGTCCGATATAATAATTAAATAAATTAGAGAATTGCGTATAATACTAATCTTGTACAGAGTTGACCAAAGCTAGCTAGTATTCTGATTCTGCTACCTTCTGAAAATTCTAAAATGCACCTGCAAGTATAAGACAAAGCATGTCAGATTCTAAGTAATAAATATTCTTCTACGATTCTGTCCTTCTATCTCCTTTTCTTTTCTATTTAATAATATATAAATCATGATTATTAAATTTTGCAGGAATCTTCATCATTCTCTTCTTCTCTGACAACCCAATAAATGCTATTTTTGTACATAAAAGGTAATAGTAGAAAGTTTTCGTTTTTATTTCTTCCATTTAATTCATTTACAGATCAAATGGGGATGAACGGTACAAACAAATAGTTGTTCACTTAAATTTTACTATTCATTTATCTTAGGAGATTAATTCATTTATGAATGTGGGAGAAAAAAATAGTTCTATGATGAACTTACATAGTTTTATGAGCTAAAGGTTAAAATATTGAATAGTACTACTGTATTCAGACTCGATATTCGAAGCATGTCGTTCTTATTGATATATTTCCTATTGGCATTCGAAAGAGTTATATACAAGAAAAAGATTACAAAATTAGATGAAATCTATATTTTAGATTAATACTATGATCGAGCAACTATATACACAAACTACCAAATGATGTTGACATCAAAAGACCATATATATTATATATAGGGGCAAAATTATAAAATTAGACACAAAAAATATACATATTTTTTTTGCGTCACTATGTTTGATAATTGTAAAAATATGTCACTAACTTCGTACGTCAAAATAATTTTGGTCATGTTTTCAATTTTAAATCACTAAGTATATATTTTTCGATTTTTGGTCTCTAAGTATACATGTTTTAGTTTTGGATCATTATGTTTACAAAGTTAATTACCAAGTAAATGATCCAAAATTGAAAATTGTATACGTAGTGACAAAAATCGAAAAATAAATACTTAGTTACCTAAAAAAATTAAAACATGACTCATGACATATAAAATTAATGACCTACTTTTACAATATCAAACATAGTGATTCAAAAATAAAATCATGTATACCTATTTATCTAATTTTATAATTTTGCAATCGCATGAATTGGTTCCATAGCGCGCTTTGAGAAGTCCAAGTGTTTTACGAGTATAAAGAAAAAACAATTAGTAATAATATTCAAGCAAATCTCGTGAGCTACGTTTGTGTTTTTTTGTGATGATGATGATATGGAGCCATTAATTTAATTAATGTTAAGATATTGTAGCTAGAGTCAAAGCAAGTGTACTGTTGCTTTGCAGCGCATCAGTTCGTCTTTTTTGCATTTTCGCAATCATTACATTTTTATCATCTTCGCACAAGAATAATATATCAGATCTCTCCCAAGCTTTAATATATATACATATATATACTCAGATCATTATCTACATGTTTTCTCTTGCATCTCTTTAACAAGCCTTTCTTTAGCATGTCACTGTAAAATATATGTGGTAACAAGTTGGAAGTTCCATAGGGTTTACGTGATTTTCCATTTCTTTTTAGTATTGTTCTTATATTTATTTCTTGCCGGGAGAAAAAAAGGAAGAAAATATATATAAAAAAAATATGGTTAGCTATGGTGAAAGGCTTAATGGGGTGAGGCAATACATAAGATCAAAGGTGCCTCGTTTGAGATGGACTCCTGAGCTCCACAGCTCCTTTGTTCATGCCATTGAGAGCCTTGGAGGCCATCTGAGTATTAACACTTATATTTTATTTTTATTACCTTTTTTCTCCATACATTTTTTTAATTACGTGTTATGGTTGGCTTTATATGCTCAGAAGCAACGCCTAAACTAGTTCACCAGTTAATGGACTTGAGAGGGCTCACAATTTCTCACGTGAAAAGCCATCTGCAGGTTCAATTTTAATTTATTTATTTATCTTTTTTTTTTCTTCTTGTGGACTTCTAAAAGCTTATGTTCTGATAAAATTTCCCTTTAAAACAGATGTATAGAAGCATGAATAAAGATGCCAGAAGACAAGGTATATTATATATATATATATAATATATATATCCTTTATTCAGTGTCTGTTAGTTATCTTCGATCTTTCATCTGCATTACTAAAAATTTAACCGTTCGTGTTTAATTCATATATATTTAATATTCTTTTTGTTTTAATTAGAGCCGATCACTATCTCTAGCTCTACTTATGCTGCGAGTAAACGAAGAGAACTGCCTAATGAAGATCCTATCCTAAGCATCCCTCCCCCAAAAAGGTCACTTTTTTATTATTTTTTTCTTTTCCACAAAAATTTAATTTTGATACGTAAATTATCGTATTTCAAGCAAGGTCCGTAGCGAAAGTCATATTCAATTTACTACTCTTTTTTTTTAATCTAAAAAATTCAGAGCACGAGTTCACAGAAAGTTCACAGGCTCCCGTCTGTCGAAGAATATAAAATGTTGCAGCCAAACAAGGCTTATAATCACAGACGACGATGATCATTACTCGCATGAGAAGGCTTTGCCTGATGAGCCCAGCGTTGTAATAATAACAAAGAAGAGAGCGATGAGGAATAATAGTAACAACATTCAAGAAAATCTTGAAAACCCTAATGAGGATGCTGCAGAAGAAGAGGAAGAAGCTGCAGTGGCAACGGTATTAGACTTCTTCAAGGTACAAAAAATGGATTCGTATTGCACCTAATAAGCTCTCTTGCCTACGCATACTTCATGCCTTTATATCATTGTAAGTGTTTAGGAATTTTTACATTTTTTGTTCCTCATTTTTCGAATTACAATTTCAGTCCCTAATATTACCAATTGTGGTCGTTGTTGGTCTCTTGATTAACTTAATCGTATGCTAGGAGAAAATTTAACACATTACACGCACCTAATTTCATTTTTATCACCTAAATGCTCAGAAATCATCATCTTCAACATAATGAAAGACTTGGGGGATAGTTAGGGTATAAAGTCGAACCAACTATTCAATTACAATAATGGAATGTTCTGAGCGTTTAAGTCGACGCGAGCACCTTTGTTGGATTATCATATGAAAATGAAATGTTAAAGTTCGAAAAAGTGAAATCGGGTGCGTGTAACGTGTTAAATTCCTTCCAAACATATGATTAAGTTAACCGGGGGACAAAAAATGCTTAAAATCGGTAACATTGAGGACTGAAACTGTAGCTCAGAAAAATGGAGAATAAAAAATGCTCCTGGGCCAACATCAGAGACCAAAAATATAAAAATCCGTCGTGTTTATTTTATTTTAATTTCACACGGTGCATTTAATTTGCAGGAATCCCACGGAACAGTTGATATGATTTCAAGAAATGAACGATCTTCCAATGAAGAAGATGGATGTGAGCTATCGCTGTCATTGTCTTCGATGCATCGTAATAATCATACGAGGAAGATGAGTGGTTGTTATGCATCTTCAACGAGTGACATCAGTGAAGCAGTTTCGTCGGTAATAACATCGCAAGAACTTAACTTAGACCTTTCCATTTCTCTAGCTATGATGTAATAACTCTTGAAGATTAATGTAGTGTATATCTTTATGCATGTCTTCTTAAATTTGTCTAATTTAATATCGATCATAACTATTGTTAGTTAAATGACTCTCAATTCAATCAGCTACGGGCTTGTGCGGCACAAATTAATCCCCATGGTCAGATAAGCATGTGTGAATTTCCAATCCAACGACGATCCGAGAGAGCTATTTCGTGATTATATCCTCTATATTTCCCTTGGTACATTGTTACCGGCATAATAATAGTAATAATGATAATAATTTTGAAGTAATCCGCGTTCATCTTGTGTTCTCGTCACGTGTTTTACATATTACGATGTTGACGCATGCATCTATTCCATGATTTTATCCACCCACGTAATTAAATAAATTGACACGTGTCAATACCTATTTGAAGTAATACGTGATGTGAATGCAAAACGGGCACCGAAGAAGAGTCAATCTATATTTACCCTTTAAAATATGTAATAGTTGTTTTTTTAAATGAGTAAATAATTGTGAACGTATGAATTTAATTAGGGATGGGCTGAAGAAAGTAAAAGCCCAAACAAAAATCCAAAATAAAGCTTCCGAATTTTTTTCAACGAGACCAGATAGTAAGTTAAATAGTGAAAAAATGTGGAATTTTGGGAGCTTTACCGAAACCATATAGACTTTTTGATCTAGTGTTGGCTTTGAATATAAAAAAAAAATTGAAGGTCAGGAACTTCAATAACGCTTATTATTTTATTCTTTATCATACAATTGACGTTGAATATATATATATATATATATTATTGCCTATTGGGGCTGTCTTTCTTGACAATTGAAGTTGTCATTGTTCGCAGTTTAAGTTTATCTGTAAGACTGTAATAGGATTTCAGTTTTTCCATACTCAGTCTTTTATTTTCCTTTCGATTTTTTTTAACACTCTCTATATATATTATATATATTGAGAGGCTTCTTTCCTTTTGTTTTTTCGACTATTGTGAATCTTTTATCATTTAAGAAATTAAGAGGAAAAACTGCCTTAATGGAAATTGGCAGTTAACTTTCAAGTAAATACTTATAATAAATACTTGATACTTCCTAAAAACATATTATTATTATTATTTTTTGAAAAGCCTAAAAACATATTATATATATATGAATACTCGCAGACACTATTCTTTATTTATTTACTTATTTAATGTATATCCTGTTGTTGTCATGAAGGACATATTTAATATTTTTAAAACTTCTTAATTAATCGATTAGGTCTATTTGTGGGTCATATGTCGATGCCTACGTCTCATCCAACTTATGCGAATTAAGACCTTCGTCTTCGATGTGACTTCGTAAGTCTCCATCAATTCCAATCCTCATATTACAATAATCTCCTCTCAATTATTAAGATGGTAGAAAAAACGGTGTATTATTTTCGTAAATCAATATAGCAACAAACTTCTCTATGTATCCAAAAATAATTAATTTCTAAAAGTTCTATTTAGTAAATGCTCATTAATTAAATAGTGGTAGTAAAATATTCTGCTGGTGTAACAAATTCAAGAAGAAGAATGAGTGTGGACAAGACTTGACTTAAATGAGATGTATTTTATATTTATTTAATTCCTTCACTCACATGACATCCCATGGAAAGTGTGATGGAAGGTATGCTTGTCTTCAAGTGAGTGAAGAAGATACGAGAGAGAGAGAGAGAGAGAGAGAGAGAGAGAGAGAGAGATTCTTTGAAATAAATGGAGGAAACGAAAAGTACATTTAGAGAAAACACACACTGGCACCTTCAATGTTTGCCCTACATCTGTGTGCATTTGCATAAGCAAGCACGTGTACGTGTGTGTCTGTGTGTATGGAGAGATATTTCGAAGGCGAAAAATTTCTCCTCTGGTTTCTTGTAGTTTTTAGGATTAAGAAGAAATCACGATAATGAGATATATTTTGATTATTTATAACAAAAAAAATGAAGTCATTAAAATCAATAAGATTAAAGAATGAAGCCATTAAAATGAATACGAAGTCATTAAAATCAATGGCCATATAAACGGTAACATATATAAAACATACATTAATTCTGGTGTGTTCATATATATTAATTATATTAGGAAAGGATAATTAAGCAAACTGGATTATAAATTTATAATTAGTAATAATTCATGTAATAACAAAAAGAATGTTTAGCTTATATATTGTAATTTTGCACAGTTTGGGAGGTTTAATAGAATATATTGTTTCTTCATTTTTATAAAAATTATTTTTGAAGTGAAATAAATATATATACATATATACAATGTTTCAAATGTCAAAGTCAAAATTGGAGGTAAAAGAAAAACTAAATTCACATATATTTATATATATATATATTAAAAGTAAAAGAAAAAAACGAAGAATATTGAGACAATGTTTATAGATATTTATTACCACATATGCAACACCAAACATTGAAAGACCCTAGTCAGCATCTTTTTCGAGAATTTCATTTTCACTGAAAGCAAGAAAAACACAGTGGGCATTATTAGTAGTAGAAAGGCCAAGACGAAAAAGAAAAAAGGCATCACATCACAGATAAATCAGCTCACTATGGCTTGAAATGCTTCCCTTTCTTCCTTTATTCTCTCTCGATATTGCTTCAGTTTTAGCTATTCGTCACTCACAAACACTCACCAAAAAGCACAAATCTTGCTGTTGAATTTGCTTGGTGTATAAGGGTTTTCACCAGATTTTTTCAATTTCCGAGGTGAAGTTTGATGAGAAGAGTTGAATTTTCTTCTGGGGTTTTCTAATTCTTGGATATTCAGATATATCCGGAGAGGGTTTTTTCAGATACTTATCAGCTTGTTGCAGAGATTTTATGGACATGGCAGCTTCTTCTTCTTCATCAGCGTTGCTTGCAATGAGAGACGAAAGCGAAGCTAATCAGATTCCTCAACAGCAGCAATCTTCTCAAGCTCAATCATCGTCTTCCCTCAAGAGAAAAAGAAACCAACCTGGAAATCCAAGCAAGTACCATAAAAAAACCTTTTCTTTTTCCCTGAATTTTCGTGTATGAATTTCATATAATAGCAAAAAGCCCTTCATCACTAATCCACTTCAAAGATTTGAACTTTACTCCAAACCCTCTTTTCCTAGTTCTTTTGTCAGCATATATATATATATTGAATACGATGATGTAGTAATTAATGACCTTTATTTAAGTTGTTTCCTATCGTAAATTAAGGTCGAATTCTTGGCTTGATTTATTCCAGATCCAGACGCAGAAGTCATAGCACTATCTCCCAAGACCCTAATGGCGAAGAACAGATTCATGTGCGAGGTGTGCAACAAAGGCTTTCAAAGAGAACAAAACCTTCAGCTTCACAGAAGAGGGCACAACCTTCCATGGAAGCTTAAGCAGAAGACGACGAAAGAGGTTAGAAGAAAAGTCTATCTCTGCCCCGAGCCCACATGCGTTCACCACGACCCGACCCGAGCCCTCGGCGACCTCACGGGCATCAAGAAGCATTACTCGAGAAAACATGGAGAGAAGAAGTACAAATGCGAGAAATGCTCCAAGAAATACGCAGTTCAATCGGATTGGAAAGCACATTCCAAGACCTGCGGTACTCGAGAATATAGATGCGATTGTGGGACTCTCTTCTCCAGGTAAATTTCTTACTTCGCATTAATTACACCTTTTTATATGTCCATCGACTTACGATCACAGATCCTCTTATGATTTAGTTAATGTAGACGTGTAGGGGAAAGAACTAAGAAGGGAAAGAAATGCTCGTGGCTTCTTTTTGAATTCTTTAGGACCTTTTTTTAAGATTCTTTCCGTGATAAGTGCAGATGAGAAGAAAACATCTATCTCATCGTCACGGGCTTGTAAGAAAATGTCTGAATTCTTCTTACACTTGCAGCAGCCCCATGTCTGAGTTTCTCTCTCATAGACAGCAAGCACACACACAAAAAAAAAACCACCGTTTCGTCAATTCAATTCCCATTCGAATTTATATTTTCTTTTTTTTTTCTTTCTCCTTCTCCAACTTTCGTTTTGTCCTTTGGAGCTTAGCCTGTCGAAACAACGACCTCACGTGAATTTTATCTCCGAAAGACTCAAATGAAGACGGCCCACCAAGGCGTTATCTTTTCTCTCATTAATTTTTTCTTTTGGGGTTTCAATTACTTTCAAAGAATCTTACTTTTCTTGGAACATCCGTCGAAAAGAAATGTTTTTACCGCTTCACGTGGGATTTCTTGCAAGCCCCATATACGTTAAGATCTACAAGGTTTGTTCTCTTGTGGATACGATAGATGCTTTCAGAGCCTGTACTAATTGCTGGGCAATCCTTTTTCATGATAATTTTTCTCTGATTGGCCAATGTGATATCCCAATGCATCCTCATCACACCAATTTGCCTCTCTCTCTCTCTCAATTATTTAGGTGACTGTATATCCATGTTCTTCATGTTGAAGCTTAAGCTTAAATAGTATTATATTAATTATGAGCCCGCGGTCTAATCATTTTTGGCTTATTCATCAACCTTTTCGTCGATTTAATTCTTGCATGGCAAGTTGCTATTCCCTTCATGATTTATACAGTTCATGAATCATTTCGGGTCTTAATTGGAAAAAGTTCAAACGAGATGCCATATCATTTAATCCAAGGTTGATATATTGGTGAAATATATGATGTAATCTGACCCCATGTCCTAGGTAGCTACTCTAAGTCTTCTGTATGTCTATTTATTAAGTACGTACCTACGTAAGTGATTTAATGCGACCTTAAAGAATATGCGTATGAGGTTTTTTCTTTTCTTTAGACGATTAGTATAGTGTGTACCGAAGTTGCCACATCTAGCTACTTGTGAAGGTCAATGTTTAGGAATTCATATGGAATCTTTGATGATTATTGTAGCATTTGTGGATTTAAGACCCTGAAACAAAAGTCCAAGGGGTTATAAATTAGTCTCTACAGCCGATATAATTGAGAGTTTCAATTCGCTTGAAGTGAACTTAGTTGGAGAATGATGATTACGGTTGAATTATTGGGGTGAAAAATGTTATTATAATATATAGTCTTATTTTATTTTTTATCGGACTGGGTTTTTGACCGAATGATTGACCCATAGAATTACGGAACTCTATTATCACATGCACACCTAACACGCACTCATTTTCATATTAATATATTTGTATGTATGTGCCTTGTCGTATTTTCATTCTATATCTACCGCATCATTAATCTAAATAAATATGCATAGTTAAAATATATGTCTCACCAGCCATATTATTCTTTGCCACGTGTAGGTGTTCCTTAGCTATTTGGACATAAAATTTATGTGTTTTTAGTAATTCTTCCATGTAAAATTCTCGTGCAAATATACAACAGTTCATGTTAGAAAAATATGAAGTTGAGAAGAAACATGCACGTTATGTCATATAAAACACTCATTCAGATCATTTTTCGACAGTATTTCTAATTCGAAAATCGAAATTTTCTTGCAGGCGAGACAGCTTCATCACCCACCGAGCATTTTGCGACGCGTTGGCCCACGAAAGCGCAAGAAACGTTCTTCATCCGCACGTCTCTTTGGCAGGGATCGGGAGCCATTTGTTGGGTCTCAATACTCCGCAGGCTCACAGTCATCAAAACCCTAATCATCAAGGGTTTTCGAGCCCGAATAATTTGCTCCAATTGGGCCGGGCAGGCCCTCAGCTCGAAACCCTCGCGGGCCAGAGCTTTTGGCCCCCGATGACAACTCAGCCTCATCAGGGTCATTTCCCGCCTTCGGGTTCGGGCCTGTTTCTTCAGTCGCAGGCGGTGATAAGTCATGATCAAGAAAGCCAAGAATCTCCGCATGGGCTGTTGATGGAGAATAAGCCTTCGTTTCATGGGTTGATGCAAGCTCCTCAGCTCAATAACGGCAATGGCTCTTCGTCTTCCACGAGCAACTGGTTCAATTTAGGGTTTTATAATGGTGGTAATGGTGGTGGAGAGGATCAATCCAACCTCTTCTCATCAGGTATGAACATTTAATCAATAGTTGATAATTTCAATGATCAATTTCACCTTAAAAGGTTAGCTTTAAGGGAGTTTATCAAATTTTAATACTATATATTTTATTTATGGCCCTCATCTATAGGTTGATTTATTTCTTATCTGTGACCTTATTAGATGTGAAACACTTTAACGACTGGTCGTGAGGATTCGGTCCCAATAATTCTTAGTCGTCCAGACTTTTTGCAAACCATTCTAAATGATCATTAAAGTCTAAGCTTCAAGGGGTGAATTATATTTTATTTTTATACATCTTATTTCTACAATTTTATTACATACTTGTAGCTTGACTACTTTCATCCCATACATATGTATAGGCAAAATTATAAAATTGGATCACTGTACCAGTTTTCGTTTTTGGGTTATTATGTTTGATAATTGCAAAAATAAGTCACTAATTTTGTATATCTAAACAAAAATAGGTCACTAACAAAAAAAGTCATTTAATTCGAAGTTAGTGACATATTTTTTATTTCAACATATAAAGTTAGTGATCTATTTTTACTTTGACATGTGAAGTTACTGACCTATTTTTGCAATGAAAACCTAATTTTGTTTAGACATACAAAATTAGTGACCTATTTTTGCAATTATCAAACATAGTGATTCACAAAAATGAAAACTGATATACTTATTAACTCATTTTTATAATTTTCCCTATATATATTTATATATATACACATCCCGGAGACTTCTTTTAATTATCACACATAAGTATGCCTGTGCAGGTAATCTCATGAGCATGCCGGTGCCATCTCTCTACAGCACATCGGTCTCACACGCCGGACTCCAAGACTGTGGTGGCGGCTCAGCCCATATGTCCGCCACGGCTCTACTACAAAAAGCCGTCCAACTAGGCTCCACCACCACCTCTTCTACTCCTTCACTCCTCAAAACATCATCATCATCAATACCATTAATCTTCAGCAACAATCACGGTGCCAACAACAACAACAATAACAACAACTTCCATGATATGATGATGAACCCTAATATCGGGAGCTCGTCAACAATTTTTAATGATCATCACCGTCATGAAAGGGAGATGGACGAGCACGAGTATAGTGGGCTCTTTCTCGGTAATAACAACAACAAGAGCATGACGAGGGATTTTCTCGGAGTTGGAGAGATAGTGAGGCCACAGCAACAACAACAACAACAACACTTGAATATGGAGATGGCTTCGTTGGATCACTCGCAGGGGAAGAGCAGTACATCGCAGAGCACTACTAATACGCAGGGCTTTGGTGTTCATGATGGGAACTTTCAGTGATTACCGTATGCATTGTTAGGTCAAATATATATTGTGGTACGTAGGATATTTAAGTTTTACTTTGTTTATGTAAAATTGATTATTAGATACTCATTGACGTTTGAAAGTAATGTGATTTGATTTCTATTGCAGGAGCAGTTCGTTTTTATCAGATGAGAAGACGAAACGTTGAGCGAAGTGGAAAACTTGTTGCTTTTCGAGTTTTGCAGTGTGGATTATTTTTTGTTTTTTTGTTTGACTTTCTTATTTTCTGAATTATATCGGAACTGTGTAAAAAAAAAAAAGTTAATTCTGAAACAAAGGGAATCAAATTGTTCGATATTTCTATTTGGATGTCATGCTTTCTACTTGGAATCCATATTTTTTACTTCACTTTCCTTCGTTCACTTCGAAAATTTGTGTGAATTAAGCCTCGCTTGAAATCAGGGTTTTCTTATAACCGATCCGATAGTGAAATTCATATTCGCATTCGCTTCATAATAAACATAGTCGGAGTTGTACGCACTACAACGTCTCCGAAAATGTTCAAATTGCCATGGGCTTCTCATAATGGACGGCAAGTTACAAAATTTGGGTAAGTATGATTTTTCTTTTTATACTTGGTAATGGACTTAGTTACTCAATATTTTTTTTATTGCGCGAATCTCCCTTGTAATGTTTAAAGCTTAGCATTGAGCCCATGGTATTGTCTAAAACTTAGCATTATACCCCAAATTAGTGACTGAAAATGACAAGGAGCCAAGATTTAATAAACCACGAAGGTGTTTGACGCTATTTTCTAACAATGGGATTTTGATGGTTATTTTTTAAATCACATGTGGTTTATATGCTATTTACCCTTATATATTTTATCCAAAATTTATCGATATTTGTATATAAATGGTGAGCACCAAGTAAGTATGATTCTGTAAATTTCGTATGTTAGGTGCAATTACAATTTATCCTTTGATTTGTTTTGATTATATTCTTACAATTCAATATTTTGTTTTATATATACATACGGAAAAGGATAACTAAAATTGAATTGTAAATAAAATATCATATATTGACTATTTTAAATTGAAAATAAATCTAATAATATAAAATAACATTACATTTATTGCTTAAACGATAGTCTTTTTAGTTCGTCACTCTTTAATTATTAAGAATTCTCAGTCACTTTGTTGTGATATATAAATATATATGACATAATGGACGCGGGTAAATTGATGAAATTAATGAATACGTCTTTAAAATTCAAGAAATAAAGAAATGTAACTTTATTACTATCCTGAATTATGATTATATCATGTAACTAGTATTAGATTATAGGAATGGTGGCATATCTAAATTACTTAATTACAGAAATAATATTGTACCTAATTACAAAATATTTTATCCAAATTTCCTAGATTATATGAAATAAGATCCTTAATAAGGGGCGCATAGGCTTCTTGCCCTACATGGATCTTCTCGTCCGCCTTGAACACTTTCAGCATGCGATGTTTATCAGCGTTACACTTATATTTACTATTAACACCTTTCAAATTCTGCCGAACTTTATCCTTCAAAATTTTCACATGATGTCGCTCAGTAGTAACACGAAAACTCGAAAGCTCTTTCACCTTACATCTCTGCACTGTATATCCAATTTTGCAAGGCATTGTATGTTTCTCCGTTGGCCAATTTTTAATAAGCAAATCCCTTCGTATGGAAATGTAAGGTGCCGTGGAGGATCTTCTCCCACTATTGAATATATAATAGTTTTATTATTTTCTTTATTGTTATTTTTTTGGGGGTCATTATTAACCATTTGACCGCTTGATGTTATAGATAAGTCTCAGAGTTGTATTGTATACTTTTCCATAATTAATAATAATAAAAAGGGATTTCTCTTTCCTTCATCGTCTGTCACGCTCCGCATCTCTTTCTCTGCTCAAATTCATCGATCATGGAAAGTTAATATGATATCAGAGCATTATCTTGCTGCGATCTGAAGTCGTTTCTTTCATATTTGTGTTCCCTTTCAAGAGCATGGCAGGAATTTCTTCAATCGCAACACCTTCGACAGAGACCGCATTATCACCGATGGATGATCCATTGAACCCCTTTTTCCTCCACCATACTGATAATCCGGGTTTAATTCTTGTACATCAACACTTAATTGGCGAAAACTATGCATCGTGGAGCAGGGCGATGGTGATTGCACTATCCGTCAAGAATAAAAAGGGTTTCATAGACGGGTCAATCACGAAGCCGTAATTGGAAGATAAAAAGATGTATTTGGCGTGGAAGAGGAATAACGATGTAGTTATTTCCTGGATTTTGAATTCGGTCTCAAAAGAGATATCAGGGAGTATCATCTATGCGGAGTCGGCTCGGGAAATATGGGTCGATTTGCAAGAAAGATTTCAAGAATTCAATGGTCCGAAATTCTATCAGTTAAGAAGGGAACTGTTAAGTCTTTCACAGAATCGTTCAACTACATCACTATATTACACAAAGTTGAAGAGCCTACGGGATGAACTTTCAAGTTTTAGGCCTTCTTGTTCGTGCGGGAAGTGTACCTGCGGTGGCGTACAGGAATTGAAGCAGTACTTTGAGAGGGATTATGTCATTACCTTCCTCATGGGGCTGGACGACTCATACTCTCA
Organism: Linderniella brevidens; assembly: GCA_004919715.1. NCBI lineage: Eukaryota > Viridiplantae > Streptophyta > Magnoliopsida > Lamiales > Linderniaceae > Linderniella > Linderniella brevidens. The sequence goes on from SWDC01000153.1 coordinate 17,951,355, forward strand.
CATTCGGGGCCAAATTCTGTTAATGGACCATCTCCCTCCTATAAACAAAGTATTTTTCACTAGTATCCCAAGAAGAAAGACAGAGGGTGATTTCTTCAAATCTTGGTCAAGAAGATGGTACACAACAAATGTCACTGTTGGCAAGAAACTACAATTCAAACCAGAATAATTTCACTGGTTTTCAGCAAGATGCAGGGCAACAAAGTTCATCAGTCAATGCCAGTTTTCAGCAAGGAAAAAGGCCAACCGTTGGGGCTTGAAAGGAGGGTAACAAGCCCTTTTGTGTACATTGTAACAGACAAGGTCACACACGAAACATGCTACAAGTTACATGGATTTCCACCCGGATACAAGCAGTCTACAAAGTTTAGAAATGGCAGGATAAACTAAGTGATAGCTGGGAATTCAGGACCTGAAAATAGCAGGAAATTTGAGGTAGTGAACTCAATTGCTGAAAATTTTGTTCACCAATTGTCCAGCTGCAAGGAAAAAGAAATTGACATTTATTTCCCATAATGAAAGGGTCTGTACAACTTTTGATCTTATACACTGTGATATTTGGGGCCCTTTTCACATCGTTGCACACACATCACATCGATATTTTCTTACTATTGTAGATGACTATAGTAGGTATACTTGGTTGTTTATGTTAAGACATAAAGCAGATGTTTTTACTGTGATTCCTTTCTTTTTCAATATGGTAGAGACTCAATTCCATAGAAAGATTAAGGTCACAGGTCTGATAATGCGAAAGAATTGAGTTTCACAGAATTCTTAAAGAGCAAAGGGATACTACATCATCTTTCATGTGTGCAAACTCCACAACAGAATTCTGTTGTGGAGAGAAAGCACCAACATCTTCTAAACGTTTGCAGAGCTTTACTTTTTCAATCCGGTTTATCCATGGAATATTGGAATGAGTGTGCTCTGACTGCTGCGTTTCTCATCAACAGAACTCCATCAAGGTTCTTGGGTAATAGAAGTCCATATGAGCTGCTATATGGTAGATTAGCAGATTACACTCTTCTTAGGTCGTTTGGTTGCCTATGTTATGTGTCAACCTTGTCATCTAACAGGACTAAGTTCGAACCTAGGGCAAAACCTTGTATTTTCATTGGTTATCCAAATGGAATCAAATGTTATAAGGTACTGGATTTGAAAACAAGAGAGATATCAATTTCTAGGAATGTGAGGTTTTTAGAGGAAGTTTTTCCCTGTCATGATGAGGATAAATGTCAGAATAGTGATCCCTTTCCTGATTTTGTATTACCTAAAGCTACTAATGACTTTTTATGTCAAGAAGTTGCAGCACCTGAGTGTCAGGAACATCAAGACCAACAAAGTTACACAGGAAATGATGATTTTGTTGAGTGTCGGTAGATTGTTATGAGTGATTCTGCAACCGAGCAGCAGAATGAGGCAACGAGCAACCGATTAGAAGATCAGTTCGTACATACAAAAGACCTTCTTACTTGAAGGATTTCCATTGCAAAACAACCAGTATTTCAAATACAACATACCCTTTATCTAAATATATCTTTCGTATGATCAGCTTAATTCTAATTACAGATACTTTGTTTTGACTGTTTCCACAGAATCAGAGTCAACTTTCTATCATCAAGCAATTTAACATCAATGCTGGAAAGACTCCATGAATGAGGAGTACATGCCTTAGAACAAAATCAAACATGGTCGGTTGTACAACTACCACACGAGAAACATTCAATAGGATGTCGGTGGCTCTACAAGGTCAAGTATGATTCAAATGGCTCATTGGAACGCTTCAAAACTCGCCTAGTAGCCAAAGACTATAATCAACAAGAGGGGGTCGATTACATCGACACTTTTTCCCCGGTTGCAAAAACCAGCACGATTAAGGTATTATTGTCTCTAGCTTCACAAAATTGGAAGCTTTTTCAGATGGACGTCAACAATGCCTTCTTGAACGGAAATTTACTGGAGGAGGTGTACATGGACCTACCGCTAGGATACCGACCTCAGACACAGCAGGTGGCATCAGGGCGTCTTATTTGTAAGCTACATAAGTCACTTTATGGCTTAAAACAAGCGTCAAGGTAGTGGAATTCCAAGCTTACCCATGCCTTATTGGACTTCGGGTTTACTCTGACACAATCAGATCATTCCTTGTTTGTCAAGGGATCAAGTTCGAGTATTGTTCTAATTCTAGTTTACGTTGACGACTTAATACTTGCTGGACCATCTTTGGAATCTATTAATACTACGAAACAGTATTTGTATAATCATTTTAAATTGAATGATCTAGGTAATTTGCGATATTTTTTGGGATTGGAGATAGCTCGCCAGTCCAAGGGAATCTCGGTTTCGCAAAGACAATACTCTCAAACTTTTGGAGGATACAAGTTACTTAGGATCCAAACCACTCTCAACACCGATGGATCCTAAGCTCAAGCTCAGTCGATTGGATGATGATGAATTAGTAGAACCAGGCCAATATAGAAGACTTGTGGGAAGATTGTTATATCTTACATTCACCCGGCCCGACATTTCATTCGCGGTACACAAACTTAGTCAGTTCGTTAGCCAGCCAAGGACTCCAAATTTAACAGTTGTGCATCATTTACTTCGATACCTAAAAGGATCTTCTGGACAAGGCATCTTCATGTCAGCAAATTCCAGCTCACACATTAAGGCCTTCTCCAACTCAGATTGGGCCGCATGTTCGGAGAAGATATGTTACAGGCTTTTGTACTTTTCTATGAGATAACCTGGTGACTTGGAAGGCCAAACAACAAACTACGGTGGCCAAATCATCTACTGAAGCTGAGTACAGAGCGCTCACGACTGCAACTAGTGAGGTTCTTTGGCTTCGACAATTACTTTCAGATATTGGGTGTCTTACTGATGAGACTCCAGTTATATACTGTGATAATCGTTCAACAATCCACCTTGCTAATAATCCGAAGTTTCATGAACGACGCAAGCACATAGAGATCGAATGTCACTTCATCCGACATCATCTCAATCTCGGTCACATTAAGGTTCTCCCTGTTCGAAGTTCTGAACAACTCACCGACCTATTAACCAAAGCCCTCCTGGCTTCCACTTTTCATGTTCTGTTATCCAAGATGTCCATTCTGAACATATATGCTCCATCTTGCGGGGGCTATTGAATATATAATAGTTTTATTATTTTCTTTATTGTTATTTTTTTTGGGTCATTATTAACCATTTGACCGCTTGATGTTATATAGATAAGTCTCCGAGTTGTATTGTATACTTTTCCACAATTAATAGTAATAATAAGGGGTTTCTCTGCTCAAATTTATCGATCTTGGAAAGTTAATACCCACTCGCGGTATTTCACTAAAAAATTCTTAACAACGCCAGCTACGTTGGAGTCTTCATCAGTGTCTATTTTCCTCACCACGATTCAAATGACGAGCTGCGCACGAGGAATTTCCTCATCCGGGCACGACGAGACTCTGATGCTACTTGACGGAGCGAAAGCAGATAAATTTTAAGAAGAAGAAAACGTCTTTTAAAATTCATGCATAAAAGACAATGAACTTTATTAATATTTCTAAATCATGATTATATGTAAATATACATATACGACAGTATTTATAGAAAATCCTAGATAACCAGTACTTAATCATAGAAATAAATATCATATCTAATTATTATATAAATAATATCATTCTAAATCACTTGATATATTATACCTAGTTGTATCTTATCCAAATTTATTTTTTCGTGTAGAAAATCATAAGCTCGTTAGTCATAACAGTAATCTCTTCACAACAGGACGCGTTAGTCTTTTTGTCCTACATTATTTCATCGATCATTAAACTTAAAATCGATCTAGTAAAGCATCGCCGTTATTTCTCCGAAGCAAAAGTCACTTCTTCTTTTTCCAACTCCCTCCTCTCATTAGTTCATCGAAGGGCGGGGTAATAATTTATCTTTAACAATTTAATTAGTATTTTTTTGCTTCAATCAAAAATACTTAATAAAGGAAGATCATAAGTCGATGACTTAAAAGAAAAAATCTTACATATTTCCAAGGCAAAATAAATCAATCCCATCTGAAGCTTTCTCACCGATTTGGCTCATCAAAGCGAGGGCGTGATCATTGATCTTCCATTTATTTATAAAAATATTTTCAACCCTTTTCGCGAGCGTATCGAAGTCGAGTGTGGCTAGATTGTGAGCTTCATCTACAGCGGCCATCTTCACGTTGAACTTCTCAGATAGTGACCTAATATCCTTAGAATTTTAAACTTTGTAAGAAATACGTTCACCTAGACTATGACATTCGCTATAAATATTCAAAAGCTTTCCATAATAAGTAGTGATGTCTTCATCGTCCCTCATACGAGGTTTTCAAATTGGCTATTTAAAAGACGCAACTTTGTGTCTCTTACGGTCGCATCACCCTCACAGTACCTTTGCAGCATGTCCCATGCATGTTTCGTATTAGTACAGTTTTGGATGGTATTGAACATAAAAATATTGACGGAGGAAAAAACGGCATGTAAAGCTTTTTCGTTAAAATCGGCTGCTGCTCTTTCAAGAACAATCCATTCGGCAATGGGTTTGTCAAACACTTCTCCATCAGCATCAGGAAGTGTTTTAGGAGGGGTATAACCATTAAGAACCGAGTCCCAAGCACGCGAGTCAATCGACTTTATGCATTGTCGCATTCGGATTTTCCAATATGCATAGTTTGATCCGTCTAAGACGGGGACTTTGCCAAAATAATTTGAGCTCAAGGCATCCATATCTATGATAAAAACGCTTAGTGTATCAAGCGGTTGCTCTGATACCAATTTGAGAGGGTGCGGGAGGTCCCGTAAAGATATGGAAATAGCTAAGTTAAAAATATACGAGAAATGTTGTCCTTAATGTTGAACCAACATTAGGATCAGAAAGTTTTAGCACAACGGAAAGTTTCAAAACATAGCAGTAAAAACGATGGAGACACATTTTAAAATATGCAGCAAGTTAAATAACTTGCTACACGCCTTCAGGGCAAAATTCCACTACAAAGAATGGATTACAAAAAAGTCAAACTATCGAAAGATAGTAAAAACAACCTAGTAAAGAATCTAACGACTCTTCTAATCTTCACACAGATAACATACGATCTATGTGAAGGTAAAACACTAGGTAAAGAACTGTGTAGACGAATATATGTAGAGAGCTCTCTCGTTTTCGTTTTCTTCTCGTTCGTCGCTCGTCGCCGTAGTTACGTGATCGGTATCAGAGTCTTCTATTTATACTCATCATAGCTTCGTCTCCAGTCCTCCCCACGTTCTCCATCATGTCCATGACTTCACGTCTGAGAATATGCTTCGACTTACTTAGCCACGAGCTCCACTATTCCTATTTTTAGTAAACACGTTATTGCCGTTGAGTAGTGCTCCTATTTTTAGTATCCACTCCACTCTTATCTTGTTTGAACTAGTTCATCTCGTAGGTAACATCTGCACACGTTTAACTAAAGACACAATAATAGGGAAAACAATTTTTTGGATTTGAAAGACAAAATTAAGGTTGAACCAAGTCCGAGTCAATCGATGTTGAGTCAAATGTTGAGTCCACACTGTCAATGTCAACACTAGCATATCCAAATTTATTTTTTCGTGTAGAAAATCATAAGCTCGTTAAGTCATAACAGTAATCTCTCCACACAGGATGCGTTAGTCTTTTTGTCCTACATTATTATTTCGTCGATAATTAAACTTAAAATCGATCTAGTGAAGCATCGCCGTTATTTCTCCGAAGCAAAAGTAACTTTTTGTTTTTCCAACTCCTCCTCTCATTAGTTCATCGAAGGGCGGGGTAATAATTTATCTTTAACAATTTAATTAGTATTTTTTTGCTTCAATCAAAAATACGTTTTAAAGGTAGATCATAAGTCGATGACTTAAAAGAAAAAATCTTACATATTTCCAAGGCAAAATAAATCAATCCCATCTCTGAAGCTTTCTCACCGATTTGGCTCATCAAAGCGAGGGCGTGATCATTGATCTTCCATTTATTTATTTTTTTTAAAATATTTTCAACCCTTTATAAGTGGGTTTTTGCATCATACATTAGATCGCAGTCGTACGAATCCCGCCATTTACCTTTCCTTCATCACCAAGCACTTGGTTGCTTACGAGGTTTATCAAAGGTATGTTTGTTCATTTTTCATTATCAAGACTAGCTAGTTTCTCTATATACTGCTAGAAGATTTATCAATAGAGATAATATTCTCTAAATGAGATGTCGTTTAAGTCCTTACACCACATAAAAAAAAAAACAAAAAAGTCCTTACACTATAACTTTCTCCGCAGCGTACGACTATGAACGGCGGCGCTGTCCAAAGAGATCTCAATATTCGCAATAGTGACTTCACCAGTTTGTTGCTCTCGTTGACTGTTCAAGAGATTCTTGATGATCATCTCTACAAAGAAAAGGTACCCATTATATCTCTTTGCAGAGTTTTCCATTTTTCTAACTATCCGCAAGAAAGTAGTTATTTTTCTTACGTTTAGGTAAGGCAAATTCCTCTTACGTTCGACAGCGTCGACCACTACCTCGGCTCTTACGTGTACCCACTCCTCGAAGAAACACGGACAGAAATCGCCTCGTCCCTCGAATCAATCAACAAGGCACCATTCGCCAATGTAAGTTCTCTCGCAGAGGTGAAGCGTCGCGGTCGAAAGAAAACATGCTGCTACCGAGTTAGCGTAGGGCCTTGGAAGAACAAAGGGGGCCCTCATGGTAAGGAGCCTTACACGACGTTGCCCGGAGACTTTGTAATTTTGTTGGATACCTTGCCCGAAAAAGCTGCTCATTCAGACAACATACGACGGGTTTTTTGCTGCAAGTACGCTTTTGCATACGTCAGCGATCCGTCGAATTTAAAATTGCAGACGGCAAATAAGATTGACTTTCAAGACTGGAAAAATGCTTCGATCTTTGTGGTTCACTTGGCAAACATGCTCACGAATCAGAGAATATGGAATGCGTTGCACATGCGTAAGAATCTAGGCGTCCTCGAGAGGGTCCTTTGCAGGGATGGCCCGGTAAGGAAGAGGAGAGAAAATCCCTTGAATTTAAGGTTTTCTGTGTTTGTTTTCGATTTAATTTAAGGTTGTCGTAATTCCTTGTCTTGTGTTTTTGCAAAGCAGGTCCAAGAAAAGCTTCCTTCTTCCATATGCGGCTATAGGCAAACGAGGAACAAGTTAGATGCCGATTTAATATCCGAGCTTAACACGTCACAGGCTGACGCCGTCGTGAAGACACTGTACAGCGTCGCCGGCGTCGGCCCCGATCGTACGCCGTCTCCGGCGGGAGTGGAGCTCATATGGGGCCCGCCTGGTACCGGAAAGACTAAGACCACAAGCATCTTGCTGTACAGTCTCTTAAAGATGAACGTGAAAACCCTAATCTGCGCTCCCACGAACGTGGCGATAACTCAGCTGGCCGCAAGAGTGGTGGCCGTTGCCACCAAAGCCTTCAAATCTGGCGGAGATTCTCTTTCTGTTCCTTTAGGAGGCATCGTCCTCTTCGGCCACAGGGACCGCCTCAAAGTGTGCTCGAACATCGAAGATATATTCTTGGACAGCCGTGTCCAAACCCTAATGGGATGCTACTCGCGGGCAACAACTTCCATCGCATCGATGATCGATTTTCTCGAAAACTGTGCCTCGCAACACCGTCGCTACGTAGAGAATCTGGCGGCGATCGGTGCAGTAAAAAGAACCGGCAAGAAAAATGTCGGAAAACAAACAGCACCCAAATCTTTCCCGGAGTTCGCTCGACGAGAGTTCATTCGCGTCGCGGAGCCTCTGAGGAAATCCATGTCGGCGATGCTTACACACCTTCCCAGATCTTTTATTCAGGAGCGTAACGTACACATCATCGCCATGATTTTGTCTTTAGTTTCTTCCATCGAAAAACTTATCATCAGCACTGCAATGACGCCCGAAGAATTTGAGGGTTTCTTCTTACAAGATCGCGTTGGGAATCGTCCTTATTCGTCAGATACAATACGAAGCCAGTGCATTTCGGGCATCAGATCTCTTCAGCTGTCTCTTTCTACGCTTCGTTTTCCTGCTGCGAGCCTCAGACAATATAAGGCTACGAAGTTCTGCTTGCGAAATGCTTCTTTAGTTTTCTGCACAACATCGTCCGCTTACAAGCTGCACAAAATCTCCGGAGGAATGTTCGATGTGTTGGTCGTAGACGAAGCTGCTCAGATGAAGGAGTGCGAGGCGATCATAGCCCTCCAAGTACCAAAGGTGAGGAGGGTTATTCTCGTAGGGGACGAACGTCAATTGCCTGCAACCGTAAAAAGCGAGGTAACGAATTCGTTTTCTTATTTACTACCTTTGAAGGTTAACTAATATTTTAGTCCTGCAACTTTCACTCAAATCGTTTACTTGTAGAAAAACATTCTTACATGTATAGGTCATCTTATCATAGACAGTTTTTTTTTATCTTCAACAAAAATCAATTTTGGTTCCCTGACTTCTCCATGTTAGGTTATATATCATAAACAATACTCTATCTACGGTTATGTTACCCTAATCTTTTTTTTGTATGCGAGGGAAGTTTGATGTAGAGTGGTGATATGATTTTTCTTTATTAGGTTGAGTGAAACTTATGATATATCATTTGGTCGTCCAGCGCCCCGATGGTTGACTATTAAAAAAAGGCTGAAAATGATTATTTTTGCACGAAGGATGATGTGGCTTTTTTTATTAGGTGGATTGAAATTATGACTTGGCGTGGTTGATTAGGTCAAAAAATGATCGAGAAAAACCGTCTATGAAATGTCCTAAACTTATTTGACTAGTTTTGTGACTGAAAAAATTAGAGGACTAAAAGCGATTTTAGTGAAATTCATATAGCCCAATTGTCTCAATGTCCCTACTAATTTATCTCTTGACTTTTTATGAGTACGCACAGTTGTCTCAAGAATCCGGCTTCGGGAGAAGCTTGTTCGAGCGGTTAAGCTTGTTGGGCCATTCGAATAAGCACATGCTCGACGTTCAATACCGGATGCATCCTTCGATAAGCAGGTTTCCAAATTCAGAATTCTACGGTCACAGAATATTCGACGGGCCCAATGTTCTCAGCCGAATCTACGAAAAGAACTACACGGAAGGGAGGATTTTCGGTTCGTATTCGTTCATCAACGTTCGATGCGGGAGAGAAGAAGCGGGTTCCTCGGGACACAGCTTGAAGAATGCGGAGGAGGCTGCGGTTGTAATGAAGATAGTCAAGAGGCTCCATAACGGTAATAATAAATCTGAGGTTGTCAAGAGATTAAACTCACACTTGCTTTCTAGGGTTTTTGACTTTGAAACCCTAATTTGTTTTTTTTTTTCTAGCTTGGGAAGTTTCGAAAGAAACCCTAAGTATAGGCGTGATATCTCCCTACGCTGCTCAAGTCTCCTCGATCCAACAGAAACTGAACGGAAAATACAAAAACATTGACGGATTTGCAGTTAAGGCGAAGACGATCGACGGGTTTCAGGGCAGCGAAGAGGACGTGATCATCATCTCCACCGTTCGATCCAATGCTCGCCGCACGATTGGTTTCTTGTCTAGCCCACAAAGGGCCAACGTTGCTCTAACGAGGGCTCGGTATTTTATTACATATCTGTGTACCATTTTTCTTGCAACAAAGATTTGAGTTATGCCTCTAGAGAAAACATCAACCCTTTTCGGTCTTTCTTTTGCAGTCACTGCCTGTGGATAGTAGGGAACGAGAGTACACTGAGTAAATCTGATTCTGTTTGGAGGAAGCTTATATTCGATGCCAAGAGCCGTGGGCGTTTCTTCGAGGAAGACGATGAATGTTTGATCGAACGAACAGCCGGGGATCAAATTCTACAATTTTCGAGCTCACCGACTCAATTTAGTATCTCTGAGATTGTAATAAAGGAACAAGAAGAGTGTGCTTCATTGTCCAATGTGGCTTGGAACCGAAGCAGAGATGCGGTGGACCCATACCTCGAAGATATATTGACTCATTTTGGGTCTCTGGGAATTCGTAGTGACAACGACGATGGTCGTTTCCTTCTCTCTGACAACGTGGCCTAGAATTAGAATGCCAGTTTTATAACCGTAGAATTTCTTGTTTTCTCTGTTTTATAACCGGAGATTTGCATGCCTTTTGACATACCAAGGTTTTTTCCTTGTTTTTGTGTTGTTATAATTTAACAATCGAGTGAGATTCCCATGGAGCAAAGGTTATTTTACGGAGAATTATGGTGAAACAGAGATCTAAAACCGATGCAACAAAGAAAATGATATTTGATCTTCACCACCACCAACAAAGAACACACAGTAGATGTCACAGTAAGAGGCTCTTGCATTTTCAAAAAGAGAATTCTCTAAATCCTGAAGAACTCTTCTATGATGAATAATGCGGGACAACATATGAAGCAAAACAGGAAATCACACACTAATCATCATTCATCAATCAAATAATAATCACCATGTTCTTCATCAATGGATCCAAGAATGTAATAATACCTTCTCATTACAGATCTTCATTCCCTTCACCGTCAGCTTCATCTCCATACCCGTAAACAGGAAGAGCCAACGAATCCGAAAACTTCAAGTGAAGGCACTTAACCCCTCTCCACTTCTTGGGAACAATTCTCATCACCCCATCAATTGCCTCAAACACGTTCTCAACGATATCCTTACCCTCCATTGCTCCCCATCTCCCAACTCTCAGAGCACTGCAAGTCCCACTGCTCAGGCACCACAGATTCGATCTCAAAGCCCTTTCGATCTCCTCCTTCCAGTTGCTTCCGTCGGGTTTCAGCTCCACCGGCACCGGAATTTTCCTCTTCTTCTTGTAGAAGACCCTCCCCAGCACCTTAGGAAGCAGAGGCGCGACGCTTTTGGCGGCCAAGAACGCGTCGAACGAATCGTAGAGCCCTTTCTTCGAATCGAAGGAGGCGTAATCGGACTTGAGCTTCGACAATTTGATGACCTGCATGTTGAAGGTGAAGGGCAGCTTTTTCAGCACTTTGTGGGCTCCTTCGCAGGTGATTCTCTTGCCGTCGACGATGAGGCAGAGGTTCAGGGTCGAATCGTCGCGGGAGATGAGAGCGTGCTTGAGGGAGATTCTGTGCGGGGTTCGCGTGAGCTCTTTGGGCGTGATTTTTTCTAGGGTTACGGAGAGGTACATGAAATCGTCGCCGCCTCGTTCCTCCGATGAGCCGAGATTTGCGTGCTTGTTCTTCGATTTCCATTTGAGGAGGGCGTTGACTGCTCTCTCGACGGATTCTGGTTTGATTCGGGCTCTGCTTGAAGCTTCCATGGCCGATAATTTCCAGTTGTAGACTTGAAATTGTTGGGGCTTGGGGGAGGAGAAGGTTTAGAATTGGAGCGGCAGACTCGGTTATTTCCATTATAGTCCGTAACGTTTACTTAATATCCGTGTAGTCCTTGAAATGCCAAATTAGATAGGTTTGGTTTTGAATGTATTATGAAATTATTATAAATAATATGTGGATGTTTTTAATGTTGAAAAGTTAGTTGATTGTTGAGGAGATGAGATAAGATAAGATAAAATGTATTTAATGTTGTAAATGTTAGATGAAATAGTAGAAATTTTTCTACTATAAATAGACTGATGTATTTGTATTGAATCATATCGAAAACATTATTATCTCTCTACAATCTCGTGTTTATATTTCTGTTCTTGTCCAATTATAATAGTTTTATAACACGTTATCAGCACGAGCGCTCTCCGGCAACGATCAACCTCCGGGCAAGATCTTATACAACTATAATCGACGGTAAGTTTATTTATAACACTCGTACACTTATGTTACGGACAGTTTAAATTATATAATTATAACATATATACCACTAAATGCCTTAGCCCGAGTGGTTTCGCGAAATATCGTCACTACAAGTGATGTGAGGTCCAGATTTCGAATCCCAGTGGTGGCAAGTGGAATTTTATTTTTGACGATTTTTGAAAAGAGCGATTTAAATAATATTATTTATTTTATTGATATCTCAAGTATATATCATGTATATTTTGAATTAATTTTTGACTATACGGATGAACAAATTTTATTACCACTGGGAGAAATTAAATTTATATATCTCTGATTATTATGATTTTCTTATTATAGAATCATGTCGATTTATACAAAGATGAATCTTGCGCTTCTTACTTTATTTACCGTGATGCTTATCGGGTGGTGGATAATATTTTTACAGTTGTTTCCAAAATATAGTTATTAATTGTAATATTTTTCATTATTATGATTACCGAAATATATTTTATATTTTGAAGGATGTTGCTATATACGATGATTGATCTCCTGATTCTTACTCTACTCACGGCGATAATTATCTATATATGGATTATGTTTTTACCAAGATTTTACGAGAGTGATTAATTACGATATTTTTTTATGTTATAATATATATGTTTATTATGAAATATATTTTGTGATAGAAAGATGTCGCTCTACCTGATGTTGATCTTTTGACTACTATTATTTTTATGATGACATTCCTCGGGATGCGGACTTTATTTTCGTAAGGATTTTTACAAAAGAAGATTAATTGTAATTTTTCTTTAAAGTATTTTTTTTACGATAAACTTGTATTGATATTTATATTGGAAATATTAATGTTATTCACATCATATATTTGTTTACTTTATTATTTGAATATTAAAACGTCTTTTGTATTTTATGATAGTATGATGAATCTGCAAAGCCTCGAGTTTGTTGCCCTTGACATCTCAGGGAAGAGTTATTTATCTTGGCAACTAGACACATAAATTATCTAAAAGAAAAAGGTTTGGGTGACACTATTGTCGACCCAAAAACCACAACGGGTGCAGGTGACACCACTGATATGGTAAAAACCACAAGCGCTCGGGATAATGCAAGAGCTTTGATAGTTCTTCGCCACCACATTCATGCGGATCTGAGGGATGAATACTTGAATGAACAAGATCCCGCTGAATTGTGGAAAAATCTGAAAGATCGATTTGACCACTTGACAACTGTTATCCTCCCTAAGGCAAGGTATGAATGGATGCATTTAAGATTACAGGATTTTAAATCCGTAACTGAATATAACTCAGTTGTTCATAAGGTGACTATCACACTAAAATAGTGTGGAGAAACAGTCACCGAAGACAGTATGCTGGAGAAAACATTCAGCACTTTTCATCCATCAAAACTGATATTGCAACAACAATATAGGGAGAGAAGATTTAGAAAGCATTCAGAGTTAATCTCTTGTTTATTGTTGGCTGAACAAAATAATTAATTGTTGATGAAAAACCACGAATCCCGACCGACTGGTTCTACTGCAATCCCTGAAGCGAATGCAGTCAAAGGTAATAATTATAATAGTCGAAGCAATGATCGTGGACGTGGTCGTGGTGGACATCGCGGTCGTGGAAGTGGCCGTGGTCAAGGTCGTGGACGTGGCCGAGGAAATTACGGTGGTGGTTATCAGCATTTCCGTGGTGATTATCATAATAATCGTGGTGGTCATCAGAATTTTCCCCATAAGAGGAAAAATTACGAGAATAATGATGAGAAGAGGCACATTGAACAAAAGAACAACGATGAGCAATGCTATCGTTGCGGTGGTTCGGGCCATTGGTCACGTAACTGTCGCACGCCCAAACATTTGGTTGAATTATATCAACAAAACAATGGCAAAGAAAAGATAATTGAAACGAATTTTGTTCAAAGTGATTTGGCCTCTTCTTCTGGGACAAAATATGAAAATACACATTTCAAAACTGCGGATAGTATTTTCCTGAAGAAAACTAATCTACTATGTATTATTATCGTGTGCTTTATTGTTATGTGTATTGTATGGTTTATTAATTGTGTGATTTATTATGTATCGTTTGGAGTGTTTTATTAAGTTATATGTTTTCTTGTGATAAATCTGTTTATTTTAATAATGATTATGTGTTTGTTTATAAAGGAATTTCTCCGATGGAAACGAACATGTGCAATGGAGAATTATGTCTTGCAGACTGTGCAACGACTCATACGATTCTGAAGAATAGAAATATTTCAATCATCTTGAAATGAAAGAAACAAGTGTTATTACAATATCGGGTAGCACAAATATAATTGAAGGCTCCGAAAGAGCCAACATTTTACTACCCAGAGGAACAAGGCTGATAATTGAAAACGCCTTACATTCTCCTAAGTCTCAAAGAAATTTATTGAGTTTTAAAGCTATTCGACATAATGGATATCATGTTGAGACTGCAGAAAAAGCAGATGTTGAATATTTGTACATTACAAAAGGGGTTTCTAATGATAAAAGAATTATGGAAACATTACCTTCCTTTGACTCTGGGTTGTATTACACATATCTTAGAATGATCGAATCGTATGCTACCGTAAACCAGAAGTTTACTAATGACAGTACATTTAATGTTTGGCATGACCGGTTGGGCCATCCTGGTGCAATTATGATGCGGAAAATAATTGAGCATTCACGTGGGCATTTAATGAAGAACCAGAGGATTCTTCAAAGTAATGAATTATCATGTGTCGCCTGCTCTAAAGGGAAGTTAATTATTCGGCAATCACCAGCGAAAATAAAGAATGAATCCATAACATTTTTGGAGCATATACATGGTGATATTTGCGGACCGATACATCCATCATGTGGACCCTTTATGTATTTCATGGTATTAATTGATGCATCGACTAGATGATCTCATGTATGTTTGTTATCAACACGCAACATGGCATTTGCGAGATTGCTTGCACAAATGATGCGACTAAGAGCACATTTTCCAGATTATCCGATAAAGAAAATACGCCTTGATAATGCTGCTGAATTTACTTCTAAGACATTTAATGATTATTGTATGTCGATCGGAATTGATGTTGAGCATCCCGTGTCACATGTTCATACGCAAAACGGTCTTGCAGAATCGTTGATTAAGCGCTTGCAATTAATTGCAAGACCATTATTGATGAAGTCGAATCTTCCCTCGTCTTGTTGGGGACATGCTATATTGCATGCAACAATACTAATCCGCATCAGGCCAACAAGTTATAATGATGTCTCCCCATTACAAATGGTTCATGGTCAGGAACCAGATATTTCTTATCTAAGAATTTTTGGATGTGCGGTATATGTTTCAGTTGCTCCACCACAACGAATAAAGATGGGACCTCAAAGGAGGTTGGGAATATATGTCGGATATGAATCTCCATCGATAATAAAGTATTTGGAACCTCTAACTGGAGATTTATTTACGACCAGATTTGCCGACTGTCATTTTGATGAATTGAATTTTCCGACATTAGGGGGAGAAAATAAACAGCTGGAGAGAAATGTTAGTTGGAATGAATTATCGCTAAATCATTATGATCCTCGAACTAAAGAATGTGAACTAGAAGTTCAAAAGATAATTCATTTACAGAGTTTAGCTAATCAACTGCCAGAAAGCTTTACTGACCTTAAAAGAGTGACAAAGTCACATATACCAGTTGTTAATGCTCCTGCAAAAATAAATGTTCATGCAGAACATATTATCGAGCCTAAGCCACAAATAAAGCGTGGTAGGCCCTCGGGTTCCAAAGATAAAAATCCTCGGAAAAGAAAAGGAGCAAATAATAATAAGAATGGTCCAACCGAGGATTTATCGACTAGAGAAGAGTCGATGGGCAATGAGAATGAAACTCATGTACCTGAACGTTCAGAAAATAATGATAATGAAGAGATCTCGATAAACTATGCCCAAAATGGAATTAGATGGAACCAGATGAAGTCAACGTTGACGATAAATTCTCATTTAACGTAGCGCTACATGAAATGAATGAGATTAATGAGAATGAGATCATGAACCAAAGTCTGTACAAGAATGCAGACAAAGAAATGATTGGCCAAAATGGAAAGAGGCAATCGAGGTCGAATTGAAATCACTTGAGAAACGAAAAGTTTCGGACCTGTAGTCCGTATACCAGAAAATGTAAAGCCGGTTGGATATAAATGGGTTTTCATTAGAAAGAGGAATGAAAACGGCGAAATTGTAAGATACAAAGCAGGACTTGTTGCGCAAGGTTTTTCGCAACGACCAGGTATTGATTATGAGGAGACGTATTCTCCTGTGGTGGATGCAACTACTTTTCGTTATATAGTGAGTCTGGCAGTAAGAGAAGGTCTCGATATGCGTGTTATGGTGTTGTCACTGCTTATCTATATGGAACACTTGACAGTGACATATATATGAAGTTTCCGATGGATTTCAGTTGCCTAAAAATTCAGGGCCCAGAAACGACTACTCAGTTAAGTTGAATAAATCGCTTTATGGATTAAAGCAATCTGGGCGAATGTGGTATAATCGCCTAAGTGAATTTTAGTAAAAGAAGGGTATCGGAATGATCAAACTTGTTCATGCATATTTCTGAGAAGATGTAAAAATGAGTTTGTCATTATTGCAGTCTATGTTAATGATATCAATATAATTGGAACTCCTGAAGAGTTGACCAAAGCTGTTGATTGTTTGAAAAGGGAGTTTGAAATGAAAGATCTCGGAAAAACAAAATTTTGTCTTGGACTTCAAATTGAATATTTGAAAAGTGGAATATTTGTACATCAAGAGACTTATACGAAAAATGTATTGAAAAGATTTTACATGGATGAATCTCATCCACTGGATACTCCAATGATTGTTAGATCTTTAGACGTAAATAAAGATCCCTTCAGACCACGCGAAAATGATGAAGAGCTACTTGGTCCTGAAGTACCATATCTTAGTGCTATTGGAGCACTAATGTATCTTACGAGTCATACGCGACCGACTGTAAACTTATTGGCAAGATATAGTTCTTCGCCGACTCGTAGACACTGGAATGGAGTTCCGGATTTTTCGATACCTTAAAGGAACATCTGATATGGGATTGTTCTATTCTAATGAGTCGAAAGCCAATTTAGTTGGGTATGCAGATGCTGGATATTTGTCTGACCCACATAATGCTCGATCGCAAACAGGTTATTTATTTACATATGGTGGAACCGCTATTTCATAGCGGTCAGTGAAACAAACTTTAACAGCTACTTCATCTAACCATGCGAAAATTCTCGCTATTCATGAAGCTAGCCGAGAATGTATTTGGTTGCGATCGATAATTGAGCATATCCAACAGACTTGCGAGTTGCTTTCTGAGAAATTACTTCCAACGATCTTATATGAAGATAATGCGGCATGTATTGCCCAATTAAAGGAAGGATATATTAAAGGGGATATAACAAAGCATATTTCACCGAAATTTTTCTTCACCCTTGATTTGGAGGAAAATGGTGATATTGATGTACAACAAGTGCGATCAAGTGAAAATCTTGCAGATTTATTTACGAAAGCACTTCCCCCAATTAGTTTCAGGAAATTGGTATATTCAATTGGAGTTCGAAGACTCCAAGATTTATAATGATTTTATCATCATGGGGAGAAAATACGCGTTGCACTCTTTTTCCCTTCACTGTGGTTTTTACCATGTGGTTTTCCCAGTAAGGTTTTTAATGAGGCAATAAATGAAAGCGTATCAAAAGGAATTATGTACTCTTTTTCCTTCACTAGGTTTTTATCCCATTGGATTTTTCCTAGTAAGGTTTTAACGAGGCAAATTCTTTGAAAAACATCCAAGGGGGAGTATTATGAAATTATTATAAATAATATGTGGATGTTTTTAAAGTTGTAAAAGTTAGTTGATTGTTGATGAGATGAAATAAGATAAGATAAGATGTATTTAATGTTGTAAATGTTAGATGAAATAGTAG
Organism: Linderniella brevidens; assembly: GCA_004919715.1. Taxonomy (NCBI): domain Eukaryota; kingdom Viridiplantae; phylum Streptophyta; class Magnoliopsida; order Lamiales; family Linderniaceae; genus Linderniella; species Linderniella brevidens. The sequence goes on from SWDC01000153.1 coordinate 17,969,154, forward strand.
AAATTTTTCTACTATAAATATACCGATGTATTTATATTGAATCATATCGAAAACATTATTATCTCTCTACAATCCCGTGTTTATATTTCTGTTCTTGTCCAATTATAATAGTTTTATAACAGAATGTCCTTTTTTTTTTCTTTTTGTTATCTTTTGAATCGTGTATATATTTAGGAAAGTGTCAGTTAAGTATATCTAAATTAAGTGACGATAATTTTAGAACAAAAAGTTTAAAAATTGAAGCAATTTGAGAGAATTAACATTGAGAATTTAATTGCAATTTGTAATTAACATGTGTTAGGTGAACATGACTTTTAAACTAAAAATAAAAATAGTGGCATGAACATGCTAATTTGGACCGCATATTTTTCGATGTCACGTATACTGTCCACCTAAATTAATCGTCGCATACACGCCACATTTGTTAATTTCATGACGAATTAAATTTTCTTCGTCAATTGTGCTCTAATTGCTGTTGAAAAATTTGTCCAGATCGACGTTCCTACGTTAATTCTCACTTGTGACATTTTTATTGCTTTTATGTTGAAATTAGGTTTACAATCTCAATTTTCCTACTAATTTCCAAACGTACTCTCCTGAAATTTTCAACTTTTATTTATTTGTTTGAAATAGGTCGAGTTTTAATTTTTGTGTTTTAGAATGAGACTTTCCCAAATATACATATCAAAAAATTATTAAGCTTTTTTTTTTTTTTTTAAATATAATTTATTTATAAATTTATTTTTGCAAAATAAAGACAGCGTAGCTTAGCGTTGTCGCCGTGTACGGATTTTGACCGGATTAGCTGTTTAGCGGCAATGCACTGCACCTGTCCCACGCGAATGTTCATATCCAAAATTAAAAGGAGAAAAGAAATTAAAAAAAATCTGATCAATTAATCGAAGAAACCTGAGTGATGCGACCCTCGACAAGTTTTTAAGCCTCTCTACTGTTAATTTTTAGTATTGATCGTCCGCGAAAAAGAAGACAAGATTTGTGCCTGCATATCGTATCATTTGCAGCATGGCGGTGGAAGTGGTAGGACCGTCGTCGACGACGTACGTGGTGGCGCTCCGCCTTAAGGACTCCATCAGTTGGTGGGATATAGCCAACAATTCTGCCACCTGGCAGGATAGGATATTTCACTTCCTAGCTGTTCTCTACGGCGTCGTCGCAGTTGTGGCCCTTGTAATAGATTAACCTTGTTGTTCTCTTTTCTTTTCTGGTTTTACTTGGGAAGAATGTTCTAATTGGCTTGGAATGTAAGAACTATTCTCCCATGAAGAGAGGTTGTTCGATGAAATTACTAGTCGAGCTTCGGGAACTTGTCTTAATAATGTCATGAATCCCAAATTTTATTCTTAAGAAGATTTATGATATGAATGGTTCAAATTATGACGGGATTTTGTGTTTATAGGTGCAATTGGTGAGGATACAACTAAGAGTACCCGAATATGGTTGGACAACGCAAAAGGTCTTCCATTTCCTGAATTTCTTGGTTAATGGAGGTTTGTAATTCGAAATTTTCACCTTCTTATGTTCATAAGTTGATGAAATTTTGGACTTTAACAAATTGTCTTACCGTTCTCTTAGTTCGATGCCTGGTTTTTGCTTTTCGTCGTGATGTCCAGACTTTGAAACCCGAGGTACCAAATATACTTCGCGTTTATATTTATTTTATTTCATTTTCCCTAATTGATTCGAGGGATCGTTCTTATATAAATTTGCCTATTGAAACAGATCCTTCAGCACTTCTTGCTAGATTTCCCAAGCCTCGTATTCTTCACGACGTATGCATTGCTCGTACTTTTCTGGGCAGAGATTTATCGTCAGGTTCGTAATTCACGGACCAAATTGTAGTTTCGGTAATAAATTACTAAATCTTGCAAATTTTTTGAGCAGGCTCGTGCTATGCCAACAGATGGGTTGAGGCCTTCCTTTTATATGGTCAACGGTGTTGTCTATGGAATTCAGGTGGACCCCATTTATCCATGTCTTGGTTATAATTCTGATTCCTCTAACGATATTTTCTCGAATTTTTACATATGGGAATAAATTTTTTGTTCTATTTTCTGCAGTTAGTTTTGTGGTTGGCTATGTGGTTGAAGCCAACTCATGTGATCATTATCCTCTCCAGGATGTTTTTTGCAGGTTTTCACTTCAAATTTGTCTGAAATACACACACATATACATAGGATGTGTTAACTTTTTTTCCGGTTATACTAAATAAAAATTTGCATACTTGCAGGCGTTTCTTTAATTGCAGCGGTGGGTTTTCTTTTGTATGGTGGAAGGTAATTAGAAATAGCTTCAATTTGCTAATATTGGCAAGTGATTTTTCTGTTTTAAATTTTACGTCACTGATTTTGCTTTTAATGTACAGGCTATTCTTGATGCTGCAACGTTTCCCCGTGGAATCGAGAGGACGTCACAAGAAGCTCCAGGAGGTTTAATGAGATTAATCGAATACTTTATTTTTTCTTTTTTGGTTTCGTTTTGCTTTCTTTTAATTCACGTCTCGTGCTTCTCAGGTTGGCTATGTGACGACAATATGCTTCACGTGTTTCCTTATCAGATGCATAATGGTAAGAGTCCCTTGATTAATAAATATGAGATTTTGATATATTTATATGTCAAATTTAACTTCTAATTTGTCACTTTAATATCTGCCAATGTGGCTCGTCGTGAAGATGATCTTCGATGCATTCGATCAAGATGCGGATTTGGATGTCTTGGATCATCCGGTTCTGAACCTTATTTATTACCTGGTATTCATTCATGCCCTTCTCGTCGTGCCATATCGTTATTAGCTGCTCAGTTTTTTGTGTTAGAAAATCTTATCAGATTTGTGGCATTTCCATTTGCACTTGAGTCATAGAATCATGTTGTTTGCTTGAAGCACTGTGGAAGATCCTTTTAATGTTGGTGTTGGAAATAAAGTATATAAAAGGGAGAATGTAGTTTTTCGTCACCTAATGTTTGGGTATGAGCGTTATTGTCTGCATGTCCTGAGATGGCACATTTAGTCCTCATTGTTACCAATTTTGGGCGATTTTTGTCCTCCAGTTAATTTAACAATTATGTTGGATGGAATTACGGGCCGGACCATCAAATATTACGAGTCGGTCCGAGCCGAGGCATGCTGAATTTTGCAAACCAAAATCGGTAACATTTGGGACTATATGTGGCATCTCGGGAAATAGGGGACCAATGGGGGACCAAAAAATGGCGTTCGACCTATATAAATTAAAACATGACGCACTCCTTTCAAGTTTAAGTTTTTAGGTGAAATGGTCATTCGAGATAGTATCAGAGTCTAGGCCAAGAGAGGTTAGGTCATAGGTAAGAAACCTCTCGTCCACCTATTTAAAAAAATTACACGTCTAAGGCTAGATAAAAGAAAAAAAAATGAGCTTACACGTGAGGGGGCGTGTTGGAAATAAAGTATATAAAATTAATATATGATACTGATAAGAACAGAAAGAAGAAAATCAACGGAAAAGCTCCGTTGCCCATAGCTTTCAGGCTAATAACCTTATAAATGGATGAGCATTACAGAAGGGGTCGATGCCCTTTTATAATCTCTACGACTATTCTAATCAAATCCTCGATTCTAGGGAATCAATAATAAATGTTAGGAAATCATAATAATTAGTAAGAGAGATTTGCTTCGATTAACTACCCCGTATTTATAGTAATATAATCATATAATTAATTTAGAAGATTTGCTGGAATCTCATCATCAGCCCACAAACAGTGGTCTCGAGCCCGTCCCCGCCGTCGGTATACCAATAGGGCCTCTGCCCTTGCTGATGCTCTCTATCACATACATTCCATTTAAGCTTAAGCATTTAGGTGTAAGCGTAGCTAGAAAATTAAAGATATGAACAAGAAAAGCAATTATATATGTTTTGTTTTTGCAGTTAGCTGAGATCTTTCCGTCCTCTCTCGTCCTCTTCATATTGAGGAAACTGCCCCCGAAACGGGGAGTCACACAGTATCATCCGGTTCAGTGACGTGGCACCGTTCGATTCGATGTTGCCGATGATGAGGTAAGAATTTCTGGGTTTTCTTTGGACTGTGGGCTGCTCATAATAATAATGGATTCAAGTGCAAGTTATGCTTGGAAGTTGGACAATCACGTGAAAACCTGGGAAGCAGTTACCGAATGTAGGTGCAGTTACGGCATTGTAAATTTTCAAGCTTTCTGTCTTGACAGTCTTTGGTTGCCGATTTTATTTTTTTCGAGTAATATATATACACATATATAGTGAAGAGATGTGAATCGATGAAAATAATGTGATGAAATATGGTGTGTGAACTGAGGACCGGACCGAGAAAAGCCGGTCCATGGACGGGACTGGGACCGGACCAGCTGGCCCAACTTTCAATTTTTTATTTTTTTTTTTGTTCTTGACTATTTATAGCTATTTATCATGATGTTCTAATATTTTAAATAGTGGTCAAGTTGTCATGGTTCCACTTACGGTTACAATAATGTTGGCTCTTTCAAGATCCGAGTCACAGTTCACAGGTGTGGCTTGTTAAGATTTATTTTTTTCATCCTCATACAACATTATTATAGTCTATACTCTATTAAATTTAGTTTGAAGCGATTTAGTATCTTATTTTTGGGTATGATATTATTCGATTCTTGGCTATGATTTAAGTGGAATTGAACTTAGGATCTCCACAGGAAGATATGTAGTTGACCAGCGCAGATTTTATCAATGAGACCATTAATTTGGCATTGAAAATTTTAAATAATCATTTGTCCATTACTCTGTCGCATGCACCTCATCAATGTTTCTTCATCAGTATGGGGCACCCGACCACCTAATTCATTACAACAACATATCAAAGATCCTCAATACATATTATGTTAACGAAAAGGATATGGAACGGTGGGCCTCGTAATTAATTACTTCAAGATTTCAAGGCACTCAACTTACCAAAAATGTAATTATATCTTGATGATGATGATTATTAGGAGAGTGTACATTTGTCTTCTTTTTATATGAGTGAGATTTGCCTTAAAAGGACCATAATAATTGATGTCCAATTATTGCTAAAGAGGGTTATTGTTGTACGCTTCCAATTGGGATTTGGCATTCGTTGCTTTGTGTGGGAAGTCTTTGCTTGTGACGTTTCACGCTCTGTTTCAAGATTCTAACATGTTGTGGCCAGATGCATTCACGCACATGCAATTGTAATTGAAAGCAACTCAAAAAATAATTAAAAACGTTACTCCGAAGAAGAATATCACATGGTGTCCAAATCTTCCACATTGATTACGATAAGAAAAATTAACCGGTATCTAAGCTTGATGAGTCATTCCTGCTATCACCAATTAGTTTTAGGAAGGAACCCTATCAAGCTTATACGGTGACTGCCTCCTACGTGCGGTGCATGTGCGCGAGCCCCGAAAATTTAACAGTAACGAGTGGCAATAACTAGCATACGTGTATAGCTTATGAGGCCATTCAATTCGATTCGCTTGTAGTTCAACAATATGGAAGAATGGCATGACTTAAAATATTCTTTAAGAATGAGAGGGATTTGTTTGTTGGTCGGTAATAAGGATGAGAACTATACAGTTCATCAATTTTACAGTTAATAGAAATAATTCTTTTAGCTGTCCAAGAAACATATATGGAGACTCGCATATGGCTTCTTCTTCTTAATTGCGTGACTGTCATAATAAAAATTCAATCTTTACCTGAAAGCAAAGAGGAGGCGAAATTATAGAAAAAGGGTCATCTTTTTTTGGCGTATTAAAGAACTCTGATCTAAATACACGTGATAACTTTTCATGCACGTGTCCATGAGCAGGAAATCCTTTCGATATATCTATAGAGAGAGAGAGTTGCATGAATTTAGCACAGAGCCCTCAAAGAGTGGAAAAATGGAAATGCCAAGTCAGTGGGGTTGTTAAGATCAATGCGACGTTACTCTGCTGCTTTTTACTTTAACTTTCATTCGGTCCCTATGAATCTCACCGCATGACGTTGGATTTGAGCCCTCAAGAGCACCATCAGCAGCAGCAGTAGTTATCTTTAAGCAAAAGACACCCTTTTTCGATCCTTAAACCCTCCCTCTCAAAGGTTGTTCAGATGTAGTCCAACGTTTGACGACGACCCTTGTCGCCTGTTCTTGAAATGGAGAGAGAGAGAGAGAGGACCACGTCGAGATTTGGCTATTTAGGTGTGTGTTTTATGAGTAATATTTTACTAATTTGCTGCATGTTGATTGAGCTCATAGCACTCTTTTCAAGGTACAACAACTCATCTCCTCCGATGATCCTCTTGCTACTGTCAGTGTTTATTACGCCGCCGCCATTTGTAAGATCCTCGGGAGACGCAGATACCCTTTTGGCTCTGAAACCCTCGTTAGACCCTTCAAACGTGCTTCATTGGAGATTGCACAATATTAGCAATAATGTCTGTGAATGGCAAGGCGTTAAAGAATGCATCAATGGCAGAGTCACCAAGCTCGTGTTAGAGAGATTAAGCTTAAGTGGCGCCCTAGACAATTCGATCCTTAATCGGTTGGATCAAATTAGGGTTCTAAGCTTCAAGGAAAACTCGATCACCGGGCGAATCCCGGAGCTCTCGGGCCTCAAGAATCTCAAGTCCCTTTTCCTCAACAACAACAACTTCTCCGGAGAAATCCCGGTTACCCTTTCCTCGATTCACCGCCTGAAGATCATCGTCCTCTCCGGTAACAGATTATCGGGCCAAATCCCACGAACCCTTATCGATCTGAGCAGATTGTACGTTTTCTTCTTGCAAGATAATCGACTGACCGGCGAAATCCCGCCTTTCAATCAGAGCACCCTGAGGTTCTTCAACGTCTCAAACAATTTCCTCTCGGGCAAAATCCCCGAGACCCCTTCGATCGTGAGATTCGACGAATCTTCGTTCGCGGGAAACGAATACCTGTGCGGGGAAATGACTCGAATCGGCCCGTGTCCATCTGCTAGCCCGGCTTATCCGATAGCCCCTAACGAGGGCTTGAGCCATCGAACCAGAGCCGAGAAGCTCCTCGTGATCGTACTACCTACACTCGGAGGATTAAGCCTATTATGCATTTTGGTAATTATTTGCATCTGTCTGAAAAAGCCCGGAAAGAAAAGTGACACGAGTAGTAAAGCCATCGAACGAGGCGGTAATGAAAAAGAGGAAGATCGTAAAGGAGGCGAAGGGCTCGGGAGCTTGGTGTTCGTGGGACCCGACGACGATCGGCGGATGGGATATACCCTTGAGGATCTGTTGAAGGCCTCGGCGGATATTTTAGGGCGGGGGACTATCGGAAGTACGTATAAGGCATTGCTGGAGACCGGTTACGTAGTGACCGTCAAGAGGTTGAAGGATTCGACGTATCCTCCGATGATCGAAGAGTTCGAGAGGCACGTCGGGGTTCTCGGGAGTTTGAGGCATCCAAATTTAGTGCCGGTAAGAGCGTATTTTTGGGCCGGGGAAGAACGGCTACTCGTGTACGATTACTTCCCCAACGGGAGCCTGTTCTCTCTCGTCCACGGTAATCGCGTCTCGTTTTTTGCTTATAACCCTTTTTTTTTTCTGGTTGCATGGTGTGAAATTTTATGGTGGTATCTTATATATCACTTGGTATTGGCTTAATTTTTTAATTTTTTTTTTGTCATGTGATTTAAAAGGGTGCCACTTTCAGGACACTGAAGTTAACTGAGTAGCAATTTTAAAACGGTAGTAACTTTCAAAGTCGAAAGCGAAAGTTGTCAATTGCACGCCATGTCGCCACCTCGGATGGCATGACAATTCAACTGGATGCTACGTCACGTCTTCAACATGATTATTATTAGGCTTAATCATTCTTCTTGTCCCGTTGACTAAGAAGAGTTGCACTTTCAAGTCAACCCTTATTAATGTGTTGTAATTTTAGGACACTAGTTTTCAAAATTGAATAAATTTAAGGACAACAAGCGCCGAATGCACTCGCATTGCTTCTTCTAATGACGCGACAACCCATCTAAGCACCAACTGGTACTCCACATCATCAGAAGAGGTGATGTGGAGTCCAGTCGGACCGCCACATCATACAAGAGAGGTGATGTACCGTCCAGTTGAGCTGACATGTCATTAAAAAAAAAAGACAACTCGTTTTTTTGTCTTAAATTGCTACGATTTTGGAAGTTATTGTCCTAAAAATTGCACCGTTTGAATTGAATGTACTGAATAATTAAGCTTTGTTACCAACCGTCGGTTTAACTGTTCTAATATAGGAACTCAAGGCTCGGGCGGCTCGAAGCCGCTCCACTGGACGTCGTGCCTCAAGATCGCAGAAGACATAGCCACGGCCCTCCACTGGACGTCGTGCCTCAAGATCGCAGAAGACATAGCCACGGCCCTCGCCTACATACACCAAAACCCGGGCATGACCCACGGGAACTTAAAATCCACCAACGTCCTCCTAGGCCCAGACTTCGAATCCTGCCTGACGGACTACGGGCTAAACCCGTTTAAAAACCCGGACGCCCACGAAGAACCCGGCGGGTCGACCCTATTCTACCGCCCGCCCGAATGCCGAGACCCAAGAAAACCCCTCACCCAGCAAGCCGACGTCTACAGCTACGGCATCCTACTGCTCGAGCTCCTCACGGGGCAAACGCCCTACCAAGATCTGGTTCGGGAATACGGGTCGGATATACCCGGATGGGTCGGATCGGTCAGGGGAGAGGCGACCGAGCCCGAGGACGAACCGGGCAACGGGTCCGAGGAGAAAATAAACGCATTGGCGAATGTTGCTGCATTGTGTGTTTCTGTTGTGCCTGAAAACAGACCGTCGATGAAGGATGTTTTGAGGATGATTGGAGAAGCAAGGGAGGGTTCGTCGAACGGCAGCGATCGTTCCCCCGGGAGATGGTCCGATACCGTGGTGAGCCTCCCGAGGGATGAGCCTCTAAGTATATAAATTTTTTAGGGAGAAAATCCATTTTGGTCCCCAATGTTTACCTTATGAACTAATTTAGTCCCCGATGTTTCAATTGGACCAATTTAATCCTCATGTTTCGGAAATGAACCAATTTAGTCCCAACTTGACGGAAACCGCCAATTTGAACAGAAAATCGACACGTGGCATCATCACAGCGTGCCACATGTCTCACATTTAATGATTTTCCGTTTAAATTGACGATTTCTGTCAAGTTGGGACCAAAAATTGGTTCATTTTCGAAACACGGGGACTAATTGGTTTATAAGACAAACATTGGAGATCAAATTGGGTGTTATGCCTGTGTTTTGTTTGTGTATTCTTGTTGATGAAATTAGTTCAATGGTGTTTTGTGATGGGAATGGGATTTGATTTGGGAGTGTGAAAACATTACGTGGTACCACATTGAAAAGAAATATTATCATTCAACCAAGCACACGAATTAAGGCTGAACTACTTGTGTTGTCCGTAAGGTTAGGGTGGCACTTTAGAACATCTAACTTAGGATGCAAATTTTCGAATTGAAACAATATAAGGGCACTTTCAGAATTGAAACAATATAAGGGCACTTTCAGTAACTGAAACAATTAAATGACACGATTAGGAGCAAATAAAGGACACAATGCGTTTGAGACCCAATTGTGTCTTTAAACTGTGTAATGGGGTGTTCTGAAACTGCCACGTAAGATTTACCCCCAAATAAGCAACTCCAACGCCTCCCGAAATTTTTCTGACACGTGCGGACCACTGTCGAAGTTCCGACAAAAATTTTAGGGTTTCTAACGCAATCCTTAAATTGCTTCAACTTAAAAAGTTAATATCCTTAAATTGCAAACTCCTAAGTTAGGTATCCTGAAAGTGCCATTCCCTAACTTGCGGGACGACAGAAAAAGGTAGTTAAGCCCAGAGACTAACTACGATTTCAGTTTCTGACATCATAAATTTACATAAAATGGCATTTAATTTGATTGATCTCTTTCTTCTTCTTCTTCAACTGATGCACACATATATAAGAGAGTTAGTAGCTTATTGCCATCTACAGTTATCAGCTAACTCTGCTGCTTCTTTTCTTTTCTTTTCTTTCTTGTCACAATCTAGCAAACAATTCAACTCATCTTCGAAAAACGAAGAAATCTCGGGAAGGTAATTTAGAAAAACCCTGAGACTCAGGCTTACGAATCGAGCTACTTTTCTTGAATGATGAATATTATCCCGCAGAAGTTGACAAATTTTCAATCAACATCCCGGTTCCTGCTTCAACGGTACCATAACAGAGGATTCGAACATCATAGGCTGCAAAAGGAACACATTTAACCGCATCAAATGATTTATTTTGTATTGTTTGAACCTTTTTCTAAGTTAGGGACACAAAAAAGATCGAGCCCGCATGAAAAAAAACGAATCTATTACAATTTACAAGTGACCCTATTAGATTCAGTTTCAGGATCTGCATAGCATGAGCCATGGGATTCTAGGGCTCAAATTCAGAGCTAATTCAATAACAATCAAAGTACACATTCAAATAATAGGGACTTGTCAAGGAAACTGTAATTCTTTTCTCATGGGAAATAAAGATATTGTTGATTTTCATTAAATGCCAAATACCTGCGAAGAACATGGGAATATACTATTTGCAAGCTCCTCGTTTAAGGACACGGGCAAGGGAGGCATTCGACTCATAATCCCGGGAGTGTTTTTCATGCTGCAGATACGAAATCAGAAAACTCTCTCCAGTGAAAAAAAAAAAGAGGATAACAAAAAACCGATTTGATAAGAACAATTAGAGCAACATACCTAGTCAAAATTGCAGATAAATTGTTCCTCGTTCGAAAGAAGAGGTCAATGTTCTGCTGCAGCTGCACAAGGATTTCAAGATGCTTAGAAGTTACATGTTGTCAAATACGTTACAACTTACGTATTATTTGATATTTGTCAAAGACAATTATTTGATATTTGCGATATTTGCAAATATCGCAAACACGTTACAACTTACGAATATCAAATACTAGCATTATATTCTCCAAAACAGACCAGGATTATAGAAGAAAACAATTATTTGATATTTGTCAAAGAAATAGAAAATTCTCGGAATGATAAGTTTAAGAGATTCAGGAGCCTCACGCCTTACCTTGAGAGTCGAAAGATTTGCAGAAATTTGGGTAAGAGCCTGATTATTTTCTTCCAAAAGATGTTTTGTTGTTCCACTCAACCCTAAAAAATTTATAGAAAGAATAGTGACATTCGTGACCGTAAAAAATATGTGTTGCTTGGATTCAAAACAATATAAGGAGCCCAAAAACGAATGTTTGTAACTAGTTTACAAATAACGGGACGAACCTCCCGAAAGCACCGAATCACCAGCTGCAGTTAAAGAATACGGAATCCCGGGAAGTGACGAAAAAGGCGAAGATACGTTCCTCGTCGATAATTTTTCCTTGGCCCTCTTCGCTAGGCTCGAATCTTCCTGTTTCCTTCGCTTCCTCTGACGAAAAAAAAGGATCAATAATAAAAAATCGAGAAACATGTCAAGCCAGGGAAAAAGAGATCCCGCAAATAAATATTTTTTTTCGAAAAAAATAATGCAGTAGTTCGACTTACTGTCATCCATCGACATCGAAGAGCAACATCGCGTACGGTTTTTTCATGGAGCGAAGCTGCAATCTTGATGTAACGGGCGATATTGGGTTCATTTGCATATCTGGATATATTATTATCAAAGCCAACAAGGCAATGTTAGTTCTTGCCCTCTGTATTCACAGAAGAGAAACAATAGAAGGCAAAATAACAGTACTAAAAAGATCAAAACCAACATAAATCTTCGGTCCAAAGAACCTAACTTTAAACAGCTATGAGTTCTCAGACACTGAATACTAAAAATTAGTACCAAACAAAGATCCCAACTATGATCTTATTTTTTCCAAAATCAAGTAACAAAAAAGACACCTACTTGGCAAGACCCTCTTCTAGCTTGTGTTGTTCTTCAGCGGACCACTCCACAGCCAACCCCGTGTCGTGCTTCAAGCCGAGGCTCGTCTGCGGAGACTCCATAGGGCTCGAATTCAAGCTCCCAACGGGAGAATTATAGTAATTTCCCATCGATTTCATGTCGCAATCACTTGAAACGGCAATCTTGTTCTTCATGGCGTTGAACGGATGGCCAAGGCTGTGAGTGCTTGATTCCCCCGCCATCTTGAATAATTGCTTCAGTGATCAATGGCGTGCAGCTATGATTTGAGAAATACGCAGTTGTAGACCTTTGATTTCGTGAGAAACATTTGAGGGGTTTTGGTGATGATTTTAGAGTTCTCTTTCCTTTTATGTTCTACGTTCTCAATGAGCTTTGGGTTTTTTGATTGAGAGAGAGAGAGAGAGAGAGAGTACAGAGAAGCAAATGCCTTCTTGGTGGTTATTGTGGATTTTATAAGTGGTGCTGAGGTGACTATTTTTACATATATATAATCTTCTATTAATAATTATTTAATTTATTAAATAAATTATTCACGAAAATTGGTTAATTAGTTGTTCTATTTGTGACTTGTAAAAATAGTCAACACTGCATTCTGATTATTGAACATTTCCAAAAAGAACGTCTTCTTGGATAATTAGCATACAGTCCGAAAAGAAAAATGATAAGTGTCAATATAGAATACCATACTACGCTGCTATTAATGTTTTATTACTTCCACATTTGGTTAATGTTTTATTACGTCTTCATTTGGTTTTAGAACATAAATAAATATTTCAGATAGAAAGTACATTTTTTCCTTTTATTTTGGGAGGAAACTAAATTCAAGTTGAACAGAATTTGAACCTACTTTCTGAACTCTGAGATGGCATCAGACTTGCGAAGCTTATCACATCGCCTCTGTTTCTTCAAGTCTACACATGTTACGTTAATCGAGTAGTACAAATAAATTCGAGTCCATAACTTTCTTTTGTATATGTCATGATCCGAGACACTTAGACAAGAATAATGTAGGATTTTTATATACATGAAAATTTTGTGTTCAATCATGGATGTAGGGATCAAAAAAATTTTCCTACTTTTTTATATGCAAGATAATTCTTAGTGTTGTGGGGCTATTGCGAGTCCCAATGAGCATTTTCAATGCACATTATTGTGGTGGCTGTGCTTCACTGTTTACCAAACGAACATCTGAAATAATGAAAATTTCCTTGCTCACCCAAAAAAAAAATAAAATTGAGGGCATACATGACATGCATTGCATGTGCTTGTAATTCATTCCATTTTGACTGTCAAGGCAATCATTCTTTTCGATTTTGAATACATTATTACATAAATGGGGAAACGAAATAATGGTGTCCCTCTGTTGGCTGAATCATTTGCAGGTGAAATGCAGGATCAAGCGAGTTATAACTGGTGATGAGGTGTAACTCATCAGCCAACACGAACGCGAATGTTCGATTCATTTCTCGGTAGGGATAATTATTGCTCCTCAACATGAACGATAATCGAGTCCCTTCACTGTAGGGATTGCAACGGATCCTAATTGGGTCCTTAATGGACTTAGATTTGAGCTAAGTCCTCGAACCCTTTGGGTTTAAGGCTAAAATCGAGGCCCGTTAAGGACCCAATTAGGACCCGTTGCAATCCCTACTTCAGTGAGTCGATTGACACTCGAGCTAGGCAGGCAGCTAACTTCAAGCTTGTGGCAGTCAAACTTTAGCAAGACATCATAAAAAGCTCACGAGTCGGAATCAGCTTTTTAATATTTTTCTAATCTGAATTTAAAATTTTGAATCTAAACGACAGTTCGTAAGGGACCGGAGCAGACTACCATGAGAAAAAAAATCTTTGTAAAGATCCTGATGAGTCCAAGGTTCAATATTGAATTTTTTTTAAATAAATTTTCCAACTATTGTCAAGTGTCACCGAACAATTCGAAAAGCCTCAACTTCTTAAAGAACATATCGGAGTCAAATTTTCATCGGGTAAACGACCTTACGAGTCGGGCTCGAGCGTGGAAAATAAGCAGCAGAGCTCGAACCGGAGCCCAATCTTTAAACTGTACTTACTTTCATAAAAGGAATTCTACACAAAACTTAAATTGCACAGCAGTCAGCAACCATAACTGGAAAACCAAAAAATATCCAGAGAATGTTACAAGGAATGATCACCTCAACTTCCGAATTGAAAAGGATTAGCGGTAGTATATATAATGAGATTAGCCAACAAACACGAAGAACAAAAAGACGAGTCGAACAAGAATTTAGTACCTCAATTAAGACTCTTTAATGCCTAAAGAGTGTTGTGAATCAAACCCATCTTCTTAGCAAAATCATCGTCATCATCAACATATTCTTCAACACCATCTCCATTCTCCCCTTCGTAGTACTCATCTTCTTCACCCGTTTGCTCGTAATCATACCCCTCTTCATCCTTTTCTCCATTAGCTTCAGCTTCAAAACCTGCTGTTTCTACGGTGTGGTTCTTACCTTCTTCGTTCTCCTGGGACGATCTTGTAGAATCACTGACCTCCTTATATGTCGAAGAATCCACATCTTCATGACCTTTAGAACCTCCTACAACGCTACTCTTGATGGTTTTTGCTCCACTCGCTTCCCCTCTCTTACGTTTTAGAATCTCATCGAGTGATTTAGGCCCGTCAAATTTGAGACTATCGGGTCTCTGTTGGTGGCCTTCGATCACCGAAGGAAACTTTCTCTTACCAAGAGGATTTTGACTCTTTGGACCAGCATCGTGTCTCCTTAAATCCCCATTTCTACTGTTTTTCACACCATTACTGTGAGAACCTTCGAACCTTCCTCTCCTTTTGTCTTGGATCCTTCTAGTTATACCGCCGTTGCTTCCAGGGAATATTACTCTGCCCCGAAGGCGACTACTGAGGAGGGCATCGTCGTGTTCAGACACGAACCGCCTGTCCCCGTGTGGACCCAATCGGTCTTGGACACGCATAACGTGCGTGTTTTGTCGACTAATAACAGATCTCAAGCCATTATTAGGCTTCTTATGCTTCGATAACCGATGCCTCAGATCGGATTCATGAACTTGATACGAACCTACCGACATTGTCTCAGATGAAGCTCTGTGCTGCTCCCGAGCGTACTGATCCTGATGGGGCCCACGTGAGCCATGACCATGAGGATCTTGATATCTATCATCATCGATATCAACATAATCTTCAGACCCCCCGTGATCATATTCATATCGATCTTCACCGGGGTAGTAATCTGATTCCCTCATTACATTGTCATCAACAAGGACATCGAACCCGGGCGAATGTTCCCTTGAAGCTTCCTCTGCTTCCTTAACGTTCATGCTTCTGGGTTCATCCAACGGGTGAGATTTCTGCATAGAATCGGACCAGCCAACTAGGTTTTCAGATGGAGGAATATTCCTGATACCCGGGAATCCATTTGTAACCAACCGGCGTTGTAAACTCCTATCGAGGAAGAACTCGTTTCTAGGTCCACCTGCTTCGACTTCACAAGTTGGTTTGGGTTCGAGAACCTGTTTGACAGATTTAACGGGTAAAGGAGGTGTCTTCTTAGCTTGAATCGACTTTTCGATCATATCAATAGCCTTCTTGATTGCTGTGGGATCAGAAGCCGAAGCCGATGCTAATGCTGGCACTTGTACTGCTTTGTTACTCATGGAACTTGGTGCGTGGAGAAAAGGACACCAATCACCTTTTAAGCAGTAACCATTTTGGAAAAAAACACAGGGTACCGTTTGTTTCCCTGAGGCATTAGGGGCATACGGAGCATTTTTTGTTGCAGTACGCGTCTGCGACACCGAGTGTCCACTAGAAGTTGGTGTTTGGGTGCCCAAGAGTCCATCAAGTGACTGAAAACACAGAAAAATGATGCAATTTATAGATGACAAACAGTCAAAGAAGCCATTCGTATAATTTTACCAGCACAGAGAATGTAATTACTAACCGGATGTCGAAACCCGCACTTTGGATTCAAGCAATTACCATTCAGCCAAAACCAACAGTCCTGTGGATTTAGCCGTGCTATTTCACTGTGACGAAACTCACACTCATTTCCCTGAGGAAAAACGACAGGTAAATAAGTATCCACAACCAACAAGATGTTTTGGAGTATAAGAATAAAGTTCATTCTAATAGACGATAAAGAAAAGCTAACAATTACAGCAAGTTCATCCAGATGCAGCATTTGCAAGGCAACACTACATTTAGAATGAAAAGCGACAACATAAAATTCTTTGCGTTTGCAGCATACACTGTTACGTGCTTCTGTACATTTGATGAGAAATGAGGATTAACCAACGGCTAAAAACCTCCGCAAACAATTGGAAGCATTTCCTCACACAGATATCTAAAGCTTACCGACGACATACATAGTAATTCGTGCAAAATTGGTTACGGTAATGCAAGTAGTCAACAAATACCGAAAAGGTGGACCAAATTTACAAACAGGTATGAGAGAACGACCTTTTTGCAGGTTGAGGGAGAGGCGAGATAGTAAATGCAATCGGTGTTTCTGCTAAGAGCTTCTTCTTCAGCTGAGATAGGTCGTTGAGTCCGATTTTGAGCTTCAGGGACCATCGCAATCGGTGTTTCTGCTAAGAGCTTCTTCTTCAGCTGAGATAGGTCGTTGAGTCCGATTTTGAGCTTCAGGGACCATCGTTTCGAAGTGCGTACGAGGTCGGTTCTCTTCTCTTCGCGAATTAGAAAACAGAAGCTGGATAAGGATGACGACGATGATGATTTTAATTTGAGATCTAGGGTTGGATTCTAGAGCTCGAGGTGACTATTTCCCTCTATTAAACGGAGTAAATACTAAATGGGCAACGGGTCGGTTAGGATTCAACGATTACGGTGCGGTTTAAACCGTAATTATGTGGTGATTTACAATTGTAGACATCGTTAGAAGAAGTGATTTACAAAAATAGACTCTTTATGTAAACTGTTTCAAAAATATGCATAATTTTATTTCTATGTTATTATTATCATAATTTTTTTTGTTGTATATTTTTCTATTTTTTAATTTAAATTCATCATATAAATGATTAGAGTATTCATAATTTTGTTAATCGAGATTTTCGGAACATCGAAATTTTAGTTTGTAATTTTATAACCAATAAATCCGTAACCAAATAACCATTTTTTTTATAGTTTTAGTAATATATACGATATCATATATTTATAACTATATAAGTAATATAATAAGTAATTTATTTTTTAATTAAACATTAAGTTTTAGGCCGGTTAACTAAATCGACTCGAATCGAAAAGGTTAGGTAAATTGAATCAAAAATTTCGGTTCGGTGAATTCTGTGTTAGGAGAAACAAAATCAAAAATCGATTCGGCATTAGTTGTGGAACCACATCTAATTTCTAAGCGATTCGGCTATAAATTTATATAAAATTCACCAATGCATAAATATTTCGGACCAAGTTGGCCGATTCTGAACCAGTTTGTAATTTTCGAAAATGATTATATAAAATTCACTAATACATAGACTATAGAGAAAATTAAAAAACTAACGAAATACGGATCACATGTTTAATTTTTTTTATTTGAGCGAATCATATGATTATTTCTATTTCATATGTCATTGATTTGATTATAAAAGTAATCACAAAAAGAAAATAAAATAAAAACATGCTTATTTTTTAAAATATGTGTACATATAATAAAACTAATTCAAAAAAGAAAACAAAATAAAACGATGCCTATTTATCTAACAAAATACACACAGTGCATATTTTTGTAAATTACAATTGGTCAAATACCTAGATTCGTAATTAACTCGTAATTACGTCTGACGTATAGTTTTCAAAAGCGTGACCAATGTCGTCTCCGACACTTGTAAAATTTTATTCAAAAAAAAGGACACTAACAAAATTTATTTACTTATTTTTAAATTTTAATGATTTTTCAAAAAAAATAATAAATAAAATTAGTTCGAACCGGAATGTGTTAAATTTGGGCCTCGAGGCCAGCGCACATGCGCCGCACGTAGGAGGAAGCACCATATAAACTTGATGGGATTCCTTTCTTAAATCAAATGATATTAGGAGGAGTGATACATCAAGCTTATATACCGGTTAAATTTTCTCGTCGAAATTAATATGAAACATTTTGTCATCACATGTGATATTCTTCACACAAGGGAATCTCATGTTCAAATAAAACCCCCTGAACGTGCATAGGACCAACTTTTTCTTTTGAATTTGTCGCGCATGCAAGATAATTATTACACGTTACATTTCTCATTTACCCGACGACCAAAGTGAAAGTCCATAACAAGAGAGCAGAGACGCCGTAGAGAGTCACATTGCTCTCGTTATTCTTCCCTCTTATCTACACTGCATGGTCTTCTCATTTTCATTTGATATGTCGAACAAAATTACTATTTTGCCATGCTCCTTTTATTTATTTTAATATGAATAAATACTATTTTAAATTTAAATTTTTTCTTTATTATAATTATACCACGCGAATACATAATTAATATTAAATTATTAATAACTTAAAATCTAAAGTAATGTTATATATATATTTATATATTACACCATATTGTTCCATATTTCTTCCTCAGATCACCAAGAGAGTATAAAATAAGATACTAGTATGCATTATTAATCAAGAACGTAAATAGCTAATCTTTATTTTATTTCTCTCAAATTTATTTATCGTTGAGCTCGTCATATGTTTTACCAGCCAATACCTCACACTTCTACTCTGCGTTACGTTTTTACCTATATATCGCGACTACGCAAATCCAGCTCGGCATTAAAAAAATTGTTCGCCGGTAAGAAATATATCAACTCACGGGAAAAAAGGAAAGAAAACAAAAGGAGATTCATCGCATTACCGAATGTTTGACGAAACAAAGACCTCCACATCTGCATTAGAAGTATAAAATTAGTAGTAAAACATGATCCGCAGCTGCATAAATGTTGTATTCTAAATTCATAATAATAGAAATAATTTTTAAAAAAAAAAAAAAAAAAAAAAACAAAGCGAGGACTTACGAATATTCCAGTTTAATGTTCATGAACCGGCAATTCTCTTTGCTCTGGGTTAACGTCACGGAGCCTTCGATTATCTGATCTTGCTCCACATCGATCGGTTCGTAGAAGTATATAAGCGTCTGCATAGTTTTCGATGTGAGACTTCGGATGAGTCTGAATTCGTGTATTTGAACGAAATAGCATGATTTTTTTTAATTACTAATTTCAGAATCTAAATTTCAAATCAAACGAAAACCGACCACTTGTCATCGAATTTCAGAATTCAACAAATAACGAATGCTTAAATCATCCTCGAATTTGGATGAAATCGAAATCCGTTCAGTTTCCAAACGGATTATTTGGAGGAAACCTAGACTGCAAATCAAAATCCGGATATCCAAACAGGCCATACGACGTTTTCGGCGACAAACAACGATTTCCCAAAATTATCGCGTAATGGATAATTTTATTTCAGCTGGATAAGATTGAACCAGAAAGTACCTGTTGCCAATGTGTTGGAGGATCCTCGGGTGCCGTGGATAGGACCAGAAGAGATTCACCGCGATTGGCCCGTGCCCTCGTTTGTTCATCAGTAGTAGGCGAGCCAAACTTCACATCGAACCAGAAAGCAAATCCATGAAATGGTGCTGTAATAAATCAAATGCAAAGAAAAGGGTTTGTTGGAGAAAAACACAATAATGGGAATAATATTGAGACGATGTTTTAAGATAAATGAGCACCGGGGAGATTTTTAACCTCGCATCATTGATTTAAATCTAAATCTGGTCGAAATGGTCTCGAGCTCATGAAGCTTGATCGTGCGGCAGTCGATGTGCTTCACCTGTCATCAACAGGAGTCAAAACTTCAGCGAATTATGTCATCGTGTTTCGGAAGAGAATGGTTAATTAAGAATAGTAATTTTAAGTTTAATTTTTTCTTTTGAAACGGATTGTATTCGAGAAGAAATGCGTACATAAAGGAACTTACCACGTGCGACCATGTCAAGACATTTTCACCGCTGATCATCTCAATGGAAGGTTCTTGAAACGCGCACTGCTTTGCTACTGGTATCATGGCGGACACTGAATAAAACCGCAGAGCCCAAAACTAACTATGAGGAAAGGTAAAAAAATGAAAAAGAAAAATAACCAGCAGCAAAATCACCAGACCGCCTAATCAAATACTTGAAAGAGGAGCAATTCACGAAAGTCGGGTAAATTCAATCCTTTTTTAAATCTTAAGTGGTAAAATTCGCTAGAATTGTTATTTGTTAGGCTGAATAAAACTCCTGCATATCAAGTGACAGAGAGAAAGAGAACAGGCAGATATACTCGAAGATATCGCTTGCAAATAGCAGTTCATATACATGCGGTTGTCTCAGTTATTTCACAATAAAAAAAAATTGAGACAAGTTTGCTGCACCAAGAAAACACTCAGTAACATACATAAATGATATACTTACTATCGATTCCATACACGTCACGCCAGAAATCAATGCTTGCACTGTATCGGTCTGGGTGAGAAACAGGTGCCGCATACAACTGTCAAATGCACAAAGATGAAAGAATTCACTAAAATCCAAACTGAAATCATCAAGTGTGTGTGTGTGTGAAGGGAGAGAGAGAGAGGGAAAGAGCTACCGTTGCATGCGTAGGAAGAATAAGGCCTCCGGGTTTCAGCCAGCGGTCCCTAGCAGTAATAACACTTCCCAGCATGCTCTAAGAAAGAGTAAGGGATGAAAGGGGATTCCATATGAGACAGAAACACAAAAAAACCATCTCAAACAGAAAGCTCCGTGCACCACCACATAAAAGTACGTTGTCAATTATAAAATTAGATATCGGTGATCACCTCATAAAGTAGCATGTAACCCATCCATTCAGAAACAATAACATCTACTTCGTCTTCAATTTCAACATCCTGGAATGACAGGGAAAAGCATTTGATTGTAGCTTACTCCACATAATTGTGACATTGATTTACGAAGACTTGATATATAAAGGAAGTCAAAGGCATGCTCACTATCGACATTGCATTATCAAATTTATACCAGTACAAAAAAAAGACGTACATTTTTCTGTCGAACAAGCAAGCTACTTGAGTCCTTTTAGGAAAACCAATTACGATAAGTTCCACGAATGTTTTCCAAACAACATAACACAAATGGTTGAAAAAGTTTAGTTTTTACAGTTGAAGTCGAGAATAAACACAGTCAGTTCCAAAAACTCCCAAAATATCCTTTATCACTAAATTTCACCTCAAAAAACTTCATGCAAATGGGTACCACATGCGCCAGTTGCTAGTAAGTTAAGCGGATACATTATTACAGACGACATATAACAAAGCATGGTAAAATGTCCAACCTCAATTCGTCCATGCAGCACAATGATTCTGTCAGAGAAGTTGTTTGCCTTAACTACTTCATTTGCCTAGCAGAACACAAAAATATATCCATAAGAAACCGGTTCCGCCTTGATTTATTCAAAGATTCTACACACGGCATTAATAAACATTGGACTGTCTAGTTTAAAGTCCCTTCCACTACGAATATTTTTACAATAAAGTGCAGAATCGGACAAGGAGGTGATTCACGATCCACAAAATATAGATTTAGTTTGGAGGCTGCTGCATCAATAAAGAATGTTTGTGAAGACCCATAACAATCAATTTATCACATTTATGGGTTGAGTTGAATAACTAATGTGGAAATAAGTTTGTCAAGACCTCTAATCAATGGAAGCACACGATGCATGATATGCTTCTATCAACATTATACGGAATCGAAGTACCTGAATCGCAATATCACTGGCATCGACTGCATATACCTGTCAACAGCAAGCAATGATGTCATCAATACAATCTGGTGATTTATTGTGTAAATATAGAAGCACCCAACTTGAGTATGCAACACCATCTTATTTCATAAAACTAATGTATTTAGAAACCAAAGAAATGTCTAACAAAGTACCTACATTTGAAGTTTCAGTATAATCAATCAGCAGATCGATAACAATATAACTATATTGCGTAGAAAGCACATCAAGAAATGCCAAAATTCCCCAAGAGAGAATTAATAGGCATAATCAACTGCAAGAGCATCTTACCCGTCTAGCCCCAGCCTGAGCACAAAAAATAGAGAGGATGCCAGAGCCACACCCAACATCGACAAC
The DNA here is from genome assembly GCA_004919715.1 of Linderniella brevidens. Classification (NCBI taxonomy): domain Eukaryota; kingdom Viridiplantae; phylum Streptophyta; class Magnoliopsida; order Lamiales; family Linderniaceae; genus Linderniella; species Linderniella brevidens. Next base: position 17,991,263 of record SWDC01000153.1, read on the forward strand.
GACCTGAAACAAAAAACAAAATTAAAAAATTTCTCAAAAAAATGTATTGCTTTTAATATAAATTTTTCAAGGGTTGACATAGCCAACTATATACGAGCCCTGAAGATCATCTCTTAAGATCTCATTCGACCCCAATCAGTCATGTCATTATTCAGCAGTGTTGCAGTTCATATTGGCTTATACAATGAATTATTCCAAATTCTAAACAAGGATTTCCCCGTCTTTGACTCAACTAAAACTCGAGAACATGACTCGAATTGGAGTTCTAAATGCCTAATCATACTCAAACTCTCCAATCCAACAGTTTAATCATACATGTCATCGCGAACGTGAACAGTGAATCAACAGAATACACCATATTTTAATTAACAACCGACATAATCTGTACAGCATGATAAAAAAGTCTATAGAAATACATGCACAACACAATCTCATACAGCAAAAATAAAGATATAGTGAATAGATGATGCAGCAGTACGTGAGAAACACTTACTTTTCCAGAAATACGATCTTGGTGTTGAAAAATGGCATTTCTGTATGCTTTAGTCCTCACGCCATCCTGCACAAAAATAAATGCAATCCCCACGCTAATTTCATTTCATCAAGGAACTGAAAAATATATATAAAAAAAATTAAGGAAACAATACACTATCTAAATCCATGAAATATTTATTCATGCTCGATCGGATTGAAAATCTAACTACCGCAACTCAATTTTTCTCTTGCGAACGAAAACCATAACACAAGCTCATTCCGCTCACTCAAATCCGACGCCACTAGCTAATTATTAATCGTATTTACCACCTTGATCATCTCTTCATGAATGCCGAGGTGCGAGTACGAGTTGAAATACGCGACGTCGAAGTCCGTGCAAGGGCTAGCATTCGTCACTCCCTCCTCCTCATAAACCCTAGGATTGGAGTCCACGTGCCGGTCGCTTCCGCGTCTGCTTCTACGGCCCCAGCGGCCGGTCCCGTTACTTCCACCACAATCGCCCATCGGTTGGTAAATTTGATTTCCACTGAGTTCTGTTGAGCAGAAACGACTATGGGCAGTTTGTACTTGTCAGGCACCGTTTTCTTCAATTTGGAATTCTCGTCATACGTATAGGGACAACGTCGTAATTTCCCAATTTTCAAGAATTGTGTTGGATCCGAACAGTTTAGTGTTGGCCCACGAGCCCAGACCACAATCCATTGCAATATAACTGCAAGTGACTTTTTTGGTCCATAATATTTGGAGTATGGACTTTTTATCCTTCATAAAACCCGATTAGTAATAGGGGAAGCCACTTCAATATATATATATATATATATTTTTTGAGTCGAATGAAGTTAGTTTCTCAATGTGAGACAAATAATCTTAACACGCCCCTTTAATTTGGTACGATTTAAAGTCTAACACGTGGACATATCAAATCGGGTGGCGTTGAGTCAAACAAGCGTGATAACATGCAGATCAAACTTGTTGTGATACCGTGTTAAATTAAAGGTTCATTCCTAAAATCAATTGGTGGTAGGAGGAGAGAGATTTTTAATATATATATATATATATATATATATATATATATATATTGAGTTGTGTGGAGTTAGTTTCTCGATGCAAATAATCCAACATAAGAAAATCAATAATTTAATTACTCATATAAAAGATATAGCTACAGCATAATTTAGCTACAGTTTGGAATTTAATAATTGATTACCTACTCATGTGTATATTCATTCAATTATGTATCGCACTAAATTGGTTAGTAGTCATTTCTCGAAAACGATAATCATCTGCCAATAAAGAAAAGTTGCTATTTGGACCTCCGATTTTAGTCGACAACGCGTTTACAGGAGAATGGAAGAGATTAATTATATAATCATGACCCAATAATTGAAAGAAAACGAAAATCGTCGTAGCATTAGTTTGTGAATAGTCAACTGACGATTGCACTTAACTAAAAACCCTAAATTTTTTTTTCTACCGTAACTCTTTTCATATCAAATTAGAAAATATATCAGCAAAATAGCCCAATCAAGTTTCTTAACATCATGATCCAATTGCGAACAAAAGCTCACACATCAGCAATAGAACACATTAAATAAAGAAACTATGAAATAAATATTAAAATTGAAAGAAAATAAAAAATAAAGTCTCCAGGACAAAGCACTAAAGAAGAACAAGTCTGAAAAATACATGAAAATCGATATGGAACCCAAATCCAAAGAATGCTTCAACTTCTTTGGTCTTTCCCTTCAAGAATCTTGTCTTTTTCGGAAATGATAGTCCAAAATTTCTAGCCACTTCCAAATTTATCCGAAATAACTTCGGAATATATAAACAGGTAAAAATAATATTACGAATGATTGTGTTAATAGATTGAGGACTGAATTATAATTTTTGTTATTATAAGTAGGAAACTGTAATATGGCTTATTAGCCATTAGAGTATAAATACTGCTGTAATGTATTGTACGTATCAATTCGATCGAATGAATATTTTTTCCCCAAATTCACTCTGCTCTTAACATGGTATCAGAGCCAACGGTGCAATAGATAATATCATTTTTTTCAAGAATCATTAATCCGCTGCGAAGATGTCTGACGATAAAGAGGAATCGAACGAGAATCAAAGAAATCAAGATCCGAAGCAAGATTCAAAGAAGATGCAGGATCCGATCGATTTCCAGGATCCGATATATCTGCATCCCTCAGACACTCCGAACCTTGATCTCGTCACAGAAACGCTGCGAGGAACCGAAAATTACAAGGTATGGAGTAGAGAGATGTTGATCGCATTAGAAGCAAAAAACAAATTAGGTTTTATAGACGGGACTTGTAAAATGCCTGATAATGATCAAATGATGATTCTGCAATGGAAACGCTGCAATGCTTTGGTTAGGTCATGGATTAATCGATCATTAAGTAGGGAATTAGTCCACGGAGTTGTGTATTGCGAATCTGCGCATTTGGTCTGGAATGATCTGAAGGAGCGTTTTGACAAAGTGAACGATGCTAGGCTTTTTTCTCTGTATAGGCAAATTAATACTATCAGTCAAGGAGGAAATTCCGTAACGGATTACTACTCAAAACTGAAGCAGTTTTGGGACGAATATGATAGTCTCATCCCTTCACCCGCAACCAAGATTTCGAAAGAATATCTGGACTTCTGTAATCAACTGAAGATGATGCAGTTCTTGATGGGTTTGAGTGAAGGATATGCAACAATCAGGTCTCAGATCTTGATGATGAATCCTCTGCCTACTCACGGACAAGTTTATGCAATGGTCTTAAATGAGGAAGCACAAAGAAGCATTAGTGTAGCAGGTGGTAGCAGCGAGGGAACAATTGCTTTGATGACTAATGCACCCCATATCCGACCACAATTTAATCAGACTGAGAAGGCTACCATGTGGTGTGATTTTTGCAATATCCCGGGGCACACAAAGGACATATGCTTCAAGATTCATGGCTACCCACAAAATTGGGGCAGAGGAGGAAGAAGATGCAATAGCTCTAGAAGAGGAGTAGTAAAATTTAATAATCAAACGCATTGGAGGCCAAATGGACATAACCCTATACGGGCATATACCACCACAGCAAATCAGCAGCCGCTGAATGATGCACAGCCCATGCTCCAACAACCATTTGGAGCTTCCGTCCCTCAACCTACAATCCAACAACATGCTGGGAATTCATTCCATCAATTCACCCCTCAACAATATCAACAAATCCTGAATATCATTGGAGGGCAAGGCACTAACCAGAATATGGAAACCATGATGGCCTCAGTCAACAATGCAGATACAAAGGAAGGTATTACAAACTCTAAACCTCTTTTATCTTTTGAATGGATTATTGACACGGGGGCAAACCAACACATGATTTCTAACATAAACATGTATGATGAATATAACATGAGTTATGAACATGATGCTACTGTTAGATTACCTAATGGAATGAATGCTAGAGCTATGTTCTTAGGAACAGTAACTGTATGAGATAATCTGAAACTTACTGAAGTGTTGTGTGTGACATCTTTCAGTCATAATCTGTTATCACTCTCTAGGCTTACTAATCATGATGGGATGTATGTTACTTTTTATCCTGATTTTTGCCTAATCCAGGAGATTTGGACTGGCAAGATAAGGGGGACTGGTAGAGTAAAGAACGGCTTATATTACTTGAATATCATTCATGATAGAGCTGAGAAAAACTCTGTAGCAATTCGTAGTAAGACTGAGATGTTACAGAATGTAGTAAATAAGGTAGAAGTGGATAGAATAAACCTATGGCATAGGAGATTTGGCCATATGTCATTTTCCAGACTGAGTTTTCTACCAGAATTGAATATGAAATTGAGTAACAATCATGAATATTGTGATGTTTGTCCTCTTGCTAAGCACAGCAGATCAAGCTTCCCAAAGAAAGCTTCAACAACCAAATCAATCATGGAATTAATCCATGTAGACATTTGGGGACCATATAGGGAAGCAACATACAATGGTGAGAAGTATTTTCTTACCATTGTTGATGACTTCTCTCGGGCCACTTGGGCTTTCCTAATGCTGTTTAAAACTGAGGTGTATGGCATATTGAAGAGATTTCTTTCATATGCCAAAACTCAGTTTTATACAGCATTAGGAAAGTGGCCCGAGAGAAGTCATCAACAATGGTAAGAAAATACTTCTCACCATTGTATGTTGCTTCCCTATATGGTCCCCAAATGTCTACATGGATTAATTCCATGATTGATTTGGTTGTTGAAGCTTTCTTTGGGAAGCTTGATCCGCTATGCTTAGCAAGAGGACAATGCACTAGAATTTTTTAACCATGATTGTAGGAAATTATTTGAATCATATGGGATCATTCACCAAAGTTCTTGCCCTTATACACCCCAACAAAACGGAGTAGTAGAAAGAAAACATAGACATATATTGAATGTAGCAAGAGCATTGAAATTTCAATCACACTTGCCAATCAAGTTTTGGGGGGAATGCATTAAAACTGCTGTTTATTTGATTAATAGATCACCATCACCGTTATTGGGTTGGAAAACACCTTTTTCCATTTTGTATGGTAAGGAACCGAGGTATCAACATCTCAAAGTATTTGGATGCCTCTGTTTTGCTAAAGTACTGCCTACTCTGGACAAGTTCCAACAGAGATCAAAACCTTGTGCATTGATTGGTTATGCAATCAACCAAAAAGGGTACAGGCTGATGGAACTTGAGTCACAAAAGTTTATTGTGTCTAGAGATGTCATTTTTTATGAAAATATATTCCCTTTTGCTGAAAAACAGAAACTTTTATCTCATGAAACTGCTATAAGAAATAATAATGATGGGTACCATTTTCCAGAAGAAAATTATAGGCAAGAACACCACGGTGAAATGTTTACCCAGCTGAATGTAAATCCTGATGATGAAAATGACCATAACCTCATTCAAGGGGGTTCAGATGATATGGTTTATCAACATATTGATACAGCACAAACAAATGAAAGAAATAATATTCTTAACAATAACAGTCAGGAACAAGAATTAAGGAGATCTACTAGACAAAGTAGACCTCCTTATTGGTCTAAGGATTTTATATCACCTCTCACAGATAATACTAACCAAGCAAGTGCTGTTAGATATCCTATCTCAGATTTTATACAGTATGATGGACTTAAGGAGCAACACAGAGCATATCTGAAAGCACTAACAGCATAGCAGATTCCAAGATCGTATGAAGAAGCAGTTCAATCTGTGAACTGGAGGAAGGCAATGGATGTAGAACTGAAGGCTTTAGAGCTGAACAAGACCTGGAAAGTTGTGAATCTGCCCCTAGGAAAGAAGTCAATCGGGTGTAAGTGGGTATTCTCCATTAAATACAAGTAATGGTAAAATAGAAAGATATAAAGCCCGATTAGTTGCAAACGGATATAATCAAATTGAGGGGGTAGATTTTACTGATACTTTTTCACCTGTGGCAAAACATGTTTCGATTAGATTAGTTATGTCTTTGGCTTCTATGTATCATTGGCCATTATGGCAAATGGATGTTACAAATGCTTTTTTACAAGGTGACCTAAATGAAGAGGTGTATATGATTATTCCACAGGGACTGAAAAACAGTTCAGATATTGGAAATAATAGAGTATGTAGGCTTAAAAAATCCTTATACGGATTGAAACAAGCATCTAGGCAATGGAATGCTAAATTTACAGCTGCTATGAATATTTTTGGATTTACACAATCAAAGAATGATTATTCTTTGTTTGTAAAATCAAGGGGAAGTATCATAGTTATACTCCTCGTATATGTTGATGATATTTTACTCACTGGAAATGATAATAACTTGATTGATCAGACAAAAGGTTACTTAAACAATACTTTTCATATGAAAGACTTGGGTATGTTGAAGTATTTCTTAGGTATTGAAGTAGCAAGATCCAAGGATGGTATTTTGTTGAACCAGAGAAAGTATGCTCTGGAATTACTTGCTGATACAGGCATGCTGGGGAGTAAGCCATTGACGATACCAATGGAGCAGAACATAAAGCTGATGGAAAGTGTGACAACAAAATCAGGGAGTAATTTAAATTCAGCTTCTGATCATTTGATAAGCAATGTTGCAGAATATCAAAAAATTGTAGGCAAACTTATATATTTGTGTCTAACTCGGCCTGACATATGTTATTCTGTCCAGATTCTATCTCAATTTATGCACAGCCCGAGAAAATCCCACATGGATGCTATGTACAGAGTTTTAAGATACATTAAAGGGAAACCTTCACTCGGTATATTCTTTAAATCTGATAATAATACACATTTACAAGCTTTTTGTGATGCAGATTGGGCAGCATGTCCAATGACAAGGAGATCACTGACGGGATATGCAGTTTTTATGGGAAATTCTATGATATCTTGGAAGACAAAGAAGCAAGCAACGGTCTCACGGAGCTCAGCTGAAGCAGAATATCGGGCAATGGCAATGGCTACAGCAGAAATCTTATGGATCAAAGGACTGATGAAAGACCTGGGAATTGATTCAGATAGGCCAGCAACTATATTCTCGGACAGCAAATCAGCACTACAAATTGCAGAGAATCCAGTTTTTCACGAAAGAACTAAACATATCGAAGTGGATTGCCACTTCATTAGAGATAAAATTCTTGAGAAGATCATTGAAGTGGCTTATATATCAACAAAGGAGCAGCCTGCAGACTTATTAACAAAGGGGCTGGGAAAATCACAACATGATTATCTACTATCCAAGTTTGGTGTTCTAGACTTATTCGAACATCAAACTTAAGGGGGAGTATTACGAATGATTGTGTTAATAGATTGAGGACTGAATTATAATTTTTGTTATTATAAGTAGGAAACTTTAATATGGCTTATTAGCCATTAGAGTATAAATACTGCTGTAATGTACTGTACGTATCAATTCGATCGAATGAATATTTTTTCCCCAAATTCACTCTGCTCTTAACAAATAATAACACAAATATTTCACATCCTAATCGATGCGACACAAAGACGAAGGCACAAACATAATTGGGTAAAGCCTAACAATGGCTTTCTAAAAACTGTTAAAAAAATAAAGTACCATCACAACACAGTAAGTTCAAAAAGCTTCGGTATTGTATTTATCACGGGATATTTTGATAAAAGGGATCGAAACATATTTTATTTAAGCTGGAGGGATTGTATGGAAAAAGTCAAAAATACCCTCGAGTAAAAAGTCATTAATATTAGTTTAGTCACTTAAATGAATTCGTCGTTTCAGTTAAGTCTTATTCGAATTCGAATAAGCTTTATTCGGGTTCGAATAAGATATATTCGATTTCGAATAACCCTTATTCGAGTTCGAATAATCTGGGTTATTTGAACCCGAATAAGAGTTATTCGAGTTCGAATAAAGGTTATTCGAGTTCGAATACGCTTATTCGAACTCGAATAACCCTTATTCGGATCCGAATAACCTTATTTGAACCCGAATAGGGCTTATTTGAACCCGAATAGGGCTTATTCGAACCCGAATAAAAATAATCAATTTTAACTCAAGATAAAGATTAAACTCGATTCAAGATGAACATTATACGAAGAAGCTTATGAAAGTTTTGTGTATCACAATATAATTAATAAACATTATTCAATAAGTTCATCGAAGTTTGTATATCACATTGACACAACTCATTTTAGTTGCCATCATGTAGAGCACATGTTTAGATATCATATTATAGTAATTCACTTAAATACAAGTTGTAACATTATAGCAACTCACACAAAACTCATTTAAATTTTCATTACATTTACCCAACTCATTAGACATCTTCATTAAACATTGTCATAACTAATTATAGTATTTCATTGACTATTATTTGATATTAATGACTTGATATTATTATCATAAAATTACAAGTATTAATTATACTCTTATTTGAATTCGAATCATGGTCTTTTGGGTTCTAATAACGCTTATCCGAGTTCAAATGGACTTATTCGAGTTCTAATAATGTTTATTGGAACTCGAATAGGGTTATTTGAACTCGAATATGACTTATTCGAACTCGAATATGGTTATTTGAACTCGAATAGGACTTATTCGAACTCGAATATGACTTATTCGAACTCGAATATGACTTATTCGAACTCGAATAGGACTTATTCGAACTCGAATAGGACTTATTCGAACTCGAATAGGACTTATTCGAACTCGAATAAGGCGTATTCGAATCCGAATAAGACTTATTTGAACTCGAATAAGACTTATTCGAATTCGAATAAGTCTTTCAATCTTATTCGATTTCGAGTGTATCTTTAATATTTTCAATTATTTCGCCTAAATCTACCTTTAATCATAACGAAAACTCAAGACCCATGCGAATTTGTATCAATTTTTCAGAAAATCAGTTAAGATATGTACTAATTTGAAGATGATTTTAAGAGAAATGACGAAGAAAAAGCGACGAAATCTGCATTTCTAAAACCTAAAAAACGAAAATATAATTTTAAACTATTATAATATTGTTAATTAAATAGATATATTGATTAATTACTTATTTAAGTAAGTAAATCTCTCTTATCTAAAAAAAGAAAAATCGCTCCCTTTTTTTTAATTTTATAGGAAATTAATCCCTTTGTTAATTTATCCCTATTTATCACTCTCTTTCGTACGTCTCATGCTGTCGCTTTCGCGGTCTTGGAAGTATCTGCTGTGTGATAGAAACAAAGCAAAGAATGATTACTCAACGTCATTAACGAATATTCACTGCTCCTTGATTGGCTTTTAATCGCCCAATGCCTTTCTTTCGTTCTTGAAAATCACAGAGAAAAAAAAAAAAAAAGAAAAACCTTGTATTCTTGTCCATACGAAGCTGGATATTTTTTTTTCCCTGTAGGAAAAGAACCATTCTTTTACCTTTGCGCCTGATTTTCACTGTGTGGGTGGTGATTATCAAGTGAAGACGACGACAAAATCAGCAGCAGCTCTCATTACATTACATTACAACGTCGTGTGAGTGACCCCTAAATGTTAGGTATTATTATTATTATTATTCATCACTCTCTTGGTGGTGGGTGAGTGAAAGCTGCTGCTGTAGACTTTCTGGGTCCTTGTTGTTTGTATGTCAATGGTGGTCTCTTCTTTCACATCTCGAATCCTTACACTGCCCTAAATTACAGCCAGAGAGAATTAAAGAAAGCCCTTTTCAACTACTTGAACATTTATTGCAATTTTTCATTCTTTGGTTTATTGTCAGCAGATATTTCTCATGCTCCTCTAACACAAAGCAGTTGCACTCACCCACAAACGCCCCACTTCTTCAATTGTCAGGAAAATCAAAACCCATTAAATCAGCTATTTCAATCAGCTATAAATCAAATCCAAGAAAACTAATTTGTGGGAAATTGGGAACTTTTTTCTTGAGGTTTTAAGATAAATCTTGATTCTTGAAAGATGCCTGCTGAAGAGTCGAGTAGAAGCAGCTCCGTGTGGAGCAGGGAAGAAGACAAGAAATTCGAGGAGGCAATAGCCAATTTTCCCGGAGATTTTTCCGATCGGTGGGAGGAAATCGCTGCGCAGGTTCCCGGGAAGTCGTTGGAAGAGGTCAAGCGTCACTACGAGCTCTTGGTCGATGACGTGGACAGGATAGAATCTGGTTTTGTGCCGGTGCCCTGCTACAACGATTCGTCTTCGGACGCTTCGAACGGTTGCGGCGGCGGCGGCGACGAAACGAGCGGTAAGAGGAGTGGGAGCGGCGGCGGCGGCGGTGGTAAGCCTTCGAAGTCCGAACAAGAACGCCGCAAGGGAATCGCGTGGACGGAGGACGAACACAGGTAATAAATAATCTGCTTATTGTGTGACCAATATTTTTGCTTTTCCCCACTATCGTTTTTGTTGATTAGAGAGCCTTTCGAATCTTTTTCGTTGACAAAATTATTGCAATGTGGAAAGAATTTTGGATTATTGGTGGGACTTTGGCCTAAAAAATTAAATTTACATCCATCCTTAAAAAGCCAAGATTATAACTTAAAAGGGACAACACTTTCGGGTTATTAAACCTAAAAGGTTGCAATTTAGGTCGCTAATTTTAAATAACGAAGGAAGTTAAGGACAACAAGCGTTGATTGGGAGTTAAGTTGTCTGTGGCAGTGTAACAGGACAACACATCACATTTTTTGTATACTAGATTATAGTCATCTCTTCTGTATAACGTGACGTCCAATTATCTTGCAAATGGGATCTCACGTGAATAGGTGACGTTGTGTTCAGTTGGCGCTTGTTGTCCTTAAATTGCTTCGATTTTTGCATGTTTATGTTTTCAAAATTGCAATCCCTTAAGTTTGGTATTATGAAAGTATCACCCTTCTCAACTTACAGGACGAAAAAAGTATTTAAGCCGCAAAATTTGTGATAGTAGCCAATGAGACTTGGCATAGTGTTCAAGTTGAGGCACTCAAGGTGTTTGGAGGGGAGGTCTGAGGTTCGAATCTCTATGGATACCAAAAATTTTAAATGAGTATGTCACACATGGACTTGTTCTAGAATGGTTTATCTGGTTGGCTTAGTTCATGTCAGTCCCCTTGCATATACTTGGTCCAAAGGCAAGGGTTATCAGGAACCAATTAAGTTAGGATCCAAACAAACTCAAGTTTTATCAACTCTTGTAGTAACACGCGAATTCATTCATTTCCGAAAAAAATAAAACAGGTTGTTCCTCTTGGGTTTGGACAAGTACGGAAAAGGAGACTGGAGGAGCATATCCCGCAACTTCGTGGTGACGCGGACGCCCACGCAGGTGGCGAGCCACGCGCAGAAGTACTTCATACGCCTCAACTCCATGAACAAGGACCGGAGGCGGTCGAGCATACACGACATCACCAGCATCGACGGCTCCAACGGAGTAGGGGAACCCTCGGGCCCGCATGCACCACCCATCACCGGCTCCGCCCCGAGCCACAACCCCTCGGACAGGTCGAACCACAAGCAAGCCCCGGCTCACGTCGCGGTTCCCGGGATCTACAGACCGCCGCCGATCGGGCAGCCCATCGGCGGACCCCTCGTCTCGGCCGTGGGCACGCCGGTTCATCACTTGGGGTTCGGTGTGGGCCCACCGGTGGGTTACGCGGTACCGCACAAGAATGCCAAGAGGTGAATCGAATGTTCTATGGTATCTTTGAAGTATATGGTGGGATATTATTGCAATGCGAATAAACTTGTATAGGCTGAGACATAACGGTAAAACAGTTCTCTTGAAACAAAGTGCAACGAGAAAACACTGCAGAGGCCACAATTTATAATTTCATTGATTTGATTTGATTCATCGGCTTGAATTTTGTTCACGGTTCAACTCATTAAGCAAACCATTAAAAAGGTATATGACTAACTTTATATCTATATACCTTTCTGACCTCAATAATTTTTCTTGATTGGTTAGTTATAATTGCCATTTAATATCCACGCTTTCTATACTAAACAGAAAATTGTACAAAATAATCCATTTTTTCGGGCATTGAAGAAAGAGTTATATTCAATTTTTTTATTTATTTATAAAAAGGTTTCATCTTATGTTTAATTCGTAATCGATAGCTAATTAAAAAGAAAATTTGATTATAACAATCCATATGAGGAACGTTTGTATCAAGAATCTAATTATTAGGTAACTGCCTGTGGCCCAAATATTATATCATCAAGCATTGCAATAAAAATCATATTTTAGGTAATGGCATTGCCTGCCATGTTACATCACAATTCACAAAGCAGACTGTCGGATAAGAACAAAGAAATGAAAAAGTGGTCCGATCGATCCGCCAAATCACGTGTTTGTCAACCGCTCGGATTTGAATTTCGATTTCATTCAAATTCGAGGAGAATTTAAACGCTTGTTGTTTGATAATTTTGAAATTCGACCACAAGTGGTCCTTTTTCGAAATCGAAATCTATGTCGTAATTTTCATAAATAATAATAATAATAATAATAATAATAATAATAATAATAATAATAATAATAACAACAATAACAATTATAGGTGAACAATGAGTCGAGCTGACTCGCGAGCTCGGTGAGGCGGCTCGAGCTCGACGAACGACGAGTTGAGCCGGCTCGACAAAAACTTGGCTTAAGAAAACCGAGAACACGGTAAGCAAATCATACGTGTTAAAGAACCACTTCGACTAAAAGGCTAACCTGAAGGAAGTGTATCATATTTTAATTTTATATGTTTTATTTCAAACGTGCCCCTCACGTCTATACTGATTTCTTTATCGTCTATATGAGTTGATTTCTTTATTACTTAGACTTGAGCGTGTAATTTTCCTAAATGAAGGTCACGAGGATTCATATCCAAGACATATTTGGCAGGATCCTTGATACCACGCGCTGAATGCCCACTTCACATGAAACTTTAGCTTGAAGGGATATATTTTAATTACATACATGTTATTTCAAACAGTACGAAAAACCAACCTTTTTTTTTTATATATCAATGTCATGGAATCAATGATCTACGGAGAGAGTTTTTTTGACGACGAAAAGCTGCTGAAGGCTTCTCAGTGCTACCTATCGACAACGGGCCCCATCGCGGGCCTATTATTCGTCTCCAACTTTAGGGTTTCATTCTGCAGCGAGAGATCGATAAATGTATCATCTTCTTGGAACGAGAAGATGCTGAAGTTGCAGTACAAAGTTACGATCCCGTTGAGGAAGATAAAGAGAGCTGCTGCGGACGAGAAGGTGAAGAGACCGAACCAGAAATACGTGCATGTGGTGACTGAGGGATCACTTCGAATATCGGTTCATGGGATTTTTAAACCATCAGAGGACTGACTTTGAAGTATCTTCAGCAGGCAATTCATCAAGCTAAATGGGCCCAAGATAAATTATTCGTACTCAAATCCGTGATATTTTATCTCAACCATTTTAGTCAGATTACTGATATGACAAGCTCATAATATTTTATGGGCTTTCTATCAATCTCGGGTTGGAAAAAAAGAAACCAAACAGAACTAAATTAGCCATTACTGTCTTATCGTCTAATCCAGGGCAGCAAACAAGCCACTAAGGCTATATGTAGATATATATATATATATATATATATATATATATACATTATGCAAATATGGAGTAGTTTTCAGCGACAACTCACATAATCTTGTAAGAATGTAGTTCACATTTCTTTAAGAAGCAAAGACTACAAATACAGGCTAATGCAGAAACAAAAGCTTATTCAGTGTTCAACTTTGAAGCAATCTTTCCGAAAAAAAAGAGAGAAAATAAATAAAGAATTAAGGAATATTTTCGTTAGTACCCGGTTTGCGAAGAATCTTTGCGACACGTCAGCACGCAATCCTCGACGAACTGCGAAAGCTGAGAAGAGTAGAGCTTCGGGTCGTTCCTGAAATGGTCGACGTGTGGGGTCGTGATGAAATTACAGGCCCTCACTTCGTGTCCGATCTTCTTCTGCTGTTCGATGAACGACTCCACGTACCACACGGGAATGACCCGATCTGCTGAGCTGTAGATGTAAAGCTGTGGACAGTTCGGTTGATTTGACGTTAACACGTTTACTACGTCAGAAATCCTCCTGAGAAGTTCGTAAGAAATGGCTCAAGTTAGTGTAAGAAGCAAAGCAACGAATCAATGAAATGTTGAAATTGCTTAGAGGAGGAGTATATAGTGTACTTGTTTATGGGAGGGCGATTCAGAATAAAACCGAAGAGTTTCTCAAGAACGACGAGCAAAGCAGCTTCGGTCACTGCGGGTTTTACTTCGATGGAGGTCCTTGTACCGATCGTTACAGGGCCTTTATCGGATTCTGTAAGAGAACCTTTTGCTGCAACGCTGTTTTTCTTCAGAAAAGCAGCAGAAAATCCGGATGCAAAGACCTGGGGATATAAGTAAGTGACACATTTTTTATGAGACTCAATAGTAATAGTAAGAAGAGAAAGGGATCACTAAAGTGAAAAACTAAACAGGAACGTTGTGAGAAGGGAGAACACTGTTTTTGGTCTCCCAGTGTTTGGAGTATGGTTGTTAATGATCCCTCGTGTTTCGAGATTCCACATTTAGTCCCCAATGTTAATGATTTTGGGCAATTTTGGTCCTCCGCTTAATTTAACCATTAAGTATGACGGAATGACCGGTCGGGCCGGACCGAATTTTTCGGGCCAAAGAATGGTGGATCTGGCCCGACCCGTAATTTCGTTCAAGTTAATGGTTAATTTAACCGGAGGACCAAAATCGATCAAATCGGTAACATTGGGGACTAAATGTGGCATCTCGAAACACGAGGGACCATAAACAACCATACTCCAAACACTGGGGTACCAAATATGGGATTCGCCCCGGTGAGAAATACAGGAAACAATTCCATTAAAGCACTTCCATGTAAACTCATAAACACCTGTGGATCAGCCGCCGCAACGGGTGCAGAATCGACGATGCAGCCTTTAATCTTCCTGCTCAGAGACGAATCCCTCTTCTCAAACTTCTCCAAAACCAAACCGTAACTGCAAGAAAAAACAAGAACACCATTAAAACAAAGCTATATATTCTAAACAAAAATACAGAAAAGAAAAATTCCTTTCCGATCGAATGAAAATAAACTTACGTTAACCACCCCGTGTTGCTAAACGTGTGGAAGACCAAATTCTTCTCACTCTCTTCGTCCAGCCAATCAGAGAGATGCTCCACCAGCATCTCCACGTCTTGCTCGGCTTTGCCACCAATTCGGTAACTCAACACCTCAGACATTGGAAAAGTAAATGTAATAACATGAAACCCCCTCGAAGTATACCACTCCGCGTATCTCTTGAGATGCTTTTGCTTCGCTCCCAACCACCCCAACAACACCACGACGGTCTTAGACTTCAACGAAGAACGCTGAGATTTGTCCCCATTGACATCAACAGCTTTGGGATCGGGCAAATGCCATCTGTATAAAACATCCGACGGCGGTGAAGGAGCAGTAAATGAAGACACAGTGGGCTTAGCAGATTTTGCTAAGTTGGCTGATTGGTATATGTTGAAGAGGACGGGGGAAGATGAGATTAAAGAATAGTTATGGTTAGATTTAGGAATAGGGATTTCAACATTAGGGATCGGTACTCGAATGCTCGAAACGAAGGAGATTTGAGGTAACATGGAGTTCGAAACACTAGAGACCCATGAAGAATCATGTGAATTAGGGTTTGATTGTTCCAAGGAGGAAGAAGATGAGACCTCGGATGATTTTGCGGGGGAGAATTTGTCAACAAAGTCGGTGGAAACAGAGGCTACGGCTAACGCGGAGGCCGCAAGGAGAGGCCTCTGCAATAATCCAGACAAGGAACCCATCGCAGTTCCCTACGTAAGAGAATCGACCGATTCTGTGGATACGAATTCCTTCCACAGCCCGTAATCCCTAATATCCCAAATTCGAGGACCTCAGCAATCGCAATCGCAATCACGAGAAGACGACAAAAACAATATGGGCTGATGAATTCGATTAAAGGGGAAAAATAACACGAAAGCAATCAATCGCGCACCCACTACTCCAAGAAAATTGGAAACACACCAACCACCTGCGTGAAATCAAACGAGTTTACGGATCGAAGCGATATATCAAAATTTAGCGAATGCTTGGGGGAATATGCTACCTTGTTTTCGTGGGCGTTCGATTGGATTATTTATGGAGATTATTGGGCTGTCAATTTAGACAGACAGCCCCCGCCAAGACGAAGCTTCCTTAGCGTAGTCGAACTTTATGATCTTCTTCTTCTTCTTCTTCTTCTTCTTCTTCTTCTTCCCACGCGTAGTCTATGCTGTATTTTTAAGGTGTCGTCGTATAAGAATAATCGATACACGGCGACGAATCATAAAAGGCAAGCTACATTTTAATTAATGTAAATATTTATTTTACTTAATATAAATTATTTTAGTAGGAAAATTGGTGGTTTGGGCACACACCATGTGGAAAGTGTATAATATTTTATTTCGTTCGCTTCAATATTTAATTTCGCGATGTGATAGGCATGTTTTATTGATTCTTTTCCAATAATGTCTTTGCGTCACACAACATGCGGAGTTCAATTCATATATTGGTCTTGCTTTTTCAATATTGTATTTTTTGGAATAATGTCAATTTTTTTTTTTATCTTGAGTTTAAAAATACTCTCTACTATAAAAAAGCTTTTTAGACAAAACTCTTACTTCTTAAAAATTTCATTTCAAAGCAAATAACTTTTTTTACAAAAGTCAACGATAAATACCTCGATGACTGCAGTTTCCTTATGTTATTTTCAAAATAACGTAATTAGTTGTGGATATTACGTAAGTAAATTAAAAGGGGCACGAGTATCGAACGCTGTGTGGTGTATATATTTCATTTCCAAACTTCTGGTCGTGATATAATTTAATGTCGGAAAATTTGGTTAGGCGACGAAGAATTGTTTTTAGTTCCAATCATAATATTACGATTATATATATTCTAAAGATAAAGTTTATTTCACGACCGTTAGTAACGGGGCGAAACCTAAAATAAAGACAACTCTACTTCCTCATCTCCTTTCATATGCAATATTCGTGGACTTGATTACGCTGAGAACACGACAAAATAAATCCATCCCTAAGAAAGTGAAAGATCAATGGCTCACATCAGATGAGACGCATGGATTCCCAATCTTCGTCCATATATTATTACATTTCCATCGGCATATTCTCAAGATATTCTTATATCCATATTTCGTTTTTCCGAATATTTTGGAGATGATGAGAATATTTCAGAATTACTGTAGGATTGTGAAAACTTACAGAAATGGGCTCACGTCGGCTTCTAAGCCCAAAATAATAATGTAAAGTTATTTAGGCTTGACTAAAAAAGAATGTCCAATCTGAGGAAGTGGGTCTTAGGCCTTTTTATGTCTCATCTCAAAGCCCGACCATAATATTTCCGGATCGAGCTCTGAGAAGCGGGGCTAATTAACGATTCTTTAAACCTCTGAAATTTAATTGAAAACTAGAGGTGTTTGAAAAGTTACCAGATAAATAACTAGCGTGTGCTACTGAGTACCGGCCTTAGCCAGACGCACTTGGATTGTTATAGCATGTATATAAGTGTAATTATTTAACATATTTACTCATAGCCTAGAAGTGTAAGCTTTGCTTCTTAAGTTTTTCTTACAAATAACCTGAGTTCAATTCCCATTTGTCACATTTTTAGTTTTATTTTATAAATTTTGACCCCCCGAAATATTTTTGAGTAAATTTTGACCACCCAACGGCCCAAGTCTGGATCCGTCACTGGTCGTAGGATAAAGATTTTCGCGTTGCGGGACTCCTGCTCAGGCAACACAAGGCGGGATTGAAGGACGCTTCTCGCATCTATAGCGAGCGCGCTCGGGTTGGCGGGGCTGAGGCATCATTTGTGGATATATCATTTGTTGGAAATTTATGGATCTTAAATTAAATTTGGCTTAGGTGAATAAGAAATTTATGAAGAGAAAAATTTATATATCGATGTGGATTTTATTGGTTCAAAATTGTCATACAACATTACACCTATGTGCATGATGCAAATTCATTAGACTCGTTCGTGCGCAATCTACGCGCACGAATATCAGACCGAAAACCAGCGAGGACTTGATCAACATGCCTTTTAACTTTTCAGTTCAAAAAGTGAATTTTATGAATTATAATAAGAATATTCTGAAATGTCTATTTGAATTCTTCTATAAGACATTATATCCTATAACTAAAAGGAATTCTAACCGAAGTTGACGCTTGAAACGGACCTAAAACAAGAGGGACAATTTCACCTTACGCACATCGTATACGATACGTGCCTCAATTTCCCGTTCGGACGAGTTCCAGAGAATTTCCAGTCTGAATTAAGCCACCGTCAACACAAGATGACCAACATTATTACTATTTACATTTGTAATAATTGCAGGTCGCAGCGGCGATCAAGTAATTTGCTGCTAAATACACTATTCGTTTCGTTTGAACTATATCCCGAGTATTGCAATAAATATAACAAGATTCCCTCCTAAACATTCATGCCCGAATGCTAATGGCATTGTTTCTTCCCCAGTTCAGATCAAAGTTCCTACAGCAGAAGCAAGCACACAAAAAAAGCAGCATACCTAGGTTCTCCATGTGTTCTAAAAATAAGCTTATGGAAATAATCACATCATAATCTCAGAACACAACTACTACGAATGCGTACCGAGATCCTATTAACATCAAGCTTCAAAAGCATTACAAGAGCAAATAAGTTCAGTTGATCGACGTATCCATACCTTAAAAAACCCGAGCAAAGCAAAGCCCCTTCAGCTCGATTCAGGCCTGAACACAAACACATAGAAACAGAGTTCTATAATCCATCTGAATACTCAACAGGCTAAAACAGGACGGAGAAAAAAAGAAGAAGCACAGCACGTACCACGGAATCAAAGAACCGAAGAGGAAATGCTGCATAATGGGAACCTTCTCCAAGACCTCGACCTTATACATCTTCAGCAGCCCGCTGTTCACCTTGCTCCAGTTAGGAACCCCACTGATATCATCCAACATAGGGGAATGCTCAGCAAACGGGCCCTTCTTCACCTTCTTCACGAATGAAATGCAAGAGAGGTAGAGATACTCCTGTGAAAAATTATCCAAGATGTCTTCGTTGTGAATCGATTTGGGCTTCATGTACTTGTGATCGATCAACTGCGAGGACCCGAAAATGTACGGGAGGAATTGGTAGTCATCGAGGCCCCACACGCCGTGGGATCCCGCGGGTTCTAAGTAGTACGTGAGCTGCAGTTTTCTCATTAAATCTACGTATTTAACGAATACCCGCAAGACTATTGCGGGGTAATCTTCTTCCTTCACTATGCCCAATCTTGCTAGGCAATAAAGCCACGCTGCAAAATTTGTTTCATGCCCAGTTCCTATAGAAGAATAGCATCAGAATATGAAGATCAATTCGCAGAAATCAAAGAGGGAAAAGCAAAGAAGAAGCAGAAATCGTATACCGTAATCGATCCTCGAAGAGTTGCCAAAGGCGTCGGTGAAATAGGGCACGAGCTCAACGGCAGCGTCCTTGAACTCCGCCGGCAAGAGCCTCCCCGCGAACGCGTCGGCGCTTTCGCACATCCTCTCGTGCCAAACCCTAAACGCAACGTTTCCATACCTCCCCGCCATCGGCGCCGGCGGTATCTCGTCGACGTCGCGCTCCAATTTCCCCAAAATCTCGATCAGGATCTGCACCTTGTCCGACACGTGGCACCGATCGGACACCTTCCTCCCCCTCGCCGATTCGGACAGGGCCACGACGAATCCGATGTAGTTGAGGAACGAGGGCGACGAGTGGAGCGTGGCGATGTCCTCCGGCGAGCGGATCTTCTTCTGCGGCGGTACGAATTCGTGCGGCGGCGCCACGGCGGGCACGCGCTGCGATTGGGGGACGGGGGTGCGCATGATGGTGTCGCGCGTGTTGGTGGGCGGATTGGGGAGGTTGACGGCGGGGAAGCGGATGGGGATGTAGGAGGGGGTGGGAGTCGGCGGCGGCGGTGTAGGGGGTAGGGTGGGGTTGCCGCATCGAGAGCAGGTTGGGGAGTGTTGGTGTTGGTGTTCGTGTTCGTGCTCCATTGTTGATGTTAGAGAGGTTTTACGCTTTGGTCTCCTCGCTCTGCAGCAGATGAAACGAAGGAACGGAGAAATTGCACTTTTCGAAGGACCTAAAAACGGATTAGCTTTCTGAACACTAAAGTCGTTAGGTCGGTCGGTCGGTATATTGTAGGGATGACAACGTTTCCGTATCCGACCCATACCCGCACGATTATACCCATTAATAATGGGTATGGATAAAGCTCGATTAAATTTAATGGGTACGGATCATATCCATATCCAACAGATTAATCATGGGCATTAAGTAGGTATATCCATTTATCTATTTACTAAAATCGAGTCCTATTATTCGAAATAAATCATTATTATTTTATTTCTTCATAATTTATTCTCTTTCACATATCTCGCCAACCACTCGTCCTCCGACGATTCGACGTGAGGCCAACGTCGATCGTCATCTCAGTCGTCGATCCGAAGTGATCGCATTGTTTGCAAATTTTTTTGTGACAAAAATTCCGTCGCAAACGACGGAATCTGTTTGTTGCAAAAATCCTCATCAGGAAAAAAAAATTCATCGAAACTTTTTCGTTGTAATATTCGACACAATTTTACGAAGATTTTTTTACTGCAAATTTTTGCGACTATTATACCGTCGCAAATCTGATACGGGAAATCGGTACAAAAATTTTGCGAGAGTTTTTTCGTTACAAAAAATAGCGACCGTATTGCTTGCGATGGCTTTTCCGTTGCTAAATTTAGCTACGCAATTTCCCATGCAATATAAAACCGTCATACGGTTTGTTGCTATTTGTAAACATAACCGTCGCAAAAAAAAAAAATTGCGAAGGAAAATTGGTCGCAAAAGTTTTGCGACGTAATTAGCGACAATATTATTTGCAACGACTTTTCCGTTGCTAAAACTAGTTACAAATTTTCCTAGGCATAACGCAACGGAAAAAACATCATACAACGTCGTTATTTGTGTACATTTTTTAGTGGTAATTCTCAAACATGTGAACAATTAAAAAACTTTGTCATTACATCCTATTTATATCTTCAGCGACAAATAATATCATCGTTATCGTTATATGAATCGGTGCGACAAAAAGATTGATCGACTTATCTAGTTAATTTTCTATAAAAATTAAATATCCGTTTAATACTTAAGTAAGACTCGTTTACCCATTAGACATATTGGATTTGGGTATACCCAATTAGTTAGGACCCGTCAAATATTGGGTATGACACATACACAATTAGTTAATTAGGTTTGGATATGGGTATAGGTGGGTATGCCCATACCCTACCCGTTGTCATCCCTAGTATATTGGGGTCTTTTTAAAATATAGTCATTCTCTCAGTCAATTTAGAAAAATAGTACCGCAACTTTTAAGTCAGTAGTTGTCACTTTTAATGATATTTTCGTTAACAGCCTGATTCAGGAACCCTTTATACAACAGGGGACCCGTGCTGTAATAAGATGACCCATGCTGCTTTAAGCTGGGGTCCCCTGCTCTATTATAGACAGGTCCCCTGCTTATTATAGTAGGGGTCTCATGCTATATATGAGAACCATGCGACCTCTATTATAAAAAAAAGTATTGCAATTAGAATTTGAACCCAAGACCTATTACACAGACGTCTGATTCAGGAACCCCTTATACAGCAAGGGACCTGTGCTACAGACGTCTGATTCAGAACCCCTTATACAGCAGGGGACCCGTGCTATAATAAGCAGGGATGACCCATGCGGCTTTCAGTAGGGATGACCCATGCGGCTTCTAGTAGGGGTCCCTTGCTCTATTTTAGACGGGTCCCCTGCTGTTTTGTAGCAGTGTATCTTGCTCTATGCACAGGTCCCCTGCTTATTATAGCAGGGGTCTCCTGATATATATGAGAACCATGCGACCTCTATTATAAACAATGTGTTGTAATTAGGATTTGAACCCAAAACCTGTTATACAGACGTCTGACACACAACCACTGGACTACACTCCACCCGCCCATCCTAACACGGATTGCATTTAATATATTCATTTCTATATGTGTCTCATTAGTAAGGGTATAACTGAAATTTCAAATGAATGTTATTTTTTAAAAATTGACTTATCAAATGCCATTTACTTAAATAATTCATAGCTTTCTAAAAATATTAAAAGCGTCTTGAGATTTATTAGTACTCATGCCGTTGATACTGATTAATAAACCTTAAATTAAATTGTTCCTTTAAAAAAAAAAAAACTGAAGTTGCTAGTATTATCCTCTGAATAAAATTACGTTCGACTTAAGACTTACGTAATATCTCGAAGGTCAATGAAAAATGTAAGCAATATTGTATGATCCTTTTTTTCTTCTTTTGTAATTTTTGTTTCAGTTGTCCGGAGAGTCCTAGTCTTCCATCTTTGGGAATTTGCTCTCTTCGTGAGTTTCTTCTCCACTTGTGCGAGCAATTTTGTTTCCTTTTAATGCTTCGTTTGTGGATTGATAGGTTTTTTTTATTTGATTTTGGGTTAGAGCATTATTAATCTCTTTATGTTCAGTAAAATGGTTGCATTTTTTTATCAAAAGAGATGTTCTCATCAAACTGAAAATCCGTGCGGGTAGAAAGCTCGTAGTCTATGATAGATCTGATTTTAATAGCTTCAAATGAAAATGTTAATTCAGTGTACAAGTTCATGGTTATTATTGTTGGATGTAGTCAGAAATTCTGTCTAAATTTAAGATCTCCATGTCGGAGATTTTTTCTCTTTAACATCATCACAACAAAATAAAGTTCATTATGGTTCTAAAAAATAAAAATAAAAAATAAAAAAGTCAACAAAAATGGTTGACCAAAGCTCTTAAGTTCTTGGAAGAGTCCACTTCGTACTTAGACATTTCTTTACGCACCTCGCCACCTTCGTAACATCTGCAATATTTAAAAATAAAGGCAAACAAACTATGTAATTTTATACATAATTTTATAAATAAGAAATTGATATATTAGGGATAGTTATTACCATTGCCGAATTGGACGCAGTTCTCGATTGCACATCCGAGGTTGATATACTGAAGTTCTTTCGTGGCGTTGCGACTTTTAAGGAAACACTTGATCAAACATTGTACGGCACAAGGGTACTTTGGTCCAAATACTACGCAGAAAAACATACATTTGCCGTAGCACACCGGAAATCTCATTGATGCCGCAGATGAATTTCCTGTAAATATTATTATGATGAGCACAAATGGAACTAATTTTATGTTCTTGTGATTCATGATGTACTGATATGTTTGTCCTTTTTATACATATATATATATATATACAGATATATTTGTGTGTGTTTGTTGTTAGTTTGTGGTTAGATAACTTTGTTGTAAAAAAGGGCTCCTTTTTATACAAGATTCAGGTCATAAAAGCTATTTTCCTTATATCTTTGACAAGGAGGAAGAATTTAAGTTAAATTTCCTAAAGTAAATATTTTGGTATTTTTTGAGGTGGCATAATAGTTAAACTAGATTTTATTTGGGCTTAAACATGTTTATCATAGACTTGGGGTTGAGCTTATGAAGAAGTAAAAATGAATGGGAACTTATTCCACGTTGCAAACTTAAATGATTTGAATCTCCTGATAAAGTTTTTTTTGTAAGACAAACATGATTATATATGACCACAATCAGCCAAAGCTTGGAATCTCCTTTTATATGAAGTTGTTAATCTGCTAGATGAAAATTAATAGACGATTTTAGATCTCATGTGTCGCTCACGCAGGTCAAGGGTTGTTGTATATATAGGCCGAACATGATTCATTTAATACAGTGTATATTTGCCCTTTCATATTTTCTATATTTCTTTATTTGATTCCGATGAAAGATAAATAGGTACTTTTTTAATTGCAGTATTTTTAATTAGGCACTTTTTTAATGTTAATAAAATAGATTTAAATTTATAATTTTCTTGATTGTCGCTACCATTGGTAAGAAAGTGTTGTCCAACAGAGAGAGTTTTTTCAATATTGACGATGGTCTGAATTTAAACACATTGCAGAAAACACATTGTGGCCAAATTAGCCACGAAAATGACAATATATAACAATCTATTAATGATTGGAGAGGTGCGTATGTCAATTGGTTATGTCATTTGTAATGCTAATTCCATCCACTATATTTAAGCTTAATTATATTTTTAGTCATGTATATTTAAGAATTAGCATTTTAAGGACCTAAATCAAGGAGTTTGAATTTTAAGCAAATTAAAGCAATTTGAGGAAGTTCGTGTTGAACCTAATTTTCAGTTTGGAATTAACACGTGAGCCGTATTTAACAATTAAATAGGTGGAAAACTCTTCGTGGCGCCAGAGATTGCGGACTTGGACCGGTTTTTCTTGATGCCACGTAGTAGTTTACCTAATTAATTGTCATGAGCACCTCATGCATATTAATTCATGATTAGAATTACGTTTTTGACGTTTTATCCTCAAATTGCTTCAATTTGCCGTAGACGCTGATGTGAACCGAATTTTTCTCAACCTGCGTAGAATTTTCCCCTGATTAAATGTTAGTGTAGCCCGCGTGTGTTAATTTCTGGAGGAAATTTAGTTTTCAACGTTAAGTGTCTTCAAATTGCTTTAATTTCAAAACATATTATCCTAAATTGCCAATCTCTTAATTCAAGTGCCACTAAAATGCCAATCTCCCAGTATACACAACATGACAAAAAATTTAATTAAGCCATTCCTTCATGACAATTATATCCCAAAACCCAATTTTCCTTTCTTTTTAATATGTGAGTAGATAAAAATAACAAACATTTTAATTTAAAATTAGAATTCCATCGCCTTAAATTATTAAAAATAATTCTAATGGCTGTTAATTACCGTTGGACAGTTGAGGTATACAACTGTCGCCACAACACGGTATAGTATAGAAGAAGAGTATGCCATTGAAGAACAACCCAAGAACTTCCACACCATAATACAAAACCCGAGAAATAAAACGAAAAACACAACATTAGGGGCATCCCGAGAATCTCAATGTCTTTACTTTTGATAAAAAAAAAGAAGTGGAAAGTGGAAACTTTCGAACACTATGAACACTCACCCGAAAAACATCGAAGAAGAGAGCATATTATTCAGAGATAGCACACACAAAATAAGGAGGCAGAAGCAGGTGAATTTTCATGTTATACAAAAACTATGTTCAAGCACTAAGCAACAGATACAGATTCGAGAAGCTTATCTACGTACTCTTTGAGCTTAGCTTTCGTTATCGCACCTTCCCTTCTGCTCCCGGGAACTTCCTGCCCGTTCTGAAAGAGGATCAGCGTTGGCAGCCCGTAAACCTTTTGTTCCTCGATCAGCCTCGGGTTCGAGTCGTGGTCGATCTTCACCACCGTTAGCTTTTCTTGATATTCCTATAAATTTTGCACCGAAATGAAAGATTCTTTTAACTCGAAATTACAGCAGAATCTCGGTGTCAACCGATTTCTCAACCAACAGTCAACTAGTACTACAAGCAGGAAAGTTTCAAGAAATCAAGATTTTCTAAGTAATATGGCCAATTTTATCACTGATTCATCGAAAAACCGCAAAGAATTGAACCAAAAAGGAGGCAACTGATAGTGATTCATCAGCTATTTGTCACTGATTTATCCCAAAATCAGTCAGCTATCTCAAGCAGGAACGCTTCAATTAGATGATTCAATTCAGAATTACTTCAACCTAAAGAAAGATTTTCGAAGTAATATAGCGATTTCTATCACCGATTGATCGACGAATGCTACGAATCAAACCAAAAAAAAAAGAGGAAGAAATCACTTCCTAAAAATCCAAAACCTGAGCCAGCGATTGAACAGCAGGAGCAATCAAACGGCAGGGACCGCACCACGTGGCGATGAACTCCACCAAAACCGGCAGTTCCGACTTCAATACGACTTCGCTGAACTGCGATTCATCGATTTCCCTCACAGCTCCGCCGGCTCCGCACGCTAGCGAACTCCGACCAGGTAAGAGCCGCTTCTTCTCGCGGAAGTTTGGCAGCGAGAGGCTACTGCTGCGGTTACGGAGGCGCGGGACGGAGCGAGGTGGAAAAGCGCCGGGGATGATTTTGGCGGGAGCAGTAACTGCACGAAGCGGAGGGAGAGCGTTAAGAGTCGGGGATATTGATGCGGTGTGCATGGTGGGAGACCGAGGGGAAGAGATGTGCTGCTATATTGATTCAATTCAACGGTGGTTTTCGTCTTTCAATTTATTTTGAGCTAAATAAAATCTACTAAATATAAATGGAAAAGGAATGGTTTTCGTGGACCATTTTCATTTCGCGTTTACAGGGGACACATATCCTTTATTGGTGCAAAAATTATTTATTACTAGTATTTTATGCTTAACTTAATATACAATTCAAAAAATTTAATAGATAAAGTTATAATCTCAATTTTTTTTTTATTTTGCATTATTTAATTATCTAAAAAAGTTAATTAGAATATAATTGGAGATAAAAAAAATGAAAGATAAAATAGTAATTATCCTTGACATACGAAATTACTTCACCGTCATGGTGCTTATTTGAGGTAATCCGACACGCGTGATGTGAGTAGCACCGAATTTTGATCAAGATGATATTTTATTACCGTGTTAGTTTTGGGATAACATTTCGTTTTGTATACTAATATTGAATTGTGTTTGTTTAATCACGGTGATATGTAGGGTGCTGTTGTTTTAATATTATATTTCACCCGTGCATATTACTTACGTGATGTTGGTTAATGTGTTTATTTTGCGATGATATTTGACTGAAAATAATATGATTAGTGTTTCGCTGTCAAATTTATTTTTTTAATATTAAATATAAGTTATTTATAAATAGGTTATTTGTAAGGGTGTATAATGGAGAAATGTTAAAAAATGTCTACTAGATAAAACAAGAGTTCTTGATCCAATGTGGGTCGCCGGCACACTATGTCCGCTTCCTACGTTGATCATGACCTCTCGATCCGCCAACATCCTACTTCGTTCCAGACCCTGATTTGAAACACAAATGTGAGCGCTAGCTCCTGAGTCTAGGATCCATGAAGTGGAGTACACAGTCATAGAACAATTAGTTTCTAAAACATAAAGTTCTTTACCTGTGGCGGCTAGCTTCGGGCAATCGCGCTTCCAATGGCCGAGCTCATTGCAGTGAAGGCATTTGTCCGTGGGCTTGGCCCCTTTAGACACGTTTTTCTTGGCCTTGCCTTTTGAAACTCCTCCCTTGGGCTTAATGGGCTTGTCCGACTTTTTCTTTCTAATCGACTTCCGAGTCTTATAAGTCGCAACAAGAGCCACTTCCTTTCCCTTTATCTTTTTCATCTGAGTTTGGGCCGTTGACAACTGGTTCATCAACTCAGTTAATGTCATCTCGACCCTATTCAGATTATAATTCACAATGAAGGGATTAAAGGAAGCCGGCAGTGACTGGAGCACGAGATCGTTTTGGAGCTCATTGTCCATGAGGAAGTCGAGTGCATCGAGTCTCTCGATCAAACCGATCATTTTCAGCACATGTTCTCTAACGTCGCTGCCCTCATCCATTTTGCAATGAAACAGTTCCTCTGTCATAGAATAGCGAGCACTCTTGGAGTGTTCACCAAAGAGCTCCTTCAAATGAAGCAAAATGGCGCCCACTTCCATTTCCGAGTGGCTTCGCTGCAACTCATTGCTCATGGATAGGAGTATATAGCCCTTGACCTTTGGCTCGTCTATTTGCCACTTGACATACGCAGCCCGGTCGTCGTCACTCGCATCAGTCCCTGGACCTTGCGGTGTAGGGGAATCGAGGACATAAGTCAAAGACTCCATACCTAGAACTATCCTGAGGTTACGGAGCCAGTCCACGTAGTTTGGTCCTACCAAACGGTTCTTTTCAAGCAACATGTTTAAAAGATTCGTCATAGTAAGTAGAAAGAAAATAACTCTGCAGAAGATAAAGATCACATAGTTAGGTTTATTCTATCATTCATCAAGCGCAAACACGGACTTTTCGTTTCGCTTGACTCCCACTATTTTTCTCGAAAATTCTATTCTCCCGATTTAAGAATTTCGGAAACTTCGTTGAGTAGTTTCATGGTGGAGTTGAGGTCCCGACTCGATTAGACATGCCTCAGCCTTTAACGCAATATTTGGCCTGCCTAATCGATCGAAGTCGAGTTTCACTCGAACCCATCCTATGAGTATTTCAACTATCTTTGTCTCAGTCAGTGACCCTCACGGCTAACCCTGCATTTTGGGTATAACTGTCTAAGTGCAACCTAATCAACTTATGCTCTAACCGCACATTTGAATTCCGCCTTGCTGCCTTACGCTTCGTGGGGCGGAATATGCTATGGTGAGCGTCGTCAAACGAACCCGAAATGCTAATGATAGGGCTTGATGTACGGCGCCAACTTACTCGGAACAAACCGTACAAACTCCCTAACACCAGACATCTCAAGCATGATAGAAGACAGGAACCCAATTCCTTTTCTCACTTAGTATTTATCAAATGGGAAAAAAAAAACTTTTTCACATAAGAGCACATAAAGCATGCATATCATTTCACAAATCGACACGCACGTAAGTAGTAAATAAACCCTAGGAAAATAAACTACAGGGCAACACGAACGGGTTATTTATATTCTAGCCCTATTACGTGAATTATGTGTATGTGGCTTCAAAAAATCATCGGTTCTCCGTATGGGCTTTGAAGTCGACAATCACCCTTTATCATTCGAACGGCCTCCAAGTCGTCGATCGTCCACCAAGTCACCTTCTCCCGGGGAGTCGTCAACCGTCGAACAGCTTCGTGTATTCTAAACTAAGCCTAATCTAATAAAGACTTTGAAGTACAACACGGGGGGATCATCAGTCCCAAACAACCCGTAAAAGACAAATACAACCCGGGGGGACGAGGCCCTTAACAAAAACCAAATAGAAATCCTAAACCCGTAAGTGTGCCTTAAATCATAATCATAACGAGCACGTTGACAATTTCATGAATTCTAACCGAAACCGACAATTTGGGCCTTAAATGGGCCAGGCCCGATAGAAAAGGCCCGTTAGGGTTTTTGGCCGTCGTGTCCCGGAGGCTGCAGTTTCGTGCGGGTACGCGGTTGTCCGCGCGGTTGCGCGGCTGTCCGCGCGCCGCTGGCGCTGCCGTCAGAGGTGGCACCACCATCGGACAGCGGTGTGCCGCTGCCCGAGGCAGCGGCGCGGTGGTTCGGGTCTTCGTTGCCCGAACCCGCGGCAGCGGATACGCCGTCGCACGGCGCGGTTGCGCGTGCAGCTGTCTGCGTGTCGCAGCGTCTCGGCGGTGGTGCCTTCGACCCCGTCGAGCGGTATGGTGGTCGTGGGTTGGCAAGCGACGCATCGAGCAGCCCCACGCGCCTAGTGCGTTGGCTTTTCGATTTAATCATGTCATGATTCCGATCACGAGCCCTGGCTCTGATACCACTGTTGGGAAAGGTACCCGGTTTGTACCCGAGACGCAACGCCCCGGGATACGGTGCGGAATAAAATTTTTTCCGGGTTCCTTCGCAGCTCGGATCGAAAACTCTAATCACGTTGACACGTAATAGGGCGGGTCATACCCGTGAGAGATTACCTTTGAAGCGAGTGGCAGCTCCTCGTCAATTGCGTCGTCGGTCGCGGTCGTGTTGGGTATCGTCTAGATCGTCACGCCGACCTCGCAGTGTACCACGGTTTTGATTCTCCGAAGATGGCTAGAGAGAATTGATCCGTCGCTCGGGAGAGTGATTTGCGTTTGTGTGTTCGTGTTTCGATTCTCGGGTCGAGAAATTTCGCGTCGATTCTCTTCCCGTGCACTTGTTTTTGACGAGGGTCTCACCCTTATTTATAGTAGGGGAGGACGAAATTTTCAGCCCTAAACAAGGCTAAAATCTCGAAATATTTGTTCCTAAATATGAGAGATATTCTTGCCAAAATATCTCTCCTAATTGAATTCAAAATTCTATTAAAGGAACATACTATAAATAGAAAACTAACTAAGATATTAAAATATCTTCAAATATGGTAAATAAATTTCGAAATTTATATAAAATATAAATTCGAATTTTAGTTTTAATAAATAATATTCCAAATATTTTTATTACCATATTTGTAAATTACGAAAATACCCTTTAAGGCATTTTTCGAATTTCTCGGCTTAGGGTTGAATTCCAATTCTTCCCTCAAGTCTTTCTAAGCACTTAGCCAAGCCCAAGTCTTAAAGTTAGTTTCATATGAAGTCCGACTTCGGTCCACTTAATGACCCCGAGGCCCAATAAGGCGTGGCATAACGACCCGAGGCCCGTTAAGGCCCAAAACACAATCTCTCCTTCTCGGTACACATTGATGATCCTTTTTAA
Source organism: Linderniella brevidens (assembly GCA_004919715.1). Lineage (NCBI taxonomy): Eukaryota > Viridiplantae > Streptophyta > Magnoliopsida > Lamiales > Linderniaceae > Linderniella > Linderniella brevidens. The sequence goes on from SWDC01000153.1 coordinate 18,021,690, forward strand.
GCCCGACTCTCTAGGTTCGACTCAATCGGCAAGGGAGGAATCCAAGAGTCCGGTAGGTGCCTAGCCAATCCCGCAGTACCGGACAGATTGCGACTTGAGCACGAATTTCGAACTAGTCTCATTCCAGAACCTAACTATAGATTATAATACTACGTACAAACCCTTCAGCTGTGTCCCGATCGAGTGAGAGCCATGGTATTTGTCAAACTCACTAAACTCGATACTATGATAAAATGACACGAGGCAAATTACCAAACTACCCTCCATGTCTAACATGAGTTAGTTTAATACCTTGGCCAAGGATTTTGTAATTTCCCGTCGTCATTCTCATAGGACACTTGTCTCGATTACTTGCGAGACTGTGAATCCGTACTCGGCGGTCTAAGCCCGGCAATCACAAATATCCATCAAGACCGCATCTGTCCCGCTGACCCATGCAATAGCAAATCGGATCTAGCGAAACTAGTGATAGTCAAGACTTCAAAGTCAACTCCGTCAAAGCCCCTTTCGGTCTAAGGTTCAAGCAGACTACTATAGTTTTGTCGTCGATCATTGACACTCCTTGAGTAATAAGCCATGTTTGATCGTACGACATGCGAGTCAGTGTCCATGAAACGATTCAATCCCTTGATTCGACTCGTATCACAAGTCATGATTTCCGCTTCCAAGCGGTATATCGGCACACGGTAAGTCATCGACAAATAAGCCATGATTGGTTTTCCAGCACCCAACTGAAACCTAAGGCTTATGGACATTTTATGTTCGAGGTTAAGAGTTCACTGGTGCCTTCCTCTCTCGTACCCATCGAGAACAGTGACTCAACTCGACACATTTGGATTTATTCATTTATTGCTTTACCCGATGCTAAGTAAAGAACTCATATAACCAATAAACGAATAATGCCTTTATTAATACGCAAAACAATGTTTGATTACATTGACAATCGAATGATAAATAAGCTAATGTCCTATACATATCCAATCCTCGTATAGCATTCGAGGGCATATCCCTAACAGTTTTAATATTATATTTCACCCGTGCATATTACTTACGTGATGTTGGTTAATGTGTTTATTTTGCGATGATATTTGACTGAAAATAATATGATTAGTGTTTCGCTGTCAAATTTATTTTTTTAATATTAAATATATGTTATTTATAAATAGGTTATTTGTAAGGGTGTATAATGGAGAAATGTTAAAAGATGAGAGATAACTGTCTGCAAAAATGCAGAAACATCACCCCATGACGGAGTTGGATGATCATGTAGTCCCTTTTCAAGAGATGCAAAACTTGTAATATCATACATTTTCATCGACTAAATGATCCTTCGTTCCGATGATGGCTCACCACCTTGGTCAAACACAAACTCATTGATGAAGAGCCAAGAAAATGATTGTCGTGGTTCATGATGATTTGGAGGATCAGCCAAAAGCAAACAACCGAATATAGCATAGATATTCTTTTATAAACAAGAAATATTACTTCAAAATATTACTATGTGGACAAATGGTTCACTGCAAGTACTGATTTTCCATATTGGTCGAACCGCACTCCACACTTCTGATTATAATTCGAAATGCGGGTTCACTGTTCAACCGCTTTATTTATTTATTTTTTGAAAAAATCATGAAAAATAAAAGGATAAACTCCTCTGCACTCCATGTGGTTAAACTGAACATTATGTTACCACATTGTGATTCGTAAAACGCCGCGATACTCCCTTATGATTTAGAAAACATATCACCGCTACCCCGATCAGCATAATCTGCCAGCGAGTGCTTCGGATTAGGGGTGAAAACGAACCGAGCAGCTCGGTCAACGCTCGGTTTTGAGTTCGAGTTTGACCGAGCTCGATTAGTTATCGAGCCGAGCTCGAGCTGAATTTATATGGGCTTGATAGCTCGTCGAGCTTATCGAGCCAAAATTTATTTTATATATATATATATTAATATAATATTATTTCGAAAAAATATTATTATAATGTTGATTCGAGCTTTTCGAGACGAACTCAAGCACTTTGAGTACAAATTTTTGAACGGATTCGAGCTTATCGAGCCGAGCTCGAGCAGCTCGGGAATTTTTCGAGCCGAGCTCAAGCTCACTTATACCGAATCGAGCTGAGCTCGAGCTGGACCATGTTTGGGATCGACTCAGCTCGTTTTCAACCTTACTTCGGACGCACAGTTTATGCAGCTGAAAAATGGGAAGAGTGAAAAATAAAGTAAACCACGAGGGATTTTTATGTTATTTTAAGACCATAGGAATTTTGGTGATGTGTTTCAAAACCACGATATTTATATGATTTTCAGCCAAAATAAAATCATAACAAATTTTTAATTGTGTACCATGAAAATTATACCGTAACCGCTACGAGTGGTTGGTCGGTTACGGCTCGGTTACGGGTTAATTTCTAACCGTTTCCCTTTGATTTTTCGAGTCCCAAATTGGCTTCTCAATTTGACTGTCAGGAACTTCTCAGACAAAAAAAATTGACTGTCCAGAAAGGGAAGACAAAACATCTTCGAATTGATCTCTTTAACAAGAATTACTCAGAACCTAAACACTAAAAATTTTCAGACACCTTTCAGGAATTCTTGCAAGTTTAAAACTTGAGAAAGATTACAGCGTCCAAGATAAAAATAGGGGCATAATTTAAAACTTGGGACTTGTAAGAAATAATTTACTGCGCAGGGGCCAATTGCTTCAATTTGGCTTGTAAAACCGCACCAGCCTCGTCTGCTATGCTTTTCTTTTTCGTGGCGACCTGCATTTAGACATTTGTCTGTGATGTAAGAACTAAGATCATGGATATAGCAACACAAGAAGTAAGCGTATTATTCATGAAGTTTTTGATAAACTTAACTCGAACTCTATAGCCCGAGCAACAATTAGCCTGAGGGTATTTTTGCAAGATAGAAGAAGAAAATACAAAAGCTGAGTAACCAGAAAAATATATGCATACCTCAAGAAGTTGTTCATAATTGGATTTTAGCAGATTAATTTTGCGCTCGCAGTAGTCTTTGCCCTCCACCATTGTTTTCTGCTCATACACCAAGGATTACGATCAGTACACACTACTTGACTGCAACTGTTTAATACTGCTGAATAAAATCAGGTTTGACCGTTTAGCCTGGAATAACCAATAATCTCGGTGTTTAATGGCTTCTGTCCAAATGGGTCTTTTTAAAAAAATCCAAATATGTAGAGACTATTATACCCTTACTAACTGGGCCCGTGTAACGGATGTGGTGAGGGAAGGCGAGTGGGGTGTAAAATAGTGATTGTGTAGTTAGTCATTCAAGTATAATAGGTCGCAGGCTCAAATCCTTACTACAATTTTTTATAACGGGCAATCAGCTAGCTGAGAGAACCCACTGTGACAATGCGGATTCTCATACTGTAAAATGTACAAAATTTTTCTTAAATTAAGGTCATTGGCTAAGAAAACCGGTCGACGAGGCTATTTTTTAAGAACATTTTTGGTCAAATGCTATATTTTTTTATACGAAACAATCATGCCAATTAGAACAAAACTAAGAATCAAGATTGAGAGGATCCATCTTGGGTACGATGCAATTGTCCATATAATAATCAAACTATGAAAAAACAATTGCTCCAATCCAGCAGGGAACTCACTATATCGTATTAGCATTCAGCTATTAAAACAGATTTTGATGTTGTTTACTATCTAATTACACTCTATTTTCGGAGAGTTAAGGCTCTATCAAGCAAACTCACGATACTCACGTAAGCCAACATTGAATATTTTGTTTTGTATTGGAAAGCTAAGCTCATAAGCAACCTTAAGCGGAGAATCCCAGTTTTCGATAGCATCGGTCCATATTTTAGCCATAAGATTATCTTAACTACATTTCATCATTTGCATCTGTAATAATTTTGCCAGATCTATACAAGGCCAGGCCCCAAATGTTTTCCCAAATCTCACCACAATTACCACTAAAACCCTAGCTAATATCAAAAGAGCACATGAATAAAGGCTTACCTCGATGAAATAACCAGTACCAACGTCAACCAAAACCTTCTCCGCATCGTCGAGCTTCCCAGGAACGTATAAAGAAGCCGTCAGCGGCACGAGCATTTTCTTCCCTAACAAAACCCCCAAAATATGCAAAGGAGAACGGCGGACGTCGAATAATAGCATCGATAGCAAAGGTTAATGGAATTAATAGAGAGATATATGATGCAACAAATTCAAAATCAACCTTCAGATCGAAGAGAGAGGTCGTGGAGAGCGGTGGAGGCGAGCTCCAGCCTAGCAGTTGCGGTGCGTATGTTGTTGAGACTGTCCTGAAAGAGATTGACCTCCATGTCCGCTTGCTCTTTGAGTCCTCGAAGCTGTTCGATGCTCATTTTCTCGATCTCCATTCGAGCCGACGACGGCGACGCCATTATTGCGATGTTGCAGAGACGGGTCTCCCTTCACTTCGATCTTGCTGACTAAAAACTATATTTATTCGTCTTTTTTTGTTTAGTGTAAAATAATGGCTTTTTAATTCTTTAAGCATTTTTAAAATCATATAATATATGTTTTTAATTATATAATAAAACTAATTACAATCTCAAGCTGAAAATGCTTAAAGCCGCTTTCCAAATTCTAACAAGATTAGATTTCTAATAAATAGTTTTATAGAAGTAGAAAAGGTAAAAAACAGACCAAATAATAATGCTATTATGGTCCTTAATTGAGTACATTTTTCATTTTGAAGAGAGTAAGTGATGTCTCAAACGACGACTGATGTATGAGACGCGTGGATCCGAGAGTAATCACAACTTTTAGGTCCCATATTTTAAAAATTGCAATTTAGCCCTTTCTCTTTTCCTCCTCAACCTCAACAGTCAACACAACACCAAAGGAAAGCCCTCAACAAAAACCTCTTATCCTTTGAGCACAACACAGAGATAAACGCCACGCCCAAATGTGGAGACATGTTCTTCACTCTCAATCAACCACTCCAAACTCCATCGCTCTTCAGCTTCCCCCAATACCACAGCCATCACAATTCTAAATTCAAACACAAATCCCTTCACGTCTTCTCCAGAAACTCCTCGTTATTCTCCAAGCCCTTTTCGCCGCTCAACACGCGCCCAATCCGTCCATTCTTCATCGTACGCTGCTCCGTTTCCGGTAAGAATCTCGTGAATGCAGAAGAATTCGGCAATTCAATCCGCCAAACGCGCAACGATGATGACGAGAGCAGGTTCCTTTCGCTCGCCAGGCCCTTATCATATGCTTTGCTGTGCGCAGTCTTGGGTTCATTCTGTTTTCGTAAGCCCGCAATTGCCGCTGTTGCGTATTCGACATCCACTGTTAGTAGCGTGGAGGCTGAGGAAAAGGGTCATAAATACTCGGGTTACACTAAAAGGTTGCTTCAGGCTGTTTCGAAGCTGCTAAAGGTAATCGAAGAGGCGAAGGTTTCTGGAGAAGATGAATCTCTGGTTGAGGAAGGGTTGCAGGAGTTTAAGGCGACGAAGAAGTCTTTGCAGGAGAAGCTCATGAACGGTCTCTATGCAGAGTTGAGGGTTTTGAAGAAAGAGAAGAAAGGGTTAATGGAACGTTCGGAGGCGATCGTGAACAGGGTTTTGAGGGCAAAGAGAGAGGAAGAGAGTTTCACGGGGAAATCGAAAAGCAGTGGAGGAAGCAGAGTTGAGAGGCTGCGGGAGGAGCGTAGGAATTTGGAGAAAGAGTATGGTGATGCGTGGGAAAGGATTGATGAGATTGATGATTTGATAGAAAAGAAGGAGACCGTGGCATTGAGCATTGGTGTGAGGGAGCTATTGTCTATAGAGAGAGAATGTGAGGCATTGGTGGAGAACGTGTTGAAGGAGATGAGGGAGCAGAAGACAAAGAGGTGCGTAGATGCTAAATTAAGATATAATGTAGACCGTGAAATATCTCTTTATCTGATATTAATATCACATTTGGGGGAACCTTTTTGATAATCAATTCCTGTGATTCACTGTAAATTGGTTGTAATTTAGAAGCTTATTTACGAATTAACTAGCACGTATGACATGCTGATGCAATGTTTTTATATACTCGATAATGCTGAGGATTTTCTTAATGACTTCAAGGCTTGTGTATATTGCATAGGATATAAACGTCATGCTTGATGCTATATAATGAAGCTTAAATATTATTTTTCCGGTGGCGTATAGGTTCTAGTTTTTTGGCAGGAAATGAATAAACTTAGAATATCCATTTCAAAGTATTCATTTTTGTAGTATGGAGTTCTGATATCTTATCAAACTTCTGCTTCATGTGCTGATTTTGATCTTTTTGAGCTTGCAGAACAACAGAAACCCCCATCACCAAGCTCTCTAAAGCTGAGATTCAGAGAGAACTGCAACATGCTCACAAAAAATTGCAGGAGCAACTAATTTTACCCAACTTTCTTGCAAACGAGGATGCTCTACCGCTCTCTGATCAGGATTTAACTGCTTTTGCCTCTCGGATAAAGCAAACACTTAGGGATTCGAGAGAGATGCAAAATAAGTTGGAGTCCCACATCAGAGAGTCCATGAAGAAATGGGGCGACGAAAGACGGTTTATTGCTGTCACTCCACCGGATGAGGTAGTCAAGGGTTTTCCAGATATTGAACTGAAGTGGATGTTTGGGGAGAAGGAGGTGGTTGTACCGAAAGCTATTAGGGTGAATTTATTCCATGGTTGGAAGAAATGGAGGGATGATGCCAAAATGGATCTTAAAAAGAAAATTCTGGAGGATCCTGAATTTGGTAAAAAATATTTGGAAGAAAGACAGGTTGGTGTTTTCAAAAATATATTTGTTTGTAATAAAGTTGGTGGCGAAATTCTTTATCTTTGCAGGAACGGGTTCTTCGTGACTACGATAGAGTTGCATCGAGGACTTGGTTTAATGAACAAAGGAACAGATGGGAAATGGATCCAATAGCGGTCCCTTATGCAGTATCAAAAAAACTCGTGGAAAGTGCCCGTATTAGGCATGATTGGGCTGTTATGTACGTAACGCTTAAGGGAACTGACAGAGAACATTATGTCGATATTAAAGTAGGGCATTTTTTTTCCTTTGAAACTTCTTTAAGCATTTTTTTTTCGTGGGGATTAAAACGTATCAACTGCTACAGGAATTTGAGATGCTTTTTGAAGATTTTGGAGGTTTTGATGCTTTATATTTGAGGATGATTGCAGCTGGTGTTCCTACTGCGGTTCAGCTGATGTGGATCCCATTGTTGGAGTTAAACTTTGGTCAGCTATTTGGCATGTTAGCGACTCTATGCTACCGGTTCTTTGACACACTGTGGAACAATAGCATTGCAGAGGGTGCCAGAACGTGGGCGTCCAAGAAAATAAGGAACATAAACGACGACCTTATGATGATGATTGGTTTCCCAGTCGTGGAGTTTATCATCCCGTATCAGGTAAATCATAGAATCATGCAATGTGCCAACTGCTGAATGACCACTGAACCTAAAAGCTGAACTTTAAGGAAGTGTATTATATTTTAAATTTATATATTTTATTTCCAACATGCCCCCTAACGTCAAGGCTGATTTGTTTCTTATCTAGCCTTAGACCTGTAATTTTCTTGGTGGCATGAGGATTTGAACCCGTGACCTCTTGGGCCTGAGCTCTGATACCATGTTGAATGACCACTATACTTAAAAGCTTAATCTTGAAGGAAGTGTATCATATTTTAAATTTATATATTTTATTTCCAACAAGTAGTCTCCGGCAAGCTGTTCCTTCTTTACTTTGATGATCTATCACACCGTTTTGTCTCAGCACTCGTTGATGAGTTTCCATATGCCGTTTTCTAAAACAGATAAGGATCCGTTTGGGTATGGCGTGGCCAGAGTATTCCGATGTGTCTGTTGTCTCCACTTGGTATCTGCAGTGGCAGTCAGAGGCTGAAAGAAACTTTTTATCAAGGAAAAGGGATGGTTTTCGGTGGCATGCTTGGTTTTTTATAAGAGCCGCCATATATGGATACGTAATATTCCATGTTTTCCGATTTCTAAAAAGGAAAGTTCCTCGGCTTCTTGGGTTGGGGCCTTTGCGGAGAGATCCCAATTTAAGAAAGTTGCGGAGGATGGTAATGTTTTTGGTTCTTCTATTCCCTTTTTTTTTAGAATGCCGTTATTATGAAGAAAGATTTGGTTTTTTTTTTTATACACTGCAGTTTTTGTTTGCAGAGAGCTTTATTTAGATATCGGATTAGAAAAATAAAGCTTAAGAATAAGGATGGGGTTGATCCAATAAGCACTGCTTTTGATCATATGAAGGTTTTGCACAGTACTCTTCTTTTCCCTTTGATCCCGGTGTTTCTCATGACTAATTCTAAGCCATTTATTTACTTGATGCCAATGCCAGAGAGTTAAGAATCCCCCGATACGTCTAAAAGATTTCGCAAGCGTTGAATCCATGAAAGAAGAAATTAATGAAGTCGTGGCATTTCTGCAAAACCCGCATGCTTTTCAAGAAATGGGAGCTCGTGCACCACGCGTATGACAATTATCTGATGCAAATGATACTTTCTTCATTGCTGCATAGTATCTCATGAAACTGTTTTCTCACGAAGCTCGTGCATTGATAAAGAATGTTACCTGGTTATAGGGTGTTCTCGTTGTGGGTGAGAGAGGAACCGGAAAAACATCTCTAGCACTGGCTATAGCTGCAGAGGCTAAAGTTCCCGTAGTAGAAGTGAAAGCTCAACAGCTTGAAGCGGGGCTTTGGGTGGGTCAAAGTGCATCAAATGTCAGGGAACTGTTTCAAACAGCTAGAGACTTGGTAGCTTCTTTCTTCCTTCCCTTTTATGATATGCTTTCTCTGTGCTGCGGTTGATAGAATTCTTAAGTTTTAATACAAGGTTGATGATAAAAGTCATACGTATAGAGTTTATCTGCTTACTTGGATTTATCCATTCCATTTGCAGCAGACATTTTGTGCATTCATTGACCTGTCTTTATACTTTTGTTTTTGTTTGTAAGGCTCTTCCTAATGCTGGTGTTTGTTGAGGCTCTAAATTTATGATTTATTTGAATGCTGATCGCTTTTGCTACCACAGACATGTATGCTGCTAGTTTAATCTTATATTCCTTATTTGTGTCCTTGTTCTCACCCTTGTTCGTCACCACGCAAATTAACAGGGACATTGTCTTAGCCCATTTTATTGATGATGATTGAGTTTTAGTTGATAACATGTATGCTGCTAGCTTACTTCATATGCCAGCGGCCGCTTATTAGTTTTATCATTTTAGTTTCAGTTCTTCAGAGTATTATATACTTTCTTCTCTTCCCCTGCTTTTTAATTTTGTCGTGCATCTTCTTTCAATCTTTTTTTTTCTCCTTCTGAATGTCTTCAAAATTATCTTGATACTAACACTCATGCAGGCACCAGTCATCATCTTTGTGGAAGATTTTGACCTCTTTGCTGGAGTCCGTGGAAAATTCATCCACACCAAAAAGCAGGATCATGAGGCTTTCATTAATCAACTCTTGGTTGAACTGGATGGGTATGGCTTCATTCGTATACTGATATGACTTTTAATATTTACATCATACTACATAACTCTTTTTTGTTTTCATGTTCAACCTTAAACTTGATCGAGTTTTTTTCAACTTATTTCATCTTACAATTTTACTTGTGTTATGTTTTTGTTAGTTTTAACGACTCTTCTCAAACTTGATTCATTGACACCCCAAAACTTTCCAATTGAGAGGGTAAATGAGCTTTGAGATGCAAAACAAGAAACAAACGGCTTTTGTTTGCATGGGTGTTCTTTTTTTTATGTGATCGATGCATTTATGCAGGTTTGAGAAACAAGATGGGGTGGTTTTGATGGCCACCACTCGAAATCTCAAGCAAATTGACAAGGCGTTGCGGCGTCCTGGTAGAATGGATAGGATATTTCATCTCCAACGGCCAACTCTTGAAGAAAGAGAAAAAATCTTATACCTTGCTGCGAAAGAAACGATGGATGAGGACCTCATCGATTTTGTAGATTGGACAAAGGTACATAAAAACATTTTTCTGATAGATGTCATGCTCCGTATTTGAAATTGTACTGAGCTAATTGATTACCTCATCCCTGCAGGGCGTGTTTTATTTATTTATTCATAGTTTTTAGTATATTTTTTCGTTGTTGCTGCATCTCATTTCCATGTAACATATTTCCAAGAGTATTTTGCAAATCAACTTAATCTTGTGCTTGTGTCAGAAACTAAATACTGAAAGCCATCTGCATTTCCATTTTCTTTCGTTCTTGATTATTGCACTTGATCTTAACTACATATCCCAGTAACAGAATATCATAATACTTATATTCTTTGTCTGCCAAGTCTTAAACTAAGCAGCCTGGTATTGCTCTAGCAGTTCTGATATTTTTTATTTTTTTTTGCTACTTAGAGTAATATAAAACACTTCATATTTATTTCCAGATTTTGCCTCTGATAATTCCAACTAGTTGATAACAATGGTGCATGAAAACAACATGCAGGTTGCTGAAAAGACAGCTCTTCTTAGTCCTATAGAATTGAAACTTGTCCCCATGTCTCTGGAGGGCAGCGCTTTCAGAAGAAAATTCGTGGATGCAGATGAGCTCATGAGCTACTGCAGTTGGTTTGCAGTAAGTAGATAGTCCTTCTCTTGACATTTTGTCATCATTATAATCTGCTATGGAAGTCGATAATGGCTCAAATAGTGCATCTTTTTCCCCCTATTTTCATTCAAGAAATCATTTTAATTATAGGATTTAACAGTGGTCATGCACTTGTATTGAGCTACTTCCTTGATGTTCGTTTCAAGAAAGTTGAGTGTAGTGTGTGTCCCATGTTGCAGACTTTTAGCTCCATTGTCCCAAAATGGGTGAGGAAGACGAAACCCGCAAAGAGTATAAGCAAGAGTCTTGTGAATCATTTGGACCTAACATTGACGAAGGAGGATCTTCAAGATGTGGTTGATTATATGGAACCATACGGTCAAATAAGCAGCGGCGTAGAGCTGTTGAGCCCTACTCTTGATGTAAGGTTTCTTACTCCCATGTTACTCACAAGCTATGTATTTTAATAATTTATGCGATTAGATTCAGACAATCTCACTATAAAGTTTTTATCATTCCACTGTTTTTGCTAGAAAATCCTTCAAATTTTATATTACGTGCTACATGTATAACAAACCTTAAGGCGTAATTTCTGTAGTGGAACACGGAAACAAAGCTGCCCCATGCCGTTTGGGCTGCTGGCCGTGGTCTTATGGCTCGTCTCTTACCAAATTTTGATGTTGTTCACAATCTATGGCTTGAACCCACTTCATGGGAGGTACGGTTCCTATTTATGGTTGTAAGTTTCTGATCATATGTGACATCTATTGACAGTATTCAAATGTTATTTCTGCTTCTGTTGGTATTTTGAAGCTAACGTATTGATGTTGAATTGTGTTAAGTTTTGTAATAGCTAAGCTCGGCAATCTTTCGAAAATGGTCCGAGTAGTTCTATAGGGTTGAACATGATTGGAAAGTTTGAGCATCACAGTGTTCCATTACAATTGTTGGGTTTCTCAAGACTGTTACTGCTCGTGGGATTTCTGTCATGAAAATGAGATTAGACTTTTATGTTCTGTTAATATTGACCAATCATTGCAGGGCATTGGATGCACCAAGATCACTAAGGCTAGAGATGGGGATTCGCTGAGTGGGAATCTCGAGACAAGAGCATACCTCGAGAAGAAGCTTGTTTTCTGCTTCGGCTCTTATGTGGCATCACAGCTAATGCTTCCCTTTGGAGAAGAAAACATTCTCTCAGACTCAGAGTTGAAGGATGCTCAGGAGGTTGTAATCGTAAATTTGATTGTTCTGAAAATGGACATTAATTCGTTTCTTAACATAAGTGGCTTTTGGTGCAGATAGCTACTCGGATGGTTATTCAGTTTGGCTGGGGACCCGATGATAGCCCTACAATTTACCATCACAGAAAGGGGGTATCCATCTTTAAATATGTTTTATCAAATTAGGAATTAACTTAGAAAATCTGAGCTGTGAGTTGTGAGTATCATTTGAAACTTCCTACCACTTTAGCCACTTTATTGTTTTGACTGGGGATATTTTGGTGGGTTAATTAAATTACGTTATACCGCCCACGTGGCTATACTGGAATGCACGTAACTACCCTATGCTTTTTTTATTGCGCGAAACTCCCCGGTGTTGTCTAAAACTTAGCATTGTACCCCCCAATCGGGGGTGAAAATGACAAGGACCGCATGATTAAATAAACCACGAGGGTGTCCGACACTATTTGCAAACCATAGGGGTTTTGGTGCTTACCTTTTAAACAACTGGTGGGTTATATGCAATTTAGCCTATTTTGGTGCTACAAACTTTTCTCTCGAAGCTTACTTTTAGCTTCCTGGTGGTGTTTGGCTGTCAGAAAAACTGCAGAATACTAAGTTGTCTTAGATCCTAGTCGAAGAATGTTGCTTCTTCTTCTTCTTCTCTCTCTCTTTTTTTTTCCTGTAAAAGTGAATCTACTCTGCAAAAATGACCTATAAATCCCACTAAACGGAAAATGAGAGTGGAGGAATTTTTTTATGACATCAAGCAACTTTTGGGGCCAATTTTCCATGTACCTGACTGAAAAATCTTCCATATCTCTTGACACATTAACTGAAATGTTTGTATATTTGCACCCTTTCTTTGCTACGTTAAATAAACATATCAACTCGCAATTATTGAACAGGAGACCGCGATGAGTATGGGAGACAACTTTGAGTACGAGATGGCTGCTAAAATCGAAAAGGTATATTATATTGCCTTTCTAATAATGATCATAGATTCTCTCAAAAGTCGAAACTGTCTCTTCTGATTTCTGTTTCTTATTTTGTGCTGCTTCAGTTCCTTTGTCTTTTGATTTAATCTTTCCACCATTATACGACACATTTTACTGAACATAGTGATGCATTGCCTTTCGCAATGAATATGCAGATCTATAACTCTGCGTACGACAAGGCAAAGGCCCTTCTGAAGAGAAACCACGTAGTACTCGAGAAAATCGTGGAGGAGCTTCTTGAATATGAAATATTGAGTGGAAAGGCATGTCAATTTTTCTCTCAAATTCCGTATTATATCTCATCAATCCCGTGAAACTTGCCTCTCTATGCCATGCCATTCGTTTTTATTGAAATAATGAACGGCAAACTCGGTGCTTTTAATGTACAGAAGTCTTACTATTGGTGCACTAACTTTTAAATGAGTCGTTTTAATTCCCGAACTTTGCAAGACAGTTCCTTTTGTGTTCTTTTAACCTAAAGAACCGGTAGAAGAACAAAAAAAGGAACGGTTTAAGCAAGGTTCAGGAACTAACACGGAGCATTTAAATGTTTAACAACCAATAATTAGAACTTTTTTTTTTCGCGCATGCTGTTGTGTAAACTTGATATAAAATTCTTTGACTGGTTCATCCAAATCGTTTCCATTTCTATGTTTGCAGGATTTGGAGAGAATTATGACAGCTAACGGAGGAATTCAGGCGAAAGAACCATTTTCTTTAACAAGCGACGGTTATGATGATGAGGTAGTGTTATATCATATCTCAACCACGGGATTTCGTCAAAAATAGATTCGTACTTCAAATTGGATTTGCAACAGCATAAACTTAACTGCGTCTTTTCCATCCGCAGCCTGCTTTGGGAAGTTCCCTCAACGGAAATGCACAGGCAATTGCCCTCCTGAGTGCGAAAAACGTGGAATAGAAAAGGATAATAAGCTCTCGTTTGTTGTAGCAAAATATTTATTTCGAAACGAAGCTGCCCAATGAAATAAGCACCGAGCATCGTCGTGGGAAGAGGTTTTCCGAATTTTTTCTTCGCAGCTTCGGTGAGTGAGGTAGGTGCTCGCGCGCATTCGTTCTGTACATTTTTTCTCATGTCTTTTATTTAAAGAAATGATAGAGCAACTACAGTCCTAATTTTTTTTTGGTAAAAATGCACATTAAACCATGTATCCCATCTTGTAACATTGTGGCCTATGTTCGAGATAATTTTTGTGGTAGGTTCTTTAGTTCTTTGAGTTTAAGACCTTATTTCTTGTTTTCTCTTGTTTTTTTTTTTTGCTTTTATTTGGCTGTCTTTGCTCGTATGCGAGCCTTTGTTTTCTACCAGATTATGATGTTACTGAAGAGACCTCGTTGGATTTTTCAGCTTGTGTATGTTCTTCTTGTGAAATTTAAACTGCCGTTCGAAAAAAAAACCGTAATATTTTATTTACCCCATTTTAGTCGGATTATTTATAGTCAAGCCGCATTGTTCTATTAGGGTTTCCATTAATTTCGGGTTGGAAAAAAAGAAAGAAGTAAATGGCTTATTTTTTAGTCTTATATGATCTAATCAAGACAACAAATAGGCCTTGGCGGGCGTCAGGTTCGTTGTATTGTAATGCAAATGTAAACAATGACATTTTCATCGTTTCTAAGCTGTCAAGGTTGACTATATAATCTTTAATTAACAGTGTGAATTAAGTTAAGTTGATTTTCAAATTCCCATTTGCATTGATTTATTTATTTATTTTCTTGCAAACGTGGAATAATTCTTTTCCATTATTATCTTCAAGTTGCACTTGATGTTTCTCAACTTCTAAAATGATTCATAATTCCTAGTAGCTCAATAAAAAATTACGTGAGAAACTGAAATATATGCTATAAACTATAAGAAGGGCCCTACGATTGATTTGTTTTTGGCAGATTATGAGGGGATACATGGAACCCAATATTGGACCCTACAAGATTGAGCTTGATACGTCAACGATAACAAACACGATTTAAATGGAATATAGCATATTTCTCAATATAAAATAACTACAATATCATCGACATAAATTATATAGAAGACTTATAGTTTGTACTGATGTACTAACTAGATAAAGAAATTTAATTGTTTACCATTAATATAAACATCCTCTTCATGCCTTTCAAAGCCTCTCTGCAGCTCCTCCCATGGCTGCTTCTTCTACCGCGGAAACTATTATCAAGAAGCAAAGAAGCAGAAAACACAAGAAAAACAACTGCTTCTCCATAAAGAGCTGCTTCGGATTTTCAAAGGATAATCAAGATAGTTACGGTGCTTTTGTTGAAGGTAATAATGAAAAGCCATTAAAGAATGGAAGTAAAGGATCCTCTGCTGCTAACCGAGCCAAAACGATCCCGGAAAACGAACCGCCGTTGACCGTGAAGGCTCTCGTGGTTGGTGCAAACAAGGAAACTCAGGCCGAGGAGAATTGTTGTAGTGATCATCAAGTCAACGATCAAGAGGTGACGATTATTACGGTGATTTTTGATAGTTCATTTCAAGTCTTAGTTGGAAATAAAAATATATGAATTTTGAATATGATACACTCCATTAAAGCTTAAACTTTTAGATAAATTGATCATACAACATAGTGTCAGAGTTCATGCAAGAGGTATTGTGGGCACGAATCATCACGAACACCCGTTAAAATAAATAGAAAGAAACCAACTTACACGTTAGGCGTGTTAGAAATAAAAATATATAAATTTAAAAGGTTTTTTTTTACCTATTCTTGATCACCACTTGGGTATAAGTCAACTCAACTCAGAATTTGACATGTGTCATACTATTGCAAGTAGGTGATCCATTTGTATTGCAATTAGTTGCTTGAGTAATGATACAGTCTCTTCAGCTTTTAGGTAGAGTGATCGTTCATCACGTAGTCTAACACCAATTAGATATAAGTTGGGACTCATTACTTAATAGATGGAAAAATTATAAGATTAGGTCACCGAGTACAAAAGTTTTCGTTTTTGGATCACTATACTTGATAATTGCAAAAGTAAGTCACTAACTTTGTATGTCAAAAAAATTTTAGGTCATGTTTTCAATTTTAGGTCACTAAGTATATATTTTCGATTTTGGGTCACTTAATATATACATTTTTCAATTTCAGATCACTCAGACCTAAAATTGAAAACATGACCCAAAATTATTTTGAGATACAAAGTTAGTGACCCACTTTTACAATTATCAAACATGGTGATCCAAAAATGAAAAGTTGTGTACTTAATAAACTAATATTATAAATTTGCCCTTAATAGACTCCTCTTTTATTTACTTATTGAAGTAGGCTTCTAGCAACGTGCTGGAGAAGGGCAAACCTGGTTCGACTGAAAGTACGGTTATGCTCCTGCCGCTTCTTGGGCTCGGAGCAGAGGGAAGAGACGGGCGTTCTAAGGGTAAAACCGGAAATAAACCGAACGAAAACGAGCCGTTCTTTGGAGCATTGATCCTAATGGTGGTTTTAGTAGTCATGCTCGTATTGGGTAAGGCGTATGCAGTACTTTGTGCAGCCGCGTGGCTCTATCTCGTCCCACGTTGTAATAACATCGTTATTGCGAGCTCTTCAACGGCTGCGAAATTGGAAGAAAACGAATCAAGTGCGGTGGATCTTAGTTCTAAGGAGGAGTACGATAAGCATAGAGTTGTGTTAGAGGGCTTGTTGGAGAGAAGTAATCAACATGTCCGTGTGTTGAGTAGTTGATCACAACTTTGGTAATAATTTTGTTTCTGGTTTGACACCCTCTCTCTCTCTCTCCTGTGTGTGTGCACACGTGTGATTTGTTGAGGCGTGCTTGCATGATTGGAGTCCAAGATAGCAACATTTCTTGAATAGAATTAGGTGAACCTAGTAACGGTTTTCAATTTTATTTGTCTTAAAAAGAAAATTGTATAGATAGTTATGCCTTATTTTTTTATCTACTAATTATGTAGCATGACAATTAGGTAGGCTTGTCAGGAGGACGAGATTTCATGTTCTCGTTCTTAATTCTTATCCATGTCTCATTTTTCACCTCAATTTTTTTCGTGTCCCGCTCTGTTCCCAATTCATCTCCCTCGTTTGCCGTATTTGCAAGCAACCGTCTATACAGTGGGACTAGGGAGGACCTACACGAGGTCACGGACGGAGGCAATTTCGTCTTCGTTTACCTGACGAGGACATGAATTCTCGAAAAATGTGGAGTCGGGAATTCCACAATATTGCTACCCGTAGACTCACGGTCCGATCAAGTTCGGCCTGAAATGAATCTGAACCTCAACTGTCGGTTATTTGACATCCCAACTTCCAGCAGAACTAATCCATTGGTTCATGCGACCTACCCCAAATCCCACGGGCAACGGCAGTCACGATATTCCGACCACAACCAAGATAGAAATTCACCCTCTAAACACGATGCTAGACATATGAGGTCATATAATATATTAAAACATTATAAATTACTAGTATTAAAATAAAGCAGCAGACACGGGTTCTATTCGACCCGACGTACACCGAAAAATCCGACCCGAGCACCACGTGACCTTAAAAGCAAAAGGTTGGGCCGTCCTTGTAATAAAGGGGAAGAGAGGAGAAAAAGAAAAGAAAAAAACAGTACCATTCATTCATTGCCGTAGTGGAGAGCTCGAGGGGTTTTCTTTTTCCTCTGTCTGTTAACTTTTTCTCCATACTCGTGTAAGACCAGCTCTCTATCTTTTTCCCTGAATTTCCACCTAGGGTTTTCAAACGGTACCAATCGGATCAACTTTAACCCGCTGTATTTATCCGGTTCGCTGCTTTTTAATCTGTGTTATTGGGGCTTCGAAGCGACGCAGAAGATAATGAAATGGGCACGACTGTGACACTCGAGGCCCTGCCTAAAGGATTCAGGTTCCGTCCGACGGACGAGGAGCTCGTGAGCCATTACTTGAGGCTCAAGATTAACGGCCGTCATTCAGCCGTTAAAGTGATCCCGGAGGTTGACGTTTGCAGATGGGAGCCTTGGGATCTACCTGGTAATTTTCACTCTTCTTTTCCTTTTTTTAAAAGTAATTTAAGCTCTTTTGTTTGTTTTTCTGGCCTGAAATCGTGGAAGAAAAGTGGAATTCTCCCGTGTTGTTTTAATAAGATTCTTGCTGATGTGTTTTGTAATTTATATTCAGTTTCTCGTCTTTGCTTCCTATTAATTACTTAAATAATTTGAAGAAAAAAAATAACTTATTTTGTCTCATTATGCTTCTGCAGAATCGTTGTTTTTTTCTTGTTATTCCATTGGCGTAGCATCGTATCGGCGCTTGAGAATATACTTGTATTCTTTTTTAATCTCATTTGGTCCCAAGATTTGCTTTTTCATGTATAGTGTGACACGGAAGAAGTTGTCTGAATCCGATGTTTTTCGGGGAATTAATTTATGTCTGAATTCACCGTGTGGGCATCTTTCTGCTTAATTCTTGTTTTTGCAAAATGTTGAAATTTTAATCGCTAACTTATATATTATGTTTCCACGCAGCGCTCTCGGTGATAAAATCGGAGGACCCCGAGTGGTTCTTCTTCTGCCCCCGTGACAGAAAATACCCAAACGGGCACCGGTCCAATCGAGCCACCGAAGCCGGCTACTGGAAGGCCACGGGAAAAGACCGAACCATAAAATCCCGCAAGCCCTCGCCCTCGAACCAAGCCACCACGAGCCTAATCGGCATGAAGAAGACCCTCGTTTTCTACAAGGGCCGTGCACCCAAAGGGGCCCGCACCAATTGGATCATGCACGAGTATCGAGCCACCGAGCCCGACCTCGACGGCACGGGCCCGGGCCAGGTCAGCAATTACCAATTCTTCGTTTATTTATCTCTTTCTTGTAAGGATTCGTAAAGCAGCGTTAGTTATTGCAGGGAGATTATGTGCTGTGTCGGTTGTTTCACAAGACAGACGAGAGGGTAGAGGACTCCAAGTTCGACGAAGTCGAACACACGGGATCTTCGCCCTTGTCTGAAAAATCATCGCCGGAGGATGTTTCATCGGATCCGTTGCAAGAATCTGCTGTGGTTGATGTGCAAATTATTCCCAAGGAGTCGGATTCCGACGACATGAAGAAGCCTTTGTTGGATGAGCTTAATCGTGTGGCTCCGGTCGTCCTTGTCCCTTGTGAAAACCTTTCATCTGATCGAGTATATCTTCCCGAGGTTAGATGGCACTATATTATATATAGGCTTAATTATATATATATATATATATATATATATATATATATATATATAGTCCAATTCAACCTCTCCAGCGCCACATATAAATTCTGGGCTGAAATTAGGTGTTCGCGTTAATTTTCCTAAAATTGCTTCAATTTTTTATGCATAAATTGCCACTCTTAACTTAAGTGTCCTTAAATTGCTTCAGTTTTAAATATACTTGCAGGATTAAAATTGCGCTACTCTTCAAGTGTCCTTGAAACGCCACTCGCTCTAATTTACAATACTAATAACATAACTAAGCCATATATAACATATATTACATATATTTATGTATATATATATATATATACTGGTGAATGCCTCCTATTTATTCGATCGATCGATGTTTTTTTTTATCAGGTATTATTAGAACCATCGGCAACGGCTCCGTTTAGCGCGTGCGATCAATTATTCGGTACAATGTTAGAAGAGTCTCTACCGTCGAGCAGCTGCCCTATTATTACCGAGTCCTGCGTAGGTTCTCCGTTTGCCAACGACTTCGGGAACGAGCAGAGCGGGCTCCACTTCCAAGATGGTTCGTCCGAGCAGGACGTGTCCCTATCGCAGCTGTTGGAAGACCTTCAAAGCCAGGGGATTAACTTGTTCGAGGACGCCGTCGGCTCGAGCATCGTAGTCGACGGTCTTAAACAGGAAATGCCGCCTACCGTCTTCGGGATGAACGATAACGGACTTCACGGGGAAATGCCTCAGGTATTGTACGTCCCTCGAAATGTTTGCTCATGTGGACGGACCAATTTAGTCTCCGATGCTGTCGATGTCGGACCAATTTGGTCCTTTCGTCGCGATTGACGTCGATTTTAGCAGGAATTTGGTCCCGCGTAGGGATGGCAACGGGTCCTAATTGAGTCCTTAACGGGCCTCGATTTAAGCCTTAGACCCAATGGGTCCGAATGGGCCTAGTTCAAATCTACGCCCATTAAGACCCAATTAGGACCCGTTGCCATCCCTAGTCCCGCGCGTGGTGTACTTCTCTTCTCCGTTGAAAACTCACTGGATCGATAAATTTAAAGGGTTACTGAATCAATTCATCGACGCTTTAGTGAGTTAATTAACGGGAAGGACACGTTTTTAGCGACGTTAACAGCTCACCAAATCAATTTGTTGACCCACACGACTACAGTTTTATTGAGGAGGTGCGGGATTCCCGTTAGAATTGACGTTAATCGTGACGGAAGGGCCAAACTGGTTCAAAATCGACGACATTGGAGACTGAATTTGTTCGGGGCGAAACGTCGGAGACTGAATTGGTCTACATGGCACTGGGGACCGTTTTGAGTCTTTTAAAATTCACATATTTCATTTCGAACACGTTCATTTCATCACGTCTCTATGCTACTGATTTCTTTCTGATCTAGCTTTAGACGTGGAATTTTTTCCTTAAATTGGGTGGTCGTGAGGATTCTTACTCATTCAACAGTTCCTTGTAATTGCACGAGGCATCATAATTAACTTAGTCTTTGTGACGTTAGGATCAAACATTTCGGGGATTCTTCCAACCTTCAACGTCCCGTAATCCGCTCGACGGGCCGTTCTACGCAAACAGCAACGCCCCGGCCTATCGCATCGCAGACGACACGATTCCCATTACCGCGAGCGGGATCAAAATCAAACCCCGACAGCTGCAAAAGGAGCAAGTTTCGAAAGGCTCGAGCAGCCACGGAACTGCTTCTAGAAGAATCAAGTTGTCCTTGAAGAAGCACGAATCGGAAGATACGATTCAGGAATCGGAAGAATCGGTCATCACAGAGGTGATGGCACGAATTCGGGATTTTTTTTTTTTTTTTTATTATCTCATTTTGTTCTTTCTTTCATCGCTCTTTCGAATGCAGGAGACCGATGAATCTGATTATGGAAGTGAAAAGACGAAGAAGCCCTTTGCTCTCTCGACGACGTTGTCCCCTCGTGGCCGTCGAAGTTTGAAGATTTACGTCGTTGGTATTTATTTAGTTTTAGTAATGTCCGTTGTTTTTCTTGGGATTTTGAGATATCCGATGTCAGCTTAAGTATTATTATTATGGCTTTTTTCATTTATGTTTGTGACTTTTGTTGTTAACTTCCACGTAGCTATGGATTTGGTCAGTAGTAGTCTCATGGGTGCTTGTAGAAGTGGGGTTTTGTGTAGAAGGAGATGAATCTTAATAAAGATAGATGCTTTATCTTTTGTTGACTTCAATGACGATGGCCTTTTTTTTTTTTTTACGTGAGGGCAACTAAACACTCTTTGGCATCTCATCACGTAATTTCAATTCAAATTTGAGAGTTCTATTTTTCTAAAGAAGAATAAGACTATTATGAAGTATTAGAATAAATGTGCTTTTATTAAGAATGATAGATGTGATATTATATAAATTTGAAAGATTTTGCCTATGTGATTTGGATGTTGTAAAATTATATCAAAGTATTTGATCAAAAGAAATTATTTCTCTCCTCTAATATTATTATTTTAGTATAATACTTAATAATTACTAGTATTTTATCCACGTGTGAGCTCTGATATGTAAATATAAATACAGAAAAATGGGTGGAGTTGTATTGTTTAAAGCTATTTTGTCTACTTACGTGTGTGTTGAATAGTTTGTAGTTTTTTTAGCATACCAATTGTAATTAGACGGTTTGTAGTCGGCCCTCGCACTTTACAAAATAGAAAAGATAATGTTTTTATAATAGACATATAAGTTCTGATGATCTTTTATTTAAATCGTTATTATTATTTATCGACGGTCAATACGGAATAAAAGTTTGTGATTTCGTTGATGGTAAAAAAATTCGTAGTCTACTACATATAGTCAATTTGCGACGGAGTTTTTAGTTCATTTTCAGAAGTAGAAGTTCATGTTTATTAACTATTGATTGGATAGTAATTTTATATCTTTTTGTGTGCTTATTTCGTCTATGATTAAATTTATATTTTGTTACGTGATATTCCCTTATCATCGGAGCCGTTGTTTTCTCGCTCGGCCACTCATTCAGTCAAGCCAAGTGACGTCTCCCATGTGTGGATAGAACATAGCAGACGTTGAGGAATGAATAAAAATAAATACTTTAGCGCATGCAAATACATTATCGGATTTGAGTTTATTACGAACGTTAAATTATAATGTGTTATTTTCTCGCTATGGTAAAATTATTGTCCCTTTATTTCTTCTCAATATGCTCTCAACATAGGCTTTATATAATTATTCGGCAAAGAGTACTGGCACGGTCAGGTCAGGGTTATTATAATAAGCCAAGACCAGAGAGACCTTTTCACATGCAATTAAGGATAAGGCCGAGTAATAAATAATAGACTGTGTAAGTAAGACAAAATAGGTGAGCGTGGCAAATAATTTGATATTTTCCTAAACGTGACGGAAGACTTTGGAATTATTGCTTGGTGAGATTTCCAATGGCGCCGGACGTTGCTTCGTCCAAAAGTTTCTGGATTGTTCTTATTTTATTTATTTTAAAAATTTATCCGAAGTTAGGAATTAAAAATTTTAAAAAGAAATTAGAAAATAGGTTTTCACTTGGTAAGGAACAGAACAATTGGATGGCCTTTGAAAATTAGGCCCAAACTTAAAAGTTTGCTCAGTCACATGACAAATATTAAAATAGGGAAGACCATAGTTTAATATACGAGTCTTATTTGACACTTACCTACCTACATACCTACCCCTTTCCGACAGTATTTTTCTTTCTTTTTGTTATACTTAATTTGGTGTGTTACTTTTACCAAACTACAAATAATAATCTCTAAGGATTTGATATTTCCATTACATTTCTTAACATATTGTCTGTGTGCATTGTAAAAGTTGATGAAAAACCTATTAAAAAACATTTCATGACATAACCAATAATAACAGCCTTTTATGACCTAATAATCATATCGTCGTTAAATTCTTAATTTTATCTTTTGTTACATTTTAAATCTACACCTTCTTATAACCTAAAGAATTACTACTGAATTGTCACCCACAGTACACAAATTTATAGAAAAGCTGTTACATTTGTGGTATATTTCTGACCAATACACGGAATGTACGTCGGTAATATATATTAAGGCTAATTTAGAGTCCACGTCCACTTATGTTTCATTAGAATTTAGACCAACCATGTTTTTAAATATAGAGAATGACTCATTTTATACTTTCATTAGAGATAAAGACCAATTTGCGATGAAATGTCTTATATACCCTTATTACTTTAGAAAATTACTTAAAATGCCTTTGTTAATTACACTTCAAATACACGAATATTACGGGAACATGTCATCGTCATCCTCATGCGATCGATCTTACATCCGGATCTTCACCTTAATGTTTAAATAAGAAAAATCCGATCTCAATTTGCATATGGGTCTTAGAAATCGAGGAAAACCACGAGATTAATTTTCGACGACGTAAGATCTAAGCTTTGTAAGGAATTTTTTCTTTAAATTATGTAGCAAATTGAAATGGGGGAAATCTCGATTTTAATGGCCGAATATGTTGGATTCGACTCAATTTGATCATGGGTCTTAGTAATCGAATTGTATTATTGATGTTAATCATGGTATAACGAAGAATTTTGACGGGACATAAGATTGAGCCATTTGCTAATTAAAACGCTTTGTGGGTAACACTTCATGCTTTCTGGGTAACAGTTAATGCAACAAAAATACCACATGTCTTGTAGTTTATGACAAATGTTGTTGCAAAACGAACACATAAGTAGAAAAAAGAACAACTCATCACCAGTAAATAACACATGTTGTACACAAGTAATGGTAAAGAGGGATAGATCGGAAACCGCCGGCAACACCCAAAAAATACTGAAAGGACTCGAATCTCTGATACAAGTGACATGATAAGGTAAAATCGACGTCAATTTTTCATGTAATCAACGAAAAAAATGAAGCTTATCGTGGAATATTGCGTTAAATACAATTCGAAAATCTAGTTGAAAACGGGTGAAATCTCGAGTTTAATGGCCAAATAAGGTGGATTCAACTCAATTTGATCATGAGTCTCTGTAATCGAAGAAGATTATTAATGTTAATCTTGGAATATCGAAGAATTTTGATGAGACCTAAGATTGAAACGTTTATTAATTATAAAACTCGTTGGTAACACTTCATTTATTCTGCGTAACAGTTCATGCATTTTGAGTAACATTTCCTGAATACAAGCAAGATGCTAAGGGGAATAGATAAAAACAACCGACGACACCCAAAAATCAATGAGATCGTTGGGATCTCCGAAACACCGGGCTCAATAAATACTTGATTAGTGAACAAATAAAGTTAAATCGACATCAATTTCTCATGGGTCTTCATTATCGACGAAAATTTAAATTTGATAATGAAATAATACTTCAAACCAATTCAAAAATCTCGAGGTGAAACCTCAACTTTAATGGTCGAAAATCGTGAAATGAACTCAACTTGATCACAAGTCTTAATAATGTAAGGAAATTATTGATGTTAATCATGGAATAATGAAAAAATTAATTTTCCCCAAAATTGAAATATTTTCGAGCGTAATAACACTTTATGCACCGATTATAACATATACACATAAAAATAAAACGCTTCAGTAAGAACGTTCTAGAAGGTTCTAGATTGTCAGAGAATATTAACAGGATAATGACTGATTTTACCACATTGCCTTCAAATAATACCACATGTCATGATAATAAATAACAATACGAACTCAATTTATAACACAATTATGTATATTGGTACTGCATAATTTCTCAATACCACGTTACTAATTCGATTAATTTTGTTCATAAATGCACTTTTTTTTCGAATGTATAAGATTGACATTCATGAATATAGATGATATGATGAAGCTAAACCACCAAATTCATTTACAAGTCACGTTATGCGAATGTTGATGTAGAAAGTACAATGTTGAAGTCATTAGTCATGTAAACATATACTCTTTCATTCCAAAACATAGACTATATCAATCTCAATGAACATAACTTTACGAAATTCATCACAAACTTGTTCAAAGTTCAACATTAAATCGTGAATAACATTTTATGGACCATATTTCCTAAATTCTAAGCTCCGAACCCTAAACCCTAGGCCCCGAACCCTAAACCCTAGGCCCCGAACCCTAAACCCTAAACCCGAAACCCTAAACCCGAAACCCTAAATTTTTTTATTGTTCCATCCTATAAATCACAAGTTGTACATCATATTATCAAATTTTTGTGTCGTAAATCCTTAATCTTAACCCCGAAACCCTAAACCCAAAAACAAGCCTATAGAAATCCTAGCGCGTAAACTGCAATTTGTAACTAATAATTCGTTTTGGATAACACTTAAACACTTACTAGTAACACTTAATCCTTTACTAGTACCGTTTTATGTATTTTAAGAGAATTTCTAAGATTCTGCCAAATATCAAGTCGAAATCAATATTCCTACCACACCACATACAAATCTCAAACCCCAAATACTCAAATTTAGAATATCAGAATAACATATATTATGATTCAAAAGAGATAGTAACTTATGTTTGCCAACAAAGGACCATATGTTTACATGACCAATAACTTCAAAATTCGACTAATAACAATAACATTAGAAGATTGTGTCTTTTAAAGAAATATGATGGTTTAACATCATCAAATCTTATAATTTCATGAATGACAATCGTATACATCCGAAAAAAGCACATTTGTGAACGAAAATAATTGATTAATTGTTGTGGTACTAAGAACCTATTATGTGGTACAAGAATTTGCATAGTCGTTAAAATTGAGTTGTTATTGTTATTTACAATCAGACATGTGGTATTATTTGTATGTAATGAGGTAATATTTCATGCTAATCTAGAACCTTCTATAATGTTCTTAATGAAGTGTTTTTCTTGCGTGTACATGTGTTATATTTATTACCGAAAGTGTTACTCAGTTCGAAAATGTTCAAGACTCATCATATTTGTCAATAATTCTCGTTGATTTTTAAGGCTCGTGATAAATATGAGTTGATTTAACATTATCCAATCAATAATTTCGAGTTTCCCCCATTTTTTTCAACGAGATTTTAGAATTGAGATTAATGCAATATTCCATTATAAACTCCATAATCTTCCTTGATTATCAAAATCCAAATTGAGGTCGATTTAACCTTATTCGGTCACTAATGTCAGAGATGCCAGCAGTTTCAACGTTTTTTTGGTGTTATCGGCGGTTTTTGATTTATTCCTCTTGCTCGCATGCGTTTTACCCAGGAAGTGTTACACATACTATAAGAATTGTTACCCAAAATGCAAGAAGTGTTACCCAACAAGCGTGTTAATTCACTTTTTTCCGAATAATTTCGAAATCCTGCCCAAACTCCAGTCAAATTCAGGAATTCCGCCAAAATCCTCAAACTTAAAACTATACCAAATAAATGACAATGAATACCACTTAAACTATTTCTGGTACCTTTTAAAAAATATAACTTCCATGTTTCACATGGAATACCTCTTATTTATTTTGCGATGACAAATGCTTTTAAATTCATACCACTTTAACGAACAATGATTTATGCAGAATTTTTCCGTCGATTTCATTTTCAATTCCGTTAACCCTGAACGACGAGCGACGAAGCCAACACGGTGGCGGAACGTAATATTCAGGCTATGGGTCACTCGATTTTTTACATAGTAGCTGCAATTTTGCCCGAAAATATGATTTAATTCACAATTATTTTTCCTTATTCGCGTTAAGAATTTCAAAAAAATTCGCATCCCAAATATTACATTCGATGACGTTAAGATCAGAAAAAATAGTCGATAACACATCGAATTTGATTTGTTGCAAAACACACACACAAAATAAAAGTATTTACAAATTAGTTTGGACTTTAGGGTGAGACCAGAAAACAATTGAAGAGTTAGGACATATTGGATAATCGTATCATAAATTCCTTTTCTCTCACGTTGTGAATGAGTTCCCTTTCAAGCTTTCTTTATCTGCTGATCTCGTCTTTGTTTGCAGAGATCGGAGCCCATTCTATTGCATAAACTCACCTACTCAATGCTTACTTTATTATCAAGATTTATGCCGATCAATGTTATGTTTTCCCTTTTTTTTTTTTGGTAAATTCTCATTCAGTACCCTTTCAAGTTTCAACTTCCTCTTAAATACCCCTTGAATTATTTCTTCCTGTTATGTACCCATTTGAAAAAAATTGTGTGTTAGGTACCTAAAAAGCGTTAAAAAGACAAAAATAACCTTTTTTCACACATAAATATTATTTCAATTCTTTCCACTTTTATATTAAGTCAAATTTAAGAATATTATACCAATTGTTATCACTTTTATATCAACTGTTATCACTATTATACCAATTGTTCTCATTATTATACCAACATATTCATTTATTATACTAACCGTTATCACTGTTATACCAAAAAAAATATTTTTGTGTATTATATGAAAGTGATTTTTGCATTTTATACCACAAAACACGATTATTATACCAACAAATCTCTTATTATACCAATAAAATTGATTATTCTACCAATAAATTCGAATGTATACCAAACAATTCAGATATTATAATAACATACTTTTGGTATTACAGTGATAACATTTGGTATAATAATTGAATATATTGGTATTATAATGGAAACACTTGGTATAATAATGATATAATACTCTAACTTTGACTTGGTATAGCAGTGATAACAGTTGGTATAATAATTGAATATATTGGTATAATAATGGGAACAATTGGTATAATAATGATATAATACTCTTAAATTTGACTTGGTATAGCAGTGATAACAGTTGGTATAATAATTGAATATATTGGTACAATACATAGACCAGTTGGTACAACGGAATCTGTAAAGCAGGGTTATTTTTGTCTTAATGTTTGGTGGTATTAAACACACAATTTCTCGCAAATGGTTACTGACCAGGAAGAAATACTTGAAAGGGTACTGATCAGGAAGTTGAAACTTGAAAGGG
The DNA here is from genome assembly GCA_004919715.1 of Linderniella brevidens. NCBI lineage: Eukaryota > Viridiplantae > Streptophyta > Magnoliopsida > Lamiales > Linderniaceae > Linderniella > Linderniella brevidens. Next base: position 18,049,688 of record SWDC01000153.1, read on the forward strand.
TACTGAAAGAGAATTTACCCTTTTTTTTATCTTTTGTGTGCTGGCATTTAATTATTAAGCCAGGAGAGCAAAAAAAGGGGTCTTTTAAAAAAATGGCCCTTGACTGGGTCAATTTTAAAAAAATGGTCTCGTTGACGATTTTTTTTGGTCAACAACCCTCACTTTGTTTAAACGTTAACCATATTAACTAATTCTCATACTTAACTCATTAAAATTAAAAAAAAAAAAGAAAAACGAAAATATGCCGCCGTACAGATGCAATAACTGACTGAACATGGGTCCATCTCCCTCTTTAACCATAACCATACAATCGATATGAATGCATTATCTTCTCCATTTTAAAGAACAAAGGCTAACCACACACACCTCTCTCACAAATCTAAAGCGACGCGAGCTGTTCTCTTCGTTTAGTGTCGGAAACAACTTCTAAACCAAGAAAACAGCAAGCATTTCAGCATATTTACCAGTAAGCATTCGTTACATGAAAACTGCAATTTTAACGTCGAAAATGGTGAATTTCCAGTCCATTACCCCCTAAAATGTATGGATTATTTAGTAGATCATGTGTACTAGCCAGAGTAGCGATATTTCAGTGGTTATTACGAGAATTCAGACCTGAAAATACATATTTTGAGGTCCAGTTTTTGTGCATGGGACCCCTGCGTGCGGGTACCATGCGATATAGGTACGGGTACCATGCGCAATACGCGCGGGTCCCCTGCGCATGGACCCATGCGTTTATGTGCGGGTCCCCTGCGTTTATGCGCGGGTTCCATGCGTTTATGCGCGGGTCCCTTGCGCATGGACCCATGCGTTTATGCGCGGGTCCCCTGCGTTTATGCGCTTGTCTCATGCATTTATGCGCGGGTCCCCTGCGCGGGTCCCCTGCATTTATGCGCGGGTCCCCTGCCGTTGTGTGCGGGTACCGTGATCTCATGTTCGGGTCCCATTCGCTGAAGATCATACATAAGCACGATATATGACGACAATCGTTTTCTAAACAATAACATTGCAAAATATTGCAGGTGCTCAATATGACAATTACCAACATTGTATTTCAATTCGATGGTCGGTGGTTAATCGGCGAGGACAATACCTCGACTTGGTCCCCTGCATCAAATTGTAGATGACATTCAATTTTGGTGGATGAGGACGCATGCACGTTACAAGACGTAAAGGAGCAAATTGTAGCGGTGTTGGCGTTTCGCAACGACAATGCGAGGCTAACACTAAGCTATATGCCAAATGTACCCTACAGTTATCCCAGGCCCATATACATCGATAACGACTATGCTCTACGTGCGTACTTGGGTTTTGGTGGCCCTCAATCGAGACCCGTGATTCATGTCGAGGTGGTGGAATGTGCGCATGTGGTTCCGTCGGACGCATTTGCTGGTTCTTCTAGTAATAATACCGGGCTTATAGCCGATTGCGATGAAAATGTGCAAATCGAACCGTTTGAGAGGTACGGTTGCAGCCCTTCTAACCAAAATGAAGATGAGGGTCTTGAAGATATCGCTGGACCGTCTGGGGATAGGGATTACTGGGGTTGGCATTCGAACGAAAATGAAGATGGGCCAATTGAAAACACTGACGAGTCGGAGGAGGAATTTGTAGCACGTGATCACAATGACGATGAAGATGACGATGTAGATCGTAACCCGGTAGAAGAGGCTGCTGATGGTACTTTTGCATTTCCGGACGGTTCAAGCCTACACGTTGGGCAGCAGTTTCGTGACAAGGCGGAAGTTATCGAGGAAATATCTAAAATCGCCTTGGCTGCGTCGTTCGAGTGCAAATTAGTAAAGTCGAACAAGACTTTGTATGTAGTAAGATGTGCGATGGAGCAATGTTCGTGGCGCTTTCGAGCTGCAAAAGATAGGGATTCCCCTTTTTTCTCCATACGGACATATTACGGCACACACACATGCGGCGTGTCTCATCGACGTCGAAGTCATCGTCAATAAACTTCATTGGTTGTGTCTATGATGCTTCTTGACAATTTTAGCGGGCCTAAAGACATTCATGCGCCAAAGGCTATCATGTCTATGATGCAAAGTAGGGGGTGAATGTTTCTTATTACAAGGCTTGGAAGGGGAAGAATATCGCTACGGAGGAGTTGGTCGGTAACGGGGACGATTGTTACGCGTTGATCCCGGCGTACTTGGAGGCTGTGAGGCAAATGAACGCCGGAAGTGTCACGGATTGGGAGATGGACGAGGAAAACAGATTTAAATATTTGTTTTTGGCATACGGTGCATGCATAGCGGGATTTGCTTTCATGCGTAAGGTAATTTCTATAGACGGCATTTTTTTAAAGGGAATTATAAAGGGGTGATGCTTGTTGCTACGGCGCAAGACGGCGATTACCACCAATATTCTATCGCATGGGGTATTGCGAGCACCGAATCTACCGAATCTTGGTCATGGTTCTTAACGAGATTAAAACGGATCGTGGCCGATTCAAATGACCTCGTCATAATTTCTGACAGACATGGCGGGATAAAGACAGCCGTCCCGGCGGTTTTCCCAATGCGTTTCACGGGTTCTGTGCGTGGCATATTCAACAAAATATAAAGACCCGTATGAAGGAGAAAGGTGCGTGTGCGTTATTCCTTAATATTGCGTACGCCTACAAGACGAGCGATTGCGATCGATTGTTGGAAACGCTAAAGGAACGGTACTTAAACGTGCATACGTATCTTGATGAGGGTACGACGGTAAAATGGACAAGATCGTATTGCCCGAGAACAAGGTACAACATCATGACCACCAACGGCTCGGAATCGATAAATGCCGCTCTACGTGCGGATATAGAGCTTCCACTCATAGGATTGTTGGATTCGATACAACGTTTGACGACAAGTTGGTTTAGTAAGCATCGAAGAACTTGCGAAGCTTCGATGGCAGCCAATGTCACGTCATTTACGCCAAAGGTCGAGTCAATCCTACGGTCTCACTACATAAATTCACAAAATCTACACGTCTCGGAAATTGGCATTCAACGGTATAATGTATACGGGCATGGAGTCAACGAGGTGGTCGATATCGAGACGAAGTCATGTAGTTGTAAGATGTTTGATATCGATCGTATCACATGTGCGCACGCCATTGCGGCTTGTGGACACGCTAATGTAGGGGTATATTCGCTAGTCCATGCGTATTACAGCTTGGAGACATGGAAATTAGTGTACGAGGGGACCATATGGCCTGTAACCGAGCGCGTTGAAGGAATTGTGAATATGTTACCACCACTCGTTGACCCAAAACGCGGAAGAGCACAAAAAAATAGAATGCCATACGTCGGAGAATTCGGTAGGAGGGGGTAAATCCTATGAGTTTGATTTGTACATGTGGTTATGTATAATTGATATGGATATTAGGTATGTTGTAATGTTTGGTAAGTATAATGTAATGTATTAGACATGGTGTAATTGATATGTATATTCGATATGTTGTCAAATGTGTGCGGGTACCGTGCGCCATGTGTGCGGGTACCGTGCGCGTGTGTGCGGGTACAGTACAGTTGTCAAATGCTTTCAATATTAAATATGTTACATCAATCAAGTCAGCGCTTTAGGTAGGTCTTGTCTTGTCTGTACGTTAAATCATAAAATAATTTTATCGGGATCCAGGTAATCATTAATCAATTATTCTGATAATCATAAAATAAAAATTTATTTTTTTTCAATATTAAATATGTTTCAAGTCAGCGCTTTACGTCTTGTCTGTACGTTAAATCATAAAATAATTTTATCATGATCGAGATAATCATTAACCAATTATTCTGATAATCATAAATTACCAATTTATCTTTTCAAAATAACGGCGCCATGTGTGCGGGTACCGTGCGCTTGCGTGCTGGTACCGTGCGCCCGTGCGTGCGGGTACCGTGCGCCATGTGTGCGGATACCGTGCGCTAGTGTGCGGGTATCGTGCCTTGTGTGTGGGTACCGTGCCTATACAACTCGAAATCTAACTTCTAACATAATACAATTTCCCGAATATACAACTCGAAATTCCATTATGACATAAATTTTATCCAGATTTACAAAATTCTCGATTACAAAATTATTGAAATACATAGAAATTATTGATACCAAGCAGCCCAATCGTTCATGCCAATGGAAATACATAGAAATTCACGAAATTGGGACACTTGTCGCCCGGTAAGCTCCGCGACGTTATCGCCCCGGAATAGCATAGAAAATACGGCCCGCAACATGTGAACTCCACAATCGCCGCTGAAAACAACCAAATATTTAATAATGAGATATGATGTACTAAAATCAACTTAATATCGAAATATGATACACTTACGAATTTTCTTGCTTCTTGAAGTTGGGGATCCGCTCGACCTTCCACTTCCTAAACGCGTTTGCAATCAGACCAAGCTTTTTGAGCACGATCGGGACAGCTACTTGGAGACCGGCGAGGTCTGAGTGCATGTTGACATCGCAAGACGGATCCGATTCGAATACTCGTATCGTCTTGTTCTTCCAGTCGAGGACTGAAAGAACCCAATGGGCGATGGTCTGCACCGGCACCACGATATAGTCCGATGTTTGCCATGACACGGACGGCCAGTCCTGATCCCGACCCTTTGCGTAGTGGACCAAAAAGGCCAGCATGCCCTTGACAAATTTCCCGTCCTCTATGCAGTCCCGATCGATGCTCTCCTTCATCGCAAAACTCATGAAGGAGATGGCACGAGAGCCGAAGGTACGAATCCTCTGCATCTCAAGGAACCCTCTAATGCTTTCGTCAATGTGCTATAAAATAAAAGGAAACAAGTTAATTAATAAAAGGTATTAATGCATTTAGACGTATTGAAGTTATCAATCCTTCTTACCGCGTCGTCGAGCCAAAACGAAGGCGTGTACAGCTGCTGAAACCACGTCTTGCTTCGATACGATTTGGACAAGCAAAGGAGCCGCTCGCCATCTTCCATCGTATCGATCCTCTGTTTTTGACGTGCCCATCACTTCAGCTTTCTCTTCATGTGCCGTTCCAGAATTGGGTTTATGTTGTTCCGCACACGGTTCTGGTTCGGGTCGGTGAATGGGGTCACCTGATACTTGGAAGGCCTGGTTTCCCGAGGCGGTGTCGACTCCACCGCGGCCTCGGGTTCCTCCCCAGCCTCGGCTTCCACCGGGACCTCGGCCTCTCGGGCTGCCTCGGGTTCCGAATGATAGAACGCCTGGTTGGAGCCACCGGCCTCATAATCTAACAAGATAAAACTCCAACGTCAGAAAACTATCGATATTGCAGCAAATTAATTATAGGGGCGTACCGTGCGGTTTGTGCGTCGGAAAGTCTCGGTTGGGCCTGTACCACCCCTACTGCAAGTTGTGCTGCAATTCAGTCATCGGCTGCTGCAACCCGAATATACTCGCGCCCCACTCTTGAGCCATGGACCATCGTTCGTCATACGAGTCCCGTAACTGCGAGATACTCGTAGAAACGTCGTCGAACCAATGATTCACCGTCTCGAAATTTTGGTCCACGCGTCTTGTGAACTCATCAAATTGCTCCCAGCTGGGGCCCGAGTACTGATGTGGAGGAGGGGACGGGTACCGTGGGTGTGAAGGGCCCGAGTATTGATGTGGAGGAGGGCTCGGGTACCGTGGAGGTGAGGGGGGACGAAATTGATCCGCCTCTTCCTCGTAGAATGACCGCTGCGATAGTTGCGGCATGGTTGGCGAAGGATGCGTTGGTGCGACGTCCTCCGCGGCCGGCAAATGCCGTACGCACTTAAGCTCGACACCATCCTCGAGGAGCCTCGTTATATGGTCGAGGACTTCATGCCGCTCCTCCACTTCGAACCGACTATATCGGAAATACGGCTCGTTCATCTCCGATACTGTTGGGCTCAGCATCCCCGATACGGGTGACCCCTTTACAGCGTTGAGGATCGTCTCCATCTTCGGAGAAGCCTTTGTCGACCAATCATTGGTGACGTACTGGCATATCCGCGGGGTCACCACATCCGCCTCGTTTCTACGATAGGAGAACGCGTACCGAAATGCCTGATATGCACTCGTACGCCAAAACCTAGAATGCAAAGAAACCAAATTAGCAAATATATAATCACAATTAAATATATATTTATAAGGATTTTACATAATGAACGACCTGAAGCGGATGAACGAAGCCACTAATCAGTAGCCCGCAGTGTTCGCTGCCCCCGTTGCGGGTTCGTTCCCGACAAAATCCCTCTTCTCCCTGAGGTTTATCTTCAGCGAGCGTATCACCTCTTTGAATGCTACGCTGCCCCAAGGATAGTTGGCGAAGGCGACTTCGTCTTCGACCAATGAAAGCAGCCACGACCGAAGAACCGTGTCCTTCTTCGACGGTCGAGGCAGCACCACAGATGCGGCAAAGAGAATGTCCGCCAACTTCAACTTATCGAAGTTGATGTTTCCGTCATCGTTGGCTCCCAACTCTCGCAGCCGATCCTCGACGTACGACATACGGATGGTGGATCTTCCCGGGAAGTTTCTCTGGGCAAAATCACCATTGGGGTTTACTTCCGGGATATCGTCGGAGAACCTTAGCCCGATAATCAAGCAATACTCCGCTTTAGAAAATCGGAGAGGTCGGTTGTTTATGACCATCCACAACTCCTCGCGCTCGTGAACAGTAGTCTGCCTCCTCATCAAAAACGTAATGAGCTGGGCGGATAAATTGAAATCGGCGGCAGCCTCGACGAGTCTACCAAATGGACTCCCCGCCCTGTAACTCTCCCACTCATTTTCATTTAGATTGTTCCTGATCTTCGCGCTTGCCTCCGTGTACATCCCGGTCATTGTCAATCGGAACTCGAAGTTGTCGTCTCGGGATGACAATTGCTTCTTCAGCACAACCTGGGAATCATAAGAGTAAATAACCAGTTAGTACTCGCATGGTACCCGCACAGGAAAGCATGGTACCCGCGCATGCGCGCATGGTACCGCACAGGAAAGCATGGTACCCGTGCTTGCGAGCATGGTACCCGCACACAAGAGCATGGTACCCGCGCACAAGAGCATGGTACCCGTGCATGCGCGCAGGATACCCGCAGGCACGGTACCCACGCTCACTATCGCACGGTACCCACGCGCAATCGCATGGTACCCGCCCTCAATCGCAAGGAGCCGCCCGTATGGGTACCGTGCGTATGGGTACCGTGCGACTGTGCTCGGGTCCCAAGCCTGCAATCACGGGTCCCCTGATTTGCGCGACTATTTGGGTCCCAATTGGTTCGACGCACGGTTCCCTTGCGAACAAGTGTCCAAATTGCACAATTGGGAAACCATGCGCCGAACCCAACCAATTCGACGCACGAGACCTGCTCCTGAGGAAGACGAAATCACAGTGAAATTACCGGCACTCTTTCGGACGCGCGTTCATTGCCATTGTAGTCGGTTTGGAGAATTTTCTGCTTCTGGTAAAGGTTGTTTCGTAGATCTGGAAATTTACTACTTCGTTTCCGTTATGTGTCTTTCTTCACTTTTAACTGTCAATTATTGTACTCGGTTATGAAGAAGAAGAAGACCCGTGACGCTACAGTGGGTGGAATCGATTAAACCTAATTAATTTTACTTTGGGTAGTTGAATGGGTTAAATAAGGGTAAAGACGTCTTTTTCCCTGAGTTAGTAAGGGTAGAATAGACTTCAAACATTATGGAGGCCATTTTTTTAAAATTGACCCAGTCAAAGGCCATTTACTTAAATAATCCCAAAAAAAAGAATATGGAACCTAAAAGACTAGGGTTAAGACTCCTAAATTCGTGTATAAAGGATGGGGACCCGTATTAAAATGATCAGAGAAATTAATTAATTAATTACTACACATTATACATTAGAAAATGAATAAATAAACACTATACACGTAAGATCACACATGGAGGAAGATTGTTTCGATGGTGGGCAGTCACTGAGTGACAACAGAAGATCACCAGCAACATACAGAGGCATCTCAAGATATAATCCGTTTTCGACAATACCCGGTTTTGGAATATAAAATCTCCTTCGTCCATATCTACGAAGCCCAACATATAAGCTCATATGGATTTAATTCTAAATTCTATTCTAAAATCAATTCAAAATAGATGGAGTAGCCCAATAATCTTATATATTTGAATTTTTTTTAATTTTACCGGTATTGATTTTGATACCGTAACGAATTGGTGGTTGGTCATAATTAAATCACAAAATTACTATTGATAGCTTGAGTCAATTATCAGAAGTATATATTCTTCGGAAATAGGCAACAATGTACAGAAGCAAGCAGCTATAAAAAAAGAATTTACGGAATGTAAATGCAAGGAAATAGAGATACATATATGTTGAAGCTATATACCGGTTCGTATCGGCCAGCCATGTCCATTTGAACAGCCAAGAAAGATCATGAACAACAACCTAAGAGTTCTAATGATCAGAGAAAAATGATTATTGGGAAGATTGTATTTTAAATGCATAAGCTAAGTACCCTCTTTGCGCAGATAACTTCGCTACTTAAATCTTTCTCAATTCAAAAAGAAGCTTCAAGCATAACCATATATAATCAAGAATCTTGCAGGTTTCCAAGGATCAAGAAATGTGTGTATTTATCTGTCACCAATCTATTTTTACAAATAAGCCAATAATAGAAATAATTCAATTCACCATATTGACCCAAATATTCCATCCATGTCCCACGGTGAGTAACCTAGTAAGTAATAATCTTGTGTAATACCACCATACCTTGCCCTAATCAAGTGTTGTTTTCTTGGAAATTCTCTTACAATCAACTCATATATATATATCCAAGGGCATCGAAGTACCCTTCCCTTTATCATAATCATCATCATCATCGCAAGCCCTAATTAACTGCAGATATGGCACCGACGAAGGAGAATCAAAACCCCCAAAATTACAGCATTCATCAGATTCCTGATTAGGACAATCCATGTTCGCACCAAACAACCTCAGCCTCTTCTTCGATGCTGCTGCTGATGCTGCAGATCTTCCCTGACCCACCGGAACCGAATCGAATTACACCATTTTCTGCTGCTGCTCATTCGAAATCACTTCTCTCCAGTTGCAGCATTCCTGCAGATTCTTCAGATCTCAAGCACAAAACCGACCCCGATGGACAAGGGTTTCCATAACGAAGATACTGAGATCGGAGAAACATGGGATAATTAAAAGCACTCGTCCACGGATTCAGCAGCGACCCATGATGTAATAATAATTGTGGAGCAATATCTTGTCCTCTTCTACGCCTCCAATCGATAAAAAACCGATCTTTGCCCGAATCTCCCGACCATTTTTGGAACGAAACTACATCACCCGCGTGGAGCTTCTTCTCCTTGACGAAACGGCTCCATCCTTTGGTCATCACGTAGCTTTGGCTGCTGCTCCAGTAAGAGTACATGAACCTCCATGGCTTGCCGTGTCTATCTTCGAATTCGAGCAAGATGCCCTTATTATATTTCTCGTTCGCGGAGGAATCCATTAAGGGGAAGTACTTCTCCGCGTGCTGCTTGGGAATCACCAAGCGGTTCAGCTTCCCCACGTCGCTTGGGGTCACTGCTTTTTCGAACATGTGCTCTTTTAGGTCTTCCTTGTCTTCGATGGAGGGTGGTGGTGCGCCGCTGCCGGCGTGGTGGCGGTTCTCTGGTGGCTGTGGAGCGGTGGTTGATGGATGGTAGTGGAAGGAGGAGGAGGAGGAAGATGATGACGGATTCGACGTGAAATTCATGTTTTTGAAATTCTTGGGTATCTGTTTCTTTTTTTTTTTTTCCGTATCTTTATTCTTTTTCTTCTCTGACAGATCTGATAATCCTGTGAAGCTGCAGATTAAAGCGTCAGATATATAGAAAGAAGATCAGTGTAGTGGTTAACTAAAGCGAACCAAACACTGCCTTCTTTGTATGTTTGTGGCTGCGTAATTCTTTCTTTACAAAGGGTTATTGTAAGAACAAAAGAACCTGGAAACTACATGTGTGTGAGTGAAAAGCTAGGGTTATCACCACAAAGATATTTTCTCATTGACAGGGAATAAAAAAGGGTTTGGTAAATACTATTAATTTAGCCGAATTATCGCTAGGGCCCTCAATAACATCTCCATGATTTAGGGCTCGGGAAAAAAAAAGCTCTCTTCCACCCTCCACTGCTCGTTGACCCTCGCAACGTTACGGAGAGAGAGATTGTTCAAAATCGATATAATGCGTTTACGGTGGTTATTTCTTGATATAAGTTGAATCCAAGAAAAGCCAAATTTTTGTTCTCGATATGAATTTAACCCAAGAAAGTCTAACATTGGAGGTCTTGCGAGCAAGTTATGTATATGATAATGGTAGCCAGCTGCTTGGCAAGGCACGATCTCTAATTGTGTTGTTAATGTCGCAGCTTGGGGGACCATTAGTGGCTGCTTTGGTCGATATTATTATTATTATTATTATTATTATTATTATTATTATTTATCATTCAATTTTAACATAACATCAATAAATTTGTATATTCCAGTAAATAATAATTGCTTGCTTAGTTGTCGTTTGTGACGTGACCATTTTAGTTAATTTAGAGGGTACATTTGGTGAGCTATTGGGGGTTGATAATCCATGTCCCACTTTAACGTGTCATTTTTTGTACAAAAATATCATTATATCACGTCTCGATCAGTGTTAAAACATCCGTAAATAATATTACACCTTAAATATTATTATATCGAGTGCTTAAACACAAAAAATATTAAAACATTGATAAGCACTCGGTATATATTTTTTTTGTGTTATATTAAATTTTTTGTGTTCCGACCAATATTATATAATTTTTTGTGTGTTTAAGCACTCAGTATAATAGTATTTATTGTGTAATATTATTTACGAGTGTTTTAACACTGGTCGGACGAGATGTATTGATATTTCTATAAAGTGGCACACAAAAGTGAAACAGAGGATCTGGTTCCAGCTATCGGAATAGTCTTTCTTGTAGATTGATGACATTGAAACAATTTGATTAATTTACGATGTGCTGCGTAATTAAAAGCCTATGCTGTAATATCTCAGTTTAAAGCAGTCTTACGTATTTTTTTTGGTTATATTGGTTATCGGAGGGAAAATTATAAAATTGGTTCACTAAGTATATCAATGTTTGTTTTTTGGTTTATTATGTTTGATAATTGCAAAAATATATTACTAATTTTGTATGTCTTAACAAATTGGGTCACCGATCAATTTTTTGGCAAAAGTGGCCAGAAATTCCACGTGGCTGCGTGTATTAAAATATTTTTTTTCGTTTTACTTATCTATTAAAAACAAAAAAAAATATTAAAAATTTAAAAAATAAAAACAAATAAAATTAAATAATATATTTACCAACCGGGAATGGGATGAGATTCCGTAATATATTATTTTATTTTATTATTTAATTTTTCTTTTTCTTTTTAATTTTTTTAATTTTTAGTTTTTTAATACCTAAGTAAGACGAAAAAATAAATTTTTTATTTTTTTCTTATTATTTTTAAATTTTTCGCATTTCTAATAAATAAAAACGAAAATTAAATTTACTATTTGTTTTTTTCAAAATTTTAAATTTATTTGTTTTTCTCTGTTTTTGGAGAGATAATATTTTTCTTTTTTTAATCTTATTTTATTTTTTTTTTTAAGAGTTTGAGAGGGAGAAAGTCAGGCAAATCGGGCAAATTGACGGAATTGCTGACAGCGGGACCAATTTTGTTTAAAATCGACAACATCGAGGACTAAATTAGTTCACGCGAAACATTGGGTACTAAATTGGCCATAGTGTAGAGAAAAAGGAATAAGGTAGAAAAAGTGTAAAAGAACTGTATCTAAGGCCTCATTTTCCTCAGGTGCAAAGAAATGAAATATGGACAAACCCAACAACTTTAAACAGCCACATTAACAAAGGTAGAAGTTGGATAGAGTCTAACAAATTAGAACATTGAAAGCAGTTACAAGTTAACATGCACTAATAGTAACTAGTATTTTTTGCACATTCGATGCGTGTGCTTTAATATAAAAAACATATGATATTAGTTTTATTTAAGATATTTAATAGAAATAATTAATTTTTTTTATGTTTGTAAAAGGAAAAAAATAATTTATTATAATAAATAAAGAAATTGAGTAAGATAAACTGATAAAGCAGTTTTTTTATTTGTAGGACGTGGGAGTTATGGCAATCTTCGTGGCAATTATCGATTGTAGTTAGTTTACCAATATAAAATAGAATAGATATTATATTCAAACTTCAATTAACAAGGTGTTGACCAGTTACTTATTCATTACCGTGCAATTCATACTTATATATTTATATGTTTTAAATATATATATATATATAGTTTTAATGAGCAGAGTTTTGAGTCTACATCCATGTATCATATTTTTTTATATTACCATATATTTATTCAATTTTTTTAATAATATATTTATTTAATTAGTCATAGTTAGACTAGATGAAGCCCAAAAGTTTTAATTCGAATTGCAGTTAAAACTTAAGCCCAAAATTGGGCTTCTCAGGCCGATAGCATGAAGTAAAAAATATTTAAATTTCAACTACTCGGGCCATCTTTTAAGTGAACTAGTTTTTTTATGCACACTCTAATATATAAATATATATAATATTAATTTATATTTTAGCTTAATTGTACATCATAATGCTTAATAGTTAAACAAACCCTTACTTTTAAGTGTGTATTATTTTAAATATGTAAATTTTTTTTGAGGATATAACTGAAGTAATGTAAAGAAATGAAGGGTCATTACACATGACATATCAAATTAAGAGGAAGTGTTTGCCACACATTGATCACCATTCATCTATAGTTCTATATAAACATATCGAAATCGAGAACCAGAGAAAGTGAAAAAAACCTCTCAATAAAAAAAATTATAATTTATTTTTCTTCTAAGGCGACCACATTTCACGGCATCATGGTTGTTGGCGGATCGGATTGGAGCACCCATAATTTATTTCATTCTCTTTCTCAATTTTCTTTTTTATTTATATTTTTGTTTATTATTATTAGAAGTTGAGAGCTCCATCCTAAAACCAATCTGTAATTATAAGAGATTGCTTCTTACGAGCTTTGATTAATCAATGTGGGATAACACACACTTTTTAGTACTCAACACGCCCCCTCATGTGTGGCTTGAATGGCCAAACATGTGGACATATGAATCGGATGGCAGCGAGCGGAAGAACATTGCTCTAATACCATATTATAAATTCAGGGGTCCTTTCTAAAACCAATAGTGGATAGGAGAAGAGAAGATCGCATCTTGATATATTAAGTGGGTATGACTCTTAGATTAATCGATGTGAGACTGATATCCACATATTAGATCTCAACACGCCTCCTCACGTTTGACATGACTGTCCTAACACAGGACATATAAATCGGGTGACGGCAGGTGGAAGAATTGCTCTGATACCATATTAGAAATTGAGAGATACACCCTAAATCAATTAGTGTTAGGTGAAGTTGCCTCTTGACTATATTAATTAGTCGGATGACTTACTATAATCAATGTGAGACATAACTCACTAAATAATAATCTCAACACGCCCCTCATGTGTGGCATGATTGGCCTAGCACGTGGACATATGAATCAAGTGATTGTGAGTGAAACACGTGTGATAACACACAGATCGAACCCTGATACCATATTAGAAATTGAGGGCTCCATCCTAAAACGAATTGGTGATAAGAGGATATTGCCTCTTGATATATTAAGTGGATCTAAGAGCTTTGATTAATCAATTTGGGACAATACCCACTTTCTTAAAATTTCAATAATTATCTTGTATGCGAGTTTATTTTCTCTAGAATGATAGTTTTATTCTCTCGTATGAGAGTTATTCTCTTTATAAATTGACATGATATGAGAAATAGACATCGTACTGACATTATATTGGTGATTCAAACAATATAGTTAAGAAATTCAATTGAATAATGTCAAAAGCGCTTAAAGAAAGATTGCCATTGGTGACATTATTTGAAAAAAAAATTATTGCAATTGGTACTAGTAATTCTATATTTTTTGAAGTTTCTCCATAATTTCACGGTTTTGTTAATTGATTCCATTATAAAATTCCGTCCAATTGATATTGTGAAATGAAATTACCGATTTTCTTAAAAAAAACAATCTAGTGCTATATAATATAGATACTTGTACTTAGTATTGTTATTTTTCCACTTTTTGCAGTTCCCTTTATAGATGTAATAATATGTCAACGATTGATCAAGCGTAGGTAATGAATTACTTTGGACGACGTTCGGGGGACATATATAATATACTTAAGATCAATTTGCAATTATTACACCGACAATAGAATTTAATTATTCTTAGGGTTGATTGCATTATGAACATACATACATTGAATCATTCACCGGCCTAATCCGAAGATAACGAACCTTTCCAAGTCACAAATAGCTATTAATTATTAATTATATGGGTAAATTTCTTTTCAGTACCCTTTAAGTTTCAATTTCCTGATAAGTACCCCTCGTTGTATTTCTTCCCGTTTAATACCTATTTGCGAAAAATTGTGTGTTTAATACCACCAAATATTGAAAAGACGAAAAATAACTTTTCTTTACAGATTCAGTTATACTAACTGTTCTCATTATTATACCAATATATTTAATTATTATACTAACTGTTATCACCAATATACAAAGTTAAAGTTAAGAGTATTATATCACTATTATACCAAGTGTTACCATTATTATATATATATATATATATTCAATTATTATACCAATTGTTATCACTGTAATACCAAAAATAATGTTATTATAATTTCAAATTGTTTGGTATATATTTCGATTTATTGGTAGAATAATCAATTTTATTAGTATAATAAGCGGTTTTGTTGGTATAATAATCGTGTTTTGTAGTATAATATGCAAAAATTATTTTCGTATAATAAAATTATAATAACATTATCTTTGTATAACAGTAGAATAGTTAGTATAATAATCGAATTTATTGGTATAATAATGAGAACAATTGGTATAATAAATAGTGATAACGATTGAATATAATATTCTTAATAAGTCAACGTCATCCGCAAAAGCCGCCGCACTACGGAAATATCAAACAAAACACCTTTTTACGTGAAAACCGATTAATCATTTCCATCCATATCCATCTCTCCGCAAAACAAAACTCGATTGAAGAGGAAAAAGGAAAAAAAAAAAGAAAAAAAGAAAGAAATGGGGATTATCTACTACGCCATTAAAGTCCCAAAACTCCTCACCTTCTCAATATGCCTCAACACATTCGCCACCGCCAGCTACTTTCTCATCGGAGCACTCACTCGCCTGGGCATCTTCAAGCGGCCGCCTCCAGAAGAAGAAAACCCCAGCAGCTCAAGACACCGGCTGATGAACAGCTACACCCTCGTCGTAAACGGCTCTTGCCCCTCTCTCGTCCGAGTCCCAGTCCACGTCATCACAACGGCTATCAAGAACATTCTCGTTATCCGCCATTACAAAGATCTGCGGAAAGATTTAGGACAAGAAGAAGAAGGAGACGAATCTTTGTCGATGATATGCACAGTTTGCTTGGATTCGATTGAGATGAGCGATGATGTTAGGGAGCTTCGTAATTGTAAGCATTTGTTCCATTGCGATTGCTTGGACGGGTGGGTCGATGAGGGTCGGGTCACCTGCCCGTTGTGTAGATCCATTTTATTGCCTCCTCGTACGATCCTCGAGTGGTATTATCGTTTGAGTCGAGGAGCATGTAATTCTTCTCTACTTTCTTGATCTTTTTGTTTTCCACTCTCTTATAAAAATTTCGGGAACTAGTTTTAAGATGAATTCCTCGATTACATGGTGTTAAAGCGAGTTTCGATCGGCGTGTTTTCACGTTCTTGTTTAACTCATCGACTCCTAATTTGATATGTCTACATGTCAACGGGTGAGGGAGCCTAATAAGATTATTTGTTCCACATCGAGAAAATAGATTCACCGACTCAATATATTAATCAAAGGGACCCATCCATTTATCGACAATTTGTTTTAGGAGGGTCATCTTCCTAAAAAAAAATTTAACAAAGATGCTTCTTCTCTTATCATCAATTGATTTTAGTATGAAATCCTCGTATTAACACGATTTCGGTTTTGATCTGCGTGTTGTCTCACTTATTTAACTCACCACCATCCCTTTGGATCATGTCAATATTTTCTTTTCTTTTCTTTCTTGAATATTAGTTTCTAGTAAGTCATAATTATTGGAGGGCTGCTTTTGAGTTGCACGTACCTTCATTTATTAGGGCTTTAATTTTTCTTGATAAGTCATTTTCTTATTGCACCATTCATTCCTATCCAATGGATTTCATGGACTTCTTAGTGCATTGACAGTTAATGATAAATCTGAAAATTTATAAATCATAGCTTCATGTATTACTATTAATTTTGATCTTCGATCACTTTTATAACTAAATATTTAAATTTGTAATGAATAGTGAAGTTATTGACGTATCTCTCAGTTATCAAATGTACTAATTAAAATTAGGGATGGAATCGTAGCGGATCCAGATCCAGAACCGTGTTGGACCCGCCCAAATGAACTGTACTTTCTCTTATTATTCACGTCTCCGGTCTTGGGTCTCAATGAGACAAACCATGACGGATCCTGGGTTTGCCCAACTCTGTTCCGCAACCGGACCCGAGACTATATATATATATATATATAAATATATAAATTTATTCTTATTTATATTTAATTTGTTAGAACCATTATCAAAATATTCCATAGTCCAATGTTAAGACTTCAGTATAGGGAGGGCGAGATAGTGGATTAGATCCCAGCGACGCACATAATATCTCTACATTTAATTTTAAAAAATAAATAAAAAAAGAAAGGTCAACATTACCGGTCTAGAGGGTAGACCCGATTCGTTCGGGTTCGACCCGAGGCGAGGCGGGCGGGCCTGAGTCTTGGCGACAACAAAAAATTAGCAGGGGCGGGTCATGGGTCCGACTAAAAGTCGCTCATACCCATCCCGTTGTCATCCCTAATCAGAATCCAAACATAATCCAAATTTATTATTTTGTCTTCCTTCATGAATCTTTACACTTGTCGTTTATCTAACCACTTTTTAAATTGCCAAATTTCTAATTTGGAAAATTAGCTATCTAAAAAGATAGAATGAAAAAATAAAACTAAAAGTTTGAAGGCTCCCGAAACAAATTATTAACTTTATCTTGTGGAAAATTTTTTGTAGCGCAAAGGTTGTTGGAACCTTACTTGCCATTGCTCTGTTTTGTCTTCGTCATATGTTGAACTTGTCTCGGAGATAGGACAATATTTTAGATAAATACCTGAAATTGAGATATTTCATATTTGAGATATTATATTTAATTACAAAATGGTTAGAAAAAATATTTAAGATACTGTAAAAATAAGTGGGTAGTGGACACTAGGCACACTCTATAAGCTCATGGATCTATGTGGCGCAAGCCCACGCCGGTATTTAGGGATTAGTCCATAGCCAGGTCGAGTGGGGATACACTGAGGCACTAAACAAAATTATATAAGCTCCTGGAAACTTAGAACGACTTTGAATTTTTCATTTTCCTTTGTTATTATTTTCTAATTTTTTAATATTATTAGTTTTTCTTTCCTGGACTTGACAAGTGAGGGCAGTTGAAAACAATTATCATGACTTAATGGGCAATCGAATTGTTGGGCCTAAAATGAAACTTTATCGACAGGTTAAGTACTAATTAGTATTTGGAAATTGCTGGGCCTAACATAACATGTAATAAGTATTTAGACTGACTCAAATGAATTTTCATTCTTGATTTGATTTTTGGCAATTTCATTACAATATTTCCATTTTCACAATTGTTTTTTGTGGTCGGTAAGAGGAGAAAAATGGGTTCCTAAGTAAGTACTAATTAGTGGGTGGACTTGATGATTTTTCGATGATATATTCAAATATTTATCATCACTTTTATATATGGCTATGAAAGATTAGGGGCCCATTTAATATTTCAACTAAACAAAAATGATAGATTTCACATTGGACGGCGTTACCTATAACATCAACGCCGAGTAATTGAACTTTTTTAAGTGAGGCATATAATCCCCACAATACTACTATATTTAGTTTATTTTCAATATGAATCGATTATGAATCGCATAATTGTTTAATATGACTATTTTGATTTCCATCGAAACTAATCTTCCTGAATGTGCGCCTATATCTCAAATTCAATACAAATGTGAAGAATTCAAGTAGATACAAACATAAATAATAAATATATAAATAAATAAACATAATATCTATAATGTAAAAGGGCTATATAGTAACTCTTATAATCTATATTTTATTAATGGTTAACATTTGTTTTTAAAAACATCATTTTGGTTGATAATCAACCAATCAGAATTTATTTAATTAATAATTAAGAAAAAATAATGCAATTAACTACTCCATTTTTTTATTTTGTTAATAAATAAAAAAATATTACAAACATAACCACCCACTATTATTATGATTATTCAAATAACCTTTCACACACGCTCAATTAATTGTTTTCATTTTAAATTATTTTCTTTCTCAAATTTCTTTGCACACACATTGGGTGTGCACTTATACTAGTATAAATTACTATTAAAAACTTCAAATCATTAGTAACTCACAAATATTCAAAGTATCATTATATATTATATATCTATATATTAGACACATAAACTACTATTATATATAATTTGTTTCCTTTCCTTTTAACTACAAAGGAAGTCAAATCAAGTACCATTGTCTACCAAACAAACGTGAACAATGATAACACGGTTTCGTCCATCACACCAATCGCCAACGTCCTTGAATTGTTTATGTATAAACGAAAGCAATTCTAAAAGGTTATTCATGCCACAACAGAGAAGTGATCCGTCAAACGGAAAATAAAAATCGCATCTTTGGTTGTACTAAGTATACCGCAATAAAAATAAGGAAACTTATAAAAATGAATGGCCAAGTATACCAATTTTTATTTTCGGGTCACTATATTTGATAATTGCAAAAGGTTACTAATTTCATATGTTCAAACAAAATTAGGTTTTCATTGCAAAAATATGTCATTAACTTTATATTTCGAACAAAAACAAGTCCCTAAATTTGTATGTCAATGTAAAAATATGTCACTAACTTCTTATGTCAAAATAAAAATAGGTCACGAACTTCAAATGACCTAATTTTACTAGTGACCTAGTTTTGTTTGGAGGATTATTTAAGTAAATGACATTTGAATGGGTCAACTTTAAAAAAATAGCCTTCATATGGTGAAATTTCGATTATACCCTTACTAATTAAACCCACATAAAAACCAATATATTAAATGCAATTCGCGTTAAGGTGGGCGGGTGGGGTGTAGTCCAGTTGTTGTGTGTCAGGCGTTTGTGTAATAGGTCTTGAACCCCTGCATTATAGCAGGGTTTAGGGTCCTGCATTATAGCAGGGGACCCTTTGTGTTAGACAACGTGAGACCCGTGCTATAATAAGCAGGAGACCCATGCATTACAGCAGGGGACCAGTGTGCTGCAGCACGGGTACCATGCTGTAGTGCAGGGGTCCCGTGCTGTAATAAGCAGGAGACCCCTGCATTACAGCAGGGGACCAGTGTGCTGCAGCACGGGTACCATGCTGTAGTGCAGGGGTCCCCAGGGGACCCGTGCTGTAATAAGCAGGAGACCCCTGCATTACAGCACGGGTACCATGCTGTAGTGCAGGGGTCCGCTGCTCTAATGCAGGGGTCCCCTGCTGCATTACAGCACGGGTCCCCTGCTATATACAAGGGTCCATGAACCAGGCTATTGACGAAAATACCCTTAAAAGTGACGGCTACTGACTTAAAACCTGCAATCAGAAGGCTTCTTTTTTAAAATTGAACGAGTCAAAGGCTATATTTTAAAAAGACCATTTGTTTGGACATATAAAGTTAGTGACTATTTTTGCATTTAACATATATAATATTAAAAATACGAAAACTCGTATACTTAGTGATCCAATTTTATAATTTTACCAAAAAATAATACCTTTAGCCCATTTCTTGCAGCCTTCTCGATGGTTGACTACTAAAACGACTATGCATTAAACATAAAAAAAAAATAAAAAAGAAACTGAAAAATCAAAATGCCCCTCAAAACTACGCTGATCCCATCCTTTGTTGTTTGCGTCAAATATAACGAAACGCGAGTTATTGTATTATTCCTCGTGAAACTAACCACTCGCCAGTTGTTTAGATTACGTTCTCCCAAGCCATAGTTAGCCAAAGTTCCCCATTATCCTTATCGCTTGCATTTGCTTACCTCTGCTCGTTAGGTGTTCGATCTTTGTCCTCAATGAGTGTGCTTAGTAACTTACAAGTTGTTTGCGGCTTGGCTTCGACTTTCCGGGAGATTTTGCGAGAGCCCGCAATTGGGGAGGCTTTACTCGAGCTGATAATGCTTGTGATTCCTCTTTGTGTAGCTGTTGTCGTTGGGGTTTTGGTGGGTTGGGCGTGGAAACCTAAATGGGCTCATAGGGAGGTGAATTCTAATGTAAATAGAAGAGAATTGGTTTCTTCAGCGCCATGTTTGAGCTCTTCGAAGCTGCAAGCTCCTGAGAAAGAAGGCTCATCATCCTTGTCTAACGACACATCAAGTCCCAATTGCAGGTTTGTTTCGCTCGATGCATTTTATGTTTGTATATCGACTTCTGTTTTGATAGTTGATATATAGTTTTGCTTGTTTGGTGATAAAAATCGAGTTTTTATTCTGCGTATCAGCTCGGGAAAGTTAAAGAACAAAATTCCACGCCACGTCGACGACGTCGATCTAAAAAATTTCCACAAACTAGTCGAAGAAAAGGACGGAGGCCCTTCGTGGATTCATATGATGGAGAAATCGACGCCTAATATGACCTATCAAGCTTGGAGAAGAGATCCCGCGGTAATAAAGCTCAGTAAATTGGTGTTAAAAATCCGTAATAATGCTGAATTTTCACTCATGCACCTCTGTTTATTACAGACGGGGCCTCCTCAGTATCGAAGCAGAACTATTTATGAAAACGCCACTCCCAAGACGGTGAGGGATTTCTTTTGGGACGACGAGTTCAGATCGAAATGGGACGACATGCTCAAACAGGCCGAGACTTTGGAAGAATGCTGCGAAACCGGGACAATGGTGGTTCGATGGATACGAAAGGTACGGGAAATTTTCTTCTTGCACGATCAAATCTTTGTAATATTTTTTTTTTATTAATTTTTTTTCCTATGGTGTGATAGATTTTGACTTTTGATTCTTCGTGTACGCAGTTCCCTTTCTTTTGCAGCGACCGAGAGTACATCATAGGTCGAAGGATTTGGGAATCAGGACGCGCGTATTATTGCGTAACTAAGGTTAGTTAGGACGGGATTTTAAGGCTTTCGACGAGCAAAGCAATAGTTTACTTCATTAATATATTGAGATTTTATTTTGGCCATTTTTCGTGCTATTAATTTCTGTGTACATACGTGCTTTAGAGTGTGCCGTGCTCATCTTTGCCCCGACGTGAAAAGCCAAGACGGGTCGACTTGTACTATTCCAGCTGGTGTATTCGCGCAGGTACTTTCTTTTCTCCGTCGTTTTATTGGCGTTGAAAGCCGTCAAAATTAAAAAAAAAAATGTTGAATGACCACTTCACCCTTAAAGCTTAATCTTATCATTATTTGCTTTTATATAGTATATTTTTTATGTCCAGCATGCCCCTCACTTCTAGGCTGATTTATTTCCTATTTTAGCTTACACTTACACGTGTTATTTTCTTAAATGAGTGGCACTGAGTATCCGTATCCAGTATTTGCTGATCTCTAATACCCTCACCTAAAAGCTTAAGCTTGAATGAAGTGTAGCCAATTATATTTTTACAGATAACAAGAACATACGGAAATATTCACGTTGTTATTTTTCTCGATTTTTTTTTCTTCAGCCGAGTCGAAAGTAGACGGGCGTGCAACCGCGTGCGAAGTCCTCCTCTTCCACCACGAGGACATGGGGATCCCGTGGGAGCTGGCGAAGCTCGGGATTCGCCAGGGCATGTGGGGCGCCGTGAAGAGGATCGATCCCGCGTTGAGAGCGTACCAAAAGCACCGATCTTCGGGAATCCCGCCTTCCCGGAGCGCTTTTCTTGCGCAGATCAACGCCAAAGCGTTCCTCGGAACGGCGTCGGAGGAAAAATCGGGCGAAAGCACCGTTGGCGCCGAATCGGGAGTCGTAGGAGGGCTCGGGATCCCTTCGAGGAGAGGGGTGCCGAAGATTTTGCTGCTCGGGGGCGCGGTGGCTCTCGCATGCAGCCTTTTCGACAGAGGGCTTCTTAGTAAGGCTGTGATAATTGGGGCGGCGAGGAGGTTTGCGAATATTGGTAAGAGGTTGTGATTGGAGGAGGAGGAATCTTGAATTTTTTTTTTCTTTCTCCGTTTTTTTTTTAACGTGGTGTTTTCAAGGCAACTTAAGATCAAGTTATTGAAGCCAGAGCACGAAAATGAGTTATGCTTCTCTGGTCCTTTGGATCTGTCTATCTTATTACCGTTTAGTAGTTCGTACGTTTGAGAAAATTTGGAAAAAGAAAGAAAGAGATTGTCGTGTCTGAGTAATGGGGTTCTTTTAGATCCAAAAATATTTGATAAAATAGTCATGTCCCGTGTCCCCACCACATTTGACGCTTGTTAGTCGATAACTTTTAAAGTAAGGTTTGTTTTTTTCATGGATCCTCTGTTATATACAATGTTTTAAAAAGCGTTTTGATTTCGATATGCAGCGTAAAGAACGTAGTGCGTGAGTATTTTGAACAAACCACTCACTTATAATGCGAAACATTAAACAAAAATTATGTATATTTTTAATTTATTTTGCTTTTTACTAAATCTTATGATTAAATAATTAGAACAAAAGGTTAATGAATTAAATTAATTTAAAATTTTAAAAGCAATTAAACGAGATAAGAAAGATAACGAAAGCTGAAAAAAGAATTAACTAAAAATTAGATAAACAATAATTAACTGTGTAAGAGAGAGAGTTAATATATATCTATTTACAGAATCGAAGGCTCTTTAAAAAATGAAAATTGAAGACTCTAATAGTGACTGCAAAAAAGAGGTAAAAATAGTCGACTTGGTATAATAATCAAACCCCAGACCTTCGGAGGATTGCAAGCAAACCAGTGGACCATGCTACACATTCCTTAAATCATATTATGTGTTCTGGATCTCAATTCAAGAAATATTTGAAGTCTTGGAACATGGCATTTTAAATATGAGCAATTAAATCTTAGCGGTTATTTATTTATCAGACGGCTGAAATAAAAGGAAGCCCCACTTACATAAGCGCTCTAACGCTTTATGAGTTCACGATTCAAGATGCAAAGCTATTGGTACAAGCCAGGAGCAAGGACCATTTGATTGAGTGTATGATCATCCGTCGGTGCAAGACGATTCGCACTACAACTTAAAGAAACATTATCACGTTTCTTTACATGAGGATAAACGCAGTGTACATGTGATTTAGCGCTTGGCATCACTAAGGAACATATTATTTCTGCTGCTATAAATACATATTTTTATTTTACAAAAATGTACATTTACTAAAACATAAAATTGGCATTCATATCGATGCAATTTGGCAACAAGTAGTAATAGATTAAATGTCATCGCGTGTATTATGTATTTTGATACATTTACTATATATCAAGTTGAGACAACCTCCCTTCACAGAGTTTTAAAGGGTTTCAAGAAGTTTCTTTTCAAAGTGATTATATATAAAACAAAACATTATTACTTTG
Organism: Linderniella brevidens; assembly: GCA_004919715.1. Classification (NCBI taxonomy): domain Eukaryota; kingdom Viridiplantae; phylum Streptophyta; class Magnoliopsida; order Lamiales; family Linderniaceae; genus Linderniella; species Linderniella brevidens. Next base: position 18,073,493 of record SWDC01000153.1, read on the forward strand.
TTGTATGTAACAACTTAAAAGACAATGAAAGAAATACTCTTTCACAATCATCAAGTTGATCTTGTTGAGATAACCTCCCACCATTGATTATCAAGAGCGTTATAAGAAGTTTTTTTTTTTAATGTGATTACACTACAAAAGTAAAAAAAAAAGTTTTGTTGTTGTATTAAACTTGAACTAAGTGAAAATAAAAAGTAAGATATTTAAATTATCATGATCATCAAGTTGATCTTGTTGAGGAAACATCCTTCCATGTATGATAACTAAAAAAATATGATTAAAATGACACAGATCACGAGGCATGAAAGAACCTAATTAATCATATTCTCCGAAGAATAAATATTATAACCCGACTTGCTACTGTTGTTATTTTTTCTCGTGTTGTTGATCAATAAAACTTTGTTGCTGTTGTGGTTGTATGTTATTTCGGTACATTAAGATTCTCTCTTTCAACTTCTTTATCCTTATTTAGATATACTTTAAATGGAGTCACGCAATCTGCACACCCTATAAAGATTATTAAATTGTAAAATGAAATAATATGTTTTATCTATAAAGTGTTTGGAATCAGTATAAAAATAAGAACGCAATAAGAAGTTTCAAAGTAAGATGATTACATTTTAAAACAAAACAAACGCTCTGTTGTATAAACCTAACAGAAATGACACAAGGTTTTATCATGGTTCGGTTCTAAAAAACATAAATCCACAAGGCCTCAAGGAGATGATACATTTATTGATTTTCTGGTATGAGAATGAGGTCTACAGGTTGCATGTTTACAACTTTCCTATGGACGAAGTTACACAGTCTTCAAAATTAGTTGCTTCGCCACATGGTAATTGACATGATATATTATAAAAAAATTGATCTATTCTCCTTGGCCCGCCTGTGAATGTATATCAATTTGAGATGGATCCACATAAAAACATTTTCTTCTCCTCGTTCAATTTTCAGTTCAAGCTCAAATTAAAACCTCAAGAAATCAGATCACACAAAGAATGCACCATAATATCGAACGATAGCAATTAGATTTATCTACATAATTAAAAACAATACAAAAAATGCTCTTTCGATTATCAATGACCGCTAGACTAATCTTGTTGAGGCAAGCTTTGTTTATAGTATTTCAAGAGCCTTACAAGAAGTGTTCTTTTAAGATGCTTACGTTATGAAACTAAATGATATGATTTGTTGCATAAAATTTAAAAACACAACGTAAAAGAAATGCTCTTCCAATTATTAATGATACTAAAGTTGATACTTTTTGAGGCAATATTCCAGCAATTTCAAAAGTTTGCAGAGCGATTACAATATGAAACAAGAAAATGCGGTTTGTTGTATGAAAAGTTAAAAAACAATTAAAAAATAATTTCCTTTCAATTACCAATGATCATCAGGTTGTTCTTGTCGAGGCAACATCCCTTCACGACGAGACCATGCGAAACTTTAGCTGAAATGCACCAAGATCAGATGGCATGAAAGAAGACTGATTAATTATATTCTATGACGAATAAACATTAGTATAACACTACTATTGTTGTTATTATTTTTGTGTTTGTTGTGGATAAATATAACTTTGTATTGGTCGTTGGTGGTGTTATTTCGGCACATTAAGATTTTCTCTTTCAACCTCTCTATACTTTGTTTAGATATGCTTTCAACGAATATTCACACCCATTAAAGATGCGCGGAGATTGCCGCATGACATAAAATATATGATTTGTCATATAAAAAGTGAAGTAACAATGTAAAAGGAGATTCTCCTTCAATTGCAAATGATTATCAAAAATTGATCTTTTTGGTGGCAACCTCCAATCGAATTCCAAAAGTCTTAAAAGAAGTTTCCTTGGGTAATCGAATAGAAAATCCGACTGCATCATGCTTGTAGTCTTGGACATGCAGCAGAAGTTGGATTCGCAATGGAGCCTGAGATCAATTATTACGACAAAGTCAACCAAAACAACGAAAACAAAACGTGCATCATCGCTCAGACATAACTAGCAGTTAATTAGTTTAAGATAAAAAGAAGACCAACTTACAGAAATCCGATAGACAAGGTTTCTTGGACGAAGGATCCTCTTCGAACGATGGAGGGACTTGCCCGTAAATCATCTCACAACTCATATCTTCAAAATCTGCATTTTAATTCAGATTAGACGCAATTTATTAATAACAAAGGACGATTAATCCGAGTTCGAGAAACTAAAACATGCTTGGATTCATCGTTAATGGGAGGCCAAACTCGTTGGTGAAGAAATCTTGAGTGGGTATTTTGCACATATTGACGCACATTCCTACACACCCACTGTTCTCCAGATACCTAAGAATAATTATTAGTACATCATCATCGCCTATCATCTACTAATTAAAGATTAATGTATATAAAAAAGAAAAGTTTAATTTTACCTGCATTTCTTTATGAGGACTCCACTCTTCTGCTTCACTCCATCAACTTCCACTTGTATCACCTACTGATCAATCATTCTAATGTAAGATATCACCATTTTGGATCTAACTTTAATATTTCTGTTATGGAAAATATATATATATATATATATATGTATATATAATAAAGGTTTAGTCTTCTATATTTAGAGAGGAGTGACATTTATAAGGACACTAGAAATAAGAATTGACAAATTTAGGACAATAAGTTTCAAAATTGAAGCAATTTGACGACAACTAACACTGAAAATCTAGTCTCAGCCCGGAATTAATACACATGGGCCATCGACTTGCAGAAATCATATATGGCGTTGGGAAAACTTCTGTCCGAATCAACATATCATAAGAGTTGAAGCAATTTGCGGACAATTAACGCTAGAAACCTAAATAAATTTGAGGCTCTTAATTGATAAGTTACACTCCCAAAATATGTAAGACTAAGCCTAAATTAAACAAATGTAATCATTACCTCGGATGGTCCGACTAGCCAGTGGAAGAAAGGCACTGTTAGTGCAGCATTGAACTCGGCTGCCCACTTTGTGGGTGGGAATAGCTTCCTGAACTGCATAATTATGAAAATAAAAAAATAAAAATAAAAAATTTACATTTTCAAAATATGTATATATTATTATCCTTGCCTGAGCTGGAGCACCAGGAGGCAGCATTGATAGGAGGACTTCTCTCACGACCTGTTGCTGCTGGACACGTGTCCTTCCCTGCATAACCCTCTTCGACACGTCCACAAAGGACTCGTAATCGTAGTCGAACCACCCTCGTTGTTTCTTGCCCTCTTCATCGCCTTCGCTCGATGGCGATGACCTGGCGAACTTCTCCATCTTCCTCGCGAATAGGGTCATGAAGACCTTCTCGAACGGGCCGTCGTTGTACTTTGTCTTCTGACCCATCGGAGCGGGTCGACCCGAGGGCTCCGATATCCCACATCGGGTCGCAGTCGTGAGTGGATGATGATAATGTTTCTTTTGAGTTGATGAGCAACGGTAGAAGTTCGGTGCTTGGAAGCTGAGGGCTGCCATGAGTTAATTACAAGTCTCGGAGTTTCTTTGTTATGCTGTTAGCAGTGTAGCAGTGAATCTATTTGACGGTCATCTTTGTGTGTTTGTGGTGGCAGTGTTGAAACTTGTAAGGTGCCGTGTGGTGTGGTGTATAATCTTGGAATTGTGGGCTATAGGCGTGTGGCCTTGATTTTACCAATATTTCTTTTTTAGCCACTATTAATATTTTTTTATATAATTTTATTTATTTGCCATCTCTTGGTCAAGGGATAAAGTGATTTTTAGTTGTGTATGGGGCTCAAATTCTTTTTAAGAGTGGATTTGGTCTGAATGCGGATAATAAATTTTTATTTATTTATTTTCGACCACCCACATCCCAATTCAGCAGGGTCTGAAACGACCCCAAACCTCCCCTAAACTCGTTTTCAGCAGGACTAATCTCCCTTAATCCGTGCATTTCATCCCAAGTTGCGATAACAACGGGACCAAGTAGCTTCGAACTACAGACATCTTTATCACGCCTCGACCACATTGCCAATTAAAATTTTTTAACTGGAGTCAGTACTGAATATCTACAACATTGGGCTCTAGTTTAAGAAAAAAAAATAAAATTGGAGTGCGTTGTGTTAAAAAAATTAATTTTGATATGGAACAATGGAATTTAATTTAAGATGATAACAGAGCATAGTTTTTTAAGTGTAAAACTAGGGAAATTGATCTTAAGATGATGACATACCATACCATGTCATGTTTCTGCTGTAATAAGGTAACGAGAATGCAGTAGGATGATAAAATGGAAAATCTGTAATTTCCCAAGAGGGAAGACGAAAGGATTGCTCGTAAAACGGAAAGAAGCCATACCCCGAAGAACAAAAAAGATTCATTCCACTCAATCTTGCTGATTGGTCACCCATCATCACTCAGCGGCTTCTACATGCTTCGGTGCCACCTCAGCTTCTTTCTTCAACTTCTCCAATGCTGATATACGCCCGTCCAGAGATTCATAGAGGCTATTCGTCTGGGCGAAATCGAAAATTCAAGAAAAAAGGACATTAATAGTCTTGTATTGTAAATCTTCACCTTTTTTGTTGCCTCAAAATCCTAGTTTATCATGCAATGCGATACAGCTCTAAATATTATATATATGTCATTATCACATCACGATTCATAGTTGTTGACGGAGAAAGATCAGCTGGATATAAAACCGAGAATACGAAAAAGAAAACCAACCAATCAACAACTATTTGTGGTGTCAAATCCAATTTCGGTATAGTCACACATTCGAGGTGCTGAAAATCATGATTATATCAAGATTCCCTTCCCAGTTGTTAACCAACGATGGGAACCTAAGATTTAAACTCAGAAAGATCAGCTGGGTATAAAACCAAGAATTCGAACAAAAACCAACCAAAAGAACTATTTGTGGACAGATTCAATTCCAGCATATTCAAACATTCGAGGTGCTGAGAATCTAAACATGCATAGCTCATCCGTGATGAGAACTGCAAGTATTCTCTCACTCATGTTAGATCTTCAGGTTCATTGTGAATTTTGGGGCACCGTAATGCATTAAGAGTGTCTATTCTGTCAATGCAGACAATAATATACACTAATATAAAGAAGCTATTCGAAAATATGGTGGAGTTATCTCAAGGTTGCTAAAATTCCAAGAAAGAGAAAAATTGCGGAACCACACTCCCATATCAATCAAGAAGACAAAACCCTATAATCGAGAGGCCTCTAAGAAATCGAAGCGAATGCACCCACATAAATGACAAATCTACGAAGGAAACCCCGATAAAGGTACAAACATCCCAGGAAAATATCTTAAGGCAATGGTATTCAAAGATAACAGAGACTTTAGAACACAGGTATACAAATACATTGCCTCAATTCAAGTTCCATAGCGTAAATCCTAAGCAATTACATGTTTGATGATGGTGTCACTGAATCACTACAACCAAAGATGCTAATCACCATTTTATTTAAGGATTGAACCCTAAAATTCAATCAATTTCAATACCACGTCCCCTTAATCAATCTTACCCAACTACCTCAGCACTTCACAAGGACGAAAAATAAAGCCAGAGATGAACAATCCCAATTATATCCCAAATCATTTGATCAAACGTTAAAAAAGCATCATGTGACACAATAACAAACCTTCTGAGAAATCGCTTGATGCGCAATTTTGTAATCCTTCTGAAGATAGTAAAGACCCACAGCTGATGCTACAGCAGCACCGGTGAAAAAAGACGCCAATCTCACCCGCAACACATAGCCCATTTTCTCTCTTCGATCTCGAATGTGGTTTCAGGTTTCTCCGATCAACTGATTATCTTCCTCGACTCCCCTTTCCAAATGGAAGAAATTATTTAATATATTTCCTTTTGTTTCTAAAAATTAAAATAAAAAAAATCGTGTCAGGCCTCAGTCATTTGGGCCTAAATCTTAAATGGGCTTGCGCCATTGCGTTTTACTGAGCCTGAGCCCTTTAATTTTCTAAAATTCACAATTACATAGGGTTACTATATAAATATATTTCACACCCCATAACATGTATAATATTCGGAAAAAACAACATATAATATTATTTATATTAATATTTACTATTACTTTAAAAATGTTCAAATCATTAATTTTAATTTTATTTTATTATTATTAAAAAGAAACGAATTCGTAGTGATATACTTGAAATAAAATAAGTTATAGAGGGTAATAATGTGATTTCCAAGGTTGTTAAACCGGGTTTTCGAACCGGACCGAAAAATTTAGTGGTTTAAGATTTAGTTATTTAACAGGAATAAATATAAAACCGGAGTAAAACCGGTACCTCTAGAAATAATTAAATATATTAAAATTAATGTTTTACAATTATAAAAGTCTTACAAAATGATAAAATTAAAAATAATGCTAAAAATAATATTTTGTGTTAAAATATTTATTTAAGGTAATAAAATAAAAATAATGTGTTTTGGGCTGAAATTCTGAGGCTCATAAGCCACATTCCAAGCAAGCCCACGGATTTCCAGGGCTGAACATATTTATTTCCTTTTTTTATTTAATGTAAACCAAATCGGGATCGACCGAATTTTGGCCCGGTTCGCGGTTTTCCGGCCCGAATCGGCCAGTCCGATTTTAAAAACCCAGGTGATTTCATGTGACATACCAAATTAATTGGTGATGCCGCTTCATAAATAGTATAGCTGTAAGGAAATTATTAATACAAATATCATATTAAAATAACAAATTATGAGAATATCATGCCACATATTACATTAATAAATTAAATTCAATATATAGTTATCAGCTAGATATATATCCTAAAATGTGCAAGAGACGCCAATAAAATTACGAGCTCCGCTGCTGAAATTGTGGGAGCAAATGCAAAAATCCTGCACGACTTTAGCTGACACGCATCAGTACTCACTCGATCGTGACTTTCTATGAGAAAAGATTAAATGAAAATAAAAAACAATATCAACAAATAATAATCAGGACAAAAAACAAAATACATAGAGAGATGCATATACATGTTCGAATTCAATGAGATACAGAGGCGCCGGAGAACGACAGCGACTATACATAGACGTACATATGTATATATCATATTGAATTTATATATACACGTATATATATTGTAGATAAATATAATTTTTTTTACACAACGCCGCATATTGTGCCCACCATCCGACTAATTTTAGCATGACTCATAATTTGAACATCGTTGACAGTTATAAGTACCATCATTTCGACTAAACTTAGTCCAATATAAATCAAATTATTACACACGGTGGTTGGTATTCGAGCCCCGGTTCGATTTCCATGACAATGGTGTTGGGTGAATTTGTGACGAATTTCACCTAATTCCGAGAATTAGTCTCATATCAAGCGTGTGTGCTATAAGCTCATAGCCGGTTGCGTGGAAAAATCTCGGACCACAAAAAAAGTAAAGTCTTGATCAAATTTGAACGTAATTGACAACATAGGTTGACCGAATATTTCCAACTTGACTAATCCACCTGAGTTAATTAAGTTCAAGTCTGAATCAAATTTGAATATCATTGACACCTATGAGTTGATCCTTGATTTTTCAACGCAACTAATCCTCCTGGCTTGATATAAGTTCACTCTTAATCGAATCACATTTGATTGTACAACCACAAGCCGATTCCCGATTTCCAGCATGACATGTCCTCCTGGTTCGAGAAAGTTCAATCAAACTCGAATCTGAACATCAATAGGTTGACCGAACGACTTTCAACGGAACTTATACTCCCGGTCCATGATTTAAATCTATTAAATTGAGGGTTCGTTCCTAAAACCAATTGGTGATGGGAGGAGAGATCTCTTTGGTTTTATATATTGAGTCGAACGAAGTAAATTTCTCGATGTGAGACAAATAATCTCAACACGCCCCTCACGTGTGGCATAGTTCAAAGCCAACACGTGAACATATCAAATCGGTGACGGTCAGTCAAACAAGCGCGATAACGCGCAGATCAAACCCGCTCTGAATACTATGTTAAATTGATGGTCTATTTCTAAAACAAATTGGTGATAGGAGGAGCGGCCTTGTTGATTATATATATTGGATCGTGTGAAGTAATTTTCTCGACGTGGGATGAGACACTCAACAAAATCAACGCATACAATTAGATAAAAGTGCAATCAAATTGATGACCTAAATACCGACAACAAATTGGCAAAATATAAATTGAATATCATGATAATTTAGGTGCATTAAATGCATGCTACGACGCATCACTTTCAAAGCAATTGATGACACAATGAGCAAATTACTATTACCAGCACTCACTCAGTCGCCAGAAGTTGTCAGCGTTTCTTCTACATCTCAACATATCCCATTTTCGCTGCTTCGAGAAAAAAAAAAAAGATAGAATCTTTCTTTTCCATATACTTCACTTCAATAAGATCTCTTCTCTTCTACACACGCATGTGTTTCTTGCTCTTTCATGTCAAATCCAACGAGCTTAAAAATTCATTTACCATCACAAAATAGAAGTGGTGATGTTATAATAATATAATTTCTTGACATAACTGAACGATGACAAGTTTTCTTATTACAAGCCATTGATCCTGAGGTACTAATTAATCAAATCATCAGTTATTTCTTAAAAGCTCATGACAATTGACAACTGAGACATAATATTATTGATTCAGCTGTTTGTTGTATGCTACTGAGAGAACCCATTGTGTAAAAGATAAGTCAAGTCAAGTCGAATTTGCTTAAGCGCCATTCTTTAGATATCGTTTTGATACAAATATTGAAATCAACCTTATTAGATCTGTGTGGTTGTGAAGAGATATGTGTGAAAATGAACAAAAAGAAAAGATCCCTTTAACGTATTGGGCATTTACAAATAAACTACAATTGGGCAGTAGATTACAAATCTATAGCTGATTTAAGCGTTTTTCGAGAAACCATACAAAGGAAACCCTAGATGGCAAAAGTTGATATTGCTAGAAAATTACTTTTGTTATCATTATGCAATTGAGTGAAGGGGAAAAAAAAGAAGCAGAAAGAGAGATTATAGATATATTTTCTCGATTGCCATCATTAGATAGAGAGAAGAGCACAACTAACAAGAAATGGAAAAAAAGGTTAATTAGCAAAGAAAACAACACACGAAACACTCTACAGTGCGTGCAAATCTTCTGCTCGGAGAACTACGAGAAGAAAGCAATGATGATGAATCTATATAAAATTCGGTACCGGATAAGGACGAATCATTGTCGAGTCCTTTAATGATTACACCAATCAGCAAATCCTTTCATGTCCTAAAACCTCATCGTTACCTGCAATTAAATAGAAAAAAAAAGAATAAAATTCACATCTTAGAATCTTAAGAAAACCTATGCGAAGAAAAGAATATTTCGAAATGGGATAAACGTGTCTGAGATTTATAAGGGGGGATAGCCAAATATTGGGGGGAATGAAGCCTGGTCCGAGGTCACTAACACTATGATCCCATCAAATTAAAATTGTTACCACAGTTTCAAGAAATATATGAGATTATATATATATATATAAAATTCTTGATAGATCTTGTAAAGGGCCTCGAGCCAGACAACGTTCCCCTCAAGAAGATATAAGCTTCCCAACACGTGTGTGTGTGTTGAGGTATGAAGAAACGAGGAGATATGTGTTGTAATGGTTTTTTTGAGGTGCGATGCAAGAGTGAAAGAGATTATGTGTGATGATATAAATAAAGGGAAAGGAAAAGTATGCCGAAGGATGGGTGAAGAAAGGACAAACGATGTAATAAAAGCCAAGCACCAAACACAATGCCCTACATTTTCTATAGACTATATGTGTGCATGCCATATTTTTTTGGTAATTAGCATATATATGCACCTAATACAATCAATGTGAAATTATGGCAGCTAAGTCTGCCAACACAACACACGCACACAGTATCGCATTTTTTTTCTTTTTTCTTATATTTTAATTGTTTGTATATCCCTTTTTGTTTTATTTATTTTTGGACAATTGCATTTGAACCTCCAATGCATAATTATAAACAAATCGTCCAATTCTCTCTATCTTTTCTTTTGCCTCATGGAGCACACCATTCTCGCAGATTTTCAAACGAATCGAATCGAACACCACCATATTCTTTTCCTATTTGATTATCCTATATCGATTATCGTACCGTACACAATTTCTATCTGAATCCTATGTTCGATTCAAATATTCGAATTCGAATAAATATATATATATATATATATTATTTTTTCTATTTTTTCCACAAGCTTGTTTAATAAAATATAAAAATTATATTGTATTTAAATATATAGTGAATAATAATATAGATGTAAATGTATATTGTATTGTCGAATCGAAATTATGATTCGTAGTCGCACATTATTTGGATCAGAAAAACTATTTTTATTCGATTAATGTGAAATTCGAATCTTAAAATTTTGAATTCGGATTCAACCAAAAACTTCGATTAATTTGCATTCTCAGTTGCACCTTCCGACTGCATTAAGTCTAAATTGAAATTGAAGCTCGTCATCTGCTATGAGAGGACGTCCCGCTTCCAACGGACTTAATTCTCCTAATCCATGTGTTCCATTCTGAGTCCACATAGACATTAATACGAAGGAATCATTCATATGTAGAATTGACCTTGGATTATATGTTGGAATTTGGGCTATAGGCCCAAATGGATTTTAGTCCCAATAAATAAAAGTTTAATCGATTTTAATTAAATCGAGAAGGCGTCGTTCGTCGAAATCCAAAATTGATGAAAGATTCAAATTCTAATTTCCGAGGGGAATCTATCGAATATTAATTGGCTCAAAACCGATGTCGGGTGAATGAGAAATTAATTTTCGAAGCTAGCTAAATAAAGCGATGAAATATATTTAATATATATAAAGGAACTTGTTATTGTCCCATATTGGAAAGTCCATCATCTTTTCACTTGTTTATAAGGAATCTCCCTACGTGGGCTATTCAAAAGGGTTTGGCCAAGTGATTGGTGGGTTATGGGCTTGTGGACTTGTTTTGGATCCAAAAGCCCAAGTGCGAGGCCGTGCCCCGCACCGCCGAGCCCGCGCCCGGGTCCGGGACCCGCGCCGAGGCCGACACCGACCCGAGCCGTGCCAAGTGCCCGATGGCCATTTTGAGAAGCCGTTAATTTTATGCTCCGTTGAGGCGCCGACGGTGATGTCACCGGTGACGTGGCGGTCCCGGTGAGGTGACAAGTGATGCTGACGTGTCAGAGGACACGTGTACAAGTGAAGCTGACGTGGCGCTGCATGGACGATGATGACGTGTGCGGACCCGTTGGGTCCCGATGGTTTGTGAAGCGGGTCGGACGGAGCGGTTCGGACCCAACCATTGGGTCAAGAAGTGACTGTTGACTATTGGTCCCAGAAGTTATGCTTATTCGCAGATTGACCCCCAATCAAAGTTCCAGAAACTGTCAAAATGACCCAACAGTTGCAACGCTTCGCGAATTGACCCCAGAAAGTTTCGCCAGCTATAAATTGGCCCATACAGAATTGAAAAAATCATTTCAATCGACCCCCAACATTCTAGAGATAGTGTATACATAGTCCGAAGCAAAATAAAAGCAAGAAAGACTCGAGTCTTTGAAGCAACGTGCAAAATTCTGAAGTCGTTGTATCTTCGGCACGGATTGCGATAACATGAGACACTAAAATAGGGGGCAATAACGTCTTACGGACAACGTACGTAGTACGTGCCTCGACTTCGACTCTAACAAAATTTCTATTCGAGCCAGACAATATACATCGGAACCAACAATCGTAAGACGTTATTCTGTATGATCGATGGCAAACATTCCAGTTGCACTACCGCTGCCCATAACAACCGACAACAGCCATGCCGAGAGACCGACGAAGTTTAACGGGACCGAGTTCAAGCGTTGGCAGCAGAAAATGTTGTTCTACCTGACGATCCTGAACATGGTCCGCTTCCTGAAGGAGCTCCCACCGAAGGTGACGGAACCCGCACCTAACGAGGCGGATGATGAGGCTCCCGAAGTGAACGAGCAATACGAGCACGAGAAGGTTGTGTTAGATGCATGAAAGCATAACGGCTTCATGTGTCGTAACTACATCCTGAATGCTCTCGACGACTCCCTATACAACGTCTATGCAGTGGCTACGACTGCGAAAGAGTTGTGGGACTCGTTGGACAAGAAGTACAAAATCGATGATGGTGGACTGAAGAAATTCATAGTCGACCGGTTCTTGAACTATAAGATGACGGACTCCAAACCGGTTTTGGATGAAGTCCGAGATCTACAGTTGATCATCCATGATATACACGCGGAGAACATGCATATCAGTGAAACCTTCCAGGTAGCTGCTATTATCGAGAAGCTACCGCCTCTGTGGAAGGATTTCAAGAACTACCTCAAGCACAATCGCAAGGAAATGGGGCTTGAGGACCTGATCGTGAGGCTTAGGATCGAGGAAGATAACCGGAAAATCGAGGCCAAGAACAAGAGGGCTAAAATAGAGCACGTGCGAACTTGGTCGAGTCGGGCACCGGCAAGAAATGCAAGCGAGCGAATACGTCGCAGAACCAGTAGAAGCCAAACTCTAACAAGATAAGAGAGAACTGCTACAACTGTGACAAGCCCGGGCACATGGCTATAGACTGCCGACAGAAAAAGAGTGTAAAAAAGAACCAGGCTCACATGTCCGAGGCAAAGTTGACCTCAGATCTGTCGGAGATAGACCTCGCCGCAGTCTTGTACGAAGCAAATGTCGTAGAGAACCCCATGTCGTGGTACATCGACACCGGAGCAACACGCCATATCTGCTCCGACAAAGAGATGTTCTCCGAGTACATCTCGATTTCCGGAAGAACGCTATATATGGGGAACGCGACGACTTCACCAATTGTTGGATTGGGAAGGGTGGTCCTCAATATGACCTCGGGCAAAGAGCTGACCCTGGTGGATGTGCTGTATGTTCCGGATATCCACAAGAATCTAGTCTCCGGCTCCCTGCTGAGCAAAGCCGGATTTAGACAGGTGTTTGAGGCCAACAAATATGTACTGACCAAGAATGGTCATTTCGTAGGCAATGGCTACTTTGAAATAGGGTTCTTTAAATTAAGTGTAATGCCTGTAAAATGCGAGATTAAGCTCGCTTGTAATAAAACAAGTTCTTCGTACGTGGTTGAGTGTTCAAGTTTGTGGCATGACAGATTGGGACATGTTGGTTTAAAAAAAACTTAAAAAGTTAATAAGTTTAAACATGCTTCCGCAAATGGAAATAGACTCACAAAAATGTGAGGTCTGCGTTGAGGCAAAGATGGTCAAAGCACCATTCTCCTCCGTGGAGAGTAGTTCACCTCTAGAACTGATCCATACCGATATATGTGATTTGAAGTTCGTGCAGACTAGAGGTGGGAAAAAGTATTTTATTACTTTTATTGACGAATGCACAAGATTTTGTTACTTATATCTTCTAAGTGGCAAAGACGAAGCTCTTGAGGCCTTTAAGAGATATAAGTGTAAAATTGAGAATCACCTCAACTCAAAGATAAAAATAATTCGAAGTGACAGAGGAGGAGAATACATGGCGCCGTTCGAAGAATTCTGCCAAGTACATGCATTATTCATCAAACTACTGCGGCGCATTCACCTCAATCAAACTGTGTTGCAGAACGCAAAAATAGATCTCTAAAGGAGATGATGAATGCGATGTTGATCAGTTCGGGGCTACCCCAGAACTTGTGGGGGGAAGCAATTCTCACTGCAAACCGCATTCTAAACATGTTGCCACATAAAAAGAGGGACCAAACTCCATACGAGTTATGGAAATGTAGGAAGCCGACCAACGATTAAAAGTGTGGGGGTTTCTAGCAAATGTCGAAGTACCTAAATCGAAGCAGGTTAAGATAGGACCCAAGACTGTTGATTACATTTTCATCGGATATGCTAATAACAGTAATGCATACAGATTTCTGGTGCACAAATCATATATCCGTGACATGAACGCATGGATGATAATCGAGTCGAGGAACGCCACATTCTTTGAAAATATCTTTCCATATAAGGAAAGAAAGGAGATAAGTTCCGTGAAAAGAACTCACGATGCCGTTGAAAATTCACCTCAAGAAGTTGAGGAACTGAGGCAAAGTAAAAGAAAGAAAGTGGCCAAATCATTTGGACCCGACTTTCTGACGTATATGATGGACGACGAACCCCGTACATTGCAAGAAGCATTGTCCAATCCAGAAGCACCGTTCTGGAAAGAAGCTATCAATAGCAAAATTGAGTCCATCATGCAAAATCATACTTGGAAACTGGAGATCTCCCCAAAGGGTGCAAACCTCTCGGATGTAAGTGGATCCTGAAAAGGAAACTTAAGATCGATGGGTCGATCGAGAAATATAAAGCTCGATTAGTCGCTAAAGGGTTCAATCAAAAGGAAGGTTATGACTTCTTTGATACCTATCCGCCCGTAACAAGGATATCGTCCATTCGAGTTCTCGTTGCTATTGCAGCGTTATATAATCTCGAGATACACCAAATGGATGTGAAGACAGCATTCATGAACGGGGAATTAGAAGAAGAAATATATATGAAACAGCCCGAAGGGTTTGTAGCACCCGGGCAAGAGAGCAAAGTATGTTGTCTCGTGAAATCACTTTACGGGCTTAAATAATTGCCGAAACAGTGGCACGAGAAATTCGATATGACGATGCTATCGAATGGGTTCAAAATAAACGAGTGTGATAAATGTGTCTACATTAAAGGCACACCCGACGAGTTTGTGATTGCATGTCTTTACATAGACGACATGTTGATCATGGGAAGCAGTCACAAAATAATCGTGTATACGAAGAATATGTTGAAAAATTATTTCAGCATGAATGATATGAGTTTGACTGATGTCATATTAGGGATAAATGTCTCTAAGACACCCGAAGGAATTGTTCTGACACAATCCCACTACGTTGATAACGTGTTAAAGAAATTTGAAGCCTTCGATGATCATCCGGCTAAGACACCTGTAGACGTTAATCTATATTTGGTCAAAAATAAAGGAGAGCATATATCGCAACTCGAATATACTCGGGTGATTGGTAGTCTGATGTATCTGTCTAATTGCACTCGACCTGACAATATTCAGTGATTAAACTTAGCAGGTTTACTAGTAATCCGGGTAACAGCAATTGGATAGCACTAAAGAGAGTGCTATATGAAGTCACCATTAATTATGGCATACTCTATTCGAGATATCCTGCAGTTCTTGAAGGATACTGCGACGCAAATTGGATATCTGACAGTAAAGACTCCAAGTCCACGAGTGGTTACGTATTTACCATCGGTGGAGGAGCAGTTTCTTGGAAATCCTCAAAGAAAACGTGCATAGACCGATCAACGATGGAATCGAAGTTCATTGCACTAGATAAAGCCGGCGAAGACGTTGAGTGGCTTCGGAATTTTCCGGAGGATATTCTATGTTGGAACAAACCTGTGCCAGCGATAATGATACACTGCAATAGAATGACGGTAATTGGCAGGGCACAGAGGTGTATGTGTAACGGTAAGTCTCGGCACATACGTCGGATGCATAATACCGTAAGACAACTAATCTCTAATGGAATAATTTAAATTGACTATGTAAAGTCTAAAGAGAACATAGTAGATCCTTTGACGAAAGGCATCACTAGAGAACAGTTAAACACTGCAATAAGGGGAATAAGACTAAAAATCCACACACCAAGAAAAGGGACAATGGAAACTCAATCATGATGAGTGGAGATCTCACGAACTTGGTTCAATGAGATAACTAAGTTGTGGCGATTTCAGTTGTATACTTGGAAATCCTAAAAGTCCATTCTCGAGAGCTGCCCAAGTAATCTCTCGATGATGTGTGGTAAGGGTAAGCGTTTACGCTTTTAATGATGACTATACCAAATTGGTCCGAGCTACTCCATGATTAAGTCCTAATACTCGGTCGCCTATATAAGTGTGAAGTGGGGTCGCTTCAAAGGAAACACTAATGAATTGATATACGGTCCAAGGCCGAAACGGACACAACGTGAGAATCAAAAGAGATCAGATTCATCTTTGTGTAAAATGCTATTGTCTTGGTTTACACAAAAAGCCGCCAATTCATGACATCACGTTTACTGAGCAGCGAGTAAATCCGATAGCATTTCACTAGGTAAGGTTCAAAGCCACAAGCTACATATCTCGATTCAATGATGGATCGTCCGGACTTTCTTGCTAGAGTCAGCATGCATTGCATTTGCATTAATTTCCATTCATGTGGAGGATTGTTGGAATTTGGGATATAGGCCCAAATGGGTTTTAGACCCAATAAATAAAAGCTTAACCGATTTTAATTAAATCGAGAAGGCGTCGTTCGTCGAAATCCAAAATTGATGAAAGATTCAAATTCTACTTTCCGAGGGGAATCTATCGAATATTAATTGGCTCAAAACCGATGTCGGGTGAATGAGAAATTAATTTTCGAAGTTAGCTAAATAAAGAGATGAAGTATATTTAATATATATAAAGGGATTTGTTGGTGTCCCACATTGGAAAGTTCATCCTCTTTTCACTTGTTTATAAGGAATCTCCCTACATGGGTTATTCAAAAGGGCTTGCCCAAGTGGTTGGTGGGTTATGGGCTTGTGTGGGGATTTTGTACCCAATTATAGCCCAAGTGCGCGGCGGTGCCCCGCACCGCCGAGCCCGTGCCAAGTGCCAAATGGGCATTTTGAGGCGCACTTTGCACTTAGTACGACACGTCGGAGCTTTGAGGAGCCCTTAGTTTTATGCTCCAGTGAGGCGACGGCGTTGATGTCACCGGTGACGTGGCAAGTGATGCTCACATGCTAGAGGACACGTATACAAGTGAAGTTGACGTGGCGCTGATGCAAGCGCCGCGTAGACGACGATGACATGTGCGGACCCGTTGGATCGCGATGGTTCGTGAAACGGGTCAAACGAAGCGGTTCGGACCGAGCCGTTGGGTCAAGAAGTGACTGTTGACGATTGGGCCCAGAAGTTGCGCTTATTCGCAGATTGGCCCCCAGTCAAAGTTCCAAAAACTGTCAAAACGACCCAACAGTTGCAACGCTTCGCGAATTAACTTCAGAAAGTTTCGCCAGCTATAAATCAGAATTAGAAAAATCATTTCAATCGACCCCCAACATTCTAGAGATAGTGCATACATAGTCCAAAGCAAAATAAAAGCAAGAAAGGCTCGAGTCTTTGAGTAGATTCGCCGGTAATTGTTTATCCTTGTGCAACGTGCAAAATTCTGAAGTCGTTGTATCTTCGGGACGGATTGCGATAACCCGATGCACTGAACTATGGAGCAATAACGTCTTACGGGCAGCGTACGTTGTACGTGCCTCGACTTCGACTCTAACAAAATTTCTGTTCGAGTTTCTGCAGACACTGACCACACGATATACATCGAAACCAATATTATAAATTTGTTATATATATATATATATAATATATATATAACTATATCTATACCTTGGGACGAGGTAGAGACTAGAGACCAAGTAGCGATTGATCTCCATTGTTTACCTATAGCTCCACAATGGAAAAAATAACTATCGATATTGTATCTTCATATCTTTGCCGATGAGTGAATAATGTTATTTTCATATAGGGTCAAAGATTAAATATTTATAAAGAAATTATGAAAATATAATTATGAGAAATCATCTAAATATTTGGATGTTAGATATCTGAACAATAACAATTATCTCGATTCGGATAACTCGGTGAGTAAATGTATTAATCATCACCATAAAAAAGCCAGTGGAAAACAGAAATGTCTTAGACTCTTAGGTTACCTTTCTTCACAACTTTTTGACTTGTTTCTGGTCCAAAATTCCAAAAATTAATTTGACCTAGAATTAGCTTTTCACCATATACTCCTTGTTTTCTTAAATCTTATACTTTAACTAAATATCTGGCTGTTTAATTAGTTATCATTTTTGTTGATTTTGTACTTCCATTTTCAACATATTAATTACTCCCTATGATTTTAATTAGAAGTCGTTTTAGGATTTCTTTTTGTTTTTAAATACAAGTCTTTTTGTTGTTTCCAAAACAAAAATGTATAATATTTCCAAAGTTAGCCTTCTCTTGTTTTTTAGAAAAGAGAAAATGAGGTTTATAAAAGAGAGAGATTTTACTTTAATTAAGGATAGAGTTAAACTTTAATTAAGGGTACAATAGAAGTTTCACATAATTCCTTGTGGGATAATTCCTTAAACGACATCTAATTAAAATCAAATGGAGTAATAATATAGAACTATCAACTATCAAGTAAGCATTTAACTCGGCGTGCACCGCCCGTCAATGAGAATCTCATGTCTATATTGGATACAACATTAATGTTGAAAACGTTGGTAAAAATGGGGCAAGAAAATATTCACAAAAGATATCGGGAGTTTTTGTCACGACATTGTATCTTATGGTCATGAAATGCATATTTTTTAAAAAAAAAATTCACAAAAGATATCGGGAGTTTTTGTCATAACGTTGTATCTTATGGCCATGAAATGCATATCTAAAAAAAAAAGAAAAGAACTTTGTAAAATTTTAAACGTATTAAATTAATTAACGTATTAAGAAAAGGGCTCAAACAATTAAGAAGGCATATAATAATTTAACCAAGTCGTGCAATACTTTTGCTTCTATTATAATCAAAAAGTGCTATCAATTTTCTATACAATACAATGCAATGCTACATCCGGTTTTGTAACAAAATTTATGTTTAATTAATCGAATATTAGAGGCTTTGCATGTATCGCCTCATTTATTTAACTACAGGCATATAAATGTTTGTTGTGCGTCGTCCCCAAACGATTGAGCCCATAATTGCGTGAATGATTGGTTGTTGCTCGGTATCAAAAAGTGGCGTGATGGATTTCCATAGCGACTCTTGTGTATTGCATCTTACTACACGGTGGTTCAAGTTCAACGACGTGACATGGAAATTTTGTTATTGGCCCTGAATTATGGGCCGGCCCAATTATGCCCCAGGAAGAAAAAACAGCAAGATATTAAGACCAATCAATTCGGCATTTAGAGACAAGTACGACGACACGGGCCACATGGGATCTAGAAGATTTGTTCCATAGGAAGCGAGATCATTATTGAGATTCATATTCATTTTACATTTAAATTAGTTGGAGCGTGGGGATAATTGTGAAATTTAGTTTATTTTTATCACATCAAGCGATTCATTTATTTGTTGCGTGTGCTTCTAAAGAGGAAGGTGATCCTAGAGAGGTACAACACCGTGGAGGGGGTTACCCATGGTCTCTGTTTGTGATGTTTGGGGCAAGTTTATATTGATAAAGCAGAGTAATTTTGCTGGAATATATGTGGTTTATAGCCGACCGTGAGGTTTCGTTTTATAATGAACTTGGTATGTGGCACTGATTGGTACTACGTCAACATAAGAGATGCTAATCACTGCCACACCACATCTTATATTGATGTGACACTAATCAATGTCACATAACATATACTCACATTATGTCATCATCATAAGATTTATCTCCATATTATTCATGGCTTCATTTATATGCATGTTAATGAGTCTCGGGAACTTTTGCACGTTGGCTCGATGCCATTCGGCTTGTTACGCACGAGGTAAAGAAAATCTTCAAAGTCCGAAAAAGACATGAATTCAGACAGATTCCTGATGTGTTGAAATAGACGACTTTCAGGATCACCTTGATCCAACGTCTTTGCGTTGATTGTACGGTTGTTTGGCACTTTTTAAAATTATGTGTTCTTGAGTTAATTACAAACGGAGGCATGAGATCAAACGTGACTTGCATAAATGGGCTATTTTAAAAAATAGACCTTGACTAAAAAAACTTTAAAAAACTAGACTCTCTGACTATTTTTTTTGGTGAATAGACTCCACTTTAATTACCTTTTAATTATCTTTCCATAATCATTTTTAATAAGAAAAGAAAAGAAAAAAGGAAAGAAGATTACAAAAAAGAAAAGAAGAAAGAAATGATATTTCATAAAAATAAAAAATTATGAAAATTACATAAATTGCATTAACGCCATGAACAACAACCTGCATCTACCATGAGTGCAACATATCTTTAAATCTTGAAGAAGAAAACACCATGAAAACACCTATATTTGCATTCACTGAGCCAATCGACGATATATGCTCGAGATATGTAGAAATAACCAAGAACTAAGAACATTAAAGCTACATTTCGCCACCAAGTTTTTTTTTTTTTTGGTTTCTGATTTTTCACTTGAATGCCATGACTTTCCAGTCAATTAGCTTCGAAATGGAATGGGTTTCGATGGATACGATGAGGGACTGTGATTCTGACAAAATTCGAGCTCAATCGAGGCTTTTTTCTGATCTTCCAAATATTAAATCTGGATCACCTGCGCAGGGGACCCACACATATGCATGGTCCCCTGCATATGCGCACGGGTCCCCTGCATATATGCTCAGGGGACCCGTGCATACGAGCAGGGGATCCGTTCATACGAGCAGGGGACCCGTTCATACGAGCAGGGGATTCAATATCTATAATCTATATAATGTTGAAATTTCTTATGTAATATAATTTTTGAAACTCATTTTTACATATGGTGCATGTATTAGAGAAAAAGACAGCCAATGGTTCTTCTATTCATAATTTTCTAGATGCAAATGGATTACAATTCCACAACCCACTATTTTTATTAACAATCAAGAGACTCAATTTCTAAAAAGAGTTGTAAATTGAGGTAATGGAGTTTACCAAATAAGTTATCTAGATGTTGCTCGAGAAGAAATTTGTGTGAAAAAGGTTGCAAAAAGAGTAGAATTTTTTGCAATCAGAGAATGCACAAATGATGGAAAAGATTCGTACATTTAGGTTTAAGAAATAGAGCTGGTAAGAAATGTTGTTAATTTGAATATTAAACAAGCAAATTCAAAGAAAAAAAAGGTGACTAAACAAGCAAATGCGGAAAATGCTTTAGTTTTTGTTCTAGTTGCATCATGGATTTTGTTTGGAGTATTTATTTGTATGATAAGTAACTGAACAAGTAAATTATAGTTTGTTAAGTGTTGAAATAAGGAGTGAGTAAATTATATGCAATTAAGAAAGCTTTATAATACATGAGATGTATGTACATATTAATTTGGTGTTTGAAGTTTGAAACTTTGCCGAATGGTTTTGAACATTGATTATACTTGAAATACTAACCAATTTTTATCATATATTTACTAAAAATTTATAAATACTAATCAAATTACGTTATATATTTACTAATCGATTTATATTACATACTTGAAATATTTTGAAATACTTACATTGACTTTACACTTGAAGTACAATCCAAGTTGGTATTATGAGTAAAAGTCTATGTAGTATTGTAAACATGTAACATTAATTTATAGTTTCACATGTAATTAATAGCGATGAATCTAAAGTAGGTTATCCTAATGATGATAAATATACATACGTTTATATATGCTAGAGTATGATTCTTTGCGTTTCTAGAATACGGAAATTCAATCAATCTCTTCCATCAACATATTTGATTCCGATCAATAGATATGCTAGTAACGTGTTGATGTTTGCGTAATGTGTTATCTGTCACATACCACTTAATCGGCTAAGATTTAGAGACATTAGCAGTTTCAGATTAAAGGTTTATGGTATATGATTTAGGGTTTTATGGTATAATGTTTATGATTTAGGGTATAATGCTTAAGGTACACTAAAGTTAATGCAATTCTATCAATTGCATATATGTGCGGGTCCCTTGCATATATGTGTGGGTCCCTTGCATATGTGCATGGGTCCCCTGCACATATGTACACGGATCCCCTGTGTTTGTTCAGTTGGTTAGAGAGGTTAAAGTTTTTTCGCTAATACTACGAGATATCTAAACGAACTGCTCTCGATAAATTCGGACAGTTCAACATCATTCACAAAAGCAATAATTGTTTCGCTTGCTTCGACATACTTGGCCGTCATAATTAATCTGCATATGAAATTCCGATCTTGATTGGTCATTTGTGTCCTCAACACAACCTGTAAAACCATTATATTAAAATTCAGGAGAATGATATATTCACGGGTCCCCTGGGTAACATGTGTAGGTTCCAAACACGAGCGCTCAAGGGACTCAAACACGAGCGCTTATGAGACCAAAACATGAGTGCTCAGGGGACCCAAACACGAAATCTCAGGGGACTTAAACACGAACTCTCTTAGCGGACCCTCACACGAACGCCATGGGACCTAAACATGAATTCCCAGGGGACCCAAACATGAACGCTCATGAGATCCAAACATGAATTCTCAGGGGACCCAAACATGAACGCTCATGGGTTCCAAACATGAATTCTCAGGGGACCCAAACATGAACGCCCAGGGGACCCAAACATGAATGCTCAGGGGACCCAAACATGATCGCTCAAGGGACCCAAACACGAACGCCCAGGGGACCCAAACACGAACGCTCAGGGGACCCAGGGGACCTAAACACCAATACTCAGGGGACCCAGATGTGACATAGAGACCCATTCACATTCCTCACTGAGCGTTGAGTACCCTGTGTATGAGTCTCATACAGCCCATACGACCGTGCATACAACCCCATAAGACGAAATGCTAAAAGCACTACAAAAAATCAAAGTAATGAATTTGCCGAGCAGACAAAACTCACATTCTCGACCATCGCACTGCTTGCAATCGATATTCTTGTGTGATTCTGGGTCTGGGTCTCTGAGAAATTGAGTCGCACTCCAATGAATTGCAGTAAAATCGACGATGAAAGTAACAAGTGAATTTGGGGAAGAACGGTTAAGGTGGAATGAACAGTCACTCTGACACGTTTTTACTGGTTTTCGATTAAAAAAAAAAAGAAAAAATAGATATTTATTAATTGTAAAAGGTTAACAGTTGGGACTGCACTAAATAAGGGCAGTATTGTCTTTTACGTTACATTAGTAAGGGTATAGTTGTACTTTTAGAAGGAGGAGTCTATTTTCTTAAAATTTGTGTTTGAGGAGTCTATATCCTCAATTAATCCTGCATAAATAGGCACAATAGATATTCTTTTATTTTCTTTTTCTTAATTAATTTTATTATATGTACAAATTTGAAAAAATAGGCACCCCTTTTATTTTATGCTTTTTTTCTAATACTGTGAATAAATTAAACGATAGAAATTAAACATATTATCCACAAAAATGAAAAGAAGTCGAACACACTATTTACCATTGTGCATAATCTAAAAAACCGTGACTATAGTAATCATCCAAGGTCGCTCCTGTTGGTTTGGCCTGTCATTTTTTTATTCGTTTCATTTTATAGAAATCATTTTCGCAAATTACAAACCGATTCAAGCATTGGGACCGATATCCGATAGCTTAAGAAATAGCTCGGAACAAAATTATAATATATATAAATTAAATTAATAAATACTTTAATAATAAGTCTATGGGCAGAATCGGTCTGGAACCGGAACGATGTGGTTCCACAACAAATTTCGGATCAATTTTTGTTTTTTTTTTGCATCAAAACTGGAGTCGGAACGGGTTTGATAAAGACGGAACCAGAACTAGAGTTTTTAGCGTGAAACTATAGTTTTTTGGTCCGAAAACAATAGAACCAGCACAGAATCAGAACCTCTGTTCGCGTGTCTAATACAGCTATACAAATTTAAGAAAATATAAATCACAAATATACCATTAATAAAAATATGAAAATAAAATATAAGAAAATTGGTCCTTTTTTTTTAACAATTTGCACTTGATATCTACTTTTGTAAATTACTTTTGAAAGAATGGTAAATCACCTCAGGTTCTTTCGCATTGCAGAAAATAATCAAACCGACCTAACAATTACCGAATCAACCCGACCCGACTATCACAAGTCGGTGTGAAGTCCGCGTTTTTTCATGCCGAAAAGAATAAACATTAGGGACCTTCACTTGCTTAACTTTCTTGTTAAGCAAAACCTCGAATTAGCTGTAAAAAAATGGAATTTAGGCTAAAGTCATTAATTAGGGAATATCTATGAAGCCATGCGGGTCGAACAGAATATTATTATTATTATTATTATTATTATTATTATTATTATTATTATTATTATACGACCTATATAAACGCCAATGATAGTCGAATAGGCAGCACGTTCCCTGTGGCCCAAGAGAGTCCTTATAATTGGGCCATCCACGTGGCAGCAACCCGATTCAATTACACACATTGTCATTACATTACAGTCAACGGATCTCATAAAATTCCAATCTCCGCTGCATAATTTCTAATAGAAAATCGATAAAAGAAAAGATAAAATCTAAATAATATCGTAATTATTCGGAGCAATTTGCCTGAGGAAGAGAGAGAGACTATACTCCAATACAGTCCATACCTGTGTAGACTCTAGCAATCTCTGAGCTTCTGCCCTTTAGACCAAGCAAATTTGCTTCGCTTATTGCTTTGATTAATCCGAGGAAGATTTATCCGCGTAATCGATACCTGCGCCTCCGTGTGTGTGTGCTTGGGATTTGTGGTTTGTTAGTGTTGTTGATTTATGTGAATTTCATCGTGAAAATGGGGAAAAATTTCTCAGCAAATCATAATGATTACAAGCTGCTTGAAGAAGTTGGACACGGCGCCAGCGCAACTGTGTACAGAGCGATCTATCTGCCGACCGATGAAGTTGTGGCCGTGAAGTGCTTGGATCTCGACAGATGCAATAGCAATTTGGTTCTCTTCTGATTCTCAGTTTTCATATGATTTCTCTTCTTTAAAAAATTAAATAAATTAGTCGACATGTTTTTCTGGAACTTTGTGATTGAAGCGTCTGCCCTGTGACGTGATTCTGTGATCTATGTATGTGTTTTTTTTTTCGGATTGGTTTGAGTTGCTACTGTTTGGAGAATGGAATCCGCTTAGGTTAGGTTATTTATTTAGTTGCTGGAAATTGATTGGCTTCTACTGAGTTTGAGTGGTGTGAATGTTTTAGCTGCTTGTGAAATTTTTTGGGGAGCTTTTTTTAAGCTTATGTTATCATTGATTTTTCTTCTGCCTAGAGAAAACTGTAGGTGGAGATGCCAATTAGGTGCACTGCTGCTAATACCTGATGCAGCGAGCTGAAATTTTTTTCTTCAATCCTTAAATATATTATGTTGAGTGAGTTTGGGGCGGGGTATAGTATATTGTTTGAACCCGGATGAGTTTATGGAGAATATTTACCAATTTTCTTCCTTCTGGTATAGTTTATCAATACCAGGATCTTTCTCCGTTAAGTGCTTCACTGGAAATTAAGATTGTGCTGCAAGGAACTGGCATTTTTGTCTTACCACTGATCAACTGGACATGGATGATCTGGAATCTCATTTTAAATCAATTTTCTTCGTTTTGCAGGACGATATTCGCAGGGAAGCACAGACGATGAGCTTAATCGATCATCCTAATATAATAAAAGCATACTGCTCGTTTGTTGTAGACCACTACCTTTGGGTGGTTATGCAGTTTATGGCTGAAGGCTCTTGCCTACACTTGATGAAGATATCCTATCAAGAAGGATTTGACGAACCTGCGATTGCGTCTATCTTAAAAGAAACTTTGAAGGCGTTGGAGTACCTTCATCGACATGGTCATATCCACCGTGACGTTAAAGTTAGCCTACTTTCTCAACTCTGCTTCATGTTTTTCAAATTACCATGGACATGCTTTCAAATTTTATGGTTTCTTGATTATGAATAAGCAAATTACTGTTCGCTTATCTGGGATTTTATTAATGCAGGCAGGAAATATACTAATCGATAAGGATAGTGTGGTGAAGCTTGCTGACTTTGGTGTTTCTGCGTGTATGTTTGATAGAGGGGATAGACAGCGTTCAAGGAACACCTTTGTTGGGACTCCATGCTGGTAATTTTCCATTCCCTCTTTATTTGGATGCAAGTTTTCCGTGGCCATGAACTGAAATTTCTTTTTCTATTGTTGTAAAGGATGGCACCAGAAGTATTGCAACCCGGGACGGGATATGACTTCAAGTATGTCCTGCATCGTTTTCTTATATCGTTGTGGTTTCGAAATGATTAATGCCTTCATGTATGTAGTAAACCGAAATTTTTTTCACATGGGCGTGAAAGAATGATTGCTAACGTTCATCAGTTCGTGAATTGTTTGAGATATTAAAGTGTTTGATCTTCTATGTACTTATACACTGTTGTTCACTTCGAATTATTTATGTTGTGCTTAGGCGTAGTTGCAAGTTATTTGAGGCTAGTCTCGAATAGTTCATGCTTGTGGAATTGCCTATAAAATCAGCTTCATCCTTTTACCCTATGTAAATAGGGCTTTCATTATGAAACGTACATTACAGGGCTGACATATGGTCTTTTGGAATAACTGCACTAGAGTTGGCTCATGGGCATGCACCATTTTCTAAATATCCTCCTATGAAGGTACAAATTCTATTTTCATTTATCCAATTAGCGAACCCTTCTAAGTTTTGTCACCTGATTCCAAATAGGTACTGCTTATGACAATACAAAATGCACCTCCTGGTCTTGATTATGACCGTGATAAAAAGTTCTCTAAGGTATCCTTATTTTGTGATTTAGCTTATGTTTTCTTGTTATTCATTTTGCCAGTGTGGTATTGAGCAGTTTTCAAATTTTGAACAGTCTTTTAAAGAAATGGTTGCAATGTGCCTGGTGAAAGATCAAACAAAGAGACCAACTGCAGAAAAACTGTTAAAACATTCATTTTTCAAGAATGCCAAACCTCCTGAACTTTCTGTGAAAAAATTATTTGCTAATTTGCCTCCTTTGTGGAAGCGTGTGAAAGATATCCAGGTAAAGCGTTGTGATGGAAACTAAACGATATTTGTGTCGCCCTTTAAGCACTCATGTACACTGTTGTTGACTGGACGCAGCTCAAAGATGAGGCACAGCTCGCTTTGAAAAGAATGCCTTCAGCTGAACAAGAAGCTATATCCCAGGTTTGTAGATTGAAAGTTATTTTTATCTCTCTTTCTCTTGTATTACTTGGACTGGTTAATATTTGTCAGTGGCACTAACAGAATCTCCTTGTTCTTGGTCTTTTTTTTGTTATTTATGTCTCTGTTCTCACGTCAGACCATTATTTGACCTTTTCAGAGCGAATATCAGCGAGGAGTAAGTGCATGGAACTTTGATATTGAAGATTTGAAGCACCAAGCATCTTTGGTAGTTGCACGGCATACGTTTTCTTTTTTGTCTAGTTTTCATTGAAAACAAAATAAGGCTTATTTAATTATTATATACGTTTTTCGTCTTGGCAGATGCAAGATGATGACGAGATACGGGAAATCATGGAAGAAGAGAATTTGAAACTAAAACCGACCTATAAGGTTATTAACTTTTTTTTTTTGGCATTTATATGGACTTGCTTGCCTGTGTGATCATGGTTGTTCAATTCCGGATCTGCTATATATGTAAATGATGAATGCCAATGTCCACAGGATACATCTAATTCAGGAACAAAATCAGTAACTTCACCATTTGATATTGGGAGGTATTCTTTTTAATTATTTCGTGATTTTATATGCTATGTTTTTTTTAAGCTTTTTCTCCTCTCCTATATAAGGTGCTAATAAATAATGTCAGCAATTTTTCCTTTAATATCGCTAAATACTGATATTTCTAATGATTCTGTCAGTCTACGCAAAAAAATCTAAAACACCAAAAAACTCTAGCAATCACAGTTCTGTACAATTTATTTCTCTCCATCTGATTTCAGAGAAAAATCAAGTGGTAATGAGGTGCCTGTAGTTGACACTCAGACACGGTTGGAAAAGGAGCCTGAAAGTGGTTCAAAAGCTGAGTTGCCGCCTGCATTGGTAGACAAAGATACAGCACAAGCCAAGGCTACTAGGCACAGGCCTCGTAAAAGTCAAAGTGGACCTCTCATTCCTGATATTGTGCTAAGCAATTCTCTGGCAGACAAAGCACGCGGCTCAGAAAGGTGAGCACACTTATTGCCCGATAGAACCTGCAGATCTTATACATGTTTCTACATTTCTTTATGATTCTAATATGGCATAGTTGCTCAGCTTCATTCACATACCCTTTCTACTTTTTCTGTTCTTTTTTATTTATCTATCGCTCGGGAACTGATGATTTGTCGCGGTTGAAATAGAGAGGCCATGCACAAGTTCTTTTTTTTCTTTTGTTACTTGTGACATTCAGTTATAAAATAGGCACTCATTGTATGCCCAACTTCTTTCCAGCCCAAAAGGCAGCAATTTTTTTTATGCTTCATGTTGTTGTCTCCGCATCACCACATAGTCGGATAATCTCGTCAATCTTTTCTGTTTATTTTTCTCATGAATACCTGTATACTGTACATTTATATTGCAATTACCACGGCCTGTTATTTTCACTGAGAAAAATGGCATTCTTTTCAGGGCTGATGTTGAAAACCACGCCGGAGCTGAGAGGTTTCAATCGAATCGAAGAGCTCCCAGTTTTAGTGGGCCTCTTAACCTTCCCAACCGAGCTTCAGGAAACAGTCTTTCAGCTCCAATCAAGCCTACAGGAGGTGATCGATCATCTGTTTATACATTTTTATGCCAGCACAAAGCTCATCTGTTTCATGTAAGATTTTCGGAAGCACCTTACATTTCTACCTTATCTTTTGTGTTTCAAGGGTTCAAAGATTCCTTCGAGGACAAATCAAAAACAAATTTGGTGCAAAAAGGGCGATTCTCAGTGACATCAGAGAGCGTGGATCTCGTAAAGGTAAGGCCACAATTTTTTTATCATCTTCCTCTCCGTTCTTGTTGCTTTGCTGAGTATAATAAATCATTACTAGGATATTCCTGTATCATCAGTGTCCCGCCGAAACTCTCAGGTACTGGGCCAAGTAAATCTTGATTGCTTCAAAAGTTAGAAAATGAACTATAACTAATTCGATCTATTTTTTTCTTTTTTTTGCTTATTTGTTTCATAGGGATCACCTTTGAGGAAATCTGCTAGCGTTGGGAGCTGGATTTTCGACTCTAAGCAGCCAAATACTCCGTTGCCTAAGGAAATAGGGAACAGTCACGTGCCCGCTTCAGTTCTAATGCCTCACCTGCAGAATCTCTTTCAACAAACATCGATTCAACAAGTACGTTGTTTTCCTGAGAAAACTACACACTATATTATTGTCAAATTCTAACATATAATCATTTTACGTACAGGATCTCATCGTGAATTTGTTGAGTAGCTTACAACCATCGGAAGTAGAAAACGGTGCGTACAAATCACGCATCTTTATCTTTGAAATGAAAAAAAAAATGATGAATTAACCGAGGTTTTGTATTTTTCACCAGCTCCTCAAACAGGCAAATTGCCTCCTTTACCTCGTGGTTCAGAAAGCAATGGCAATGTAAGATCATATTTCGTAGGCCCTGTAAATGATTATTACATTCGCATCTGTATTATATGAAGAAAAAGAATAATAAAATCCCACGTTGCTATTTTTTTCTTTTGTGCTCGCAGGTTGAATCAAATGTATCCGAAAGGGAACGGATGCTGATGATGAAGATTTCTGAACTTCAAGCAAGGTGCTTCTCATTTATCAACTCACAAGTTGACTCCTTGTTTCATATCTCTTTCCTTATCATTAAAAATTATGTCTTCTCTAAGTTATTTCTTTTGGAGAAAGATCACCATCATCATCATCATCATCTCTCGTTAACTGCAGGATGATTTGCTTGACAGATGAATTAAATGCAGAAAAACTCAAGTACATGCAGGTGATGACTTATGTTTCTCCATCTACAGCTGTTTCAAGTCATATATTATATATGAGCAAAATTGAGCTATCTAATGCTGATACATTTTTTCCTCCACTGGCAGTTGCAACAAAGATTAAACTCTGTCTCGGCCCGTGAGCAACAAAATGGAGCCCGATGACGAGGAGCTCTTCCCTGTTTCGAAGATTCGTTTACGAAAAACAGTGCACCTTGAAACTTGTAAATCTGGGTGAGGAATCTTATCATACTTAGGTGAAAATAGTAAATGATCCAAATTTTGACATATTTCTTACAGTCAAAATTTTCTTGTTCACAATCAATACAATTGGCAGAAGGAAACTGTAGAAGCAGGCAATGTTGTTCATCATAGATGGGGAAAATCGTGTCCGTTTGTATCGATCGGTGAGCTCGGTCCTGAAGTTCCGAAGGCTAATGAATCACAGAGTAATGAGGTGGTAATTAAAAAAGTATTTATTTATGTTCATTGGTCAAAATATAGTTGTTACCTTCTGTGCATATGAGATGGCAGTGTGATATTATCTAGCTCTTTCTTTTTTTCTTCTACATTATTTAGCGGAGCCCTAAATGATACGAGGAGACCACATGGACTTTTTATGTATGTATTATTGTATGAAAAGCTTCAATGGTTTAATATGACTGAATATTTTATCTGTTTCTGATTTGTAATTTGAGCAAGTAAGTAAATAGAAGTTTTCAATGTTCTGTTCTATTGAGTTATTCTATATATTGGGATGGTACTAAATCAAAATAAGATTCCGACATATTTGTTTCAATTTTTCAGACAAAACCCAAAAACAAAAAATAATCAATTTCATTCAAGATGTGTATTTGAGACGGTACCCAAAAACATTTCAGAATGATTGAATAGTGAATCTTGCCGAAAGCCAAACCATAGGGGGAGAGCTATGTCATATTCAAATGATTTTACTTTACATTGCAGCTCTCAAAAAAACAAATAAATCAATCTTATTCCCTAGAAAATTTCGTTTCCCGTAATTTCTAATTATATTACCTTCAGAGTAAAACTATCACGATCCCAAACATTAAAATGAAGAATGTCCAAATAACATTTTCATTGGGCATCAAAATGAGCAACATAGACGGAAGTTTGCAGATATTATAAATGGAACAACTATAATGCGAAATCAACCAATGTGCAAGAACCTAGTTAACAATATATGTATGTAACAAACAACTAAAACGACATTTATTAGAAACATTTGAACGAAAAACATGTTACAGCATTAAGCAATTTCAATGCATACAGGCAAAAAGTTCAATTCAACCAACAACAGCCAATAAAAACCATCATTTCAATTCCACAAAAAGGCTTGCCTGAGGATGCAAACCTGCTTCTTTCAAGGAAAGCCCGAGCTTATCCTCGCCGTAGACGGTACGAGGAAAGTTGGACACGAGGCCGTAGCCGTCCATTTCCAAGGAACCCAACGAATCAACGTAGTCGTACAGAGACTGTATCGTTGCCGACGAATGGAACCTCCTCTCTTTTCGCTCCCCCGATGGAAACCGAACAAGAACCTGAAAAATGGAACACGTTGGCTCTTAGTTTAATAAGCTCAGTTTTGGCTCTTAGAAAAATGGAACCTAAAAGTAGCTAATAAGCTCAGTTTTTCTCTTAGTTTAATTTAGTTTCGTTTCCTTGGTCTCCCCTAGTAGGAGTTTTTCTTTCCCTTTCGGGAGTTACCCTTGCGGAAAAAAACAAGAGCCTCGAAGTCGAAGGCTGAAGAAAGTGAAGAGTGTTTGTTCATCTGAGCTTATTAGCTACTTTTATGGAGTTTTAAGCTGTGCTCCGCAGTAGGTTCGTTAGCTCTTCGTGTTCTAGACTTTGTTTCTTGTTGTTTTTCGGTGTGTTTCATTTATGTTGTTCTTTGTTGTACTTGCTCATATGTGAGC
The DNA here is from genome assembly GCA_004919715.1 of Linderniella brevidens. NCBI lineage: Eukaryota > Viridiplantae > Streptophyta > Magnoliopsida > Lamiales > Linderniaceae > Linderniella > Linderniella brevidens. Next base: position 18,105,170 of record SWDC01000153.1, read on the forward strand.
TTTTCTTCTCTTCGGGACCGTGATGTTCCCGGAGAGACCTGGTTGGGATATTTAGCATGTGTATCTTTTCCTTTGGGAAATGGGAACAAATTACCGATTGAAAAAAAAAACAGAAAAGAAGAAGTGGTCAATAAAGTATTTAGACATACTTGTGTGGTATCGGGGCCTTTCTCAGGTTCGTCGCCGAGTGACAAAGCTTTCTGCTCGCGGATCTTAGCTAGTGCAGCTTCTCTCTCTGCAGCTTCGCGTGCAGCTCTTTCGCGGGCCTCTTCTTCCTCCTTCCTTTGCCTCTCGGCTTCGGCAGCTTCGCGTTCTAGCCGTTCCTGTTCTTCTTGCCTCTCACGCTCCCGAGCCTGGGGAGGAAAAAACATGTAAGCCACGTGGCATTGCAATTTGCTATCATAACGGGCAACAAAATCACGATAACAATCCATAATAAGATAGAGAAATGAAATAAAAAAAGCTAAAATATCTTTACTTGATCAGCCTCGAGAGCTGCTCGATAAGCTGCATCCTGTTCCTCTCTGAGACGCATGTTGTTCCTTCTTTCTTCAGCTTCGATCCTCGCTGAAACGAGAACGGGGGCACTTTCTTCGAGGACCCGTTGCAGTATTGTTATCATCTCTTCAGGAGATTTCGGTCCCTCGACCTGCAGAATCAACAAGCATACGTTTACACACATACATCAACGTAGAGTTTCCACTGTAACAGCTTTAAAACATCAAGAATCTCTCGGGAAAGGAAAGAAAAAAGAAAAATAATTCCTATTCCAAAGTAAGCACTGTACGTTTAACACATAAAACATATGAATCTTAGAGATCACTAATTGTCTCCACTGCATACGGTTGCGAAAAACTGACACATCACTGTATACTTATAGCCACAATAAAATTCAAGCCATAAATACCTGCTGAAGCATAGCGATCCTCTGATTGGTTGCAGCCATCACCACGGCACAGAAAGGATACCTCGAAGCCTTCAAGCTGTTGCTCATCTTAAAGCCTTCGCTCGCCTTCACGCTCCCGCCCCAAATCACGAAATTCTCGTTCAAGAACTCAACGAGCCTCTCGTCGCACAGCGTCCTCTCGCAGAAGACTTCCGTATCCTGATGCTCCGGCGAGTGCAGGTAAACAAACATCAACTTGTACTCGCGCCTCGACCTCTGCAACGCGTCCATGAAGCCCTCGGGGACGAAATCGGGGCGGGGCCTCGATCTCCCGTACTCCCTCTCGAATTCAGCCACGAAACGAACGGCTTCGGAGGCGAACGCCGTCTCCGTGGCACGATTAGAACCGCTGATCCCAACGACACCGAGAGAGTACGATAAAACCCCACCAGCGGCCCACACGCCGAATCCAATCGCACTGGAGACCAACCCTAGACTGGCGGAGACGATCGAGAAGGGAAGGGTTATCAGCTTCCACGCAAAGGATGGATTCTGCGGGTTGTTGTTGTTTCCCCCCGATTGGAGAATTAGGCCTTCCCTTTCATCGTCGGTGGGAATCGCGGCCGCGGGAACTGACGGTCGATGATTATTATCGCCGCCGCCGTTGTTATCGTTGTGAGTATTTGTCATCGAGGCGATGGCCGATTCGAGGTCCCAATTGTGCGCGGCGAGGATCTCGGTGCACAAATCGGCGTCGTCGATGCCGGTGATGGCTCGGAAGTAGGCTAATTTGTCCGCCACGTCGCTCATTTGCTTTCTTGTATATGATCTATGAAACTAAATCTAGGGTTTTAGTACGATTTGGGACTGGTTATTGTCAGTGGAGGAAGATTAAGATCTCGCGGCGGTGATGGTTAATGGGGAAATGAATGAAAACGGGATATTTCCCGACGGTTGATTATGTTCCAATGGAGTTTCGTTTCAATCATTTCAAGTTTCTTTTTTTTTTCCTGCTTTTTTTTTTTTTTTCCAACCGAGAGTATCCTAATTAAACCGTGGGTAATATATGGGCTTAGAACCGTGATGAACTATTGGGCCGCATTGAGCTATTATTGGGCCGAGCTGCCCGTTAATAAATTCCAAAGCAAACGCCGTTTAGTAATTAATTAATTAGAAAATAAAGAAAAAGAAAAAGTAAAAAAACTCAACGGAAGCTCGGAAGGAGAAGCGAAGCAGCATTATTATTGAGGAATTGACTAATCTTTCTTCGTTTCGCAGTCGAATCCTTTCAATCGGCGACCGATTCATCATCGGCATGGCGAATCTCTACGTTCGCGCCGATCGGACGACGGATCTGAATCGCAACACGGAGTGGTTCACGTACCCCGGCGTTTGGACCACGTACATCCTCATACTGTTCTTCTCGTGGCTCATCGTTCTCTCTGTCTTCGGTTGCTCGCCTGGAACCGCGTGGACCATCGTTCACCTGTCTCATTTCGCTGTATGATTGCCTTTTCCCCCTTTTTATGTGTTTGTGTTTTTTTTTTCTCGTAGAAATTTGGAATTTCTCCAATCTTCGCATCGTAATTGATGCGATTGCGTAGGGTTTTTGTTGGTGTCGGTATGATCCTGTCTCGATTATTTGGGTTATTTATCCGAATTTAAGCATTAGCTTGCTTGAATTTGTTAGCTGGTGAGGATTAGGCGCTATTGATCCATTGATCCTTATGAGAATGGTAGATTTTGTATTAGTTGGGAATCTTTCCGATGTTTTGGTGGTACTTGGAAGTTATCGTGCTCGTACATCAACCAATTTGATTCATGGTGCTGTTGTGTTTCCAGGTTACGTATCATTGCTTCCATTGGAAGAAGGGAACTCCATTTGCTGAGGATCAAGGGATCTACAATAGGCTCACGTGGTGGGAGCAAGTCGACAGCGGGAAGCAGCTCACTCGCAACAGGAAGTTCTTGACAGTTGTTCCTGTAGTTCTGTAAGCATCCTTTTCAAATCAAATGCATCCCTCCTCTTGATTTTGCTCAAGCACCATCGTATCGCGTGACTCGAACATTGCTTTTTATGGGTTGAATGCCTCGTTTATTACCAATGATACTTTATCAGCATAAAACTGGGATTTTTCCGTCTCAGGTGGTTTGTTACCATCTACTGAGTTTTTCCCTAATTTTTTTACTCGTCATCAGAAGTGTAGTGTCTTTGGAATAATGATCTTTGATTTGATTAAATTGGTAGAAACAGAGCCAAGGTCTGATTCATCAGAATAATTTTTCTTAGGCAGATATTCAATAAGGGTTTAGATATATTGGTGATGATATAGCCATTGAAGATCATTGAATTTTTCTAAGTATAATTGTTTCATTGATCTTTAAGACGGTCATGGATATACATTCCCTCCGGGAAAGTTCCACATTTCTTGCATTCTTCATATTAAAACTGAATTTAGTTAAAATGAAAATGTATTTCCTAGAGAAAATCTCCAGTTTTTCCTAGTTAGGGGAAAAGTTATGTTGCTTTCAACGCAATTTTCTCAGCTGCAATACAACATATACCGATAAATCTTGTTTTCGTTTATCATCGGTGCAGGTACTTGATAGCTTCACACACGACCGATTATCAACACCCAATGCTTTTCTTCAACACGGTGGCCGTTTTCGTACTGGTGGTCGCCAAGTTCCCCAACATGCACAAAGTTCGTATCTTTGGAATCAACGCCGACCAATGAGTGTAAGTCGGTTATTCAATTGCCCTCATGCACGTCCACGTTTTGAGAATCATCCATACGAGATTGATATGTGTTACTGTGGTAGTAGTGCAGCCCAACAACTTCAGAATTGAAGTACTAAATGTGTAGATTTTGCTGGTTTTTTTTTTTTCTGCAAGAACTCAAAATCTTCAAATCTTTGCATATATTATAAACTTAATTGCATGATGCTAAACAAAATGCAAAGATGGGGCTTTTGTCAACTGTCACCAGGGTTCTTTAACTTGCAGGATGTTTCCATGTTATTTTACAATTTCCAAAAGAGGAAATACAATATAAATTGCATACACACGAATGTATTAGTCCCAGAAACTGTATTATTGAATTTTGTGGTAGCGTAGTTCCAGCAATTTCTTCTGTATAATATTCCGTACAAAATATATGTTTTCTACCACAGCGTAGACGAATCATGGCGAAGCGACAGGCATTTAAGAAAGGCTTATTACAAGCTTTTATTTAGCATATTTTACAGAGCATTATGTATTAATACCAGCTGCACAATATGTGTTCATGTCCGAGGAATTCTTTTGGAAGATAGCTTTTTTATTTGCCTCAGGGAAGCACAGTTCTCATCTCTTTTCTATCCGCTCCGAAACTCTGTAAGCAAAAAACCAAGTATTATAAAAGCCTACATCACGCTATCTCCATTTTTCTTGATTTTGAAATAAGACATGTATATATATACCTCGGTTCCCAAGCCTTTTACGTAGACGTTAGTGAAGAGCTCCGCGGGATCGGGCATTGAGCACTCCTGCGAAATCCAAAATAGGTCGACATATAAGTCGAGTGAATTTATCGCAATTTGATATATCGTTTGGGTATCGAAGCCAATCTAACAAATTTTTTAATTAAAATAATTATGCCCTGCATAGAAGCTTAGTGGACTACTCCATCTGGTTTTAGAGTTAGCTTATATGTTGAGATTCTGGGCTAAATGAAAATTTAACCCCCAACAATCAGTATGTTTACGAGGAAGGAAGACAGAGCATCGTCGAACCTTGGCTTTTGTAATGGCTTCGTCCACCTCTTTCCTCACTTCTTTCTCGGTGTCCTGAGATCCAAATACAGAGAGGGATTTCTTCAACCGAATACAAACATCTATAACAGTTTACGAACTATTATTGCCGTTGTTATTACCTTGAGTTCTTTTTCGGTAGCCAAATCGTGCGCGAGTATGAGCTTTCGGATTCTTTCGATAGGATCGCGCTCCTACGCGACGGATATAAAAAAAAGACGGTGAATAAATTCTGCAAAATGCAAATCGAGCTACACTATAATGTTGCCTATCATCGTCACCTGTCTTATTCCCGAAATCTCATCCCGAGTGCGGTACGTGCTCCCGGGATCCGACATGGAGTGACCGTGGTACCTGTAGGTGTCCATCTCCAGGATCTGAAATGTAAGAAAGAGAGGCTAAATTTACTCTTCGATTACGGGCAGGCAAAGGGAGAACGTCATTTTTGGTCCCAATACTTGAGGGGTATTGGCGTTTTTTGTCACCATGCTCCGACATGCTTCTTTTAGCCCCTAATGTCACAGATGTTTGTATCGTTTTGGCCAACCGATTAATTTAACTGTTAGTTGGACGGAATTTACGAGCCATTTCGGTCCCCCGTTTCTTCGCCCCGCAAAATTCGAGCTGGTGCGGCCCGACCCTTAAGCTCCATCCAAATTAACAATTAAATTAGCCAGTTGACCAAAACTGCCCAAGATCTGAAACACTGGGGACAAAAAATGTTATTCATTCGTTAAGACAAAAGTACTAGGATAATGAGGGGTCGGGAAAATTACGATCGGTCCGTTCTTCAAAGCATATTCCTTCGCAAACTTGCACGCCTGCTTCACCGCAAGTGCGTCCATCCCGTCGATCTGTTGCGGATATTACCGAAATAATGATCGATTTTTATTATCCGTCGCTAAAAAAGAAAAGAAAAACCGAAGCCGTAAAAAAAAAAACCCACCTTCAAACCCGGAACGTAATCGCCTCTCTTGTAATAAGCTGGATTCTTGGATGCTCTCCACTCCGCTGTGCCCATTCCATCTGATCATTATTACACAATTCAATCAAGAAACTTCTTAATAGGCCCAAGAACACGCACTAAAACACACACAGAAACCCGAAAAAGTTGGTAGCTTTTTGGTTTCGATGATTCGATTTCTTACAGTGATTGTTCTCGCAGACGAGCACGGCGGGCAAATCCCACAAAGCAGCCATGTTGAGAGCCTCGAAGAGTTGTCCCTGATTCGCCGCTCCGTCCCCGTACAGAGTGAAGGTTACGTTTTCTTCCTTTAGGTACTTCTGAGCAAATGCCAATCCGCATCCCAGAGGGATCTGCAGACAACATTAATGCACACGGAGATTTATATATCTTTCATAGTGTTTAATTATTTTTTAACTTGCATATTTGGGAACGACAATTTAAGGACTAAGGAGTGACAGTATTAGGACAATAAGTTTCGAAATTGAAGCAATTTGAGAACGATTAATGTTGGAAAGCTAATTTCAAGCCCGGATTAACATAAGTAAGTTGCACCTAACAATAATACGTGGAAAAATTCTATGTGGCGTCGGATTTGCTGGTTCGGACCGAATTTTTCCCGATGTCAAGGATGAATTTTTTTTTCGGAATTAATTGTCATGTGTACCCAACGTGTGTTAATTTCGAGCTGAAATTAGGTTTCTGGTGCTAATTATCATCAAATTGCTTCGATTCGCCGGAGATGCTGATTGTGATCGATTTTTTTCCCAAGTACCACATATGATTTTTCCCCAAATTAATTAACTGTGGCTCATATGTGTTAATTCCAAACTAAAATTAGTCTCCATCCTCAAATAGCTTTAATTTCGAAAGTTATTGTTCTAAAATTACCACCGTTTCTTAAAATGTCACTCCCAAGATTTCAAAATAATTAAGCCTATCTTTCTAACAGTGTAAAGCCTTAAGATGAGACATTCAGTGGAAGAATTCAATTGATGCCATCAGAAAAACTTGGGAATTTTTCGCAATGAGACAACAATTCAAGTGCAAAGAAAACATATATAATCAAACAGAAATTAAATTAATTATGTAATAAAACCTGGGCGCCGACAATTCCATGGCCACCGTAGAACCCATCTTCCTTTCTGTACAGATGCATCGACCCTCCCTTCCCCCGCGAGCACCCGTCGACTCTCCCCATCAGCTCCGCGAAAACCTCCAGGAGCGTGCCTCCACGCGCCAGGAACGTGCAGTGGTCCCTGTAGGCGGTGATGATCGCGTCCTTCTTGGTGATCGCCGCCTCCATCCCCACGGCCACCGCCTCCTGCCCGTCGTACAGGTGGCAGAATCCGCGTATGAGCTTCGACTTGTAGAGGGAGTCGGCGGCGATTTCCATCCGGCGCATCACGGCCATGGTCCGTAAGAAGGTTAGGAGCTCGGTCGCGGTGGTGCTGACCTGGCGGGAGGGCGGCTCTACTTTGTGGGACGTGAAGGGTATGGAGGTTTCGATGGTAAGCTCCTCCCCTGATGAGGAGGATAGGTGGCGGAGGAGGAGGTTGGGGGTGCCGCGGTGGAGGAGGAGGCGGCTGTTGGTGACGTGGCGAGCCATTTTGATGGTTCCAGAGTGTGTGTGCGTGTATATGTTTGATTGCTTATGTACGGAGCTTTTGCAGGTAGTCTCGTGGGAGATACGTGTCGCCTTACCTTTAAATATTATTTTTTTTTTTTTTTTCCGAGAAGAAGATGGTTAACCGAAGGTCTTGACCTTTTGATTCATTATTACTGACATTTTAAGCGAGAGTTCGGGATTTGATATGGACCTTTAATGCGTAATTTGTGGGATATTGGGATGAATTCTATGAGAGATGATTATCATATTGAAAATTGTGATCGTTTTATAGCCGACGATAATGTCCAAACATCCAGTGTGAGGACTTTGGTGGTATTTTTGTGAAAATACTTAGCTTATCGAAAAAAAATTTAAAATCAGTGATCTAAATTAATTTCAAACCTAGATTCGAGGGGCCTATTGGACCCGTTGAACCGTAGCCTGCTTGACACGGGCAATTAATTACAAACCAATTAATAAATGGGCTCAATAAGGACTAAGGCTCATATATTTATTAGGCCCACTTTTTCACATCCTCGATATTGTATTTAATTTTCTTTTTTTTTTGGGTCGCACTAAACTACCTCAGTGTTGTAGTCGTTCCACTGCGATTAAATTCAGTCTGAATCTAATCTAAAGCTCATTGTCAGCTCGAGACTAATCATTTCGACCCGTGTGTCTCGTTCCAAGTGCACTAAGAGCATCTCCAATGGGTGCTCTATTTTAGTGTAAAATACAAAAATAGAGTATACATCTTCTCCAACGGGTACTCTATTTTAACACAATTATAGAGTTTGCAGGCACTGATACTCTATACTTATACTAACACTATTTCTCAACTCTAAAATAGAGTTATAGTTTAATTTTTCTTTTTATTTTCTTTTAAATTTAGACTTATTTTCGTTATGTTTAAAATATTTTATATCGTTAAAATAATAAAATTAAATTATATAAATGACTTTTATTATTCTATATATTTTGTTTTATTTTATGAAATAAAAATAAATATTTTATCTTTACATAGAGAATAATATATTTGCTTCTAAATTAACATGCCAATTATACATAATAGGCTTTATATATAAAAATTATTATTTATAGTTTAAAAATATAAATAAAAAATAAATTTCCAGGAATTATTTAAATTTAATATATATAATATTTTCGTTTTTATAAATTAATTATAATAACAATTAGTAAGAATGTGTATGAAATATCATTTTTAGTGTAAAAATTGAGTTAATTGGTTGGACTAAAAATTAGTGCAGAAAATAGAGTTAGTAGGTTGAAGTATAAATACTGTAGCAACTGTATAATCGTGTATGTTTAACTGTATTTTTGAGTCGTGTGTTGGAGATGGACTAAGACATCAATCTCAACGAGTTAATAGAGTAAAATCGAACCGGTAATGTATCTCATGGGCGCAGAGCCGACTTTTGGGTAGATTATGTAATTAGTTAAAAATGATATATATCTTGAGGCCCTCAATCCAGTTATGATATTATATAAATAAAATTTAGTGAGTTTAAAAGGTCAAATATCTTGTGGCCCTCAATTTAGTAATGATATTATAGAAATAAAATTTTGTGAGTTAAAAAGGTGAAATATCTTGAGGCTCTCAATTTAATAATGTTATTATATAAATAAAGTTAGTTAAAAGGGTCCAATATCTTGAGGCTCTCAATTTAGTAATGATATTTTATACATTTGAGTTAAAAAGATCGAATATATTGAGGCCCTAATTTAATAATGTTATTATATAAATAAAATTTAGTGAGTTAAAAAGGTCCAATATCTTAAGGTCCTCAATTTAGTAATATTATTATATAAATAAAAATTAGTTTGGTAAACATGTCCAATATCTTGAGGTCCTCAATTTAATAATGTCATTATATAAATAATATTTAGTGAGTTAAAAAAGGTCCAATATCTTGCGTCCCGCAATTTAGTAATGTTATTATATAAATAAAATTTAGTCAGTTAAAAAGACTCAATATCTTGAGGCCCTGAATTTTATAATGTTATCATATAAACAAATCTTAATTAATAAAAAGCCCAAAATTAAAAATCCTAAATTTAACATAAACCGATAGTTAGACTACACTGATATTGGATTATGTTGACAGTTTCCGTGACTGTTGCTTCTGCAAAAAGAACATTTTTCAAATTGAGAATTATACAAAACTACGTAAGATCCACAGTATCGCAAGTAAGATTAAATGAATTTGCTATATCAATAGAAAATGAAATATTAATTACAAAAATTTTAGAAAAGAACTTTCGTAGGAAAAAATTAGTTTTTTTTAAAAAAAAAAACTCCACGAAAAGAAACTTTTTTCATTTTTTAAAAACAAATCTTAACTCCGTCTTTTATAAACTTTAGGTGTTATTTTCGTCCCTCCTAAGTCCGGATAAAGGATGGGTTGTGCTAAGTTGGTAAGTAAAAAAAAGGCCCCGTTTTTTATGTACGCTTTAGTCCACAAATAATGAGCCGCCCCTGCATGAGCGTTTATTTTATAAAAAAAAATTCAAGTAGAGTAAACCCAGCTTATATTTCACCTATGTATTATTAAATTAAATCTAAACCCCTTGTCGACTTGTTGCGAGCGGTCCGTCCTTTCAATTTCCACATTATACACTCATTCACATGGTAAAATGAAAGTAGGGGACCAAATAATAATCTTAAATTAAAAAATAAATAAATCAAATTGTATAACATAATGGCATGAGAAGTACTTTTTGTGAAATCATTGCAATTTGATCACTCGAACATGTTCCAAGTTGATGCGTTCGATTGAACATTAATGGGAGATGAATATTGCCGCCTTTGTTCATGTATTGTGCCCACTTGCAAAACACCAAGTTGGTCCTTTCTTGGGATTGCAATGGCTATGTTTTCTTTGTTTCTATAAAAAAAAAAAAAAATCAAGTCGAGAATAAAGAAAATACATCAAGTATGATTAATTTAGTTTATCTTAAACGAGTTATTTATGAAACGGGAGAATCGAATGGAAGTGTGAGCATGTGTGTGCAAGTTAGCAAAAAGCTGATACGTACACATCAGCATCGAACTCACCCATGTTCAGCTTAGATAATATGCCAGCAGTTTCGAACTAGTTGAAGTTATGGGCAACATAAAAACCTGTCAGAAAAAAAATATAAACAAAAAATACGCCATTTACTACTTAGTGATATAATTCCCACATGGCTCGTGGCCACACAAAGCCCACTCTCATTTACGACTATACTCTTAAGCCTCAACTCATGATCTGTTTATATCGACCTCTTGCCTTTGCGCTACGCCTCAATTCGTTCATCTCTCTTCTCTCTCTCTCGGTTCCTTTACATATATATAGACATCATCGAAGCTTGATTGAATAACATGGGATGCTCCAAAGGCAGAAGTATGAAGATCTTGAGAGCAAGAAGAAGACATTATAATGTCAAAAAAAAGGAATGTAATAAGGCCGTAATTCTACAGATGAAGGTAACAAAATTGAAGAAGATTGTTCCAGAAGGCAAAGGTTTGAAGCCCGAGAGCCTCCTGCTTAGGACAGCAGATTATATATTGCTTTTGAAGTCACAGATCGATGTGTTGCAATCTTTGTTGCGCATACCAAGATGTTGTTCATCACAAGAATATATTCCATAGATCATTGGTCAAATGTATATATATATATATATATATATATATATATACAGACGACACAAAGTATTGATCATGTAAGGGGATGGATATATCAAAAATTTCTTAGTAGGGTTTGTTTTCTTGTACGCCCGTGCAAGAGCTCTCCTGTTCTTTTTATTTAATTTTATTTATTACCTATTTTTATAGTCCTCAAGGGTTTATTTATTTCTCAGGTCGGTGCCTAATAATATGTTGTATGGGTTTTTGTAAGTGGTTAAAAGCCGATTGAATATGGAATGTCTGAAAAAAGGGTTTTCTCACAGAGGCTCAGTAAGGTCAAGAACATCACAAATTATGAGAACCAATGCAACAGTCAGTGACGACGTTGGAGAGAAGAGTTGTTGGGAAATAATCTTAGATTAAACACAATATATAAGTACAAATAAGATTCATTTAAAACCAATCGAAATATGGAGTAGAGCCTATCTGAGCTTAAATCCAGGTCATATATATTTTTTTTTTAATCTAAGCGATGTGAGATTGGGTTTTATTTCCCAGCAAGCTTCTTCTCAAACACAATATCAGGTCACCGTTTAAGAATATGGCGATGGGATTCTGAGGAAGATTTAATTTGTGGGCTAAAGGTGAGAGCTTTTCTATTTCGAAGATATATATTGATGTGGGTCCAAGAAAGGAGTAATTCTTCGTCAAATGCGGCATGAGATCATTTATTCTAATTTTTATCCCGCTCGGTGCAACTAACCAAAAATCATTACACCTTCCTCTATTAAGTGTTAACGCCCATGTAATATCATTACAGTGTTTAAACACCAAAAAAAAATATAAATTATATTGATTAACTAAAATTGAGAAAAATATAATGGAAGTTAGAATACCTAGTGAGAATAAAAACTGAAATCGAGGATCCCCACCCATCAAATGTTGTATTCATTTTAATTATATTATTACTATAAATGTGAGGATTGGTCGACCCACTACTGATTTTCTTTCCAAAATTCTACCGAAATTCAGATTATTGAATTACACGCAGACATTAAAATTAGCATATCTCCAATTAAAAGCCGGGATCCTATTTTTTAAAAAAGGATAATCCTCTAATGACATAACTTATATGCCTTTTACATATACTACAATGAACCTTTGTAGCATCCGCACAAACCTACACGCGACGATACAAAGAGGATGAAGCTCGCAAAATATTTCATCTTTGTCATCGTCCTTGATCTTGCTCTTTCCGCGGGTATATATGAATAAATACACACACACACACACATATATATATATATATATATATATGCTGTGACTAAATTTTTTTTTAAAAGTATATAAAGGAATATTATTGTTTTCAGGGCATTATGTGGATGCGAAAACATGCTTCGAAGACATCACATACGGTTGCGAAGTAGGTCTAAAGACCCCATGCGATTGGCACTGTGATACTTATTACAAAGGAAGAATCATCGAAGCCACTTGTCATTACGGTGAACCCTTTGCTCCCGAAATGTCCTATTGCCATTGTGTTTACAATTGTTGATCCATTGAAATTATTCTATTATTAATGCATTAAACTATATTTTCGCAAAAGATGTCGATTTTTTCTTAGAATATTTCCGTTTCCCGGAAAATTTCGATGTATTGTTATCACCCTAAGAAATGCTTCAAGTTTAAGCGTATTGTCTCGACTTTTTGCTCCATTGCATGATTACTATGCAGGATGATATGTATACGGTACCGTTTGGAAATCAAACATATAAAATTAAAATTTGATACACTTAAACTTTTAGTTGTAGTCATTTAACATGGTTTAACAGCGGCAAAATTATAATTTTAGGTCACTACTGTTATTTTTAAGTGTTTTATTTTTTGAGTGCGTGTGTGAGGACGAGGAATAAAATGGAACTGGAATATATTTCGGGTACTCGAATGGAGGTGTGAGGAGAATTATTTTTTTGAAGGAGAGCAAAATATTTTTCTTACTTAAGCACACACACCATTACATGATCTATTTATAATACTAAGACATCCACCACAAGACAAGTAAAAAAATCACACTCAAGTTTCAATTTTCTTTCTTGAATTCTTCCTTGTTTTACTCCTTGTTTTACTCTAATTTTTCCTTGTTTTTCTCCTCAAATAAAGGATTTTGGTTTTTCTTTGTTTTCTCCTCAAATCAAGTATTTTGGTTTTTCTTTGTTTTCTTTCTTCTTTTTTTGTCTCATATTGAGATTAACCAACAAATTCCTCCCTTAAGCTCAATGCCTTCCGGTCTTTCATTCCGAGCATCCTTTTCAAATTTTCGAACGTACTTGTCGGTAGCGGCTTCGTCAAAATATCTGCAACTTGGTCCAGACTCGCAACATGTACCATCCTCACATCTCCGTTTTTCACGTGTTCTCTAATAAAGTGAAAACGAATATCAATATGCTTACTTCTCTCGTGATGAACTGGATTTTTCGCCAACTCGATCGCGGACTTATTATCTACTCGAATTTCGGTTGGCTCGACTTGTTGAAGATTCAACTCGAGCAGTAAATTTCTCAGCCATATCGCGTGACAGACACACCACGATGCTGCCACATACTCCGCTTCACAGGTTGATAGAGTCACTATCGGTTGTTTCTTCGATAGCCATGTGAACGTTGTGCTTCCTAAATAAAATATGTAACCACCCGTGCTTTTGCGATCATCGATATCTCCACACCAATCACTGTCCGAATATCCAATCAATTTGCCGTTGCTCGCCTTTGAATAAAATAGACCTAGCGATTGTGTTCCTCGAATGTATCGAAGAATTCTCTTGATCGCCTTTAGATGTGACTGCCTCGGGTCTTCCATATAGCGGCTAACGACTCCAACGCTATAAGCAATGTCGGGTCTCGTGCAAGTTAAGTATCGTAGACTTCCCACGAGACTACGATATTCGGTTGCGTTTACTCCTTGTCCTCCCTCAAACTTGGACAATTTTGTTCCGAGCTCCATCGGAGTAGCTACTGGCTTGCTTTCCTCCATTTTGTTTTTCTTCAATATGTCCTTCGCGTACGCTTCTTGTGACACGAAGATTCCCGTGCTTCTTTGCTCGACTTCTAGACCGAGGAAATATTTCATCAGTCCCAAGTCCGTCATCTCGAACTCCTTCGTCATCGCCTTCTTGAAGTCGTTGACTATTTTCTTGCTGCTTCCCATGAAAATGAGGTCATCGACGTAAAGAGCGACGATGATCATTTCATCTCCTTCTCTTATGACGTAGAGGGCGTGCTCAAATGGACATTGCTCGAATTTATTCTTTTGAAGTATCCATCGATTCGGGTGTTCCATGCACGAGGCGCTTGCTTAAGCCCGTAGAGCGCTTTCTTCAACTTCAACACCTTAGTTTCCTCTCCCGGTTTTGAATATCCAGGAGGCTGCTCCACGTAGACTTCCTCCTCGAGCTCACCGTTCAGAAAAGCAGACTTCACGTCCATTTGATAGATCGGCCAGCTTAGTTGCGCAGCTTGGGCCAATAGCAAACGAATTGTCTCCATTCTGGCAACAGGAGCAAACACTTCATCGTAGTCTATTCCCGCTCGTTGTCGATAGCCCTTTGCGACGAGTCTCGCCTTGTAACGCTCGACTTTTCCTTGAGCATTCATTTTCTTCTTATAAACCCATTTTACTCCGATGGATTTATGACCGTGCGGCAATTCAACAAGTTTCCACGTCTCGTTTTTTTCAATTGCCTTGATCTCCTCGTCCATCGCCGCCTTCCATCTCTTGTCTCTTGCCGCTTCTTCGAAACTGATTTGTTCCGAATCGGCCAACAAGCAGATTAAGTGAACTTCTTCAGTTGATTCGTATAGATCCTGCAAGCTTCGCATCTTAGGCTGCATTGGTTCGTCGTCATCGTTATTTTCTTGAGATACCACCGGGATGGGTATTGGTGCCACGCTCAACGGTTCTCCTTGCGTTGTATTTTCTTCTTCTTTCCAGTTCCACGAGCTTTCTTCATCTACACGAACATCTCGACTGACCGTCACCTTTTTATTTTCTGGATCGAACAGTCGGTAAGCCTTCATCTTCTCATCGTAGCCAATGAAAATAAGCTTTTTGCTTTTGTCATCAAGCTTGGTTCTCTTCTGATCAGGAACATGAGCATACGCCACGCTTCCAAATATTTTGAAGTGTGCTACGGTCGGTTTATGGCCACTCCATGCTTCCTGTGGTGTTTGACTCCCGAGGTTGCTGTGTGGACACCGATTTTGAATATATACAGCACAATGTACCGCCTCGGCCCAAAACTCTTTTTGCATTTCCTTGCTCTTCAACATTGATCGAACCATGTCGAGTATGGTTCGGTTCTTTCTTTCAGCGACGCCGTTTTGTTGTGGTGAATACGGCGCGGTGAGGAACCTCCTAACGCCTTGTTCCTCGCAGAAAGTAACGAAAGCACCTGATATGTATTCTCCACCCCTGTCTGATCGGAGTGCTTTGATATTTGATCCCGTCACCTTCTCGACCCTAGTCTTGAATTTTTTAAACGTCTCCAGAGCTTCTGATTTTTCTTTCAAGAAATATACCCATGTTTTTCTCGAGTAGTCGTCTGTGAAAGTAATGAAATATCTCTTTCCGGTGAATGATTCTGGTGTGATCGGGCCGCATATATCTGTATGTATGAGCTCGAGAGGTTTGCGTGCTCGATATCCGGCCTGCTTTTGAAACGTCGTTCTTGAATGTTTTCCGATCACGCAGCTCTCGCAAAGCTTCTTTCCTCCCTCGATCTTTGGAACTCCGTGCACCATGCCCCTTTTTGAGAGCTCTTTTAGTCCTCCGTAGTGTAGATGTCCGAATCGCATATGCCACAAATGACCTTGGTCCTCCAAGTTGACTTGCAAGCATTTTTCTTGAATCATCTTCAGGTTGAGTTTGAACATTCGGTTCCTTTCCATCTCGACCCGTGCGATTATTTTGCCATCTTTATTTCTTAGTTGTAACGAGCGATCCTTCATGAACACCGAACACCCCTTTTCAAGCAACTGCCCCATGCTTAAGATGTTCGTCTTCAAGTCTGGTACGAAATAAACGTCCTCGACCGATCCTTGTTTGCCGTCGTTTTGAGAGAAACATATTTTCCCTCGGCCTTTGACTTCTATCTTCGATGCGTCGCCAAAAGATACGTGTCCGTCCTCGATCATCTTCATATCCGTGAAGAGATGTTTGTGCCCGCTCATATGATTGCTGGCACCGGTGTCAAGATACCACACCATATCGTTGCTCGGATTTTTATCTTCGAGCGCCATTAGAAGAACGCCATCATCTTTTGGCTCTTCTTGTGCGACAAGGTTCGCATTTTCCTCCACCTTCTTGTTGGACCAACAATCTTTTGCGAAGTGCCCATACTTCCCGCAGTTGTAGCATTCGACGCTCGGTCGATTTGAATGACCGCCTCGTCCTCGTCCCCTCCAATTTTGATTGTTGGTTTGTCCTTGTTTCTCTTGAGTATATCCTCGTCCTCGACCTCCAGTTTGGCCGAAACTTCGTCCTCGTTGTCCACGTCCTCTTCCACGACCGTGGTGCATATACAACGCCTTGTCCTCTTTGAGTGACAATTTTGTCTGTAGAGCCTCGTCCAGTGACTCCTGCTTCTTCTTTTTCTTTCGTTGCTCGTGAGCTTCGAGCGAACCGGAGAGTTCATCGACCGTCATTTTCTCGAGGTCTTTTGACTCCTCAATTGCGCACACCACGTTCTCGTACTCGTTCGTTAATGAGCGGAGAATTTTCTCGACAACTCGGGCATCTGTAAGGGCCTCGCCGTTTCTCTTCAACTGGTTGGCGATGGTCTGCACTCTTGTTATATATTCTGACACGCCTTCGCCTTCTTTCATTTTCGTCATTTCGAATTCGCCACGGAGTGTTTGCAACCGAACTTGTTTTACTCGGTCGGCACCTTTGTATGCTTTCTCCAGCTTATCCCATGCTTCCTTCGAATTTTTCGCCCCGGCTATCTTTTCGAAACCGGCCTCGTCTAGCGATTGGTAGATGATGGCGAGCGCGGCATTGTCTTGTCCGCGGGAGTCTTTCAGCATCTTTTGTTGGGCTTCTGTGTATTCTTTCGTATCTTCAGGTTCGATATACCCGTTTTTAACAATTTCCCATACATCCCGCGAGCCAAGAAACACCTTCATCTGGATGCTCCAATTGTCGTAGTTGGATTTGGTGAGGCGCGGAACGGGCAGACCACTAGTTACTCCGACGTACGACATGGCTCTGATACCAATTTGTTATTTTTAAGTGTTTTATTTTTTGAGTGCGTGTGTGAGGACGAGGAATAAAATGGAACTGGAATATATTTCGGGTACTCGAATGGAGGTGTGAGGAGAATTATTTTTTTGAAGGAGAGCAAAATATTTTTCTTACTTAAGCACACACACCATTACATGATCTATTTATAATACTAAGACATCCACCACAAGACAAGTAAAAAAATCACACTCAAGTTTCAATTTTCTTTCTTGAATTCTTCCTTGTTTTACTCCTTGTTTTACTCTAATTTTTCCTTGTTTTTCTCCTCAAATAAAGGATTTTGGTTTTTCTTTGTTTTCTCCTCAAATCAATTATTTTGGTTTTTCTTTGTTTTCTTTCTTCTTTTTTTTGTCTCATATTGAGATTAACCAACAAATTCCTCCCTTAAGCTCAATGCCTTCCGGTCTTTCATTCCGAGCATCCTTTTCAAATTTTCGAACGTACTTGTCGGTAGCGGCTTCGTCAAAATATCTGCAACTTGGTCCAGACTCGCAACATGTACCATCCTCACATCTCCGTTTTTCACGTGTTCTCTAATAAAGTGAAAACGAATATCAATATGCTTACTTCTCTCGTGATGAACTGGATTTTTCGCCAACTCGATCGCGGACTTATTATCTACTCGAATTTCGGTTGGCTCGACTTGTTGAAGATTCAACTCGAGCAGTAAATTTCTCAGCCATATCGCGTGACAGACACACCACGATGCTGCCACATACTCCGCTTCACAGGTTGATAGAGTCACTATCGGTTGTTTCTTCGATAGCCATGTGAACGCTGTGCTTCCTAAATAAAATATGTAACCACCCGTGCTTTTGCGATCATCGATATCTCCACACCAATCACTGTCCGAATATCCAATCAATTTGCCGTTGCTCGCCTTTGAATAAAATAGACCTAGCGATTGTGTTCCTCGAATGTATCGAAGAATTCTCTTGATCGCCTTTAGATGTGACTGCCTCGGGTCTTCCATATAGCGGCTAACGACTCCAACGCTATAAGCGATGTCGGGTCTCGTGCAAGTTAAGTATCGTAGACTTCCCACGAGACTACGATATTCGGTTGCGTTTACTCCTTGTCCTCCCTCAAACTTGGACAATTTTGTTCCGAGCTCCATCGGAGTAGCTACTGGCTTGCTTTCCTCCATTTTGTTTTTCTTCAATATGTCCTTCGCGTACGCTTCTTGTGACACGAAGATTCCCGTGCTTCTTTGCTCGACTTCTAGACCGAGGAAATATTTCATCAGTCCCAAGTCCGTCATCTCGAACTCCTTCGTCATCGCCTTCTTGAAGTCGTTGACTATTTTCTTGCTGCTTCCCATGAAAATGAGGTCATCGACGTAAAGAGCGACGATGATCATTTCATCTCCTTCTCTTATGACGTAGAGGGCGTGCTCAAATGGACATTGCTCGAATTTATTCTTTTGAAGTATCCATCGATTCGGGTGTTCCATGCACGAGGCGCTTGCTTAAGCCCGTAGAGCGCTTTCTTCAACTTCAACACCTTAGTTTCCTCTCCCGGTTTTGAATATCCAGGAGGCTGCTCCACGTAGACTTCCTCCTCGAGCTCACCGTTCAGAAAAGCAGACTTCACGTCCATTTGATAGATCGGCCAGCTTAGTTGCGCAGCTTGGGCCAATAGCAAACGAATTGTCTCCATTCTGGCAACAGGAGCAAACACTTCATCGTAGTCTATTCCCGCTCGTTGTCGATAGCCCTTTGCGACGAGTCTCGCCTTGTAACGCTCGACTTTTCCTTGAGCATTCATTTTCTTCTTATAAACCCATTTTACTCCGATGGATTTATGACCGTGCGGCAATTCAACAAGTTTCCACGTCTCGTTTTTTTCAATTGCCTTGATCTCCTCGTCCATCGCCGCCTTCCATCTCTTGTCTCTTGCCGCTTCTTCGAAACTGATTTGTTCCGAATCGGCCAACAAGCAGATTAAGTGAACTTCTTCAGTTGATTCGTATAGATCCTGCAAGCTTCGCATCTTAGGCTGCATTGGTTCGTCGTCATCGTTATTTTCTTGAGATACCACCGGGATGGGTATTGGTGCCACGCTCAACGGTTCTCCTTGCGTTGTATTTTCTTCTTCTTTCCAGTTCCACGAGCTTTCTTCATCTACACGAACATCTCGACTGACCGTCACCTTTTTATTTTCTGGATCGAACAGTCGGTAAGCCTTCGTCTTCTCATCGTAGCCAATGAAAATAAGCTTTTTGCTTTTGTCATCAAGCTTGGTTCTCTTCTGATCAGGAACATGAGCATACGCCACGCTTCCAAATATTTTGAAGTGTGCTACGGTCGGTTTATGGCCACTCCATGCTTCCTGTGGTGTTTGACTCCCGAGGTTGCTGTGTGGACACCGATTTTGAATATATACAGCACAATGTACCGCCTCGGCCCAAACTCTTTTGCATTTCCTTGCTCTTCAACATTGATCGAACCATGTCGAGTATGGTTCGGTTCTTTCTTTCAGCGACGCCGTTTTGTTGTGGTGAATACGGCGCGGTGAGGAACCTCCTAACGCCTTGTTCCTCGCAGAAAGTAACGAAAGCACCTGATATGTATTCTCCACCCCTGTCTGATCGGAGTGCTTTGATATTTGATCCCGTCACCTTCTCGACCCTAGTCTTGAATTTTTTAAACGTCTCCAGAGCTTCTGATTTTTCTTTCAAGAAATATACCCATGTTTTTCTCGAGTAGTCGTCTGTGAAAGTAATGAAATATCTCTTTCCGGTGAATGATTCTGGTGTGATCGGGCCGCATATATCTGTATGTATGAGCTCGAGAGGTTTGCGTGCTCGATATCCGGCCTGCTTTTGAAACGTCGTTCTTGAATGTTTTCCGATCACGCAGCTCTCGCAAAGCTTCTTTCCTCCCTCGATCTTTGGAACTCCGTGCACCATGCCCCTTTTTGAGAGCTCTTTTAGTCCTCCGTAGTGTAGATGTCCGAATCGCATATGCCACAAATGACCTTGGTCCTCCAAGTTGACTTGCAAGCATTTTTCTTGAATCATCTTCAGGTTGAGTTTGAACATTCGGTTCCTTTCCATCTCGACCCGTGCGATTATTTTGCCATCTTTATTTCTTAGTTGTAACGAGCGATCCTTCATGAACACCGAACACCCCTTTTCAAGCAACTGCCCCATGCTTAAGATGTTCGTCTTCAAGTCTGGTACGAAATAAACGTCCTCGACCGATCCTTGTTTGCCGTCGTTTTGAGAGAAACATATTTTCCCTCGGCCTTTGACTTCTATCTTCGATGCGTCGCCAAAAGATACGTGTCCGTCCTCGATCATCTTCATATCCGTGAAGAGATGTTTGTGCCCGCTCATATGATTGCTGGCACCGGTGTCAAGATACCACACCATATCGTTGCTCGGATTTTTATCTTCGAGCGCCATTAGAAGAACGCCATCATCTTTTGGCTCTTCTTGTGCGACAAGGTTCGCATTTTCCTCCACCTTCTTGTTGGACCAACAATCTTTTGCGAAGTGCCCATACTTCCCGCAGTTGTAGCATTCGACGCTCGGTCGATTTGAATGACCGCCTCGTCCTCGTCCCCTCCAATTTTGATTGTTGGTTTGTCCTTGTTTCTCTTGAGTATATCCTCGTCCTCGACCTCCAGTTTGGCCGAAACTTCGTCCTCGTTGTCCACGTCCTCTTCCACGACCGTGGTGCATATACAACGCCTTGTCCTCTTTGAGTGACAATTTTGTCTGTAGAGCCTCGTCCAGTGACTCCTGCTTCTTCTTTTTCTTTCGTTGCTCGTGAGCTTCGAGCGAACCGGAGAGTTCATCGACCGTCATTTTCTCGAGGTCTTTTGACTCCTCAATTGCGCACACCACGTTCTCGTACTCGTTCGTTAATGAGCGGAGAATTTTCTCGACAACTCGGGCATCTGTAAGGGCCTCGCCGTTTCTCTTCAACTGGTTGGCGATGGTCTGCACTCTTGTTATATATTCTGACACGCCTTCGCCTTCTTTCATTTTCGTCATTTCGAATTCGCCACGGAGTGTTTGCAACCGAACTTGTTTTACTCGGTCGGCACCTTTGTATGCTTTCTCCAGCTTATCCCATGCTTCCTTCGAATTTTTCGCCCCGGCTATCTTTTCGAAACCGGCCTCGTCTAGCGATTGGTAGATGATGGCGAGCGCGGCATTGTCTTGTCCGCGGGAGTCTTTCAGCATCTTTTGTTGGGCTTCTGTGTATTCTTTCGTATCTTCAGGTTCGATATACCCGTTTTTAACAATTTCCCATACATCCCGCGAGCCAAGAAACACCTTCATCTGGATGCTCCAATTGTCGTAGTTGGATTTGGTGAGGCGCGGAACGGGCAGACCACTAGTTACTCCGACGTACGACATGGCTCTGATACCAATTTGTTATTTTTAAGTGTTTTATTTTTTGAGTGCGTGTGTGAGGACGAGGAATAAAATGGAACTGGAATATATTTCGGGTACTCGGATGGAGGTGTGAGGAGAATTATTTTTTTGAAGGAGAGCAAAATATTTTTCTTACTTAAGCACACACACCATTACATGATCTATTTATAATACTAAGACATCCACCACAAGACAAGTAAAAAAATCACACTCAAGTTTCAATTTTCTTTCTTGAATTCTTCCTTGTTTTACTCCTTGTTTTACTCTAATTTTTCCTTGTTTTTCTCCTCAAATAAAGGATTTTGGTTTTTCTTTGTTTTCTCCTCAAATCAAGTATTTTGGTTTTTCTTTGTTTTCTTTCTTCTTTTTTTGTCTCATATTGAGATTAACCAACAACTACGTATGCATATTTTCGTTTTTGGGTCACTATGTTCGATAATTGTAAAAGTTGGTCATTGACTTTGTATGTCAAAACTAATTTAGGTCACTCGATTAATTTTGGGTCACTAAGTATGCACTTTTTTTAAATGTAGGTCACTAAGTACACATATTTTCAATTTTGGGTCACTATGTTTTATGAATGTGTATACTTTGTGACCTAAATTTGAAAATGTGTATATTCAGTGACTCACAATTGATAGGGTGACCTAAATTTGTTTTGACATATAAAGTTAGTGACCTATTTTTGCGATTAGCGAACACAGTGACCCTAAAACGAAAAAATGTATAGTTAATGGTACGAAACCTTACGCCCATAAAAGAAAAAATTCACGTTAGATAAGAAAACAAATTTGCGTAAACGTAAAGGAATGTTGAAAAATTAAATATGATACAATTCATACAAGACTAGCTTTTTAAGTATGAGTCGTTAACCTATCCAATACAAACAGAAAACTTATATGACATGATCATATCACACTTTACACTAAAAAGTTATGAAAAGAAAGCAACATTATTCAGCAAAGCGTTTCGTATCACACGACTAATATAATGTTTTCGGGCATAAATATCACTAAATGGTATCGAATCTCGGTAATTAACACAATTAATTTCAAGACATTAATAGCCCTTGGGTCATCCTTATCCCAAAAAAAAAAAAACATTTCAACAGGTTCATCCGAATAAATGTTGATTTCTTTTAAAAGTGAACAAATGTTGATTTGAAATCTGCAATCCACGATTAGGGGACGATTATGAAGATCAAAGTCCTAAACTACATTAACTTGCATTACTAATACGAAACACAAACCTTCGATACTGTCGTCATTAACTTTTCGTGGGGCTTGGAATATGTGCATAATCTCAAGATTTCAAAAATTCAATTCTTTATTATCCGCACGCGCATCTTTAGCATTCTATTACAGTGATCTCGCAAAAGCTACACAAAACCCTAAAAAATATCAACCTATAAAAACTACACAAAACCCCCATTCTCTTCATTACAATAACATATTTAAGACAAAAGCCACACGATGAGTAAACTCGTACTTTCACTTTCACTAATCCTCACATTATCCTTAATAACGTTGACCACCGTCCCACAATCATCGGCCACATCTCGGCAGCCGTGGTCCTCCGAGAAACTCAAATGCTTCTTCATCCACAAGTATTGGATTTACATACAAAACAACCTCCCGAAAGGGTCACCGCCACTTTATGCACATTGCTACTCGGGAAACAGCGACCACGGGAACCTCACGATGAAGGTGGGAGACGTAATTTCGTGGAATTTTTGTGACTCCCCTTTATCGACGCTGTACCCGTGCGGGTTCGCGTGGAAGAACAGGTTCGCATCGTTCGAGGTCTTCAATGGCTTGACCGATAATAAATGTACCCCCGAGGACCTATGTTACTACTCCGTGCAAGAAGACGGCTTCCATTTTTCAGCGTATTATCCTCCTAAGGACCTCAAATTCTTTCGAAAATGGTAGTGGTTACTTAGTTGTAGGGATAGACATTAATGGAATGAATAAATAAGTATATATATATGGTTATTTATTACGTGTGGCAGCTAAGTTTATTGTTCTTGCATTGTGGAACAATGGTAATGATCCGTTTGAAAAATGATGGATCGTACATCATAGGATACGTTTAATAAGACTCGTTAATTATCATGTGAGGCCGTAGACGTAATCGTACGTATGCATTCTCTTTCAAGATCATTTTTCGGTATATTTGGGGAGAATGTGTTTTGATTGAGGTGTACTTTGTTCACCGTACTTCAATTTTTTATTTTTTTTTTGCTGTTGAATAAAACGCCACTCGATTTTGTCTACAATAAGCCCCTTATGATAATCAAAGAGTTTTTGATAGTCTCTTTTACGCCGAGTCGTGATTCCGTTCTTGTTGGCGCGTGTTTTTAGGGTATCCCAATAACACAAAAGGTTCGGACATTTATGATCTTTAAATGAAAATAATTTTTGGATAAATTCGAGTTGGGACACCTATGTTTAAGACCATCTCCAACAGAAAAACAAATACTCAAACCCAAACTCATTCTTAAATTCAAAATGCAGAAATCATTCTCAACTCATTCGCAAACTCAAAAGAATATTCATTATTTATTTCTTCCACGTTAACTTTAATAAATTTCAATTTTAAACACATATTTTAAAATTTTACAATTTAGACCACAATAATATTTTTAAGTCGATTGACAAACTATTTAATAAAAAACTAATATTTGTTCCTATATATCGAAATTTATTTATAAAAAAACACAAAAATTATACTACGGAAGTTGAGGCGAACGAGACATTGGCATCCCAAGACTCTGGAGAAAACCTGGCCAGAGGTGGAGGAGGCTCTCCAACTGGAAAGCTTCTCCTCGACTTGTTTGGTCAGTTCGATGTAGCATTAAAATCCTAAATTTAGCAAATGACCAGAAAGTTCAAGAACATGAGCAGCAAACATTTTATTAGAGAAATAGGACTATGGAAAATTAGAATTAAAAAGAACAAAGCAGGCCACTGATTACCTCAAAATCGAAATTATTGCCAACCCAATCCAAAATATTGGTCATGAAATTCTCTGCTGCAGCAAGAACACTTGCATCTTTAAGCAGAAACCAGACCCTTCACTTGAAAAATAAATTAGCTATAAATAATTGCGAACAAAATAAAAAAAATGAAAAATTACATACATAAATAACCTCACGATAAAAGACCTCAGACCCAACAGTGAAAAGGTCACTCTCAGGCCTAAAAGACGATTAAAAGCACAATGACTAACAACGTTTGTGGAAGGATTTCAGCGAGGGGTGGCGACACCTCTTCCGACAGCTCGTCTCAATCCAGTCTCCAGGGAGGGCGGTGGCCGATGCGGGCCTTGACTCGTCCGCGGGAGACGGGTCCTTCACTGTGAGTCGTCGATGGACGACCCTGCGCCGACGATCTTCTCGGTGTTTTTTGGAGAGTACAAAAAGGAACCATGGGGTAAGGACAAACGCGCAGCTGTTAGGACTAGTCACTACAAACGCAAATTTGCGTTCAAATTAGGAGAGAGAAAACAATAATCCCAATTTGGGTTTGAGTTTTAGATTGGGGTGGAGAAATTTTACTCCATATTTTGAGTTTTGCAGTACCATTGGAGATGGTCTAAGGCTTTTCATTTAGTGTCGAAAGCAATTTTGAACTCCGATTGGTACCCTTATGTTTAAGGGTTTTCTTAGTGGTGTCCTAAGTATTTTTCAACTCCAAGCAGTACTCCTCTGTTTAAGCTTTTTCAATTGGTGCCCAAAATTTTTACATTTTTGATTTTTTTCTTCGGATTTTCATCTTTCTCTTTCATTTCATCTTTTTCTCGAAACTTTATTTTGTTCTCCACTTATTCTGATATCTTCAAATCAACATTAATTCAACGATGGTGACACTTTGGAGCTCTTAAAGTGAGAGCACATTGACGCTGAGTTGTCCAATTTGAAGAACTCATGCAACAACTAGAAAAGTCCTAAACATCAGGGTACTAACCGCAGTCGAAAAATACTTTGGGTACCAACCGTAAAATTCTTGAACGCATAGATTCCAACTGGAGTTAAAAAATACTTCTACACGAACTGAAAAGGTCTTAAACAGAAAGGTACTAATCGAAATTTCCTGAAAAAGTCTTAAACACGCGGGTACTAATCGGAATTTCCCTAAGATTTTTTATCTCCCGTGATTTTGTTTTTCATTAAAGTTCTGATAGTCCCCGTCTTAGTCAATTCATTCGAAACCGCATTTAGATTATACGCTCACCATTGACATTATACATTAGAATCTCTATAAATTTACACTATTGGGACTATCAAAGTAGAACTAATATAAGGGGATCGCATATAACAAGATATTTTCTGAATATCTAACAGAAATTAAGGTTGACTATTAAAAATTAGCAGTGCTTTAAAAGAGGATGATCACATAGCATAGATAAATTAAATGATTTGTGTTTCACTATATAATGGAGGCCTCTGCAGCTTCAATTCAACGCAAAGATTTTTATAAAAGAAGAGAAGGAATCAGTTTTCACAAAGTATGAAGCTAGCAAGATTTTTCATCTCTGTCATCGTCCTTCTTGCTCTTTCATCGGGTATATATGAACAAATACATACATATATATACATATAGATTATGTAATATGTTCTATCAATATAAAAAACATGTAGCAATTTTATATTATACGTATATGCAATGAATTATTTTTCTCTGAACAAACGATATAATGGATTTTATTATTATTGTTACAGGGCATTTCGTGGATGCAAAAACATGCTTCGAAGACATCACATACGGTTGTGAAGTAGGTCTAAAGACCCCATGCGATTGGCACTGTGATACTTATTACAAAGGAAGAATCGTCGAAGCCACTTGTCATAACGGAGATCCTTTTGCCCCTGAAATATCTTACTGCCATTGTGTTTACAATTGTTGATCTATTGAAATTCTCCTAATATTAATGAAGCAAAAAGTAATATTAATGATTAAGTAATAATATCATTTTAGCAGAAGATATCGATTTTGTTCCAATCCCCGTATTTGTTTTGAGGAATTTTACGATATTTCTGTTAATTTGAATTTTGGCGGCCAATAACACCATAATTGCTCCACTACATGCAGGATAATCAATATACAGAACAGATAGTTACTTATAAAATATTATACTTTACACTTAAGAATATGTGATCCAGTGTTGTAGTGTATGCGTAACGTTCATGCATAGTTAGGACATGAAACTACTCATCATTCCGGTGTTAAGGAAATAAAAACCCGTTTGTCCAAACATCATACAAAGTCCAAATATGATTCCATTCTAAAGTTAATTGATAATAGTAGCACCCTAAGTTTTAATATTCAGAAAAAAAAAACATTATCTAGCTAATGTGGAATTAGGTATGCCACCTCCAACAAACCTCCCATTAAATATGTTGAGAATGGAGAGCCTAAAACTCGCCAGAGTCTCACCGACGGAGGCATGATGATTGCAGTCAGCTGAACATCATATTTCTGTTGATGATTGCCGAAGGAAAACGTTCAAGTGATGGTAGTAAACGTTGGCCGTTTGATCTCGAGCACATGTTCTCGGGCGGACCTGATTCAAAGTTGGTGCTTGAATATGGACCGATAGATGCACGCGAGGTGAAGATCGAACGGATCAGATGTATATTCAAAGCTTGTTTAAACGTGGAGCGTTGGATTGTGGGCGAGCTTGATCGGACGGCATACAGTGAAGCGCGGGAAACTAATAGAGAAGTGCTCACACGATTTATGCAAAGAAGGGTCACGCATTCCACGTCTTCAGGCTTATTTATACCAGATGTTCAGTGTTCGACATCACCACTTCAGAGGCTCCTATCTTTCTCTAGGCTTAGAATTAGAGAAAAGTTTCAACTACAAAGTTGTAGATGGTGTGGTGGTCTGTAACTTTCATGTTGGGTTCTAATGAGAAGGAGCTCTTTGTTGGTCCGTGGATGTAGGCCAATTTCGGCCGAACCACGTTAAATATCGTCTCAGCGTGTGTGTGTGTGTTTAGGTGCTGATTTTGATCCGATTGAGCTTCCGACAGCTTTAATCGATCTTAATTCGAAGCATACACTGATAATACATTAAATCCCAAGTCCAACGGCGGTCCTCGATCAACAAATGGTGGTGTGGAGGACGAAGCTATCTTCCCGGGAGTGACCGCGATGAGACTCGATTTGGGGATTTTGGACGGGTGGGTCACGCGATTTTGGCCTGGGAAAGCTGAGGACGAAGGCTCTTCTGGTTGAGAAGAGGGGTGGAGATGCAGCATGCGACGTTAAATGCATCGAAGGAGGAAACCACAGCTGGATCGGTGAGGCTTGCTGAAGCGAAATGTTGTCGGGTGAATGGTGCTGATTTGGTGCGGCTGAGGCTCGAAGGTGTTGATGTTGAGATCCTAGGTGAAGTGAGGTGGAAGAGAGTGCGGATACGGAGGTCGAATCGGAGGATGAAAATTCGACGGAATTATAGATTTTTTCTGTCAAATCTGTGGCTGTTGCTGGTAATTTCCCAACAAAATATATGACCCACCAAACTGGTCTCCATTTCAGCGATAATCATCTCGTCCGTCATTTCGCCACCAGAACGCAAACTAACAACTATCAATATAAGGAAGACTTTCGACACAAGACACCAGACGAGATCAAGCTCCTCTCAACCCAACAAATAAACACGATCGTCACGATCTATATGAGAAATAATTGTTGTAATAATCACAGATACATTGTCCACATCGGATTTTCGCGAGAACCTCGCTCTCAGTTGTTGGAAAATAAAATCTCTTTAGTCCAAACTGTTGGATTTGGGCTTATGGACCCAAAAGTGGGCATTTAACCCAAGAGTCAAATCCGATCGGCTTTTAATTAAATCGGGATGTCATCGTCCATCGAAACTTGAAATAGATGAAAGATTCATAAACTACGTTTTGAGGGGAATTTAACGAATATTGATTTGTTCAAAACCGATGTCGGGTAAGTGAGAAATTAATTTTCTCAAGTTAGTCCAATAAATGTGTTAAAAATGTCTAATAAATAAGTGTAGCGAACTTTGTCCCACATTGATTAGACACAAAGGAAATCATCACCTTATAAAGGGTTACATTGTGCAGGTAATTCAAATGGATTTTCCTAAAGGGTGGACTCAAGTGGGCTTAATGGGCTTGTGTGGTTTTGACCCAAGTGGTAGCCCGGTGCTCGGCGGTGCCTTGCATCGCCGAGCCCGACACCGACCCAAGTCGTGCCAAGTGCGCGCAATGGGCGTTTTGTAGGCGCACTTTGCACGCCGCATCGTCGCTAGGACCTATTGGAGCCAAAAAATTTGTCTGGCGATGACGTGGCGGCGAGATGTTGACGTGGTAGCTCCGGTGACGTGGCAAGCATGGTACACATACAAGTGATGATGAGGTGGCGCTGCGTTAGCGCTGACTAGGCTAGCTGAGGTGGCGTGATCTGTTGGATCAAATGGGGCTACCGGATGGACCGTCCCGACCCGAGAATATGAGGGGGCAGGTCGAGAAGCTTCCAAGATTAGGGGCAGTCCAGAAGTTGCGCGACTGTTCGCATTCTGGCCCCGAAGTCAAAAGGACAAAGAAGTCCAAAGGTTGCATTAATTCGCAACTTAGGCCCTAGAACATCCGAAGGCCTATAAATAGGTCCCTCACGATCTTGGAAAAGTATCTCATTCCAACACCAGTATTTCACATAACACACTCCCAGCTCCCCTAATTCTCGAGGCAAGACAAGCTTGCGTTTCGAGTACGATTCGGCTGAAAATTCGAGTCGTTGTGCTGCGATAAAGAGTTGCGAAAACTAATGGGATTATCAAGGTCAAAGTAAAACAAAAATTCAGATTACAAATAAAATAGGTATCGTCATTAATTTTTTTTTCATGGGGTGGTATGTAACTTCCAAAATTTCCACAATTCCATAGTTATTTCATTGCATGCATAATATATTCTTGGCCTTTTGGATAAAGAATCGAGCCTTTATAAATTTGACCCTATAAATAACACTACCACTACACACTTACCTCCCATCATCCTCTTACACAACAACAATAAACCCAACGATGATGAAATTCATAGCCTCTCTTTCACTAATCCTTACATTATCCTTAATCTCCACGGTCCCGTCCTCGTCGTCTCCGTCGTGGCTGTCCGAAAACTCAAATGCTTCTTCATCCACAAGTATTGGATTTACATACAAAACAACCTCCCGAAAGGGTCGCCGCCACTTTATGCACATTGCTACTCGGGAAACAGCGACCACGGGAACCTCACGATGAAGGTGGGAGACCTCAAATTCTTTCGAAAATGGTAGTTACTTGGTTGTAGTAGTGATAGGATAAATGGAATAAACTATATATGTATGATTGTTACCGGTAGCAAAATTTCGAGCCGGTCGGTCGTTACTTTGGCCATCTCTAACGTACAACAAAAAAAAAATACTGGCAATCCGATAACTATTTTCTATATTAAAAGAATACTTTGTTGTACTATGATAATTGATTTATAAAAACAAAAACGACGTCACATAATTAAATTATGCAAAAAAAAAAATCTATCTTATTTATATTTTAAAAATAGATAAAAAGTATTTTTTTATTAAACTTTGTATAACTGATATGTTAATTAAAATAGGCCCGACAATTATTAGAAATTCAATACACAAAACATAATTAGGATAACATATTAATTAACTTATGATTAGCGTAGTAAATAATTTTAACTTAATAAATGTTAAAAATGAAAAATTTATAAATAAAAAAAATATATAACATTTCCAAGCCTAAAATTCATATATAATTTTTTTTTCGAATGATGATATAAAGTATTTTAAATATATTAAAAAAATTTCAATGATAACTTGCCTTTTCATTTCATAATACAACAGTTACATAGGCTAAACAGCTTAAATCGGTCTCTCCAATAACAAGCAACATCAGATAAAGACAAAAGGTCTCATTAGAGAGAGGAAGCAAACCTAGATTTTACCAATAAAAATAAGAGAAAACAATCCCGAAAGAAAACAAAATTCAAAGTTTGGACCAAAAGAACTCCGCCTAAAACTCCATTAGAAATGACTATAGATCTACGTATTTTTCACCTTTCTTCCGTTTTCAACTTCAAATCTTATCTTTTCGAGGGTGACACTCCCACGAAGGGAGAAAAAGCTCCTACAAGAGGAGATGAACCAAACTGTGAGACTAAAAAAGAAGAAAAAGAGCAGAAGAAAGCAGATAACACGCAAGAAACCCGAAAGAACAAACAAAAATTTCCCCAATCTCCATTAATGGAGTTCTTTTCCTTTTAGTGAGAAGCATGAGAGAAGTGGGAGGTGAGAGAAGTAAATTGAGCTTTTTCTTCTTCTTTTTTTTTCTTTTTTTGTTAAATTGAGAATAATTTAGTGTTTGGTTTGAGACAAGATTAAATATGTTTTGTAACACATAAACAAAGTATGTGGTGAAGATGCTAAACACAAATAATAATTATAGTAGGAAAGAAAATCATTTTGGTCCCTCGAAGTTTATCCCATGTCAATTTTGATCCCTCGAAATTTATTCTGTGGGCAATTTTGGTCTCATATGTTTCCGTTTGTCACATTTAGTCCCTGTAACACATAAACAAAGTATGTGGTGAAGATGCTAAACACAAATAATAATTACTAGTCTCGGTTAGACTAAACATCAATTTGGATTAAATATGTCATGTGAATCGCACGTGATATATTATAATACCTCAAAATACTGTTTATAAGTCCGTTCATCTTGAAATCTATGAAATTTGTGTCCACACACAATTGAAGGGTAAAATCGTCACTAGATTATGGGAATAGAATGTATGTAATTTGGGATTACGGTGGTGATTGTCTTGGGATACCTCTTGAAACCAAAAAAAAAAAAGAAGTTCAAAATCTCGAGGTGATCAAAGATGAATTTTATATCAAATTCATGATTTGTTCTTCGTATCTTTAGGTCTTAAAACCAAAAAGAAAAGATTTTGCAAATTTTACGAACCAAAACGAAATATTTAAAAGTTTGAATACTTTTATAAAGCATAAACAACAACTTTATCGTTTATTCAATACATAAAATCATTTATGTCCATACATAAAAATACAATGAAATGTGATCCGTAACGGAATAGTTATAACAATTAATTAACTAGTCAAACCAAGGATTAGGTAGCAATCGTTCCAACCACTCCTCCACGCACACGTGTAATCTAAAAATGGAATTGTCGTTGCTTTTAGTTTTATTATCAAAAATTACATATTCCGTCCGGACTGTTGCAACCACGCGACGTCGTTTTCAATACGACTTTTCCTTCATATTATCATATAATATCCTTATTGAGGTGCTCTCTTTACACTGCTGCAACCTGTTTCTAGCGCTCGTGATTCCTTTCGCAACTTTCTCCAATGGCAGCTCGGAGAATCTCATCTCTTCTTTCTCGTTCGATTCCTCTTCTTCCTCGCGCGGGTAAAGTCCTCTGCTATCGTATGCACACACACACACATATATATATATACACTCATTCCACCTGTAACGATGATGTGGGTAAATTAAAGTCACATAGGATGCAGATACAGTTTTCTTGATTGTGTTTTTCATATAAAGTTTATTTCTTGTTTCTGGGTTCCTTTTTTATTTTCACCTTTCCCTTTTTAAAATATCTTTATTATTTTCAAAAAGGTGATTTCGCTTGACTCGTGAGTTGCTTTCTGTAGCATCTGGTTTAGGGTAATAATCTACTTTGACTCATGTGGGCTGATTACTGATTTTGTGATGTTGGGTATCATCAGTTTTATTATGAATAGATTTTTTTTTATTTTTTTTATATGACGTTTGAGTTTCATTGCTTTTTTATATAGATGAGCAATAATGTCTCCTGAAGTGAATTGTGGCGGCATTTGCTGCTTATACAGATGTTTAATCGAAGCATACGTTTTCAAATTGTAAATTTTTTCATCTGTTTTATGTTATATGGCTCAAATTCAATAAGGTTTTTATTCTTCTATCCAGCTTCCGATTATAGGGCTCTTTTTTTCAATCGATTTTATTTGTTTTTGTGGACTGAAATGAATCGGGATAATCGTTACATTTAGGGAAAAAATCTTCTTATCCCGGGGGAGGACTACACCGTTACAGCACGGCGACGGCTCTCGAGGACCCTATTAAGCCGCCCGTTAACGTCGAATACACGAAGCTTCTCATCAACGGGGAATTCGTCGATGCAGCCTCTGGTGAGCTCTGTTCCGCGTTTCTTCTTCCCCTCAATGCATTGCTACTAAACTTTTTTATTCTTCTTACATGAGTTTCTTTATGTAATAACAACGCAATTCCAAAAGATAAAGACTGATGTGTATTAAAAAAAAATTATTTTGTATAAAGGGAAAACCTTTCCTTCTCTGGACCCGAGGACCGGAGAAGTGATAGCTCATGTTGCCGAAGGGGACGCGGAAGACATCAACCGAGCGGTCACCGCCGCTCGTAAGGCTTTCGACGAAGGGCCGTGGCCAAAGATGACTGCTTACGTAACCATTTCTTTTTCGTGTTTCCATCTCTCTCCCTCTCTCTCTCTCTCTCTCTCTCTCTCTCTCTCTCTCTCCCTCTCCCTCTCAATGTTGGCTTGTCTTGATTCTAGGAGAGGTGTAAGATAATGCTAAAGTTTGCGGATTTGGTGGAGAAACACAACGATGAAATCGCCGCCCTCGAAACGTGGGACAACGGGAAACCGTACGAGCAGTCGGCTCAGACAGAAATACCCATGTTCGTGAGGCTGTTTCGGTACTACGCCGGTAATAACTTATCATAAGCGTGTCGTAAAAAAATCAATTCGATTCATTTACCCGAAAACTCAACTTTCATTTGTTGACCGACAGGGTGGGCCGATAAGATCCACGGGCTCACGGTCCAAGCCGACGGGCCCCACCACGTTCAGGTCCTGCACGAGCCCATCGGCGTGGCCGGTCAGATCATCCCGTGGAACTTCCCCCTCCTCATGTTCGCTTGGAAGGTGGGGCCCGCGCTCGCGTGCGGGAACTCGATCGTCCTCAAGACGGCGGAGCAGACGCCGCTCACGGCGCTCTTCGTGTCGAAGCTTTTTCACGAGGTAACGCTCGTCGGTTGCGCCTTTTGGCTCGTCGAGATTTTTTGCGTTGAACTCCTTGTTAAATGATGGCTTCACTTCACCTGAAAGTTTAAGCTTTAAGAGAGAATTTATATATTTTTATTTCCAACGCGCCCCCTCGCGTTCAAGCTGATTTCTTTTCTTATCTAACGGTAGACGTGAAATTTTTTCTTAAACTTGTGGTTGTGAGATTCGTACCCAAACCTCTTGCGCCTGAGCTCTGATACCATATTAAATGACCAAGTTTAAGCTTGAAGAGAGTGTATCATATTTTTAAATTTTATATATTTGTATTTCCAACTCTCCCCCTCACGTCTAAGCTGATTTCTTTCTCATCATGCCTTAAACGCGTCATTTTCTTAGATGGGTGGTTATGAGGATTCATACTTATGACCTCTTGGGCCTGAACTCTCATACGATGTTAAATGACCACTTCACAAGTTAAAGCTTGAAGAGAATGTACCATATTTTAAATTTTAGATATTTTATTTTTGACACTCCCAAAGAATATTTAATAGTTTCTTCACAATCAAAATCAAGATTATTTTATGTCAATGCTATTGTAGGCTGGTCTCCCCGAAGGGGTGCTCAATGTTGTCTCCGGATATGGTCCCACGGCTGGCGCTGCTCTTTGTAGCCACATGGACGTCGACAAGGTATAATAATAATATAGTTTGATAAGCTCAGATTTTGGCTCTTCGATGAATTATAAGCTTGTTGTGATGATTCTAAAGATGGAGTTTTTACAATTGACTGCATGGAAAATTACATGATGAGCATTTCTAGCTTCTGCTTTATTTTTCCTTACAATATTTTTTTTTTTTTTTTTTTTTATGCAGATTGCTTTCACGGGGTCGACGGAGACGGGAAAGATCGTCCTTGAGTTGGCCGCCAAGAGCAATCTTAAGTCGGTTACTCTCGAGCTCGGAGGGAAATCGCCTTTCATCGTTTGCGAGGATGCTGACGTGGATAAAGCTGTGGAGTTGGCACACTTTGCCCTGTTTTTCAACCAGGTTAGTTAGAGGAATTTTTTTTTTTTTATTTTTCTGCTCCTATTTTCGATCGATCGGCGAAAGAAATTCATCGTTCTAATGAAAAAAACTGCAGGGACAATGCTGCTGTGCTGGATCGAGAACATTCGTGCACGAGAAGGTCTACGACGAGTTCGTGGAGAAGGCAAAGGCACGTGCCTTGCAGCGATCTGTTGGCGACCCGTTCAGACCCGGTATCGAACAAGGCCCTCAGGTGAAAAAAAAAATTGTTTTGATTATTTTTATTTTTGTCATGTAAGTCAGATAAGGGTGGCACTTTCTTTCAGGCAGTTTGTGGAAATTAGTGGGGAAGGAAAATGAATTGGAAAAGGAAAACTAGTTTTTTTGTTTGATTGATTGAAGAAATAGAAAAGGAAAAGAAAATAAAAGAAAATATAGCTTAAGTTTACACTTAAAACTAAGGAAAACTGGTTTCAAGGAAATTAGTGTGGAAAAGAAAATTGGAGAGAAAATGGTTTTCACAAGTTTTTCTTTCGTTTTCCTCACCGTTTGGTGAAGAAAATAGTTTTCCTTAGTTTTAAGTGTAAAATTAAGCTATATTTTCTTTTCTTTTCCTTATCTATTTCTTCAATCAACCAAACATAAAAACTAATTTTCTTTTTCCATTTCATTTCATTTCCCTACTAATTTCCACAAATCAAACATTGCCTAAGGGATTGCAGTTTTAGAACGCTAACTTTCAGATTTTGAACAAATTTAAGGACAAAAAAGCATCAAATAGACCGTCGCCTCTTCTCATGATGTGGGAGTCCATCTTGAAGCCAACTGGGCGCCACATCATACAGAAGATGAGGCATTCTTGTTGCCCTTAAATTGCTTGGATTATGAAAATTTGTGTCCTAAAACTGCAAGCTCTTAAGTTGGTCTTGTCCGAGAAAATAACCAGGCCAAAAATTTAAAAAAAAAATCTTCTGGTATATTCATTCACATTCACATTATATATTTATATTTTCGGGAATTGACGAAATTTCTTGTATATGTAACAAGATCGATTCGGAGCAATATGAGAAGATTCTTAAATATATAAGATCCGGCGTCGAATCCGGAGCCACCCTCGAGACCGGAGGCAATAGCCTCGGCCCAAAGGGCTACTACGTCCAGCCGACCGTCTTCTCCAACGTCAAGGTATTCTTCTTACATAAAAATAATTTATTACCCGCAAAATAGCTTCCCATTGTTTTCTTCTTCCATAGGACGACATGCTTATCGCAAAGGACGAAATCTTCGGTCCCGTGCAGAGCATCTTGAAGTTCAAGTACGTGTATTTACCGCAGTAGCCTTCTCGTTTTTTCGAAAACGTTACACTTTTTTTTTTTTTTACACTATCTCTCAGGGATCTCAACGAAGTGATTCGAAGGGCCAACAACAGCCACTTCGGCTTGGCTGCGGGAGTTTTCACCCACAACCTCGACACGGCCAACACTCTGATGCGGGCCCTTAGGGTCGGCACGGTTTGGATCAACTGCTTCGATGCGTTCGACGCCGCGATTCCCTTCGGCGGCTACAAGATGAGCGGTATCGGGAGAGAGAAGGGAATTTACAGTTTGAACAATTACCTCCAGGTGAAGGCCGTGGTTACCTCTTTGAAGAATCCCGCGTGGCTCTGAGCTTTCTTTTGAGACGGAGATTTGTTTGCTGCTCGTTTTCGTTTTGAGATGATAAAATAATCGTGTGAGGCGATGACGATGAAAAATTCCCTTTGTTTCAATAAATAGAAGCACCTCCCTACTACACATTCTTGCTGCCTTTTTTTTTTTTTTCTGGTACTCTTCATATCTGAAAATCCTCATATGGAGAAAATATTATTTCTGACCATAAACTATTCGTATCGGAAAAAAATAATAACTTACTGGTGCAGCAACTGACTACTTTGTGACTAACCTTTGCTCAATCCTTTTACGCACAGCTTTGTAACCTGTTCTCCATCCACAGATAAAATTTATTTTCTATGCATGCAACTTGGAAACTACAAAGATTCCAAATAAACAAGACAATAATACATGAGGAAGTGAGAGGTACATGCATGATAAGCTAATGAGAGAGGGGCATAGATGACATAAGATAAACATGGGATGGAGGTCAAAATCTGTATGTAATATCACAGTCGATAATAATAACGATAACAGAACAGAACATATAACATATTGATTATGGCATTAGCTTGGGTTTACACGAGCTTCCTGTTCGAAGGATTCCGAATGTTATCTCCTCAGGTTTTCGCAGCATGATGAAGGAATCATCAGAACACAAAGAAAAGATTCGACTCGGGGGATGAGCTTTGCAGATGAGATGAACAAAGCCAATATATATCCACTTGCACTTGATAGATAGATTTAATCCCTGCACAAAAGGGCCTCATAGTGAGAATTACAATATAAAACAAGTCATATATATACATATATATATATAGATATATATATATATTAGGGGTGGTGTTGTTATAAGGAGAGACCTAAATCAAACTGTTGCAACTTTGGGACAAAAGTTTCAAAAGTAAAACAATTGGATGACACCTATAAATTAAATGTTGCAATTTTAGGACACTTGAAGCAATTTGATGACACCTATAAATTAAATGTTTCAATTTTAGGACACTGAAGCAATTTGATGGCAATCAACGCCATAATTTTGAAACTTGATGTCCTCAAATTGCTTCAATTTTGAAACTTATTTTTCTAAAATTGCAAGATTTCATTTTGATGTCCTCAAATTGCTTCAATTTCTAAACTTATTGCCCTAAAATTTATGACCCCCTAAGTCAGATGTCCTTAAATGCCAACAGCACAAATATACAGGAATAATTAAGCCTAAAAGTTAGCTTACGAAAAAACTCGTACCAGTATTTGATGAGCCCGTCCCATCCACAAGTAGCAACCCTGCTCTGCTCCAAAGGATGCCACTCAACACCGATACAAACCCCATCGTGACACTTCATTGTCCTAAACACCTTACAACTCTTCCAGTCCCAGAACCAGCATCTCCCCTCACCGTCCCCCGACAAAACGAACCGCCCATCAGGCGAAAAATTGACCTGACAAGCATAACCCGCCACAATATGCCCCGCAAACCTCTTCTTCTTGTTCAGCTGAAACCTTTCCCTAGCACTGTATATAAGTATCTGATTGTCCAAACTCTGACACGCAAGCCAATTCGAATTCGGGTGCACGGAAATCGAAGGCATCGAGTGCATGTGTGGCTCGCTGATGTACTTGATGACCACGGGAATCCCGAATTCCCAAACGCGGAGCGATTTATCGTCGCTAGAGGTCACGAATCTCCTGTTGTTGTCCACAAAGGTGATGGTGTTCACGGCCCCTAAGTGCTGATCGTATTCCTGTGTGATTTGCCCCGTGTTGACGTCCCATTGGACGATTTTCTTATCGCTCGTTCCTGCTAACAAAACGTTCTGCTTATCCTCGTCGGGATTGAGCCTCACGACGTATGGGATCTTCCCCGATGTGAATGTGGAGATCACTTGCCCGGTTTCCGTGTCCCAATACTTGATGTGCTTATCGTAGCCCGCGCTGAGAAACTTTGTCCCGTCGTTGCTGAACCACACGTCTCTCACAGCCTTAGTGTGCCCCATATACGTCCTCATGCATTTCCCAGTGTTGTGCACGTCCCAAATCTTCACTTTCGTATCCATTCCTGCGGATAAAATCAGATGACCGAATTTCGGGAAAAATCTGATTGCAGAAACCCCTTTCGTGTGCCCGCTCCAAGTGTGCATCAGCTTCTTTGGAATGTAACAGTGATCGTTCGTTGCTTTTTTATCCTTGGGAGGTGATATCCATGACCTTCCTTGATAATCCTTCTCCTCCTTCCCGTGGAAGGTGCTCTTATCCACGTGGCCCGAATCCCCGGGGCCCTTTTCTCGTTCGTTTTCGCTCTTCTTCTTCGCGTGAGCTTCCGCGTACTTCTTCTGCTCCTCAGTGAGCTCTCCCTGTGCCCAGTCTTTCTTCCCCGACCACGGGCTGATCTTGTTTTTCATCAGCCATGTGTCGGTAGATGGATCTTCCGCTTCTTCTCCATCCTTTTCATCTTCACCGTCCCCATTTGCCTCCTCCTCTAACTTCTCCTTCTTTTTCTCCAATTTCCTCCTCTTCTGCTCGTGCTTCGGGACATTGTACACAGTAACACCCTCGTTCTCCTCGAACCCTTTCACGTCACCGACGTAAGTATTGGTCGAGGGGTCGGCCGCGTATCCATGCCTGTAGAAAGTGTTGTACTGCTCATCGAAAGCAAAAGGGCTAACATTGGCGTCCTCCACGAACCCTAATTTGTGATTGCGCAGACCCTGCGCGAGGCCATCTTTAGCGTAGGGATGTGCGGGTCCAGCAATCGGCGCCCACAGCTGCTCGTAGGAGGGGTTGAAGGCGACGACGTGCTGTGTCGGATCGATTGGCTTCTGCGCCTGAGAATGGGCCTTGCCCGTTGCGGTCAGCGAGAGCATCGTGTCGTCGACTTTAGGCGCAGAAGATTTGGGCGCGAGGGTGCGGATCGGCGAAGATTCCGGCGACGCATCGTCGTCGTGGCGGTCGTCGACGTTCTCAAGCTCTTGGTAGGATTTGAGAAGGTCCATTGTAATTGTAAAGGTTTAGGTTTAGGGTTTCTCCTATCTGATTTTGACTCGAAGACTCTAAAAACATCATCGAACAACGAAAATCAACAATTTATTTAGACAAATAATAACATAACAGATCCAGCTGACGTGTCAGTGCGAGGGAGTGTCACTCTGAATTCTATTAACGCACTGGACCTTATGGCCCAAATCATAATATTTGGGTGAAAAGCCGGAATTTTCATTTCTCATTATTATTAATGGACCGCATTTTTGTCAATATATTTTATTTACGTCAGGGTAACTTCTACGCTCCGATTAAGTTAATGAATTAATAAAATTCTCGATGATGGAAAGATCACGACTTTCAGCTAAATGCATAATTATATATCCGTCTCAAGTGAACACACACCATGATGATCATGAAATTATAGTGGATTGTCTAACTCAGGAGCGGGCCGCTTGGTATATTGTTAGGGGATTTTTCAAAATTAATTTAGGGTGAGTTTAGATTCGTTTATTTGAACGGAATCGCATGATTTTAAATTATGAATTTAAAATTCGAATTTCAAAATCAAAATACATTGTTTGGTCGTCGAATTTCAAAATCAACAAATAAAAAGTGTTTAAACTATCATCACGGATTTGAATGAAATCGAAACAAATCTATGCAATTACCAAATGGATGATTTAGAGAAAATCCGAATTTCAAGTCGAAATCTGGCTATAAAAATGGGCCATTAGTAAATTATTAACAACGGTTCGTTTTCTGGTGTTATTAGTGTTAGATGCGACTGCAGCTATATCGGGATGATTCTTGAGTAGGCAGCAGCACCGTGTCAGGGCTGAGAACCGCCGCATGACGGCGGACGACGATAA
This sequence comes from Linderniella brevidens, assembly GCA_004919715.1. Classification (NCBI taxonomy): domain Eukaryota; kingdom Viridiplantae; phylum Streptophyta; class Magnoliopsida; order Lamiales; family Linderniaceae; genus Linderniella; species Linderniella brevidens. The sequence continues at coordinate 18,145,354 of SWDC01000153.1, forward strand.
GCAGCAGATCAACCATGGCTCTCGAGAATGGGAATCGAGACAAGTTCTGGTTACCTCTATATATATTTATATATCGGATAATAAATAATATATCGAACGTCAATTGATTGCAAACTGATTTTATTTTTTTGATTATTAACATTGAACGCTGATTTTATTTTTGAGATTAACATTGAATGCTATGTTCTTAAAATGTTGTTTTGCTTAGGGTACTTAGAGAAGACGACAATCATTTTCTCATAAATAACTACAAACATCTAAAAACAAACTTTAAATTTCGAGACCAACAAACTAATTTGATGTTTTTAATTAGAATGACTTTTGAAGACCAACAAACTTATTCGATGTTTTTTAAAACTCGAATGAATTTTGAATACAACATACAAAGTATTTTTTGACGTCGAGAGAGGAATAAAAGTTAGATGATTCTATTATAACTATATCCAATTGGATATGGGTCAAAGTATCATGTAATTGGACAAAGAAACATAACTTCTGATTCGTGCAAAGGGTCTGGTTCCGTAACTACAAATTTTAATATATTTTTAGAACATGAAAAAATATACGAAAATAAGATAAAATTTACCGTGGCGAATTAGGCAAAAATCAAAATAACCAAAAGAAAAATTATAACATACATAGCCATTTCAACAAACCATTGCTTGTTATAACAAAACCCATATCATGGAAAATTCCTTAGCAACATCAGAACAACAAATCCATCTGAGAAAAAAGAAAAAGGTTCACACATACCATTATATAGTATAAAGACCGGATAGAAAAAACTTGGCTTGCCTCCATTCAAAGCAAAACTCCCAACAAAGCACACTAAGCCTTGTTGGCAATATTGTTCGAGAGCCAATCCAAGCCCTCGTAAAGGCCCTCTCCCGAGGTAGCACAGGTGCTCTGGATATACCTAATAGTGCACAGGTAACACATCTCTTATGCCCCCAATATTACGGTCAACAAACGGGGCAAAAAAGTGCCCACAAGCACAGGTAGCACAGGTGCTCTGGATATAACACAAGAGATGTGTTATTTGAGCAGAGATCCATAGAACAAGGCTATAACATCGAGAAGACGGGTAATTTCCACTAAAATATATTATCAATCCTTTTACGAATTCTCTATCGATATAATAACAAAACCAGATTATGTTACGAGCTGCATATTTATTTGCATTTGGAGACTACTACAATCCAAGTTCCACCAGATCAACTCGATCTAATAGCGAAATTCAACATCTTGCAGATACCGACGTTTGAGATTTCAAGTCATCCTTTTATATGCCTAAACCTACACCGCTGAGATCGTCACAATCGAGAAGAACATTTTTCAGATCGGACATAGAAGAGATGATACACTTGGTAGCTCGAGCCTAGAAGAAGCTGATTTCGCCATTTTAATGAGTCGAGTCGCACGAAATGAAATAAACATAAGAGGACGGCGCCACGAATTACCAATCACAGATAACGCATAAAATAATCTCCCAAATCACAAAATCAGATCAAGACTTTCGATATTCCGACCCGATCGCGAATCATCTCAACAGGAACGATGCAAAAAAAGAACACACACACACACAAACGACCAAAATCATCTTCTCCATACCTGAAGACGAGAGATTTAACCGAAACCTAGAGAGAGAGAGGGTGATTTGTTGTTTTGCCTCAGAATAACGCGAGGGGAAATGGATTATATTAACTACTTTCGGAGGCGAATTTAGAATCGTTAATCAGTGGCAAACCAATACACGTTCAATGTTCTAGAAACATTTCAGCTTAAATGTCTCTTATGCCCCTAATCTTACGGTCAACAAACGGATCTCCCACCGTTGGATCTCGGACCTTTCGGATTGACCCGTCACATTTGGTGACCCGTTTTGTTTTTTTGTTTAAATATATATCCTCCACGTCCCATCCCAATTTTCCCTATTTTTTCAGCACCTGATACGATACCGTAGCAATGCCCAAATTCAGAGATGAGCCTCGCGCAGTTCGAGTTTATACAGTCTGCGACGAATCAAAGTATGTGATTTTTCGGATTATTGGAAATTTCAGAGGCGATGTTAATCTCTTGATCGTTTTTTTATCTTGTTTTCTTCTCTCTCTGACACGGCGGTTCTCAGCCCTGACGCGGTGCTGCTGCCTACTCAAGAATCATCCCGATATAGCTGCAGTCGCATCTAACACTAATAACACCAGAAAACGAACCGTTGTTAATAATTATACTAATGGCCCATTTTTATAGCCAGATTTCGACTTGAAATTCGGCTTTCCTCTAAATCATCCATTTGGTAATTGCATAGATTTGTTTCGATTTCATTCAAATCCGTGATGATAGTTTAAACACTTTTTATTTGTTGATTTTGAAATTCGACGACCAAACAATGTATTTTGATTTTGAAATTCGAATTTTAAATTCATAATTTAAAATCATGCGATTCCGTTCAAATAAACGAATCTAAACTCACCCTAAATTAATTTTGAAAAATCCCCTAACAATATACCAAGCGGCCCGCTCCTGAGTTAGACAATCCACTATAATTTCATGATCATCATGGTGTGTGTTCACTTGAGACGGATATATAATTATGCATTTAGCTGAAAGTCGTGATCTTTCCATCATCGAGAATTTTATTAATTCATTAACTTAATCGGAGCGTAGAAGTTACCCTGACGTAAATAAAATATATTGACAAAAATGCGGTCCATTAATAATAATGAGAAATGAAAATTCCGGCTTTTCACCCAAATATTATGATTTGGGCCATAAGGTCCAGTGCGTTAATAGAATTCAGAGTGACACTCCCTCGCACTGACACGTCAGCTGGATCTGTTATGTTATTATTTGTCTAAATAAATTGTTGATTTTCGTTGTTCGATGATGTTTTTAGAGTCTTCGAGTCAAAATCAGATAGGAGAAACCCTAAACCTAAACCTTTACAATTACAATGGACCTTCTCAAATCCTACCAAGAGCTTGAGAACGTCGACGACCGCCACGACGACGATGCGTCGCCGGAATCTTCGCCGATCCGCACCCTCGCGCCCAAATCTTCTGCGCCTAAAGTCGACGACACGATGCTCTCGCTGACCGCAACGGGCAAGGCCCATTCTCAGGCGCAGAAGCCAATCGATCCGACACAGCACGTCGTCGCCTTCAACCCCTCCTACGAGCAGCTGTGGGAGCCGATTGCTGGGCCCGCACATCCCTACGCTAAAGATGGCCTCGCGCAGGGTCTGCGCAATCACAAATTAGGGTTCGCGGAGGACGCCAATGTTAGCCCTTTTGCTTTCGATGAGCAGTACAACACTTTCTACAGGCATGGATCTCCCACCGTTGGATCTCGGACCTTTCGGATTGACCCGTCACATTTGGTGACCCGTTTTTTTCTTTGTTTAAATATATATCCTCCACGTCCCATCCCAATTTTCCCTATTTTTTCAGCACCTGGTACGATACCGTAGCAATGCCCAAATTCAGAGACGAGCCTGGCGCAGTTCGAGTTTATACAGTCTGCGACGAATCAAAGTATGTTATTTTTCGGATTATTTGAAATTTCAGAGGCGATGTTAATCTCTTGATCGTTTTTTTATCTTGTTTTCTTCTCTCTCTCTCGCAGATATCTTATTGTGAGGAATGTTCCATCTCTGGGTTGTGGCGATGAGCTCTTGAAACTGTTCTCCACTTATGGGCCAGTTGACGAGTGAGTATAGATATCATAAAACATACCTTTACGTCAGCTAATTTTCAGGTTAAAATCATGGAATGCCATGTACTGTGAGTTAGATAAGTTGATCCTTCCAATTCAGGAGATTGTGCGACATTTCTATTTTCTGCTATGATTAATAGCTGGGAGAAGTGTGTAATCAGGAAACAAATACTTGAGAATTGAATAATCGGAATTTCTGTCGATTTGACGAATTTTCTACATAGATGAATTAGACATTTCTGGGTGATTGAATCCTTGATTGTAATTTTCTAACTAATGTCTTCAGATGCAAGCCGATGGATGCTGAAGATTGTGAGCCATATACTGATGTTTACTGGCTAAAGTTTCACCAGGTCAACAATGCCAGGTCCCTAATTTTATATGAACTCATCAATCTAATGTCTCTAAATGAGTTTAGACGATGAAAAATGAGTTTAGACGATGAAATCGTGGCTCTAAATCTCGTGACAGGTTTGCTAAAAGAAAGTTGGACGAGTCCGTTTTCCTTGGAAATCGAATCCAAATAACGTATGCACCACAATACGAGAGCCTCGTCGATACGAAGGAGAAGTTGGAGGGAAGGAGAAGGGAGGTTTTAGCAAGATTACACCGTAAGTTCATGTCAACGTAAGTTGTGGATGAAAGTAAACTATTTATCTATCTTTTGGGGCCGTTTATATCATTCGTTATTATGCTCATTTATGATTCTGGTTTTAACTTATGGATGCCAGCCGGAAAATTCAAAGGGCTTTCAGGTTCGATTAGTGGGCCTTCCTCGGTTTCGAATCCAGTTCCGAAGAATGTGTCATCGCACACAACCGCCGTAGTTCAAACGTATTCTTTGAAAATTTTCCTCCTTATCGCAACTATGATTTATAATTGTTCGCAGTTCCCTGTAAGAAGCTGATTTTTTCTTTCTTTTTTGGTAGGGAAATGAGGGAGTCACAAAATAATGCTCCGGCCCGTTCTTCTCCCGAAGAACCAGCTGCCCTTATTAAGGTTAGTTACGAAATATTGATTACCGTGATCTTCTCTTTCGGATCTTACCCTATTTAATGAGTATGAATTATTATGATATGATCTGGTATGTTATTCCCATTGCAATCCTGTAGTTAACGAGTTTCCTTAAGTTGTAAGATCTGGTATGTTATTCCCATTACAATGCTCATTCATCTAAATAATAGGTCTCGGTTTCAATTCCTGATTACAACAATTTTTTTCTAGTAGGGGCCGCTTATATATAAGGGGTCCCCTTAGCCCGAGGGCCCATAAATAGCACGGGTCCCCTGCCATAGATAATGGTATCATGGAAAATGATGAAAATACTCTTAAATTTGGAGGCTATTGACTTAGAGATGTGGTCAACAAGGTTAGCTTTTACAAGTTGACTGGGTCAAAGGCCATTTTTTAAAAGAACCCTAATTTGTGTTAACACGTTAACTCTAGGAAAATTCCCTTGTGGTGAGAGTTTAGATCATAAGTTAAAATTACTTTCTGATTGTTGTTTGTCGGTTTTGGGTGTAGGCGAGAGTAGAAGAATTGTGTGATTGCACTTTTGAGATAACGGATTTTCTACGACCTTTTTGCCACGTTAAATCTTTGCGCTGTCATTTTCTCCTGTTTATATTTTCGAAACAGATTCTAGTGGGAATTTCGAGGTTGGCTAGAATTAGGGATGTCAACGGGGCGGGGGCGGAGGCGGGGGCGGGGATCTAATCCCCGTCCCCATCCCCACGAAGCATTCGGGGAAAAATCGGCCCCATCCCCGTACCCGCGGGGATCCACGCCTCACGGGGATTCCCCGCCCCGACAATATTTTTAAAAAAATATATACTTTTTATAATATAAATTATATTTTAATATTTATTATTTAATATATTATTTAAAGCTATATTTTATTATTTATAATAATAATATAAATTGGATATAAAAAATATTAATTAAATATTATAATATACCGGGGAATGGAGCAGGGAACGGGGCGGGGATCCCCGCGGCGGAAAATCTCTCCCCGTCCCCGCCCCACGGGGATAAAATACCGGGGATTCCCCGTCCTATTCGGGGCGGATCCCCGCGGGGACGGGGAATCCTTGCCCCATTGACAAGCCTAGTTAGAATTCTCAACAATATCTACATTTAAGCCCCGTTTTCCTTTGGGAAGATTTTCTGATTGAATTCTCCTTCTGTGACGGTGCTGTCAGGAATATTTCCCGATCGAATCGATGAATCAGACCGTTCGTACGGTGAGGGAGAAACTGAATAAGGTGAACAATCGAATTCTTTCGATATTTCTTTATCATAGATAATACCCACTGTTCATACATTTTTATCCTCGTTGGCGGTTTTCTGTTTCAGATGCAATCGAGTGCGGAGCAAACCGGTTCTTCCAAAAGGGCCCGTACTGATAACCGGAGAAGAATATGACACATCGTTTTATTTCTCATAACAACGTTATCAGCTTTCGGTAGGGACTCAATTCGGTTAGAAGATGATAGTCCATCTGCTTTTTCAAAATCTTTTGAAGCATTGTGCAGAAATGCAAAGATGGTTCTGTTGTTTCTTCGTTTACAATATCACTTTCTTGCAATCCTCTGTCTGTGTGGGTTAAAGCTAATGCATTTACTGGCTGTTTTTATGAGGAATGTGGATTAATGTGATATATCATCGGTGTGTTTGTTTAGAGGTGATATTTCATGATGGATAGATATCGTGACGTGAAATTGTCATATTTAGTTATATGCATCTTATCTAGGTAACGGGGATTAATTTCATCCAATATCATGTTTTACTTTTCTTAAGAATTAATTATAAGTCTAATATATAATTATTCAGATATAAGTCTTTAATTTTTTTTAAGGTTTAAACAGATTAGTTGTCGGTAAAATAGGGATAAACGTTATAAACGCGAGTGAGGAATATTGAATTACAAAAGTAAATTTGTCCAATATATGAAAATATCATCCTATTATGGTGATAAGGAATAACATATGTTTCTTTTTATGATTCAAAAATTATATATTACTATATTTTTTTATCTAGGTATTCTGTCATTAAATAGAGACCCATCATCTATGCTAAATAAACACATTGATCATTGGAGAAAAGTATCACCTGAAGGATCGATTCAAAAATAAACCCCTCACAAAGGTCACATACGACGTCGTTCCAAGTAGGGAGAGAGATTTTTTCATACTCCTATATAGGAATATAGATCATATTACCATTTCGTCCACAAACACTACAACACGCAGCAGATTTCACAGAGTAGAACAGAACAGATATCAAAGCTCGACGCTTAAGCTTATAGTTTTATGGCAATCTTCGCCGGACTGACAAACCCGAATCTCTTCTCCAACCTCCCCAGCACCCCGCCGCCGCCGCCTAACCCGGCCGCCGCCTCAACCACAAAATTACCGATCCCAATCCCCAAATACCCTCCGAAATCTCCGAAACACCCCAAAAACGACAACCCCGCATTCAAGACCCACCACCGCAGCTCCAAATACCACAAGCCCGTCAAACCGGGTGAGCAGATACCCGTGCCCGACGACCCATCCCGGGCCGTCGTCGTGGGTCCGTCGGGCATCTCCTACAAGCTGCCCAATGCCCCGTTCGAGTTCATGTACAGCTACTCCGAGACGCCGAAGGCGCAGCCTCTGGCGCTGAGGGAGCCCGCCTTCTTGCCCTTTGCGCCGGCGAGTATGCCGAGGCCGTGGACGGGGAAAGCCCCGATGAAGAAGAGCAAGAGGAACATTAAGCTTTTCGAGCCTCTGGGCGTCGACAACGGTGAAGGTAGCGACGGCGAGGGGAAGGGGAAGAGGTACGAAATGCTGAAAGGGTATAAACTGGTGAGAAAGGCGGAAGAAGCGAGGCCGAGGGAGGAGGTTTTAGGCGAGCCCTTGATGAGGTCGGAGGTCAAGGAGCTGCTCAAGGGGTGCGTGAGGAGCAATCGGCAGGTGAATTTAGGTAGGTGGGCTCGTTTACGGCTTTAGCCGGTTAAATTTAGGGTTAATTGTTCCCCCTTTTTTTTAGGATCATAAGTTTTCAAATTGAATCAATTTGACTACGGTTAACTTCGTTCTGGAATTAACACGCGTGGGGCATACTCAACGAATAACTCGGGGGTCAAATCCTATGTGTCGTTGAACATGCTGATTTAGATCGAATTTTCTCGATTCCAGGTAGGATTTTACCCCAAATTTACCGTCACGCGCACCTCGCGTGTGTTAATTAATTCTTGGCTGAAATTTGTTTCCGGCATTGATTGTCCTCAAATTTGATTCAATTCGTTGAAGCTGGTGATTTGGACTCCCAGTGCCATGTATGATTTATTTTTTCAAATTAATTGTTGCATATGGCTCACCTGTGTTAATTCCGGGCTAAAATTGGGTTTCTAGCGTTAATTGTCCTCAAATTGCGTCTATTTCGAAACTTATTCTCCTAAGATTGCTACTCCTTAATAGAGGTGTGCTTAAAATGGTACTCCCTCAGGACTAAAAACATATTTAAGCCTTAAAATTAAAAACATGTGGATTGAGAGTTTCCATTGAATCTTCCATTGATATGTCTGTTCTTGCAGGCAGAGATGGATTGACTCACAACATGTTAGAACTGATACACACACACTGGAGGAGGCAGCCCGTGTGTAAAGTCCGTTGTTTGGGCGTCCCAACGGTCGACATGAACAACATATGCTGGTGCCTCGAGGTCCTCATGTCCTAATAATTGCAATTTCTTGCGAATTTCGTGTTTCTTAAGGCTCCAAGATCAATATTTTTGTGTTTGAGACTTCGTTTTTTGCTTTCCTTAAGATCCCGATGTTACTGGAGAGACCTTGATGGACTATTTAACCTGTGTTTTTTCTCGATTGTGAAACGAAAACGAGTTGTCATTGCGAAAAAGAAAGGGTCCAAGATCGTTTTTTTTTTTTTGTCCTCTCAGGAGAAGACGGGAGGAAAAATTATACACAGGGTTGGCGGAGTTTTGTATCTATTCCGCGGTAGGAACTACGATCACAACAGACGCCCTCAGCTTCCCGTGATGCTGTGGAAACCCGCTGCACCGGTTTACCCGAAGCTGATACAAGATGCTCCCGAGGGGCTGACGAAGGAAGAAGCAGACGATCTTCGAAAGAAGGGGAAGAATCTTCCGCCGATCTGCAAATTAGGTAATTTGATGTTTCGTGCTCGAACTAGTTTTTCAATATAATTTACGGAAATAGCCTCTAAAGATGAGGTTTTAAAAAATAAAACTGTCTCCTAGTGCGTAAAAACGATTATGCCCTTACTAATCGAGGGCCATGGTGGCTATGTGGTTCCGCATTTAAGGACGGGTTTGTGGGGTGTAGATCAGTGGTGGTGTATGTAGTCAGTCATCAAAGTAATAGGTTATGGGTTTAAAATCCTTATTGCAACTATTCTCATCTCCTCACATTTTATAGCTGAGAACCCGTATATAGTTGAGAAGCCACTGCTCAGCTATACAATGGTATCTCAGCTCCCCATTGCTGAAAAGTTGTATATAGTTGAAAGCCGGAATTCAAAATGACAAAAAAAATACCTTAAACTAAAGCAATTGAATATAAAAACCGGAGGCTATTTTAAAAAAAATAAAATTGCTCAAAGTCTATTTATAAAAAACAAAAAACCCATTTTTTTTTCTAATTTGATAAGTGTTGTTCTAATTTGGACTAAGAACGATTGTAGTTCCTTATGTTCTTTCTTCCTCGTAATCTGATATCTCTTACCTTCTCGTGGTGACAGCGAAAAACGGCGTTTATAACAACCTGGTGAGGGACGTGAGGTGCGCGTTCGAAGGCTCTGTGTTGGTGAAGATAGACTGCAGAGGGTTGCATGCGAGCGACTACAAGAAGATCGGAGCTAAGCTCAAGGTTCGTTCTTACTATATTCTACTTACCGTGTTGTCCGCGAATCTCGAGTCCTTCGTATTAATGATAATAGGATTATGGTAAATTCAATTATCATCCCCATATGTCTTAATAAGCCTAGTGGCTGGGAGGGTGAATTTTCATCCTCTTGATCATGATTTCGATCTTGTGACTCTCTGCTGTGATATTTTGAGGTAGTTCACATGAACCAGTGAGGATTAGTCTTGCTGAAAGTCGAGGTGGTCTCATAGCCGACTCGTTCAGACTAAACTTAGTCGGAGTGTGGAGTACGGTGACGTTGTGTGCGGAGGATACCTTCCTGGTCCAAAAAAAAAATCAATTTTTTTTTTAATCGGTAGTCATAACTTGTTGGTTTCTTCCTAACTATTGACAATTCATATGCTCGTTTAATTCCGTATATCTTCTTGAAGCCTCTTCGAATATATGATTAAGCCTATATATCGCCGTTCTGTCTGCGATATCGGCCACGAGAATAAAAAAAAACGCCCCGAACGCAGAACGTTCGCACGGAAGCCGCCGTTTCGGCCGTTATAATGGTTTTCCGGCGAACCATGGTTTTGAGCCCATATCTAATTATTTAAACTCTTTTCTTTTTTTTTTTTTTTTTCTGCTAGGAATTGGTGCCTTGCGTATTACTATCGTTCGACGACGAACAAATATTAATGTGGAGGGGTACGCAATGGAAGACCGCGTTCGATGACGAAGCTCCATTGCTGAAGAAGCCTTCCTCCGGTACCGACTTCTTACATATCAAATTTGCGTCGCAGAATTTTTTTTTCCTTTCATCGTAATAACGCGGGTCGTTCGTCAACGAAAAATTCAGATCCCAAAACGGCGAATTCGGGCTCGAAAACGACGTCCTTGTGGCAACGGGCGATCGAATCGGGTAGAGCCTCGGTTTTGGACGGAACCGAGATCTCCCCCGACGAACTGTTATCCAAAGTCGAGGCCTTCGATGCAAAATCTCAGGCCGTGGAGCACTCTTACCCTGCTGTGATATACCCTAATAACAGCGGAGAAGTACTGAAGGAAGCTGACTGCTCAGAAGACGAATTCGATGATGATGACTTCTACGACGATGAAGCGATTCCCATGGGATCGTTGCCCATCGATTCGATAGCTACGCAGCTAAGCGACGGCGACGGCTATCTGTAGAAAAAAATATACTAAACATAAAATTCCCTACAATTCTATTCTATTTTCTTGTTTCACATTTATATACACAAACAAGAAAAAGCCGGTTATTCGGAAAAGAAGGTACTTTAGACATCATAGTACGGGATTTTTACATTTTTGGTCTTCGATGTTTGGCCTATGGACGATTTTTGTCCCTCATTTTTCCGAGTTACAGTTTCAGTTTTCAATGTTACCGATTTTGAGCGTTTTTTGCCACTCGTTTAACTTTAATCGTATGTTTGGAGGAAATTTAACACGTTATACGTACTTGATTTCACTCTTTTCAACGTAAAACATTCCATTTTCATATTAAACCCAAAAAAGATGTTCACGTCGACTTAAACGCTCACAACATGACATTGTTATAATTGAATCGTTAGTTTGAATTTATACCATAACTCTCCCTCAAGTCTTTCATTCCATGTTGGAGATGATGATTTCTGAGCATGTAAGTCGGTTAAAACGAAATCGGGTGCGTGTAACGTGTTAAATTCCGTAGAAACTAACGATTAAGTTAACATGGGACCAAAATCGACCAAAATCGGTAACATTTGGGACTGAAACTGTAACTCGAGAAAATGAAGGACAAAAAACGCTCATAGCCCAAACATCAGGGACCAATAAATGTAAAAATTCCTCATAAAACCATCGTTTGAGGTCTACTCTGTTCTCAAATCATGTTCCGATCACATATCATCCAGTGGTGAATGGAACATGAAACTGAAACAACATTTGAGAACAGATGATCCCACCTAATAATACCATAGCATACGAATATTTATATATATATATATATATATACACGCTATTGAAGAGTACATCACTGTAAACTTCTCAAATTGATTTGGTGGCAATGTAATTATAATTTTATCCTTACTTTTTAATTTATAATCCAATTATATCCTCCAAAAGTCAATTTTTTCATATACTTGAAAATCATAGAATTGGAAAAAAATATTATAATTCCACTTATAAAATAATTTAAATATTTTAACTTTGTAAATTACAGCACTAGTTTAGTAATTATTAGAGAGAGACACAAAAGGATTATATAGTTTCAGGGTAAGAAATAAAGGGGCAATCTTGCAAGAGGGCTGAAAGATAAAATGGCGTCAGTGCAATTTACCCTTCCTACAACCGCCGGGTTGCCACTTACTCAACGATTGCACCAGGCGGCTAAGCGGCGACGATTCATAGAAAAATGTGTTGGAAAATATTCGAGTAACGAGGCGAACGAATATATTTGTAAGGAAATTCCGAGCTTGTGCGAGCACAATTTCCTTAAGACAGATTCCTCGTATAGGTCTATCTCCCAGGATACGTCGGAAGCGTGACTTCGTCGTGCACTGAAGAAATCACCGGCGAACTTTGAACGAGAATATTTCGAGCTTTTTCTGAGCGGAAACGTTTATAACTTGAGAGCTTTTCTTAATTATTTTTGCTACTGCGTTTAGGGTTTATTTATAGGCAGCAGATACCCATTCGAAGAAGTGGTACAGCCCTTTGGTCAACCCTCTTCTGTCCGAACAGAGGCGTCCGCTGGAACAGACACCTCTTCGAACAGAGGTGTATGTCTGTTCGAACACACTGTTTCGGACAGTAGCCGTTGGCTTCGAAGGAAAAATTAATAATTAAAATTCGTTGGAGAAAAAATATAAAACGGGACCAAAATGCGGGTTGATCAGGCCCGCCCTTTTCCGGTCCGGCATTCGTGTGCGCAGGTCGCGCGCTCGCACACAAGTCGACCGGATTTGCACCCCCCCTTGCGTGCGCACGCGAGCGCCATAATTTATGTATAATATTGCGTAACTATTTTAGACTAATAAAATACAACACCATATATAAGGTGCTCAACATTTCTTTTTCCAACCAATGTGGGATACTTACTCTCCCTTTATTTATTTATTCTCATGCCAAGCCCAAATCTCATTCAAGCACATTCTTAATTTATTATTAAGTCCAACAATCCCCCACATGAATGAGAGTTATTTTTTCATTTCGGAGCTCATGTTCGTTTTCTGATCTCTGCATAGAGGATAGTATGTGTTACCATTTGAACTTCCTCCTTGTAAAGTACGTTTAATTTACTAGCCGTCCAGTAGACGCGATGTCCTTGAACTGTCCTGCTTTTTTGTGTAAATGAACCCACGTACATACACAGAAACCATTTCTCTTTGTTCAGTTCTCATGGTTTTGCTCGTTTTGGCCATGAGCACGTCCTGATTCTGCGAAGGTTTCTAAAGAACTAAGCCTTTCAGTTCTCCTTTGAAGCGGCCCCACTTCTCCTTAACATAGGTGACTTCTCACGTCACGAGTATTTTATTAACACTCTATGATAGTCATTAAAGCATCCACATATGCTAGCCTTCTCCTTTTGTCACTGTTTTTCGACAGGAATGAGCGGGGTTACTCCCCCCCACAGTGATCCTAGGTCCTAAAATTAGGTTGTCCCTTTGAACCTAGATCTTGGGATCTCCAGTCAAATAGGTTGGGTTTTCCTTCTTAGAACTTTTATACTTTAAGGCTTTTTAAGCCCATTCCTTTTGTCAGTCTACAAACTGCATCTCGATTTAACCCTTTGGTTAGCGGATCCGCAATGTTATCTTTTGATTTCACATAATGAATTGTGATAATCCCAGTTGATAGCAGTTGTCTTATGGTATTATGTCGACGACGTATGTGTCTCGACTTACCATTATACATGGTACTCTCTGCCCTTCCAATCGCAGATTGACTATCGCAATGTATGCATATAGGTGGTACGGGTCTTTCCCATTTTGGAATATCCTCTAGGAAATGGCGTAGCCATTCAGCTTCTTCTCCACACTTATCCAAGGCAATGAACTCGGATTCCATAGTGGATCTCGCTATAACAGTTTGTTTTGAGGATTTCCACGACACAGCGGCTCTTGTTAGAGTGAATACATAGCCGCTTGTGCATTTTGAGTCCTTTATGTCAGATATCCAATTTGCGTCTGTGTAGCCTTCTAACACAGCAGGATATCTTCCATAGTGCAATCCGTAATCGCGAGTATACCTTATGTATCTCAATACTCTAATTATTGCAGTCCAATGTTCTGCACTCGGATTGCTCGTGTATGAACTTAACTTGCTTACTGCATAAGCAAGGTCTGGCCTAGTACAACTCATTAGATACATTAGGCTTCCGATAATTCGTGAGTATTCTACTTGAGAAACTCCCTCACCGCGATTTTTAGATAAATGAACGCTTCTATCTAATGGCGTTCTAGCAATACCGGTATCAACTTTCCCGATATCATCTTTCCCGAACTTGTCAAGAATTTTGTCTACGTAATGAGCTTGACTCAAAACTAGACCTTCATTTGTTCGTATGATTTTAATTCCTAAAATCACATCAGCAAGTCCAAGATCTTTCATGTCAAATTTCGAATTTAACATGTTCTTGGTAGATTTTACTATTTTGTCATTACTACCAACAATGAGTATATCGTCTACATATAGACATAAAATGATATAGCCATCATCCGTTTCTTTAGAGTAGACACATTTATCGCACTCATTGATTTTGAAGCCGTTTGTCATCATAGCATGATCAAACTTTTCATGCCACTTCTTTGGAGCTTGTTTCAAACCATACAATGATTTAATTAATTTGCAGACTTTCTTTTCATTTCCCGGAGCACGGAATCCCTCGGGTTGCTCCATATATATTTCTTCATCTAGATCACCATTTAAGAAAGCTGTCTTGACATCCATTTGATGTATTTCTAAGTTTCTTAAGGATGCAATAGCTAGTATCATCCTTATTGAATTTATTCTCGTCACAGGAGATAAGTATCGAAATAATCTAAGCCTTCTTGTTGCTTGTATCCTTTGATAACAAGTCTGGCTTTATACTTTTCGATCGTACCATCGGGTTTCATTTTCCTTTTAAAAATCCATTTGGATCCTAAAGGTTTACATCCTTTCGGGAGATCAACTAATTCTCACGTATGATTCTGCAAAATAGAATCGATTTCACTGTTTATGGCTTCTTTCCATAAAGGTCCTTCGGTTGAGCTCACTGCTTCGTTGTAAGTCAGTGGTTCCTTTTCGAGTAGATATGAGACAAAATCATTACCAAATGTTTTCTCTATTCTTGCTCGTTTGCTTCGTCGTGGTTCATCGTCAAGAACCGCGATTGGATCTTCAGTTTCTTTGTTAGTTCGTTTAGAAGAACTTGATCCATTATTTGACTTGCATGGAAATACATCTTCAAAGAAATATGCATTTCTTGATTCCATTACCGTGTTCTTGTGTATATCCGGAATTTTCGAATCATATACAAGAAAGCGATATGCCGTACTATTGTGTGCATATCCTATAAAAATGCAATCGACTGTTTTAGGGCCGATTTTTATTATCTTAGGTGTCGGTACGACTACCTTTGCTAGACACCCCTACATTCGCAAATGTTGATAGGATGGCGTCTTTCCTTTCCATAATTCATATGGAGTTTTATTTCCTTTCTTTCGAGGTATTCTATTTAAAAGATAATTACTCGACAAGATAGCTTCGCCCCACATGTTGGGCGGTAGGCCTGAACTTAATAACATCGCATTCATCATTTCTTTTAATGTGCGATTTTTCCGTTCGGCAACTCCATTTGATTGAGGAGAATAGGGTGCAGTCACTTCATGAATAATACCATGTTCTGCACAGAAGTTCCCGATCGGAGCTTCGTATTCACCACCTCTATCACTTCTTAATCTCTTTATTTTTCTACCGAGTTGGTTCTCAACTTCGGTTTTGTAGAGAACAAATTTCTCTAACGCTTCATCTTTGCTCTTAAGCAAAAATACATAGCAATATTTCGTGCTATCGTCAATAAATGTTATAAAATATTTATTGCCACCTCGTGTTTGAACGTATTTCAAATCTCAAACATCACTATGAACTAGTTCAAGTGGTTTGGTTTTTCTTTCGACCGTTGGGAACGATGACCTTGTCAGTTTCGCTTCAACACATATTTCGCATTTATGTTTCGAGTTGATTTCGAATTTAGGAATGTGGTTCAAGTTAATTAATCGACGTATCGATTCAAAATTAACGTGACCTAATCTACCGTGCCATAAATTAAAACATTCAAGCAAGTAAACTGAATTGTTCTTTTTACTCATATCGTTGCCAATAGGCATTACATTCAGTTTAAACAAGCCTTCAGTAGCATATCCCTTTCCTACGTACATTCCCGACTTAGACAAGATAACTTTATCCGCCTCTATTACTATGCGAAACCCGTGCTTGTTCAGCAGAGAGCCCGAGACAAGATTTTTACGAATCTCTGGCACGTACAACACGTCTTTCAGCGTCACCGATTTGCCAGATGTCATCTTGAGGAGCACATCACCCTTTCCCTCGATGGATGCAGCATCTGAATTTCCCATGTAGATCTTCTCCCCTTGAACTGGTTCAAACGTTGAGAAGTGGTTTCGGTTCGTACACACATGCCTTGTGGCTCCGGTATCGATCCACCATTCTCTAGGGTTTGACCGACCATGTTGATCTCCGAAACCACCGCGGCGAGGCTCATTTCTTCAACGTCTTGAGTGATGTCTTTCACCATATTGGCCTCGAGCTTCTTCTTAGGAAGTCGGCATTCGGACGATTTATGACCCGTTTTGTTGCAGTTGAAGCACTTCCCTTTGAATTTGTACTTCGGCTTTGAGACACCACCAGTTGGCCCGAACTTCTTTTTGCCCTTTTCAGCAAGTTTGTTTTTCGAGCCGTGTCCTTGACCGTGTTCCATCATATTAATTTTGGCTTCGTCGGACCTCGAGAGCTTTCTTTCCGAATTTCTGTTGTCTTCTTCAATTCGAAGTCTAACGATGAGGTCTTCTAAGGACATCTCCTTGCGTTTATGCTTGAGATAGTTCTTAAAGTCCTTCCATCCGGGAGGCAACTTCTCGATGACCGCTGCCACTTGAAAAGATTCGCTCAACGTCATCTTTTCGGCATGGATCTCGTGCAGGATCAACTGAAGTTCCTGCACTTGACTGATAACAGTCTTCAAATCAACCATTTTATAATCGAGGAGCCGTCCGACCACAAATTTCTTTGAGCCGGCATCCTCTGATTTATACTTATGGTCCAAAGATTCCCATAATTCCTTAGCCGTACTCACACCAGAATATACATTATATAATGTATCGTGAATCGCATTAAGAATGTAATTACGGCATAAGAAATCAGCATGCCTCCATGCGTCAACCGCAGACTGAGTTTCGACGTTAACATCACCTTCGGGAATTTTCGGCGCAGCTTCGGTGAGGAACCTCGTGAGGTTGAGCGTCGTCAGGTAGAAAAGCATCTTTTGCTGCCAGCGTTTGAACGTCGATGCTGTCCCGGCAAATTTCTCCGGCTTCTCCATGTGGCTGGCAGGAGGCATGGCAATCGGTTGAGCGGGGGCTGTCACGAGAGGCGTCTTCGAGACAGGAACTGTGACAGTTTTCTGTTGGTCATGCGGAGCAGAGGTGACAGAGTTTTCAGCGTTACCCTCGGTGTTCACCATCGTCAAAAGAAATGTTGATCTGTCTTAAGATTGTTGGAAAATATTCGAGTAACGAGGCGAACGAATATATTTGTAAGGAAATTCCGAGCTTGTGCGAGCACAATTTCCTTAAGACAGATTCCTCGTATAGGTCTATCTCCCAGGATACGTCGGAAGCGTGACTTCGTCGTGCACTGAAGAAATCACCGGCGAACTTTGAACGAGAATATTTTGAGCTTTTTCTGAGCGGAAACGTTTATAACTTGAGAGCTTTTCTTAATTACTTTTGCTACTGCGTTTAGGGTTTATTTATAGGCAGCAGATACCCATTCGAAGAAGTGGTACAGCCCTTTGGTCAACCCTCTTCTGTCCGAACAGAGGCGTCCGCTGGAACAGACACCTCTTCGAACAGAGGTGTATGTCTGTTCGAACACACTGTTTCGGACAGTAGCCGTTGGCTTCGAAAATTTAAATTTTAAATTTAAATTTTCCTGGGAAAAATTAATAATTAAAATTCGTTGGAGAAAAAATATAAAACGGGTTGATCAGGCCCGCCCTTTTTCGGTCCGGCATTCGTGTGCGCAGGTCGCGCGCTCGCACACAAGTCGGCCGGATTTGCACCCCCCCTTGCGTGCGCACGCGAGCGCCATAATTTATGTATAATATTGCCTAACTATTTTAGACTAATAAAATACAACACCATATATAAGGTGCTCAACATTTCTTTTTCCAACCAATGTGGGATACTTACTCTCCCTTTATTTATTTATTCTCATGCCAAGCCCAAATCTCATTCAAGCTCATTCTTAATTTATTATTAAGTCCAACAAAATGTACTAAAAATTTTACAGATGGAAACAACAACATTCCCCATAATTCTATTCTATTTTCTTGTTTCACATATATGTACACAAATCTTGTGTCCTATAAAATCTTGATTCTTGCAAGAACTCATCTCCTTCACCGTTTCTTGGCCCAAGCGAGGCACATGGCGAAGCCGAAGGCCTCCTTGGAGCACGGGAGGCTCAAGGGCCTTGCGGGGTCGAACTCCTCTCCGTACTCCTCGAGGAGGGCTTCGAAGGTCGCGGTGTTCATCGCGCCGACGGGCACAAGGTGCCTCTCGTGCTCGTCTCCCACGTAAATCGGTACGTATCCTCTCGGGATTTTGCCGTTCGGCTTCGGGCTTATGGCTTTGTGGCGGGAATTCGTAATCCCAAAAAAGCTCAGTTTCTTGACGAGGCGGTGGAGTTTCTTGGTAACTGCTATCGCCATGTTTGTGCGTGTTTTCCTTTATTCTTTGAGATCTTGATTTGATTCAAAGGGAAGTAGTGAATATGTGGAGAAAGGGGGGTCAATATATAGAGGAGTTTTTAGATCCACGGGAGATTATTGTTTGGATTTGATTATAGAGACTCGAATATAAATGAGGGTGAGATAATAATGTTGGATTCGGGTCTTTATGGAATATTATCGAGTGATTTCTTATATATTTAGTGTAGGTAGTTTTGTGTTTTGTACGTATCATTACATTCATAACGTAATCTGTTATTTAGATTTTATTCAAACGGGTGTTTTTGGGGAAAATAATTTGAATAGGTAATCCGAGTCTGAATTTTCTATTTGGATATCAGTACACCTTTTTGCGAACGATAGTTTCGAATATTAGAACAGAGACGTAATGATTAATAATGATCATTCATGCGATTCTCCTAATTAGTATTTGTATCAATGTTTCAATAAGTAATTACATAGTTTAATGAATACGTAATATAAGCATTAGATTTCACCACCATGGTTTGATTAATTTAGATGTTAATTTCAAGATCTTTTCGGATCGGACTAGGCCCAAAAAAGTAAAAAAGAACAGGATTGGGCCAAGAAGAAATGAAAGGGTCCGAGAAGAAAATAAAGGACATGTTGGCCCAATATGTGTAAATGGTAGGGATGTAAATAAGTCCAGTTCGATATTGAGGTCGCATGAAGCTCGAATTTTAAAAATTAGAGTAAAAATAAAATAATATATATAAATAAAAGCTAAGGAGCCGATCAGTCACGATAAAGCTCGAGCTTGACAACCGTGAGCTCGAAATCGACTGTCATGAGCTTGAATATGAGCTTCAATATTTGCTGTTCGAGTCGTTATTTACTCTAACTTTGTTTTGTGGCTTTTGTTCATCCATTAGTTCTTTAAGAGATACTTTTAGGTTTACCGCATGTGCTTTGGTGTTGGTAAAATTATAATATATCTAAGGTCATGTGTAGTCTTAATATTATATTCATTTTCAGATGAGAACAGGTTAGAGCTAATAAACAAAGTTATCAAGGAAAAAGAGAAGATTCCAACAATTTAAGAAAATAGCAATGGAAGAGTCTGAGGACCTGTAAAGCCGGAGGAAGTAAATTAAATTTATATACCATTATCACTTTTTAATATATATATATGTATATTTCAAGTGACCTTTTAAGTTACTTAGTATTTCTTGTGAAGTATTCATTAATAAAAGGGTCCATTTCACTACCTTTTGAAGTTTCAACTTCCTGATCAGTATCCCTACAAGTATTTCTTCCTATTCAGTATCCATTTGCGAAAAATTGTGTGTTTAGTACCACTAAACATTGAGAAGACGAAAATAATCATTCTTTACAGATTCAAATATGCCAGGTATTCTCATTATTATATCAATATATTTAATTATTATATCAACTGTTATCACTGCTATACCAAGTCAAATTTAAGAGTATTATATCACTATTATACTAAGTGTTCCCATTATTATACCAATATATTCAATTATTATACCAAATATTATCATTGTAATACCAAAAATAATATTATTATAATATCCGAATTGTTTGGTATATATTCGAATTTATTGGTAGAATAATCAATTTTATTGATAGAATAATCAATTCTATTGGTATAATACGCGATTTTGGTGGTATAATAATCGTGTTTTGTGGTATAATATGCAAAAAATCACTTTCGTATAATAAAATTATAATAACATTATTTTTGGTATAACAGTGATAGAGTTAGTATAATAATTGAAAATGTATTGGTAGAATAATGAGAACAGTTGGTATAATAGTTATAACATTTGGTATAATATTCTTAAATTTGACTATGTATAAAACTAGAGAGAGTTTGAATAATATATATATATATATATATATATATATATATGTATGAAGTAAGATTATTTTTGTCTTTTTAACGCTTTTGGGGTATCAAACACACAATTTTTTACAGATGGGTACCTAACATGAAAAAATAATCTGAAGGATAATTAAGAGAAAGTTGAAACTTCAAAGGTTATTGAAAGTGAATTTATCCTTAATAAAAAGATACAATCATGGGGAACGAAAGTGTTTGTGCCGTGATGATCCATGTTAACTTCCACTTTACCTAACAGCTAGTTAGCTTTAGGAAAGCATTAAAAGACTTTTTCTATTTACAAAGCTGACAAAAAGGAACTAACCCTACATGTACATATTAAGAAAATAGATTTGTAGCAAAACCGTTATTAATTAATGTCCTTTTGGTAGTATAACTAAGAGTTGAAAATAAAATCATAATCACAAATAGGTTAAAAAACAGTGTAGACTATTATTATCCATTTTGTAATAGGTCGTGTTAATGGGACGTTTTTAATGGTGGAATGGTGGAAGTTAATTACAATACAGTAAGCATGGGATGGATCAATGGATAGCACCGTGTGTATTTTTAAAATATATATATGCATTTTTTTATTTTCTTTTCTTTTATTGAATTATTTTATAATGTGCACAAATTAAAGATACAAATGAAATAAAAACCACACACATGATCCACACAAAAGAAAAATAAGTCATTAATTTATAGATATTATCTTTTCTATTACGGTGTGTTGCCATGATAAACACTTGTAATTCCACTATACCCTATATATATCAATGTATTCCAATAAAAAACCCTAATAATCAATTTTTGTTTTATATATATACTTATAACTAATGAACATTTAAAACTAAAAATAAAATATCATTCGAAATAACTCTTAAAGTATAAAATAATATATCAATAAATTCGAATGTGTTTAAAATACTACCTTATATAACCCATGTTTGGTCTAATGTCTATATTTGTAAAACACCTGGAATGGTGCGGTGTATAATCAGAATAGGTTACGAGTTTAAATCCTACTTCTGTTTAATTTATTTATTTTAGTGTTGGTTCTCATTTTCTCATTGGAGACCTTTGAAACAATCGCATATATCTCCATTTTCTTTTCTGATTTTAATAAATTGATAAAAATACCACCATTAAGAATTAGAGGCAGAGAACATGACAGGGAGTAAAGAACCCGCCCCATCCAATTTGGTGAGATTTCTCTCTCCGTTTCCTGTAACGGGGAATCCCGCCCCACGGACAAGCCTATCCCTAACATTCATCTTTACGCGAGAAAGGGACCGAGGGTAGACATGTAATTTCAGGGATTATTTAGCTATCTCATGCAACTATATAAACTGTCAACAACTTACCAAAACTCAACTCTCCCTCAATAGGCAACAAGTACTACAAGGATGAAGAAGAAAGCCACACTAGTCTCTATTTCTTTCCTCTTCGTCCTCTTTCTTTTCATCCTCACTGCCTTCTCCGCCATATCCGTCGAAGCAAGAAAATACCACATTAAGAAAAACAAAATGCATAAGAACAAACGACCTAAGAATAATGGCTCGTATATTCACTCGAATCAATCTTCCGTATTCAATATAATGTCCTTCGGAGCAAAGGCCAATGGCTTCTCAGATGATTCCAAGGTGATTTACATTCACTTTTCAACTACATTGTAGTCTATTTTATAACATTATTAATAATGTCGGATGTAATAAAATCAGGCCCTTTTACAAGCTTGGAAATCTGCATGCAAGGTAACCGGGGGCACAGTCGAAATCCCGTCTGGCTTCGAATTTCTCATCAAACCCGTCACGCTTCAAGGACCATGCGTGCCAAATCTTGTCTTAAAGGTAACAAAATTTAGTACATTCTTGATGAAAATAGTATGTATATCTCTTCTCATACTTTTAGTATCTTTCTTTTTTTCTCCCCAACTTTAATCAGATCGACGGGGCAATTTTAGCTCCTTCGAAAATCGGGTCTTGGTCGAAATTCAGTCTATATCAATGGTTAAACTTCAAATGGCTTCACAACTTCACGATCGAAGGCTCCGGTTCGGTCGATGGCCAGGGCTCGAACTGGTGGGCTTTGTCACAGCCTAATCAGGTTTATATATATATATATATATATATACTGTGTGTGTGTGTGACAATGTGTGTTTTATTGCATATAAGTACTGTTATTTCATTATCTTCTTGCAGGTGAAGAAATCCAAGAAGATTCCTGACATGAAACCAACTGTAAGAAAAGAACCCCTATTTTCTGCTGCTGCGCATTAACAATATATTACGCGTTATCCCCGCATTTTACG
This sequence comes from Linderniella brevidens, assembly GCA_004919715.1. Lineage (NCBI taxonomy): Eukaryota > Viridiplantae > Streptophyta > Magnoliopsida > Lamiales > Linderniaceae > Linderniella > Linderniella brevidens. Next base: position 18,168,131 of record SWDC01000153.1, read on the forward strand.
AGCTTCTTCAACATTAAATTATATCAGGCGATGAGATTCTACTCGAGCTATAACGTCACGGTTCGAGGCATCAGAATCGTAAACAGCCCTTTGTGCCACCTAAAGTTCGACAATTCCAAGGGAGTTAAGGTCGAAAACGTGACGATCTCCGCGCCCGAAGACAGCCCGAACACCGACGGGATTCACCTTCAGAATTCTCGTGACGTGGAGATCATGAATTCTATCATCGGGACCGGTATTCATTGCATGTTCTCCTATATGAGTCTATATATATATATATATATATATATATATATATATATATATATGCACATATATACCCACAAGTACGGAAATATTCTTCTAATTTTATTACATCTCGACCAGGCGATGATTGTGTCTCGATACAGACCGGCTGCTCCAACATTCATGTCCATGACATGTACTGCGGCCCTGGTCATGGTATCAGGTAAAATATGATGCACTCGCTTCAAGCTTAATTTTGTAAATGAAGTGGTCAAAGCTCAAGCAAAAAGGCCATGGGTACTAAAAACCATACGTCTAAAGCTATATAATAATAAGAAAATCAAACCTAAAGCGTTAGGGCGCATTTTGAAAAGATTATATATAAAATTAAAATATGATACACTGCCTCGTCAAGCTTAAGGTTTTTTAGATGATGTGGTAATTCAACGGTAAGTATGATCCATGAGAATATCAGACGTATTAAAGTTCGTTCGTTTAAAAGACGAATTTCTCCACTTCTTTTCCGGTACACGCAGTTTAGGCGGACTGGGAAAGGGGAAGACCATCGCTTGCGTCTCTAACATCTTAGTCGAGAACATCGTAATGGAGAACACACTATACGGCGCAAGAATCAAAACATGGCAGGTAACTAAACACATCGCTCGCAAGAATTTCCCACATTTCAAGTTTTCGAAAAAGTAAAAATACGTTTAAATGATCACTCCATCTAACAGTTTAAGCTTGAATGGAATGCATCACTCTTTTAATTTTATATTTTTTATTTCTAATACGTCCTCTCATGCTGATTTCTTTCTTATAATCTTAGACGTGAAATTTTGATTTAATGGGTGATCTACCCCTGACCTGGATTTTTCTTTTACGCTCTGTTTGGTACGTGGAATTTGTGGCTGTCAAAGACAAAGGAAAACACTGTTCGTGTGTCAAGCAATGATACGTTACGCTTTGAGTGTCGTACCATGTTCTTTTCTTTTTCACATCAAAATCTTTATACAAACCGCAGCCTGAATGGGTGGTCGTGATGATTGGTACCCCCAGACACGGACTCTGTCACCACGTTAAATAACCATTTCACATAAAACTTTAAGCTCGAAGGTAGCGCATCTTATTTTAATCATATACATTTTATTTCAAACAAACACATTTATCAGGGAGGCCTCGGATCCGTGAGGAATGTGACGTTCTCGAGCATTCGGGTTACGAACGTCAAGGTCCCGATAAACATAGACCAGTACTACTGCGATAAAACCGCATGCAAGAATCAGACGAACGCGGTGGCGATATCGGGAGTGACGTTCGATGGGATCAACGGGACCTACTCCTCGCAGCCCGTGAGGTTAGCCTGCAGCAGCTCGATCCCGTGCGTAGACATTCGCCTCCAATCGATCGAACTACAGCCGTCGGATGTTAACAACGGGCTTCTGCGCGAGCTGTGCTCGAATTCTTACGGAAAAACGTCGGGACAGCTCGTTCCCGCGGGTATTGATTACTGCGTTAGGAGCGGAGGAGATGTGGTCAAGAGAGTAGCGAGGTCTCGTGAGAATGGTTGTTTAGCGAAGTGAAAAGGTGTAACTTTTTTTTTTTAAAGTATTGTTTGCTTCCCTTTTGGAATATTTTCGAAATACCAAAAGGTGATGATGGTTTTCAATTTTTATTGCTGTTAATTTCAATTTTTTTTTTAATCTTTTAGTTCGTGTTAATTTCTATCTTTGCGAGAGCTTCCCTCCCTCCTGGATTTTAGAATGTTATCGAAGAGTGCCTCTTGACTATTTAGACTGTAAATTTGTTGGTTTTTGATGAAATTTTTGTTTGGAATATAAAAATTATGTGAGTTTTTAAACCGTTAGGCAACCTAATGGATCTTTAATTAGTACGGAAGTAAACTTAGTGGCCAATGTACTAATCTAACAGGTAGCGGCTAGCTAGGTTGTTAAAGTCTCTCACTCTCACACCAAAGGAATTATTTATTAGAAAAACTATAAAATAATAATAATAATGTAATGAATATTATGAAATGGCTAATTACGTGGATGTTTTGTGCCCAAATGCGTGACCTATTAGATCAGTCTCATCATCGAAGTGTGAGACTTAAGCAAATGAGTGGTGATACATCGGATTGTAAAGGAAAATAATGTGGATATTTTAATTGTTGATAAATTAGTTGAATCAAATGTTGTAAAAATAATTAGATGATAATGAGATTAAATGTCCCATACTACGAATGTGCAGGGGAAGCTCATAGCTTGTTGAGCGGGAATACCACCGTATCGAAAAAAAAAAAAGAAATTAATGAGGTATTTAAAGGTATCGAATGATGTAAAAATTAGTTATAATGGTGATTAAAATAAATAGGTCATTAGAGTCGTACTCGAAAACACGCCAAAGTATTAATAATACTTCATATTTTTATCTTTATAAACTTTCACTTTAATAAAGCTATCATAATATTCTTAATATAAGTTAATAATATTAAAATAATCTTAACATAATCTCTAATAAAAACAATATTTATAACAATAAATAAATAAGTAGAAGTCTCTTCCTGGTAACGGACCACTAGAAGGTAGGATTTTTGGCATTGCCCACGTTAACTAAAGTAATATTAATATTTTACCAACGAGGATGGTTCAAATGGTAAGCAGGTTAGTATTGCTTAAGTAATGTCTCATGTTCGAAATCTTTTGAATGCAAAAAAACCCTCTTTAGATGCCACACTGATCCATAGAGGTGCACGACGCGGGGCGAGTGAATTAGTCAGAGCAACCCGAATACTAGGATCATCCGAAAAAAAAGTATTATTAATGTTTTAATTACATAAAAAAGGACACTTAATTTGAATTCAGAGTGACGTGTAAATAAAAAGATTCCCATGTTTTTGGTCGTTGAAGAAACACAAAGCCATCGTTGCCCTCGCTCGCACTCGGAGTAATTCGAATCGGAATTCAATTTGAATCTCATCGTGATATTTGAATCTCATGGTCGGAGTAATTTTTTAGTAGCACGTCCTATATACACTGACTTGATTCACGCGAGCATACACAGATTTATTTTATCAATAAAATAATGAATGCTTATTATGGAAGGACCCTACTGCACCTTTCCAGTTCTAAGTTTGGTAGCACAGAAAGATTCACAATTACTGATATTTTTTTTATATTTAATAAGCATATAAATATTGCGGTGAATTATTATGTAAAGTTATTTGTGTTGTTTGCACCGGCCTTGTCCAATAACACATGCTCCCCGCACGCGCACTGCTCGAAATATCATTACCTTAAATTCCTTCGCTAAAAAGCTACTCTCTTTTCTATTTCTTTGTACTATTTTTGCTTTATTCTTTCCCGTGCTTAACAATATTTTTTTGGGGATATTTCACATTTTTGGTCCCCGATGTTTGGCATATAGACGTTTTTTGGTCCCCAATTTTTTCGAGTTACAGTTCAGTCTCAAATGTTACGATTTTGGACGTTTTTGGTCCCCGGTTAACTTAATCGTATGTTTGGAGAGAATTTAACACGTTACACGCACGTGCTTTCATTTTAATCGACTTAAATGCTCAGAAATCATCTTCTTCAACATGAAATGAAAAACTTGGGGGAGAATTAGGGCATAAATTCGAACTAACGATTCAATTATAACAATGGGATATTCTGAGCGTTTAAGTCGACGTGAGCACTTTTTTGGGTTGTGAAAATGGAATGTTTTAAGTTTGAAAGAGTGAAATCAAGTGTGTGTGTGTGCAACGTGTTAAATTCCCTTAAAATATGCGATTAAGTTAACCGGGGGACCAAAAACGTCCAAAATCGGTAATATTGGGGACTGAAATTGTAACTCGAAAAAATGAGGGACCAAAAACGCCTATAAGCCAAACATCGGGGACCAAAAATGTAAAAATCCAATATTTTGTGTATTGTACATTAGGGTTTCGCCTTCGGTTTCGCGACACTATAGAAGGCTGCAAATACGTGTATTAAAAGCAATTTAAAGACACAGAGCGTTGAAAACCTAATTTTTCGCTGTAGTTGATTGCTCGAACTCGACTCGTTTACGCCCCTTCTTTACTACCACCAAAAAGTTTGCTTCTTTGCGAGTTTCTTTGTATCTATCCCAATAATGGGCCACGTTATTAGTATTGGCGCTGTCCTTCAGAAACTTAGTTTCCATTAGGGCTGAGCAAAAATATCCGGAATTCGGAATCCGATCCGGTATTCGATTTATAAAATCCGGAAAATCGAATATTCGGTTTTTAAAACCGGATCGGATATCCGAATCCAAATATTTTAACATAAACCGGATCGGATACGGATACGCTCGTTACTAAAATTCGGATATCCGGTATCCGGTTTATTATTTAAAATAAATAAATTAATTAAATAATAGCCCAAAAACAAAGAATAATTAGACCCAAAAAGAGAAAAAAGAAATAAAAATAGTCAAATATTCTAATTTGACCCAAATAAAATATATCAGTTTGAATTTATATCATTCGTGAAAATAAATTGAGAGTTGAAAACAAAATCGAATACTTACAATCAATTTTTTTCAAAAAAAAATTAACCGAAATAAAAAACCGGATTTCGGATATCCGGATTTTCGAATTCGAATATCCGATTAAAACCGGATCGGATACGGTTATAGGTTTTCGATATCCGAAAATCCGGATATCCGGATTTGCTCACCCCTAGTTTCCATATCCTTATATGAATCGGACTCATTAGCTCTTACACGGGCTTTTCTTACAAGTAATTAATCCTCAGGAAGTCAATTAACATACAACATTAGAATTGAACGGTTACCAGGTATCTAATTAACTATTGGTGGTCTCTAAAAAAAAAAAATTTACTATCGGTGAATGATGAGTGGAATCGACTTGACTCGACTCAATATCTGTTGAGCTCGAACTGATAACTGAAGCTAAACTATTATCTTATTATTTTTATTTATTAAATTTTGAGCTTAAAGGTAGAGCTCGAGCTCCTGAATAAGCAAGCCCACGAGCCAAGCTCGAACTCGAAAAAAGATGCTAGTCAAGCTAAAAAAGCCAAGGAAGTCTTGTCCTAACGATCAAGTATGAGACCTCAAGGTCTTGGAGGGGAAGGGGGAGGAAAGATATCAATATTCGTAGTTACCAAATAAGACGTGTTCGACGGTTATGAAAAATAGTAACCGAACCATCGGTGAACCGTTGACTGCGGTTACTGAATAAGCGTTACCATGATCTCCACGGTCGGTTACGATTTCGATCGTAAAAGGCGATGATAACCTTAACAGACGGTTTACCCGGTAGCCGGCGGTTCGAAAACAAAAAAGTACAAAAAGTTCGACCGTGAACCGGCGATTTGAACAGTAACCGTAAATTCTGGTTCATATCTGTAACCAGAAGAACCGTCTACTATGGAGGAAGAAGGTTTGATTAAGGTTTGAACGATTCCAAAACAGTAACCGACCGTGAACTGCATGAACACATCTATACCAAATATCTTGAATGAGCCATCACACATTTGACATGTTACTGAGATACCCCGAAGTTTACCTGGGTCCCAAAGGCCACATTTCCGAGATATCGGGAAAAAAAAAAAAAAAACAAACAAGAGTTCGAAAACAAAAATTTTGAATAATACTATGTCACTGAATAAAAAATAAAGATAGGATTTCAGGGCCAAATCTGTCGAGCATTACTGAAACTAGTTCGAAAACGAATGAACTCCGGGTCCTAATAACAGCTGGAGATAAAGCAGGGTCTCATCTTCTCGATATCTATACCTCTATAAAGACTTCACCTTGCTGATAAAGATGATGAAGAACCACATAGGATAAAAAGCGAACAAAGAAAAAAAAAAGAAAAAGAATAATTTGACTAATGTAATAATATTAATCCCCAAAAAGCCTAAAACCGCAACACTAAATTTGCAGGGCAGATGCAATTGCAGCGGAAAGGCTTATAACTTCGAACGGAGGCTTTCCTTTCACTTGCTTCACCGTCTGCGGGCACGAATCCGTTATCCAGAAATAACTCATCCCATTCTCAGGGTTTCCTAAAATTAATTCCTTTCAACAACTTTTGCATCTTTGGAACCAAAAAACAAAAAAAAAATAGAGGAAAGCCATCGTTTTGAGACAAACGAAAGTGTACCTCCTTCGTCGTGCTGAAACCGCTCCCACGAATTATTCGGGAAGATTCCATGGGTCACGTAAGCACTTATCTTCGAAGCTCCGTGTTTCGCCAACACTTTCTGGGGGGGGGGAGAGAGAGAGAGAGAGAGAGAGAGAGATTTGAGCCATGTTGAAGTACAGAAAAAACACGAATGGTTCCTGATTCTCGACGGTTTTTGCTTACCTGGCATTCTAAAAGAGTGCCACCCGACTGAACGAGGTCATCGACTATCACGACGTGGCGTCCCTTTGGATTTCCTTCTTTAATCCTCACGATTCGCTGATCACCTTCCCTTACTTTGGCGCAAACAACCTGCATCAAGAGAGCCAAATTATGATGCTGTGAACTCAATATATTTTACATTTGCTCCGAGGCAGAAATCATTGAACTAAATATGTCAATGTCATGATGTAATAAAAAGCATCTATAGTTTTTTTTCTGAAATAGTAATTCAATAACCATTGGAAAATGCTGCAGCTGCTTGTGAAACCTTTTCCATGCACCATCATCTGGAAACGCGATGGTTATCTGCGATGAAAAACACGAAATGTTCAAACATAGTCGTTCTAAAATTCAGGGATAATCCAATTAAAAAAAAAAATCGTTACGTTGTCAGAATCTGGAAGCTGTTGAAGCCGATTCAAGAGCAGAGGTATACCGCTTTCAAAGCATGGCAAGACGTTGTCGCCAAAGTAAAATCTCTCCTGCAAAATAGTTCGTTCTAATATCATATAAAAATAAAGGATTAATTAATTTTTTTTATTCATGTAATTCAGGGGGTGTGGCGTTGTATAGGGACAAATAATTCAATGGGTGGCATTATACGGACAATAACTACATATGTTCAGCAATTTTGGGACATTATACGCCGGAACATTAGATTTTGCCACAAAATTGCCTGATTTTGAAAGTTAATGTCCGTATAATGCCACCCCTAAATTCGCCGGAAACCTAGATTATATGCCGGAACCCTAGAATTTGGGGTGAGATCTAGGGTTTCGGCGTATAATGTCCAAAATTGCATAATTTTGAAAGTTATTGTCCGTGTAATTTCACCCCCAGAATTATTTCTCCCTACAACACCACACCCCCTAAATTACAGGACTAACAAAATAATTAACCCCAAAAAAGGGAGAACTTATTGCAAACAAAGAGTAAACATCAGGAAGTCAAGCACTAAATTGTCACGAAAAAGAGCCTTTCCCACATCACTACCTGCAATGCGTGGATATCGAAGATTATTAAGCTCGTGGGCCCGCCCCGACTTATCGGGATATTCGAGAGGATCCTCGCGAGGGTGAACGCGGTGGCTACGTCTCCCTCATCCTCCATACGCTCGGAGGTGCCGGTGGGGAAAAACGGGAGGACGAGCGTGAAGGAGGAGACGAATAATTTAGGAATCGCGTAGATGATCGAAAGCTGCTCGAAGATAACTCCCGGGGAACTGAATGAAGCGAGGAAGGCAACATTTTGTCCACGGACTCCTTGAGCATTGGAGATGAATAAGTTGGGAAATCCATCTTCAAATGTCCTGATTTGATTTACAACTAATCAATTAAGGCTGAAATTAAGGGATTTCGTGGAATGAACAACACTGCCAAGTCCATTCAGGAGTTTCATCGAACACAACACGTGCGATCCAATTTCAACGTATAAACGAAATTAACAAAGCCCAATCAAGATTCGGCTTTCTCCGACTAGATCAGTGAAGAAAAACGCAAACCCACATACCTCCAACTGATACTACGCAGCTCAATTGCATCGGACTCGGCGGCAATTCGCTGAGCCAAGTCCCTCATCTCGGAACAGTAAAAGAGGCACACCCTCTTCGAGTTACTCAGCGAAGTGTCCAACTTCGAGCCCATCGGTATCGTAGTGGTCGGCGGCTTGAGGATGATGTGGATTGGGTCCGTCGAGGATACGCAGTCAACGGTCCATTTCTGAGGAGGTGTGTTGTTTAGGTTGCAGCGGATTTTCGAAGAAGGGACGTGGCCGGGGTTTTGAGGTTTGCTGAGGGCGTATGAGCAAAGTTGGTGGCGGGGTGCTGATATGGCGGCTGGTGCTGACATTTTCTGGTGGTTTTTAGGACGGCGGCCGAAAAAATCGGTGAGCCACTGGAATTTTATTCATTATATAAGTTTACGTTTATAATTTAAGAATGAGAGAGAGCAGGTGATTATTTCGATAATTATTGAACTATATACGAAATATTTATCACGTGATGAATTTTAAAAGGGTTGACAATTTCATTTAAAATTTCACAATGGCATCGAAATTTTGCTGTGAAATCCCAAAATGAAACATTATACAAAGCTGAAATGGAATTTTTCTCATTCTTCATGAAACACTATATACACCATAAATTTCGGACATTAGGAAGAAAATACCTATATGATTATATAGTGGTGAAGAACATTATGAGTAAGAAGAAAATAACTATTTTGTGTTACTAAGCAATTATCACGCATATTCTTTAAATGTCAAAGAGGTATGCATGTGCACACTGTGCCATCGCGATTTCCACACTTTAAGACTCAATGTTGGCTTAGGGGACGACTCACACTTTTAGCAGAACTAATCAGAGTAAGATATCTTCACACAATGCCAACACGCACTTCAATTCTCAACGTCAGCTTATAGAACGATATCAACTTTCAGCGAAACTAATTATTCTAGTAGAAATAATGAAGAAAGGAGAAAAAATTAAGTGTTCTAACACATGACTTATCACTTGTGGGACAATTATAACTTATTTATTATGCTTTAATTCGGAGGAGAAAAGTTCGTTCTCAATATAACTTGTAAGGTTTTTATTGTTGTTTTTCATAGATAAAAAAAAAAATTCAACTATTTGATCAGAAAAATTTCGACGACTACCTTGAATATTTATCCATGTTGTGACGTACCAAAAGGTTAGAGCATGTCCACACAATATGCGTAGTAAAGTCAAACCGAGAACCTACATCTCTATGGCTTTGGACCAAACTTCTCAAAAAATCAAAACTTTATCCTAATGGCTAATTAAGCCCCCATAACATCTCCCAATCAATCCATTTTAAGCTCACAAATATCTTTCCACATTACGAGATAAAATTCAGAATATGCATAATTTCCTTGGAAAATATTTTTTTTATTAGAATGCGCAAATTCTTTCGAAGTTTTGGTTCCCAATTGCCCGACCTCTGAAATGAGGTTTGAATTTAGGAGTTGACTCGAGAGGTAAACTATGTAGAAGAACCTCAAATGTTCTTACACGAAATCCCATCTAATGCATTTTTATGTAATTTTCTAACGTTTGTTTAATTCATGAAAATAGGGAAAATTATAAGATTAGGTACCGAGTATGCATATTTTCGTTTTTGGGTCACTATATTTGATAATTGCAAAAGTGAGTCACTAACTTTGTTGTATCACAAAACAATTTTGGGTCTTGTTTTCAGTTTTAGGTCATTAAGTATATATTTTTCGATTTTGGGTCACTAAGTATGTATTTTTCAATTTTAGGTCGCTTGGTAACTAACTTTGTAAAATAATACTAGCTCGTTGAGACGGTTACCAAGTCGTGCTACCGAGCATTTCTGGTATTTCCAGCTGTTGATTATTCAACTTCTTAATTAATTGTCGTTTCTATTCTTTAAGGGTAAATAGGTCATTTCATGTTGTTTGTATGTAAATGAAACTTGCGATATACTTTCAGTATGCGATTTTCAGAATTATTTCTGTTAGATATTTTCTCCGGTTCGTTCTCCTTTCGATTATTCGATTTGCTGCTAGAATTGCAAATTAGGCTGCAATTTCACAATATCTTTACATTAATACTCAATTTTCTATTTTATAATGAAACGGCAAACTGCAAAATTCTTGTAAAAGGCAAAATGCCAACGTATATAGTACCTAGCAAACAAAAGAAATCTTACAAACCCTATGTTATTTCTTTGTCCTAAACGTACTCATGAGCCCGATATCGAAATCACAATTAGATCCGAATGCGGCTCATAATTATATTCCATCTTTTTAAAATTTTCACGGTCACGTTTCATCATCTTCGTCTTAACGCGAAGGAGAAAAAACAAGAAGAGGCATACATTGAATATAAATAATCTCGTGTTATTACTAGTGATCCTCTATATTAGCACGCATATATATTAATACACACAACTATCGATCACAAGTCGATCCCCACACCATCATGTTGTTCTTGCTTCAGATGGCCCGGCACCGGCCCGGCCCAGCCCGAAGCCCAACGCGAGCCACGGCTCGACCGCGTGAGCCCACCGGAGAGAACCACCAAAGACTTCTCACTGAAGATAGTCCACGCGGGCAGAAGGGTAGAGGTGTACCGCAGAGCGGTCCGCGTCTCTGTCTCCGTGGATAAGCTTATGAAAAGAAGAGCGAAGAAAGATTTAAGGCAACGATGATTATGTGGAAGAATCTTTGTGTTCGGGGGATTTTGCTGTGTCTGAAGAGAGATGGTCGGTTTTAAGGAAACTTGGGAATTAACAAATTGGAGGAGGGTTTGTGAAGCCAATACAAAGGCCTCTAGGGTTTGGAGAGAATGTGAGTGGGGCCCAGTTTAACTTCTATCCAAGAGGTGTCTCCATGATTTTGCCAATGTAGTGTAGTAGTAATAGTAATAAATAATAATAATAATATATTAATAATAAGGATAAATTTCCTTTCAGTATTTTAAGTTTCAACTACCTCTAAATATTCTTCGAATTATTTCTCCATGTTAGGTACTCAACTGTAAAAAAATTGTGTGTTTGATACCCCAAAAGCGTTAAAAAGACAAAAATAATCTTGCTTCATACATATATATTATTCAAACTCTGTCCAGTTTTATACCAAGTCAAATTTAAAAATATTATACCAATTGTTATCACTATTATACCAACTGGTCTCATTATTATATCAATATATTCAATTATTATACTAATTGTTATCAATGTTATACCAAAAATAATGATTATAATTTTATTATACAAAGGTGATTTTTGCATATTATACCATCAAAACCGCTTATTATACCAGTAAAATTGATTATTCTACCAATAAATTCGAATATATACCAAACAATTCGGATATTAAAATAACATTATTTTTGGTATTACAGTGGTAACATTTGGTATAATAATGAGAACATTTGGTATAATAGTGATATAATACACTTAAATTTAACTTGGTATAGCAGAGTTGATATAATAATTGACTATATTGGTATAATAATGAAAACATTTGGTATAAATGGATCTGTAAAGAAATGCCACTACAAAAAATGCTTCCTTATGTGACCATTTTTTGTGAGAACATTAAAATTCATCACATAAGCATAGATTATATGAGGAAATAATTTTTTCTCACAATAACTATTATATAATGTGATGAATTTTTTTTCCTCACAAGTGAATACATAATATGTGAGGAAAAATTAATTTTATCACATAAAATTAATACATTTCCTCACAAAAGCTAAAATTTAATGTGATAGATAACATCCTCACATAAAATTAATAAATTCCTAACAATAGATAAATTTTCACGTGACGAAAAAAAAAAAATTGCTCACATAAAATAAAAAAGTTTAAAATTTTAAATTTGTCCGTTTAAAATTAAAATCTCACCTCAAATTAGTTTCTTGCCTTAATAATCCATTAACGAGGGAATTTATATTTCTAAATCACATCAATATGTACAAACATTTATTCTGAATAGCATTGCCCTTGTAATAAGTATCACTTAAAATTGGTTCGTCAGTTTCCGTTTATTAGAAAATAATAAATCAAACATAAAATTATAATTAAGAAAAATCAACCCACTATATCAATCGATATTGGTTGGGAGCACATTAAAAATAAATAAAATAAATCAAAAAATTGGAGACCTGACACGGTGGGACAAAACCACCCACCCACATTTATACTTCTTCCCTCTGTTCCAAAACTATTCAATTTACAAAATGGGATGCTAATTACGTAATCATCACCTCAATCCTCGCAAAGACGCGTAAAGAGAGGAACTTCCCAACCTAACTGTACTCATTTTTACTGTTTTTTCTTAGTCGCTGGAGCTCGAAGTCCTGGTGGCGGTGCTAAGTCGGAAGATAGGGAGATCACAAGAGACATATGACTACGTTATTTAGTTTTAAGTTTTTTAACATTTCATTAGTTTATGTATAAAGTTATTTGCTATTCGGTTGACTTGAAATAATCCCGAGTGTATATATTTTCTTTCACTAATGAAAGTGAATGTTACATTCATATTTTACAAACAACTTATCATATAATTAAGATGTAATGCAATAGAATATAATATAATAAATAAATAATATATTATTTTTCAGCAATTTATTGTGAGGAATATTTTCGTATTATAAACATAATAATTATTGGGAAAATATTTTTACAAGCGACGAATTTTTTGTTACATTTAATTTTTCACATGTTTAAATGTGAGGAAAGTTCATCACGAAACAGTACATATATTTGTGAGGAATTTTTTGTCACAATAAGAATTTTATGCGAGGAAATAATATTTCTCACATATGTCGAATGTGAGGAAATAAAACATCGTCACATATGTGCGATTTGATCTTATGCCACGGACCTTCGGTGACGAACACCTTAAATTTATGTGACGAAAATTTACTCTTTTGAGAGGAAAAAAATCCTCACAGAAAATGACCTTTTTTGTAGTGTGCTATTTTCGTCTTTTTAATGTTTGGTGGTATTAAACACATATTTTTTCGCAAATGGGTACTGAACGGGAAGAAATACTTGGAAGGGTACTGATCAGAAAGTTGAAACTTAAAAGGTATTGAAAGGGAATTTACCATAATAATAATAATATAATAATAATAGTTAGAGAATCGGACATTATTATAATGATACAAGGAGTTATGGCATTCTGAAATGTATTGATAATATAGAAACTAAATGCCATCTATCCGAGGAGAATATTCCGGTCGTGATTCATTATTCCAAGAACAATCCCATAATCTTGCCGCGTAGGATATTCCATTCTTTTAATTTATTAGACTTTCGAATTCTTCTCGTTTTTTCCCCTTTTATGTTCCCAAAAATTTATGTTTCACATAACAGTAAGTAGGTCCACGTATCTTGGCTGAAAAAAAAATCAGGAACGCAGGCCAATGCACGCTATAATCAATGCAATATGACAAGATTTATTTAGAAGTCTACATTTTTTTTTCATTTTCCCTTATTTCTAAAAAAAGTCACCGCGGCTCGACAAGCTAATGATTTAGCTTGAATCCAATTCAAATATCATTGTTAGCTATTAAAAAATTATGACTATCAACATGGCTAATATAATAATCTGTGTATGTCAGTCCCAAGTTCACATGCTAGGGACGATCACACTTCTAATAAAATTAATTCCCGTGACTTATGTGTAATCGTTCAATATAGTTAAATGGAGCAAAATCCTTAATCCTTTATGGTGTGTTTGATTTGCGAAATGTGTAGAGGTATAATGATCGTAACGTGAAGTACAATTATTTGATGCGTCAACTTAATTTCCCGTCGTACTTTCCACACACGAAATTCGGACACCAAACGCACCATTAATCTCTCCTACTTGATATATTAAGAATTGGGTAGTGGACCTAATTCTTTGGGACAAGAGTCTAAATCAATTAATTTTTAATAATTTATTTTGCTTATTCTAAAGAAAGCTAACTAATGGTATTGTTGCTTTAATGTCTCTTTAATCGACGTCACGTGTAACCGGCTAATTCATTTATTCCCTCATGTAATTACGTGTCACATGTATTCACGTGTGGCTGTTAAATTTTCGGGGCTCGCACACACGCGCCGCATATAAGGAGGGAGTCACCGTATAAGCTTGATGGGATTCCTTCCTAAAACCAATTGGTGATAGGAGGAGTTACCCATCACCTTACATACCGATTAATTTTTCTTGTCGTAATCGATGTGGGACATTTGACCACATGTGACATTCTTCACACTCCCCCCTCACATGTGAGCCCATTTCTTTTTAATCGGTCGGGAACGCCATTCTTTTCGAACCCGCCGTATATTTCTTTTTTTAATTTTTGAGTCGAATGAGGAACGCGAATCTTTTCGAACCTCACGATTCCGCTCGGATCTTCCGCTCTGATACCATGTTATAATTTGGATTATCGGGGCCCGCGCACAGGCGACTACCTTAACATTTGTTAAAAAGTTATTATATTACCTATATCATGTATTTTCGAAAACCTTAAAATCAAATTTAGAAATTGCATTTGCTTGTCGATTTTGGGCATCTCCAAGCATGTTGTGTCGCATGTTTGCTTGGGTTTTACTTTGTCACAATATATATATATATATATATATGAGTATGTACCGAATTCATATCTCATCTTGTTCTTGTCTGCATGATGAGAATATTTCAAATTTTTTATGCTTTTTTATTCTCTATTTAATGATAAAATTATGGAAATATAAAAATGCTTAACTTGCATAGTGTTAGATAAATACTTGTAGTTTCATGTACATTTTATAGAAGAAAACGAATTAATTCTTTTTGGAGGGATTATTGTGGATAACTATGATATAATCTATTGATTTTGATTTCCAGCCATGGGGGACTGATGGGGTCCGATTTGTCGCCATCTCGACTTCGACTATTTCCCTTGAAATAAATAATAGAGTTTAAATTAAAAATAAAATGGATCAGAGTTTATTTTTTTTTCTTCCCTCACATAAAATAATTATCAAACAAGAAATGGGTCAATTATCCTATTTTCATTATCTGGAGGATTCAAACGTGTGTCGCGTATCCATTCAGAACGTTGCGTAGATGTTTCTTAAATTCCAATGCAATTCCTTATTAAAATTATCCAATTGACTCCAAATTACTTATTTATTTATATATGGACCAATTGTGTTTTTCAAACAAAAACAAAAAAGAAAAACCAAAGCAAGCTGCAACCAATTGTGTTATTTGCGAGACCAAATGCAAATTATAATTGCTAGGACCAATTGCGTTATTTAACAAAAAAAAAACAAAAAAACAAAAAAAAAAAGAGAAAAAAAAAACAATTAAGGATTTTGCAATTAAATTTCTCCATCTTCACTGTATCAGTCTGTATATGGTCCATACGATAACGGAGGAATCTATCTTGCTGAGCTAACCATTTAATAGCGTATTTCGAAAAACAATAAATATTTAATTAACCAAAAATAAAAAATAAAAAAAATGCAAATTAAATATTTTAATTACTTTCCAGTCCCCTCTCTAATAATCCTCTATAAATAACACCCCACAACAACCTAACACAGGCTTGAATCAGCTGCCACCTCTTCATTCACAACCATGGTTACCGATCAAAACAATAAGCCGCCAACAATGAAGTTTACTTTCAGCTACGGCGGCCGAATACTGCCGCGGTACACCGACGGAAAGCTCCGTTACCACGGCGGTCAAACCCGGGTCCTCTCCGTTGACCGCTCCACTTCATTTTCCGGTAAACAAATGAACCCCTGCTGCATAAATTTTTTTCATCGATTTATTCATCAAATTCCGATTTTTATTTTCTTTTTCTATCTATAATTTCAAGAATTGATGTCGAAGCTCAGCGAGATGTGTGGGAATAAGCAGACGAGCCTAAGGTGCCAACTCCCCAACGAGGACTTGGACGCGCTCGTCTCCATCACCTCCGACGAGGACTTGGCAAACATCGTCGAAGAATATGACCGTTTTGCCCCTCGAACGCCCCTCAAGATAAGGGCATTTTTGTCCATCGTGAGGGATAAATTACGCGGCAGCCCTAGTTCGCCGCCGTCGTCTTCCTCCTCGGCTTCGTCTCTTTCTTCCTCGTCGACGTCTTCGTTGAGCAGCAACGAAGACCCGTCGTCGCCCACCAAGCGGCTCGTAATTAGCGCTAAGCCGCCGATTTACCCTAACCCGTCTCCGGGAAAGTACCGGAGTGCTCAAGCGCAGGGCTCGTACGGTGGCTCGCAGTGTCGCCGTCAGTGCCGCCAGCGTGTTTATTGCAATCACTGGCAATAACATTTGTTGTCCGTGAATGATGATGATGATAATGATGATGATGATGAAAGAATGTAAAATGCATATATTTATTTAAGGGGTTGAATATTTTTTTTATATGTTGATCCCTCACGGTTCTCGACGTATTCGTGGCAAGATTAATGGAATTTCCGATTTTGTCTTTGTTTTTATTTTATTTTCTTGATTTTTAATTATTTGACTTTTTACTACGTGTAATTACGGGATCTAAATGGGAGTTATTTATTACAGACGAACGTCACTTTGTCCGTGATTTTTGTCTCCCTTTTTTCGTTACTTTTTTTTTCTTGCACAATTGTTCATACGTTGTAGACCAGAGAATATCAAAGTGAAAAAGATGACTCGTGTGACCTTTTTTCTTCTTCTTTTTTTTTGCTTTTATCATAGGCTATCATAACATTCATGGTTCATTTATGGTTGTTATCGTTTTAAATAAATTCTCGAAGTTGAGTGATTAAGTTAATGGGCATGTAGAAATTAGAGGTTTATAAGGATCGGCTAGGCTGAAGTTATCAAAGATCACCACCCGCCGGCTCGTGTTTTCCAAATTTCTTTTTATTTTTTACTTTAAATTCAAAATTTTGAGCTTTGAACTCAGACTCGAAAAATGAAGCTCATCGAATTCGCGTCTAGAAAATGCTCAGACTTTTTTTACACCTCAAGGAGGAACGACCCCATATATTGGAGATGCAAGGAGATTTCTATTACATCAATATTGGTCATATGTAGAAGTTTTTAAAAATTGGCATTTTCACATCCATATCCATATCCATATTGTTGATTCAAGTAATGTAAATTCTACTAAAATCAATACCTTTTTTTTTTTTTAAATTTGAAATTTTTTCTCAATAAATTTTCGTTTGATCAAATGTGAAATATATCTTGTAGGCAACCAGTTTTCTAATAATTCAAGGAGTTAGAAAGCAAATCAAGTTCATATTTTCCCTTAAATGTCAAAGTAGAAGAAAAAAACGTTTTAATTGTTCTTCATAATTTGCGGAAAATCAGTCAAACCCATTTTGAAAATAAAGTATATTTGTTCATGCCAAACTTTGGGACCTCTCTCTCTCTCTCTTTTTTTTTTTGGTATTTCATAACTTTAATGCCATTTATATCTTATGGTTCATATATATTCCGTTCAAAAACTAACACCATCAATCCCTCTACTTGCTGATTCAGCTACAACGAAGGCGTGATGGTGGCGTTGTTAAAATTTTGAGCAACATTTGATTCATTGGACGACACATAAAAGCCAAAGCTGCCTAATTTGGAATTATATGACGTGGCCGTTGCATGGCATCAATAAATATGAACTATATCTTACAAGTCACAACTCTCCTTTATTACACAACTTGATCGTATTGGTCCTACCTGGCCCTCGTGAAGCATCAAGCAAGTTTTCGAATTTAATAATTTAATATATACATTTACATATCTTTTTGCAAAACGAGCCACGACACCGATAGGGCATCATTTTTGGATAGTAAACCTTACTATTTTACTAGCGAATAAGATTTTTAGGAGGTATGTATCTCACATGGTGCCATAATTTCAATAATTCGATAAAGTAAGTTCAGTCTAAAGCGAATCTGATTTTGGCCACGGGATGACTCTATTTCCCAACGGGGCTTGGCCTTTGTGTTTTATCACGTTGAAAGTAAAATATAAAAAAATTGAAAGTATGATTCACTTCCTTTAAGCTTGTTTTTAGGTGAAGCTAATATTATACTGGGAGCTCAAAACAATTGGTCATGGCTACAGTGAAGAAAGTCACATGTGGCCAAATGTCCCACATCGATTACGACAAGAAAAATTAACCGGTATATAAGCTGATGAGTCACTCCTATTATCACTAATTGGTTTTAGGAAGAAACCCCATCAAGCTTATACGGTCACTCCCTCCTGCGTGTGGCGCATGTGCGCGGCCCCGATAACCGAAAATTTAACAGCTACAAATCTTCACAATCAACCATTTAAGAAAATCAACATCTATGAGGTTAGATAATAAAAAAAATAGACATATATGTGAGGGAGGTTTTTTTTTTTAAAAAAACTCTTCACGCTTGTAATTTTAAGTGAAATAGTCCTTTATCACGTCACACGTACACACATACCAACTATAGTAGAAAAATTCAAATGAAAGTGAAACCATGTTGATATCGCATGCTCGGCCACACCTAGGTGACTAGCAAATAAGATCACGATTTAATTGTAATATAATTTTCTTTTTACCAAAATCTGATATTTATCTGATAGAACCAACCTTATCATTCTTTTCCACTTTTGTTTGATTCGCCACTAAAGTGTCCAAGGATAATGTCTTGCTTCCAAACATTTGCAAATTTAGTCTCTTTATTTGAATCCACCATATCTCCACCCAAATGTTGTATATAAATTAAAATCTTTCTTCCCCACTAAATGACATAATCCACATATCCATAAACATCATCCAAATTTAAATCTTACGAAAAAGGTACCAATGCATAACCATTAATGAATTTTACTAATTCATTAAATTGAAAACATAAAACCCCACCAACACAACGCCCTGGAATATCCCACAAAGGGCCCAGCAATGCCAATAGGGCAGACATGACAATGGATGATGCAAGTAAAGATAAGAAACGATAACCATGGCTTTAAGTTAGTTTGTCCAAGTGATAAATAAAAGAAAATAATTATATCTACAATTGTGCATTGACAATTTGTTTCTGAATCTGAGATTTGCTTTGTTATAAATTACAACTGGACAAAGAATATTTAGAGGGATCATAAACCCTGATTTGCAATGTTTTGGAATCCAGCTAGAGTTATAAATTTCTTATAATTACTCCTCCACATTGATGACTACGAAATATGAAATGATTGTGAAAAAATAAATAATGAAAGCTCAAAAGAGAAAAAAAGAAAGAAATCCTATAAAAGTTGTTGGTGCTAGGCTTGTCAACGGGGCACGGACCCTCCGTTCTCCGGGGTCCACCCTGAACGGGTGGGGACTGGGCGAAATTATGCCCCGTTGGCGGGGATCCGGTTTATACTACATGTTCCGTACCGAACAATTAATTGTTCATTGTGGTCCTGTTTCCCGCACCGTTATTTCTCGCTTTATGCCACGACTCTAATCACTTTGTTTGATGGAGTTGCAGCAGTCTGAGACTGCACATGGTTAGAGACCATGGACAATTTAGTTCCCATTTGCTTTGCAAAGTCGGGGATGAAAAAAGATAATAAAAAAATCAATTACATATTATCATATAATTTCGTTGAAAAAAAATTATATATTGCATCAACGAAGATTATTACTTGCAAAACAAAATACAGTAGAAACTCGATAAAATCTATTATTTAATAAACTCTCAAAGATAAATATTTTTTTATCGGTCCCGATACGAAGATAACTAATAAAGTAATAATTCGCTAAAATTATAAAAAAATTTATTTTTTTATGATTTCTGTACACCTATAATCTCTTACATATTATTACACGAAATGATTCATGAATGTTTCTTGAAAATGACTCACTTTCTTTTCTTTTTTTGTTGAAATCAATTTTACATTGAATTTTATCTCCAACTTTCGTTATCATTGAACATAAAGAAGCATTAGAGATTGAAAGATCACTTCAAATTTAGATCTTCATTTGATGTATGTACATGGTACATAATAAAGTGAAAGTTTGAACAACGTTTGTAGATTGTGTAATTTATTGTAAATCAATAAAATATTAATTAATGTATAAGTTAATAATTATTAATTTACATGTTAATTAATGACTATTTTAATTTGGTGATTCCATTTGTGTATTATTTATATAGTTTATAAGGTCAGCAACTTATTTTGTACATCTAATGCTTATTCGTAACTGGGCTTTATAGTTTTTTTGTATGATAACTGGGCTTTACAGTTAGGAAGAAATGGCCCGTTTATTTCAGCGGGCTTGTTAAGTTTACCCTGATTTCGATCCAATTATACCCTTAAACTCTCTCTCTCTCTCTCTTAACGCAGCTCCACTATATTCAATGGCGCCGGCGGCGAAACGAGGTGTCGTCCTCGGCGGCAAGGGCTCATCACTCACGTCCTCAGCCGTCTTCCACACCGCAAACGATGCAGCTAGCATTTCGATTGATTCTTCGGCCCTGTCTCGCCACTCTACCTCCAACACCACAAATACCAATTCAATATCGTTCTCCATCCCCGATTACTTTAATTCTGACGAAGCAAGGGCTTCGCTGATCCTACTCATTAAAGAACTCCTCATTTCCTCCTCGTCGTCATCGCCGATTGCTCAGCTCCTGGAAGCGCTAGAAAGCAAGACGTTAATTGACAATGTCACCCTAAACGACGTCTCGGCAAACGACGGTAAGGTCATTGATTTTGCTTCCGCGGCAGTCTATGGTATATCTGCGATAGTCGATTACAAGTGCTCTGGCTTGGTGAGCATCGTCGATGCAATCGCGGCGATTTCCTGTGAGGCGAATAGAGCTGATTCTTCGGTGTTTGATCTGATGGATTCTGGTGATGGCTCATGCTTCAAGGACGCCGTTGCTGTGGCTTCGGATTTGAAGGTGCTTCTGAACGGTTCGAAGCTGGTTGGGGGTAAAAAGGATGGTTTCGATTCGTCCACAGCTGAGATTCCATCAACTCACGGATGTTTACGTGAGGCTTCACGTTCGGTGCATTCAAAATGTCGTGTCGGGTTGAATTCGGGGTTTGGGCCTGGGTCGGTGAAGGATGTTTCAGGTGCCTTGTCAAATTTGGCCACGCACCTTGTTTATGTCGGGGAGAACTGTGCTCCTCGTGTTGAGCTGATTCTCAATAGAATGGTGGATGAGGATCTGCGTCGTCGTTTGACTGAAAAAGTGCAGATTTCTGAGTGGTGCAATGTCAGTGCATTGCAAGAGCAGTTGGAATCTTGCCAGATTTCATGTAGGAAGAAAGATTATGTTTTGTCTGCTCATTGTGTGCATGGGTTGTTGGATTCGTTGTGGAGGATTGTTTCGTTGGAGGCGGTGCTAGCATTCGTGTCCCTCGAAGGGAGTGAGCTATTTGGTGGACTCATTGATGGAAGCAATGGGGACGTGCCTCAGGTGTCAAGTGTTGTGGGCGCTGGGAAAAAGGAGAAGAAGGGTGGTGATAAGAAAAAGAAGGTGGTTTTGGGTAAAGGAACTAGTGCTTTGATGCAGTTTATAAAGGAGAAGTTGCTGGCGGGTGCTGTGAAAGTTGAATTGGATAAATTCATTCAGGACTTTTTGTCTTTGTTGGACCCAAGGGGGCCGTTTTTTGAGGAACTCTTGAGGAAAGTTAAAGAGATTGTGGAAAGCAATGAAAGTCGGAGGCTTCCTAAGCTTCCAAAGGTACAGAAAGTGTACCAATTAGTTCAATGTTACGTCTCTTAAATTAGCTAATCTATAAGGATATGATATGTAAATTTCTGGGTTTGTCTCTGCAGGGTACCCGAGATTTTGCAAAAGAGCAGATGGCTGTGAGAGAGAAGGCATTTGCCATCATAGGCAATGTTTTCAAAAAGCACGGTGCCATGGCTTTAGATACCCCCGTCTTTGAAATGAGAGAGACTCTTATGGGGAAGTATGGAGAAGATTCGAAATTAATCTATGACCTAGCTGATCAGGTATCTTCATGATTCCAACTACTCTAATAGCAATGCAATACTTCCAAAAGTTTGCGTTTTTCACAACTTGGTGAAATCATTCACTTTATCCAATTTGACCCCCAAATATTACACCAAATCCCCTGGGAAAGAAAGTCTACATCTGATTGGTCAATTTTTCTTCTCCTCGAACTTCTTTTGCTCCCTGTATTTCTTCTTTTGTTGTAACATAATTGTTGCATGTTCTATCTATGCAGGGTGGAGAGCTCTGCTCGCTTCGTTACGATCTAACAGTTCCTTTTGCTCGCTATGTTGCCATGAATGGCTTGACATCGTTTAAAAGGTATCAGATAGCAAAAGTGTATCGAAGAGACAATCCCTCTAAAGGGAGATATCGCGAATTCTATCAATGCGATTTCGATATAGCTGGCCAATTTGAAAAAATGGGACCGGACTTTGAGGTCATTAAGATCTTAACCGAGTTGCTTGACATGCTAGATATTGGAGATTACGAGGTAAAATCCTAGTTATTGTTGATGGGTTTCAGCTATGTCATTCTCGTATTGTTGCTCAAATTAACTGAACTCATTGTTTATTATTGTACTTCGTTACTTTGCTAACTTAGGTATAACTATCTTATCTATCACGTAACCATTTTTCAGGTGAAGCTGAATCACCGGAAGTTGCTCGATGGTATGTTGGCTATATGTGGAGTGCCCCAAGAAAAATTCAGAACTATTTGCTCGAGCATTGATAAGTTAGACAAGCAATCATTCGACCAAGTCAAAAAAGAAATGGTTAGTTAGTTCGAAGCTGTTACCTTTTCATTCTTACCGGGTTTTGGAGAAGTTTCTGAATCTTTCACAGATTGCTAGAGAATTCATTCATCTCTCTCCTCTCTAGGTTGAAGAAAAAGGCTTGTCTGAGGAGACCGCTGACAAAATCGGGAATTTCGTCAAACACAGAGGATCTCCCGTGGAACTACTGTCGAAGCTGAAGCAAGAAGGCAGCGAGTTCTTAACGAACAGCGAATCCGAGCTCGCATTGAATGAGTTAGAAATTTTATTCGAAGCTCTCGAAAAGTCCAAATGCGTCGACAGAGTAGTTTTCGACTTGAGCCTCGCGAGGGGCCTCGATTACTACACCGGTGTCATATTCGAAGCTGTTTTTAAAGGGGCCACACAGGCAATAATCTCTTGATCACTCGATTTTCATCTGCGCTGAAGGAGCCATGTAAGTTAGAGCATTAACTTAAGTTGAAATTTTATTCCTTTTTTTTTTGCAGATTGGGTCAATTGCTGCTGGTGGACGATATGATAATCTCATAGGAATGTTCGGCACGAAGCAGGTTCCTGCTGTTGGAATCAGCTTAGGTATAGAAAGGGTATTTGCTATAATGGAGCAACTCCAAAAGGATAAAAATCAGGTGCTCTCTCGTAATTTCATTGTCGTAATTCACAATCTCACTTGCTCTGTCAGACTCTTTTGTTATATGACCACTTCACCTTAAAGCTTAAGCTTGAAGGGAGTGTATTATATCTTAAAAGTGTTTATCTTTCTTTTTGGTCATGTATATTAGGGGTGGTGGAGTTATAATGACGCCTAAATTAAAGGGTTGCAATTTTAGGACTATAAGTTTAAAAAATTGAAGCAATTTTATGGAACTTAAATTAAATGTTGCAAATTCAGGATAATAAGATTCAAAATGAAGCAATTTGAAGATAATGAACGCCAAAATTTGAAACTTATTGTCCTATAATTGCTTCAATTTTGAACCTCTCTGTCATGAAATTGCAACATTTGATTTAGATGTCCTCAAAGTGCAATCAATTTCGAAGCTTACTTCCCTAAAATTGCAACCCTTAGGCTGTGTTTGGAATCAAGAAAGTAGTGCGGAAAAGAAAATCGAAGAGAAAATAATTTTCATAAGTTTTTCTTTCATTTTCCTCACCATTTGGTGAAGAAATGAGTTTTCCTTAGTTTTAAGTATAAACTTAACTAGATTTTCTTTTCCTTATCTATTTCTTCAACAAACCAAACATAAAAGCTAGTTTTCTTTTTCCATTTCATTTTCTTTTCCCTACTAATTTCCACAACAAAAAACAGCCTTAAATTTAGGTACCTATAATCTTTATAACGCCACAACCCTAAAATGCAGGAGCAAGAGTTAATAAGACTATTTAAAGTTTATATCGTTTTAATTTCCAACACGCACCCTCACGACTAGACTGATTCCACATCTTAAGCATTCAGGGGAAGTGGTCACTTAACATCTTCAAACGACGTCGTTACCCGGTGAAATCATCTTGACATTTACGTTTTTGGCCACATCAGGAAATTCGAGCAACGGAAACACAAGTCCTGGTGAGCGTCCTCGGCGAAAAACTATCTGTCGGGGCCGAAATCGTGAGCGAGCTGTGGGATGCCGGCATCGAAGCTGAGTTCATGGTGAACAAGAGAGTGACCAAGCACATCGACCGCGCCAGAGGATCGAAGATCCCCTACATGGTGATCGTCGGAGACCAAGAGCTCAGCAGAGGAGTCGCGAAACTCAAAGATCTCAACGCCGTGACCGAAGACGAGATTACGAGGACCGAACTCGTGGAGCACATCAAGAGACGGTTGAACAGGTTTTGAATTTTTGCTATATTTTTTTTCTAACCCTGTGTATGTTGTTATGCATTTATAGCATTTGCAGTTCTCAGGAGATGGATTTTTTTTTTTTATCAGCATTGACTAGATTATAGAGTCCTATTTGTACTTGTGTTTTTTTGTCCGAAAAATGCAATATGTTTTACGTCGTCCGGTTTTTTTTTTTTTTTGCAACGGCAACAAGTTTCATCGAGGGAAAATTCTTATATATTTTTTTTCTCAAAAAAGATTTACTTGAAATTTAAAATCTCAAGCTTCAGGCTCCGGTTTGTCGAGTAAACGAGTTCAGGATCTCAGCTTGAGTTTAATTATTTATATCCGAGTTCGAAAAATAAAACCCTTGTCTATCTTGAGTATAATTAGTTACAATTAAGCTCGAGAAAAAAGGGCCGAATTCGATTCATTTACACCACTATCCGCGTCCCGGGAAATTTTCGTATTTAAACTAAATTTTTTTATCACCATTTATGATTTCAATTTCGTTGAGTTCTCATTGCTTTGTTTCTTCTATATTTGTTTTCTGGAAGCCTTGAAGAGGAAGGACTAAGGAGAAGTCAATATCTACTGCGCTTAGAATCCGATACCTTCAATAATGCAGTTAATGGTTAATGATATACTTATTCTTCTAAGTTTGGCATTTTCTGCAAGAAAAGAAGGAACCTTCTGTCTCAATTCTTACACAGTGAGGGAATCTAAAAATCATTTCATGTAAGAATCAGATTCATTCTCATCATCTCATCAAATCAAACACACTATAAGTAGCAATAATCCCAGGTGCAATCTTACACACAAAAACAAAACCCGAAAAAAAAATAAGAAAAAAATGCAGGCTTACCCTACTCGTGGCCACCGGGAACGCTACTACTCCATAGTGGAAGAAGAACTGCGCGAAGATCATCACAAAGACGAAAACTATCACTACAACCACAACCAAACGAAGCCTCACAGCCACCAGCAATGGTATCCTCAGCCAAAGCAGGAGATGATGAGTCATGGCAGCTACGGAGGAGGACACGGGGCCCACAAGCATGGTCATGAGAACTACGAAGAGAAGTTTTCGGAGACGTACTACGAAGAAGAAGAGGAGTACCGTGGATCTTGGAACGAGGGCAATGATGGATTCATGGGACGTAATAATAATGAGAATAATAATAATAAGCATCGCATGGACAAGTACGTGAGCGGCGGCGGCGGCGGCGGCGGTGGTGGATACGGTGGTTACGAGTACCATAGGGCTGAGCACCACCGCGAGCAGCAGCAGCCGAAGGGGAAATCTGTCTGGAGCTTTAAGGGGATCGTCGACTGATGGATGAATTCGGGATTTGAATCTCTGAGGATATGATATGCTTTTATGATATATATATATATATATATATATTGTATGTGGCAATAATAATGAATGTATTGTGTGGTGATATGAAGAGGTTTGGGAGAAAATCTCTATAAATAAAACATGACTGGTTGTTCAAGATACTTCATCTGCACAACTCGTTGTAATGTTATTATATCTTGAAATGAAAGATGTAAAAAAAAAATGAAGCTCACAACTTGTAAAGACAAATAAAAATTGCATTCTCGTAGGTTAAGGGTAACACTTTCAGCTCACCACGCTATCAATTTTAGGACACTAGCATTCACAGTAGAAGCAATTCATGGACAATAAGCACCAACTGGGCACCACACGTCGTCGTTTCTTATGACATGTCAGTCCAATTGGACGATACATCACCCCTTTTGTATGATGTGGTAGTCCGTCCAACTGGACGCCCAACACCTCGTACGTACGACGTGACGCACAGTTGACTTTTAGATGGACTGACACGAAAATCTGAAGATGTTATATGGCATCGAGTTGCTGCTTGTTGACCTGAAATTGCTCCGATTTTAAAAACTAGTGTCCTAAAACCATTTAAGATGTGTTTGTTACGTGGAATTCGGTAAAGAAAAGAAAAGGTGTACAAGTACAACGTTCGAAGCGTGAAGTACAATTGATTGATGTGCAAACTTAATTTTCCGCCGTGCTTTCCACCACGAATTCCACGTACCAAACGCACCATTAAGTTAGGCTATCCTGAATGTATCATTGGACGAAATAAAAAATAAAAAATTAAGCCATAAAAAAGAAAAAAACCGAGCAGCATCCTCATCCGAGGCATGACATAAAGCAAACATAGAAATTATAATATTTTTGAATACATTCATCGATTAGATGTTTGACAACAAAACTACACCACCAATAAGGGAGGATATTAAACAAAAACCAGGGCGGATCAGTTCGATCTCTGAAGAATATGACAACAAACGAACAAACACAAACACGGAAAGAAACAACAAAAAAACTTCACATTTTTTTTAAACACAACACAGCCAACTCTAACTCAGAATTACGAGGAGAAGAAGAAGAAGACGAATAAGAAGCTGTCCATTGTATTATTTTTCCTTGTTCTGCTTAGTTAGACAAAGAAGATGCTGAGGAGAATTTACCATCTCGAATCACCAGACCTGCACGGTCAGCTCTTATAATGTAAGAAACAGATATGACTGTTGACATTATTTGTCCCACATCGAGAAACTAATTTCACCCGACTCATTATACAGATCAAAAGGCCGATTCTCCTATCACCGATTGGTTTTAAGATGGAACCCTCAATTTAACAAAAATTTAGGTTTAGTAAGATATGATTCAAACAAGTAGTAATAATATCATGTGAATGCGAAGAGAAACAAAACCTGTCCACATCTCTACTGCTCGAAAACCCTCCTCCCCCTCCGCCTCCTCCATGGAAAGCTCTCCTGGAATCACTTTGCCTCGTCCACGAACGCCCCCTACCGTTATAGTCAACGCCCCTCGGGTCTTGTTGTAGTATTCCACGATTGAACGAAGATCGTTGATCTCGAGATTCTTCATAAGCTCCGGGCCTCGAACGTGGCCTCTCATTAATCCCTGCCCCCCGATTGTCTTCATAGGCTCCGGGTCGAGAAGGAGCCCTTTCACCAAAGCTACCTCGAGGGTCTTCATAAGCTCCGGGCCTAGAAGGAGGCCTCTCTTGGTAGCCAGCTCTAGGATCCTCGTGGGGCCCGGGCCTAGAAGGAGGCCTCTCTTGGTAGCCAGCTCTAGGGTCCTCGTGGTGCCCGGGCCTAGAAGGAGGCCGATCGTGGAAGCCCGATGAGCCGGGCCGAGAAACGGGCCTATCAACAAAGTCAGCACCTCGAACGGGCCCGGAACCTTGCCTCACGAAGAGTTTTTGACTGTAACGGACTTTGTCATCCAGTTGGCGGACGAGCGCGTCGAAATTGTGCTCCTTTTGGAGTATGAGATCGCGCAAAGTGCTTGCATTTTCACCGGTTTCCAGAGATAATTTCTCCTTCAGATGCTCTATTTCTTCTTTCAGCTTCTTTTCTTCTTCACTCTCGGGCCTGAAACAATTGAAGATTTGGCAGTGATATATACATTCTAAGCATGCTATATTGTCAGTAACATTACAAATTGAACTCTACATTCTGTGAAAAGGCAATATTTGCCAATTCTTCCCCAAGAAAGTATCCTACACCAACAATGACATAAGTGAAAGGGTACGTGCAGGAAGTTTACTGGCTGAAATTGTCAGAGTCCAAACTTTTATTACCAAGAAAATCTCAAACTACTCATTTCAAATTATAACCAAGATATTTCAGTCACTTCAGATTATGGGAAAGTTCCTGAGCTTAGATGAAATGTAATGTGATTCAAATGCTCTTTCACACAAGTGGAATATAACGACTCCCCAAGCAAAACCTAATGGTTTACAGATCATCCATAAGGTATATTCACATATTTCTTCAACAAGTGAGTATACTAAATAAAAAACATTAAACATATATCAAAACAAAGAACGCAATGCATCAAATTCATTACCTATCGACATGCCGATGCTCCAAATCAAGATCAATCTTCTTCCAATCCAAGCCCTTCTCCTCAAGCAAAATCTCTCTCGGTTTTGCATCTCCAAAAGGGTTCACCTTCGGCCTTGGCTTCGCTTCGACCGGCTCTGACCTGCTGCTCTGTGAGCTCTGTGGCCGGCTCGATTGTGAACTCGTAGGCCTTGACGTCTTATCCTTCTCTTGCTGTTTCTTCATCTCAATCTCCGAATCAATTTTCTTCCAATCCAAACCCTTTTCAGCCAATGCCTCCTCTCTGGGCCTCGCATCGCCAAATGGGCTCGGCTTACTCACACGTACGTTTTCACCTGCTTTATTACTGATTTCGTTTTTACCCTCATTACGAGCCCAACTCTCTGGTTCAGAGCGCGACGATGCAAACCCTAATCCAGAGCCACGATCAGAAGAAGACATTGGCGGGACGGGCTTCTTGTTAGAAGCCCAATTTCCCGCCTCATCAGCCCTCGAGGCCGTACCAAGTGAGCCGTACCGGCGCGGAGGATCCTGACCGGAGTTATAATTTTGAGATTGGACTTGGTTCGGAGTCGGGGTTAGGGTTTGTTTCTTCATAGAAGCCCAATTGTCGACCCCATCGGCTCGCGATGGCTGCTGTTCTTGCGACTGAAACTGCTGTCTCCTGATAGGCTGATCCGAATCCGAAACCCTAGATTGCTGAGATCTCTGGGAATAACTGGATGAAAATCCAGGTCGGGAAGAGTAGCCGGAGAATCCGGAGAAATTGGTTTGTTCGTCGGGAGACCTCTGTTTGGGCGCGGTGGGGAGCTGCCGGAGAATGTCGGCGTCGTCGCTTCGCTGGACTTGCATGGTGAATTCCTGGAGGGTCATTTTGGTCTTTTTCTTCTGCTTGGTGGCGGCCTCTTTCAAGGACGGGAATCCGGCTTGCGGAGGCGGAGGTTGAGAGGCTTTCTCTTCTGCGTCCGCGCGTTCGGCTTCGTCGGCCCACGCGCCGATTTTGCTCCATGGCGATTTTGACATTTTTGAGCTTTCTTCGATTTTTTTGGGTATTCGCTTGGTTTTGTGTTCTGGTTTCTAAGAAAAGAATTTATAGCTATATATATTTATTTTAAGAGTTGTTATTAATTTAAAAATCATCAAAATTTTAATTATAATTGTATTATTATTAAATATATAGAAGAAAAGACTTTAAATGGAAATAAAAGAAAATTTAAAGGGTAAATTATTATTATTATTATGCGATGAATCTTTTAACAAATTAAATTACTAAACATATAATTAAATATAAATAATACTATCTACTTATTCCGTTCTCATCTTCCAACCAATTTCAGTCACGATCGACTGTTAACCTCATTATCAGCTATGACCTACTCCCAACATCCAACAAGATTAGCCCTCTTGGATTTTTCAGAGTATCAAGTGAAAATAACAGTTGAAGACCTGAAGAAAAAATTCGAAGAGGTGAAAATTTTAGTTGAAGAGGTAGCCAATGGTGTGAAGTGAATGCCTAAATTTGTTGTTATTGTGTTGGTGATTGTCGTAGTTGTTATTTCAAATAGTTTCAGACTGTTGTGATTGTTCAAGTATTAAATACAGTGTAATTGTTTTGTTCATGACTCGAGCAGAATTGTTTTAGACCTAGCATATTGCTACAATTTTTTGTGATTGGCCAGGACCCACAAAAAATTATAATTGCGTAATATATAGTTTCATTGGAAATATATTGCAGAATGTAAAACTTCATCACAGAACATATGATTTCATTGCAAAATTTGAGTTCCAGACCATAGATCATTACACATCATAGAAATATTTGCTTGCAAAACATACCTACTAGCAAAACAACTTCATAGCAAAATAAGGTCACCAACAAAGACGAACCTCGCTACAAGACAATGTTACATAATTCATGATGATGATTATGTGGGTTGCGAAGAAAGCGACTAATATAGCTGTGTGGGCTGCGAAGAAGCACTTGGTGCTTTTGTGATTCCTTTCTCTTTCTTTTTTTATCCTACTTGTTCTCTCACTTGTCTTGCGGATGGACCACCTTTGCAAGTTTTCGAATTATGACCATGTGTCTTTGCATTTTTTGCACTACACAATGGTTGATCTTCTCCCCTTTCTTGGCTTACCATTATCTCTTTTTCTGTTTTTGGTAGGCCGTCCAATGCTTCTCTACATTTGAAGACGGTTGATATTCGGAAAGTCAAACAATGGCTATCTGTCATCAGATGGCATATGATGCATATTCAAACCATATGTCTCTTTATTTTTCTTAACCGAGACCATTCACTTACACATCTAAAATGGTTTATAGCCCTCCTAACATGCACACAAAGGAATTCCACTGATATGCCATTTGCCACAAGTACAACTTTTGCTATTTAATGAAAGAGGCAAGTATGATATCGTCTTGTATTTCAAATTCACCTTTTCCAGCATTGAGGACTTTACAAGACCTTGAGTCCACACTAATACTCTTCACCAACCTTGTTACCTACGGACACAACTCATTCTCATCTCACTCTTCGCATTTTGTTGTCTCTTTGATTGTCTGACCATAGTCATCCTTCGAATGCCTATCAAAATTAAGAAGCAATTATTTGTAAATATCTCAAATAGAAATCTTTATATGTAATATACCTTCGAGTAGAGTTGGGACATGTTTGCATCTGTTAGCACCGAGTAAATTATTAAACGACTCCATAAAGTTTGAGGCGTTCACATCTTGACACAAAAAGGCTCAAATGTATGTTGTGCCCATTGTGATTTTCTCCTAATTGTTCAAACCATCTTTTAGCCTTAACTCCTCCCTCTTTCTGCATTCTTTTCATGGCTTTGTTGAAGGAAAATTCAGAGTATTGCGTTCACTATTCTCCAAAATAGTTCATGCATATGAGGCCCATGCTAGGACTTCTTAAAGTTGGCATCTACCCATGCTAGGACTTCTTAAAGTTGGCACATAGATGCCTAGCACAATACTTTCTTCTTACTTCTGACCATCTGTCTTCTAGAGCAAACAAAACTCCCTAACAAAGGCAAGAATTATGAAAAACATGATAAAACAATTTTATTATGGAAATAACAAAAAGGAAAATGGTACTCTTTTAACCTTCTGCCTAACAGATATTATGGTCCAATTTGTCATATTGCTTTCTTGTAAGGACTGCTTTAGGTGGTAGAAAAAGCTAGACTAAATCTCTTTATTTTCAGCATCAATGATGACATGAGCTATAGAAAAATAACTCATTATTTCCATCAAGCGTCTCGACAGACAGCAACACACCATCCAAATTCCCGTTAAGGTGGGTTCCATCAACCCCAATAAGGCCTCTACATCCCCTTATCAAACCCTTAGAGTGTATTTGGTTGGGGTATTAGGAGGGATTAGGATTAGCTAAATGGATGCTTGGTTAAAGAGTTTACTTAAAGGGGAGGTTTGGTTAATACCCTCCTAATACCCCTATAAGGTATTATTTAAAGCAACCACCACACATCCATTTAGCTACCACCCATTTTGGACAAAATTATCCTTTTTTTAAATTTTATTTATTTATTTTTATTCCTTTTTTAAAATTTTCTCCACTACCTCTCCCCCCATTATATAAACCCAACTGAAACTAATACCATCTAAATCCATCCCTCAAACCAAACGGACTCTTAGATGCTGTCTTGAATGAGATGAATATGTACTTGAATATTAAAGATCGTTCTACACATTCAGCTAACTTTTGTCCCTCACCCCAACAACAATGAGCTACAGCACCAGGGTTAGTTTGTTTGATAACCTCACAATAGGAGGGACGTTTCGAAAGATGTGTCAAAGCATCATGATTAGCCCTAATGTCTTCCAAAAACTTCTCTGCTGCACATTTGTAATCAGCCATAAGATTGAACTCCATCAACCTACTACACTTGTACTCTTTTGAAATTGACTTAATGGCCCATCATCAGCCAACATACTAGCATGGAGTCTACAAGGACAAACACATCAGCAGCACACGCACATGTATATTTCCCCTGCTCTGCTTTCCTAACTACAACGAAAAATCTTTCTTGAATGCAATAGTCTTTGAATACTGATTTCAAATGTTTTTTATCCATAAAAAGCATCCACAGTTTTAACCTTATAGACCCGATCATCTCTTATGTTCATAGCTCTCCATTGTCAAAAAGTTTATCGAAATCGAACTCTCTATCACTACATTTTTTCGACCACTGCCCCGAATCAGGAACAAAACCATCTGTTACGCACACGAATTCCCCATCTAATGACTCTGACTCCTCATATATAACATTTAAGCGATTAGGAACCAAACTATCTTCATTGTCATCTTCACCATCGGGCCTATCATGAGCTTGATTAGCCATTGTTTCAAGTTCTGCATCTACTCTATTTGCATCCACATTAGTACGTCTGGTCATACTTCTTGTACTACTTTCTGTAATAGAAGATGATTGAGAGAGGATGCAAAGTCTTCTAGCTGTTATGTTGGCCATTTCTTCCTTTGAGGTTCACACGCAATAGCATCTTGAGAACGACGACTCTCCTTTGGTTGAGTATTAGATGGGCGATCAGATTTCCCAAGTTGCTCATGATCAGGTTGCTCAACCATTTGATTTTCACGATTGATATTGAGAGTTCCTTTCTCCATTCTACAACCATCATGAAACATAAAACATATAGATAAAAAGACAGAGGGTGACCCAAAAAACTAGCAAAACAGCATAACTGTAAAACACAAGCCATCTAACCTATTAGAAGAAAAAACATATCGAAGCAAAAGATGTCAAAAACATTATATTTCATTATTGGCTGTGAAAGTATTCAATCGAAATATGAGAGAATATAGATAAAAAATAAAAACAAAATAAAGAAAATGTTTATCACTTGATACATAGTATTCTGAAGCAGTCTTGACAAAACTAATATTCGTGGGAAGAAAATATAATCGTTCATCCAAATAATAGAATGACTTCATATTGAAACACTTGCACGGTAGCAAATCACATTGATTGTCGTACCTAGCCATTGTTGCTGGAAACGAAAGACCGGGAACCTTGCGATCAAAGGTTCGGGTTTCAAACCTTTTCTAGCTGAAAGTTCAATCATCGAGCCCTAATCGCTCTTTATTTCATTTTGTTGTTTTTCCTCCATTATCTAATATTTAATTAATTCGAGGGCAATTTGGTCTTTTCAATTGCTCCGTTAGAAACTAATAGCTCTTGCAACTGGAATTCTAATTTTGTTCTTTTAGGGTCACCGATTTATATTTTGCAATACTTCAGGGTTACCGGCCGAAATCAGAAATAATTTTGGGCACCAATTGGAAAAGTCTTCACATTATTACCAACCGGAATTTTCCAATTTACAAATTTTAGTTCGGCTTATTTCATCATCGAGTTACCATCACTCATTTCGTCGGTCGTTTAACACAAAACGAATGCGTTATCATCAGTCAAGTGAGTTGTTGGTCGTTTGTCAGTCGCAAAACGATCGTGTTACCATCAGTCGGCTGTTTTAAAACAAAGCAAATGCGTTATCACCAGTCGGTTGATTTGATTGTCGTTTTTGAGTCGTTTTAACACAAAGCGATCGTGTTACCATTAGTCGGTCATTTTATCGATCATTTGTATGTCATTTTCACATAAAACGACTGGGGTTATAACAAAAAATCAGAATAAAAAAATCAAAATTAAAAAAGAAGAACAACTCGAAATATACCGAATAAAAAAACCAATTTACAAATATGTTTGAAACCATATGGGGTAATGTACCGGTACAACTACAAAATCACCAGTATTTTTCCACAGTTTTAATGAAATAAGAAAAAGATACGATCAATTAAAAATTTAATGGTTTCGAAATTATAATAGATTTTGATTTATATAATTTCAAATTAAATTTAATGTCCCAACAATATAAAACAAGTCAGTATTAAACACCGAATTTTTCAGCCCAAATGAGTCCAATTAATAGAAACTAGGGTTGGGTTTCTTCATCATCATCTTGCTGCAGCCGCTGGTATAACAAGCCCAAAAGCCCCATTTTTCCCTGACCTCAAAACGCCGCTCCGTTTCGATCCATCCGAGATCTCGCCGCAACGCCACCGAAACCGCACAAGCCCGTATCTCCGGAGCGGGGTGGGCCCATCCCGATCCAGAACGGCCGAGACGGCCGAGAACGACGAAGCATGCACGGACTTGAGTTCAACTGGGGTAAGAAACGAGGTGTAGGAGGAAAAAAGAAAGATGTCCAGTTCTATGACTCATTTACCTATGATGGGGAGCATTATACACTATATGATTGTGTGTATATGTATAAAGAAGGAGAAACGTACCCTTATATTGGAAAAATTATTAAGATCTGGGAACAATCAGATAGGTCGAAGAAGGTAAAGGTGCAGTGGTTTTTTCGCCCACCGGAGATATCATATTACCTAAGAGATGTAAACGTGTCCGAGAATGAACTGTTCTTCGCATCAGGTGTTGGACGGGGCGTTGCTAATGTCAATTTTCTGGTAATTTTCGGCATTATGTTTGTGTAAATACAATGAAAAGCTTGTGCAGATATTGAAAAGATTAAGGTGTTTATGAATTAGTTTTTTAGTCTTCACTGCATATTTTTTGTGGTAGCATTAGCACATTGCATGATCTCTGTATATTATGGATCAGGAAGCTGTTGCTGGAAAGTGCAATATTGTTTGTACTTCACCCGACGCTAGGAATCTGCAGCCATCGGTTGAGGAGCTTCGAGCGGCTGATCATGTCTTTTACCGAACTTTTGATGTGGACAACTATACGATATCGGATGTTTTCGGTGATCATGTTGGTGGACTTCATGGTAAGTTAATCTGTTATTGGACTATTATGATTATTGATCTTCAAAAGTTTTTTGTTTTGTTTTTTTCTTTTTTGATCTTTATTTCATATCATATGACATTTGTTCTTGTTTGGCAGTTACATTTGTATTTAATCGACGGATGGGTGACAAGCCTCGTATTGTTTCCAAAGAAACGTCAGATACTTACGACGGGGAAAGAAAACAAGACTTCAAAAAAGGATTGAAACATGGGAGAAGCGATAGTAATATTGGCATAATGGTGGGTAAAGTAGAAAATCATATGGAGCAAGATCAATTCAAGAAGGAAAAGTTAGATACAGAGCGAATGATGGCTGACGGGAAATCTCTAGGAGTTCTTGACCAAGGTAAAATCTTAAAGTTTAATTTTGGGTCATTGCTATTACATGAACATCACTTGGATTTGCCATTTCATCATGAATGTTTTGGTAATTGACTACATGAACTTCCTAACTTTTGCAATTGATTACCCTGGACTTCATCATTCGGTGCTTATGTGGAAACCAAAAATCTTAGGCTGCTTGACTTTTAGGATTTTTTACGTTTAGGTGAGCCTCGACTGCTAGAGTTGATAATCGATGTAGTTAATTGTCAAAATCAAGATGTTTATGTAGCCAATTACCAAAATTTATAGTTCATGATTAATTTCTTTTACCAAAATAATGTTTATACTAACCATTAACCTTTTAATTTTAATGAAGTTGATGAACAAAAAATCTGATAGAGTTGCTTGTTATGTAGATGATCCACCATCAAAGAAGGCAAAATTTGATGTAGTTAGTTCTACAAAGGATAAAGACATGGTTAGCGGCCAAACTTTAACTGCTACTGGAAACGAATCGATAGACGTGGTCGATACATCTACTTCGTCTAATGCAAAGCCAAAATTAAAGTTGCATACAAACTTTGCTAGGCCAATGAAGGTTGTGAAAGTGTCAGAAAATTTGTCACCACCCACTAGTATGTTCTCCAGTAAAACACCAAGCTCGCATACGGAGGAGCTTGAAGGAAGTGGGAAGCAAAGGTCAATAAGGGAAGATAATGATATATCTAAAACCAAGTCTAATGATTCCACATTAGTGAAAGATGCACATCCAATGGAAGGTGGCATGACAAAGAAAGAAAAATTTGATCACCCTTTCAAGAAGGTGAACAATGTTAAAACAAATGTCATCAAGAAGGTAGAGGATAAAAGTCGAGTGGGTATGGAGAAAAATTCCAACAAGGCGTTGACTTTGCAAAGCGATAAGGATACATCAACATTCATTAAAGGTACTCTAAATGAGCATCTTAATGAGGAAAACTTGCTTAGCGACAAAAAGTTGTCGAAGCCGTTTGATTTGGCATCTAAAGTTGGAGGCCATACATTTGAAGTCACTCGAAGACCCACTGTAAGTTGAACTTGAAACTTCATATCTTGGTGATCATCTCATATATTTTCCAAATTTGTACCTCACCACTGTACTTGCTTGTAGAGATAGCTAGTCATGCAATGAAAAAAGCCACAATCTTATATTAAGATTGATGGTTTGATTTGCTAATATGAGTTTGAGCTTAGTCCTAGTATGAAAGATGATTTGAGCTCTTATAACTAACTCGAATAGTTTAGGAGTACGGTGTGAGCTTTAAAGATACAATCTTTGTGTGTCTTCATTAAATATCAATTTGCACAAAAAATGTGCATATCTGATATAGATGGAGAACTTTTCTTAAGAATAAGATGTAATTGATCTTTGATATCGTTAAAAAGTTATATGATTTAAGTGTAAGTTCTCATTGGTTTTTTCAAGCTACTATTAGCTTGAGTTGGGCTTTCAGGTATTCTTAGCACCAAGCACACATGCATAGTCACCACTAGGAAACAAGTATTGGCACAATATTATATTGTATATGAGACCTTGAGAGAGTGTTTGGTTGGGAGGATAAGTTTAGATGGTATTACTTTTATCAGGGTTTAAATGGTAATAGTTTTACCTGGGTTTTGTTAATGGGGAATATGAATTTTTTGTGGTGTTTGTTTGGTGTGTTTAAATAATGATGTTCGATGTGTTTAGGTGTTATTAGGTTTAATTTAATTCCCTTATTTAGAATTTTAAAATTTTATAAATAAAGGATAAATTTGTTAAATAGACATTAGTTTCATAAAGGTATGGAGAATGTCTGACTTGTTTAGGTGGTATTAGGTTTAATTTAATTCCCTTATTTTGACTTAAAAAAATTTATAAATAAATGATAAATTTGTTAAAAAGACATGAGATTAGATAAAGGTAGGGAGAACATCTGACTTATTTAATACCTTCTTAGATGTGAATAGGGTTAACTGAATCCTACATTAAAAGAACCTTTTAACCAAACAACGCATTAATTTATTCTAACCCCCAAATACCTTTGAATACCACCAATCATCAAGACTCTAAATCTTTCAAGCATCCTTAAGCACACGTTTGTATCATAACGCTAACAAACCTATAAACCTTGTATACATGCGATTTACTCTGGTTTGCGTATTAATTCTGCCTAGTGCGTCAAACACTAATATGTGATTACACTTGGTGCATATTGCTCCTTTAACTACAATGGTTGAACATGTATTTGGTAAAAATATGGTAATCCTTTAACCTTTTTTCTATTATTATGTAGTGTTTTGTTCTTGTATTTTTAGATAATGAGTTGGTTGTCAATTGTTGTCATGTTGGAATTGTTGTCTGTTTGTTATGGGAGAAATGGAATGACTTCGTGGCTTACGCATAGAAGATAACAAAAAGGTGGATATGGTGGAGTATAATGAATAATTACTGCAAAATCCTTGAATAATTCCATTTGTTAATCATCGAGTTATCACCTTTGGATTATACGATGCATGCTGTCTTGAGAAAATTAGCTTGTTGAGTAGTGGAAAATTATGGAATACAACGTCGTGGATATGTCTAGTATAATGGGGTGCACAAAACTTCGTCCCATATTAGTTATATGTTGGCTTGTGAAATTTATAGGGAGAAGTTGGCTGTTGCGTAGTACTAATAAAGTGAATGCTTAAAGTGATGAGGCGAGATCATGCCAACAAAGGCTAAAACGGCGATGACTTTTTTGAATAATGGTGGCAAAAGATACAACTTATGATTACAATTCGGAAAACTATGTTTTTCATGGTTTACATTTGAATAAGAGTTTTAGGAATGGAATTGCCTTGCCTAACATTATACTATTAATTGGGAAAAATAAGGTAAATTAATAACCATAGAGGCTAAAGTCATATCTCCAATTCTCACCTAGTGGAATCCCCATTGAATCTATATATATTGCAACGGAGGGTACCTATTGAAATGTCGCCCAATTTTGTTGACACATAGTGTTACAAATTCAAGATTTAGAATTTTTTGTCAGGTCTACTTGCGATCAGCTCGTGCCAAGGTTTGTTTTGCTATGCTAATTAAATTACATGCATGCTGCGATAAGCCTCTCACACTAGTCCCTTTACCCATTATAATTTGTGTAAGAGATAAAGGGTCCAAGTTACGTACATGTTGTTTGTTTGAGTAAAGACAAAGTAAAGCACACAATTTAGAGAGTTGCAGGGGTCGCCTACCTTACCCCAGTTTCGTAAAACTCTATTCTTTAGAAACTTCGGAATAATCAGGAATGTCTCATCACGCGATGGATCTTCATATCTACGACCTATTGAATTCTTGAGTTGTACACGATGGATCTTCGTAAGAACTCGAACACGAAGTTGCTCTCGATGGTCAGAATGATTCGCCATGTCCTACCTTCCTCCATTTTTTCCGTTTTTCGCCGCGCATCCGCCATATGATTTGCTTGAGTTGTACACAATGGATCTTCTCAAGACTCTAACCCGGAGTTGCTTGCGCTTTTCGGAATGATTCGCGATGTCCTTCCTTTTGCCATTTCACGCCATTTTTTCCCCACGCATTCACCATATGGAGGTAAAACTCTATTCTTTAGAAACTTCGGAATAATCAGGAATGTCTCATCACGCGATGGATCTTCATATCTACGACCTATTGAATTCTTGAGTTGTACACGATGGATCTTCGTAAGAACTCGAACACGAAGTTGCTCTCGATGGTCAGAATGATTCGCCATGTCCTACCTTCCTCCATTTTTTCCGTTTTTCGCCGCGCATCCGCCATATGATTTGCTTGAGTTGTACACAATGGATCTTCTCAAGAACTCTAACCCGGAGTTGCTTGCGCTTTTCGGAATGATTCGCGATGTCCTTCCTTTTGCCATTTCACGCCATTTTTCCCCACGCATTCACCATATGGAGGTTATTTGGCTTTCCACCATCTTTCTCCATCTACCATTGACACTGGTATACATTAGCAAGAGATTAATTGAAGACTCTTCGTTAACGTTTGGTCTTGTGCTCTAGCTTTTTAATTGCGCACTAAGGTTGTTTCCTAGGTAGATGATCCATAATCGACGAATAAATTTGCCTTTTGATTTGGTTTACGTGGTTGAATAGGTATCATCAAGAAATAGCTAGGAAAGATGATGACGATAATTCATTTTTTTATTTGTCATAGATATATTTTGATGTAAGTAAGGTCTTACTCGGTTTACATATTTGTACAAGTTTTGGTGGTGTCGAGCAATTCGTGGTTCAACATTAACAATTTCACCTTGGTGATTACCATGAGAAAATTGCGTATTCATACCAACTTTAAACATTTTGTGGTTTAACATTTTTTTATAGAAAGCCAATAACATATGGGCTTAGCTAATCGGTGATGTAGTATTGTACTAGAAATCTTCTATTCCAATCTTTACATGCATTAACCTCATTTCCACTTGGAACTTTAGATGCTTATAGATTTTATTTACCTTATTTTAGGACTATACCGTTTGAGTTAGTTTTTTTTGTAATAACTCTGGATAAGTTTGTAAGTTGTGTGCTTTAGGAATTTAAGTGCTCATTTCACTACTGCTTGTGTGATTGAATGGTCTGTATTTTAGGATATTGAATGGTTGAGAGCTCTTGATGATTTGGAAGACTGAATAAATGAGAGATTTTACCATTTTAATAGACTTAATTATCACAACAATTAAAGAATCCTAAATCCCATTCATGTAATAATCCCCGCACCTCGCCTAAAAAACAATGTTTTTCTTAATCCAAATTAGTAAATTGTGCTCGTAATGTCTACTGAAACAACTTCCCCGACTCTTATTGTCCTCACTCGGCCTAGCATCTCTTATGCTATTGTGTCCTATCCTTCATATCAACACTCAACCGTATGTTATAAGGTGCCATGACTATCAGTGAATTACTATTGGCACTGAAAACACTATTCGTTGGCTTTGAGATCTTGAAACCCCTTATGGAACTGCTTTGCAGCTGCTCAGAATGGTTTGTTGGCTTGCAACACATTAGCCATCGTGTGGGTTTTGTCTCATTAGCCATAGTGATATGTATGTTCAAAGGTTGTTAGAGATAAGATGGTGAGAGACGTGAGAATCAGGATTAAATAGCTTTTGTTACTCAATACGAATGAAAAACATGGACAAAAAACGTACTTACAACAAACTAACAGCTAATCTGAGAGTTTGAAAACTCCGGCCCTCAAATCCAAGAGTCAGAGACTCCGGCCCCCAAAGATCTATAAACCTAGACGTAAAAGAATGCTAATAACACCCCTACTTTTATTAGAGAAGACGTATCTAAATAGCCCAATAAGTCCCTAATAAATATCTCTACCCAACTAATTATAATAATAATAATTATGATACTAACAATAATAATTGATATAATTTGTGAAGAATATCACATGTGAGGGCAAAATGTCCCACATTGATTACGACAAGAAAAGTTAACCGGATATAAGCTTGATTGGTCACACCTCCTATCACCAATTGGTTTTAGGAAGAAACCCCGTCAAGCTTATACGATCTCTCCCGAAAATTCAACATAATTATTGACTCCTATCATTATCAACCCCTCAAATCGCCTTGTCCTCAAGGCGGCAAAAGAATACAATGGTTCTCTGGGATCCAATATCTTGAAACTGGTCAAGTCTATGTTTTCAAACTTTTTGATTGTCGTGTCTCCTTGCGAACAATGTGATTTACCGAGCCGGTCAAGTACCGGTGTGGATGTTGCCAATTAACTTCTCTCTTCCATGCTTTCTCTATATCTGTTCGCTTGTTTGAGGTTCTGAAACCCAGCACAACTTCCTCCGTATGTTTGGTACCATTCACACCTTCGCTTTGGATATAAAGGACGAGCATGGAAAGAGCGACATGTGTTGTTGTTGAGGTAGGCACTGTCGGCGTGGGTTGAGGGATCGCACTGGGAGGTGCAGGATTCGAAGCATGAGGTGCAACACTTGTCAGTGGTACCTTCATCGTAGGTGCACTCGACACTGCGCATTCGCTCGATGAGCTCTTGCGTTTTGACATCATAATGGCCACAGAGCTTCCCTCAGCAATTTTGTTTTCTTCGAGTGTTGTGTCAGCTTTGAGAAACTTCATGATGAATAAACATCTACTTTGCTGTTGGATATACATCAACACCCGGAACAATTTCTATAGCTTTCTCACATCTGCAACCTGAGGACGTTTCACTTGATATTGCTACTTCAGTTCTCAAATGTTAGTCTCGCGGCTCTTGCCCGAGCTCTCGTTTTGACGACATCAGATAACATCCTCTTTAGCTCGTCAATTTTTTTTGGCCATATCTTTCACTGCCTTCTTTAACCTTTCCAGTCGTTGTTCGATGTGTGATGTAGTTACGGTTATAGAAGGATCCGGCGACGGACATATTTTATTTTTTAACCGATGAACATTAACTCCGGTAGCGATGAAGAGTGATTACGGCGATTGAACAGTAATTCGGGCCACGATGTTCATACTTGTACAATGTTGATATTGTACACAGGCTACTCGTCTTTATAGTTGTTATCTCTTTGTCATATCTAAGAGTATGGAACATATGATGTAGATGTAGTAGCCTTTCTCTACTATATAATGAATTGGCGGGCTTGATGTTTTTTTATGACATTTCAGAATATTAGAGTTAGTTAGTGGTATGATGGCTATGATTATAGTGTGTTCTGTGTTTCTCTCTATTGTGCGTATATGTAGTTTGTTGATTATTGATTATCGCGATCATATGAAGCAATACCATATGGAATTTCTCTCTATAGAGGCAGCACTTTTGAGTTGTGCAAATTCATGTTTAGTTCTTTGCTTCGGTTATGATTTGACTTGCTAGCATGTGTCTCTTTAGTACTTCCAAGTTTTTAGAGAAGTCCATCAACATAACAGAAACATACAAGAAAGCTCTGCATGCGAGTTTCTTTAATACATGTGAGAGGGCTCCTTTCACTTTTATCCAAAACCAAAAATAGTGGTATTTGCCAGCAACAACATAATGGAAGGAGTCAATCAATTTAGATTGATCCGAAATCTGATTCAAATGTTGTCTCAATTGTTCCTTAATACAATATTCAATTTTCTGGCTTCTTGTAAATCAACGATGCATACGTGTGGGATAGATATATATTGAAATTCTTGGGACAGTTTATACTTTTA
This sequence comes from Linderniella brevidens, assembly GCA_004919715.1. Taxonomy (NCBI): domain Eukaryota; kingdom Viridiplantae; phylum Streptophyta; class Magnoliopsida; order Lamiales; family Linderniaceae; genus Linderniella; species Linderniella brevidens. Next base: position 18,211,154 of record SWDC01000153.1, read on the forward strand.
AAAGTGCAAGCTATTCATAATGCATGCATTTTTCATCCCCTACTAGTAGCATTTTTAGTCAACTTAAAAACATTTAATTATTTTTTGTTAGAATAATTTCATACTTTTGGTTTGTGAATACAATGCCTTCTACCCTCTTGACATTTTTGTTTTAATTTTCTTGTAGGAAAGGAGCAACTGGATTAAAATGGTAAGTATAGCTAATGCCTTTGGTATGCTTCACGGTCGCGGTATTCAATTTAGAAGAAAATATGGAACATTTTTAAAATCTTTTTCTATTTTTTCAATGCGAGCACTATGTGATGTGCTAGCAGTTTGCACTTTATGGAGACCCGTTGTCAGAGTAACTATTTTCAATGCATCTCTGAAAGGTTCTTTGCTCTTCATGGCAATTGATCTGTTTTTTTTCTCCTAAGGACAAGGTTGCTAACTTGTATTATCTTGATTTGATTGGATATCCTAGATTTATGTGCTTTTGAGATTATTTAAAATATTAACTTCAAAACTCTAGATGTGTTTTTTTATCTTATTAATTTGAAAATCTGTATTATTCCTAGTTCGTTGCGGTGTCTTCAGTTCCACCCTCTTTTTTCATTATTGAAATTAATACTGTTCTTTATACTCAATTACGTAACTTATCTGCAGCCCTGGGAAGAGAAAGTGAAGAATGCTCATGATCAAGGAAAATTGGTCTTGCTACAAAATTTGAGTCCTGAATATACTTCAGCAGATGTTGAGGTAAGATCATTTCCAGTTTTAATAATTTGTCAAATCCTCCTTAACCTTGTTCTTGCATGATTTGCATGTGGTTTGGAAGTTTGAGTGAATTGATGGTGTCCCTTTCCTAGGAGCTGTTTGTCACCTTATCCAATGCATAAACATTTTATTCAGTAATTTGAAACCTTTAGGTTCTAAAATCACGTTGTATAACTAACTGTATGCCCAACTTGCAATTTTTGTGTTTGTCTAAGCCCTGCGGATATTGTGTTTCTCACACTCTAATGTTCTTCTGTATGGATGGGTTCTTCATCATTATGTTTTTAGTTCCTACTTTACTTCCTAGTGACATAATTAATGTTTCTACTTTCAGGATATTATTTGGCATGCGTTTGGAGAGGACTGTACAGCTAAAATGGTGCAATGCATTGCTACCTCAAGTCCCCACTCCGGTATTGCTTATATTATATTTTTTTTGTGAATGTTGTTAGTTTAATGGGTTGTATAGGTATACATTTCTTTGCACAACTTCTGTTACTCTTTATATTGGAATTAACGTTAAATGATTTTTTGTAATCGTGTTCCAGGTCAAGCCTTAATCGTGCTGAAAACAAAGGAAGCTGTTGCTAGAGTTACGGAGAAACTGGACCGAGGATGCTTAATGTTGCCAAATAAGATGTATGTGAAATTTTCATTTTCTCAAGATTTATGAGCCTTTCCTCTGATCCTAAGCATTTATTTAACTCAGTCCCCTTCAAGGGCATAAATTTATTTCCAACTCAAGGGCATAAATTCCGTTTGCAGGCCACTCGTAGCTCGCATAGGATTTGCCCCGAAATATTTGGAGAAGTCAAACGCGTTTGTTGGCCATTTGACACTTGACAAATCCAAGCGCCAAGAACATAGGGCATGGGTGAGTTCTTCCTCACCTTTTACTACTCTGTTATATGCTTCTCTTACTCTGTGTGTGTGTGTGTGTGCTTTGCATATATCTCTGATTTACTCCCACCTTTTTGTTATCTATTTCTTCCCATTATTCTCCAGAAAGATGTAGTTGCCACATCACACTTCTCCCAAAACAACACAATCGTGTTCGATATGGGCATGTCGTGGCGTTTGCTTCAGTCGAAATCCGACAAGTGGTGGGAGAAGCTTTACGAGGTTAGAGAGCATTACACATTACACCTTTTGTTGGTGATTTTTCTTTCATTTCACGGACCTTTATATTTTTCCTTTTTAAAGCTGTAATAAAATAACCGTCTTGACCCCGACAGAAACAAGGAAATGAGTTGATTATTGAGGCAATTCATTGAACTATTGCAAACATAGAATACAATCAGTGTCTTGTTAAATTCGAGGTATTAGTATATTAGATTTTGACGAGTACTTTTTTCGGTTCGAGCTTAGCTTTCGTCTTTGTTTAACCAATGTTGAAGATCACATCGATCATGCGTGGGAAAGTTGAGATATATGATGTTTTTTGTGGTTTTCCTCACTATTTGGTAGGAAAAAGACTTTTAGTTGTAATTTTAAATTATTTTCGTTCCATTTCTTTTCAACCTCATTTTCTTTTCTAACCAAACATATGATACAATTTTTCCTACCATTTTTTTTGTCTTAATGAAAATCCACAAACCAAATAAGGATGTGCCATTTTGTTGGCTATATAGTTTAGGAGTTGATTAATCTTCAGGTCAGGGATTGGATGGAGGGTTTATATGAGAGGCTCACAAGAAAACTAAGGCCGCCATAGTTTGGGAATTATTATTTTTTTCCTAGCGTCTTCCATTAATAACAATAATAATTAAAATGGGGGAGAATACCTAAACTCGTCCACATGATTACCCTATGGGTTAGTTTAGTCGTCGATGTTTTGCGTTGATCAATTTAGTCCTCAATGTTGTCGAAACTGAACAAAATCGATCCTTTCGATGTCCTTTTGTCCCCAATACTGCTGAGAGGTTATTTTCTTGGGGGAAATAATGAGCCTAATAGACTTTTATAGAAAGGTTGTATGGACTGGTCACCAATTGGACCCCTGCTTGAGAAAGCATTTTCTCCGACCACCAGCTAAGTTACAAACTCATGATCTTTTGGATTGTTGTGGGTTGCAAATTTGCTAAGTTTTCCGCTTTACCATTTAATCAGAGCTTTTTTTTATCTTCACCACACCCTTTGATTTAATCCACCCACATCACATGGATCTCGATATTATGTATCTCTCATTGATGACTGCACTTTTGGGTTTATCTTATGAAACATCGTTCCGACTTTCTAAGCATCTATCACATGTTTCGTGCCCTTGTTAAGGCTCAATATTATGCTTTAATCAAGTGTTTTCGTTAGGGGTAAATATACTTCAACGAAATTTTACGATTTACTTGCTTTTGACGGACCACATCAGAGTTGTCACATCTGGTTTGTCTCCCTTCGAAAACTACATGGCCAAGTTCCCGATTGTTCATCGTTGAAAGTTTTTTGTTCTTCTTCGTCCACATGTAGATCGTAATAAATTGTCTTCTCGTTTCGTAATTTGTGTTTTCCTTGGGTATGGAGATGGTCAGAAAGGATATCGTTTTTTATGATCACACGTCTCGAAAACTCTATGTATCACGGCATGTTGTGTTTCTTGAGCATATTCCGGTTTTTTTTACTAAATTCCCTCTAATTCTAATAACATTACCAAATCCGATCTCATTCACATTGATCCGTTCTCTACTGATACAGAAGATGATATGTGCCCAAGCAAGACACATATGCACCAGTAAACAAAGGAGCGGATTTGATCTGCGCGTTATCACGCTTGTTTGATTCACTGGCATTACGTTTGATATGTCCACGTGTTAGACTTTGAGTCATGCTACATATGAGGAGACGTGTTGAGATTATTTGTCCCACATCGGAAAACTAATTTTATCCGACTCAATATATAATCAAAGATGCATTTTCTCCTATCATCTATTGGTTTTAGGAAGAAATCCTCAAACCCTTCAATTTAACAATGAGAATCGTTGGTATGATTCTGATACAAGCTCAATTTTGGGAAAAGGAATAAAATCGAAAATGAGAGCCGTTAGCACAAGAAACACAGCTCTGATAGATCGATTTCTTAGATTCGATTGTTGCAGAAAAACAGAGAGAGAAACGAAGAAGACAAAGTTCGTTACACTGCCAGATAATTCATAAAAATATAAAACGAAATAATATCATATATAAGGATAGAAAACGTTGGTAGGAACTCGCGACTTCAGGCTTGTGGCTCGTCTTCATAATTAACTCCAAAATCGTCGAACTCCCCCGCGTTTTATTTGAAATGATATCAATCCCTCCTCGTTAAAACAACTCTTGTCCTCAAGAGTTGACAAAAGATGGAAATTGCTGTTGTAATGTGAACCAGTCCTCCCAAGTACTGTCCTCCGTCGGTGCGTTGAACCACTTAACCAACACTTGTGTGACCGGTCGATTGTGCCTCTTCACCAAACGTCTTTCCAAAATAACTTCAGGTTCCAGCACAACATGGCCATGTGAGCTCAAAAATGCTGGCAGCTGAGGACAACTAGGAGCAGAGCCTACCCTCTTCTTGAGTTGAGAGACATGAAACGTAGGGTGTATCTTGCACCCCTCCGGTAGTTGTAGACGATAAGCAACTTGCCCCACCTTTTCCAGAACCTTAAAAGGACCAAAGAAGCGAGCAGACAACTTGTGATAGGCATGAGACTTGAGAGAAAGCTGCCTATATGGTTGTAACTTCACAAACACCCAGTCATTGACCTCGAAGGACCTTTCACTCCTCTTCTTGTCTGCCTGCACTTTCATTCTGTTTTGAGCCTTCGAAAGGTGCTGCTTGATTAGCCTGATGGTAGACTCTCGGTGCACCAAGCTTCTGTCTACTAACTCGACCTTGGATACACCTTCCAAATAGGGAATGTGGATAGGAGGGGATTGGCTGTAAACTACCTGATAGGGAGTAGTGCGAATAGAAGAGTGATAACTAGTATTGTACCACCATTCCGCTAGGCTGAGCCAATGCATCCACTCTCTTGGTCTGTCTCCACACGTACATCGAAGGTAGCATTCTAAACATCTGTTCACCACTTCAGTCTGGCCATCCGTTTGAGGCTGGTATGCAGTCGAAGCCAGGAGTTGCACGCCTTGGATTTTGAAGAAAGACTTCCAGAATTGACTCATAAATATGGCATCCCTGTCTGTCACAATCGTTCGAGGAGCACCGTGTAATTTGAAAATATTATCCATGAATACTTGAGCTACGGTTGCTGCTGAATAAGGGTGCTTTAAACTCAAGAAATGAGCATACTTGCTTAGGCGATCAACCACCACCAATATAGAATCCTTGCCATTTGAAAGAGGAAGACCATCAATGAAGTCCATTGATATATCAGACCAGACCTTTTCAGGTATAGGCAGCGGGTTTAATAACCCAGGAGAAGAAGAGTTTTCAGTCTTGAATCTCTGACAGATTAGACATTCCCTCACATAATTGTAAACATCCTTCTTCATGTTCTTCCAATACACAGCTCGTTTGAGTCGGTGAAGGGTGTTGTCAATGCCTGAATGACCTCCAATTGCACTGCCATGAAAGGTTTCCAGCAGCTCTTTCCTGAGATCAGGATCGGAACCCACTACTACCTTCCCCTTCCTGGTTAGAATGCCATCGTTCCATTGATAAACACCAGGATTCCCATTCATAACTCCTTGAATGATCTTCTGAATACGATCATCCCCATCCCAGCTGCTCTTAATCCTCTCCAAGGCATCAGTATTCACATAGCTGAGGCTAGCTATCACCCGCCAGGTCGCACCTCGAGCTCAGGTCTTCTTGAGAGGGCATCAGCAACGATATTCTCACACCCCTTCTTATACATAATGGTGTAATCATACCCCATCAATTTAGCCAACCATTTTTGTTGACTCGGTGTGGAAATCCTCTGCTCCATCAAATACTTGAGGCTCTGATGATCCGTTTTAATAATAAAGTGGGTTCCAATCAAGTAAGCTCTCCATTTCTGAATGGCGGTTACTATAGCTAGGAGTTCTTTTTCATAGGTTGACATAGCAGCTGCCCTTGCGCTTAGTGGTTTGCTCATATAGGCTATAGGTTTTCCCTGCTGAAGTAACACAGCTCCAATGGCCAAGTCTGATGCATCTGTCTCGATGATAAACTCCTTAGAAAAATTTGGGAGGCTTAGTACAGGAGAATTACATAGGGCCTTCTTCAATTGTTCAAAAGCTTGTGTAGCATGCTCATTCCAGTGGAAATTGTCCTTCCGTAGCAAGTTTGTGAGGGGCTGAGCGATCTTCCCATATCCCTTGATGAACCGTCGATAGTATCCGCAAAGGCCGAGAAATCCCCTCAGCTGCTTGATTGTTCTTGGGGTTGGCCACTCCAGCATGGCTTTGATCTTGGAAGGGTCTGCTGAAACTCCTCCTTCAGCTATGACATGCCCCAAATATTCCACTCGAGCAGCTCCAAAATGGCATTTGCTTTGCTTGACAAACAGATCATTCATCCTGAGGACTTCAAAAGCTGCTTGCAAATGCTCCAAATGGCTGCTCCAATCCGGGCTGTAAACCAAATATCATCAAAAAACACCAAAATAAATTTCCTTAGAAAAGGCTGGAATATTTTGTTCATGAGCGCTTGGAAGGTAGACGGAGCGTTTGTTAGCCCAAAGGCATAACCACGAATTCAAAGTGCCCATTATGGGTCCTGAAAGCAGTCTTGTAAACATCAACATCCTTCATCCTGATCTGATGATATCCAGATCTCAAGTCTAACTTGGAAAAAATCCTGGCATGATGAAGCTCATCTAACAATTCTTCAATCAAAGGGATGGGAAACTTATCCTTCACCGTGTGCTTGTTAAGCTCCCGATAATCCACACACATACGCGAAGATCCATCCTTCTTTTTAACCAACACCACAGGTGAAGAAAAAGGGCTGATGCTCTCTCTGATGATACCCGCAGAGAGCATTTCTTTCACCATTCTTTCGATTTCATCCTTTGCACCGTAGGATATCTATAAGGTCTAACATTTACTGCTGTGGTTCCCTCTTTAAGGGTGATACTATGATCATAGGCCCTGTGAGGTGGAAGCTGAGTAGGTTCTGCAAATAACTCTTGGTATTCTTCTAACAACCTGCTCAGACCTTCTGGCCCCCTTCTCTCAGTTCCCCCCTTGTCAAGCATAAAAATCTGAGTATCAGAGAGATCATTCTCTTGCACTACCATCACTTGCAACATAGACAATTGGGCCGGATGAGATAGCAACCTACTCATCTTCTTATTCGTGATCATTTTAACCCTTGCAGGTTGCATGCCTCTCAACAATACTTTCTTCCCTTCAATATGGAACTCCATTTGAAGCTGATTAAAATTCCAAGTGATGTTTCCCAAGGTTATCAGCCATTGACGCCTAACACCATGTCACAACCCCCTAGAGGCAGAATCATCAAATCTGCCACGAATTGAGCTCCCTGCATTCTCCATTTGAAGCCTTTGCACATCGAGGAACTAAAGAGCTTGCTCCCATCGGCCACAGCTACAGGGAATGGACTAGTCTGCTCCAATCTGCACCCATACCTCCTGGCCCAATCAAGGTCCAAAAAATTGTGTGTGCTTCCCGTGTCTATTAGTATGTGTATGGGTTTGCCATTTACACTACCCCCGATTCTCATGGTGCTATAGTCATGTACCCCAGCCAAGGCATGCATCGACACCTGATAATTGATCGATGGTTCCTCATTGTCATTGGTCTCAAGCCTCTCCTCTTCATCCTCAAGATTTTCTGACCCACCCACTTGATCTTCAGTTTTATCATCTTCTTCAGCGAATACTTCCATTAAGTATATTTGCCTCTTTCTGGGACACTTATGATTGGCCGAGAACTTTTCATCACACCAAAAACATAGTCCTTTAGCTCTCTTCTCATCCATCTCTTGCGGGGACAACCTTCTGGAAGGTATGATAGGTTGAGGGTTCCCCTTCATCACATTGTAAGGTTTGGGTGGATAAGGTGCAGAGGCCATGGAAGATGAACCATAATTTGAAGAGTTCTGCCCCATTATTCTGCTCGGATTGTTGGTATTTGGAGTGAAGGGAGTTCGTACATTAGAAGTGTTGGATCTGATGCTTCCTCCCACCGGATTCAGAACCGACGTCCTTCTAGATGTTAACCCATTGGCTTGCTCCTGCAATTTGGCCAAACTCACCGCTTCAGACAGGGACTTAGGTCGGAACATCCTCACTGCCACCGCGAATTCAGGTCGTAGGCCACCCAAAAAACAGCTCACCGCGTATTGCTCCGTGAGCTCTACACAGTTCATTAATTCTTCGAAGCTATCCAGATATTCTTGGACCGATCCACCCTGTTTCAAATTCACCAACTCACTCATGGGATCATCGTAGGAATGTAAGCCGAAGCGATTATGCAATGCCTTGACATAATCCGACCATCGAGGGAGCTCTTGCGTGAGTCGGGTCTTCATGAAGACTTGATGCCATTGAAGAGCACGCCCTTCCAGGTGAACTGCAGCCATCCTCACCTTAGCTTCGGTGGGTGTTTCATCTACTTCAAAAAACTGCTCACATTTATAGATCCAGCCCCTTAGATCGTCCCCGTTGAACTTCGAGAACTCGATGCTAGAACACTTGGTCGGCAAATGATAGTTCGACCTCGTCTGTTCCGCATCCGTTTCACCACTATTTCCTCCACCTCTATTTAGCTCGTTCTCGCCGGTTGAACCATTCACCAACGCCGTAATCATTTGCCTTAAGGTCGCCAGTTGCTCATTGATGGAGGTGTTATCCTCCTTCATCTTATCGCGGAGCATCTCGACTTCCTTGCGCAACTCTACCCCTCGTGTTCCTTCTGCCATCTATTAGCTCTTCCGAAATCGGGGATCGGTGCTCTGATACCAGTTTGATACAAGCTCAATTTTGGGAAAAGGAATAAAATCGAAAATGAGAGCCGTTAGCACAAGAAACACAGCTCTGATAGATCGATTTCTTAGATTCGATTGTTGCAGAAAAACAGAGAGAGAAACGAAGAAGACAAAGTTCGTTACACTGCCAGATAATTCATAAAAATATAAAACGAAATAATATCATATATAAGGATAGAAAACGTTGGCAGGAACTCGCGACTTCAGGCTTGTGGCTCGTCTTCATAATTAACTCCAAAATCGTCGAACTCCCCCGCGTTTTATTTGAAATGATATCAGATTCTCATTATTTAGTGTTACCATCAAGTATCGAATGTCAGCGATGGACCTATTCGTGAAAGAAGAAAAGAAATCGTTGAATAATTCTCGACGGACGTTCAATTAAGAAGACGCCGAATATATATTTCGACAACAAGTAATGTTCAACTATATTTATTTTGACCACCAAGATATATTACGACAAAAACTTAACTTCTATTATGAAATATTATATTAAGATGTGGATGTTTTTAATGTTGATAAGATTAGGTTTATTAAATGTTGTAAAAATTAATTGATTGTTGATGGGCTGAGATAAGATGTATTTAATGTTGTAAATGTTAGATGAAATAGTAGAATTTTTTCTACTATAAATAGACCGATGTATTTGTATTGAATCATATCGAAAACATTATTATCTCTCAACAATCCTGTTTTTATATTTCTGTTCTTGTCCAATTATAATAGTTTTATAACACGTTATCAGCACGAGCGCTCTCCGGCAACGATCAACCTCCGGGCAAGATCTTATACAACTATAATCGAGGTATGATAATTTTATTTTGTGTACGGTAAGTTTATTTATAACACTCGTACACTTATGTTACGGACAATTTCAATTATATAAATATAACATATATACCACTAAAACGCCTTAGCCCGAGTGGTTTCGCGGAATATCGTCACTACAAGTGATGTGAGGTCCAGATTTCGAATCCCAATGGTGGCGAGTGGAATTTTATTTTGGACGAGATTTTGAAAAGAGCGATTTAAATAATATTATTTATTTTATTGATATCTCAAGTATATATCATATATATTTTGAATTAATTTTTGACTATACGGATGAACAAATTTTATTACCAGTGGGAGAAATTAAATTTATACATCTCTGATTATTATGATTTTCTTATTATAGAATCATGTCGTTTTATACAAAGATGAATCTTGCGCTTCTTACTTTATTTAACGTGATGCTTATCGGGGGGTGGATAATATTTTACAGTTGTTTCCAAAATATAGTTATTAATTGTAATATTTTTCATTATTATGATTACCGAAATATATTTTATATTTTGAAGGATGTTGCTATATACGATGATTGCTCTCCTGATCTTACTCTACTCACGGCGATAATTATCTATATATGGATTATGTTTTTACCAAGATTTTACGAGAGTGATTAATTACGATATTTTTTTATGTTATAATATATGTTTATTATGAAATATATTTTGTGATAGAAAGATGTCGCTCTACCTGATGATTGATCTTTTGACTACTATTATTTTTACGATGACACTCATCGGGATGTGGACTTTATTTTTCGTAAGGATTTTTACAAAAGAAGATAAAAAAGAAGATTAATTGTAATTTTCTTTAAAGTATTTTTTTTTACAATAAACTTGTATTGATATTTATATTGGAAATATTAATGTTATTCACATCATATATTTGTTTACTTTATGATTTGAATATTAAAACGTCTTTTGTATTTTATGATAGTATGACGAATTTGCAAAGCCTCGAGTTTGTTGCCCTTGACATCTCAGGGAAGAATTATTTATCTTGGCAACTAGACGCAGAAATTCATCTAAAAGCAAAAGGTTTGGGTGACACTATTGTCGACCCAAAAACCACAACGGGTGCAGGTGACGCCACTGATACGGTAAAAACCACAAGCACTCAGGATAAGGCAAGAGCTTTGATAGTTCTTCGCCACCACATTCATGCGGATCTGAGGGATGAATACTTGAATGAACAAGATCCCGCCGAATTGTGGAAAAATTTGAAAGTTCGATTTGACCACTTGACAACTGTTATCCTCCCTAAGGCAAGGTATGAATGGATGCATTTAAGATTACAAGATTTTAAATCCGTAACTGAATATAACTCGTTTGTTCATAAGTTGATTGCCACACTGAAATTGTGTGGAGAAACAGTCACCGAAGACAGTATGCTGGAGAAAACATTCAGCACTTTTCATCCATCAAATATGATATTGCAACAGCAATATAGGGAGAGGAGATTTAAAAAGCATTCAAAGTTAATCTCTTGTTTGTTATTGGCTGAATAAAACAATTAATTGTTGATGAAAAACCACGAATCCCGACCGACTAGTTCTACTGCAATCCATGAAGCGAATGCAGTCAAAGGTAATAATGATAATAGTCGAACCAATGATCGTGGACGTGGTCGTGGTGGACATCGCGGTCGTGGCCGTGGTCAAGGTCGTGGGCCGTGGACGTGGCCGAGGAAATTACGGTGGTGGTTATCAGCATTTCCGTGGTGGTTATCATAGCAATCGTGGCGGTCATCAGAATTTTCCCCAGAAGAGGAAAAATTACGAAAATAATGATGAGAAGAGGCACACTGAACAAAAGAACAACGATGAGCAATGCTATCGTTGCGGTGGTTCGGGCCATTGGTCACGTAACTGTCGCACGCCCAAACATTTTGGTTGAATTATATCGACAAAGTAAGGGCAAAGAAAAGATGATTGAAACGAATTTTGTTCAAAGTGATTTGGCATGCTTCTGGGACAAAAGATGAAAATACACATTTCGAAACTGCGGATTTCTAGTTTTTCCTGAAGAAAAATAATCTACTGTATTATTATTGTGTGCTTTATTGTTATGTGTATTGTATGGTTTATTATTGTGTGATTTATTATGTATCGTTTGGAGTGTTTTATTAAGTTATATATTTTCTTGTGATATATCTGTTTATTTTAATAATTATTATTATGTGTTTGTTTATAAAGGAATTTCTCTGATGGAAACGAACATGTGCAATGGAGAATTATGTCTTACAGACTGTGCAACGACTCATACGATTCTGAAGAATAAGAAATATTTCGATCATCTTGAAATGAAAGAAACGAATGTTATTACAATATCGGGTAGCACAAATATAATTGAAGGCTCCGGAAGAGCCAACATTTTACTACCCAGAGGAACAAGGCTGATAATTGAAAACGCCTTATATGCTCCTAAGTCTCAAAGAAATTTATTGAGCTTTAAAGCTATTCGACATAACCGATATCATGTTGAGACTGCAGAAAAGGGAGATGTTGAATATTTGCACATTACAAAGGGGGTTTCTAATGATAAAAGAATTATGGAAACATTACCTTCCTTTGACTCTGGGTTGTATTACACATATCTTAGAACGATCGAATCGTATGCTACCGTAAACCAGAAGTTTACTAATGACAGTACATTTAATGTTTGGCATGACCGGTTGGGCCATCCCGGTGCAATTATGATGCGGAAAATAATTGAGCATTCACGTGGGCATTTAATGAAGAACCAGAGGATTCTTCAAAGTAATGAATTATCATGTCGCTTGCTCTAAAGGGAAGTTAATTATTCGGCCATCACCATCGAAAATAAAGAATGAATCCATAACATTTTTGGAGCGTATACATGGTGATATTTGCGGACCGATACATCCATCATGTGGACCATTTAGGTATTTCATGGTATTAATTGATGCATCGACTAGATGGTCTCATGTATGTTTGTTATCAACACGCAACATGACGTTTGCGAGATTGCTTGCACAAATGATCCGACTAAGAGCACATTTTCCAGATTATCCAATAAAGAAAATACGCCTTGATAATGCTGCTGAAATTACTTCCAAGGCATTTAATGATTATTGTATGTCTATCGGAATTGATGTTGAGCATCCCGTGCCACACGTTCTACGCAAAACGGTCTTGCAGAATCGTTGATTAAGCGCTTGCAATTAATTGCAAGACCGTTATTGATGAAGTCGAATCTTCCCTCGTCTTGCTGGGGACATGCTATATTGCATGCAGCAACACTAATTCGCATCAGACCAACAAGTTATAATGATGTCTCCCCATTACAAATGGTTCATGGTCAGGAACCAGATATTTCCCATCTAAGAATTTTTGGATGTGCAGTATATGTTTCAGTTGCTCCACCACAACGAACAAAGATAGGACCTCAAAGGAGGTTGGGAATATATGTCGGATATGAATCTCCATCGATAATAAAGTATTTGGAACTTCTAATTGGAGATTTATTTACGGCCAGATTTGCCGACTGTCATTTTGATGAATTGAATTTTCCGACATTAGGGGGAGAAAAGAAACAGCTGGAGAGAAATGTTAGTTGGAATGAATTATCGCTAAATCATTATGATCCTCGAACTAAAGAATGTGAACGAGAAGTTCAAAAGATAATTCATTTACAGAGTTTAACTAATCAACTGCCAGAAAGTTTTACTGACCTTAAAAGAGTGACAATGTCACATATACCAGCTGCTAATGCTCCTGCAAAAATAAATGTTCCTGCAGAACATATTATCGAGCCTAAGCCACAGCTAAAGCGTGGTAGGCCCTCGGGTTCCAAAGATAAAAATCCCCGGAAAAGAAAAGGAGCAAATAATAATAAGAATGGTCCAACCGATGATTTATCGACTAGAGAAGAGTCGATGGGCAATGAGAATGAAACTCATGTACCTGAACGTTCAGAAAATAATGATAATGAAGAGATCTCGATAAACTATGCCCAAAATGGAATTAGATGGAACCGAGATGAAGTCAACGTTGATGATAAATTCTCATTTAACGTAGCGCTACATGAAATGAATGAGATTAATGAGAATGAGGATCATGAACCAAAGTCTGTACAAGAATGCAGACAAAGAAATGATTGGCCAAAATGGAAAGATGCAATCGAAGCCGAATTGAAATCACTTGAGAAACGAAAAGTTTTCGGACCTGTAGTCCGTATACCAGAAAATGTAAAGCCGGTTGGATATAAATGGGTTTTCATTAGAAAGAGGAATGAAAACGGCGAAATTGTAAGATACAAAGCACGGCTTGTTGCACAAGGTTTTTCGCAACGACCAGGTATTGATTATGAGGAGACATATTCTCATATGGTGGATGCAACTACTTTTCGTTACATAGTGAGTCTGGCAGTAAGAGAAGGTCTCGATATGCGTCTTATGGATGTTGTCACTACTTATCTATATGGAACACTTGATAGTGACATATATATGAAGCTTCCCTAAGTGGTATAATCGCCTAAGTGAATTTTTAGTAAAAGATGAGTATCGGAATGATCAAACTTGTCCCTGCATATTTCTGAGAAGATGTGAAAATGAGTTTGTCATTATAGCAGTCTATGTTGATGATATCAATACAATTGGAACTCCTGAAGAGTTGACCAAAGTTGTTGATTGTTTGAAAAGGGAATTTGAAATGAAAGATCTTGGAAAAACAAAATTTTGTCTTGGACTTCAAATTGAATATTTGAAAAGTGGAATATTTGTACATCAAGAGACTTATATGAAAAAGGTGTTGAAAAGATTTTACATGGATGAATCTCATCCACTGGATACTCCAATGATTGTTAGATCGTTAGACGTAAATAAAGATCCCTTCAGACCACACGAAAATGATGAAGATCTACTTGTTCCTGAAGTACCATATCTTAGTGCTATTGGAGCACTAATGTATCTTACGAGCCATACGCGACCTGATATAGCGTTCGCTGTAAACTTATTGGCAAGATATAGTTCTTCGCCGACTCGTAGACACTGGAATGGAGTTAAACGGATTTTTCGATACCTTAAAGGAACATCTGATATGAGATTGTTCTATTCTAATGAGTCGAAAGCAAATTTAGTTGGGTATGCAGATGCTGGATATTTGTCTGAGCCACATAATGTTCGATCGCAAACAGGTTATTTATTTACATATGGTGGAACCGCTATTTCATGGCGGTCAATAAAACAAACTTAACAGCTACTTCATCTAACCATGCGGAAATTTTCGCTATTCATGAAACTAGCCGAGAATGTGTTTGGTTGCGATCGATAATTGAGCATATCCAACAGACTTGTGGGTTGCTTTCTGAGAAATTACTTCCAACGATCTTATATGAAGATAATGCGGCATGTATTGCCCAATTAAAGGAATGGTATATTAAAGGGGATAGAACAAAGCATATTTCACCGAAGTTTTTCTTCACCCATGATTTGGAGAAAAATGGTGATATTGATGTACAACAAGTGCGATCAAGTGAAAATCTTGCAGATTTATTTACGAAAGCACTTCCCCCAATTAGTTTCAGGAAATTGGTATATTCAATTGGAGTTCGAAGACTCCGAGATTTATAATGATATTATCATCAGGGGGAGAAAATACGCGTTGCACTCTTTTCCCTTCACTGTGGTTTTTCCCATGTGGTTTTCCCAGTAAGGTTTTTAATGAGACAACAAATGAAAGCGTATCGAAAGGAATTATGTACTATTTTTCCTTCACTAGGTTTTTATCCCACTGGGTTTTTCCTAGTAAGGTTTTAACGAGGCAAATTCTTTGAAAAACATCCAAGGGGGAGTATTATGAAATATTATATTATGATGTGGATGTTTTTAATGTTGATAAGATTAGGTTTATTAAATGTTGTAAAAATTAGTTGATTGTTGATGGGATGAGATAAGATGTATTTAATGTTGTAAATATTAGATGAAATAGTAGAATTTTTTCTACTATAAATAGATCGGTGTATTTGTATTGAATCATATCGAAAACATATTATCTCTCTACAATCCCGTTTTTATCTGTTCTTGTTCAATTATAATAGTTTTATAACAAGTTCGACTATATTTATTTTGACCACATTTTTTCAATCACCCTTTTCATCGAAATTAAGTGAATTTGACGGATTTTCGACAGTTCTTTGAGTCGTTTTTTAAATATTAATCTTAGAGATTGTGAGGGAAAATATCTTTTTTGTTTTACCAATGCAATTATGAGTCTAATCATTTTTTCATGTCCCCACCGTGGACACTTTAATTTAGATGGTCCAATTTAATTAATTTTTGTGGACACGACGGTCCTACTCTACCTCTCTTCGTGTTGGCAATAACATCAATTCTTGATAAGTGAAAGATGTGGAAAGATGATTTATAGATATTGAAATGGTGACCACAAATGATTTCTACATTATCAACGCTAACTAATTTCAATTCGCAGCTCCCAACGGAAAATTGAATTCAAAGAATTTAGGACAAAAATATTATCACTTTATTGCCTTTACTTCGTGCATATTACAATGTATAAGTATCTAAATATATCACAAACGTGCTCGAATTTTCTTGTCGGGACACTACACAACAATTTCAATCCACACTTTAATTAATCTAACCGTAGTATTTATAACGCCAAAAAAAAAAAAAAACTCGATCGTCACATCTCAACATGCCACGTTGCAACCTCCCCATCCAAACCACCGGTAAACACCTTCACCACGTCGCCTCCACCGACGCCTCCATCCACCACCGCAACGGCAGCCAGAGACCTCACCGGCGTTCGCTGACCATCCAACACGGCCAAGCAACAATACATCCCATCGCCACCGTCATAAGCCCTCCTCCAAATCCTCACCGTCGCATCCGCCGACCCACTCATCAGCAAATCCCCGACGTTGATCAAGCAAAGGACAGCCCTCGAATGACCCCTCAAAGCGCCGGCCACGGCCATGTGGGCCCCGCCGTCCTCCCTCTCCCAAACCAGCACCGACCGGTCACACGACCCGGAGAAAAGAACCGAACCGTCGGAGCTCAGAGCTAAGGCGTTCACCGCCGACTTGTGCTTCTCAAGGGTCGCCAAAAGCTCGTACCTTCTTCCGCCGGCGGCGTCCTCCTTTTTCCAGGCTTTAATCTTATTATCAGCCGAGCCCGTATATATGGTCCCGTCTTTGGACACAGCAATCGCATTGACTGCGTCGTCGTGTGCTTTAACGGATTCCAAGCAGCGAAAGTTGGCGCCTTTATTCGATTTCCATATCTTTAAGCTTCGGTCCCAAGAAATAGAGACCATATAATGCTTCTCGTCTTCGGACACGACGGCGAGCCCAGAAACGACGTCGTGGTGTTGGATCCAAAGCTTCTTCTTATGCCTGCGGACGTTAGCGTAGTTTCGAGGGAAAGCGAATCTGAGGAGGCGATCTTCGAAAGTAGGGAGAGTAGCGACGAGGCGGTGTTTCTTGCTATGATTATTATTATCCCCGTCGTCGTCGTCGATCATCGTTACTTTCCAAACCCTAATTTTGCAATCTTGATGGGACGTGAAGATTTTCCCGTCGAGAAAAGCTACGGATTTGACCGAACCTGAACCGGGATCGGAGGAGCCAAAGGCGTCGATTAGGGCTGCGCCGTTGCCGGTGGTGGTGGCGGTGGCGGAGGCGTCGTATACGTGGACTTGGTTCCCCGTGGCTGCGTAGAGGAGGTTCTCGTGTATGGCCAAGGCGTTTATTGCTGCCGCCGTGTTGTGATGCTGAGGCCCACGACGACGTCGTTTTGTTGGGTTGAGAGATGAGACGAGGACTTTGTTGTTTGGCGCTCGCGAGGTAGTTGACGAGGTTGTTTCGTTGGTAGTGAGAGATGGAAGTGAAGGAAGGGTTAAGAGGAAATGGATACTGATGTTCGTCGATGATGATGATGATGATGATAGTGAAGAAGAATTAGAAGAAGATTGCGTGGAGGTTTCTGTGTGTATAACTGTGTCGGAGAGGGGAGATTTAGGCGGCGGAGATGGCGGTGGCGTGGTGGCGGAGGAAGAGCACGTGGTGAGCCATGAGCGGAGGAGATTCATTTATGCAGCTACTTTGTAGAGAGAGAGAGTAAAGAAAGTTTCAATGCTTAACTTACTTTAGAATCAAATTGTTGTCTTATCTTAAAACAAAAAGGCAATTATATAAAATAATTAGGAAGTCGTCACAGATTAAATGAGACGGGACGGGTGAGTTGAGGTGTCACTTGTAGTGAAATATCCTATACGGAGAAAAGTGAATTAGAAAAACAAACACCTTTTAGAGCAAGATGATGTTGATTAACCTAAATATGAAATTAGTTTTTATCGTTTTCGATCTATGGGTGGTGACGTTGACCAGGTGCATGCGACTATTATAAATTATCGAATGGGTTAGTAATTGAAAGCACTTTTTCAGATAGAAAAAAATGCATGCAAATGCTATTTTGTTTTTTTGGACCTATGAACCGTGGGGTTGGGGCCAATGCAATATCCTGCAGCCGTTATCAATAGAATAAACTATTGATAACAGATTCACTTAAGTAAATGTTAGCACATGGGATCATATCTAAAGGCTATGTTGAAATTCTAATTAAGTGGGTGTTGTCCCACATTGAACAAATCAAGAGCAACTCCATCAATTACCCATTAGTTTTAGGATGTAGACATCGATTTCTAATAGACTAATTGCAAGGAGCCACTTAAATATGTGTGTAAAGTATGCATGGATTGGATTCATTCGTAAATAAAAGTATCTTCACATGAAGGTCTGATTCAGATCATATTTGTACCCCTTGACTTTTATTAGTTTTGTGTATTTGGACATTACATACAATTCAGAATGATTAGTCGTGTTGGATGTCGGGTTCGTTTCATAGCCGACAAATAGGGTGTTCGTATTCGATTCAAAGTGAATTTAATAGGTCAAATGGTCGTGCACATTACATTTTCGGATGAAGGTCACGAGTTCGATCTCACTTGGACTCTCGTTGTCTTGTCTGTGCGAATTTGAGATGGTACATACAGACATGGGAGATTAGGCCATTGGAAGCATGAAGTTGTCTACGAATGAGGTACTACGACGACATAGTGAGTGATATGAAATATACGAACCGAACTGTTTGTTTTTCTTTATTACACAAGAAAACAAGCACATAGGAGGAAATGAGATCGGAGTCAATATGGGAAATATTAAAATTGCTATTATTAGGTGTAATAAAAAGGCACATCAGTCCAACGCCGCCTGTTTGGTCTTTGACATGCGACGATTGGGAGCCAAAAGAAAAATTTGAAGTTAGTCTCGTAAGGTTTCCCTAATTTTGAAGACGGGTTGGTCTTTTTAATTTATGTTGAACTCATCATGTATTCGACTTTTTCTATTTTTATGTATACAACGTTTTATTTTAATGTGATCCAGATCGACTATTCTTATTTTTCTTTCATTTTTTCTGTTATTTATATATTATTTAAATTTTATTACATAATTAAAATAGATTATAAAAATAACAAAATAAAAAATTGAAATATAGGATCAAGACTACAATGTAGTCCGATTGTAGTAGGTAATTTATCAACTAAACTTGCTGACAAATCGGTAACTATTGTTTTATCGACTACAAAAGTAGTTTGAAATTACAATGTAGTCGCTAATTATAGACTATCAAGTGCTACTGGTAGGCTGTCCTTAGGGTGTCCACAATAATACTCCATGTAGACTTGCCCACATTTAATCGCAATTGGCGGTTCCGATCGGCCAATCACCGGTTTTCAACCGCCGGTTCCAGTTACCAATCGGAACCGGCCACCAACCGCAACCGGCGGTCGCGGGTGGCCGGTTCCAAGCGGTTTGGGAAAATTCCAAACCGCGAACCGACGGTTGTAAACCGGCGGTGACGGATATATATATATATAATATATTTATATATTTAATATATAATTATAATTCGAAAAAAATATAATAATATATAATATATATAGCCGGTAGATGGAAAAAATGAAAAAATTTAAAAAAAAAACAAAAAAAAAACACGACTGACGTGTCAGTAGCCTAAAAAAAATTAAATATAATATAATATAGCCGTTAGGATTAGGAAAAAAAGAAATTAGCCGTTGCAACCGGCGGTTGCAACAGCTAGGTACCCCAAAAAAATTATAAATACCCCCCACCCCTCTTCAAAAAATCACAACTCAATTCTATCTCTTTCTCTCAATTATTCACTCTCAAAATGCTTAATTCTCAGCCTCGTTGTAGTCCACGAATTAAAAATAAACTAATTAAAATACTACTCCCTCAATCCCCGCGCGGCTTTACTACAATACACTCATCAATTCCCACCCGGCTCTACTATACGGCGCTCCGAATTTTACTCGTCTTGTTCTCGTAAGTTTACACATATTTTATCTAACGTTTATTTCTAATCTTTTATTTTAGATATGGATAGCCGTCGTCGAGGATCGAGTTCGAGATCGAGGGGGAAACAGATTGTTGGTAGTTCATCGCAAGATGACTACTACCAATACGATGACTCCCTCGAAATTATACTCGACCTGAGTGACGTCCTCGGCTCAGACATGGATTGAACGGAGAGCAACACACAACGGTACCAACCGGAAGAAACTCCGAGGCCGCTGCCGCCGCCGACCGAGACCCAAGCACGGGCCGCCGCCGCCGCCCTACGCTCAGATATTTTCGCGGTACAATTCAAGAAGGTACCGACCAAAAATAAAGATTTTTTTAAAGTTATATGTAATTATTGTGGTAAGGAGTACCCTTTTAAGAAGGGTGGCGTATATGTCAATTTCACCGACCATATCCGCTCAAAACATCCTATTAAGATATGAATTAGTCAAAGTCAAAGTCAAATGCACGGGGCTACGGGTACGGGTTCGTCCGCTACCGGACAAGGACCCAGTGCGAGTCCGACGTCTTTGTTCATGTACAACGAAGACGTCGCGCGCAAACAACTTGCAAAATTTGTTTGTGCGAAACATCTTCCTTTTCGGTTTGCCGATGATCCGATCTACGAAGAGTGGATCAGAAAGTCGTATAACCCCAAAGCGAAGAAAGTTTCACGTAGCACCCTTACGCGAGACATTAGGAAGACGGTACTCGCGTATAAACGCGAGTTAATAGATCAATTAGGAAATTTAGAGTGTAAAATGTCAATTGCCTTCGATCTATGGAGCGATCATTGGCAAGATCATCATTACATGGGCGTTACATGCCATTGGATTAATGACTCTTGGCAAGTACAGAAACGCTTAATTGCGTATAGGGAATTTGACACAGCTCAAAACATCGCACTGAAGCTTAGGAGTATCTTATCGGAATATAGGATACTCGAGAAGATTTTCTCGGTATCCTTTGATAATGTTAGAGCTAATTACGCGAGCATTGAAGATTTGATTAAGTATTGTCGAACGTCATTTGGCGGTCGATTCTTCCATGTCCGGTGCTTCTGCCACATACTTAACCTATGTGTTCAGGACGCACTCACGCATCTAAAGGCACACGTTACGCCGATACGAACGGCAATTAGTTACATGATGCGCCACTCTTCTGTACTGAAGAAGTGGAAGAGTAATTGTAGAAGTGTGGCAATCACGCTCAAGAAGTTTGCCTTAGATGTACCCAACAAGTGGAATTCCACATACAAGATGTTGGATACGTCGTACGAATATCGCCACGCCTTGAGCGATTTCTATGACGAAAACTCCGAATTCAGCGTAATGGTACATCCTACGATGTGGGACGGATGCAACGGCATATGTGAAATACTTCAGGTATTTCACGATGCCACGAAGGAGATGTCGGGAACATATTACCCGACATCAAACTTAGCCTTAGATCATTGCGTTAAAGTCGCATGCATTCTAAACACTTTTGTAGGACGATATTGCGGGCCCGGCCGTTTTAGCCATGAAGGCTAAATGGCTGAAATACTTTTGGGAACTACCCGATATCTTCATCATTGCGAAGATATTAGACCCCAGAATGCGCGTAGAGGGGACATATAATTTTCTGGCACTACTACCAGTCCATTGCGGCTGATTCTAGTGCTATCTCCATGAACTACTATATTCAAGTTATGAATATAGGGTATGACGCTCTAAAGGCAGTCTTTACAGCGTAAAAGACCGATATTGGTCAAGACCCAAGTTGATAGAGTTCGGGTCAATCCACTAGTAGTAGTAGTGCTAGCGGTAGTGATCGCTTAGCCTCCTACTACAACCTCCTCAACACGAGCAAACGCCAAAGGTCGACGAACCCGTTCCTAGAGATAAATAACTACTTGTCGACCACTTTTGAGTTCGCCAAGGACGAGGATCAGTTCAACGTCCTCAGATGGTGGTCGAAGATGTCGCCAACGTATCCAACGTTGGCAAAAATAGCTAGGAAAATCTATGCCGTCTCAATTTCAACCGTCGCAGTTGAACAAACTTTTAGCATGGGCGGCTTAACTTTAAGTGAAAGGCGTTCGAGGTTGACGGTAGAAAACGTCGAAATATCGATTCGGACGACGACGTGTTCGACGATACCACCGGCACAGAGACTAGTGGTGGCGGCAATGGCGGCGACTACGAGTAGAGAGAATAGAGAATCTCCGAAAATGGCGATATTCAAGCCCGAAAAAGATAAGTAGTATATCACTCAATCTCATTGTATTAATTTTTTTATTTTATATTTTTACTTCATACAATCTTATTTTTCAGCCAACATCTCCAAGAAACCGCTCGCGTGACGACATCAAAGCCGACGACAAAGCCCGAAAAAGATAAGTCATTAATACTAATTTTATTTTTTTATTTATTGATTAAATTTTTTATGTTCCAAAAAAAAATTATCTAACTTCTATTCTACATTTTTCTCAGAAACCGAGTATCGACTGACGTTGGTAAATGGCAATTGCGATTCAACGAACAACGAATAATTTTTTTTCTTACGTTGTATTTTCTAATTTGTAAATCTTAATTGTAACTGTAACTTCATTTTTGTAATAAAATTTACGATGATTAACATTTTTAAACCGAAAATCCTTGTTATATACCCAAAAAAAAAACATATTTGTGTGCCGAAAACTATCGATATATACACTAAAAATAAAAAAAATTAAACAAACTGACGGATGGTAACCGCCGGATACCCTTTGACCGGCGGTTCAACCGGCAACCGGAGACGGCCAACCGGCATCCGTCTCCGACCGATTGTGGCCGATTGGTCATTTCAACCAACCGGCAACCGCCGGTTAATCAAAACCGGCGATTGGGCAAGTCTAACTCCATGACACTTACACGTCAGCATTCCATAATACATTTCCATATCAATTTTTCTCACAATTATAACTACCATAATACAAACCTACAATCATATATTCTATTCTATAGTTTACACATTTCATATATGAATTTATATACATTAAGTAAACTATGATTAAAAATTTATTAAATTAATAGTTATAGAATTAATTTAATATCTTTCGGAAAAAAATATATACATCTGAAAATGTATTTTTAAAATTTAAATATATAATACTTTCAAAACTGAAAATAGCTTTCTTCTATTTCTTTTAATTATAAAATATAATATACAACTAGGTCCCAGTTGAAATCGTGTGTTCCATAAATGGCGTCTCATTATATGTCCCATATTTTACAATTTACGAAAAAATGATTCTTATGAACATCGAAAAAATATAAGATATGGATATCAATTTGATCATCATGAAACAAAGAATAAATTGAATGTGTTTATTTGTTTTTATCATATAAATTACAGGAAATAACAACGATTTTATGATTTTGTGGAATATGTAATTAAAAAATTAGAAAAGAATTAAAGAATAAAAAGAAAATTTATAAACCATCTGAAATTGAATTGTCATGATGAATAGACATATAGTGGGACACCAATTTTGGGACATGCGATTTCAATCGGTCCCATAAACATAAAAGTAAAAAAAGGAAAAAGAAAAAGTGGTCTATGAACCGTGTCATATCCATGACATAGTTCATGTGTATGACACACCCACAATGCTTTGCGTGTCTTATAACATGACACCTCAGTACTATGCACGATGGGATAACACACGTTGCCGACATACTTAGCACCGACTGCTTGCCGACTGTATTGTTCTTACTGACAAGCCTCCTATCGACCACAACTGGTAGTCGTTGTAGTCGGTAGAACCTTTATCGACTAGTGCTACGTATCTATCTACTACATGTAGTCTGTAGAACAACTCTGTCTTTAGTGAAACTTGCTTGTATGGTCACTAACTCTTCCTTGGTCACTAAATGTTAAGTCTTAAAAGATTTTTCTTAGGCTCAGATTGATATAAATATTCCGATATGCCTTATTTTCTACAATGCTGAAATCTTTGTTATGTCTTAGACGTGGAACTTGTTGGTTCTGGTGTATATCGTCTGGTCGGTGGCTGCAGAAACTCGAACAGAAATTTTTTTAGAGTCGAAGTCGAGGCACATACTACGTACGATGTCCGTAAGACGTTATTGCCTCGTATTTCAGTGCCTCGAGTTATCGCAATCCGTCCCGAAGATACAACGACTTCAGAATTTTGCATGTTGCACAACGATACAAAATTATCGGCGAATCTACTCAAAGATTCGAGCCTTTCTTGCTTTTATTTTACTCTGGATTGTGTATGCACTATCTCTAGAATGCTGGCGGTCGATTGAATGATTTTTCCAATTCTGCAGGGGCCTATTTATAGCTGGCGAAACTTTCTGTGGTCATTTCGCGAGGCGTTGCAACTGTTGGGTCTTTTTGACAGTTTTTGGAACTTTGATTGGGGGCCATTCTGCGAATAAACGCAGCTTCTGGGCCCAATCGTCAACAGTTACTTCTTGACCCAACGGTTCGGTCCGAACCGCTCCGTTCGACCCGCTTGCGTCAACACTCAGCGCTTGCGTCAGTGCCACGTCAGTTTCACTTGTACACGTGTCCTCTAACACGTCAGCATTACTTGCCACGTCAGCGGGACCGCCACGTCACCGGTGACATCACCGTCACCGCCTCACCGGAGTATAAAATTAAGGGCTCCTCAAAGCTCCTCGCTCCGATGCGCCGTGCTAAGTGCGCCTCAAAACGCCCATTGCGCACTTGGCACGGCTCGGGTCGGTGTCGGCCCTGGGTCCGGGCTCGGTCTCGGCCCGGGCGAGGGCGCGGGCTCGAGCTCGGACTCAGGCTCGAGCACGGGTTCGGGCACGGGCTCGGGTTGGCGGTGCGGGGCACCGCCCGTACTTGGCTATAATTGGGTCCAAACCCCCAAACAAGCCCACGAGTGCATAACCCACCAACCACTTGGGCAAGCTATTTGAGTAGCCCATGTAGGGAGACTCATTATAAGCAAGTGAAAAAGTGATGAAGTTTCCAATGTGGGACAACAACAAGTCCATTTATATATATTAAATATATATTTCATCTCTGCCAACTTCGAAAATTAATTTCGCATTCACCCGACATCGATTTTGAGCCAATTAATATTCGACAAATTCCCCTCAAAACATAGAATTTGAATCTTTCATCAATTTCGGGTTTCGACGAACGACAGCTTCTCGATTTAATTAAAATCGGTTAAATTTTTATTTATTGAGTCTAAATCCCATTTGGGTCTATAGCCAAATTCCATCAGAACTTTCAATTAATTAGTGCTCATGACGATTCGTACCCACCAATTTGGTATAGACATCATTAAAAGCGTAAACGCTTACCCTTACCACACGTCATCGAGATATTACTTGGGCAGCTCTCGAGAATGGACTTTTAGGATTTCCAAGTATACAACTGAAATAGCCACAACTTAGTTGTATCATTGAACCAAGTTCGTGGGATCTCAACTCATCATGGTTGAGTTTCCACTGTACCTTCTCTTGGTGTGTGGAGTTTTAGTCCCATTCCCCTTACTACAGTGTTTAACTATTCTCTAGTGATGCCTTTCGTCAAAGGATCTGATATGTTCTCTTTAGACTTCTCATAGTCAATTGAAATTATTCCATTAGAGATTAGTTGTCTTACGGTATGTCTCCGACGTACGGCCGAGACATACCGTTATACATACAACTCCGTGCACTGCCGATAGCCGCCATGCTATCGTAGTGTATCATTATCGCTGGCACAGGTTTGTTCCAACAAGGAATATCCTCCAGAAAATTCTGAAGCCATTCAGCTTCTTCGCCGGCTTTATCTAGTGCAATGAACTCCGATTCCATCGTTGATAGGGCTATGCACGTTTTTCTTTGAGGATTTCCAAGAAACTGCTCCTCCACCGATGGTAATATGTAACCATTCGTGGATTTGAAGTCTTTACTATCAGATATCCAATTTGCGTCGCAGTATCCTTCCAGAACTGCGGGATATCTCTAATAGAGTATGCCATAATTAATGGTGTACTTCAGATATCTTAGCACTCTCTTTAGTGCTATGCAATGGCTATTACCTGGATTACTAGTAAATCTGCTAAGTTTACTCACTGAATATGATATGTCAGGTTGAGTGCAATTAGACATATACATCAGACTGTCAATCACCCGAGCATATTCGAGTTGCGATATAGGCTCTCCTTTATTTTTGACCAAATGTAGATTAGCGTCTACATGTGTTTTAGCCTAAGGATCATCGAAGTCTTCAAATTTCTTTAACACGTTCTCAACGTAGTGAGATTGTGTCAGAACAATTCCTTCGGGTGTCTTAGAGACATTTATCCCTAATATGACATCAGCCAAACGCATATCCTTCATGCTGAAATAATTTTTCAACATATTCTTCGTATTCACGATTATTTTGTCACTGTTTCTCATGTTCAACGTGTCGTCTACATAAAGACATACAATCACAAACTCCTCGATTATTTTGAACCCATTCGATAACATCGTCATATCGAATTTTTCGTGCCACTGTTTCGGCGCTTGTTTAAGCCCGTAAAGTGATTTCACGAGACGACATACTCTGTTCTCTTGCCCGGGTGCTACAAACCCTTCGGTTGTTTCATTTTCTTCTTCTAATTCCCCGTTCAGGAATGTTGTCTTCACGTCCATTTGGTGTATCTCGAGATTATACAACGCTTCAATAGCAACGAGAACTCGAATGGACGTTATCCTTGTTACAGGCGAATAGGTATCAAAGAAGTTATAACCTTCCTTTTGATTGAACCCCTTAGTGACTAATCGAGCTTTATATTTCTCGATCGACCCATCGGTCTTAATTTTCCTTTTCATGATCCACTTACATCCGAGAGGTTTGCACCCCTTCGGGAGATCTACCAGTTCTCATGTATGATTCTGCATGATGGACTCAATTTCGCTATTGATAGCTTCTTTCCAAAACGGTGCTTCTGGACTCGACAAGGCTTCTTGCAATGTCCGGGGTTCGTCGTCCATCATATACGTCAGAAAGTCAGGTCCAAATGATTTGGCCACTTTCTTTCTTTTACTCTACCTCAGTTCCTCAACTTTTCGAGGTGAACTTTCAACGACATCGTGAGTTCTTTTCACATAACTTATCTCCTTTCTTTCCTTATTTGGAAAGATATTTTCGAAGAATGCGGCATTCCTCGACTCAATTATCATCCCTGCGTTCATGTCAGGGATATCTGATTTGTGCACCAGAAATCTGTTTGCACCACTGTTACTAGCATATCCGATGAAAATGCAATCAACAGTCTTGGGTCCTATCTTAACCTGCTTCGGTTTAGGTACTTCGACATTTGCTAGGCACCCCCACACTTTAAGGTAATCGTAGGTCGGCTTCCTACCTTTCCATAACTCATATGGATTTGGTCCCTCTTTTTGTGTAGTTACATATTTAGAATACGGTTTGCAGTGAGAATTGCTTCCCCCAACAAGTTCTGAGGTAGCCCCGAACTGATCAACATCGCATTCATCATCTCCTTTAGAGATCTATTTTTGCGTTCTACAACGCCGTTTGATTGAGGTGAATACGGCGCAGTAGTCTGATGAATAATGTCATGTACTTGGCATAATTCTTCGAATGGCGCCACGTATTCTCCTCCTCTGTCACTTCGAATTATTTTTATTTTTGAGTCGAGTTGATTCTCAACTTCACTCTTATATCTCTTAAAGGCTTCAAGAGCTTCGTTTTTGCCACTTAGAAGATATACGTAACAGAATCTTGTGCAGTCGTCAATAAAAGTAATAAAATACTTTTTCCCACCTCTAGTCTGCACGAACTTCAGTCACATATATCGGTGTGGATCAGTTCTAGAGGTGAACTACTTCTCTCCACGGAGGAGAATGGTGCTTTGACCATCTTTGCCTCACGCAGACCTCACATTTTTGTGAGTCTATTTCCATTTGCGGAAGCATGTTTAAACTTATTAACTTTATAAGTTTGTTTAAACCAACATGTCTCAATCTGTCATGCCACAAACTAGAACACTCAACCAAGTACGAAGAACTTGCATTATTACTAGCGAGCTTAATCTCGCGTTTTACAGGCATTACACTTAATTTAAAGAGCCCTTTTTCAAAGTAGCTCTTGCCTACGAAATGACCATTCTTGGTCAGTACCTATTTGTCGGCCTTAAACATTTGTCTAAAATCCGGCTTTGCTCAGTAGGGAGCCAGATACTAGATTCTTGCGGATGTCCGGGACATGCAGTACATCCACCAGCGTCAGCTCTTTGCCCGATGTCATCTTAAGGGCCACCCTTCCCAATTCGATAATTGGTGAAGTCGCTGTGTTTCTCATATATAGCGTTCTTCCGGAAATCGGGATGTACTCGGAGAACATCTCTTTGTCGGAGCAGATATGGCGCGTTGCTCCGGTGTCGATGTACCACGACCTGGGATTCTCTACGACATTGGCTTCGTACACAACCGCAGCGAGGTCTATCTCCGACAGATCTGAGGCCAACTTTGCCTCGGACAGACCTGGTTCTTTTTTACCCTCTTTTTCTATCGGCAATCTTTAGCCATGTGTCCGGGCTTGTCACATTTGTAGCAGTTCCCTCTTGTCTTGTTAGAGTTCGGCTTCTGCTGGTTCTGCGATGTATTCGCCCGCTTGTGTTTCTTGCCCGTGCCCGACTCGGCCAAGTTTGCTCGTGCCTCTATGTTAGCCCTCTTGTTCTTGGCCTCGATTTTCCGGTTATCTTCCTCGATCCGAAGCCTCACGATCAGGTCCTCAAGCCCTATTTCCTTGTGCTTGTGCTTGAGGTAGTTCTTGGAATCCTTCCACAGAGGCGGTAGCTTATCGATAATAGCAGCTACCTGAAAGGTTTCGCTGATCTGCATGTTCTTTGCGTGTTTATCGTGGATGATCAACTGCAGATCTCGGACTTGATCCAAAACCGGTTTGGAGTCCGTCATCTTATAGTCCAAGAATCGGCCGACTATGAATTTTTTCAGTCCGGCATCATCGGTCTTGTACTTCTTATCCAACGAGTCCCACAACTCTTTCTCAGTCGTAGACACTGCATAGACGTTGTATAGGGAGTCGTCGAGAGCGTTCGAGATGTAGTTACGACACATGAAGAAGTTGTTATGCTTTCATGCGTCTAACACAACCTTCTCGTGCTCGTATTGCTCGTTCACTTCGGGAGCTTCATCATCTGCCTCGTTAGGTGCGGGTTCTGTCACCTTCGGTGGGAGCTCCTTTAGGAAGCGGACCATGTTCAGGGTCGTCAGGTAGAACAATATTTTCTGCTGCCAACGCTTGAACTCGGTCCCGTTAAACTTCGCCGGTCTCTCGGCATGGCTGCTGCCGGTTGTTACAGGCAGCGGTAGTGCAACTGGAATGTTTGCCATCGATCAGACAGAATAACGTCTTACGATTGTTGGTTCCGGTGTATATCGTCCGGTCGGTGGCTGTAGAAACTCGAACATAAATTTTGTTAGAGTCGAAGTCGAGGTACGTACTACGTACGCTGTCCGTAAGACGTTATTGCCCCGTATTTCAGTGCATCGGGTTATCGCAATACATCCCGAAGATACAACGACTTCAGAATTTTGCACGTTGCACAACGATACAAAATTATCGGCGAATCTACTCAAAGACTCGGGCCTTTCTTGCTTTTATTTTACTCTGGACTGTGTATGCACTATCTCTAGAATGTTGGGGGTCGATTGAATGATTTTTCCAATTCTACAGGGGCCTATTTATAGCTGGTGAAACTTTCTAGGGTCATTTCGCGAAGCGTTGCAACTGTTGGGTCTTTTTGACAGTTTCTGGAACTTTGATTGGGGGCCATTCTGCGAATAAACGCAACTTTTGGGCCTAATCGTCAACAATTACTTCTTGACCCAACGGTTCGGTCCGAACCGCTCCGTTCGACCCGCTTCACGAACCATCGCGACCCAACGGATCCGCACACGTCATCGTCGTCCACTCAGCGTTTGCGTCAGCGACACGTCAGTTTCACTTATACACGTGAGCATCACTTGCCACGTCACCGGTGACATCACAGCCGCCGCCTTACGGGAGTATAAAATTAAGGGCTCCTCAAAAGCTCCGGATGCGCCTTGTACACATGTCCTCTGACACGTCAGCATCACTTGCCATGTCACCGGTGACATCACAGCCGTCGCCTTGCCGGAGTATAAAATTAAGGGCTCCTCAAAGCTCCGTGCTAAGTGCAAAGTGCGCCTCAAAACGCCCATTGCGCACTTGGCACGGCTCCAGTCGGTGTCGGCCCCGGGCATGGGTTCGGGCTCGGCGGGGCAGGGCACCGCCTCGCACTTAGACTATAATTGGGTCCAAAATCCCCACACAAGCCCACGAGCCCATAACCCACCAACCACTTGGGCAAGCTATTTGAGTAGCCCATGTAGGGAGACTCCTTATAAGCAAGTGAAAAAGTGATGAAGTTTCCAATGTGGGACAACAACAAGTCCCTTTATATATATTAAATATATATTTCATCTCTGCCAACTTCGAAAATTAATTTCGCATTCACCCGACATCGGTTTTGAGCCAATTAATATTCGATAAATTCCCCTCGAAACGTAGAATTTGAATCTTTCATCAATTTCGGGTTTCGACGAACGATGGCTTTTCGATTTAATTAAAATCAGTTAAGCTTTTATTTATTGGGTTTAAACCCCATTTGGGCCTATAACCCAAATTCCAACAACTTTCAATTAATTAGTGGTCGTGACGATTCGTACCCATGAGCTCTAGGTCTAAGCTCTGATACCATATTGAACGATCACTCCACCTAAGCTTAAATATGAAGGGCGTGCAACACATTTTAAATTTATATATGCTATTTCTAAGTGTACTAATTTTCTTTTTAAATAATTTTAGGACACCACTAAATCAACTAACGGTCAAACAATTATTTCACCTATGATTATTTTCTCGTTACGGAAGTAATTCAAGAAAAAAATAAGAACATTTCAATTCGCCCCCTACAACATAAATTAACCCCGTTATACGCGCCATCATCCGCATATAAAAAAAATCCCTTTCACCTAACAACCTCCACAATCTCAGATTTCTCTTCTATCTCCAATATTCTTGCAAGAAGCAACACAAGCATTGCAATAAAAAAAAAGCACCAAAAAAAAATATTCGTTAAATCTCCAGAAATAATGGCAAAACAAGCCTTGCTCGTTCTTTCCCTCATTTTCTTCACGGCTGTCGCCACCGCGACGGGCCCGGCCTCAACCCCGGCCCCATCGATGGCTCCTAGTGCGGTGGAAACGGGTCCCGAGGGCCCGAGCCCGGTCGATTTCTCCGAGGCACCCAATGCTTACGACAATGTGATTGGAACGGTTAGCGGTGAAGCCCGCGATGCAGCACCGGTCGGTGGACCGGTTTCCGACAGCGTCTTCCCTGACCTGGCTCCTGTTCCCGGTCCGCCCGGTAGTGCCGCCGGTCTCCGAGCCGCCACCGTAGACGGTGGTGTTGCTCTTGCTGGTGTCGTTGGATCGTTCTTTTTGTACTAATAAGTTTGTTATGGAATTTGACAAATTAGTATTTTTTATGCATTGGACAAACTTAAAAAAAAAAATAAAAAAAAAAGATTGTTTTGTGTTTTTGTGTATGCATGTATACCTAATTGATTTAGGGTGCGTTTGGTATGCGGAATTCATGCGTGGAAAACACGAAGGAAAACTAAGTTAGTGCATCGAAGAATGGTACATTACGCTTTGAGTGTTGTACCATTACACGTTTTCTTTTCTTTTCCGCATCGAAATCCTTAAACCAAACACACTCTTATACTTTTTTATTTTTGAAATTTTATCATTGAAATACCTAGTATATATACTTCTTCCTACAACAAATCATTACCATCACAGTAAAATATATTTAAGTTGTGATATGTCGAGAAGAATGCCACGAGTTCGATTCGAGTTAATCTTCTTGGCCGTGGGATTAAAAAAAGTAATTAAAAACTTAAAAAAAAATACATTAAATTTGTGATTTCTCGAGAAAGATGTCACGATTCGCTTAATCTCCTTGACTGTGGAATAAAAGAACAGATTAAAAAACTTTAATAAATATACTAAATTTCTCTAGAAGGATTTGACGCGTTTGGGTTTGATTCGAGTTAATCTCCACTCTGGGATAAAAAAGTAGTTAATTTTTTTTAAAAAAAATACTAGATTTGATGGTTTATTATGGAACCGTACAATCTATTTATTTATTTATTGTTCCATATATTTCTCTAATATATCTACAAGTTAGGTACGAAGACCTCTTCGTTCATTTTGTTTCGGCCCTAAAGCGAAGCCTATCCTATCGTTTTACCGCAAAAAACGAGGGAAACGAAAGCCCTAATTATTTCACCTCTTCCCTCCACACGTGTCAAATTCCGCCTGAACTTTCGTTGTTTATCAACAGCAATACTTGATCTCTATCTCTCACAATTCCGACAAGTCTGTCTCTTTTCAGCGCGTCACCGATCTTCCCGTTCAATTCAGGCAGGCACGACCGTTGAATCTGCGGGTCAATCGCTCGAAATCTCTCTGTTACTGTAGATCGATTGAGATTGCGTGAGAAGATAAGTTAGGGTTGGATTTTGAAGGAAAATCAGGCTTTCGTCTTCTGATTTTGGGGCTGATTATTCTGATTTATGGTTCTGGGCTGATTTAGGATTTTGAATTGAGTGTAGTGGGCTTGAATCGGTAGATTCTAGTTTATATCTTTTGGAACTACCCTTTTAGTTTGGTTGCTGGGTTTCCCTGCGTTTCATTTTTCCTCCTTGATTAGCTGTCTAATCATTCTTTGATTCTTTTTTAGTGGGCTAAGAAAAAAACGGAAAATTTCATTGAAGTTTCGCTTTAGCGTGTCATAGAAAATTGAAGGATTTCGTTTTTGAGCCTTTTGGAGGTATTTTTTGTAGGTTAGTCTGCGGAAGTTTTGAAAAAAAAAAAACAAATCCAGATAGGAAAAAAATCCTTGTTTTTTTTCCGGTGATGAGTAGATTTTCCAGATCGTGATCTACAGGAAAGAAGAGAAAAAGAGATTGATAGAGGGATACAATTACGAAGATCTTGGGTTTTCTTTAGGAAAATCGAGATGGCCTTGAACTACACGCATCGCCCCTTATTTCCACCTCGCGCATCTGAGGACAATTTGGTGGCACCAATGAATGCAAACGGTTATTTTTTTCAGGGTAACCACGAGAATTGTTGGGAAGCTTATGGAAGATCGCGCGATATCAGACAAGGTGGAACAGAGAGTTGGATTCTCAATTCTCCGTGGAATAGCGTTGAAGGTTTTGGATCAACTGAATCGAATGCAAAGGATATAGTAGACCTTTTGCCAGCTGATCCATTTGGGATGGATATTCACATAAAGACTACGGTGACAGCAATAACGGGATTTCTTGAGGATCTTCACGTTCACGGTGATTGTGAGAAGTATATCAAGAGCAGGATAAATGGGGCCTGCCAAGATAATTCTGGTTTATTTTTTCCGTGGAATTTGATTTGCAATAATGCATTTAAGGCCCAAGAAAAAGTTGATATTGCTACGAAGTTGTTCCCAAATTATCACGTAAATGAGGCTCTTTTATCCCGTTGTTTCATTAACAGGCCTCAGTCAGGTGAAAATCTGCAACACGTGGAGAGAGATTTTGAGTGTGCATTGGACCGCGATCGCCGTGTCTTTAAGTTAAGGCAAGAATCCGATTTTGGTTGTATCGCGGGATCAAGCAATGAAATTAGCAGTTGCTCTGCTGCGGTGCAAATTCAAATTGGAGAAGTGGATAATGATGCAAAGTTATTACAAGAAACGTGCAATGTTGGTGATATTGTGGGATCAAGCAACGAAATTAGCAGCTGTTCTGCTGCTGCGGAAACGCAAATCAAAAAAGTGGACGGTGCTGCCGATTTTGAAGCCGAGCCGCATGAAGCTTTGGTTTTTGCTCTTAAATATCTGGGGCTGAAGGAACTTTTGTCGATGGGAAGAGTTTGCAATTCTTTACGTAAAAAAGTTCGAGGTGAAGGTAATGAATTGTTGTGGTGTAGTATCCACGTTGATCAGCCTCTTAATGAGAAGATCACAGATGATGCTCTCGTGCAATTGGCTACTAGGGCTAAAGGTTTTCTACAGTGCTTGAGCTTGGTGGAGTGCCTCAAAATCACTGTCGATGGCCTGAGTCGTGTTTTGGAAAATAATCCCCAATTAACAAAGGTCAGTGGATTTATTTTATGTATCGTTGATGTACCGTTTATGCACACTAGCTTGAATTACTTGATGACTCTGTGAATGTTGTACCCAATTGATATATAACATATTTGCTGCTTATGGTGCATGATTACATTGTTCATCCACGAATTTGTTCCATCCTAAAACCAATTGATTATAAGAGGAGATGCTTCTTTGATTTATATACCGAGTCTGGCTGCAATTCGATTTTAACATGGTATCAGAGCGGATTTGACCTGCGTGCTTTCACGCTTGTTTGACTCACTGCCGCTGATTCGATACGTCCGCGTGTTAGGCTTTGAATCGTGCCGCACTTGAGGTGTGTGTTGAGATTATTTGTCCCACGTTGGTTGAAACTAACTAACTCCACCCGACTCAATATATATAAATCAAAGAGGTCCTTCCTCCTACGACAAGTTGGTTTTAGGATGGAAACCTCAGTTTAACAGAGTTGTTGTCTTCATCTGCTTGTTACAGTGACCTCAAACAACACTTTCCACTCGCGATTCTTTTTTCAGCTATGCGTTCCTGGATGTACGAGGCTCAACGTCGAAGGGATTGTGGAAATCGTCAGAGCCCACAACTCGAGAAAAGGCGTTGCCGGCATAAAGCTCGTCAGAATCGGCGGTCTGAATGTTGTGAAACCCGAACAATTGGAGGATCTCGAGTCAATCTTGGTTAAGACAAATCCTCAGAGCCCACGGAGGCCGCACTATCACCGTTGGGAGAGCGTCTACCTCCCGTGCGACGATTCCCGCCCCATCGACGTCGAGAAGTGCCCGAGGTGCGAGAAGATAAGGATGGTGTACGATTGTCCGGCCGAGGCATGTCGGGCCGAAGACGGCGGAACAAAAAGCCCGTCCTGCAGGGCCTGCAAGATGTGCATACCGAGGTGCGACCGGTGCGGGACGTGCATCGACGAGCGCGTGTTTGAGGAAACTTTCTGCTTGGACGTTCTTTGCTCGGATTGTTTCGCGCCGCCGGTTAGTGTTGAAGAGTAGCCAGGCGACGGTTGGGATTTCGTTCGATGATTCTGTGATTTAGTAGCTCTCTCCGGTGATTGTGGGCTGCGGTATGCGTTCGACCTCGTTCGTATTGTGGGGAGAAAAAAAAGAAGAAAAAAAATGAAAAAAGTGAGAAGAATAATTTACGAAAATGCGAAAACAGATTGTGGGCTGCAGTATGCGTTCGACCTCGGAGCGTTGTGGTTGTGTGCTGCACCTGAAGGCTGCTGTGTGGTTGGTTACTAAGAGCAGTTAGCATTATAAGTTTCAGCTGCCTTGTTTCGTAATGAGGGGTTTTGATTTTTATGTGTGTTGTATATTATCTGGCAATTTGTTGTGTTCTCGTGCAAACTTGGGACCGATAAAGCTGTTTTTTTGCTGTTAGTGCTGGGGATCGTATGGATTGTAACATATTATTATTCGCATATCTGGTATTTAGACACGTTGGTTGTGTGGTATACTTAAACCTAATTCACCAATATAATACAACATACATATATACATGCATATTATATATGTATATATATGTTCGTATTATTAAAATATTTCAATATATAGTATTAGTGTACATATCTGTTTATTATAATTAAGCTATATGTTCGTTTCCCAAAGGGGAGAGCCTAGTGGGGAGGAAATCATTGGACGTTTTTCATCTGGCATCAAGATTAGTCTTGGAGCGTGGGGTCAGTCCATAAACGATTGAATGAGATTACCTCGAGATAGGAAAATAGCCTAGTGGTTGAGGATAGTTATTCACAGTATTTTTTTCACATGTTTCGAACTTGTGACCAACGTTGTTGGGTACAATTGAGGAATTTTCACCAGGTCCCGAGGTTAGTCTCGGGGTGTGGCGTCAACCCATAGCCGATTAGGCGAGTCTACCTCGGGATAGGAAAAAAATTGCATGCATTTTGCTAAATACAAAATTTCCAAGGAAAAAAGAGTCTAACTGATTCGTCCAATAACGTTCGATCATTCAAACGGAAGAAAGCCCAAACAATGTTCATTTTGGGAATATTAAATTTTTCTCCTCCTCAACGGTCTGTAACCTATGGTTCATAACCTTTTTCATACTCTTTGTCGCGAATTCGAATCTTATGACTGTCATTGTTTGTGTTATTTGGAGTATATCAGATGAACCGTGGAGGATCACTCTTGTTGGAAAGCGGGTTCATTCCATATCCAACAATGAGGTTCAGATTAATTTCAGATTGAACTTAGTCACAATATACGTGGAGTGGAAATAACTTTCTGGCTCCAAGAAAATCACATTTTTTCTTACGTAACACTTAATTATTATCTTGTATTTCTGGTAGCAAGAACCAAACGGTTGCAACGAGAAAGAACACATGCATAATTATTGGCATCCGATCTGATATAGTTTTATATAGTCCACAAAACATCAATGTAATGAAGAATTCTATGATTATTTCCACCACCTACAATAGTCCCATGGAAGAAAAAAAAAATCATTTTGATCATCTACAAACAAACGTTACATTTTCTCGTTATTATTGTGAGATTTCTTGGTGAAGGCTTTGATCCATTTAAGGGTCATGATCTTCTTCCCCAACGTGGTCTTCCCGGACCCGTTCTTCTTCTTCGGATCGTCCATTGTCTCGGACGGAATCGGCTCCGGGTCCCACTGGTCGGCCCACGAAAGGCCGTCGTTGGATTTGAATACTTCCATTGCAGCAAATAATTCTTCGGTCTCTTCTCCCGCAGATTCTCGGCGATATTTCTATGGACGAAGAGAGTCTAACAAAATATTTTTTGCCCGTGACGATCGCCTTATAAAGAGAATTACGTACCGTCTTTAGTTATCCATGAAAAAGAAAATTGACTCTAATAATTTGCTTTTTGAGCTCCATTGGTAAGATTGTGAAGCCATTATTCATGGAAACTCAGGAATTTAAGCTTATCCATTCATTCTTTGAACTCATCTACAGATTCCAATACAGTGGTCCTTCTTTAATTTGAATAAAAGCTTTATGCTCAAGATAATGTATGCACACAATACATAAAAATAGCTATTGACCAATTTTTCTTTTAACAGAAGCTTACGAAATAAAAAAATTTGTTGTAATATTGATTTCAACATGCGACCTATTACTTCGGTGACCGACTATATTGCTGCCTGCTGGCCGAGTATTCACAACCTTTGATATGGAAAATGGATAGTAGAGGAAAAAATAAAAATAAAAAAATATTAACACATAATACGCGGGTCAATGCCTTAAAAAAATACACGAAACCCGTGCTCGCTCTACTCTGACGTGACAACTATCGTTTTGCCGAGAACGAACGTGACCAACGATAGCTCGATGAAGAATATCGTGTTGATCAAGCCCCGATCCACCGTCCATCCAAAGATCGTGATTCCTCCGGGGTTCGATTGCAAATACATCACTGCAACGCAAAAAAAAAAAAAAAAAAGCGGTAAGAAAACTACGTTTAAAACCTCCGCTCCGCTTTTTTTCTTTTTGTTTTGTTAAAATGAACCCCAGATCTAACGCAATAGCCTGCAAACTACCCCAATCAGGTCAAAAACATTACCCAGAGCAAGTCTCTTGTGGTAAGAGGACATGTAAGAAGCGAGCTGCGAGTTCGACGGCGCCGTGGTGAAATCCAGCGACTCCAAATCGCTCTCCGAGTAGTCCGCGTTGATCGAGCCCGGGTTATCGCTAGCGTCAAAGCTTCCGAAGCTGTTCGCGGTCCTCAAGAACCTCGACGAATCGGAAGCGCTGCACGTCATCAACGCGTGCCATTTATTCGCCAGAGCCCCGATGCCCTGCGCTCGATGCGATATTTTCGCAGCCGCATTCAAGCACAGAATTATCCCCACCACTTGAACGATCGAAGATACCTAAGACGAACAAAAACACTTTCGGAAATAAATTATATAAGTTCCAAAAAAAAAAAACTTCCTTTACGGTTAAGCTTTTAGATGAAGTGGTCTGTTAATTCAGCATGGTATCAGCGCTCAGTCCAACACTACATGGGTACCAAAACTCACGATCTCCATTTAAAAAAAAAAAAAGTTAACGTACGAAGGTAGATAAGAAAGAAATCAGCCTAGACGTAAGAGAACGTGCTAGAAATTAAGTAGATAAAATTCAAAATGTGATACACTTCCCTCAAGTTTAAACTTTTATGTGAAGTGGTACGTTAATTCAGCATGGTATCACAGCCCAGTCCAAGAGGCCATGGGTACCAAAAATCACACAACCATCCATTTAAAAAAAATAAAAATTTAACGTACGAAGGTAGATAAGAAAGAAATCAGCCTAGACGACGTAAGAGAACGTGCTGAAAATAAACTATATAAAATTCAAAATGTGATACGCTTCCTTCGAGTTTGAGCTTTTAGGTGAAGTGTTAATTCAACAAAACACGTCAAAAACTCACCGCGAAATCTCCGCCGTTGATGAAGGTGACCATCCCGTTGTACTCGGTGGTCCGAAAAAGAGTGGTGAACTGGCACACGGTGACTATTGCGTACTGCAAGATGAGGTAGATTCTGAACCGGTGGCTTATCTTTGACAAGTAATATCTGAGCCGGGCGTGCTCTTGGAGCAGCACGAGCACGTCGGGCTCTCTCTCGAGGAGCTTCCCGTAGTCATCGAAGTGTATGACCTGAAGGCCGCAGACGAGGTGGAACAAGATGCACCCGGAGAGGAAAATTGTGGTCACGTAGGCCCACGAGAAGACGAAGGCGATGAGGATGAACATGGACTGCAAACGGGACCCGTGGGGGACGTACATTAGGCGAACGATTTCCCGGGCCGTCTTCAGGAGGCAGCACGGGACGATCCACAGGAGCAACAATCGCTTCGACTCCTGTGGTAATAGTTCGGGAAAACTTCTCAGGCCGTCTCCAACCCACAATGCAAAAATCCACTATATTTTATGCGAACAGCGTTTTTACTCCATCACATTTACTACGGTAAAAATAATACTTCATATGCATAGCTACTCATTATTGTTATTTATAAAAACAAAATCAACATAACTTAATAAATTATGTCTAGAAATTATTTATTATGAATATTTTAGAAAAATAATTAGTAATTTTATCTCTATATATTAAAAAATCTAGTATTTGTGCAATTGAGACCTGTTAGTTAGAAGTAAAACTACATTTATAATTCTCTGTATAAGAACAAAAATATTTATTTTCAAACGAAATAGTTTAAAAATAAAACAATACATAGAGAAAAATAAAAAAAAAAAACACACAAAATCAATAACAACAAAATCAGATGCTCAGTTTTGTTATAGCTAATATAAAATATTTTAAATAAAATAAAAATAAGTTTTAAAAAATTAAAAAATTATAACGCTATTTTAGCTGAATATTTTTATTGATAAATATAGAGTAACAATCTTCATGACACAAAAATAGGTTAAATTTCCATTTCCATTGCAGTAAATAGAAATACCCACTGGTTAAGCTCTCAATGCCCTAGCCTCAAAGAACATTCACCGTCTACTACCAAAACATCAAAGGGCAATTTACCTAATCAAAATTTAATTAAAAAGAGAAAAAAAGAACCACGTCATCATCACTCACCGAGATCTTCCGCACGTATTGATCGCTGAACCTCTCGACGTGGCCGCTGTATCGATCTACGAAGAGGAACTTCCTGATCCCATATTTCCTCAGATTGTGCGACAGGCAAAGCAGAGAAGCCGCCGCCAAGCTCGCCTGAGACACCACGATTCCGAGCTCGAAGCTCTGTATCTGCCCCTTAACGCACCCCGGGCAGTTGAATAGCTCGAGCAATCCAACGGGCAGCACCACCCCGATCAAGGAGAATAGGGACCAAGAGATTAAAATCGTGGGCAATGAAGATTGTTTGTATCCCAGCAAAGATAGGTAAAGATCCAATCTTTGGAGG
Organism: Linderniella brevidens; assembly: GCA_004919715.1. Classification (NCBI taxonomy): domain Eukaryota; kingdom Viridiplantae; phylum Streptophyta; class Magnoliopsida; order Lamiales; family Linderniaceae; genus Linderniella; species Linderniella brevidens. The sequence goes on from SWDC01000153.1 coordinate 18,251,208, forward strand.
GTTTTGTCCAAATTGGTTTCTCTGTCGCCTTCTTCTTTGTTCGATTCTTCTTGGGTCGTTGTTGTTGGTGGTGGTGGTTCTTGATTGTTCAGCAGAGGAGTGGTGTTGTTTTCGAGTTGGGCTTTGAAATCCCCCACTTGTATTTGTACGTGAACATCGGCCATGATCAATTTAAGGGATTTTTTGAATAGGGGAAAAAGGGGGACAGTCAACTTTAGTTTCTGATGATTATTTACACAGCTCCAAAAAGGAAGAGTGAGAGGAGGGCGATTGATTAATGATGATCAGCTGAATTAAAAATAAATAAAAGATTTAATATATAAATGCTTGATGATCTACTCTACACGAGGTTTGGCTGTCAAAATAATCATTTATTTAAATAAAATGAATCGTGAAAGATGCTCAAAGTGATGGTGATTTATCTCTCAGATCAAAGAGCAGCGAAGTCTTTTATTTTCTTCTCTTCTTTCCAGTGGTTTCCTGTGAAAGCCGACACTTGGACTTTGGGGATTGGAAAACTGTGAGTCCACATTGAATTTTTCATTTTTTTTGGGGGGGCAATTTTCGTTGTCTTTTAGTAGTATATATTGATGTGTATGATCCAATCGTATCTTGAGCATTTAATTACAAATTAGTCGGGCTTTTAGTGACACATGTCCGAAGATCACACTTTCTTGAAAAAGCAATAATAATGTTAAAATAACTGCTACTGCATTTGTATATGCTGTGCTGCTTATCCTCTTGTAAAAATGCTTTATGGTGACGTTGTTTTGTCTTTATTACCGTTATATACATGACTTTCCCTTTTTTTTTTTTAAATTGTCCCGAGTTATCCCCACTCGACCTGGCTATGGGCTAGCCCCTAAATACCGGCGTGGGCTGCTTTTGCGCCACATAGACCTGGCGGAGGCTTAATTGCGTCACACATTCTAGAAGTGGAACTAATCATCGGGACCAGATTGATACGTCCCAAATCCACATGACAACGATAATTATGGGCTCATAAGGCTCATGGGGACTACTCAAATATTTGTGGGAGGGGGGATTCGATCCCACGACCTCCTTAACCACAAGACCTTAAAGCCTCCTCCTTGACCACTAGAGCAAGGCCTCATTGGCATACGTGACTTTCCCTTACAAGAACAAAAGCAAGCGGCTTTACGAGATGGGCCCAGGTCCCCATGGGTCGACCCGATTCGTGTGAAAATCGGGCCAGATCAAGCCCATCTACACTTTGTCATTGGGCTATATCCAAAATGTTGCAAGCCTCCGTAGTGTCTGCTTGCATCAAGGTATTTTAGATCGGATTGACCGGTGGGTTCGGCCCGGTAACCTTGAAACGGTTAGAATTTTGATTCGGTCCAGGAACTGGTTCTGCATTAATGAAAAGAAAAAAAAAACTGAAAAATAAATAAATATATAAGGCCATCTCCAACCGAAAAACTCATTCTCATACTCAAACTTATTCTCAAACTCAAAATGCAGTAATTCTTCTCCAACCATTTTACTCATTCTCAAACTCAAAAGGCTATATTGTAATATTCTCTTTCACACTAACTTTCAATACGACACACATATTTTATATTTTTTTCAAATTAAACTACGGGATTATTTTTAAGTCAATTAAGAAAATATTTAATAAAATTAAGAATAAAATATTATTGTTCATAAACATTTATTAAAAATTACTTATTTACTTATTTATTTAAAAATATTTATTTTTTAAAAATAATTCTGAAGTCTCGGATTGGTGTATTCCTCCAAAAATTATTAATTAGCACATTCATAAGTGTATCATGATAATATTTGTCTGTAATTATTTTAAATATTGTAGTTTTAGTCAAACCAAATTATATATAAATAAAATATAAAAACTTAAATATTAAGTGATAAAAAAAATATTATTAAAAATAAGAGTAAATGTATAGCTAATTTTATAATGATGATTATTAATACATGATTTACGCTTGTGTATTTTTATTTATTGTTTGTACATGGGTGATTTAATAATTCAATATAAACAAAGGGACTTGTTAGTAATTTTGAAACATCAAACCCATTTTTTGCGTTCAAACGCAAATTTGGGTTTGAAAGAGGATAGAGAAACCCAAAAACGCATTTTGAGTTTTCGTTTGGGGTTTCGGTTGGGGTATTTTTACTTTATATTTTGAGTTTTTGCTGTCGGCCGGAGATGGTCTTAGTCACCGTGCAAAAACATTGTTGTGGAATAGTGGTAGCTCCTCCGAAAGTTAGTCTTATACTTTAATGAATTGGGTTTGATAATTCCTTCCCATAGCATAAAAAAGTTTTATTTTACAGTTAACTTTTTATACTCAAATGCATTTTATTTTTATTTAATTTTTGACAATCCAATTAATGAAATTAATTTTTGACATCTCATTTCACAATTAATTTTTTATCCCCAAACATATTTTCCTTTTATTTAATTATCGATCCCCCAATTTTAAATCCCATTTTGTCACTCGCTCAAAAGTTAGCCTGCTGTGAGCTAATAACACATGCATATTGCTCTTCAATTGAAATATATTTTTATTATTTACAACGACACATATTTTACTCCAATTTTATATTCCAGTCAGATTTCGTTTCAACCACTAAACAAGTAATTCCAAAAACCTCCGTTTGCATTTGCAATATTGGGTAAGTAATTGTTTCAAGAAAGCAGTAAAAGAAGAAATTATCAGCAAAACCCTAACAAGCTATAGTACCGTAGAAACACGGAACAATCTTCACATACGCAGCAATAGCCTCAACAATCTCCCCTCAGCTTCTTATTAGCACCAGTCTCCGAGCCATCACCAGCTCCCTCAAGCCTCCGTTTCTCAGCCTTTTCACGCTCCTCCTCTTCGGGGATCGCAGCCAACCGATTCGAAATCTTCATCACGTAGTAGTACCCAACGCCCTCATCGACGTACCTGTAGAAGGAAATTTCCGAGCCGGGTTTTGCCCCTCGGGCCCGAACAAAATTTTCCCAGTCTCCCTTGAGAAAGAACATTGGCTCCGAGTAGTAGCAGGTGACCGATAGCTGCATGTTGTAGGCGTTGTTGAGCTCGTCGTAGACCCTCACGGGGTCTCCCACGTTCTCCGAGTAGGTCCCATTGGGTGCGTATTTAGTGATCGCTGTGGGGTCCGCCACGAGCTTCATGGTCTCGGTGGGGTCGAGGAGAAGGAGTTGGCCCATGTCGTTGGCTCCCAAGGTCTTGCTGAAGCAGATGTAGTTGTGCGGAGAAGGTGGCCTTTTTGAAGAAAATAATTACAAGTGGGATTATTTTAGTGCTTCAATTTAATTTCAAGAACCAAGAAAACGTTACGTAAAAGGGGGCATTTTCTTGAAGCCATTTTGCAGGGATTTGGTCAAAAACGGAGAAAGACCCAGAGAAATGAAAGGGGATTAATTAACGTTTTGATTTCAATGATTATGCGATTCATGCGATATTAAATTATAAAGACATGCAACGTTATTTCTTGAAATGCTGCGATGATCATGTGTTACGTACTTTATTGAACCTGAGGCTGACGACGCTGAAGCTCTCGTGAAGGGATTCATCTTCGGTTTTTCTTCTCTTGATGGAAGAAATTAAGTAGAGAGATTGTTTCTGGGGAGGAGATTACTTAGAGACGATGAACGATGATGGTGAAATATGTGAGTCAACAAGATAAGGGGAAATGGGGTTTGAAGTTTAGCTGAAAATAAAAACCCGCGCGGCTACAAACCCCATTAACGCAGTCAAACAACCGTCATTTTTTTTTAAATTCTTCTATAATTTTATTTTTTTGGGAAAGGATTCTTCTATAATTTTGTTAGTTATAGGAATGAACATTGTAACTAGCGGTGGAGATTTTCAATTTTTATCTCCATGTTGTGGTAGAGACGAGGAAATTTTCTCACCGGGCGGAAATCATACTCTCGACCCCGTTCTCGGTATAGGATATGATACATTGAATTACTAGATTACAATTACTAATATTTAAATTATAATATTCGTTATATTTCTTCATTTTTTATTAGTTTTCACAATCTTTATCTCTTAACATTTTTTTTCACACACATTCATTCCCACGAGAGTACAAAGCAAAAATTATACTATGTTTTACAGTAATTTTTGTTGAAACATAGACATAATTTGAGATTTGATAATTAAGATATGGTTTTGAGTGAGCATTTAGGCATCATAGAATTATTAGAACTTATGGATATCCTAGAGATATTAATGGAACATTACATAACATTATGGAACTAGATTATTATTTAGGTGTATTCCATATTAATGATTTGTATGTTAAATACTAGTCACACGTTAAGGACGCGAAACTACTATAAATAGAAATGAACCCCTTAGCATCTTATTTATTGATAAAGCAAAAATATAAAAGTGGGTCGTAATACAAGGGATCAGATCATTTGCCTCACTTTTTTGTGTTACTTTACAAAAATATCATTACAATCCGTCTCGAACTGTGTTAAAACACCTGTAAATAGCATTAAACTATAAATACTATATACCGAGTGCTTAAACACACAAAAATTCAATATTATATACATTTATCTATCATACTTATCAATATTATAAATCTATCGTACTTATCAATGTTATATAATATATATATATATTGTATGTTTAAGCACTATGTATCATTGTCTGAGCAAGAATGTAATGATATTTTTTGTATAGTGACACACAAAAGTGAGACAGATGATCTGAACTAGTGATACAAAAACCAGTTCTAAGTTGTAGCGTTCCATATTAAGTTCTTCCCTCCCAAAGAGTGCTCTATTTTCCAACTATTTCGGCGACTGAATTTGATTTTTTTTAATTGTTTCGGCAAGACAAAAATTACACCTTACAAAAGAAGCGGAACGGGAATCCTCCGCCATGGCACGGCAACGGAACTCCCGCCGGTTCTTTGTGGTCACCACCCAAAACAACACACGTGTCACCACATGATCTCTCTCCTCCTTGATCACTTACTTCCATCTGACGACGGCGCACATATATAGTGATACTAGAGTAGAGGGCCCAAATTTCTTTTGTATGAAGTATAAAAAAATTCACAAAATGCTTCTCGGTGTCGTCGACGTTTTGTTTATCTTTACTTACATAATTATATGTGACTTTCCTCTATATGGTTACAAGAACAAGTAATAACCCTCCTTTCGAAATCGACCCGGTTCCTCACGGGTCGACCCGATTCGTCTGAAAATCAGGTCAGGCCACGACCCATATATATACAGTTTCAAGAACCCCCATTAATGAAGCATTATTATCATTTTATATCGAAATGTAATTAAAACCCGAGCACAAGACGGTAATGAAAGAACAAAATACATCAGCAGAAAACCCTAAAAGTACCGTAAAAGCATGCATCTTCACATATTGCATCACAGCAGCCTCAGTTTCTCCCAACACCGTCCCCCGAGCCCCCGTAACTCTTCCAGCATTTTTCACCATCATCATCTTCAGGAATCGTAGGCAACGGATTCGAAACCATCATCACGAAGTAGAATCCGGTGTCCACATCGACGTGCTTGTAGATCGAAACGATCCCACCGGGCTTCGCTTCAGAGGCCACAGCAAACTTGTCCCAATCCCCTTTGAGAAAGAACATCGGAGCCGAGTAGAAGCAGGTGACCGCTAGCTGCATGCTGTAGGCATTTTTCGAAGCATCGAAAACCCTAATTGGGTCTCCTATTTTCTCCGAGTAGGTGCCGTAGGCTTTGTACCTTTCGATTGATTTGGGACCGAGAACGAGCTTCGCCGCCTCGGTGGCTTCGGGGATCAAGAAGTGACGCTGAAGGTCGTTGGCTCCCAAAGTCTTGCTGAAGCAGTAGATGTATTTGAGTGGCGAAGGTACCCTTGAAAGAAAAATAAATAATAAAAAAATAATAAATTCGTAATAATTAGTCATACGAAAAAAGAAAGATTTAAGGGCGCATTTCTTGAAGCCATCATGGCTGCATGCAGTGAGTGATCAGAGGGAGAAGAACCAGAAAAATTTGAGGGGAGTTTAATTTCAGTGATGAAATATGTACGAATGGAAAAAGATTTGCAAACAGATGTGGCAAGCGGGGAAATTTTTCTTGAACAGATGCAGTGATTGTCAGTAACGTACTTTGAATCTGAGGCTTCAGCTTTCATGAAAGGAGCCATCGCAGGGTTTCTCTCGATTGAAGAAAAGAGCTGAGAGAGTTTCAGGGAGAGAGAGAGATGACTAGCTGGGGACGATAGACGATAATGGTGTGAATGTGAGTTAAACAAGAAAAGGGAAGATGGGATTTATTGATAATATATAATAATATCTGGGACGTAGAATAAGCGTTTCAAGTTTAGTTGAAAAACGCGGCTTAAATAATGGTTATTTTTTTTAGGCAAAATTATAAAATTAGATCACTAAGTATACAAATTTTCATTTTTATGTCACTATATTTGATAATTGCAAAAGTAGATCAGTAGCCTGATTTAAATGAGTGACCCGAAATTAAAAAATGAATATACTTAGTGACTTAAAATTGAAAAATATATATTTAGTAACCTAAAATTAAAAACACGGCTCAAAATTATTTTGACATACAAAGTTAGTTTATTTTATTATACTTTTTATAGTTTTATTAGTAATAGGAAATTAGGCTCGGCCCTAGAGCGAAGAATTCCGTTCCCATGGAGATTTGATACAGTAAATAATAATAACTAGTATTCAAAGGGTTACACGTGTGCAGTAATAGAAATATATATCATAAATAATTAAAATTGAATTAAAGGATAGTTTAAGATGGTCTCACAATTAATAAAAGTATAAATAATAATAACTTTTACAAACAATATCTTAGAAATATTATAATTCTTGTAAAATACAGTTAAATCAGTACAAATTCCGTACGGGATTTCCGAAGATCGCTTCTCGAGTCAAGAGCCTTATCCCTCTTACCCACATCTCCGCCACCTCGCCGCCGCCAGGGCACGAGAAATGAAACTCCCGGTTCCTCGTGGTCACCACCCGAAACAAACCCGGGTCCCCAACATCGCTCCTCCTCCGTCGGTTCCACCGGAACGAACCGCTCGGACCGGTCTCAGCCACCCGACAGATAACATTACGCCCGCTCGATTTCCCCCACCTCAACATTCCCGAATCCCCAACCATCCTCAGCACCTTCACGTGGGGCGCCCCTTTGCCCCCCTTCGTGTGCTTCTTCACCTGTCCCCCTCGGGTCACCAATTCCCGAGCGAGCCCGTCTAGTATAATTTCTTCCACCGCCTCATTGCCCCGGTTTCTCACTAGAGAAAGTGCGGTTTCTTCCCTAGAATTCCTAACTTCGCATACCGCCCCGCATTTAATTAACATTTCGCAAATCTTCCCGTGGCCCGATTTTGCCGCCACCATGAGAGGCGTGTAGCCTTCTGAATCAAGCGAATTAATATCGTTTCTGTTTTCATTCGCCAGTTTTCGGGCCGTTTCTAATTTCCCGAGGCGGGCCGCGTGGTGCAGAAGCGAAAAGATTTTTCGGTCTCCCTTTGCATGGTGTGCATGCGCCGATATTATCTCGGAAAATGCGTCGCGGTTTTGGTTCGCTTCCGCTAGGGTTATTGCGGTTTCGCCGAATTTATTACGCGCCTCCAAGTCGGCTCCGGCCGCCGCGAGCACCTCGAACGGCTCGAGGTGGCCGCCACCGGCGGCCACCATCGCCGCGGAGAAGCCGTCCCCGTCCCTCTCATCGAGGTTTACTGCATCGGGATTTTTTACGAGCTGCTTTAGGGCTTCGACGTCGTTCGCTCGGGCTGCGAGGAGGAGGGAAGAGAACACCTTGGGATTGCTCGATCGGACGATTTTGCCCCCGCGGATCGATTTGAGGACCGCCCGTTCGAACCTGCGGGACCACCGGGACGAACTGGCTACGGACGGCGCGGACCGACCGGAGTCGTCGGTGAGGCCGAAATCGGCCCCCGACGAAGCCAGGAGTGTGAGGCACTCCTCTTGGTTAGTGTTGTCGTGCTTGGCACAGATCATTGCGGCTGTCTCGCCCCGACCCGTTCGCGAGTCCACGTTGCAGCCCGATTGGATCAGGAGGCGGATGATCTCGGGCAACCCAACCCGGACCGCCAGGTGGACGGGTCGGGTTTCGGCTCGCCCGCCCATTTCGATCGGGAGTTCTAGGTCGGCGCGGGTGCAGCTCAAGAGCACCTCAATGGCCCTTGCGTTCCCGCAGAGTATGGCGTGGTGGAGGATCGTTCGGCCTAGGTGAGGTGCGTTGGGAGAGACGTGGTGGAGGAGTGTTTTGAGGATTGCGCCGGTGGACTCGAAGTATTCGACGGCGCACCATGTGGCTTGGTACGGCTCCGCCAGCCCGGCACCGACCCGGAACTCCTCGCCCGTGGCTAGGTCCCAGGACCACGCACCGAGCCGGGCCTTTGTATCTGTTCTGCACCCAACCTACAGTGCCAATTGTTGAAGATTGAAGGATTGACCATACAAATCAACCAATCAATGCCAAATCAAAGCAAATCAAGACAATCAATAATATATTGGGATATGATTTATAGTCATAAATGTTCCCGATTTATTCTAACGGCTAGTTTATTCTCTATAAATTAGTCGATGTATCTTTAGAAATTATGATCAAGAAATACAAAATAACTTTATTACGCAAATTCAACACCAATCATTACAGTAAAACTTCAATAAATTAATCCTTATATCACCACCGAAATTTATTAATTAAAAGACATTTTACTTAATCGATATATTAATAATATTTTATTAATTTATTTATTTATAATGAAATACTCAATCTACAAAATCTTTCAAATTTTCACTTAATTAGCGTAACTGGTACTTGTATGTAATGACGGGCTAAAATTAAAGAATCCTCTAGTATCTCACCCTATCATGTATCTTTTGTCACTTATAAAGAAAATTAGAGACGGAAGTTAAGGTGAAATTGATTTCAACAAAAAAAATGACTAATGAGTCATTCGTGAAACCTTGTAAAATCATTCATATAATATAATATGTAATATATAAGATATTATTAATTTATATCTTATACTGGGTTTATAGAAATCATAGAATATTAATTTATCGAGTTTATGCATTACATTCGTAAAATGTTTTACGGGTTACGCTTTTAAAAGTTTAAGAAGCTCAATCTTACCTTCAAAAGCAACTGTACAACAGATATCTGTCTGTTAACAACAGCGGCGGAAAGGGCATTGCAATCGACGTTGGCGTACAGAGACGGCTTCGATGACTGCAGCAATATCCTTGCGGTAGCATCCACATCGACTCCAATCTGTGCAAAAGAAACGGATAAATGGTCTTTTTTCTGTGTCCAATCTAGCGGGAAATAAAACATCATGTTTTACTACCTTGACGAGCGTCTCGACGAAACTTACGAATCCTCTGCTCGATGCGACGACCAACGCGTGGACGGCAACGTGGGGACGGATGATTTCGGATTCCATGAGCATCTCTGCGTGTTTGCTCCTCCCGACGTAGCAAGCCTCGAGCAATGCCTCCTCGTGTGCTGCCTGAGACGCCCCACCTTCTAGAAGAATCTGTAATACATCCATGTGCCCTTCTCTAACAGCTGCCGTTGTTGCGTAGCCTCTGAACAGTTTTTGGTTCACATTGGCTCCGTTGCTCTTTTCACATGAAAAATTGTTAATTCGCCAATTCAGTTGGGGCATTAGGCCATTTTTTGTCCGGGTGTGGGGTTTTGGTCCCTTATGTTTCGAGATCACACTTTTTAGTCCCAAATAATATCGATTTTGGGCCTATTTTTTTCTGTCACGATATCTGGTTATGGGCTAGCCCCTAAATACAGGCATGGACTTGCATCACACAAACCTAGCGGAGACTTTTAATTGTGCTACACACTCCAGAGGTGGAACTAATCCCCGGGATCAGATGAATACGTCCAAAACCATCTAACAGCGACAGTCATAGGCCATAAAGTCCATGGGACTACTCAAGGAAATTATGAGAGGGGGAATTCGATCCCACGACCTAACCCACAAAGTCCTTAAGACTTCTTCATTGACCACTAGACCAAGGCCTCATTGGCATTTTGTTCACATGGTTAATTTAACCCTCAGTTTTGATGGAAATACGGGCAAGGTCAGCCCAAATTTCGTGGGCCGAAGAAAGGGGGACCTGGCGTGGACCGTAATTCCGTCGAAACTAAAGGTTTAATTAACCGATGGACTAAAACAGTCCAAAATCGCTATATTGGGGACGGTAAGTGACATCTCGGAATACGGATGGCCAGAAACGCTCATTGCGAAAACATTGGGGAATCAAAAACGACATTGATTGAAAGCACAAACAGTCATGAGACAAAAAAGATAAAAAAAAAATCGAAGAGGTCATCGACACAGAGAAGTGCTCCAGCAAAGTCAAGGTGGGTGACAGAATCTCAATCGGATCGGAATTGAAATTTTGGGGAAATCATCAAATATATATATGCATTAAATGCTAAATAAGGCTCTCCCTATTTCTTTCATGATTTTACTACTGGAGGAAATAGCTTCAAATTCAGATTTACAAACCAGCAATAATAAACAGATTCATCAGCCATGACACTTGAAATCAATACATGTGTGCTATGCGATCAGCAATTACCAGTAATTCGCTGACGAGCTTGACGTTTCCGTTGTGAGCGGCGAGGAAAAGCGCCGTAACGTCGGTCCTGAACTCCTCGATTTCCGTTCGGACTTCACTGGCGGACTCGCCGTTCAGCACAACCTCCGACTTCCTCGACCTCAGGCTCACCGTTCCGATGAAATTGACGTCGACGCACGCGTGGAGCATGAGCTCAATCGCGAGCTCGGTGTCGTCGACGTGAGCGGCGTCTATCAGCCGTTGCGACACTTGCTCGATCGCACCTCCGCCGTGGAGTTCGACCATCGATAGGAGATTATCCCTGGCGGTGGTGGTGGAGATTACTGTTGTCGACATCGGCGATTACCCTCGCTATAACATGTACAAGAGCCAGGTGAGAGAGAGGGGGGAAACGTTTGGAGTGTGAATGAAATATTTTCAACATTTCCTTGTATTTATTTTTCTTTTACGTAATATTTGTGTCGATTCACAGTGATAATGACATTTAATTTTTCATTACTTATTGTGATGTGATCTTGATTAGCCTCGTTTGAAATATTCAAACGTTACTATTAAATGAGGAAATTCTTCTCTATAATTAATAAATATCTAATTGTTAAATATCTCATTTCCGAAATTACCAATCTATTATTTCTTGTGGTAACATATCTAATGCATTTTACCTATCGTATTTGCAGGCTATTTACTTATGCCACGGATTATGTAGAAAAAAAATGCATATCATATTCGTGTTTTTCATTTAGCGGGTAATTTATTAATTAATGAACACTATCAATCTTAAATTGTTTGATTGATTTCATCTATAAACCGGCCAATGCAATGAGACAGACGAACAAAAAGTTTTATCCGCTGGCAGACAGCAACGCATTTATGTTATTTTAATTTAATTTCACAGCCGGGCTTTGTCTGCAAAAAAAACAATTAAGCTTACTTTTGTTAGTTTTGTAATAATCGTATAATGTCGGAACATAAATGATTATTATCTAGCAAATTATGATAAACTTTTGTAATAAACAAATGTCAACATCATCGTTATAAAATCATGGGCTACGTTCAACCTTCGAATCCTATTGATTCAAAACCATTAAAAAAGGTACAAATGAGCCGAACCCTTAGCTCGAATTCGATCTAGAGCCCACATATTTTTCGAGCTTGAAACTCGTCGAACTTTTACTCTCCAAGGTTGAGCTCAATAAGAGTCAATGGAGCTCGAGCTAGCGAAAGATCAACAAACAAGATTGAACTTTTTATTAAAGAAATAAAAAATATAAAAAATAAATAAAAATTTAAAAAGCCAGCTTTCGAGCACCCCACGAGCGAGCTTGATTCAAGCTAGACAACTCGAGCTCGACTGTTACGAGCTCGAGCCGACTCGTTGAGCTCGTGAGTTGGCTCGGTTCTTCTTTCGCCCCGCTAAGCAACACAATGGTTTACTCAAACCGTTACGAACGAGCGGCCCAGCCCAACGACTGCACACACCAAACGTTGGTCAACGTCTATCTGTGGTAGTAGCCAGTTACGGGCATCGTCGATGTGATTAACGCACCGTGCGGACGAGCTCATCGCTCGCAATTGTTTGCTACCAGCGGAAAACAAAGACCCAGTTCAGTGGATGTAGTCAGGCCCATACCTTCTATGAGGCCAACGAGGCGGTAGCTTCCAGCCCAGAGTTGGGAGGGGCCCAAAAAGTATGCTAGCTCTGCATAATTTGAAATTATGTTATTTTTTATGTTCAACGTGTTTATAGTTTAAACAAAAAACTAAAACATAACGAAAAACGTTGGAAAAGTACATGGGATTTAAAGTAGGACTAAATTTTTACTTTTTATTAAATATCTAATCCAAATAGTACTTTAATCTTTATTAAAATAAAGGGACGTGCTTGTCTATTTACTGACACAATTGAAACCAATAATTTTTCAGATGGTTTCTCAAAGGTTTTGAGTCCAAATTTTTCATCTGAGACTATCGATTATTCGTGTGGTTGCTGACACAACTCTTTTTACGAAACCATTTTAACTTAATCATGGTCCGATTTTCTGTAGTCGAAAATTCCTAGGTTATATGGTTTTGCAATTCTGGAATTTTCACATTATTTAATTTAGTATGTAATTCAAGAGGCGCCGATTTTATCCGATTTTTATTTCGATTGAAGATGAAGTGGTTGCAGCTAAGGAGGTGTGTTGGCTACACCTTTTTACTTGGGGAGTCTTTCATTTAAATTTTGTGAAAGTTACTGGAATTTGACTTAATTGTGATGCTATATTTGGGAAAAGATGAAAACAGTTTATTATTTAAAAGCCGGCAAAAATACTTAAAGAAGGTTTCCGGCCCGAGTTTCCTGTTCGGCTGAGGTCCCGACTTCGTCAGGTACATGCCTGCATGTAGTCGCCGATAGGCAGTCGGATTTTCTATTTTCTGCCTCGATCGGGGTAAGGGTTCCCCGTGGGGCGGGAGCGGAAAATTTTCTCCCCCGTTGCCCTCGCCTTGCAATGTGGAACAAATACACGTAAGAGGCGAACAATTACAAGATATGCCCCTCTAGTCTCTAACAGCAACAAAATTTGTACAATAAAACAAAGCAAGAAACACAGAGGCCTACATTTGGTGGGATTGTTGGGTTCTTGCGAGTACTTCACCTGCGGAATATTTAGAAACAAAACGAAGGTTTGAAAAAAAAGCTGAAAAAAAATAAAGACCATGTAATAGATCCACACAAATCGAAGTTTGAATCTCATTGTCGGCTATAGAGCTTCCAGCGAGACTAATCCCCTTGACTTATATGTCTCATTTCAAATCCACACAGACCATAATAGATAATCAAAGAATTCCATTAGGTTCAAACTCATGACCTCTACTAGGAGATGTGATGATCCTACCTTTATTTTTTTCAATTTATTTCTTCTTTAGTTAAGCTTTTCCTTTTTCCCCTCGGATGACCGAATACATGGAATATACAAACTACAAAGGTTGGTAGATTCTCTCTAATTTTGAATCCGTACATATTGCCCTGCAGTTGAGGCAGATTTCAAGCACCAACGTGGGTTAGTTAATGGGTAACATTCACCAATTAATTTTGCATTGGTTCACCTAATAAATCTGCACTACCTCGATTAGCTTAGTCGGTGCGAATATAATGTGAAGTGAAACACACACAGGCCTCATAATTAGTAAAAAAAAAATTAAAAATAAATAATAACAATAATAATAATAATAATAATAATAATAATAATAATAATAATAACAATAATAATACAAAACGCCAGCGATAGCGTAAAAAATCCTTCACCATTCAGTCCCCCATGCATCGATTCTGAATCCATGTACCACTTTAATTTGCCCTTTTTTGTGCCAATTTAGAAAAATATCATTATATTCCGTTCTGATAAGTGTTAAAATACCCGTAAATAATATTACACCTTAAATAATATTACACCTTAAATACCGAGTGCTTAAACACAAAAAAAAAAATTATAACATTGATAAGCGCTCGGTATATATTCTTTTGTGTTATATTTACTTTTTTGTGTTCTGACCAATGTTATATAATATTTTTTTTTGTGTTTAAGCATTCAGTATAATAGTATTTATTCTGTAATATTATTTACGAGTATTTTAATACTGGTCGGATGGAATGTAATGATATTTCTGTAAAATGACACAAAAAGTAACACACAGAAGTGAAACAGAGGATCTGGTTCCCCATGCACAACCTTAGATATTCTCCATTCTTTTACCATCGTTACAACAAAATCACATATTGCAGTTTTTGCAAAACTTGGTCCTCGATGATCTGTTTATTTACGTACACGCCCCTGCTACAATTTCAATTTTCTCTCAAGCCCTGATAAACTGTCGCAGCCAGTTACAGGTCCCGCCGTTAATCAATTAACTTCGCTCCTCTTCAACCGCCTGTTGTTGCACTGCTCTTACTTCACCTACGTTCTCCGGCAGCCACTGCCGTCGTACGCGCGTGCACTTCAACTTATGCCTGAGCTTCCAATCCATCGCCTGACACGCGCGTGAGCAGTAGCCCACCGCCTCGCACGCCGAGCACCGGCGGAACTCGAGCCTCCTCGTCTCCGGCCTCCCACAACCCAAATGCGAGCAAAACCTCAGATCCGGGTCCACGACCCGACCCGACCCACCGAACCACTCCATCAGGAACCGGTTCGCCGGATGGACCTCCGGCGCCGGGACGTCGAACCCGAAATCACTCAGCAGAGGGACGAGGTAAAAATCGCGCGAACCACCACCGCTAGTCGACGCCGGCGCGTGGTCGGAGAGGAGGACGCCCGCCAGCTCCCGCGCGTTGGCCTTCACGAGGAGGCGACGACCCTCGACGACGTCGCGCCTCACGCCGTAGCCGTCCTGGAGGCAGTGGCCGAGCTCGCGCAGGGCGTCGACGCTGCCGAGGGCAGCGGCGCGTGAGCACAGCGCCGCCCCGGCGTGAAGGTCCTTTTCGTCCTTGGAACCTCCGCTGCCGTTGAATTGGATTACGCCGAGGGAGTATAGGGCGGCGGCGTGAGAACCCATGGCCGCCTTTGCTATTAACGACGCGCCGCCGACGCGGTTTTGCAGACAGTAGAAGCGAATCTGAAAAAATAAAATAAAAAAAAAATACATAATTATGCGGCAGATTAAATCAACGTGGGTTTCCTAATTAATTGAAGAAATCGCCATTACTAACCATGCCGAGGATGTAAGAAGCTTGCAGATTCCCGGAATCGGAGCACAGCTGGAGGAATCGGTGAGCAGATTCCGACCAGTTCTTAGCTTTCAACGTCAGCATCTTCGCAGAGGCGTTAGACAAAACTTGAGAGTGAAGCCCCAAAATATTTAATCTTTTGCATCTGTTTGTTTTAATTATAAACAGAGGATTGAGATAAAAAAAAAAAAAAGGGCAACAAGATGAAGAAGAATAAGAGAGAAAAGAATAATTGATTATTTTCTTACGTTATCAAAACGTTGATGAAATCTGCAGGACATGAAGCGGATGAGCTGAGCTTAGAGAGAATGAGGAGGATGAGATCGTCCGGCAAAGCAATTAAGATCGCCGGAGAGGGCTCCCGGAGGACGCCGCCGGTGAGTGTGGGACCCGCGTGTACTTTCCTTCTCTTGCTGGGGCCCATTTCGGTAGGATAGCACTGCCGTGTTCGCAAGATGATATTATATCCGATTTTGTGTTTTGATGAGTGAACGCTCTGTTTGTGTTGTACTTTATATATATATCCTGACATATATCTTTACTTATATAAAAGCACGAAGCCACCGGTGCAGGTAATCATAACAATTAAAAAATTAATTAATATCGAACACATCCACGTGTCACACGTCACCCCTCTCTCGACTCTATCTCCCTCTGTGCCGCAAGTTCGCCTTTTCTGCCTTCAATCTCTCTCCCACTTCACCGGTGAAGAACGTTTTCTCACGAAACGTCGCCGTATCATTGGATAGAATAAATTATCAACGGTGGATCACTGCGCCACGCGGACCTACACATCGGATCTAACGGATAGACCTCGCCTCCGGGAGACCTGTTCAACGTCCGTGGGTCCAATTACTTCTCGAAAAGGCACAAATGCCCTGCCGAGGCGGACTGGCTCTTGAACCCCACCGGCTTCGATTGGCTCTTGAGTCGGTATTTTACATATGGATTATGTGAAAATATATCTTGAGTGCTTCACTTTATATGAAATCTGGGTGGACATCAATGGAATCCATTTTGTACACCTTTGCTTATTCTCGGATCTTTCCCTAAGGCATCAGAAGGCGATCGATTACTCATGCGCCGGTGGATATTCACCGGTCTCACTCACACACATATTCACGCTTGAGGTGTCTTTGTCACTAATGGACTGATATTGACTCTCACGGACGGTGAGAAGGGAATAATAATATTTCATGAGATACTTAGGAAAGTTAGATTTGGATATTGTGGTATGTTTGTTATCTATGGAAGGTTTCTTAAATGCTGACGTTATTTCTATCTATGTTGTCATTCTTATCCAGATCCAGAGTTTTAGCTTATTGAATCTTAATTTCCTTGGTTTCCATGACATTTAGGTTCTGCTCCTTTGGATGACTTACTATAAACCAAATGGATATGATATTAAAAATGCCTCACTATCATTATAATCTGGTTGCATTTTCGTTGTAGGTCAAGAAAAGAAAACATCTCCGTGCCGTGGAGCAAGAATCAAATGCAAATCTGAGAGCTGCATTTGAATTTTACCAGAAGGATGCAAATAATTTCTATAGTTTTATCAGTTTCTCTTTTTATTGCTTCAACTTTTCGATACAAGCACTGGCTGAAACGAAAGAGGCAGCAAGAAGCACGTCAGAAGAAGATGACAAAGATATTGAGGATGAATTGAGTATCAACCCCCTCAGCCATTTATGGGTACCTAACTCCATTGCATTGATTTCTCGTATGTTTCATTTTTCATACCTGGTAATCACTTAGATAGCTATGAATAATCAAATGCAGATTTGTATCGACTAAGGTGTTTTCAACACGAATTTTCTTCGAGATCTCAGTGTTTAATGAGTCCAGATGTTTTACATTATTTTCTATTTATACAGTTTACAATTGGTGTTGTATGACAATGACGGGTTTAAGTTTTCTCGCCGCCCCACAACGTGCGGCGACACATATCTAGTATAATTATTACGTACGAAAGAACGAAAAATAGTTTTCGAGTTATTGAAATTACAATTTGGTCCCTCTGCTTTTAACTTAATCTGCTATTGCCAAAATATAGCGTTCAATGTCGTTAATCGGGATAACGCCAGTTTTGGTCCACGTTGTTTGACCCTTGGGCAATTTCGATCCTCGATGTTTTCATTTGCCACAATTAGTCCCTGATGTTGCCTGATTTGAAACAATTTTGGTTCCTCAATTAATTTTTCGTTAATTTAGATCGAAATTGATTTGAACGCCCAAGTGTCGCCAATGACTTTTAAAAAAAAATCGGATAAAACCACTTTTGGTCTTCAATGTTTGCTCGTTGGTCCCCAAAATTGGTATATACATGGAATATTACGTCTAAATTGACGAAAATCTAACCGATGAACCGAAATTGTCTCGAATCGGACAACATTGGGGACTAAATGTAACAAGCAGAAACATTAAGGGATCAAAATTGCCCAGCGGACAACATTGATGACCAAAAGTGGTTTTATCCCGTTGATTAGATATTCCGGTGTAGAGTTGATAAATATTATATGAACATGATAACCAGTACAAAGTTAATTAATATTATATGAACATGATAGCGAGTACTTGCATTATGTTCTTGTAAGCATTAGATCGGTTGCCGTCGGCATCTTAGTACTAATCTATCAAACTTAATTAAACTACATGCCGAAAGAATGATGGATCAAGTACGCCGTCGGTATCTTAATACTAATATTCCCACTAAACTTATAGATATAAATCCATTTTATATTATTGTACCCGATAATTACAAAAATATATCACTGATTCGATATATTTGGAATAAATTTGGGCCTTCGATCATCTTCTCGAGAAAATGTTGGAAATTGTACTTGACATTAACACCCTTACAAATGCCAGGTATTCTAGTGAAACTGAATTACGAAAATAAAAATAAAAAAAAGATATTATGTGCAATGCATTAAAAAAATAGGCATCTTACTTTGCATTTTATTTTGACAATTTTTTATTAGTTGTAAATTTATGTTGTATTTTTCATTAAATTTATTGAATAAATAAGGTGCCTATTTTACAATCTACTTATGCCTGCATTTGTAATTCACCGTCCATAGGATGCCTATATTTGTAATTAACTCGAAGTGACTATGAAATACTAAACGGCAACAGTTAAGTAGGATTTCGGATCTATTTCATCTA
This sequence comes from Linderniella brevidens, assembly GCA_004919715.1. Classification (NCBI taxonomy): domain Eukaryota; kingdom Viridiplantae; phylum Streptophyta; class Magnoliopsida; order Lamiales; family Linderniaceae; genus Linderniella; species Linderniella brevidens. The sequence continues at coordinate 18,269,719 of SWDC01000153.1, forward strand.
AAAGATGAGTTAATCTTCAAATTTCTTCATCAAAGTCAACTCTACGGATGTAAAAAAAAAATATTAAAATGAAAACTTCTGATTAGCTAAACGTTTAATTTTGTGGTTAAGCCGTCAATCAATGATCTGCAAAATATTATTAAATCGTGGACATGACGCGGTAGCATGAATTATATGGCTCTTCTTATACATAGAATGTTGTCATATATCTACTGATTAATATGAATTGTGATACTTAATAACTTTGTCTTCTACGTCAGCGAGCCTATGCTAATTCCTGAGGGAAGGTGATGCAAAGCACGTATGTCAATTCATTAATAAAATCTGTCGAGGCCTCATTAGCTATCTTGTCTTATATATAATGCATAAAAATTTCGCTCTCCATAATATTCGTGAAATAATATTTAGAAAACTGAAAAACAAAATAATAGTTTGGAATTCAGTGTTAATCATTTTGGTAACTCAGAAATATAATTCTTTATTTATAGATCTGTTTTTCGGAATAATAACAAAAAAACTTATTAAGATGGTGAAAGATTTGAGGGAAACTAATATTCTATTAATTCAATATCAATTCGTTGGGTCAATGAATGGAGAAGCAGTTAGAGCAAAATCTAATTATATTCTTATGTCGGGACGTGGAAGACTGTTTAACCTTAACTTGTCAGCGCAAATTGCAGAGGATGTTGCTTAACGCATTTGTTAAGATTTCCTCGTACTTTGAGTCGCACGCGTGATGGCTACTTTAGTTTAATTTAATTTAATTTAATTTAATGTAATTTGCACCTCCAATCCATTCTCTGATTGATTGAGTGTCCCCTAAGCCATAAATAACTCGTTACATTACATGAATATATCTCTAAGTGATGTGGATCTTTTTAAAAAAAAATGTTATTTGGGTGTGGCACATGATACCTTTCACGACAAGAGCCACCAGGGCTCAAATTCGTATTGTCTTATAACTGACGTTGAAGTTTAGATTTGGGTTAGGAGGATTATAGTTCTGCTGAACACTGTGTCACCCGGATAAGTCCCATGCCGAAAACAACCTCGTAACGATGTTGCGGTTTAGATTCAGACAACGAGGATTAATCTTATTCATGTCAGGATATGATTATTTATGCAGAAGTCCGGGTAGTTCCAGACAGGGATGACAACGGGCCCTAATTGGCTCCTTAACGGGCCTCGATTTAAGCCTTAGACCCAATGTGTCCGAATAGGCCCAGCTCAAATCTACGCCTTTTAAGGACCCAATTAGGACCCGTTGTCATCCATGGTTCCAGATTAGTCTCATGTCGGAAACGTCTCATAATCGATATTGCGATTCAGATTCAGGGCAAGAGGATTCAGGCATGGAGAGTTAATATTGCCAGAAGTAGCAGTCATTACATAATCGACGTTAAGTTTCATATTCATATTGAACTTAGTAATATATATATATATATATATATATATATATATATATGTGTGTTTGTGTGTGTTTCCTTTTCAAGTGGACATGTGTTTAAACATTAATATGCATGCAATGATAGCATTGGTTTCTATGTGAATAATAAAAATTCTAGGTTACCAAATCGGTACGAAGTTACATCTATTCGGCCGTGTAAGCAATATTGAAGGTTGCTTTTTGCCTGCTTCTTGAAGGACACAATACACATGCATTGTAGTACTTGCCCTTGACGTGCATGGTAAGTGAAGTGAGCTAAAAATAATATTAACGGTCGAAAGAAATATTAACCGAGGGACAATAGTTTCGTTTTCTATCACAAAAGTGCAGTCATTATATTGTGGTATTGGGTATAGAAAGTAAAGAAAGAGATGGCATGTCGAATTTAAAATTTTTGAAGTCGTGTAAATATGCAAGTGGATCATGTTAGGTTAGGTTAAAACTTTATGCTTTGACAGATTTTCTTTTTCTGGATGCTCGTAATATTCGTATGCATATAATTAACTTCTTGACATTAGGTCTAACGTTAATCACGTCAGTTACCCATAAGTTTCAACTTCTAAAAAATATTTTATATATTTCAATTTCATATATTCAACGTCGTCGAAATTGAGTTTATGAATTAGTACAAGCCCTACAACGGAAGAGAAACTATACTTTACCATGACTTGATGGGCAATATTTTTACGCAAGAAGGAAATATTAGATCATCCCAAATCAACCAATTTACGCTTCCAAACTTTTATCCCTTACTTTTGTAAGCCCTTTTCTCCATCTGTCACTATGGCATTGCAGAAAATTTTCAAAACAGAATAAAAATAATATTAGTGGATCAAACAATGAGATATTATGCTTCTGAGTTCACATCATCCTTTCAGTTTCCACATCGAAATCTTTGTACCAAACTGAGCCAAATGTATAATTTCTTAAACTAGTGATCGTGAGGATTCGTACCCACATCATCTTGGTTGATATCACATTAAAAGACCATTTCACTTAAAAGTTCAAAAATGAGTATTGTTCGCCATTTTTATATTGTTTGATCTAATTCTTTTTCAACCCTAATCCCCACACCCCAAATTCAGTTCGAATTGAATTTGAATCTCACTGGAATCCCAACTTCCTACAAAAAGATAATATTTCCTATCCATGTGTTTCGTTTTGAATCTCACAATCCCAACTTTCTACAAAAGATAATATTTCCTATCCATGTGTTTCGTCTCAGGCCACACAACGCATATTATTGAGAGTTGAAAGACAAGATTCCTATGAAATCTTTTTTATAGTAACATCAACAACCATTATTTCCTTTATCATCTAGCTTATATCATATTTCCCACTTCACTAGACTTGGCTTTGTTTCTTAAACGTTTGAAATGTGTTCGTATATTAACTCCCTCCGTCCTCATATCATGTCCACGGCGACGCCGCTTTCCCTCTCCACCGACGATTTCCCGAGAATGCAAGCTTTTGATTTGGTTCCAAGAATTACATCGGCGTATTCGCCAATATCCGTAAGAAGGCCGAAGAAATTTTATCTCTGTAGTCAAGAACAAGAAGTTGCGTATCAACCGCTGATTCTTCCGAGGATGCAACGATTTTCGTCCTCGTTTCAAATTTAACGGGTGTGATTATATAGTAGCATGTTACTTATTTTACTTCTGCTGATACTTAATGGCAAATTCCTGCTCGTTCGCCCTTCTGTACAGTAAAGTCGAAGCTTCCACCCTGGAGACGAATAGAGAAGAACAATCAAGATATGTACATAATATCCGCAAATCGACTCGAATTACGTTTTTACCCAGTTAGGAAGAGCATAAAATTACCCAATAAATCCTCGAAAAAAAAAGAGGTTATCAAAGTGTTGGTGCAAGAAAATATTACCAGCCGGGGTGCACAACGAATTTTCCTCTCTCGAGGGCCCAGTTCACCTGTTAAAAGTCTCGTAATGTTAGCACATTTGTCACGGGTTTTCGACATTATACAATTTTTTTTATTGGTTACTTCTAAGGAGGCAGTGGAAAACAAATACGTAAGCGGCGTTTATTTAGTACAACCTTTTTAGTTCCGAGCGAGATTGCAACGACGTGCGTAACCTGCTCGTCGAGCTCGGTAGTGCACGAAGCTCCGAATTGCTCGGCTGCGATCCACAACGGGTGAAGGTGGGGCTTGGCTTCGCCGGCCGGGAAGATTCTGCTGAAAACGATTCGGCAGCCCGAGAGAATCTTCCGCTGCTCGGAAGCCAAGATGGCTCTCACGTCGGCCTCGTCCAACGACTCGTGCGCGAAGAAGTCCGCGTGGATTCTCTCAATAACCTGTTTTTCAAGTGAAATAAAAAAAAAAAAATAGAGGAATGGGCACGGTTTTGGTGTCTCAAATGTACTAACGGGAACACAATTGAATCATTTAGTTCTTTGCAACGAAAACGGATCATAAAAAGAGCTTTAGCATCGTGTACACTTAATATAGGGCGAAGGCAGTTTTTAGTCCCCAGTGTTCCGAGATGCTACATTTAGTTCCCAATCTACCGGTTTTCGGCCATTTGGGTCCTCCGCTAAATTTTTTACCGGTTTTCGGCCATTTGGGCCGGACCAGATCCCCCATTCTTTGGCATGCGAAATTCAGGCTGGCTCGGTCCGGCCCGTAATTCCGTCCAACTTAAGGGTAAAATTAACCGGAGGACCAAAATCGCTCAAAATCGGTAACACTGGGAACTCGAATTGACATCTCGGAAAATGTGGGACCAAAAACGTCGTTCTCCTAACACTACTCACCGCCAAAGAAGAGGCTAGCATACCATCTTCTGGTCGCTCGTCGTGACCAATCTCAAGAAGAGAAGGGCCAGAGAGGCCGAACTGTCGTCTACTGCATGGGAAATAAATGTAGCTGGTGGAGAAAAAAGGGAAGAGTATAGTTTAGAAATGAAGATAAGCTATTAAAAATGCAATAACGTCTAACGCGTAATATTAGCGCGGAGTTAAACTTTTGAAATCCTCACCGCTCAACAACTATCAAGTTTGGCCTATTATTGGGCCATACGCGCACGGAATCGTCCAAAATCACAACGGAAGGCTCCATTCCTAAAACTCCTTCCAAATCCTTAGTCTTGGGAACTCTGTCGTCGGCATCGAATGGCTCGCCGTCGCCGCCCCTAGAGATTACTCGTCCGGCAAACAATTCTCCGCTTGGATCGAGCAACTTTGCCATCTCGGTGGCGTAGTACTTGTTCCCCATTGTGTAAAGATGCATCTCATACAATTTACTCGCCTGTAATTAAAAAAAAAAAAAAAAGGTTTCAAGATGAAACCTGTTGAATGACCACTTCACCTGAGGAAGCGTATCATTTTTTAAATCTATATTTTTATTATTTCCAACAAGCCCCCTGACTTCTAGGCTGATTTCTTTACTATCTGGCCTTAGGCATGTAATTCTCAAATGGGGGGTCGTGAGGATTTGTACCCATGAGCTCTGATACCACGTTGAATGACCATTCACCTGAAAGCTTAAGCTTGACGGAGGCGTAACCTTTTTTTTAAATATATATTTTATTTCCAACAAAACCAAATATCTTAATGCGAATATACATTCCAAAAGACAAAATAAAAATAAAAAACAATAAACTAAGAACAAACCTTCTCCAAGAAGTTCCATATTCCAGGCCGCAGCTTTGTCCACATTCCCATATGTGGAAAACGAAAGAGGTCCCTCTGAGGCTTCTGGCGATCCTGCGCCTCTTTCTTCCTCAGAATCTCGTCGTGCTAAGGCTCGACTTCACCAAACTAAAAAAAACACGAAAAAGTTAGTTAAAAAATCGATATTATTACCATAAGTAGCAAGCAGTTGAAGAGATCACCAAACTCTCTTGCCTTGGCTGAATTTAGAAGCGTGTGATCGAGATCCAAGACGAGGCTAAGCTTGCGATTGGCGAACATTTTCTTCTGTTGTTCGAGCCGCTTGACTCTTTCTTTTTGGATAGCAGCTTTCTGCTCGGTGTCAAAGGCCCCAAACAAGTGGTCAAAATCCGACCATGCATTTGCCCTTGCATAAGCTGATTCAGTAGAATTCCTTGGTTTTTCGTGCTCAACAGAAACACTGCTCTCAGACCCCGTCACAAGTTGAGGATTGTGAAGAAGCTTTGTCTCATTGTGGGACCGTAACTTCTTATCTAAAGGATCTTCTCGCGTGAGAGTGTTCGAATTTCCCACTTGGGTAGAGCTAGAAAATGATGTTGTTTTGGACTGATCAGACCCTGAATTCAGGCCTTTTTTTAGTGCACTGTTTTGAAGCATGCGACGTGGATCGCGGGGTTTCATGCGAATTTTTCCCGGATCTTCCTGTAAATATAACATAGTTGATGCTAAAACTCAAAAATGAATTACACTGAAACAAAATTAATCTACTAAAAGGGAACAACATGAGCATAATAACATAGCATTGTTGTCAGATCGAATTTGAGTGCAGCATAATCAAAGTATTGTGTAGACAGATCGTTCTTTCAGTTAGATGGGCTATTTCATGAGTCAATTTCGCCACAGTCCAATCGTGTTAGGTAATAGTTATTTATATACACCTGCATGATGCTATTTTGATTCAAACATACAAATCACAAGTTATTGGAAGATAGAAACTATTAATTACTGGGGATAATGTTGATATTTTTTATCGGCAATTATGCCGATAAAAACTAATCATAATTTAAAACATTTACCAGAAGCTTACGCAAAAAAACCAGTCTAAAAGAATTGTTCGTTTAAAAAAAATGGCCGAAATTTCCATCAACAACTCGGGAGAACGAAATAAAACATGGAAAAAAAGCAGGCAAGCATTGCATAAAGCATCTGACAAGTGAAAAACATTAAAAAGTCTTATGCACAAGTAATAACCTGAAGAGGAGTCTCTATTATTCCCGGTTGTATCTGTCCCGACACTGAGGGCAACGATGGAGCACCAACCGTTGATGGCAACATAGATTCAGATGACTTTGCCTGTTCCATAAGTATATTCATCCATATAGATGGATTCACCACCACATCTCTTAATAAAGAAGTCAACACATTTTGGCTGGTGAATACGGGCATTGTATTGAGACCATTCATCACCAGATTGTTCGATGCTGCAATAGAACAAGGAAGCACCAAGGTTGTACTACTCGCTGCAGGTGATGGCTGTACATGAACGATTGCATCTCTCCCATTGTCTTCTAACCAACCACCAGTTCCAGAAATTGTTGAGTCACTTCTTTGCCGTTTTGCTGCTGGGAGATCACATAAAGGCTCCACAACACCATGGGGCCCGCTTATATTTCTCTTACCCGCATTGAAATTCGCTAACCGAAGCCTCGGGTCTCTACTTTTTGCAGAGGGTCTTTGCACAGCGGGATTTTTGGACGTACTTGGTTGTCCCACAAATTTGTGAGCTCTATTCTCTTGAGTAGCTAAAATATCCTTACCGGAAGCAGAAGCAGCCACTTGGTGCCATGCTAGTGAACTGGAGACCTCCCCACTAATTTCACCGTCCACTGCTTCACCGCGTTCTTTAGAGGGAGTTGGACTCGGAAGCTCTTCGTTCATAAAAAGGTTACGTCGTCCAACAGCAGTTTGTGCAGGCACGGACCACTCGGGTTAATGTGCTGAAGAAAATGATTTTTCAAAAGGGAGAGCTGAAGAGAGTTCCCGTTCCCGCGTGGGTGCAGGGAGACTATCTGCATCGTGATCTTTGTGCGGGTCCAGCAGGGGAACAGCCAACGTTTTAGGCCTCGAAATACTTAGGATAGAATTTATATTTTCCGAATTTCGTTGATTCGATGATAGATTTAATTCATGTGCTATTTTGCCGTTCGTCAAATGAGTTGGGTCGCTTTTACCACGATAACCTGCCAAAGTCATCCCCATCTGAGCCAAAAATTAGAGAACAATTCCATTGCATAAAGCTCAAGCAAAATGTCAGAAAAAAAATGAATAGGCACCACCTCTTTCAACTGAATAGAGGAGAAGAGTGGAGGTTGCAAGCCAGTTACGTGATCCAACAACCTACATGTCAATTCAAAATGACAAGGTGAACAAACGCAAGCTTTGCATTATGGGGGACAAATAAAACTAAAAAGTAATAGCTGCAACAACAACCTCATCAAAGCGTTTCCATTTTGATCGTTTTTAGGTCTCTGAGGCATTGAAGAAAATAACTGCAAACACAAAGATCAAAGCTTTTAATACAGCTGTAGGTGACACATAAATAAGGGAAAAGAAACTAGAGACTGTAGAGTCGTATACATTTCGAACCGCAATGAATAAAAGTTGAACAAGAGAGTCTTTCTCAGCAAAACCATCCTTCTGCAGGACCATATCCCTCAAGTTGTCTGCTGCCTTCTCCAATGTTGCACGCAAACTTTCACATGATCTACACATGCAAACAACTATGAGATCCCCCTCAAAACCACCATCAAAAGTAGCTACCATGAAAAAACTGGGGAAAAAAAATGAAGTACGTATTCGCATCAGTCACATTCAGGCTCTCAAGTTGTTTCTTTATCAAGTCGACACGCTTCTTACTGTCCTCGTCATCAGCATCCTCTGGCCCACGAACAAATTCGGAGTCCAAATCGATCTCCCCTTCCTCTAATTCACCCTCTTCTTTCTCACCATCATCCTCCATAGCGATGCCTTTACCATCACAGGCCTCTGAACTCTTCATGCTGCCGCCATTGTTATCCCTTCTAGCATCGTTCATCATCACGAGAGCCTCTTCTAGTGGCTTATTGTTTACAGCCTGAGCCCAAGCCAAATTATACAACCCAGTGGTCGAATTTCTAGGAGTAGCAAACCGATAATTGTAGAAGTCCCTCATTGTCCACACTCTACTCCCACTACCACTACTTCCATTACAGCTATTGCTATCCTTAACACTGCTGTTACTCGTATTAAGAGCACTTCTTTGAGGATGTGCTGCGTTAAAAGTTTCTTTGCTTGGTTCTTCGTTGAAGGCAGAAGCAGAGTTCTTCAATTCCTCTACATCGTGAAACTTGATTCCCACTACTTGCGTCTCCTTAATGCTGTCGTCCATATTCTAAGAAAAAACTTTTATTCGCTTCACTCCTTGATTAATACTGAATTCGGAAACCCAGACACAAATCAACGGAAAGATTAGAAATTGGATAGATTATGAACTGTGCAACCCGGAATGTGAACGGGAATCAACTGAAAGCTTTTGAATTTTGGCCGAAACAAATACTCGGCAGCGTTCAGAGCTCGTAAAAACCGATATTCTAGCTTTTCAAACCACGAATTTTGGACCGCGTAGAGATCTTATACAAATTGGACCTCGAGCTTCCTCGTAATCAATTGCCCTTTTAATATCGTATTCGCAATAGAAATTGAACTAAAGTTTAGGCGGAAAAAGGCCAAGCAACAATCTTGACAGAAGTTTCGGGCTGAGAATCTAAAACTACGTCGTCGAGAGATCGGATCTAAACCGCATCAGATTGAATTCCTGCCCACGAGAGGGTTTTCGCGTCTCTGATAGAAGACCAATACCGTTGGCTCGCTTTGTCCCGTGATGAGTTTATATAACATGAAATACGGACTCTTATTTAAATAAAAAAGTAAATCTAATACAGATCATAATCAGATACAATGTGGTGTGATGAGGTTTTTTCTTGACCAAATCTTTTCCCGAATTTTCTTACCTAATTAAAAAAACACAAATTCAATTCAATTCCATTTTAGTATAAATAACAGTATTTTCTTTTCTTTAAAAAAAACAGTATTTTTTTTTTTTTTTCATGAAGATATTTTTACACTCACTTAGTTTAGTTTTAAACAGTTCTGAACCTCGCTGTTGGGGTCGACCGCAACTTCTTATGGTACTATTTCTCAACAAACAACGACAATCACATTATTCGAACTCGTGACCACGAGGATATACATTCACCCTCTCAGTCTCAACTAGGGTTGCAAATTAATCGAATTTTTTTTATTGGATTCGAGATTCGATTTGAAAATAGAGATTCGAATTCGAAAGATTAGAATATCATATCCGAATAAGAATATTTTTTTCGATTCAAATAATTTTAGAATACGAATACAAATATCGCAGTATTCGATTCGAATTCAAAAAAATTTAAATATAAAATATTATAATTCAATATATATTTAAATGTTATATTATAATTCAATATATATATATACACATATATATGTATATATATATATTTATATATTTATATATTTATATATTATGTATATATAGGAATTTTATGGTGTTATGTGAGCACATTCGTGAACACGTCACACGTGACATTGAATGATGTCACGTCAACATGCCACATCAACATTCAACATCACCATACAACTATAAATACCACATATGGCATTGATGTAGCATGTTAATTCCTATGTCGAAAATAAAACATATTATAATTCAACACATATTTAAATATAAGATACTATAAAATATATTTTAAATATAATATTATTTTTTATTTTTAGAAATAAAAAATTAGAATATTCGAAGATTCGATTCAATATTCGAATTTCATAATCAAATCAAATTCAAATCCAATTTTAGTATTCGACTAGTATTCGAATTCGAAACTTGATAATAGAATATGAATAGAATATCGTGATATTCGACTCGATCGATTCGTTTGCAATCCTAGTCTCAACAACTAGGCTAGACATGCAATTTTAGCAAAATTAGTTAAATGAATATGATTGTTAGGGAATTTCTCGAGGTCTTTGTGGGTCTGAATGGGATCAAATCTCGCCACATTGATTTTTTACTGCCGTCCCATTCGAATTCACCGACATGGAGTTTAAAAGATCTTCCCGCAAACCAAAGAAGGCCAATTTCGTATGGTTGGGACGAGAATGTAGATTTTCTGATAATTTTGTGCTGAAGATGGATTTGGACATGCCTTGAACACACCCGAAACTAATTGTTATTTACAATAAATAATTTGATCATCACAATATTGAATAATGGTATATAATATTTTTTTTCCCACTAAAGAGTTACTATAGTAATAACTAATAAACATGATTTAAAGCTAAATCTCAAATGAAATTTTTTCTTTGAAGACGAGGTTCTATTTCCTGAATATTTATACAAGCTATATATTTAAATTTAAAAGTTTCTTGATTGCAGTCTCAGAACAATACGACGTCACTTTCAATCACCTTTGTCGTCACCACATCGTCGATTTTTATTTTCCTGAAGTACAAAGAAGAAAGAGAAAAGGGAACAAATGGAGGATTCCGGCGAAGTGCGGTGGTGCGTGGTTACCGGCGGTCGAGGCTTCGCTGCTAGGCATCTCGTGACGATGCTCATTCGATACGGCATGTATTCCGTTCGCATCGCGGACTTGCCCGCCACGATCTATCTCGATCGCGACGAGGAAAACGGCGTGCTAGGCGATGCGTTGGGGCGTGGGCGCGCGCATTACGTGTCGGCTGATCTCCGGGAGAAATCGCAAGTGCTTAGAGGTGTTGATTACTTTCTAAAGTCTTAGCACTTTGCTCGCTTTGGTAGAGAAATGTAGCTGCATTGCTATGTCACTGACTTGCTAAGAGAAAGTAAAGCGTTGGCTTTGAACTTGTGCATCTTATGAACATAGTAGCACTAACTTGTCACGGATTTGTTGTGTATTTTGTTTTTGGATGAGTCACAAAATCTTCAGTTAGCTAGAAGAAAGGTATAGATAGCAGAATTTATGTTTCTCGTATTAAGAAAATCTTTGACGTTGCACTCCTAACACTCTTGTAGAAATATAGCAGAAGTTGGTAATTGAATATCGTAGCAACATTCATTTTTGCAGCGATTTTGTGTCACATTGAACAAAATCAAACCTTACATAGGATTCAACTTGGTGGGTTCTATAGAGCTATTGTGCTATAATCGACAAATGCATCGAATTCAATTTTCATCTCCAAATATAATGTGCTTTAATCATGACCAGTATAACGTTGCAGTTATCGAGGGAGCTGAAGTTGTATTTCACATGGCTGCTCCTGATTCCTCCATCAATAACCATCAGCTGCATTACTCTGTCAACGTACAAGGTTAAATTTTGTGTCCGTGTAACTCTTGATCAGGATGCATTTGCTTTGATGAAAGACTTACTTCACTATACCTATAACAACCCGTGATCTTACTTTGTTTTCGTTCATCACTACACTTAATTGGCGCTACAGGGACCAAGAACGTTATTGAGGCATGTATTGAGCTGAAAGTAAAGAGGCTGATATATACAAGCTCTCCAAGCGTGGTTTTTGATGGAGTCAATGGAATTATCAATGGAGATGAATCATTGCCTTATCCTGATAAGGTACTGGATTGTAGAACTTTGTTACATTGTTCACTAATAAAAATAAACTAAAGCAGGAGTGCGTGTAGGCCTATTTCCCCCCTTCATTTTCTTATGTCAGATCTACCCCGGGAGTCTCTATTGCAAGATATTGTTGGGTTGTTTTTTCCATCTTTTCTCTGTGAAGCATCTGATATTCATTTTCAAAATTTCCATGATCAAATTGGAAAGTTTCATTCCTACTTAACTACTTTACACGTTCTTGGATATGAACATGCCAGCTTAAATCTGACACCGCCACTATTTTGTTTGCCTAAATTTGTGAAGCATAACGATTCATACTCTGCAACCAAGGCTGAAGGAGAGGCCCTTGTTCTCAAGTCAAATGGTTCGAACGGACTCCTGACATGCTGCATTCGACCTAGCAGCATTTTTGGCCCTGGTGATAAGTTGCTTGTTCCGTCCTTAGTTGCAGCAGCTAGGGCTGGGAAATCCAAGGTAGTTTATTGGATATGCTTTTCAGTTTTTTAACTTCCTTTTCGATCAATTACATAAAAATTTCGTCCGGCTGCAGTTATAATGTTAGAAATTTCAATAAAAGAAAATATGCAATTTTTTACTTGCTTTGTATGTTGTGCATTAAATAAATATACTGGCCTCAAAATGCTCTTGCCTAGTGGAACTGGTAGCGAGTGGAATTTTATCTTCACTACTTTTGATTCTGAAATTTCTAAGTGTCGATTTCGAGTGTCATTTGCTTGTATGTTTAATTATATCTTGATGATTATGGATATATCGTTCTGAGCTGCTCATTGACTGACCAGTTCATGATTGGAGATGGAAACAACATGTATGATTTCACTTATGTTGAGACTGTGGCACATGCTCATGTATGCGCAGAGCGAGCTTTGGCATCCGAAAAGACAGTAGCAGAAAGAGCCTCTGGACAGGTTTCATTTTACTTTGTTGCATCTCTTGCAAGCTCTATTCTGCATTCATTTTCTTGCGAGCCTCTGGACAGCTTCCTTATCTTCTAGGATCTTTCCAGTCTTTAAAATTTTCATTTGCCAGCGTGGAACTCTTCAGTAATAGAATTCATATTTGCAGGCATATTTTATAACTAATATGGAACCGATAAAATTCTGGGAATTTGTGGCTCTCATCCTTGAAGGTCTGGGTTATGAAAGGTATCTTTCTATTTCGAAGTGTAGGCATCTGTTTTTACTCAATGCCTCATAGTTTTCCTAGTAATTTTTAAGATGTTCAGTACTTAGAAAATGCAATTCTTTCAATAGCAATCTGTGCAATATGGGAAATACATTCTGATAATGTATCGCATGCAGGCCAAAATTTAAGATTCCCGCATTTGTGATGATGCCAATAGCTCATTTGGTGGAGTTAGTTTACAAAATTCTGGCACCTTGTGGAATGAAAGTGCCACAGTTAACGCCTTCACGAATCAGGCTTCTATCTCGCAGTAGAACCTTCAGTTGTTCTAAAGCAAATGACTATATAGGTTACATGCCTACTGTGCCACTCCAGGTCTACTCTGCTTTTACACGATTAAATTTAATTTACCACGACGCCATAAATTGAATATGTCCTTTACCATGAAGCCATAAATTTATACAATTCTGATTTTCTCATATTTCATTATGTTTTATGCTTGATATCCATATGTACGTAGCACAGTGCCTGAATAGATGGGTGATGCAGACTGAAATTTGTTGATTAGCGATCAATGATTATCTTGTGTAGGAGGGCCTTAGAAGAACAATTGAATCTTACTCCCACCTGAGGGCCGAAGTTCAAACTAAAAGAGAGGGGCCATCTAAATCCGAATTACTCCTTTGCAATGGAAAAGGTTCTAAGTTATATAAACCATTTACTAGATTCAATTTGGAGCATTTATGAGTCAACTTATGGCCTATATTCAAAAGGGGAAAACAGAAAATTATCAATCATTCTGCTGTAGGAAATGATCAGAAATGTTGTACAAAACTATTGAAATTAAGAAACTTCTGGAAATGAGCAGATTCTTGAAGATGATGTTAATCTTATCTGTTGCCCAGGGGTGCTCTTTTGTTAGGTGTATTTTCTTTTGTTATGAAATCTGAGATGAATGTTTTGACTTGAAATATGGATGGACTTTGATAGATAATGATGACACTCTGCAGTTGCTGATATATTGCTATGGCGAAACAGAAGGCAAACAATAAACACGTTGCTGATGTTGGTTGTATTCTACATCAATTTCATAGCAACTGGCTACACGATCATTACCACAGTTTCTATGCTTCTCTTGGCAGCAATGGTTTTCCTATTCATCCACGGAAAGCTACCTCAAAATATGTAAGAATCGTGACCTTTCCCTCTTCCATTGTAGTAATGCACCATTCTCAATATTAGTGGCTTTGCTTCGTATGAGGCAGATTGGGATATAAGATAGAAAAAGTCCCCGAGTCGAAGTTCCACGTATCAGAATCTGCATCTCGTGAAGTCGCTCTGATGATAGCATCTGTGTTGAACTCGTTTCTCGGTGATTTTACATCGCTTTGTCGAGGGCGCGATTCTTCGCTTTTCGTCAAGGTAAAATGATGTTACCAGTTATTTTATCCTATCAAACTGCAGTTCACTGAATATTGGAGTATCTCATGCCATCTGTATATATAATTCTGTGTTAAAGCTGAAATTTATTACCATAAATAATCTAGTGCTAAGAGTAGTTCTAGGGTTTTTTATCTGCTCCTTAAAAGTGACTCCTCCTCCAATATGCTGAGAACATTACGGAACCAAACAAGCTGTTATTTCACAAGTAAAATTTTACCCATAGCATTATCAAATGTAAACTATTTCCAAACAAAAATTTAATGTTAGAAGTGGCTCGAGTAAGTTTCTTGTTCAGTTTCACGGTTATCTATTTAATCATCACATTGTTTCTACGTATTGATAATTTGTGTTACAAATTTTTCCCATATTACAGGTCGCCGTCTCCTTGCTGCTGCTCAGTATACTCGGCGCATTTTCAGCACGTAACGCTTTTATTATCGGTATGTACAATTACTCCCTTACTTCATTTAGTTTGCAATAATTGGCTCTTGTTAATGAATGTGAATGTAGTTAGAAGTAACACCTTATTAGATGATTAAATAATATCTGGCTAATTAAGACTTCCATTGTTTCACTTTTACTGTTCATTGGACTTATGTAGGAGTTCTGTTCGCGTTTACTGCGTTCATAGTGTACGAGAAATTCGAGGAGGAAATCGACAGTTTGCTCCCAAGAGTTCTCCCACGAATTCTCAAGCCCGTCAACCCTCGTGACAGCATAAAAAGCTCAAATTCGAAAAAACATCAATGATCAGTCACAAAAATGCCATCTCCCATGAATACTCTTTCAGGTTTCCAATTTTTCTTTCATTATTCATGATGGATGTTGAATGATTCACAACCTTCGGCCTTGTGCCAAAGTGGATAAAGATGATTCACATCATGTTTTCCCGAGATCACCGACCGTTGTATCTTATAATCAAAGCATTTTCAGACAAAGGGAGATCGAGAATTAGGATGTGTGTGTGTGTGATCGTGTTGTTTTGTCTTCCTATTATGTAGCCACCTTTAGGCTGCATTTGGTATGTGAAATTCGTACGTGGGGCCTGAAAACTATGTTTAAGGCAACGAACAATTATGCTGGTGATTCGACTTATGTACCTTCACATATTTTCTTTTCTTTTTATAACTGAAATTCCTCGTACCGAATCAGGTCTTAGTGTACCATGTTCCTGTTACCCAGATTTGGTCGATTTTTGTGATTTAAAGTAGAAGTTTTGCGATGAATTGCACCTAATGGTGAGTGTTGTTTTCAAATAATTCGTCATCCATACGTATTATTTTTTTATCTTATTTTTTATTATATCTTCCAAAAATCAATTTTTTTCTTTCAACATGCTCGAAAATAATAAACAATTAAAATATCGAGATTATAGTTTTATCTAATAAACTTTTTGAATTACAACCCACGAGGAGTGCATAAAATATACTAGCATAATCACAAGAACGGTGGTAGCATTTAGGAAGAAGATCCAAATTCAAATCGATAAAGGCATAATTTTAACCGTTTTCTTTTTGTCTTTCGACGGACATATCAGACAACTTACAACGTTAAGTTACTGGAAGTAGTTAACGAAATTTGGTATCATGAATTGCAAATCAATCTGAAATTTTTGTAACAAGTTGTCACCTTAGAATTTCGTCGAAATTATGCTTCTGCAATAATTAGCCTTCCCCGTCTCTTAAGATCATGCAGCATTGCAAGAGCAGCAGAGTCGTACGAACTCTTTTTATCAGCCCTTGGCTCCCCCGTGGCTTCAATCGGGCCGAAATCGGGAATTACCAAGGTTATCTTCGACTCGAAGCTATTGAATCCCGTCGCATTATCGGAAAACTGAAAAGGGACCCTGCAGAAATGGAAGGGGGTACTATTCCATAAGCCAACAGAGAAAAGAAACGAAAAAATACAGACTTAATTATTTTTCTTTTCGTCCTTTAAGTTAAGTTAAGAGGGGTGCCACTTTCAGGCACCCAAGTAGGGATGTCAACGGGGCGGGGGCGGGGATCTAATCCCCGTCCCCGCGAGGCATTCCTGGACGAAATCGTCCCCATCCCCGTCCCGGTAATATTTTTACGAAAATAAATATTATTTCTAATATAAATTATATTTTAATATTATTTATATTATTTAAACTATATTTTAATATTATTTGCATTATAATAATATATATTGGATATGATAAATATTATTTTAATATTATAATATATCGGGGAATGGGGCGGGGAAAAATCTCTCCCCGTCCCCGCCCCGCGGGGAAAAGATATCGGGGATTTCCCGTCCAATTCGGGGCGGATACCCGCGGGGACAGGGAATCCCCGCCCCACTGACAAGTCTACACCCAAGATAAAGGATTATAATTTCAGAACACTAATTTTCGAAATCGAAGCAATTTAAGGACACAACAAACTCCAACTGGGTCGCACGTTCCCTCTTTTGATGACGTGGCGGTTCAATTGGATGCAACATCACCTCTTTTGTATGACGTGGCGCCCAGTTGGCTTCCAAATGGACCGCCACACCGTCAAGAGGAGGTGGTGTGGCGTCCGACTGCAACCTGTTGTCCTTAACTTGTTTCGATTTCGAAAGTTAGTGTCCTAAAAATGCAGCCCCCTTAACTTGGAGTGTCCTGAAAGTTCCACTCACCTCGAAGTTACCGGACCAAAAAAAATATAATTAAGCCTAAATACACACTCACTTGAAATTTTGCTGGTTAGTGCTGAAAGTAGGCAATGGAAGCTGCAACTTCTTGCATAGGCCGAACAAGGCTGTCCGAGGTCCTCCTTTCTTCAGGTCAATCGGCGGTATCGCTGAGGAAAATCAACGAACATTCCAACCCGAAAACAATCATTTTAGACATTTGTCACGATAAGATACCGTAGACAAAAAAACTTAAATGTCACTATAAAACTATATAGTAGAAAAATTATTGAAATCATACTTGTTATGTCAGCATTATCGGAATGTTCGATAATATCCATATCGAATTGATCTATTTTCTGCCTTTTGCATGCCGTCGCTTCTTCAGAAGGCTCTGCTTCTTTCGGGCCGCCATCGAAGCATTGGTTGTCAACGGTTTCCATGACGCTCCTCTTACATTTCGAAGATACTGTTCGTTTCGACTGCAATCGGGATTATAAAGCTCCGTAAGATAGTCAACAAGACAACGGGGAAGTCAATGTTTTTATACTCTCATTTATGCACTAATAACAATAGAAAATGTTTTTCTTTTAGAAACCCGGGGAACCCTAACCTTTACACTCAGTTTGGTTTTAAGGAAATTAGTAGGGAATGAAAAATGTAATGGAAAAGGAAAACTAGTATTTATGCTTGGTTGATTGATGTAAGGAAAAGAAAAGAAAAGAAGACATAGCTTAAGTTTATACTTAAAACTAAGGAAATCTGATTTCTTCACCAAACGGTAGGGAAAACGAATGGAAATCTTATTAAAATCATTTTCTCCCAAATTTTCTTGTCCACACTACTTTCTCAATCCAAACGCGGACTTATAGACAAATAAATCCCGGCGGCTGACGCAATAGCCTGCAAACTACGCCAACCAAGTAAGCCACACTAAGACATGTCCATGTCTAACAAGAACCTTAAGAAATTGGGGACGCCAAACGGATTCGAACCCATGACCATCCCAAACATCTTAAGACCTCAGCCTTGACCAGCAAACAACGGAAAAAGAAAGCGGAAGAATACGAAATAGCAACTAACTACACAGTAGTAATAACTTGATAATCGCACATTGAGCATATTATCAAACAAAGTAAAGCTCAAATCTCAAATTCAAATTGACCCCGTATTTTAACCATCGAATCGTTGAATTCCCAAAAGAAAACACTACCTCCAATTTCTTCAATATCTGAAGAGCCGCCACTCCCCTAGCGGCTTTCTTGGTTGGACCGGAGCCTTTACCGTCTAAGAGCGCGTCTTCGAGCTGCACCTTGAGCTCCACGTGCACAACATTTCCTTTATGCGACAACTGCTCTTTGATAAAATACCCGAGAGAATCACACGATTCGATGAGTTCACGGTAAGGAGGTAACTCGAGATTATCCGGCGTCACTATCGGAGATAGCAAAGGCTTAAAGATTCTCCACACTTGTTCCAAATCGAGCTTAGAGTCAATAAGCAACGCACCAGCTATGCTCTCCACCAAATCCCCGAGAACCTTATAATGTAAAAACAATACATAAAAATACAGCTCAAGTTTCTATAAGATATTTGAATATTGGGACAAAATGTTACAAACCTTGGGACTCTTAATGTCTGGGGTTAATATTGTGCTTGTACTGCTTAACTTAGACACGGAATCAAGAAACGCTGATATCTGATTTTCGAGGTACGAGGAACCGTGCTGCAGGTGTGGGTAAAGGTTATTTCTTACAGCACAAAGGGCAAGATTGTCATTGTTGACGGATGCTGATCGCAAGTCAGTGAGCTCCCCGGGATCGATGTTTCTATGACTGTCATAAAGATGCGATGTAATAAGTATGTCCAACACCGCATCGCCCAGAAATTCCAGCCTCTGCAAAATATAAGAACCTTTAGAAGCGTTATTATTATGCGAGAACGCCGTTTTTTGGTCCTCAATGTTTGGGGTATGAGTGTTTTTGGTCCCCCATGTTCAGAGATGCCACTTTTAGTCCCCAATGTGACTCGTCCTGGTCCACCAGTTAGTTTAACAGTTAGTTTAAACGAAATGATGGGCCGGGGCAGCTCGAATTTTGCAGGCCGAAGAACGGGGAACCAAAACAGCCTGTAAATTCGGGCTGACCCGACCCGTAAATTTTGTCCAAACTAACGGTTAAATTAGCATTGGGGACTAAAAGTGGCATCACGGAACATAAGGGATAAAAAACGCTCATACCCCAAACATTGGGGACCAAAAATGGCAATCGCCCCATTTCTATTATCAGGCATCAATTGACAGGAAAGAAAAAATTAAATGACAACTATAATTTTTCGACGAAACTAGTTTCATAGTTACGTTTCGCACCTCGTAATTATAGGCAACACCTTTTTCATGGTGAGTTGAATGCGTTATTGCCTCAAGCAGCAAACCTCTGACCATGAAATTGTAACCAATCTTAGACTCGAGTGCCACAATATCCTTCAATTTCGGAGCATACAAATACACCGAAGCAACACTAATGGCTTCTTCGACCAGTGAATGCTCAAATCGAGCCTCAATCCCAAGCCACTTCATCAAGCCCAGGGAAGCGGGCAACCCACCGCCCACATAGTAAGCCCCAATGAGAGCTTCAACACAGTCAGCTACGGTCTTCGAAACAAGCCAACGGTGGCCTCTATCGCACGTCTTTGCAAGCGTTGTCTTCACATCTTCGGTGACATATTTGGAGTCCAAAGGCACTTCAGTGGTATCAAGATCGTGCTTACAAGGACAAGGCCACAGCGGATTCTGTCCCGGAGCGGTCCAACGACGAGGATCGAACGCAGAATCTCTTACGTAAAGCTGCAATAAGGATGCGTTTGGATTCGTATATTTGAACGGAATTGCATGAATTTAAAAATCTTAATTTCAAATTCAAATCCATTGTTTGACAAACGTTAGATTTTGAAATCGCGGATTTTGAGCTAAGCTTTTTAATAAAAAAATTTTAAAAAGTACAAAAAATAAAATAAAAATAATAAATAATACGGCTCGCGAGCTTTCGAGCACCCACGAGTGACCTCGAAGTCGTCAATAATGAGCTCGAGCTCGCGAGCCGGCTTGTCTCATCGTTCACCCCTAATTATTATTATTATTATTATTATTATCATCATCATTACTACTACTACTACTATTATTATTATTTGCGAAAAAGTCTCGGCTTTGAATTTCGAAAACGGACCACTTGTCATCGAATTTCATAATACGACAAATAATGAACGTTCAAACTAACCTCGGATTTGGATGAAATCGAAATCCAAATCCGTGCATTTCCCAAACGGATGATTTGAAACTCAGACTTCAAATCGAAATCCGGGTATCTAAACGGACCCTAAACGAATTGGAGATTCAAATGTAATAAGCTCCTCGAATGTTCGCGGGTTTTTGTGATATTTCGTACCTGTAACTTGCGGTCGGTTCCCGCCCTATGGAGGGCCGAGTTGCTCACGGCACGGGAACGAAGAGAAGTCAACTCCCCTTCGTGGGACTTTGGGTGCTCGAGAAAGTGGTGGCAACTCACGGCATATTTCAAAACCGAGTCCCCGAGCAATTCCAATCTCTCCATTGAGAAGCTCTCGTTGCATCTCGAGGTGGTAATGGCTTCCAAAATCTATTGGAAGGGCAAGAACGTAAATAAGGAAACAAAGAGCACTTGAGTTTCAAATTGATAAGATAAAATTCATGCGTACCAAAGAGCACGGGACACTAAAATCGCCGGCTTTGCGTGCGATTTGTTTCCGAAGCTGGCTCGCTAACATCAGAGACTCCACACGGTGCATCACCGACGGTAGCAAGTAGAATGTCTTCAATAAGGGTGTCTTCATGTCCACACAAACCAAAAGCTCCGGTGGAATGTGGACGTTTTGTGGTGGTTTTCTAACAGCATTTTTTCTGCCGTTTTCCGGCGGGTTTTCTAATGGGTCGCCTGAAAATCGAGACGGGTCGAAAATATCGAAATTAAAAAATATAAATAGAAGTAATCTTTATACAAGAAAAGGGCATTAACCTTCGTTGCCAAAGTCCACGAGTAGGTTGTGGGAGTTGTGGCTCTGCTTCAGTAGCAACATATGCTGTTTTGGGTGCTTCAGTGAAATCCCGTACCTGAGAAACAAATGATGCTCAAACACCGAAAGGAAAAAAATCCCGGGATTTTATCGCTTCGTACTTAAATTAAATGCCTACTTTTTGTGGTAATAATCCGCGTACGATGAGAAATTCGGGTCACAACCTCCTTCGAAAGGGCTCTCAGAGGTCATTTCAGGGACGGTTTTCAAGATTGAGTAGACTCGTCCCGTGTGTATTGCTATGACCGTCAATCCTTTGATGTGATCGTACGGTGAAGATCGATTGGCCAAGTGAACATCATCATCGTGAATGAGCTCAGACACAGATGAATCATCCTCCACATGAGAAGAAGAACATTGGTCAACGATTTCAGGAGGCTTATTATTTAACCAGGCATTTTTTGTCAGGAATTCAACCGCAGAAACACACGATTCGACCGAGGCCCAGTTGATTTCAGGGGACCCATCGATTGGTGATTCTACTGGCAACAGTAAATACATGTTCGAAGGATCCCAAAGTGATAAACTTGTCTGAAACAAGAAGCTTCTCACTCCAGAAACTTTGGGGAAAAGTTTCCCGTATAAACCGTTGAATATCAGTGCCTGAAAGCATTTTGCTCTAGTGATCTGTGAGGAGAGAAGATTGTTGATGATTAGTAGAAAGAAATGTCACCGATGATAAAATATAAAAATGTCACGGATGTGTATAAACCTGTTCCCTATTTAAATATATCTGGTCATGTTGAGAAATGGATGATTTAACGAACTTCGACCGCAAGTATAGATCGACTTCGATGTTCCCCACGTCATCGCCGAGCTTTGTCTCCAACAGAAGTACGAAATTCGAATACTTTTCCCTCGGAATATTGCAGCAAAATTCGATTTTGTATCCGTAAAATGTAAAACCGTCAGCTCCTTCGCTCCACGATCCAGTTAACATGGTGGTAGCAATCGAGCCATGTAATTCCTTTCGTTTTGTTGAACCTAAGACCATCACAAAAAGGTACAACAATGTGTGTGTGTGTGTGATAAAAAAAACAATTACAAATTACAATAAATCCACATCAAACCATTGTTTAATACAACAAAACACTAGTTTCTCCGCACAGTAGCAAATATTCATGATATCAAAGAATGATAAAGAAGCCACTGATTATACCCACAATGTGAAAAGGATAAAAACAATGTTCTATTAAGGTTTACCTGGTCCAGAAGTTTCCGATTTGCTATTTGACGTTGAATCCTTGTGTGAATGTAATTCATTAGATATGGGCTCTAGCTTTGGTTTCACTTCGACATTTGGAGGTTGAACTTTTTCACAAACTTCAACATCCTTTGCAGGCAACACGTGGTCTTCGTGCTCTGTCCTAAGCTCGTCAGCATAAATCTGCAAACAGATAAACTTTTGTGTGGTTCACAGTGGGATTATCTTAGTGTAGCACGTAAAAGTTCAGAAATATTACCTGAGCATCGAAGAGACTTTCAAGCTCTTTTATTTGCTTCACAGAGTTTTTGTTGGATGATAATCCTGATCAAAAAGATCGAGACAAATGTCAAGTTAAATTGTACAAGAACCAATTTTTCTTCATCACACGGAAGATTCAATTTCCCCCGACATTATGTTTCATGAATATCTCGTGGAAAAACTTAACACAATCATTTATGTATTACATTATCCTCTTACAACATATTAATCTTTTGTCCTAATTAAAAATTTGGCCTTTAAGAGTTTGGTACAAACTGATATCTAAAATTGCAGAAAGCATCCTTACCTTTTCTTATCACCGGAGAAGCAGTCATTCCAAAAATCTTGGGTCTTTCAACAGATTTATGATAAAATTCCTTCACGAATCCAATCAATTTCAGTGTAATAAACATACATCATACGTCCAATTTCTTTTAAATGGAGACAACACTCACGATAAAATGAGAAAATGTTCAACATGGGAGCAAAATAAGCTAAGTTACCTTCATAATTTTTGCATAAGGATGTTTACCGGTAGCACGCTCGCACTCATCCACTACAACGAAGCAAAATGCTTCGAAACTTAAGTGTGCCTTTGTTAAAGCGTCGAGCAAAATTTGCGGAGTCATGACGAGTACCTAACGGGATGTTAGAAAAAAACCGAAATGTAGTAAGCAACTGAAAAGGGAAGCTCAAGAACACAAAAAAGACAACAGATAAAAACTAACATAATTTTTGCTGATTTCTTTCTCCCAATTCGATGCATTCCAGTTATCAATCCCCTTAGCTCCGTAGTACCCTTCGACATGAAGCTCTGTAGAAGATGCTATCTCCTTACAATGCTGCCATGTTTAATCGGTAATAAGTAGATAAATACTGTACCCATTCTTGTTAACAGAAAAAAAAAATATATTTACCCACCTATCAACTATCATCAGAGAAAAAGAACAAGACAACAGGCACATACTTTCAATTATTAAAAATGTTTCTTACAACACCATATGTCTGTTATTACGATGTTTCTTACATCTACTGCCGTATCTAAGTCCATCACACTGTTAAGACAGAAACAGAAGATACAGAAAGTAAACGGCATCCTAATAACAAACAGATGGCACCACATCGTCAAGAAACAAAAAAAAAACAAAAAAAAGGAACATCAAATCAACATTTCATGCCTACTGAGCACCTTAAGGGTGTGTTTGGAACGAAAAAAGTTGTGGAAAAGAAAATCCGGGAGAAAATGGTTTCCATAAGTTCTCTTTCATTTTCCTCACCATTTGGTGAAGAAGTGAGTTTTCCGTAATTTTAAGTATAAATTTAACTAGATTTTCGTTTCTTTTCTTTTCCTTATCAAATTAACTAGATTTTCGTTTCTTTTCTTTTCCTTATCAAATTCTCCAGACAAACATAAAAACTAGTTTTTCTTTTCCATTTCATTTTCTTTTCCCTACTAATTTACACAAACCCTAAAAAATGTTAAAAGGAAAAGACAAACTTCTATAGAATTTCATGACAATAACCTTTTGTACGAGGTGAACCGTAGGAGCCAAGAATAGTATCCGCTTTCTAACACCACCGCAGCCACCATCATCATTCTTCAAAGTCGTTCCTAATTCTTTAATCATCATAAGTGCTATCGAAGACTTTCCATCCCCATCCTCCAACACCGCTATCGTATTACTCCTCATTGCCACCTCGTACACCTTCAACTGATGCCTACAATGCAGTGCGAGTCATTGAAATTCGAAACCCCCGAGACACAACAAAACAACTAAAGGGGACCACAAAAACAAAATCTACGAAAACAAAGAGATA
Organism: Linderniella brevidens; assembly: GCA_004919715.1. Classification (NCBI taxonomy): domain Eukaryota; kingdom Viridiplantae; phylum Streptophyta; class Magnoliopsida; order Lamiales; family Linderniaceae; genus Linderniella; species Linderniella brevidens. Next base: position 18,294,103 of record SWDC01000153.1, read on the forward strand.
GAGACAAAATCATCGATCCCACGAACAACTAAGACCAATAGACGATTTCAGAGCGAAAGATCAAACGACACGGAAAGGCTTACTCTGTTGGGGCGGAGGTGCCGTCGGTGTCCATGGGTTCGGTCGGAGGAGAAGCTTCTACGGCTTCTGAGGCTCCCTTTAATGGGTTTAACTTCGTAATCTCTGATGACTCCGTTGATTTACTCTGCGATTTTAAAATCTCAAGGGGTCACGCGATCAGCGGCAAAACAAAAACGCTCGAAGGGCTTTGGCACAAGACTTTTTAGATTCCGAAAATTCTTTTCAACAGCTTCGTCGGAATTAAACTACGATGATTGCATTTTTTCGGAGCGATTTAATCCGTACGTGACCCGACGACGATGATCAACCAGTCGCTTATTAAGTGTACTCTACAGTCTTAACGCTGTCAGAGTCGTAACTATGTTGTGATTTTGTAGGATTTCAATATTCTTTTAGGGTATTAATTTAAGAATATTTGCACAATATCCCCCGATAATTACGACCTTACCATTATTACTCCTTGATATATTTTCAGCCCTTGTGTTTGGTTAAAGAAAATTAGTGCGAAAAAGAAAATTGGAGAGAAAATGGTTTTCGTAAGTTTTTCTTTTGTTTTTCTCACTATTTGGTGAAGAAACTAGTTTTCCTTAGTTTTAAGTGTAAATTTAAGCTATATTTTCTTTTCTTTTTTTTTCCTTATCTATTTCTTCAATCAACCAAACATAAAAACAAGTTTTCCTTTTTCATTTCATTTTCCTTTCCCTACTAATTTCCACGAACCAAACACACCCTACTGATAGTTTGTTGCATATTTTATATCCATTTGACTCTGGTAATTATTCACGTCCTTTAGGGTGTGTTTGGTATGTGGATTTTCATGGGGAAAAGAAAAGAAAATGGTGGAAAAAATTCATTTGATGTTTGGTTAGAATGGAAAATGAGGTGGAAAAGAAATGGAAAGAAAGGAAAAGAAAAAAATTTAAAATTACAACTAAAATTCATTTTCCTACCAAATAGTTAGGAAAAATACGGAAAACATCATGGATGTTTGGTTTGTGGAAATTAGTAGGGAAAAGAAAATGAAATGGAAAAGGAAAACTAGTTTTTATGTTTGGTTGATTGAAAAAATAGATAAAGAAAAGAAAAGAAAAGAAAATACAGCTTAAGTTTACATTTAAAACTAAGGAAAACTAATTTCTTCACCAAATGGTGAGGAAAACGAAAGAAAAACTTATGAAAACCAATTTCTCTCCAATTTTCTTTTCCATACTAATTTTCTTAAACCAAACACAACTCATATCTCTCAACTTTTCCACGCATGATCGATGTAGTCTTCAACATTGGTTTCTAAACAAAGACGAAAGCTAAGCCCGTATCGAAAAAATTACTCGTCAAAATCCGATATGCTAATACATCGGATTTAACAAGACATTGATTGTGTTCTACGTTTGAAAAAGTTCGATGAACCGCCTCAATAAAATATTTTGTAAATAGTCATGTTCTTATGATAGTACCAACTAATTTCCATGAAAATAAATTTCTTTTCTTAAACTAAACACCAACAAGGAATTAATCTTTTTCAGATTTTAATTTTCTTTTCTTAAATTTTCTTTTCACCATCAAAATCCACAAACCAAACACACCCTTAAAGTTTGCTCGTGTACTTTTGTTCAAACCCCCTTCACAATAAATTTATTACCTATATTACCCTTTATCTATGATAATTACGCACGTGCCCCTTCAATTTTGTTCTGTTCTTGCCCATTTGTCCTGTATAGTTTATTGTCAGCCAATGTGATTGTTATGGGGCATTATTATAGTAAAGAGTTAGTTAAGGGATATTTGTGTGAATTTATTCCTTGGTTTTCAACTTCAGTTATCTATACTCTTTCACCAATGGTCAAGGTGAGTTAGACCATCTCCAACCATACTGCAAAATCTAAAAAAATGGGGTAAAATTACTACAATGATACTCCAAACTCAAACTCAAAATGGGCTTTTTCATTTCACTCTCCACCTCAAATACGCATATATGCGTATGAACTCATTTTATGCGTTACTATTTTTAGAAAATTACATTCACAATCTTTTATTTATTTATTAAAAAAATATCCTATAAAAGGAGAGAGGCTATAAAGCTACTTTTATCAATAGTTAAATATAGACGTGCTTTTTTGTGATGTAGGAAGCTACTTCTATTATAGTAAAATATAAATTATAATTTAATAATGAGACAATTAATAATTGTAATAATTTATATTAATAGTAAAATATAGTTTTTAATTTAAAATGATACTTACTAAATGTAACAATTTACTTAATTATATGTTATAATTAATTTTAAAATAGAATTATTACTAAAAATATAATTAATTTAATTTAAATGAAATATAATATTGATACTATACGTAAAATATGTTGGTAGTATTGAAAATATGTAAAAGTTAATTTGAATTTGAGTTTGAGAATGAGTTTTTCGATTGGAGAATAATTGCTGCATTTTGAGTTTGAGAATGCGTTTGAGTTTGAGAATGTGTTTTTCGGTTGGAGTGATCTTAAAAACTGTCAATTGGGTGTATCAAATAACCAATCAATTTTTTTCTTACAATTAATCATTAATAAAAATAATACTTAACGTTAGCCAATTTCTTTATCTTTTATTTTTTTATTGGAAGTTACTTTCAAATATTTAAATAATAAATCTAAATATAAAATAATATATAAATGCACACAAGCATGAGTGCCATTACTTTTTTCCATTAGTCCCAAATTAATTCTAATGTTTCATGTTCTGTCAATTAATTCTATCATTTTCTTCCAATTCAGATCAAGTAATTAAAACTTACAATAATATTTTTTTTTTCTTTGCGGTACGAAAATCTATACTTGGAAAAGCTCTTTTTCAGTTCAGGTCTTTTGCTTGTTGAACAGAACTAGCTGAGTCGAAAAATTTATTACATGGTAAACTTTGATTTTGTTAAGGATTGATGCCCGAAACAGGTCAACAATTAACATGCAAAATTAATCTGTTTTTCTGGATAAATTCAGATAAAATGAGGAGTTCGGACTATAATAAGAATAAAACCCATTACTGCTGTTTCAATAAATAAGATATGGTGATAAATACTTTGAAGATAAAAAGCATCTTCCAACCAATAACTAAAACCTCAAAAATTCAAATTACAAACAAAATCATTGAACACAACATTCCAAACATTGGATTCAAGAATCAAAAGCGTCAACGTCATCGTCATCGTTAGGAAGTGATTGATTCATAGCAGCAAGAAGCTCAGCTATTTAAACGAGATGAGATTGCCAGCTTTGGATACCTACAAAGATAACGGTGCCAAGTTAGGACGTTCTTACCAGTTAAACGAGCCGTCGCGTCGAACATGATGATGGCGCATTGTTCGTGGATGCTGAAGCAGATAAAATGAACGATGTGTAAATAAAAATAGTCTTCGTACCAATATTGACAAAAAAAATGGATGAATAACTTCTATAATAAACAAAATAGAAATCACATCACGATATATGTCTATGTGGTAAATATGTTGGGGTGTTTAACCGAATCTCAGGCCGATTAGGTTAATAATTATGACATGCATAATACAAGCTTGGTGGGCTACTCCCTCTATTTGCAGTTGGATTTCTTGGGCTTCTGGATTTGGACTAAAGAGGATTTTAAATCTCGATAATTGGTATCAGCGCAAGGTTTTATAACTCAGACACGATGTCGGTGATGGATCCCTGATCCTTGCAACAATTATGGCTCAGTAGAGCATGAATACTATGTTGATTATTACACGATTGAGAAAAGATCCATCTGGTTTGGTGTTGATTGAGTCATAAGTCTTCCTCACATTGATTGTGCTCAGACAATGTGTCCCGTTGAAGGGGAGACTCGTCTGATGGCATTGTGTTAGAGGGGATGTCTGTTTAATAAAACAAACAACCATGACATGCGTGTAAGCCGGTGGGATATTCCTCTATTGCTAATTAGTATAACTTCGCCTGAGCTTAAAGAAAATATATTCATGTAATAGAAATCTGCCGTCTGATCTAACGAAGCATTGTTTGACCGTAGTTTTATATTTTTTTATTTTATTTTATTTTTATGCGTTGAGTTGATTTATTTATTAAGCTTCACCGGTGCCGGCCACCGCCCGCCTGTGGTGGGCCGGCAGCCCTCTTCCCTGTACAGTTTTTGTACAGTTTACCTATATAATAGTGACATTACCCAAAAAAAAAAGAAATCAGCTGCCTAAAAACTTTCTGATAATAGGATTTAAATAAGAAATATCATAAAATGTTGTATCTTCCACCATCGCCAATGATGACAAGCTTAAAGCTCGGATAATCCACCGTGTGTTGTATCGGCAAAGCTTAAAATACAAAGGATAAAGGAGGAAAATTCACCTAATATTACTGGAAATGAATTATTTTTAAAAAAGACATAAAATCTCGGGAAAAAAAAAAAAAGAAAACTTGAAAATAGCTACGGCCTCACCATTCCATTTGATGTCTTAAACTCGTAAGGTAGAGAGAATTCTGAGAGGATTAGAGAAAGTTTAGGAGATTATTAGACAGCTTCAGTAAGAGCGCCAATCTCAGCCGTTTGATCAAACACCCGTATGGAGATGGTTATTTGTCTGATTTCGAAATTTGAAATGTCCGAACATATTATATGACCGTTAGTTCTAGAACGTCAATGTCGTGGGAAATATAATGGGCTTTCTTTGGACCTCGAAAATGGGCTGGGCCGAAATATCTTAATTTTCAATCTATTGGATTATGAAGGTATTAAGGTGCTCATGTTGCATAATTTTGATTTGCATTTAAAATTATTTTGTGCAAATTTACAACATTATATTTGATATATATTTATTAACATGAATAGTGTATAACTTTACTGATTAAGCGATAGAGAAAGATAGTGTCACGCTGCGGAATTGACCCCATTTATTCCGGAGCTAAAATTTCAGCATGGTATATGTTTTTTTTTTTAAATGATATTCCATAATATAAATTGTACAATAAGCAAAATTGTTGAAGAATATGAATGAACGACAAAAAAGATAGAAATCACTAATTGCAGTCCATTCATCAACACTTTCGACAGTATCTCCATTCCGTGAATCACTAATGTCAGCACGGTGTCCATTCGTCAAATCTATTTATTAGATTGTAAACTCTTATTTATAAATAGAGAAAGATAGAAATAATCTTATACGAGGAAAGAAAACTCTCCTACGAGAGGAAAAAAAATCTCCTACGAGAGAAGAAAACCCTCGAGATATTCTCAAGCCAAATATAAAACTGAAATTAAAGAAGCGAATAAAGAGGATATGAGTGCTCCAACCCGCGCTAGCGAACACGGTGGTGGTAGATCTGTAGCCGCCGACGGAGAAGAAGAATTAAGATTGTTTTTAGATTTCTTAGAGACGGATCCTAGGGTTTTTTAGGTTCGGGGAAGTTTTGCATGGTATATATACTCTTTTATTAATGGTGAGCCTCACTTAAAAACCGTTAATTTGGTGTATTATAACTAACCAGTTAGATTTTAGGTGTAATCAATAATTGAGAAAAAAAAATTAAACCCACGTTAGAATATGAGATGATTTGGTCTTTCATTTAATTTCATTTTAATAAATAAATAATAATAAAGTTATTACAAGCATAATCAACCATCTATGAATAAATAATGATTCAAATAAACCATCTCAGATTAATTGTCGCTAATCCTTTCAAAAAAAAATTTAATTGTCGCTATTATGTTTTTCAATTACACATTAATATTTTTTTGTATTCAGTAATTTTGATTGCACACACAATTGGTGTGCATACATACTATTAGGTTATTATCTCGCTTTTATCACTATAAAAGTGTATGTACGTCTACTAATCAAGGTGGCACAATTTCTACACTAGAAATAATGAAGAAAAAAAAGAAGAGAGCCTTTGTCAAAACCTACTCCACAATGTTTGTTTTTGTGACTTGCATGAAGAGAGAATATGAGTACTACGAAGAAAAGTGGAACGAGAACGATTTGCCGGTGATTGATCGAATTTTTTTTTTTTTCTGAACGCGGATAAATTGAGAGATTTGGGGAAGAATATGAGTACTTTGAAACAGATTATCACGCGAAAGAAATCAACAGTCCTTTTAGGGGAGCTTTTAGTATTTCAAATAGTAAATCCAAAAGATAAAATGTAAACGTTTTAAGTGAAAAAGAAAAAAAAAAGAGATATGAAAGTTGTGGGGACAAGACCTGACTAGTACATGCGGTGTTTTTTTACCCGAAAAGTGGATGAAACGACTCCGTTTCTGCCTCGAACGCTGTGACCGTTGCACTTCTATATGTTTTGAAAACTGAAGCACGTCTCCACCTTTGCTTTCCAATTAACATCTAAGTCGTACTTTTCCGCACACGTCTCACTAATTTTACATGGAAAGCGCTCCACCGGCACTTCAATCACACGAAAGGAAAAGTTGGGAACTGCACGAGGCCGCACCGTAGACAACTTCACACTGCCACTCTGTATTTCGCACTGCCTCTGAAGCATGATTTTTGTCCATTTCTACTTTTCCTTGTCGAATTCATCACTCATCAACCCTCCTCAAAAAAGGCTGTGTACCAAAAGGACTGCAAATTCATCAGTTGCAACGAGAAAAATTCCGATTCTTCACATAGATTGATGTGCATTATTCGTAAGAGCTGATTGCTCTCCATCTTCAGATACTTGCGATTTTTGCCGTGATTCGCTTTTCCTGCATCCGCTGCTTGCGCCATTGTTGTTTTGAAGCTTGTTCTAAAGACAAATCACTGAAGGGAGAGAATTCGACTCCATTTTCAGGCTCTGTAAGCACGTTATTTTGTATGATTTTTATTTTTACACGCGTTTGCAGGGTTCTCTTTTTTTTTTCCTCCTTAATTTGTAGACGAAAGGCAAAATCAACTAGGTTTTAAATATCGAATGGGCTGCGCACAATCGAAAATCGACAATGAGGAATCTGTCTCGAGATGTAAGGAGAGGAGAAACCTAATGAAAGAGGCCGTTTCAGTGAGGAACGCTTTTGCATCGGCTCACTCTTGCTACGCAGTGTCCCTCAAAGACACCGGTGCTGCACTGAGCGACTATGCACAAGGCGAGGTCCCTCATCAGTCGCCGGAGGAGGCAGCTCCGGCGGACCCTCCCATCTCCGAGCGGCCGCAGCCACCACCACCTCCTCCGCCGGACTCCTCACTGCCCCCTCCTCCACCGCCGCTCCCGACATTTTCCCCTATTACCCCCCTTCAAAGAGCCACCACGATGCCAGCTATGTTATCACACTCTGAGAAAATGAAGGGAAAGATTAGGGATATTAGCTTCGAAGAGAATGGGATCTACGAAGAAGGAGAGGAAGACGACGAGGATGAGCACATTGAGGAGTTGGGTACTGCAAAATTTCGCCGTGGGAAGAAAGAATTTAAGGATGATATCAGCGTTAGACCTCAAATGACACCTCCGGAGATCAGAGGAGAAGCATGGGACTATTTCTTCAATGATAATATGCATCAGCCTTCTCTGGGGGATGTTGAAGAGGAAGAAGGAGACGGTTATTTGGAGGAAGAGGAAGAAGAAGAGGAAGAAGAAGAAGAACGAAATGTGAACCACAATGACCGAGGCTTCGATGGGGTCGGGTTTAAGACTCCGGAGAAGAAACCCGAGTTCGATCGTATCGAAGAGTTTAAGACTCCCGAAGTGGTTGAGAAACATTTTGTGCATTCTAACACCGCACCGCCCGCTGTGACTAGGATCGGAGCAATGGTAATGAATGGTAATAATAACAAGAAAGGTGGAGATTTGCTGAAGATCTTGAGTCAAATTGATGATCATTTCCTCAAGGCTTCCGAAAGCGCCCAGGAGGTTTCAAAGATGCTAGAGGCCACGAGGCTGCATTACCATTCGAATTTCGCCGATAATCGAGGTGATGCAATCATAGTGATCGAAATCTTTTTTGGCACAGATGATCGGCCTCGAATAAGTAAATATTAGAGTACATCGATTGCATTTTGACGTTAAAAATGATATCTTTACTTATTACACGTGGCATATAAACGCACGGGTTGTAACTTTGCTGTCCTTTGAAACCCTAATCCAAAAGATTAGCTGCGAATCATCTCGAAGATGATAAGATTCTTGATTTTGCAGGACACATTGACCATGCAGCAAGGGTCATGCAAGTTATTACGTGGAATAAATCTTTCCGAGGTTTAGCGAATGGAGACGAGGCCAAAAACAACGTAGAGATGGAAGATTATGAGACGCATGCCACAATTTTGGACAAGCTGCTCGCGTGGGAGAAGAAGCTCTACGAAGAAGTTAAGGTACGTTTTTGAATTTGAACGTTGAGTTCCCTGATTTCTGCTATATGTTTTTTTTGCATTTACTAGTTCGCGTCAGGCGCGTGAAAATACGAATTATAAATCAAGATACGACATTTAATAATTTGGCTTTGCTTGTAGACCGGCGAGCTTATGAAACTTGAGTACCAGCGCAAAGTGTCCGTTTTAAACAAGCTGAAAAAAAGGAACGCTAGCTCCGAGCAGCTGGAGAAGGCAAAAGCCGCCGTGAGCCACCTCCACACGCGGTACATAGTCGACATGCAATCGTTGGATTCGACGGTCTCGGAGGTCAACGACATAAGGGACAAGCAGCTGTATCCCAAGCTCGTGGCTCTTGTTCGCGGGTCAGTTTCTTGTGGTCTCGGCTCGTTTTAATGAAGATTTTCTTTTCTTTTTTTTTTCTAACTCGAGGTATCCCTACTAAATCGGCTATATGGGCTTAAGCCACACATATGGGATTAATCCCCGAGGCTAGGTGGCAGAAGTAAAGTTGCTTATGAATCGAATTCTTCGGTTTAATTCGAAATTTATGATTCCAATTCGAAATAATTGAATATGGAATTCGAATAAATATAGTTTTTTTGGTTCGAATAATATTTGAATTCAAATACAAATATCCCGATACTCGATTCGAGTATCTATCGAATGTTCGATTCGAATAATTCAATATTTATTTAATATAATATATTATAATTCAATATATATTTAAAAATAATTCAATATTTATTGAACTATATTTCTAGATTCAATATATATTTAAATTTAATATTATTTATAATGTTTTACTAAATAGATTTTATGAAAAAATATAGAAAATAAAAATAATATTTGAAATGGAATATTCGATTCGAATATATGTTTGAATAGAATTCGAAGAGAAATCGAATACGAATACATATATTCGATTTGACTACTAAATACAAATATGTTATGATGATGTTCGATTCGATTCAATTCGTTTGCAACCCTAGGGAGAACGATAGTCATATGAACCGAAACCGTGACCTAGGGGGTGAAATACATCCCCCAAGCCACTAGGCAAACCCCCATGGGGACGTTGAATGAAAATTTACAACCCTAATCTTCTCTTGTTTTGGTTGACTTTTTGCCCGTAGGATGGAGAAAATGTGGGAATCGATGTGCACCCACCACGAGAGCCAGCTCCGAACCGTCGCGGACCTCAAGTCCCTCGACGTCTCGGGCTTCCCCGTCGAGACGACCAAGCACCACCACGAGCGCACGAAGCAGCTCTCGAGCTCCGTGGACCGATGGCACCTCGAGTTCGACAAGCTCGTGGCCAACCAGAGGCACTACGTGGGCACCCTCAGCAGCTGGCTCAAGCTCAACCTCGTGCCCATCGAGAGCACCCTAAAAGAAAAAGCAGTCTCCTCCCCGCCGAGGCCCGCGAACCCGCCGATACAGCCGCTCCTCCGTGCGTGGCACGACGTCCTCGAGAAGCTCCCTGACGAGGTGGCGAGGGGGGCGATCGGCTCCTTCGGGGCGGTGATAAAGGCCATCATCGTCCACCAGGAGGAGGAGATGAAGCTCAAGGAGAGGTATGAGGATACGAGGAGGGAGTATTTACGTAAGAAAATGGGGTTTGAGGACTGGTACCAGAGGCACGCGGCGAAGCGGGCCCCGGGGCCCGACGAGGCGGGCCCGGAGGGGAGGGACCCGGTTTCGGAGAGGGAGTTCACGGTGGAGAGCCTGAAGAAGAAGATGGAGGAGGAGTTCGAGGAGCACCAGAAGCACTGCGTGCAGGTGAGGGAGAAGTCGCTCGGGAATCTGAAGATTCGGCTCCCCGAGCTTTTTAGGGCGCTGTGCGACTACGCGCACGCGTGTTATGAGGCTTACGAGAGGCTGAGGTTGCTTTCGGTTCCCGAGGCTTCTTCGAAGTGATGGTGGGATTTTTTTTAGGGTTTCTTTGTGTTTGTTGTATGTTGTTCGTGGTGATTGTTGTTGTAGCATGCGCGATGTAAGATTTTGCTGTGTGTTACCTATGCCGGAGCTTTTTGTATGTGGACTCCGAGGGGGGAAAACACAAGTACTCGATGGTCTTGGCCTATTTTCATTATGTAAAAACGGTTGATGCTGCGGCGGGCAGATATTGGCGAAATTATAAGATTAGGTTACCAAGTATGTATATTTTCGTTTCTTAAGTTACTATGTTTGATAATAGAAAAAGTAGATCACAGACTTAGTATGTCAAAATAGTTTAAAGTCATATTTTCAATTTTAGGCCACGAAGTATATATTTTTCGATTTTGGATCAAGTATAAATTTTTCAATTTTGGGTTACTTATTTTTCAAGTTAGTTTCCAAATGAGTGATCCAAAATTGAAAAATATATACTTAGTGACCTAAAATTGAAAACATGACCCAAAATGGTTATGACATACTAAGTTTGTGATCTACTTTTTTAATTATCAAACTTTTTTGATCCAAAAACGAAAATGTATGTATTTAATGACCTAATCTCATAATTTTCTCGCATAAATTTCACGTTTTTTCTCTCCTGGAGAGTTGGGGACGAAGGAAAGTTTTTTCTCCCACCTTAGGGGATCTCCGTTCCATTTGCTAATTGCATTTCGATTCATTGAATTACGTCGTCCTTGCCAATATCCTAAACTCTTCCTTCATCTTTTCGCTCTTCCCATTTTTTCGCGGCAGTGCTAATTTCCACGATTCTATATCTTAGCCTTTTGGGTCTTGTTTGATTGATCGATTTATATTTAAGAGGGTTTAAATTAGTAAGATTTATATAAAACTAATTAGTGAGTATAAATAAATGTGTGTTTGGTTAATGAGTTTAAATAAACACACATGAGAGATGTATTTATTTAAACCCTTGTACAAGGGTTTAACGGTATATGTAAACTCATATTTTATATAAACATATGAACCAAACACATCAATATGGTCTAAACTAATTTTTAAAAGGTCTAAACCCATGAACCAAAGCGCAAGTTCACATCAGTTTCCACGAAAGAGCCACGACAAGGTCGGTTCCATTGGCATTGTAACTACAACAGTACCGTTATGGAGAATATTGAGTTTTCTTTTATTTGACATGGAGTTCGTAATTTTTTCTTTTTGTCCCGAGGTATTCCTACTCGATCTGCCTATGAACTAGCCCTTAATTATCGGCGTGGACTTGTGCCACACAGACTTGGCGGATGCTTTAATTGCATCATACACTCTAGTGGTAGGACTAATCCCGGGGCCCAGATGGATATGTCACAAACCAACTGACAAAGATAGTCATGTGTTATAAAGTCCATGAGGACTATTCATGGAATTGTGAAAGTGAGATTCGATCCCACGACCTAACCCACAAACAAAAATAAAAATATTGTACTTTATAAAAGAGGCAGGGACTAAGATTCTGTTGAGATTATGTGTCTCAAATCGGGAAATTAACTTCAACCGACTCAATTTATAAATCAAAGAGGTCCCTCCTCCTAATACCAATTGGTTTTAGGAAGGAACCCTCAATTTAACATGATATCAGAGCGACTTTGATCTGCGTGCTAACATGCTAACTTAACTCACCGCCACCCGATTTGATATGTCCACGTGTTAGGCTTTGAATTGTGCCACAAGTGAGGGGGCGTGTTGAGATTATTTGTCCCACATCGGGAAATTAACTTCACCCGACTCAATTTATAAATCAAAGAGGCCGATCCTCCTAATACCAATTGGTTTTAGGAAGGAACCGTCAATTTAACATGGTGTCAGCTGCGTGTTATCACGCTTGTTTGACTCACCGTCACCCGATTTGATATGTGCATGTGTTAGGCCTGAATCGTGCCATACGTGAGGGTGCGTATTTAGATTATTTGTCCTACATCGGGAAATTAACTCCACTCAGATTCAATATATATAAATAAAAAATGCATCTCTTCCTAACACTAATTGGTTTTAGGAAGGAACCCTCGATTGAACAAATTACAAATACAAATATAACCTGACATATCTCTATCGGCTCTGGGAGCTATGAGAAATTTCTCCCGTTTATTCATTGAGGATGGGAAAGGATTTCCCTATACGTTTGAACGCCCCATCCATTGCCAACCCTACATACCATATATAAAAAAGTGTATGGTGTAGGTAATATATTAATTTATTCATTTGAAAGTTCAATTTGAAAGAACAAGAGTTTTTTTTGTTTTTGTTTTTTTTCTGCATTCTTTCCTTAATTACTCGCAACTACCATCCATTTTTAAACATAATTAAGGAGCAGCGAACATAAAACATTCTGATATGGTAACACATCAACACGTGATTCTTTTATTTCTATTTTTATCTTAATTCTGGGAGATTTACAAAAATAATAATATCCTGCATTCGCACTTTCTCTTTTATCATAATTACAATCCATTTTACAGCTTGCTGAATGAGAGAGGTGCAAAATGGTGAACCCGTTTGTGGCGAGGGCGACGAGCGATTTGTTGATTGGTCCTGATTGGGCGATGAATGCCGAGATCTGTGATTTATGCAATCGCGATCCTGCGTAATAATCGATCAATATATATTTCAACCGATTGATTTCTTAATCCAATTTTTTTATCCTGCAATTTGGCATTGGTCTTAGCAGTCGCAAACGTTACTTATCCTGTTATGTTTTGCTTTATTTTGTTTTTCAACTTGCTATTTCGGGATTCTGTTGATCAAAAGTTTCATGTCCCAATTCTGCATGAAATGTTAAACGACGGTATTGTATCTGATATTCTTTTGTCGAATAACGTTGCTTTATGTTCAAAATATGCAGTTACGTAACTAATTCTGATGAGAACTAAACTTTTTTTTTTTTTTAATGAATATGGAAACTCTAGGTAGTGGAAGTTGTCGTATTTAGCTATTTTCCTCATAGTTGATGTGTGATTGTATTTTCGTCTCAGCGAATTCCTTGTCTCTTTAGTGTGCACCAACTATATATATTTTTCTTGTATCAGAGTAGCAAAAGACATTGCACGAGGTATAAAAAAGCGTCTTCGTCGGCGGAAACCCAAAGTCCAGCTTCTTGCTCTAACCGTAAGTATGATTTGTTCCTATCAACACTCCACCTTATTTGCTTTAACAGTGTATGATTTGTTTTGTTTTTCCTAGAATATTTCTTTTTCCTACATTATGTGGTATTTGCTATGGTAGCTGATAAAGATTAAAATTTGGAGACTGTAATTGTTCAAAATTGATTTGGACGTTTGTGCGTTACCTGAATAAAGGATATACTTCTTGGCAGAGGTGGTCAGTTCTAGATGCATGACTTTGTGTGGGTGATCAAAGTGTTTGTCTGAAAATCATACGTTATTATCAATACATGTTTTGATTATATGGGGCTTTTGTTTTTTCTTTTTTTAATTATTTTCATGTATTAACTTCAACAATTTTTAAATTACATTCGGTTGAGATGGTCATGTACTGATGTTTGGGGATTTTTGCCCTCATGTCCTATGCCTTATAATTTGGTCTCTTGAATGCAGAATATTTTATCTCTTTGCTTATCATGCCATGGACCCAAAGCATTGTAGAATTTTTTTTCTGGTGTGTAGTTTCTATTGCAGTTCATGAAATTTTTGTCACGAAATAAATTTGCCCCTTAAATGATGAGAATTGGGACGCGCATCTGTTTGTTTCGAATCATTGGATTTTCTATATGTTTACTCCGAACTGTGAGGATTTTTTATCTCTTTACTTCATCCACACAAAAACTGTTTAAATTTTCTTTATTTCTGGAACTTCCATGTAACAACATATGTTTATCTAGTACAGTCTACATTTATCATTGTGCAGCTTTCTATATATTTGTTGCGAAACATTTTTGGTGCTATTTACGCCTAGCAGTATGTGTAGAGTTCAAAATACGTACTTAAGGTGCAACGAGGATAATAAAATTTATTTTACATTTATTTTAGCTACTAGAGACCCTGGTGAAGAACTGTGGTGAAATTTTTCACATGCATGTAGCTGAAAAACAAATACCCCATCAGATGGTGAAAATAGCGAAAAAGAAGGTATTAAATTCATCTGTGATGATCTATATTAGGTTGTCCCTTTGATATCTTTTCTTACCGACAATAATCTTTTGACTTCAGCCAGATTTTCGTGTAAAGGAGAAAATATTAGTTCTAATAGATACATGGCAAGAAGCTTTTGGAGGACCAAGAGCAAGATATCCCCAATACTTTGTAGCATACCAGGAATTATTGGTATGCTGCATTCTCCTCTCATCTTATGTATTTAATTCCCTTTCTGAAAGTTGATAATAAGAAGCTTATGAATATCTCTTCTCCTCTGCAAATTGTGGCTTTGATATCAGCGTCTTGGGGCAGTTTTTCCAGAGAGGTCAGATACATCAGCACCTGTTTTGATTCGTCCACAGACTCAAAATATTGGTAATTCCAATTTCAAAGATGATGCTGCTGAATCTTCTGCAGAACCCGAATTCCCAACATTGAAGTAAATATCTCCTGTGTCTGTATTTTTCGATGCCTTTTTCATTAATGCAAATCATTAATTGGGAAATATTCATACCTCTACACATGGACTATGCATTCATGCGAAATATCAATGGTGTTTCCTGTGTTTATGATGAATGACTTTTCTATGTAGCTTGGAAGAACTTCAAAATGCTCGTGGCGTCCTTGATATCCTCGCTGAAATGCTTAGTGCCTTAGATCCTGATAACAAAGAGGTAGTAGTCTTCTGCAAGTTAAATTTGGTTATCTAAAAATGGAGCTTACATTAGATAGTTCATGTGTTTTCAATTTATACGAGGTTTTTTGCTGCACCTTTTGGTTTGAAATGTATACTTATGCAAGATTGTTTGATAATTATTTTTATTTGGCGTTTATGCTAACTTCATAATATTGTATATGCATTTTGTTTGCAATGCTGGATAATTCTGATTACTATAATCCATCTAATTTGGTGCAGGGAGTTAAGCAGGATGCCCTTGTTGTCCTGGTAGAACAATGTCGCACGTACAAGCAAAGAGTTGTACACCTAATTAACTCAACTATGTGAGGAGCTCTTTTATTTCCTTTATAGTATGATGATGTGTATGAGTATTTGTGTAAGTGCACTTCATAATGCATGAAATATTAGTGTTCGCATGCCATGTATTGTTAATTAATCGTGAAACTACGTACGTCCCTGTGTACAAAGGAACCATGTTTGATGATTCTATATTTGGTAGGTGGGAAATTGTTTTCTTTTTATTTCGACTCTTGTTATCTTAATTAGGCTTTCCTCTATAACCTGCTGAAGCTAATATCGTGTGATAAGTTTTGACTCTTTGTAAGATGTTACTTCTTTTTGGTTACTTATCAAAATCACTCTTGCAACCTAAATTTCTTTTCTGTTTTTCACTGTTTTATTTGTAAAATAGATTCATCAAATCATATTTATTTCTGTGCTGGACTTTTGGCTACTATATCTGGTCATACATGCTTTTTTTACTCTGCTGTGAAATACTTATGCACTGCTCACATTATGTATAACGTTTTATTCCTTATGCAGAGATGAATCTCTTTTGTCTCAAGGTTTAAAATTAAATGATGACTTGCAACAAGTACTGGCCAAGCATGAATCAATTGCCTCCGGAGTTACGGAGAAGTCTAAAGCTGCAGCAGATCAACAATTGGTTGATGTCGATGCACCTCTCATCGATACCGGCGATGCACAATCAGACAAAGGGTATATATATTCTAATATTCGACTAGATGCAAATACATGAGCGCCATTGCCTCACATTAGTTTTTGGACTTTGAACAAAAAGGTTTGTAAAGATAGCCTTGATTGACGGTCTTTCTAGTCAATTGCCTTAACTTCAAGGCTATTTTTGCCATTCTACAGTCTGAGAACCATATTGTCACAGTGGGTTCTCAGCTATAACCCGTTATATTGCTGAGAACCTACTCTGACAGCTGACTGTAAAAAAATGTTGTAATAAGGATTTGAACCCGTGACATATTTACTTAGATGACTGATTACGGAGCCATTGTTTTGCAAACCACCCTAACGCCCTTAAACGCTCGCGTTCAACATAACCACACCCCACTACTAAGGGCTCGGTTAGTAAGGGTATAATAGTTTTTACACATTTGGAGGATATTTTTGATACGTAATTGCTGGGTCATACGCTGCATCAGTCAGTGGTATCAATGGAACAGGCGTATCCTTCGTCTTATATTTGAATGTTATTTCTTGCAGATCTATGCCCACCGCTGACTTAGGAACGCAGCTATTGCTCCTCGCTCCGACCGAAACTGCCGGTCAAATGATAACTCCGACACTGGCTCACGCAAAGGTTGATCTTTTAAGTGGAGACGATTTCAACTCTCCTACAGCAAATACTTCTTCACTGGCCATTGTTCCCGTAGGAGGCTCGCATGAGCCCACGAGCCCTGTTTCATCGCAGCACAATGTTCTTGCTCTCGTTGATTCTTTTCAACAACCAAATGAGGCAAACCAAGCTTATCATTCGTCGCTGCAATTCCACCAACAAATGAGTTTTCAGTCTTCTTCTCCTGTGTTACCCTATTATGAGGAGCAGTCTCTTTTCGTTCAAGGGCAAGGCTCCACTCCGTGGGGAAGTCATGTGGCCCAGCAACAGCAGCCTACACCACCTTTTTCTGGTGAATACATACTTCATTCCTTATACTCGCTAACTCGTTCATTATTTTTATTAGATTAAACGACGAATTTGGTGCTTATACTGTACGAAAGTCTCACTGTTGGTTCTCAAACTTTTAAATGTGCGGTTTTGGTTCCTAAACTTTGCAAAACCTTTCCTTCGTGGTTCTTTTGACTTGTAGAACCGGTAAAAGAACCAAAATGAATGGTTCTGCAAAGTTTAGGAACCAAAACGGCGCATTTAAAAGTTTGGGCACCAATAATTAGAACTTAATTTTACCTATAAAAAATTAAAAATATCGTGGTTATTGAAGCTGAATTTTATTGCAAGTTTTACACAATATCTTGTATATATGCAAAAAATAAAATTTTTTCTATTAGTGGTCAAACTTTGAAATGCGACGTTTTGGTTCCTGAACTTTGCAAAACCGTTCTTTTTGGTTCTTTTACCGGTTCTGTAGGTCAAAAGAACAAAAAAGGAAAGATCTCAAAGTTTAGGAACCAAAACGACACACTTAAAAGTTTGAGCACCAACAGTGAAACTTTGGTACAGTTTAAGCACCAAATTTGTTGTTTACTCTTTATATTATTGAATATACCACCACCCCTCCCATAGATTAAGAAGATAAAAAGTAAACCTTTGAGACTCCCACATTGGTGTGTGAAAAGAACTTTGTTCAATTATAGGACGAGGGTATTCTTGATGTCAATAGGTAAAGGGGCATTTTTGTTGAGAGCAAGAAATTGTTCCTTATAAGAGCAATCGAACGGTGGCGATGGCTGTTGTACGGTTTAAGGGTTAGAGTTGCACCCCTCCCAGCGATAGTCGCGTGATTCTACACCGATGGATCTTTTTTAACTTAAAAATCCACACCTTTGAGCTTCTCGGTCATGAAATGTTGATTCGATATCTAATATTTGAGAAACACGAATCGGATGACACGTCCTCCTAGGAGAAGTTGAAAATATGCCGAAACATAATTAGGTGGTATATACAAAGACTCAATGGCTAATATTAAAGCTTTCTACTGTAGGTGCACAAGAAAACACCGTTCTTCCTCCTCCGCCGTGGGAAGTTCAAGTAGATGAAATCGCATCTGAAACTACCAACAACCATTCGGAACAAATGATGATGTATCCTCAACATGCTTACACAAGCCAAGGGGTCGGTCATGGCTATGGCTATGGTTACGGCTATGGCTATGGCTATGGCTATGAACCACAAAATAATGCCATGGAGCAAAGCATGCATGGACTATCTTTAAGGGAGGTTAACAACAGTACGCCTTACGTTGTTCCATCTGGGAAGCCATTGAAGCCACAAGACAAACTCTTTGGAGATCTTGTTGATCTCACTAAATTCAAACCAGCAAAACACACACCAGGTCAGTAAAAAATTATTCTTTGGAACACAAAGATCGCCCAACACGTGATGATATATATAATTGCATTTTTTTTTATTTCAACTTGTTTTTCTGTTTCTTGTTGCATTCTTCTTTTACTTATGTAGAGGACAACTCAGCTTGAAAGAAATATATGTTGTATGCTTTCCCTTTGGTGTACTCTTTGTTCTTACTGATGATTTGTAGCACCTTTGATGAACAGCCTGTGTAGCTGAATGTGTAAGTACTTATACATTCGATTGAAAAATTGGCACTAAGAAAGTTTCTTAGGGTTCACATAGGGTAGCAAAATCAATTTGGTGAAACAACCTTTGGGTACCAAAGTTATTAGGATGAGAATCCCTGGTCGAAACGGGTCGGAGTTTATGGTGATCCCCCAGAGGTGAAACCGTGGGGAGGGGGCAGAGATGGGATTCGTGTTTCCTTACCCCATTTGAATCGAACGGTAATTACTAATATATGTAATATGTAATGTCATATGCACAAATCTTCGGTACATATCTATCATATATTGTTGTAAATCCGTGACTTAGAAATTTTTTTCGAAATTTCCTAATTCCACGCGCTTCGCAATCGGCACGCGTCAAAGCCGCTCCTCGATCGCCCGATTCGTTGCTTTGCAACGATAAGCCTCTCCTGCGTCTGTCCCTGTTTTGTCTATGCGGAAACGTAAAAACAAGGCACGGTTAATTTTAGGGACAACCAGGTTCGTCTACCCGGCTTGTCGTAATCTTTATTTCACGTAAAGTTTACAAACGAAGGAAAACACTCAAACATGTGGGTCAGAACAAGCCTCGGCCTCGAAACGCCTAATCTACCCAACTCACGGTTATTTCCTACGTTCCCTCGGGATGTTAATCACTCGCTCACCTTGCTCGTGAAACCCTCGTCGGGACCCCGTCCAAGTTCGGCGCTCAAACTCGGTGTGGGGCACGATCGCTCGGGTCGCCGCGCGCCCCGATTCTTCCTTCTCTCTCGAACGTGTGTGTCGCTCGTATAAGGAGATCGATCGCTCGGCTCTCGTATGGTGGAGGATATGAGATCTGAGATGATTATGAGCTCGGCTGCCCCCTCCTTTATATAGGAGTCAGGAGGATATTGTTCGGAGAGATTTTATCAACAACCTCATTCAAATTCGAATTCGCCTGTTGCGAGAATCTCTCTCCGAGATTTTCTCCCATTTGAATTCGGCGCCCCAAATTCTCTCAACAGCCCCGAGCTCGTTCAAATAATCACGCGGATCGAAGACTCGGCCCTGACCTCGTCCAACAGCTTCCCGAGAAACTCTCGCGTCCTGCCAGCTGTCGCGCCCGCGCGCGCGCCTCGTGTGCGCGTTGTCCCGCGCCCCCCCCTTAGCTCCGCATGGCCGAGACACATGCTCGGCCTTGATTCTCCCGGCACCGCCGCCGCCGTCCGCCGGAGCCACCGCCGCCGGACTGCCGCCGTGCGCCGGCCGCGCACAGCCGTGCTCGGCCGGACCCTCGCCGGACCACCGCCCGTCGTTGGCCTGGGCTCGGCCGCCCAGGCCCCATCATCAAGTGCCGCCCGCAATGTGTCGGGCATGTGGCAGGGCCTAGCGCCCTGTCACGGCACGCCGCGTGCCCAAGTCCCGAAGGTCTCGGGGCGGGCCAAAGCCCGATGCCGCGCGCCCGATGTTGCCGCGATGCTGCCCCGTGCGCCCCCCCATGTGACGATGTTTAGGTCCCGTGTGTCCAAGTGTTGAATCGCTCCAACTCGTGCCCCTCGGACCGGACATCATTGCTCAGGATTGACTCGGCAATGAACGAGCCGCTGACGTGGCGCTCAAGGTTGTGACATTCTCCCCCCTGGAGAAAGTCGACGTCCTCGTTGACGGAGTCCCGTAACCAGCATCCTGCTTCCAGTGCCAATATTCCGCCACCACGTCCTCGAATTGCGCAATGTCCGTGAACTTCTCCCACGAAGTCTCGGACGCATCCTCGCCTTTCCCCACGAAGTCTGAGGTAACCGCACTCAGCCCGCTGACAAAGGCCTCAATGCCTTTGTGGCTCAGGGCGTCGGCAACGTCGTTGTGCCGAACCTGCTTGTGGATCCACTCGAAATCGAACTGCCCGAGGAATTCCTGCCATCTTGCCTGCTTCGGGGACAACTTTTTCTGGGTCTTGAAGTAAGTGTTGGCGACGTTGTCCATGATGACTACGAACCTCATCCCAAGCAAGGAATGTCGCCACGTCTCCAGGCAGTGGATCACCGCCGTCATCTCCTTCTCGTGTGTTGAATATCGGCCCTCCGTCTCGTTGAACTTCCGGCTCTCGTACGTCACATGGTGGCCCTCCTGCACGAGCACGCCTCCAAGAGCTTGTCCCGATGCATCCGTATGCATCTCGAATGGCTTGGTGTAGTCCGCGAGCCGTAAAACGGGCTCCGATGCTAGCGCCTCGAAAGCCTCCACGGCTTTCTCCGATCAATGCCATCGAGCTCCATTCTTCAGCATATTAGTCAAGGGACTAGCGATGTGTGAGTAGCTCTTGATGAAATACCAGTAGTAGTTCGCCATGCCGAGAAAAGAACGTAGCCCCGTAACGTTCTTCGGCCTCTCCCACTCGATCACCGAGTTCACCTTCGCCGGGTCCATCTGGATCTGACCCTCGATATGATGTGGCCCAAGAAGGTGATTTTCCTCAGCCCGAAGTCGCACTTCTCCCGCTAGAGGAAAAGTCGATGCTTACGCAAAGTCTCGAACACCACCTGCAAATGTCCCGTATGCTCCGCCATGCTTTACGAGTAGATAACTATGTCGTCGAGGTACACGACGACAAACTTGTCCAGAAAATCACAGAGCACATCATTCATCAGGTTACAAAACGTGGCCGGTGCGTTGGTGAGCCCGAAAGGCATCACCAAAAACTCGTACGATCCGTAACGCGTCACGCAAGTCGCCTTCGGCTCGTCGCCCTCCGCGATCCGCACCTGCCAATACCCCGATCTCAGCCACCTTCGAGAAGCACTCCGCCCGAGCTAACTTATCGAACAAGTCTAGCGCGTTCGGAATGGGGTACTTGTTCTTCACCGTCACCTTGTTCAACGCGCGATAATCCACACAAAAGCGCATCGAACTATCCTTCTTCTTCTGGAACAGAATCGGTGAACCGTAAGGCGCCTTGGACAGTTGGATCAGCCCCGCCTCCAGGAGCTCGTCCAGTTGCCTCCTCAACTCGGCCAATTCTGCCGGGTTCATCCGATATG